>CAXKVT010000014.1:0-1447500 GCA_964058875.1 Carex rostrata | reverse complement strand
AGCAAGGGATTGTAGACCAAAGACCCCTAGATCTCTAAATCTTGAAAACAAATCAATTCTTTTTCATTCATTTACTTTTATTGTTTTAAACTCTCTATTCGGGTATTGAACCCAAATCTAGGAATTGTTAGAACAAACCCCCCCTCATTTACTTTTATTGCACTTTACTTTATTTTATTTTCTGAAATTTACTACTAAGGTTTAAGCATAGTAATTAAACATTCTCCCTGCGGATCGACACCTCAAATACTACTTTGATATAATTGTGCACTTGCAATTTAACTCAAACGTGTGTTGAAGGTTTAAAAAGTACATCTTTGTACTGAAACTTGTGCATACGCTTTGCGCGCATCAGTCCCTCCTCACTTACATACAACACCGCTCGTCTGAGCTGGCTGGGGGGCTTGCGGGGGGGCGACTCTATGCGGGACCGCCTCCGCTCACAGTCATGGTCACGTCGGACTTGTCTTGTCGGCGGTGGTCAAGTGTGTGTGTGCGTATGGATGCATGCATGCATGCAAGTTGTATCGATGGGCAGCGCCTTGCTTACATGCACATAGGATTTCAAGCCAAGTATTCACTTTCATGTCCAACAAGTCCGATATATAATTCACGTAGCCTTATGACCCTATTATTAGTTAGCCTAAAAATTATGCATGTTCTTGTATCGGTGGGCAACCGCTTGGGCATTAATCATGTCCAACAAGTCCAAAATAATTCATGTAGCCTTATGACCCCATTATAAGTTAGCCTTTGCAATTATGGATGTAGGCATGTAAGTATGCATGCATGCATGTCATGGGCAAGCGGAAATTTTTTGTGTATGCATGCATATGCATGTGACGGGCAAGCGGAATTTTTTTTGTGTATGCATGCATGCATGTCACGGGCAAGCACATGGGGCCCGTCCAAAATAATTCATGTATGTACCAAATGGGGCTGCCACGAATTTTTTTTTTGTTGATAAATTTGAAATTTGAAAAAATTCAAATTTATTAAAAATATAAAAATATGAAATTTGGAGTTTGGAAAAAAAAATTGGGTTGGACAGTTTCGGATCTTATACAAGTGGGTTGGACAATTTTTGGTCCAAAAGAATTACAACCGTTCAAAGAGCCATTGAAACTCCAGTATTTCCGGCTTGTAAAAATTCCCACTTTTTTCGGATTGGATGTTTCATATCCGGTATGGACCATTTTTCAAACTTCCGGATTGTACGGGATCCAAATTTTTGATATTTGAAAAAATTCAAATTTATTGAAAATATAAAATATGAAATTTGGAGTTTGGAAAAAAAAATTGGGTTGGACAATTTCGGATCTTCTACAAGTGGGTTGGACAAATTTTGGTCCAAATGAATTACAACCGTCCAAAGAGCCATTGAAACTCCAGTTTTTCCGGCTTGTAAAAATTCCCACTTTTTTTCGGATTGGATGGTTCACACCCGGTGTGGACCATTTCTCAAACTTCCGGATTGTACGCGATCCAAATTATGGATGTAGGCAAAAATTCAAATTTATTAAAAATATAAAATATGAAATTTGGAGTTTGGAAAAAAAAAATTGGGTTGGACAATTTCGGATCTTATGCAAGTGGGTTGGACAATTTTTGGTCCAAATGAATTACAACCGTCCAAAGAGCCATTGAAACTCCAGTATTTTCGGCTTGTAAAAATTCCCACTTTTTTCGGATTGGATGGTTCATATCCGGTGTGGACCATTTTTCAAACTTCCGGATTGTACGGGATCCAAATTTTTGATATTTGAAAAAAATTCAAATTTATTGAAAATATAAAATATGAAATTTGGAGTTTGGAAAAAAAAATTGGGTTGGACAATTTCGGATCTTATACAAGTGGGTTGGACAAATTTTGGTCGAAATGAATTACAACCGTTCAAAGAGCCATTGAAACTCCAGTATTTCCGGCTTGTAAAAATTCCCACTTTTTTCGGATTGGATGTTTCATATCCGGTGTGGACCATTTTTCAAACTTCCGGATTGTACGGGATCCAAATTTTTTATATTTGAAAAAATTCAAATTTATTGAAAATATAAAATATGAAATTTGGAGTTTGCAAAAAAAAATTGGGTTGGACAATTTCGGATCTTCTACAAGTGGGTTGGACAAATTTTGGTCCAAATGAATTACAACCGTCCAAAGAGCTATTGAAACTCCAGTATTTCCGGCTTGTAAAAATTCCCACTTTCTTCGGATTGGATGGCTCATATCTGATGTGGACCATTTTTCAAACTTCCGGATTGTACGGGATCCAAATTTTTTATATTTGAAAAAAATTCAAATTTATTGAAAATATAAAATATGAAATTTGGAGTTTGGAAAAAAAATTGGGTTGGACAATTTCGAATCTAATACAAGTGGGTTGGACAAATTTTGGTCCAAATGAATTACAACCGTTCAAAGAGCCATTGAAACTCCAGTATTTTCGGCTTGTAAAAGTTCCCACTTTTTTCGGATTGGATGGTTCATATCCGGTGTGGACCATTTTTCAAATTTCCGGATTGTACGGGATCCAAATTTTTGATATTTTTATACTTTTTTGATATTTTGAAACAGTTCAAATTTATTAAAAATATAAAATATGAAATCTGGAGTTTGGAAAAAAATTGGAATTTTGAAACCTGAAGTTCAACAAAAAAAATGGGGAAAAAATCAGCGAAGCGGGGGAAACTAAGCGGATGCGGCCAACCGTCGGTGAAAAATGGCCCCAAAACTAAGCGCATGCGGCCAAGCGTTGGGCAAAAATGACTCGAAAAAAGTCCAGCGTGGGAAATTAAGCAGATGCGGCCAAGTGTTGGGATTTTTGAAAACTTTTTGAATTTTTCAAATTTTTGAAGTTTTTTCCGATTTTTGAAGTTTATTGAATTTTTTATGAATTTTTGAAATTTTTCAAGTTTATTTGGATTTTTGAATTTTTTTTTAATTTTTGAATTTTTTTGAATTTTTTGAATTTTTGAAATTTTTTTGAATTTTTGAAATTTTTTTTCATTTTGTAAATTTTTTGTGATTTTTCGAAATTTTTTTGAGTATTTGACATGCGGGATTTTGACATGGGGGATTTTCAGGGGTGGTAACCCTAGGCATGGCTAGAGCCAAAAAATGCATATTCCCCTATAGGGGGGCATGATTTTCAAAAGGGGTGCCCCCTCATGTACATGCCCATGGGTGTACATGGCCCCGTCGGTGCCAGCGTCGGTGGAAAATGGCCCGAAAACAATACCGTTGGTGCCCCCGTCGGTGCCAGCGTCGGTGAAAAATGTCCCGAAAACAGTCCCATCGGTGCCAGCATCGGTGCAAAATGGGCGGAAAACAGTTCCGTCGGTGCCCCCGTCGGTGCAAAATTGCCAGAAAACAGTCCCGTCGGTGGTAGCGTCGGTGCAAAATGGCCTGAAAACAGTCCCGTCGGGCTAAAATGACCCGAAAACTAAGCGGATACGGCTAAGTGTTGATCTAAAATGACCCAAAAACAGTCCATCGGTGCAAAAAGGGACCCAAAAAAAGTCCAGCGTGGGAAATTTTTGATTTTTTTTTTTAATTTTTGAATTTTTTTTGAATTTTTCAAATTTTTGAAGATTTTTTGGATTTTTGAATTTTTTTTTAATTTTAGAATTTTTCGAAATTTTTATTATTTTTTCAAATTTTTTTGAATTTTTGAATTTTTTTTTTTTTGAAATTTATTTGATTTTTAAAATTTTTCGTGATTTTTTTATATTTTTTCGAAAACACTCCTGTCGGGCTAAAATGACACGAAAACTAAGCAGATACGGCCAAGTGTTGGGCTGTAATGACCCGAAAACTAAGCGGATACGGCCAAGTGTTGGGCAAAAATGACCCGAAATCTGTCCAGCGATGCAAAAAGGGACCCGAAAACAGTCCCGCGTGGGAAATTTTTGAATTTTTTTTTGAAGTTTTGAATTTTTTGAAATTTTTTTAAATTTTTAAAATTTTTCGAATTTTTTATTTTTTTTTTTTATTTTTCTAAATTTATTTGATTTTATAAATTTTTTGTGATTTTTTGAGATTTTTTTGAATAATTGACATGGGTTATTTTGACTTGGGGGATTTTCAGGGGGTGGTAACCCTGGGCATGGCTAGAGCCAAAAAATGCATATTCCCCTATAGGGGGGGCATGATTTTCAAAAGGGGTCCCCTCATGTACATGCCCGTGGGTGTACATGGCCCCGTCGGTGCCAGCGTCGGTGGAAAATGGCCCGAAAACAGCCCAGCGGCTAACGTTTGGCAAAAGTGACCCGAAAACAGTTCAGCTGGGAAAATTAAGCGGATGCAGCCAATCGTTGGGGAAAACTAAGCGGATACGGCCAAGCGTCGATGGAAATTGGCCCGAAAACAGCCCAGCGGCAAGCGGAAGCGGCTAACGTTGGGCAAAAGTGACCCGAAAACAGTTCAGCTTTGAAAATTAAGCGGAAGTAGCCAATCGTTGGGGAAAACTAAGCGGATACGGCCAAGCGTCAGTGGAAAATGGCCCGAAAACAGTCCAGCGGCAAGCGGAAGCGCCTAACGTTGGGCAAAAGTGACCCAAAAACAGTTCAGCTGGGAAAATAAAGCGGATGCGGCCAAGCGTTGGGGAAAACTAACCGGATACGGCCAAGCGTCGGTGAAAAATGGCCCGAAAACAATCCAGCGGCAAGCGGAAAGCGGCTAACGTTAGGCAAAAGTGACCCGAAAACAGTTCAGCTGGGAAAATTAAGCGGAAGCAGCCAATTGTTGGGGAAAACTAAGAGGATACGGCCAAGCGTGGTGGAAAATGTCCCGAAAACAGTCCAGCGGCAAGCGGAAGCGGCTAACGTTAGGCAAAAGTGACCCGAAAACAGTTCAGCTGGGAAAATTAAGCGGAAGCAGCCAATTGTTGGGGAAAACTAAGCGGATACGGCCAAGCGTGGTGGAAAATGTCCCGAAAACAGTCCAGCGGCAAGCGGAAGCGCCTAACGTTGGGCAAAAGTGACCCGAAAACAATTCAGCTGGAAAAATAAGCGGATGCGGCCAAGCGTTGGGGAAAACTAACCGGATACGGCCAAGTGTCGGTGAAAAATGGCCCGAAAACAGTCCAGCGGCAAGCGGAAGCGGCTAACGTTGGGCAAAAGTGACCCGAAAACAGTCCAGCCGGGGAAAATTAAGCGGATGCGGCCAAGCGTTGGGGAAAACTAAGCGGATACGGCCAAGCGTTGGGGAAAAATGGCCCGAAAACAGTCCAGCCGGGGAAAATTAAGCGGATGCGGCCAAGCGTCGGTGAAAAATGGCCCGAAAACAGTCCAGCGGCAAGCGGAAGCGGCTAACATTGGGCAAAAATGGCCAAAAACAGTGGAGCGGGGCGCTCCGAATCTATGCATCCACATAAAATAGGGGTAAACCTGGGGGATTTCCAGGGGTTGGTAACCCTGGGCGTGGCTGGAAACCGAGCGGGTTGAAATCCCCAGCCGTAAAACCGGCAAAACACGGATCATGGGGGCGTCTAAGCGTGGAAGCGCCCCGCAGAGACCGAGCGGGTTGAAATCCCCAGCCGTAAAGCCGGCGAAATACAGTTCATCGGGGCGTCTAAGCGTGGAGGCGCCCCGCAGAGTCCGAGCGGGTTGAAATCCTCAGCCGTAAAGCCGGTGAAACACGGTTCATTGGGGCGTCTAAGCGTGGAGGCGCCCCGCAGAGACCGAGCGGGTTGAAATCCCCAGCCGTAAAGCCGTCGAAACATGGTCGGGCAGGGTGTCTAAGCGTGGCCTTGCTTCCACGATCCACTGAGATCCAGCCCCACGTCGCACGGATTCGTCCCTCCCCACTTAATACAACACCGCTCGTGTGAGCCGGCTGGGGGGTTTGAGGGGGGGCGACTCAATGCGAGACCGCCTCCGCTCACGGTCATGGTCACGTTGGACTTGTCTTGTCGGCGGTGGTCATGTATGTGTATGGATGGATGCATCCATGCATGCAACTTGTATCGATGGGTAGCGCCTTGCTTACATGCACATAGGATTTCAAGCCAAGTATTCACGAGTTCATGTCCAACAAGTCTGATATAATTCATGTAGCCTTATGACCCTATTATTAGTTAGCCTAAATATTATGCATGCACGCACGCATGCATGTTCTTGTATCGTTGAGGAACCGCTTGGGCATTAATCATGTCCAACAAGTCCAAAATAATTCATGTAGCCTTATGACCCCATTATAAGTTTGCCTTTGCAATTATGGATGTAGACATGTAAGTATGCATGCATGCATGTCATGGGCAAGCGGAAGTTTTTTGTGTATGCATGCATGCATGTGACGGGCAAGTGAAAGTTTTTTTGTGCAGACACTTTTAGTTCAAATGTCGTAATAGGGTTGTGAATGCCCTATTATCTTGCCATCATGAGACACTACTAGAGTGCTCCACACACCTTCAATTGGAGTGTTGTATTAGGGTTGTAGATACCATATTATCATGCCATATAGAAACACTACTAGAGTACTCCAAACACCATTAATTGTAGTGTTGTATTAGGGTTGTAAATGTCATATTATCTTGCCATATACACACCCAACCAGAGTGCCCCAAACACCTCAAATTGGAGTGTTGTCTTAGAGTGGTAAATGCCCAATTATCTTTCCATATCGAGACACTACTAGAGTACTCCAAACACCTTTAGTTGTAAAATTGTATTGGGGTTGGAAATGCAGAATTATCTTGCCATCTCGAGACAGTACTATAGTGCTCCAAACACCTTCAATTGGAGTGTTGTACTCCAGTTGTAAATGTCTTATTATGTTTCCATATAGATACACTACTAGAATGCTTTAAACACCTTCAATTGGAGTGTTGTATTGGGGTTGTAAATGCCCTATTATCTTTCCATCTGGAGACACTACTGGAGTGCTCCAAACACCTTCAATTGGAGTGTTGTATTATAGTTGTAAATCCCATAAAAAAAAAGTAGTAGCGTGCTCCAGACATTTTTAGTTCAAATGTCGTATTAGGGTTGTGAATGCCCTATTATCTTGCCATCATGAGACACTACTAGAGTGCTCCACACACCTTCAATTGGAGTGTTGTATTAGGGTTGTAGATACCATATTATCATGCCATATAGAGACACTACTACAGTACTCCAAACACCATTAATTGGAGTGTTGTATTAGGGTTGTAAAGGCCATATTATATTGCCATATAGAGACCCAACTAGAGTGCCCCAAACACCTCCAATTTGAGTGTTGTATTAGAGTGGTAAATGCCCAATTATCTTTCCATATCGAGACAATACTAGAGTACTCCAAACACCTTTAGTTGTAAAATTGTATTGGGGTTGTAAATGCAGAATTATCTTGCCATCTCGAGACACTACTGGAGTGCTCCAAACACCTTCAATTGGAGTGTTGTATTATAGTTTTAAATCCCATAAAGAAAAAGTAGTAGCGTGCTCCAGACACTTTTAGTTCAAATGTTGTATTAGGGTTGTGAATGCCCTATTATCTTGCCGTCATGAGACACTACTAGAGTGCTCCACACACCTTCAATTGGAGTGTTGTATTAGGGTTGTAGATACCATATTATCATGCCATATAGAGACACTACTAGAGTACTCCAAACACCAATAATTGGAGTGTTGTATTAGGGTTGTAAAGGCCATATTATCTTGCCATATAGACACCCAACTAGAGTGCCCCAAACACCTCCAATTTGAGTGTTGTATTAGAGTGGTAAATGCCCAATTATCTTTCCATATCGAGACAATACTAGAGTACTCCAAACACCTTTAGTTGTAAAATTGTATTGGGGTTGTAAATGCAGAATTATCTTGCCATCTCGAGGCACTACTGGAGTGCTACAAACACCTTCAATTGGAGTGTTGTATTATAGTTGTAAATCCCATAAAGAAAAAGTAGTAGCGTGCTCCAGACACTTTTAGTTCAAATGTCGTATTAGGGTTGTGAATGCCCTATTATCTTGCCATCAAGAGACACTACTAGAGTGCTCCACACACCTTCAATTGGAGTGTTGTATTAGGGTTGTAGATACCATATTATCATGCCATATAGAGACACTACTACAGTACTCCAAACACCATTAATTGGAGTGTTGTATTAGGGTTGTAAAAGCCATATTATATTGCCATATAGACACCCAACTAGAGTGCCCCAAACACCTCCAATTTGAGTGTTGTATTAGAGTGGTAAATGCCCAATTATCTTTCCATATCGAGACAATACTAGAGTACTCCAAACACCTTTAGTTGTAAAATTGTATTGGGGTTGTAAATGCAGAATTATCTTGCCATCTCGAGACACTACTGGAGTGCTCCAAACACCTTCAATTGGAGTGTTGTATTATAGTCGTAAATCCCATAAAGAAAAAGTAGTAGCGTGCTCCAGACACTTTTAGTTCAAATGTTGTATTAGGGTTGTGAATGCCCTATTATCTTGCCATCATGAGACACTACTAGAGTGCTCCACACACCTTCAATTGGAGTGTTGTATTAGGGTTGTAGATACCATATTATCATGCCATATAGAGACACTACTAGAGTACTCCAAACACCATTAATTGGAGTGTTGTATTAGGGTTGTAAAGGCCATATTATCTTGCCATATAGACACCCAACTAGAGTGCCCCAAACACCTCCAATTTGAGTGTTGTATTAGAGTGGTAAATGCCCAATTATCTTTCCATATCGAGACAATACTAGAGTACTCCAAACACCTTTAGTTGTAAAATTGTATTGGGGTTGTAAATGCAGAATTATCTTGCCATCTCGAGACACTACTGGAGTGCTCCAAACACCTTCAATTGGAGTGTTGTATTATAGTTTTAAATCCCATAAAGAAAAAGTAGTAGCGTGCTCCAGACACTTTTAGTTCAAATGTTGTATTAGGGTTGTGAATGCCCTATTATCTTGCCGTCATGAGACACTACTAGAGTGCTCCACACACCTTCAATTGGAGTGTTGTATTAGGGTTGTAGATACCATATTATCATGCCATATAGAGACACTACTAGAGTACTCCAAACACCATTAATTGGAGTGTTGTATTAGGGTTGTAAAGGCCATATTATCTTGCCATATAGACACCCAACTAGAGTGCCCCAAACACCTCCAATTTGAGTGTTGTATTAGAGTGGTAAATTCCCAATTATCTTTCCATATCGAGACAATACTAGAGTACTCCAAACACCTTTAGTTGTAAAATTGTATTGGGGTTGTAAATGCAGAATTATCTTGCCATCTCGAGGCACTACTGGAGTGCTACAAACACCTTCAATTGGAGTGTTGTATTATAGTTGTAAATCCCATAAAGAAAAAGTAGTAGCGTGCTCCAGACACTTTTAGTTCAAATGTCGTATTAGGGTTGTGAATGCCCTATTATCTTGCCATCATGAGACACTACTAGAGTGCTCCACACACCTTCAATTGGAGTGTTGTATTAGGGTTGTAGATACCATATTATCATGCCATATAGAGACACTACTACAGTACTCCAAACACCATTAATTGGAGTGTTGTATTAGGGTTGTAAAAGCCATATTATATTGCCATATAGACACCCAACTAGAGTGCCCCAAACACCTCCAATTTGAGTGTTGTATTAGAGTGGTAAATGCCCAATTATCTTTCCATATCGAGACAATACTAGAGTACTCCAAACACCTTTAGTTGTAAAATTGTATTGGGGTTGTAAATGCAGAATTATCTTGCCATCTCGAGGCACTACTGGAGTGCTACAAACACCTTCAATTGGAGTGTTGTATTATAGTTGTAAATCCCATAAAGAAAAAGTAGTAGCGTGCTCCAGACACTTCTAGTTCAAATGTCGTATTAGGGTTGTGAATGCCCTATTATCTTGCCATCATGAGACACTACTAGAGTGCTCCACACACCTTCAATTGGAGTGTTGTATTAGGGTTGTAGATACCATATTATCATGCCATATAGAGACACTACTAGAGTACTCCAAACACCATTAATTGGAGTGTTGTATTAGGGTTGTAAAGGCCATATTATATTGCCATATAGACACCCAACTAGAGTGCCCCAAACACCTCCAATTTGAGTGTTGTATTAGAGTGGTAAAGGCCATACTAGAGTACTCCAAACACCTTTAGTTGTAAAATTGTATTGGGGTTGGAAATGCAGAATTATCTTGCCATCTCGAGACAGTACTATAGTGCTCCAAACACCTTCAATTGGAGTGTTGTACTCCAGTTGTAAATGTCTTATTATGTTTCCATATAGATACACTACTAGAATGCTTTAAACACCTTCAATTGGAGTGTTGTATTGGGGTTGTAAATGCCCTATTATCTTTCCATCTGGAGACACTACTGGAGTGCTCCAAACACCTTCAATTGGAGTGTTGTATTATAGTTGTAAATCCCATAAAAAAAAAGTAGTAGCGTGCTCCAGACACTTTTAGTTCAAATGTCGTATTAGGGTTGTGAATGCCCTATTATCTTGCCATCATGAGACACTACTAGAGTGCTCCACACACCTTCAATTGGAGTGTTGTATTAGGGTTGTAGATACCATATTATCATGCCATATAGAGACACTACTACAGTACTCCAAACACCATTAATTGGAGTGTTGTATTAGGGTTGTAAAGGCCATATTATATTGCCATACTCTACCCAACTAGAGTGCCCCAAACACCTCCAATTTGAGTGTTGTATTAGAGTGGTAAATGCCCAATTATCTTTCCATATCGAGACAATACTAGAGTACTCCAAACACCTTTAGTTGTAAAATTGTATTGGGGTTGTAAATGCAGAATTATCTTGCCATCTCGAGACACTACTGGAGTGCTCCAAACACCTTCAATTGGAGTGTTGTATTATAGTTGTAAATCCCATAAAGAAAAAGTAGTAGCGTGCTCCAGACACTTTTAGTTCAAATGTTGTATTAGGGTTGTGAATGCCCTATTATCTTGCCGTCATGAGACACTACTAGAGTGCTCCACACACCTTCAATTCGAGTGTTGTATTAGGGTTGTAGATACCATATTATCATGCCATATAGAGACACTACTAGAGTACTCCAAACACAATTAATTGGAGTGTTGTATTAGGGTTGTAAAGGCCATATTATCTTGCCATATAGACACCCAACTAGAGTGCCCCAAACACATCCAATTTGAGTGTTGTATTAGAGTGGTAAATGCCCAATTATCTTTCCATATCGAGACAATACTAGAGTACTCCAAACACCTTTAGTTGTAAAATTGTATTGGGGTTGTAAATGCAGAATTATCTTGCCATCTCGAGGCACTACTGGAGTGCTACAAACACCTTCAATTGGAGTGTTGTATTATAGTTGTAAATCCCATAAAGAAAAAGTAGTAGCGTGCTCCAGACACTTTTAGTTCAAATGTCGTATTAGGGTTGTGAATGCCCTATTATCTTGCCATCATGAGACACTACTAGAGTGCTCCACACACCTTCAATTGGAGTGTTGTATTAGGGTTGTAGATACCATATTATCATGCCATATAGAGACACTACTACAGTACTCCAAACACCATTAATTGGAGTGTTGTATTAGGGTTGTAAAAGTCATATTATATTGCCATATAGACACCCAACTAGAGTGCCCCAAACACCTCCAATTTGAGTGTTGTATTAGAGTGGTAAATGCCCAATTATCTTTCCATATCGAGACAATACTAGAGTACTCCAAACACCTTTAGTTGTAAAATTGTATTGGGGTTGTAAATGCAGAATTATCTTGCCATCTCGAGACACTACTGGAGTGCTCCAAACACCTTCAATTGGAGTGTTGTATTATAGTTGTAAATCCCATAAAGAAAAAGTAGTAGCGTGCTCCAGACACTTTTAGTTCAAATGTTGTATTAGGGATGTGAATGCCCTATTATCTTGCCGTCATGAGACACTACTAGAGTGCTCCACACACCTTCAATTGGAGTGTTGTATTAGGGTTGTAGATACCATATTATCATGCCATATAGAGACACTACTAGAGTACTCCAAACACCATTAATTGGAGTGTTGTATTAGGGTTGTAAAGGCCATATTATCTTGCCATATAGACACCCAACTAGAGTGCCCCAAACACCTCCAATTTGAGTGTTGTATTAGAGTGGTAAATGCCCAATTATCTTTCCATATCGAGACAATACTAGAGTACCCCAAACACCTTTAGTTGTAAAATTGTATTGGGGTTGTAAATGCAGAATTATCTTGCCATCTCGAGGCACTACTGGAGTGCTACAAACACCTTCAATTGGAGTGTTGTATTATAGTTGTAAATCCCATAAAGAAAAAGTAGTAGGGTGCTCCAGACACTTTTAGTTCAAATGTCGTATTATGGTTGTGAATGCCCTATTATCTTGCCATCATGAGACACTACTAGAGTGCTCCACACACCTTCAATTGGAGTGTTGTATTAGGGTTGTAGATACCATATTATCATGCCATATAGAGACACTACTAGAGTACTCCAAACACCATTAATTGGAGTGTTGTATTAGGGTTGTAAAGGCCATATTATCTTGCCATATAGACACCCAACTAGAGTGCCTCAAACACCTCCAATTTGAGTGTTGTATTGGAGTGGTAAATGCCCAATTATCTTTCCATATCGAGACAATACTAGAGTACTCCAAACACCTTTAGTTGTAAAATTGTATTGGGGTTGTAAATGCAGAATTATCTTGCCATCTCGAGACACTAGTATAGTGCTCCAAACATCTTCAATTGGAGTGTTGTACTCCAGTTGTAAATGCCTTATTATGTTTCCATATAGATACACTACTGGAATGCTTTAAACACCTTCAATTGGAGTGTTGTATTGGGGTTGTAAATGCAGAATTATCTTGCCATCTCGAGACACTACTGGAGTGCTTCAAACACCTTCAATTGGAGTGTTGTATTATAGTTGTAAATCCCATAAAGAAAAAGTAGTAGCTTGCACCAGACACTTTTAGTTCAAATGTCGTAATAGGGTTGTGAATGCCCTATTATCTTGCCATCATGAGACACTACTAGAGTGCTCCACACACCTTCAATTGGAGTGTTGTATTAGGGTTATAGATACCATATTATCATGACACATAGAAACACTACTAGAGTACTCCAAACACCATTAATTGGAGTGTTGTATTAGGATTGTAAATGTCATATTATCTTGCCATATACACACCCAACCAGAGTGCCCCAAACACCTCAAATTGGAGTGTTATATTAGAGTGGTAAATGCCGAATTATCTTTCCATATCGAGACACTACTAGAGTACTCCAAACACCATTAGTTGTAAAATTGTATTGGGGTTGGAAATGCAGAATTATCTTGCCATCTCGAGACAGTAGTATAGTGCTCCAAACACCTTCAATTGGAGTGTTGTACTCCAGTTGTAAATGCCTTATTATGTTTCCATATAGATACATCACTGGAATGCTTTAAACACCTTCAATTGGAGTGTTGTATTGGGGTTGTAAATGCCCTATTATCTTTCCATCTGGAGACACTACTGGAGTGCTCCAAACACCTTCAATTGGAGTGTTGTATTATAGTTGTAAATCCCATAAAGAAAAAGTAGTAGCGTGCTCCAGACATTTTTAGTTCAAATGTCGTATTAGGGTTATGAATGCCCTATTATCTTGCCATCAAGAGACACTACTAGAGTGCTCCACACACCTTCAATTGGAGTGTTGTATTAGGGTTGTAGATACCATATTATCATGCCATATAGAGACACTACTACAGTACTCCAAACACCATTAATTGGAGTGTTGTATTAGGGTTGTAAAGGCCATATTATCTTGCCATATAAAGACCCAACCAGAGTGCCCTAAACACCTCAAATTGGAGTGTTGTATTAGAGTGGAAAATGCCCAATTATCTTTCCATATCGAGACAATACTAGAGTACTCCAAACACCTTTAGTTGTAAAATTGTATTGGGGTTGGAAATGCAGAATTATCTTGCCATCTCGAGACACTACTGGAGTGCTCCAAACACCTTCAATTGGAGTGTCGTATTATAGTTGTAAATCTCATAAAAAAATGTAGTAGCGTGCTCCAGACACTTTTAGTTCAAATGTCGTATTAGGGTTGTGAATGGCCTATTATCTTGCCATCATGAGACACTACTAGAGTGCTTCACATACCTTCAATTGGAGTGTTTTATTACGGTTGTAGATACCATATTATTATGCCATATAGAGACACTAATAGAGTACTCCAAACTCCATTAATTGGAGTGTTGTATTAGGGTTGTAAAGGCCATATTATCTTGCCATATAGACACCCAACTAGAGTGCCCCAAACACCTCCAATTTGAGTGTTGTATTAGAGTGGTAAATGCCCAATTATCTTTCCATATCGAGACAATACTAGAGTACTCCAAACACCTTTAATTGTAAAATTGTATTGGGGTTGTAAATGCAGAATTATCTTGCCATCTCGAGACACTAGTATAGTGCTCCAAACACCTTCAATTGGAGTGTTTCATTATAGTTGTAAATCCCATAAAGAAAAGTAGTAGCGTGCTCCATACACTTTTAGTACAAATGTCGTATTAGTGTTGTGAATGCCCTATTATCTTGCCATCATGAGACACTACTAGAGTGCTCCAGACACCTTCAATTGGAGTGTTGTATTAGGGTTGTAAATACCATATTATCTTGCCATATAGACACCCAACTAGAGTGCCCCAAACACCTCCAATTGGAGTGTTGTATTAGGGTTGTAAATGTCATATTATCTTGCCATATAGGCACCTAACCGGAGTGGCCCAAACACCTCCAATTGGAGTGTTGTATTAGAGTGGTAAATGCCCAATTATCTTTCCATATAGAGACACTACTAGAGTACTCCAAACACCTTTAGTTGTAATATTGTATTGGGGTTGTTAATGCCCAATTATCTTGTCATCTCGAGACACTAGTTGAGTTATTCAAACACCTTCAATTGGAGTGTTGTGCTCCAGTTGTAAATGCCTTATTATGTTAACATATAGATACACTACTGGAATGCTTTAAACACCTTCAATTGCAGTGTTGTATTGGGGTTGTAAATTCCCTATTGTCTTGCCATCTGGAGACACTACTGGTGTGCTCCACACACCTTCAATTGGAGTGTTTTATTAGGGTTGTAAATCCCTTAAAGAAAAAGTAGTAGCGTGCTCCAGACACTTTTTGTTCAAATGTCGTATTAGGGTTGTGAATGCCCTATTATCTTGCTATCTTGAGACACTACTAGAGTGCTCCACACACCTTCAATTGGAGTGTTGTATTAGGGTTTTAAATACCATATTATCTTGCCATATAGAGACACTACTAGAGTGCTCCAAACACCATTAATTGTTGTGCTGTATTAGGGTTGTAAATGCCATATTATCTTGCCAGATAGGCACCCAACTGGAGTGCTCCAAACACCTCCAATTGGAGTGCTGTATTAGGGTGGTAAATGCCCAATTATCTTTCCATATAGAGACACTACTAGAGTACTCCAAACACCTTTAGTTGTAATATTGTAAGAGGGTTGTAAATACCGATTATCTTGCCATCTCGAGACACTAGTAGAGTGCTCCAAACACCTTCAATTGGATTGTTGTACTCCAGTTGTAAATGCCTTATTATGTTTCCATATAGATACATTACTGGAATGCTTTAAACACCTTCAATTGGAGTATTGAATTGGGGTTGTAATTGGCCTATTATCTTGCAATCTGGAGACACTACTGGAGGGCTCCAAACACTTTCAATTGGAGTGTTGTATTAGGGTTGTAAATCCCATAAAGAAATAGTAGTAGCGTGCTCCAAACACCTTTAGTTCGAATGTCGTATTAGGGTTGTGAATGCCCTATTATCTTGTCATCTTGAGACACTACAAGAGTGCTCCACACACCTTCATTTGGAGGGTTGTATCTGGGTTGTAAATATCATATTATCTTGCCATATAGAGACACTACTAGAGTGCTCCAAACACCATTAATTGGAGTGTTGTATTAGGAACTCGAGTGCTCCTGTCACACCCTGGGATAACCCGCCACCTATTTTTACGTAAGGTGTATTCACATCACATTCATTATCAATAATAATATAAATAAAGCCACATTTATTTCATAATCAAACGAGTTTAACAAACGATCTTGGTAGACATGGTAACACAAGCTCTAGCAGGCTTGCTCAATATATGAATTATTGAATCATGGAAATAAAAATAAACAACATGTGGCAATTTATAAATCATAAGGCTTCCCGCTTAGTCTCACTCTTGTCCTTGCCCGAATCCTTCCTCTTCATATCTGGAACCCACGTAAAAGTGGAACGGGTGAGAGATCGAACCTTCTCTCATTGCGGGATTTAGTTCCAGCCCAGAGCTTATAAAACCTTTACTTATATTCACAAATATGAAAAATACATAAATAAAATGCGTATGCTTCTTCTAATGCAATGCATATCTTATCATTACTTACTTCATTCATTTACTTTCAAAAATCTGTTAATCTTGTTCGTTTGTCTCACTAGACAGTGAATTCATATGCTGCTAGGTCTTGGCATGATAGGACCGCTCCCGCCTGCAGGACGTGAAAGGACTACTTTCGCCTACGATCACGTCCGTGAAGGGATCGCGTCAGCCTACAATCACATCCGTGACAGGACCGCTTTCGCCTACAGTCACATTAACGAGGGGTCTAGTCGAAACTAAACCCAATGTATACATCCCAATTTATTGGCCTCTGTTTAATTACCATATTGGTTCATTCTCAAAAACACATTTATTCAATCACACAGTTCATGTCATCCTCAACACATGCTATTCATGCAAGTCCATTGGTCAATATATGAATCCTATCATTTCATGCAATTTATTTGTATCTACTCAAGTCATACGACTGACCACTCAAACTTCTCATTCTGAGATGCTATGATATTTGTAAAGACTAATTACTCGAATTTATCAATATTCATTCTTAAACTGAAGCTATACCCTCGTTTGTGGTGATTTTTACAAATTTGTCCCCCCCCCCCCCCCCCAAGCTTGGAAAAAGCTTAGGTCAGAAAGTTGCGGACTTAGTGTGTTGATATATGCAAAAGTCTGTTTATGTTCTATCGAGCTCAAAGGCATCCAAGTGGATTGTACCAGTACTCTTTTTTTTCTAAAAATTGGGAGACGAGCTCAAAGGCACCCCGAAGGACTTATTGCCAGTACTCTTATTTTCTCCATATTTTCAATTCTTTTCATGTCTCATTTTGTTTTTCTCTTTTTTTTATTATTTGCATATACCATGAATACACACATCTACTTTATTTTAAATCTCAATCTTTCTTATTCTCTCATATCCCATACCAATGGATATCCCAATCTTTCTTTATTTTAAATCTCATTTCCATATTTTGAAAGGTACAGTTCAGATTCCAAATGATTTTTCAATACAATTCAGGTTTTCATCTTTTCAATTTCTCAAAACAATCTCATTCTAATCAATTAAGTGGTCAACCATGGGGTTAGTTCTA
Source organism: Carex rostrata (assembly GCA_964058875.1). Taxonomy (NCBI): domain Eukaryota; kingdom Viridiplantae; phylum Streptophyta; class Magnoliopsida; order Poales; family Cyperaceae; genus Carex; species Carex rostrata. Next base: position 1,430,021 of record CAXKVT010000014.1, on the reverse strand, counting down.
ATCAATTCAAGGCCAGGTTAATTATTACCAAAATGTTTCACATTAAATCCTTGATTCAAGCAATTCACGCAAAAAAATTTCACCTACATATGCAAGAATAGTAAACATGAACTAAGCAAAAACAACTAAATCCTAGAATGCAAAAAGGTCTCCTAAAATGTAAAAGTCTCCCCCCCAAGCTTAGTCTGAGTATTGTCCCCAATGCTTCAAGACTGAAAGATAAAGAAAAGCAAAGCAAGGGGAAAAGAAAAACGAACCTAATCAGCGCTGAGGAGGTGGGTGATCGGGCCAATACCTGTGGTCCTCATAAAAGCGCCAGTCCTGTATCTGATCCTCGAGCGCCCTAAGCCACGAGTCCTGAGCTGACAAGTCCATCTGGATGTCCTGGAGAGTGTCACCCTGCTCTATCAGAGCAGCCTGAATGTCAAGCTGAGTAGATCACATGTCGATCTTAGTGGCCTGCATGGCAGAGATAAGGCTGTACAAGTCCCGGCTAATGGGGTCGGGTGGGTGAGAGGGAGCTGCTGTAAAGATGGAGGCATGGACCTAGTGAGATGAGTGTTCACACAAAAGTATGCACAAAGTTTCAGTACAGCAAGCTGTACCTTTTAACCTTGTTTACACCTTTCGAATCGGATTGCAAGTGTACAATCCTATCGAGCAGTATACTCAGGGTATCGATCCATAGGACGATTCAAGTCTAATCTGGACAATTACTCAAACTAATTTGGTTCTATAAGTTCTGCAAATGGTTGATTTGGTTTTTTAAGATCCTAAATTTGATTGCAATAATTAAATGACAGTAATTAAAGGTTTGGTTTTATCAGATAATAAAGGGCGTTTCCAGGGTTTCTGATTTCACCCTCCACTCTGCCTCTCAGCACCATTCACGCGACCCGCTTCCTTTCAGAAGCGACCCGTGTGACGCGACCCGCATCAGGTATGACGCGGCCCGTGTGGGCATCGAGTGAATACAGCATGCTCTGTTTCTGTGTCGATTCCTTGTGTAAGGCTCTACTGACCGTACCTAATGTTCATAAACCTCAACTCTCGTTTATTGGCTTAATAAACTTGGTGACGGAAATGCAATTTTACCTTCTTAGGTTTCCAACCCCTAAACTCACGTTTATTGGTATTCAACCTAAGTTACCTGTTCAGTTTGCTAAAGGCATCCATTAATCTTACGATAAATAGAAAGGTTCACCTTATAGTTACTATTTGGTCTTGAGGACCTACCTCAAATACTTGGTCTAGTTGAAAGAAACATCAAGGCCAAAATACTAGAATAGATGCTATAGACATCTAACAGTAGACAATCAAGAACCATTCAATCAATTTCAACCAAGCAACTAAAATAATACTCGAATCAAATAAACACAAATATTCAACACAGATTCAAACATGCATAATAAAACAGAGTTTCCGACTACATCATAACCCTACAAACTAAAGATCTAAACTAACATAGATAAAGAGAAAGCAAAACAAAATATAAAGAAGAAAGAAATGATAAAACTCTAAGAAGACAAGTTCCAAGCTGAGCCTCTTCTTTCTTAGCCCTCGAATCAAAGTGGAGAAGAATGGTGGTCTCTCTGGGATAGCCTCCCCAAAGGGGAGTCCCCCAAAGGGAAGATGTCCTTCCTTCTGCTGCCTCCCCCTTATTTATAGCTATTTTGTGACTTGGAGAGCAAGCAACCAATGATGGAAGGTGAATCAATCAAGATCTCATGAAATATGGCAATAAATTCAGCTGATGCCTCTCTAAAATGATTTCTATGATTTTCACATTATAAATTCTGATTTATAACCTTCCTAGAATTGTAGATCTCATTGTCCTCTTTCCAGCAAGTTTTTATTTGCCTAAAACGGAGTTCCTATGACCAAGATATGGTCAAAATATGAAAAGATGTCAAAAGCTGAAATTTCCATATTTGCTCTGTCGGCTTTCTGCGCGACCCGCATCACAACTGACGCGACCCACGTGGGATTCTGCGTGGCCTGTGAACCAAACTTCAAATGGGCATAACTTATTATCCATAACTCCGTTTTCAGTGTTCTACCACTTTTCGACAAGCTTGCGAGAAGATCTATAATTTGCTTCATTTTCTGAAATTTAAATAGACTTCGGCAGTAACTTGATTCTTGATATAATTCTAAACTAAATTAAACTAAATGCATAGAAATTGGTCAAGTTATTGATATAAACCCCTAGGCAAAAGTATCATAATTTATGCTCATCAAATTCCCCCAAGCTTAAACCTCAAGCAAAATCCAAACCTTAGGCATTGGGCGAGTATCTAAACTTACCAAAATTCCATTTAAATTCCTAAATGCGAAAAACTTACATGACCTTGCTATTATTAAAAACCTCGAGAATCCTTTTGGATAACAATTTGGACTTTCCTTGATCAATTATAATTCACCCCACAATTTGATCAATCAAATTTTATATTCAAAGATGCCTTAATATTTGCAAAAACTAATCATTTTAACTTATCAATATTTCATTCTTCTACCAAAATTATGCCCTCATTTTGTGGTGATTTTTCTTTTTCACCCCCCCCCCCCCCAAGCTTGGAACAAGTTTAGGTTAGAAAGTCGCGGATTTCGTGTGTTGATATATGCAAAAGTTCTTTTATTTTCTAAATTGGGAGACGAGCTCAAAGGCGCCCAATAGGACTTATTGCCAGTACTCTTATTTTCTCAATCTTTTCATTTATTTCACCTTTTATTATTTTATTATTATTATTATTATTTTTAATTCATTTGCATATACCATGAATACACACATCCAATGGTATTTATTCATACCAATGGATATCCCAATCTGTCTTTATTTAAAATCCCAAATTCCTTATTCTAAAAGACATAAATCGATTTCAAAATGCTTTTTCGATAAAATTCAATTTTGTCATCTTTTCAAAATCTCAAAACATCTCATCATATACAATTCTTTGAACAAACATGAGGTTATTTCTAATTTTCTCAAAGTCATCCAAATCACAACCAAAAATTTTCAAACAAGTCCTTAATCCTAACAATCACACAAATTTATCACCTAAAAATGCAAAAAAAAAAAATAATAAATAAAAATGAGTTTTATACTTTATGCATTTCCAGACAATGAAGTCAAATTATGCAAGACTCTATTTTTCATAACCTCGTAAAACATCTTGACAAATTTGCAATCTCAAGCAATTAAGTTCAAAATCACAAATTCTATTCAAGGTCAAGTAAAAATCAAGGTTATAAATCCTAAAAGGTTCGAAAAACATACGAGAGAAAAAAAATAAACATGACCTAAATGCAGATACAATTTTCTTCTATTTCACCCCCAAGCTTGAATGAAGCATTGTCCTCAATGCTTAAATTCACACAATAAAAGGTAAATAGAAGAAAACATGGAAACTTACAAAACATGGAGCGAGGGGTGAGGTGGGGGATGATTGGCGAGGGCAATTGCCTCCTTTTCGCTAATGTGTTTCCTGTAAAAATAAGAAAAAGAATAAGAAAAAGTAAGATACAATTTAAAATCTAGAATTTAAATAAAGTAAGCAAAAATCCAGAAAAATAAATGAAGCCGTCCCTGGCAACGGTGCCAAAAACTTGTTCACACAAAAGTATGCACAAAGTTTCAGTACAACAAGTTGTACCTTTTAACCTTGTTTACACCTTTCGAATCGGATTGCAAGTGTACAATCCTATCGAGCAGTATACTCAGGGTATTGATCCACAAGACGGTTCAAGTCTAATCTGGACAATTACTCAAACTAATTTGGTTCTAGAAGTTCTGCAAATGGTTGATTTGGTTTGTTTAAGATCCTAAATTTGATTGCAATAATTAAATGACAGTAATTAAAAGTTTGGTTTTATCAGATAATAAAGGGCATTTTCAGGGTTTCTGATTTCACCTTCCACTTTGCCTCTCAGCACCATTCACGCGACCCGCTTCCTTTCAGAAGCGACTCGTGTGACGCGACCCGTGTCTATCATCTTAATGCTTTTCCTATAAATAATCATGTTATGATCATTAAAAAAAAGCATGGATAAACATAACAAAAATAACAACATATATATGTCATATATATGTGGAAACTAAAAACATTCTACAAACTAATAGCTGATAATTTAAACAAAATAAGTATTTCTTTTATCATGTTATGGGTAATAAAATCAATCCCTCTTTTTAATATATTAGTCGATATTGTTAAATAAGAAATGTTGCCTATGTTATGTCATTTGATTAACAATAAATTTGCACAAGTTTTTCATTATTTTTTTATGGATGACATGCATAAAATTTATTTCACATTTTACTTATTGAATTTTGAAAATACATTTTTTTTATGGTTGTCGGAGTTTTCCAACTAATTAGCAAACTATTTATTGTCTAAGTTCAATTTTATTTTAGCAAAAGTAAAGTAATATGGAAATGAAGATTTTCAGGGTTTATGGTAGATATCATGCTAACCAGAGGTAAATTTTCATGATTTTTGAAGGTGTTTTGATATGTTAATCAGATGTGCAAAGTTGAACTCAGAAGTACTCCTTCAGCAGTTCGGACAATTTTTGAGAGCCAATATCTCACGATCTGTTTTGAGATTTCATATGAAACTTCACAGTCTTGTTCTACAAAGTCAAGACTGCATGTCGGTAAATTTTTATGATTTTTGAAGGTGTTTTGATATGTTAACCAGAGGTGCAAAATTGGACACAAAAAAAAAACCGGGTCGTAAATATTATATACGGTTTGGAATTTTAATTCCGAACCGTATATATTTGTCACACGGCCACGGGATACGACAGTTTCCCGCCGTAAGCATACAACGCCGTGTATACTTACAAGGCTATTCAATTTATACTTAACAATTCAAAACTAAATAATATAAACCAAGTTTATATATACACAAATCAGAGTACACAGTCTAGTCAGAGTATAATACAACAAAAATATCTCATCCGGATACCAACCATGAGGCCTACCCTAAAACTATACATCGAAACATATCTAGGGTCATGAGATGGTAAGCTACTATGGCCTACTACTCGCATGCCTCTCCGGAATTGGTCACACCAGTACCTGTAATATAACCCGAAGGGTGGGGGTGAGAATAAATTCTCAGTGCGAATTTGCCACAGTTTGAATTATTGGACTTGCAATCAAACTCCATATTCAAAAATGAAACCCAAACAATAACAGTTCAAACAGATATATATATATATAATCATAAATAACAGAATGCCAGTGCTCGACAACAATTTATCAACCTGAAACACAGTTCACGGAATTTCCAAGATGAATTTCAAACACAACATATATTTGGCTTAACTCGACTCATTAGGGCTTGTAGCAATTACAGATGTTCTTTCGAGCTGGACCCTTTATCAAACCCACATCTGTAGGGTTACTGACACCTACAGATGGCCAACCGAGCTGGACCCTTTATCTGACACCCATCTGCAATTGCTTGGCTTAACAGTTATTAAGGTCTGGTTCAAGTCACATAAAGAAAATTCTCTTGAGATGTCGTTTCCAATAGTCACAATATTCAATTGACCTTCCAAATGCATTAACACGTAGGAGAATGCCACCGAGCCATAGACGTTACACACTAGTCACCCACGATTCCAATTCACACATCATAACATAATCACCCTCCCTCGTCCCAACCGGTACTGGGAAACATCGAGGGCCGTTAACCTAAGGCCATTAGGATCCTGGGAATCAAAGCCAGCATACTGCCCGACTTTGCAAATTCATTGGATCCAAGTGCTTAACTTCGTAAATCCATTCACATACATATCCGAATCGTGGTGACTTTCAATCAAATCATATCATAATAGATCGACACAACCTACAACCATACCAGCATGCAAATCACTCAAGTCATATCAATTCGAGTTTAATTTGATTGGGCTATGCAAATGCTTTACACAATTCAATGATACAATCAATGAGATTCAACATGAAAAACGAATAACAGTTTAATTCCTGAAAATAAAGTATCAAACAAGTCCAAGAATCCCGCACCTGAATACGACGAGCGTACCGCTTAATTAAGGATCGGACGTCTCGTATTGCCTCGCAACGTCTTGCTCGACCGAGCCTACACCTATATTACATGTATACTAGGTTTAAACTTGGTTCACGATTGAGAGGTTTACTCGAGTTACTTCTAGGGCTTATACCTTCTTTAATCAATTCCTATGCCTTTGGTATCAATTCGTTCGGTTCATTATTTCTTACCAAAATCCTCTAAAACCTCACACAATCTCATCTAGGTCCTCGGGACCATACAAACTCTCAATTGGGTAACAATTCACTTACTAGTTCATCAATTTGGTTCTCGTAACAATTTGATTCACCGATTGGTTAAACCCTAATTTGGTCAAAACCTCAAATTAACCGTTAATCGTTCTAGAAATTCAAGATCAGGAGGCAACCTGACCGATTACAAGTCTAATTGGTTGGGTTAAGCAAATCAATTCACGATTATGCCCAATTTCAGTTTTGGCACGAAACCCTAGAAATCAAAATCCACAAATCGGAAGAAATCGGGAAAAAGATTGACAAATAAACAAGCAAGGAGTGTAGAGGAACTAATCCTCGAGCAATTCGAACACAAATCTCAAGTTTAAAACGAAAATCTGAGAAATCGAGAAAATTCGAGGTTGAGAAAGAGAAAAGGAGAGAAAAGAATACCGAATCAGAGAGTTAGGAGAGATTCACGGGCACTTACTCGGTTCCAGTTTTGATTTCTCACAACAATCGGGGGTTTGAGAAAGACGGAGAACTCTCTCGCTCTTTTTCTTCTCTCTAGGCAAAATCTCACTTGAAAATGAGAAAGAAATGAAGTGAGAGAGAGAGAGCAAAGGATTTATGCAAATAAACCCTCAGATTCATCCAGTGCGGGTCGCCCATCCACACTGGATCTGAGTGCGGACGCACTCAACACTCGGCTGAGCCTTCTAGCGCCTTCCAGAGGCAAGAACAGGTGTCGGTGCGGGTCCTCCACCCGCACTCGCCATCAGTGCGGACGCACTCAACACTTAGTGTTATTTTTCAGCAGAATTTGGGAAAAGTCCGAGCCTAGTGCGGACGCACTGAGACTCCAGTGCGGGTCGGCCACCCGCACTCAGGACTTAGTCGATCTTCAGATAAACACAGAAATTCATGAGTGCGGACGCACCCACCCGCAGTGCGGGTTAACCCATCCGCACTCAGCACTTAGCCGATTTCAGGAAGTTTCAGTTCAACACAGGAATTCATGAGTGCAGACGCACCCACCCGCAGTGCGGGTGGCCTCACCCGCACTCACAGAAATTTCAAAGACAATTTAAGGAAAATAGAAGTAAGTGCGGGTCAGTCACCCGCACTCACCACCAGTGCGGACGCACTAGACCTATAAATGTTCAGAACTTCGAAATTTCGACGCGGTTTCGATTCACACTTAATTTACTTAATTAGAGGAACCTTAATTAAGGTTTAAACCTCCATTTTGTTAGAACAATTTTTGATTCTTGCTTTTAAACAATTAAAAATTGATTGTAAAAATTTCGTAACGTAACAATATTCTGTACGGTTCAGACATTTTTATAAATTTTGCTAAAATGTAGTTATTTATAATAAAATATATTTTTTTGGATAAAAATAAAAATCGCGGCATTTATTCAAACGATCATGCTGCTGCTGCCAATCAAAATAAGGTCGAGAAAGCGCGTCACACGCTCAATACATTCTCCTAAATGATCTGCTACAACTATCATCGTGTACTTTTCGTATTACAACTTAAAGAGTATGACATTCTATTGCTTTTCATGCTGTCAGATCCCACGTAGCCTCTATTGTTGACTGAAAAAAGGAAATTTATTGTTTTGGAAGGGATTATGTAAACTTTCTAAATTTTACTTTTAATTATATAAGTTGATTTAAATACAACAACTTCTATCTTGTAATTTGAATGCTCACTTGTCACTTGATTTATTTTTATTTTTATGTTTTGTATACTCAACTGAAAGAAAGAATACGTTTCAATATATTTTTGATACTTCCTAAATGATTTTTGGATAATTTTATTTTTTACTTAAGTACTTTAAGAAATATATGTACCTCAGTTTTTTCAGATTTTTTTTTATTTTATAGTTAAAATTTAACGCATGCTATTTTGGACCGAAATTTAATTTGATATTTTTAAATATCAGATTTCTTTTATTATTCTAAAGAGCCTTTAGAAAATATTGTGGCGATGTTATTTCTAGTGAATTCTACCATTAGGTAATTAATGAATATGGTACGAAATTTTTTTATATGGTACCAAAAATGAACAATTGTTATTAAAAATAAAAAAAACAAAACAATTATAGCAGTTTTTTTATATATCTGTATATTTTAAAATTTTAGTAATATAAAAAATATTTAAAAAATTGAACAATTATAAGTCCATAATTTTGACATTTAAAAAGAATTCTAAAAATTTAGCAATTCAAAAGAAAGTGCAAACTTATCTTAATACCAAAAATAATGTAAAAAATTAACAAACAAAATTTTCGAAAAAATACAAAAATGGCATAAAATAAACATGTGTAGGTAAGAATACCAATTAAGTACAACTCGCAAAATCAATAATTGCCCAATAATGAAAGTTGTGAAGCATTAAATGATCAGCACAAGAAATTTAAAGGAATTCTTTTATAAATTTAATTGAGTTGTCATATGAGGACTCTCTCTTGCGTGCGCTGTTGAAGCTGCCTCTTGGATCCCACCTCTCTAGTCTTAGTCTACGTCTTCCCCTGTCGCTTCTTTCTTAATATATATAAGAGAAATGTTCTGGTATCCCCAAGCCATCATATCCGAGCGAGTCCCCCAAGTAGTTTAACAGAAAAAACTTTCAATGTTGTCTAACTTCTAATTCCAGCACTAATATCCAAACATTTAAATCTATGTTTATAACATTTTATAATACTACTCACAAGCATATAAACTTTTGTATGAAAGCATTAAAATTCTAAATTTGTATAGTTTTAACTCCTAACTACTTTTGTCTTCAAGCCAAAAACGAAAATATTCTTTTTACCCACTTTTTTTTATTTTTTTCTCTGATTATTATAATTTATTTTTTCGACGATCCGTGATGAATTTTACAAATCTAAAAATACAAACGTCTTCTATTCGATTGTATCTTTCAAATAAGATCCATGAATAAATATTTTTGAGTAATTTTAAAGTCATTTGTTTTTTTAAGTAAAACTCATGAGCATTTTAAATTTTCAAGTTTTTAAATCTGAGTCTACAACCATTAAAAAATTTAAGGCTTTGTACATGATATTTATATGTTTTGTAAATGTAGTGTTGTTGTTGAGGTTTATATGCTTTGTAGTGTTATTGTTGAGGTTTAAATTATTTGTACATGAGGTTTATATGTTTTATTCTAAAGATTTAAAGTGTTATTAATGAGGTTTATATGCTTGTACATGAGGTTTATATGACTGTAAACAAAGGTTTAAATTATTTTGAAGCAAAATATAAAAAAAAAAATGAAAGTCACAAAGATTTAAAGTGGTAAAAAAAATTACGACACAAATATAACTCAAAAGTTATTCTTCATGGATCCCATTTGAAAGAGAAAATCAAGTAAATAGATGAGAATGATTAGAGAAAAAATTAAAAAAAAGTGGGTGAAATAAATCTTTCCGTTTTTAGCTTGAAAACAAAGATAGTTAGGAGTTAAAACTGTACAGATTTAGAATTTTAATGTTTTCATATAGAGGTTTATATGCTTGCGAGTAGCATATATTGTAAAATGTTACAAACATGGCTTTAAATATTTGGATATTAGTGTTAGAAATGAAAGTTAGATAACATTGGAAGTTTTTTCTGTTAAACTACTTAGGAGATGCGCTCGGAGATTTTGTTTGGGATACAATTATCAGGCAACTAATATAATATATATTCTCAATAAAGAAAGAAATATTTACTGGAGATATCCATTGTTAATTGTATATAGAGAAAATTTCTAGTGTACCCATTCAAACTTTCAAAATAGCCAATTTTCCTATCAAAACATTGAAATTTCTTATTTTCCCATTCTAAATTGAAATCTTTTATAATATCCCCATGTGTTGATTAAAGCTAAAAAATTTTAAAAAAAATTTATAATTTAATTATGTTTTCAAGTTTAAATACCTATTTTGCCCCCTCTTCTAGTTCTAGAGATCATTTCTTCTTCTCCACCTCTATTTTGCCCCTTTGCTGTCATTAACATTGAAATGATAAGATGTAAAACTAAATACAATACTAGAGCTCAAACTGCACAATAGGCCCATAGAGAAGCGGAGGAATTTGGACACATACAAACATACTACACAGATACAAACTAAAAAAAAAATAAGTAAGAAATGACTCAATAAGCAGTGAAGTGCTACAACAGGTTTGACAAATCTGACCCCTTAATGGCTCAATCACGTTAATTTTTAATTTTTATTTTTCTGATTCCATCAAAGTCCAATGTCTAGACGGATGATATTCGAAGGGAATTGGACTAATTAGGGCAAATTTATCCCAAATTAAACTGCCATCTTATGAGTTTGCTAATTCCTTTGGTGTGCTAAAGCAACTAAAACGAGTATTTGAGTATTTGAGTATTTGAGTAATATTATTATAGGTTTCTTTGTTACAAAACAACTGAATAATTAACAACTTTTTATTAATCTGTATGATGGTTTTAAGTTTTAGTAATATTAAATAATCTTAAAAAAATCGAACAATTATAGGTCTGTAACTGTATCATTTAAAATAAATCCTGAAAATGTAGCAATTCAAAAGATAGTACAAACTTATATTAATACCAAATACAATGAAAAAATAAACAAAATATTGAAAAATACATAATTTCAGAAAATAAACATATATACTATATAGTTATGAATAGCAATTAAGTACATACAACTGCTCGCAAAAATCAATAATTGCCTAGTAACACAATTAGGGTTGAATTCATTAATTGTTATGTTCTTGAATTGTAACCAATTAATTAAGTCTATATTCTAATTTTTATAGCAAAATATTGAAAAGAAGAATTTCAGGCTTTGTACTAGGCTATCATGTCAGAATTTTTGTACATGGCTCCTCAACAACTTACAAACTGGTACTGTGGTACAGGTATAAAAACACAGGTTGAGGGGTTTTTCATATGTAATTTTAGTCCTTCCAAAAATCTGACATCGTCTGTATTTTATAGCAAAATATGAGATTTTACAGTTGCTGTACTTAATTTCCAAAAAACTAAAAAGAATTTTAAAAAGATTTTACGGTTCAATTGAAATAGTACGAGGTTTTACAGGTATAGCATATATATATCCTCTGGGACGGTTTCCAAAAATCCTACTAATATGCTCCTATTACCTATAGACGACTATAATACTAATCACACTGTTCATAATCATAGTGCAACCCTTTCTCCTTCTCTTTCCAGCCCGACCCATCTCAACTGTCCAATAAAATACATGTTTTTCAACACTTGTACAGGAAGCAAAAGAAGAATCCTCAATCTGTCAAAGAAGGACACAATACGTATATATATTATATATTTTAAAACAATTTCAAAATTACTAATTACTGACCTGATGTACTTCTCATTTTTCAAAAATAGACTTGTCTATGAAATGTGCCACAAGCTTTTCGACAAAAGTGATGATGGTGTTGCTGCTTGTTGTGTATTTTAGGTATCGGATAATAGGTCAATTTAATACACTTTTTCACTTTTAAATTTATAAGACCTTAGTACACAATAATAGGTCAGTTGCAAGCATACAACCTATCATTGTAGTAGTTTAGGTATCGATCCAAAGACAACGAGAAATATTACTTTTTACTAAATTAATTAATTCTAAAACAGTGCAATAAAAGTAAATGGGGGGGGGGGGGGGGGGGTTTGTTTGAAAATTGGTTTGTGGGTTCAATACCCGATTGAGAGTCTAAAAGTAAACAAAGCAATTTAAACAAACAAATAAAAGGATTTTTGTGATTTAATGAGATGGAAGTCTAGGGGCTTTTGGCATACAATCACTTGGTCAAATCAATACTTAGTTGGTTTCTAAATTCATGTTGGCAATTATGGAGTTTCTAAGCCTTAAATATAAAAAAGGGTCACTTTCGTGAATTAATGACGTGCCTAAATAATTCAGATTTCACGATTAAGTCATTCACCCTAGCTATCTAGACCATAAGCACAGGTTAGCCTAGTTTATCCCTAAATATCAATACTTCACGATTAAGTCCTTCATACCAATATTTGGTTCAATTCTAGGGGTCCCAATCAAATATGAGGCTTCACAGTTAAGTCCTTCACCTCAATTCAACCTTTGTTTCTTGTGGTTCCGAACTAAGAAATAGATTTGGTCATTTCTAATCTTAATCCTAAGGTTATTCATGTATACAATTTGGTACCATCAATTCTTTGATCCGAGCACTTTAAGTTTGTTAGACCTAAACGGGACACTAATTAACGAGCACACAAATCATACAAGCACATGAATTATAAAATCAACAAGAACAAACATGCAAGCAAACAATCATCATAGAGAAAAATATCCAACTAAGGTAGATTTTAACACAAGTTCATGTTTTAAGCCTAAGCCCCTAGAGATGAAATCTAGCCTCTCATGGGTGCGTTAACATCCAAGAGAAATACAAGAGTAAACATGATTAAAACTAAGAAAAAGAAGAAAGAGAATAGAAAACACCAATCTCTTCGCTCGCTGCCCCTTGTCTTCACCTTTGCTCGCTCGAGAAAACCTTCAATCCTTCTCTTCAATCGCCTTCAATCACTTGGGGAAGATAGAAAAGATGTGGAAAGATGTGTAGAATAAAAGCTAAGTTGAAAGATATTCTTCCCCTAGTGTCTCCCTGCCAATATATAGCTATTTTTGTGCCTTGGGAAACAATCCCCCGAAATCTGGAAGGAAATCTGAAGAGATATGGTGAAATCAGGCCAGACTGGCATTCGTGCGGCCTCTTGTGCGGCCTTCACAAATTCTCTGCGGCCAGTGCAAATTTCCTGCGGCCTGCATAGAATGGAGAATTGGCTGGAAATCATGCAGGATTTTGTGTGGCCCACACAAAATTCCTTAAGGTCGCACAAAGGCCCGCACAACTCTCTGTTTTGAAAGGAGAAAACTTGATAAATTCTGAATTTTATTTTCGACTTGAATTTATTTTGTGTGGCCTGCACAGAATTCCTACAGGCCACACAAACACCCACAGAATTACTCCTTTTGCTCGATTTCTGCAATTTAGACAAGACAAAGGCAGTAACTTGGTTCTTTGGTATATTCTATATTAAACTAAGCTAAAATACAAGGGATTTGGTGCAGTTTTAGAGGTAAAATCCTAACCGAAAGTATATATAATTTAGGCTTATCACTGCTGAAGAAGATGACGGCAATTATACTAATCTTCTTCAGTTGAAGGATGAGGCTGCGATGCATCTTCGGCGACTTTCGTATATGGAAGATCAAGAATTCATCAGATTGGTGGGACCATCAATGGCTCGCAAATATGAGGATTATCTAATAGAGATCAAGAACTCCATCACAAGACTTAAAATGAAAGAATTCAGGATGGGTTATTGAATAGTTACTACAATTCTTCGGTAGATTATTGTGAAATTAGGAGGAAGTTGAAGTTTTTGTAAGTTTTAACTATATATTCCTCTCCTCTATGGTTGTTGTTTTAATTTGAAGCAAATATATATTTTGTTGTTGCTTGTTGCTTCTGCAAAAGCAAATATTTTGTAAACATTTCAATATATATAGCTGCCATGTTGAAATTATTTTGTTGCTTCTGCACCGGCATATTGAGTAGTAGTGGTACAAGAATTTGAGGTCAAAATGATTCTGGTTTGGATGATACTATCTTGAAATTGCAAAACGAACTAACAAAAAATAAATAAAATCGCAAAGGTGGCCAGCAAATTAAATTAACAGGTACTTACTGGTAGGTTGACAATAAACTATGCATGCATAGGTGTGGCATTTAGTAGATATGGTATTGACATGAATGTTGAAATTGTTTTACTGGTAAATTGAAAATTTATCATATGTCCATCTGGTTGTTAACATACTAGTAATGTAATACAAAGAAAAACTAGCTCATCTCTAGAGGGAAGATGTAAATTACTGATTAAGAGTCTAATCATTCCGACCTAGGGATGGCAATGGGCCTAGACCACGGGTATTTTGCCAAGCCCAGGCCTGACCTGTCCGTAAAAAATTAATGGCCCGCCTGCCTGGCCTAGTTTGACGGGCTTGAAAATCTAGGCCCGGCCTGCCCATAGGCTTTTTCTCCAGGCCCAGGCCTGCCCGTGCCTGCCTGCCTGTGCCCATGGGCTGCCTTGCCTGGCCCGGCCCGGCCATGCCCAATTCATTTTTTTAGGCCGAATTTCTCCAACTTTTTATTTTCTTTTTCAGAAACTATAGCCTATTGGCTGTTGCACTATGCATTAATTCCAAATACAAGTATAACTGTAAAAGATAATTTTTACGACGAGAAAATTAGAGACAAGGCAGAGGCCCATAAGCAGCCTTACACAACTTCTAGCTCTACAATCATGGAAATAGCACCATAAGCTTGACATGACGACAGAAAAATAACAAATAAGTAGACAAGACTGGTTCCACTACAAAAATTGGATTCACAAAATTGTCTAGTTCAATTATTACATTTTATTTTGTTCAAGCCGACGCAGATCATCATCAGACATCCACTTGATGCTTCAAGAGCATTTCACTCTTAAATGCCCCAATAATTAATTATCATGTACTTAAATTATTCCCTTCATTACTCGTCCGTGACGCATCCTTGTGACGCTGATTGCACACTCTTTATATACTGTGCAGATTAAATTCAGAAAAAAAAAAAAACATATCAAGATTTAGAGCCAACATTACATCTTAATATAAAATCCCTTTGCGCCAGTATTGGAGCCATAATTTTATGTTCTTGGTTTTAGTTGTCTTTTTACTTTAGTTCCTTGGTTTAGTTTTCAGCTGTGAAATTGTGATCTAGTGTACCATGTTTCCTTGGTACTTGCAGGTACATCGTGATACAAGGTGATATGGTATTGGTTGAACAGTAACTTTGGCCTTGGTTGTTTGTTGGTGCCAGCAGGTTCTAACAGAGCAAACCATAGTAAATTTTGGATTGAGCTAAACCAGATACCTTATAAAGAACACCTCGATTGGCTTTGTAAGATGATGAGGTCCACCTTTTTCGTCTCTCTTCCAACTGCTATTTGAACCAGTACCTCCCTTTTTTTCTGCAAAAATTAGAAAATTAGATGACAAAATTTTGCAAAAATCTGATTTGAAAATATTTATACACAAAAATCTGAATTCTACATTATCATATAACTCTCTGAATTGCCACTTACAAGAGTAACTTTGTCAGCAGCTAGTGCTTTTGATGCCTTTTAACTCTGATTGCTTGTGTTCACTAACCATGACTGTCACTTTGAGTTGAGCACAGCCTCATAAATATGGTAACTCCCTTATACATGAACACAAACCTTACAATAACCAAAAATGAAAAACTACAAACAAAAACCCCGGAAAAACCAGCACATACGTTGTAGTTGTTATAGTACAGCTATCGACATCATACATACATAGAACTAGTACAAATACCCCAAAAAGAAACAAAATGTAAAAACAATGAAGGCAAAAACAGTACCAGTGAGGACAGACCCTAGCAGCAGTACCAGTAAGGTGAAGGACTGGTGGCGGAGGAGCAGTGGCACCGTGGTAGTCCTGGTGAAGGACTGGTGGCGGAGTAGTGAAAGAGACAGAGAGAGAGCTAAGCCCTAGCGGAGAGAGAGATGGAGTGAAGGAGAGAGATCGCAAGCCCTAGCGGAGAGAGAGACTGGTGGCCGAGGAACCGATCTGGTGGCGGAGGCCGGTGGCGGAGTGAAGGAGAGAGAGAGCGATAGAGAGAGGAGACTCAGGAGAGGGACAGAGAGAGGCGAGAGCGAAAGAGAATGAGACACAGAAGGAGCGGCTGCTCTGGCTAGCCAAAACCCTAGATTCAATTTGTTATATTAAAATATAAGCCCAACGGGCTGCCCGTGGGCCTGGAGTTAAGCCCAGGCCTGGCCTGACCTGTCTTTAGACCCGGCCTTACCTGGCCCATCACTGCGCCGGGCCGACCGGGTAAAGGGCAGACCGGGCGGATATTAACGGGCCTCCGGGCCAATCGGGCTTTTTTGCCATCCCTATTCCGACCACACCATACATAGTTCCCACTTTTGCATTTTGCATGTGCTGCAGCATCTCTCCTGCACACAATTTTCATAATTCCTTAAAATTGAGAGCACTCATATTTTCTAAATGTCTTACAACATTGCTCAACAAATAAAGAATGTATAACGCTAAGAATAAAAGCCCCATAAAATGAAGGAATAAGTGATTGATTGATAATTGGAAGAGATAATTGTCGGGTCTCGGTTGGATTCAAAATTAGATGGGTCTATAATGTTCTTTGTCGATACTGACAGAATCAAGTTCGAATTATAAGTACAACTGATTCAAACTCAATTTCTATTCTCTACAACACGAGCTCCATTATAAGAATGAAAGAAGACGTGTGGACTATGTACTTGAACTAATTAATACAGCCTTTTGAATTGAACTCTTCAAATAAACCATCGTTAAATATGCCATTTACCTTCTCTTCTCTAATCTCTATTACCATGTGTCTATGTCCAGTGGCAGTGCCTCCACTGAAATATGCCATTAGGAATAATTATCAAACTCAACTGAAATACAATAGTTAATAATGAGCACACAATGAAAATTTATTACTACATCAGTCTTGAAACCAAGTAAGCTTAAACCAACCTCTATAATAATCAATATTAAAAGATTGCACCACACATAAATAGCCGTAAATCTCCATCACTGACACTATCATCATTTAAACTCAACAACAACCACACTATTTCTGTACCAATGAAGCCTCTAAAACAACGATTAAAGAGAGACTTACCTTCATCTGACAACCCCAGCATTCGCTAATAATAATAAGATTCTTAACACTCGTATCTTTGCATAATACTAAGATTCTTAACAAAATTGAGGCTGCTGAAATCAGATATGAGGCTTCAGACTTTTCAACAGTAGCTGAAATCCCATAATGGTACAACCTTTTTTTTTAAGAGAAATGGGGGTCATGCCCTCATTTGTATTAGAAGAAATAGTTCAGTTATAAGAATATGGTAACTACCATTGAAATTAGAAATAAATATGCTCAAAACAGTTGAGCCATTGCAGAAAAAAAACAGAGGTAAAAACGAAGGGTATACCAGCATCTGTGCCGT
This sequence comes from Carex rostrata, assembly GCA_964058875.1. Classification (NCBI taxonomy): domain Eukaryota; kingdom Viridiplantae; phylum Streptophyta; class Magnoliopsida; order Poales; family Cyperaceae; genus Carex; species Carex rostrata. The sequence goes on along the minus strand of CAXKVT010000014.1, from coordinate 1,412,652 downwards.
AGTGAGCAATTCCGATCTTGCTCTTGCACTGTGCCCGGTATCTGATTCCGTAGGGCATACCAGCATCTGTGCCATAGGCATATTTGAATTGGTGCCAGCAGCCACCCCCTCGTATAATGCCCTTGTAAAACCACATTAGTTGAAATATGATGTACTGTCTCAGCCTCGGCCTTGCACGGTATGATGCCCATGATGGTTACAACTTAGTACCAGTTTCAACAAAAACAAAATTCCTCCAAAATCAGTCATCTTTGTCATAAAACAACTAAAAATCATATATTAAGTAACACTTACTGATTAGCATAAGTGGATTAACATAATCCTTAATTTGGCAACAAACACAAAATTCACAACACAACTTAAACTTCATGTAAAGCCCTTGGAACCTATACTTACACAAAACTAAACCAAACCAAACCACAAAAAACCCTTAAATATAATAATCAACCCCTTTGCTTACACTGGAGCATCAGACCTGGTGTCGTTGCCATAAATAGTGTTCCAATAATGAACCAACATGTGATCTTGGGGTCTCACATCTGCCCCCTTTTCAGTGCAGAATATGGCATATGCATCAGCTGCATACCTGAAAAGCAAAAATAAAATGGTTCACAAAGTCATTTGTTCACATTAATTGTAGAATAAATATACATGATGAAGTAACTTACTTTCCAATGCCATGGAGAGAAGTGACGTGAGTCCAATCAGGACTTAAATACTCCTCCGAGAGGCGTTTAATCATTTTAGCACGCTTCTCTTGCAATCCCAGAGTGCAAATCACATTTTCAATTTGTTGTGCGTCAACTTTTGTTGTAGTGTCAGCATCAGGACATAGAGAAAAGAAGTCTTTTATTATTTTCTTAACCTATTTATCAATTTATAGCATTATTAGTTTGACTGATCGATGTTACGATTATTTCTTTTTGTCTAATATAGGTTTAGTAATGGGTTTCTCCAAATTAGTCCAGAATACTTGGGATGAAAAAATTGATAATGCAAGGAAGGTGTCTGATGAAATGCCAAAGAGCAAAATGAGCATATGATTTTTTTTTATGGGATGAGAGTATATGTATATACCTGTTTTCCGGTTGTCATATTAAGAAACATGCAGATGACAAGGACCCGCCAGTGATCAAAAGTGTGATCCTCTTGAATGAGATGGTGACACGAACGAAGCGGCTTAAAGTTGAAATCAGGAGGCACTCTGCGGTACGCCTCCAACCTTTTCTCAGCAGCCCTAAAAGGAGTTGTTTTCTTCTTCACTGTCACTGTCACGGTCTGAGGAGCAACAACCCCAGCAGCCACGGAGGCATTTGCCTTTGCTAGCTTGCATGATTTTCTCACTTTCTTCACATTGCCAGTACTAACTGGGGCTGAAGTAGTATTCTCAGCAGCAAAAGAAAAAGCAGTTGGGCGTGTACATTTGAGAGGTGAGGGGGTGGATGGGGGAGTGGGTTTCCTCTTACTAATTACAGAGAGGGAAGGAATCCAACAAAGACCTCCTCCTCTTCTTCTTCTGCTGCCGGTCCAGGTACCGGTGTAGCGGAAGGAATCGAGCAAATCAAATATCCCTTTCCCTGCCATGTATACACACTACTTCAATATATTCTTGTTCACAAACAGCTATACTAGCATCATAGTTTCTGCTTTTCTAGATTTTCCCTTCTTGGCATCACAATAGTTATTATTTGATGGTCGATTTTCACCATGGCTTGATTTAGTTGAATTTCTATTCTCAATCTTCTATTTTAAAGTTATGTAATACCTATAGTAGGACTGGAAATTAAGCATATATATATATGAACAAGTATTTAGTTGTACATAATTTATCACGGAAATTAAGCTTCTTAACTCTATAAGAATGACTAAATCAATTTATGACCATCTAATCTAATTCCTCTTGAATGACATGTACGTACCTTGCAACTCTTCTTCTCCTTCTGTCCTCTGTTGTGTTGGTATTAGTCCTAGAGTAGTAGGATCTTCAAAAGATGCATTTCTCTTGCACTTCTTCTTTAAAGAAGTATTTACAGCTTCAGTTGGGCCAGCAAAGCAAACAACTGGTTGGTTATCAGTATCAGTATCAGTATCAGGCCGCACTTGATTTCTATCTTCTATTTGAGGTTTATGCTTAACCTCGGATGGAAGGTCAGAACAGGGGCCCTTTGTCTTTGTCCTATCCCTTTCCTTTTTTTTCTCCTCTGTCAAAACTACTGTACCAATTGTTTGAGTCACCTCTAACAAAGATCCATCCTTCTTAATTATATGTCGCCATCTTTTGTAACTACTTTCTTCTTTGCATCATCATTTTTAGCTTTCTTCTTTGCTGGTCCTACACCACACACACACACTTTGGTTAATTAGCATCTTTAATCATATCTCATTACTCATTTTCATTTCTTCCTTGATCAGCAATTTGGTTGAATTTGGTTGTATTAATTTACTAGGATTGCAGAAATCAAAAGGCATCGTGTCTAAAGCTTAATTAGGCTTTAAATGGGATCTGGGCAAATTTCAAATTGGTAAAAACCAATACCTAACTTTTCATGTAACATTTCATTACCGGTCAGTGCAGAGAGTTGGCATAACAACCATAGACAGGCAATTCAGAATGCTGTTTTAGCTGTATCTGGTTCAAAAAGAAAAGAAAAACTTGTGATTTTTAGAACAATTGTAGTTCATAACAGTCTATTACCTGGAATTTCTGGTGACTCAGAATCATGCCTCAAGTTTTTTCCAGATATGCCTTTCGCTTTCTCCGAGCAGAGAGGTTCTTCTTTAATATATTCAGCTTCACAAACTGCTATACTAGCATCATTAGTCTCTGCTTTTCTAGATTCTCCATCCTTGGCATCGCAATAGCTATCATTTGGTGGTCGATTTCCACCATGACCTGTCACTAAATTGATTAAGCTGAATTTCCATTCTCAATCTTCTGTTTTAAAGGTGGTATGTAATACTTATACTACGAAAGGAAAGGTATTCAATTCACTTAGAAGAGAGGTCTTGACATGATTAGAAAATTCAAATGAGCTTATATATATGAACAAGCTATCATTAAGTTGTACATACATTTAATTTCTCAAGGAAATTAAGCTTGTTAACGCTCTATAAGAATGACTAAATCAATTTATGACCATCTAATCTTAATTCCTGTTGAATGGTGTGTGCGTACCTTGCAACTCTTCTTCTCCTACTTTCCTCGATTGTGTTGGTCTTAGAGTGGTAGTATCTTCAAAAGATGCAATATTTCTCTTGCGCTTCTTCTTCTTTTTTATAGAAGTATTTATAACTTCAGTTGGGCCAGCAAAGCAAACAACTTGCTGCTTATCAGTATCAGTATGATGCTGCAGTTGAGTTGCCACCGAAGCTTTGAGAAAACAGTCCCCCTCAATCTGAAGGACAACAGAGATCTGCAGGGTTTCCGACAAGCGGTACTCTTTTCCTTGCCAACGTGTCTGCAAGGCCAGGCCAGGCCATTTGTATATAAATTAAATCAAATTAAATTACGTGTACAGCACAACACAACACAGCTTAAAGGAAAATGACCGACCGTAAGAGCCTCTATGTTGATTTGTCCAACTTCAGGGAAGCAAATTTCATGCTCGCTCACAAACTTTCCTGATTAAAAAAAAAAAACACAACTTTCTTGTTAGAGATTCTGAGAGTGAAATTGTTTGTTTGTAATGAGTAGAAAAATTGTGAGAAGAAGAAGAAGTAGTAGGTACTTTTGACAAAGGCAACGGTGTCATTGGGAGAGACAGCTATGGCCAGATGAGTGTCGAGAGAGGTATCAACAAAAACCGGGACAAGACCTGACCTCACCATCGGCGCGCGCTTGAGTGCTACAGAAAATTTACACAAAAGTCCTTGTATTTATAATATTTTGGTTTTGGTCCCTGTCATCACATTTCCATTACCAGAAAAAAGAAAAAAAATAGAGTGGAGCCAGATCCAAACAAGTCTATTTTCCGCAATTCAACTCAACACCGAGCACAGGGGTTAAAGCAAAAAAAAAAAAAAAACAAGAGGTTGGTTGGCGAAATGGTGGCTTACCCGAAATTTGCTCCAATGGTGAAATGGGCCAAGGTCGGTACGGAGGTGGCCAAGCCAACAACGAGAAATGGGAAATCCCCTTAATTAATTAATTATCGGCTTCTTATTTCTTAAGGGGTTAAGGGTTTAGTAATTCGCACATTCAGAGAAATAGAAATAGAAATAGAGAGATTGAGAGAGAGCTTCGTTGCAGACCAAAAAGGGTTTAATGGGGTGGGGGGTCGCGTGGCCTTTCGTGTGGGGAGTTGTTTTATTTCCTTTCGGGTGCAGACTGCAGACTGCAGACTCAAATCTATTTTTAATTTTTTATATTTAATCCTGGAAGGCTCGGTTAGTGTTCTAACAATTATAATTGTTGTTTTTCATCCGTCCAATATGTATCCGACGGTTTTCAGCTATCATTATTTGTTCTCTCTTTGCACTGTGGACATATGTTATTTCCCCTTTAACACATTAGTTGTGTATCAATTTTTATTAAATTCAATTATTTCATGTTTCACAAAAGATCAACTTTTATCAAATTTCAATATTTTTAGTATAGATAGTGGAGCAAAATTATTTTAATTTGGCATATACACACCTCACTCGTAAAGTAGATGGTTTCAATGATTTGGATTCGTTGTTTAAAATCAATCCGATAGAATTTTTTAATTGTGTTCACTAAATTCTCTTGATGAGCATAACACACCCTAACCTCGCTCTAGTGTATGAAATATATATGATATTTACTTGAAATTACACGTTATTTTATATGGTTGTGAAGGTTAATAAAGTATTAATGCATTGTTAATGAATCTCCATTTTTTTATTGCCTTAAATATTTTATGTCTTTAATTTTCTCAACAATTTACTTAAAAAGAAAAAATCTCAACAATCCTCCCTACTAATAGCACGTTGAATTTTTTGAGATCCAACCCTCTATTTGTCCAAACAAGATCTAAGCCGTTCATTCAAGAGATCTCAGCCACTCATCAAAACAAATATCAATCTCAGCCTTTAATTACTAATCTCGATTTTATGCATCTATTTTATAGTATCAAACGTGTAGAAATCTAAATTTAACTAAAAACATACCCGTTTCAACACAACACATAATCTGAGTCATTATACTCGCCACATACTTTTCATTTTTTTTCTCGGTTGCTGTGCGCGGAACGCGCTTTCCTTCTTCTCTTCCCGACACAGATAACGCGTCTCCTCCTCCTCTTTTTCTCTTTCTTCCCAATGCCACATATCTTTTTCTCCTTCCCGGTGTGGAGAAGGAAACCGGCCTAGCGAAACCCTTTTTACCTTTTCTCCACCTCGGATTGAGCGGGAGCTCAGCGTCGTTGCCACGGCGTTCCTCGCATTCATCGGAGAACAGCCAAGGCGGCGCTATCCGCCCGCCTCCTACTCAGAGTCTGGTACAAGACTGTGCTCTCGCTGCTACTGACGAGGCAAGTGGTGTAGAGAGATCAGACAGTCCCGTGCCCTCGAGGAGTTGGAGCAGAACAAAGCCGCTCAAATAAAAAGGGTAAAATTTCAAATTCTTCTTCTTCTTCTTAATATTTCATTGTGCCGAAATCTGATAATAACCAGGTGGCCTACTGGTTTTCTGTTGGCATGAGTCCATGTAAACGTGTTTGCTTGGCCTTGTACCGAATCGTACCGGAATTGTAACACTATTCAGTTGTATTTTCAACCGGGTCAATTATTGCTTGCACTGTCTAGCATTTCTTTTATATCTATTTGGATAAGCTTTCAGATATTTTTTTTGGGTTCAATATATGGAAAAATTCTTCACTTGAGTGGCTGTGCTAAAACGAAATTGAAAAACCTATTATGTTTCAGTTGTAGTGCACCTTACTAATTGATATTGCTCTATTTGTAAACGGTATATATTCTTCTTTGAGAGCCATCATAACTTGTATCTTTCACTTTTCCAGTGTATACATTTGAGCCTAACCTGTCGAACAAAGAAAGAGCTTCCATTCATCCAATGTGTAGAAAGATGGGAATGGTTACAAAAAGTTCAAGGTAAATTTTAAGTCCATACTTCACATTTACATGCCAATATCCATATTAGAAAATGTTTTGATGTAACTATCTTTCCTTCAAAAAGGAAAGGGGAACAACACCCACTCTTTATTGATAAGACAAATAAGAAGAAGCAAATAAAGATGAAGAAGGCCAAGTGACAAGGTTGAGATTTTTAGATGAATTGGCAAATGTCTTGAGGGAGCTTTTTGTAAATTACCTCATGGTGACGAGGACTGAGTGTAGGTATGGTAAAAACACCAAATAAAAAAGCTGTAAAGCACAGACAAACCAGGATGCCTGCTTTTGTAGGCCGAATTTAACTAAAACGGATATAAAGAAGAAGGTAGAGTTGCTTGCAACCAGAATAAAAGAATTAGAACTGTTGTGAAAGGTGAATTTCTGATTTTTCTTTCTTCTGCAGTCCTTTGCACAAGTCCAGATCATATAATGCTGGAATGGCAATGATATGGTCTACTACCAGTGGGTATTAGGTATTTAGGTACTACTGTCCTAGAAAGCACCGATGAAAATTAATGTCGATATTTATTGGACAAAAGCTTAGAAAACTTTGGGTTAATTTTCTATTTACCCTTGAAGACTTTTTCAATTTTCTATATACCCTTATACTCTTGATTATATCTAACATGTCCCTCAACTCTCAGGTTTCTTTTCTATTTACCCTTTGAGTTAATAATCCACAATTAAATATTATCTAATTTTTTTTTTCCCGTCATACCCCTGTCTTTTCTCTCTGATTCAAATTCTACAAGTTTGGACATTTCTCATCCTCTCCAACGAAACGCAACAAATAGTGTTTGAACTTTTAACGTTTTATTTTTTTGAGAAGAACTTGACAGTGGCAAAGATGATATGTGATAAAGAAATTAAATGTTTTTTTAATAAATTGCCAATATTTGTTGGCATTTTTGGATGCTACATTGCTACTATAATCTCATTGTTGATTACATTTATTTCAAGTTTTTATATCAACATATCAAAGTGTTGCACTTAACTTCATCCCTCAACTTTGTATGCTCTCTATTATTTCGGAACTTTGTATTCTTTTATGCAATAATAAAACCACTTGGCAGCCCCTGCCAAGAATTTATAAAAAAAAAAAAAAAAACTATTTTTTTAAATTACCTTTACTGAATCAATTAAATTAAAGCTATATATTAACGTATTGCTCATAATTTTTGGAATGTCTAAGGTAGCAGAAAAGAGGATGATATAATGAGTCACCTCAAGCCAAACAGAGTAATAACGGAAACAATGGACAAGAATATTGGAGACCATGTTCTTGATACTATCAACTATGTTTAATTTACTCATTATTGTGGTGATTTTGAGTGGGATAATGGATAAAGATGGTAGGTGATATGAATTTGGGAATATTTGGTCGCAATGTTTTCTGCTTTGTTGGTCTTGTTCGGAGAAAAGAGTGAAGTCGCAAACGCAAATGTTGAATACATAGGATAGAGAGAAGAGGGCATATTCGTCAATTACTATTCTAAACCAAAGATAAATCTTCATTTAACTAGGGTTAATTTAACAATAACAAGTTAAAGGGCAAATAAAAAAGAGTTAGAATAGTTAAGAGGCAAATAAGAAAATTTAAAGTCTTGAGGGAGAAATAATAAAACTAGAAAGAGTTGAAGGGTATATGAAAAATTAACCCAAAACTTTATATCTGCCTCAATGTAGCATAGATAGAATTTTCTAATTAAAATTTGGTCATATTTCACACCTGCAGCTTTGGTTGGACATGCTCACAACACAGCATAGCCAAAAGAGAACCCGAAGAGAAAAGGTATTGCACTATATAGTACTTTACTGTATCCTTCTTGTTATGCTATTGGAAACATTCTGTTTGGTTTTGGTATATCAGTATATGATAATGAATATGTTAATGTAGATTGCACCAGTAAGCATCACATCAGTTCTTTTCCTCAATGATAGATATCTCAATTACATGTGCTGGAGCGCTGACAGGTTAGTAAAAGTCTAGCAATCATGGTCATTTTAAGGTCAGCTTGAGTGTGCATGCTCGTATATTAAAGTGACATGCTTAAACTATGTAGGTGTTTTGCCTGTTTTCGAGTATATCACCATTTTTTCTATCAAGTTTTGAGGAGAAGGTTTATTAAGAGTGAGGCTACAGTATTAATGCATACCGCACATTGGTCTGTACTGTGGATCAATATCTCCATTTGCAAAGTTCAAACAGTCGATCTGAACCGTTCAACATGATCCACATATGAAAATGCATTTGCAAACCAAATTTCACATTTTTTAGAATTTTTTTACTATTTTTTTAGATAAGTAGAAAATCACTTGATATAAAGATTCTAGACCATTCAACATGATCCATAGAATGGACGAATCTGTGCTATGCATAGTACCGTAGAAGCTAATTCATGATTTTGCATTTTTCTTTCTTGTTAGACCTGTTTCTGTTTCTTTTCTTTCATAAATCTGATCTGACCTTTTCCTTATTTTCTTTCATTAAGATTTGATTTGATATCATCAGTCAAATCCGGGGCTAGGGTTCATATCCCCGTGTTGTTTATTTTGTTCTTATTTATTTTGTTCTTACTTTGTAACTTTTGGATTCCAATTCAGTTACTTACACTGCGATTTCCTTTTATATACTTTAATTTCTATGTTGTTTACACTGGGTTTTTTTTATATACTGTAATTTCTCGTGACATTCATTGCGCTATATTTCCTTTTTTCTTTTATATATGGGTTTTGTGGTAGGCCTTGGATTTCAGTTTGGTTGTTAAACTCGCGATTCCAATTTATATACTGTAAACCTTTTTTTTATTTCCCCTTTTTTGTTTATACACTTGCTATTCCAGTTTATGTTTCTTATTTGGTTAATATTTTTTTAATTGTTTTAGGGCCTTTTGATTTCTGTCCTATATCCTTTTAATTCGATTTATGACTTGGTAAATTTTGAAAAATCAAGCAAGCAATTTCTACTCCGAATGGAATTCAACCAGTTAACTATAGTCGGCTTATTTTTCTATCGGCCACCTTTATGGTGCTATACCAAGTTAGTATTGAGTATCTCTGACCCTCCAAACACTGGACCAGTTGGTACCAGCTTATTGTGTTTAGTGGTACATAGTTCTATATATGTTCTTTAAGTCAAAATTTTTCTATATATTGATTTCTATATATATTCTCTAAGTCGAAATTTTCCACAGACAAAATAGACCCTCCATTATACATTTATACTTGTACATAACATAATTCATTTCAAAGGCCTTGTCATAAAATAAATGAATAGTGCAGAGGTAATAGGATTGGAAAATGATGGGAAAAATTTAGAAGAGCCTACATATTGATTTCTATATATGTTATCTAAGTCGAAATTTCTCTATTGGAGTGATTACAAAATCTGGCACTGATAATGGAAAATACCAGGATTTTACGTAGTTTACTAAATGAGTTAGAATAAGGGTAATTAATTTATTCTAACACTGATGGTGATATTTTGTACATGTACCGTCATTTAATGTTGAATTTGGTGTCTCTCTTACCTCATTGTAAGAAAGATAGCAATATTGAATCAAAGGAGAGCAAAGGATCTACTCTTAACGACCTTGTCGAACTCAGAAGTTGCTCCAGCTGCTTTTTTTTTTAGGTTAAAATTTTGTATTTTGTTCACCCCCTTTTGTTCATCCTTCTCTGATTTCTTTTTCTATTATTTATTTAAAAAAATGTTCTTTTATTTAGTGTCGGAAGCAAAAGGATCTGCACCAATGGATGGTAAATCCCTGGTTGCCCATCTCATTTTGAGTAATTGTTAAACCAACAATTACTCAAAATATGCAATTTTCCTATAAGGTTAAACCAACAATGGGTGGTTTATTCTTTATTCCTATTGGAGTAATTGTTAGTGTAGTTTTGATAGGCAAATCATCAGACCCAGTAAATGGTTCTATAATTGCAACTCTTGCATTTGGTGCTGTTGGATTATTTGATGATGTTTTGAGAGGTTCTGGTAGGCGTGTTGGTTTCTCAGGATGGCTAAAGCTAACAATACAAGTAAGTACTCTTGTTGTAACATTTAGGTCAAGTCTGTTTACCTTTGCAAAGCGCGGATCGGCCCGTACTATGGATTCATATCTATTTTTTCAAAATTCAAACAGTTGATCCGAACTTTGAGCCGAACTGCTCAACATGATCTCTATATGAAAATGTAGCTGCAATTCGAATTTTATTTTTTTTAGAATATTTTTACTATTTTTTTAGATAGGTTGAAAATCACTAATTTTGGATGGTCCAGAATATTTAAATTAGGCGATATTATACTTATTTTAAAAAATAAAAAAATAGTTAAAAAATTCTAAAAAATATAAAATTTGATCTCCAAGTACATTTTCATTATGAAGATCTATTTGAATGGTTCGGATCGACGGCTACTTGGACTCTAAAAATGAAGATATGGATCCATAGTACAGATCGATGTGTGCTTTGCGAAGTACCATAGCCTCACTCCCTAATTATTTTAAAGAGGATTCTTTGCTCTCTTGATTTCTGATAGTATGTACCTACATGTATGGTATTGGTTTCTGATATGGCAATCCTTTATGATACTACTAAATTTCGTTTCCAATTTGGAGAACAGCTAGGCAGTTGTAGGATTGTGTTTCTGCCATTGGTTTGATTCTGCAAGTATATATGTTGACTTCATACACAATGTACATCTCATAATTTGTATGATAATAATATTAAAATAGTCGAAAAATAATGAATGCACTGTTTCTGATATTGTTTACCATGGTGAAAAATTTAAGGATGTTAACTTAAGATCTGTGTTTCCTGTTGTGAATTACACCAATTTTTTGCATGTTTGTATGCAACATCAGCATTTTTCGTACCTGTACCCAACTTGTAACATGCTTCTTGTTTTTTAGACCATGATTGTTTGAATCAAGCCTGGATTATCTAAACCGTTCCCAACTGTTTAAGAATCAAGGATGCGAAATGTAAGCATTCAAAACGTCAGCTGTTTTTTGCAAATGAATACAGAATGTGTATATAGTAGTGAGTTCATAATTCTATCTAACATGTATTTAGTTCTTTATGATTGAAGGAAATATTTGATTCCTCTGCCTTCTCCATTTGGGCTTCAGTACCTCGGAGGCTCGGAAGCTTTTATTTCATTGCAACAATATTGTGTTTTCTTGCAATGTCTAACAGGGTTACTGTGACGAATGACATTGATGGTTTAGCCCTCGGAATTGCTGCTCTTGCCTTTTTAATTGGGAATGTCTGGGGCTGTCCCTGCTGTCTCCTGGTTAGTTTTCTTTTCCTTCACAAACACAAGCATCTTAGATTGACTGTTTGGACGTTTAAGGAGGAGATATTGATCCATAGTACGGACCAATCCTTACTATGCTTAGCACCATAGCCTCATTCTTTCAATGCCAGAATCATAACATATTGTCCGTTTTGCTCTTGTTTCCCATTTTCTCTTAATGATACCCGAAGTGCGTTACTTTGTGTAAAGAAATGGCGAGAAAGGCATACCCATAAATTTGTCTTGTAAAAGGTGAATTAAATTAATGCCTTCTCATAATGCTTCGAATGATGATCAATTTCTTGAGTTTGAGGTCATATTTTAAGATTCCATACAAAAATTCTTATGCTAACATGTAGACCAACATTCGAACAAATATAAAGCTTTATGTCGAGTGGGGACATTTTTGCAAGTAATGTAAAAAGATGGTTTTTCAGCACTGTCATGTAACTTGAGGGGTTCCTTTTTTTTGTTGCTAACAACCGACAGTGTAACTGGGTTGCATAGCATATAGGTTTACCAGATCTTAATTTTCATAGGTGGAAAACTGGTGGATCTGTTCAGTTAGATCAAATTGGATTGTTTGAACTTTAAGCTCTTGCTTCATTTTTTCCATTTTTTTGGTCATTTTCTTGGGCTATTAGAGTTTTATGCAGGATGGTTGATTTTTGTTATAGTTATGTTGGGTCTTTCGATTATTATCCTGACTAAATTTGTTCAGAGTTACAGCTGAGTTCTTATTGGGTTGGGTTTTGGTTGCTGTTCATATGTAGTTAAGGTTCTAGGCCAGGTTCAATTCATCGGATCCGGCTTGAGTCTGCTCCTGTTTTCAGCTGCTAGATTCACACATGAGTGAGGCTATGGTACTAGACTAAATTTAACATTTTTTAGAATATTTTTTACTATTTTTTTAGATAGGTAGAAAATCACTACTCTTTAAAAAATCTGATCATTTCCTAATTTTATAAGAACTTTTCTAAACATGTTCCATAACAAAATCAATCCACCGAGTTAGCTTGTGATAATGATTTTCTTAAAAAGTTGTTACTTGGATGGAAATTAAAATGTTGTTGACTTATTCAATATTAGTACTAATGGTCTGTCTTGAAATACTTTTTTTTAAAATGGACTCCTGCCTTATAGTTAAATGCACAAGTATAGAAAAAAGTTGGTTCATAATGGTACCAGAATCTAACAGTATCAAATAACTGAACAAGACCAGAGAACATACACTTACCACTGGTAAACCAAAACCCGAATCCGGCCCGCTGTTTAACACCTACCTGTAAAACCAATTAAGTTCTATTCCTAATGCAATTGAAGTAGTTAATTTGGCAGGTTCTTGTGACTCCATAATCCATCAATCTGCTATTTTTGCTCATTAAATGCGGTGCGATATAAAGCCAAAATGCCTTGCCATCCAAGATTCGGTGCTATGAAATAGCTTATTACAAGTCAGACCATTATTTACTAGGAAACTCACATTGACCATTGAGAAAACTGGCCGTGCATGCTCAACAGTTAATTACTCATGATGAATGGTTAAATGACACTTCATCAACTAATTACTCATGATTTTAAGCACAGCTAATTGACAGGACCATGATAAGTGTTCTTTATATGGATGGGATCAGTAAATGTGAACTTTATACCTGTTGAATATGAAGTTTTTATATAGTGCATAGATGTGATGAACATGTGTATTCTGCAAGGGTATGTACAATTAATTATCTCCACAAATAATATATATGTTGACTAATAAAAATTAATCACATTTAAAGAAAGTGATCAAAATAATATTTCAATCCCCGTTGCAACGCACGGGCACTTGACTAGTTGATAAAAATATATTGATTGGATTGCGTTGTGGAATGAGTAATTAGGAATTCATGGACAGACCACTATTCAATCTATGAATTTAATTATAATTTCAAATCTTATGAGTTAATATAAAAATCACGTCAATTAATCTTATCAGTTTCTACGATTTTCTACTCATATTAATTACTTAGATGAATTATAAATTACTAATATTGGGAGAGAGAGAGAAAAAAAAGATGAGATGCTAGATATGTTCCGACTTGCGAGCAGAGATTAGCAGATATGTTTTCTCAATTCTCATAATCTCTGCTTGAATCGAAATGATCCCACATATAAAGAACCACAGAACATACCTTCCGCCTTCCTCGTGAGTCGTGAGGCAGCGCATTACAAATGCATTGAGCAACACCCAAAACACACAAACTTGATAATTAATAGTGTACGTCATGTGCACTCGGCAATTTTTAAATTCCAGTCAATTTTTTTAAGTTTACGAATAAATATATTAGCTGGGTCTGACCATGCATGCTTATAAAATTTTGATATAGTTGCTTAGAAATCCATATGTTTTAGATATGTTTTATTTTTTTACTTCTTTACTTTTTACATGATTTTGTTAGTCCAGACTCCAGACTCTAGACGCGCGTAGTATACTTGTAGAAAGGAAAGAAATATCCGTAATTTTATCCTACCATAAAATTATCAATTTAGTTGTTTGTTTGTTTTGTTTCTTTCTTCTTCTTTTTTCTTTTTTTTTCTCAAATTGTTTAATTTCTTAAAAATTGTAAATAGTATCAAGAAAATCAGATGGAATGTGACACGGTCGAAGTGTGAAAAACGAAATCTTATTATTTATTTTTTTGGGTCAAAATAACAAGGAAAATGAAGTCAAACTGTCAAAGCCTCTGTATATTAAATTACATGTCACATTCATATAGAAGTAGATATCATGAGTTGTGTGAATCATTGAATGTGCTTCAACACCAAATTAAATGTGATCTCTACAATAAAATGTGAAGTCACATTCCTCAAAAATAGAAGCACATTCCTCAAAAATATAAGAAGTAGCATACATTTATTGAATGTCACATTGTATATATGCTACGGCTCAATATTCGAGTTTTCAAAATCCAAACGGTCGATCCGAACCGTTCATCTTATTCTCCATATTAATATCTGCTTGGAGACCAAATTTTACATTTTTCTGAATTTTTTTACTATTTATTAAGTATTTTACAAAATTGTTGATCCAACGGTGGCTGCACAAAACAGTAAAACCGTTGGATTAGCGATTTTCAAAGTGGCTTAATAAATAGTAAAAAAATTCAGAAAATTATAAAATTTGGTCTCCAAGCAGATATTAATATGGAGAATAAGATGAACGGTTCGGATCGACCGTTTGGATTTTGAAAACTCGAATATTGAGCCATAGCATAGAGGCCACTATGCTATCCATAGCACCCCAGCCTAACTCTCTCTCTCTCTCTCTCTATATATATATATATATATATATATATATATATATATATATGAGGAGCGATCAAGTTACAACATTTTTTGAGTTACAACAAGCATTATTTACATTTTTAAAGTCCAAATCGTCGATCCAAACCGTTAGATGTGATCTCTACAATAAAATGTGCTTCAACACCAAATTTTACATTTTTTGGAATTTTTTTACTATTTATTAAGATGGGTACAAAATTCAATGGTATGAATTTGACTAGTTTTTATACCCACCTTAATAAATAGTAAAAAAATTTCAAAAAATGTAAAATTTGGTCTCCAAGCACATTTTATTGTAGAGATCACATCTAATGATTTGGATCGACGATTTGGACTTTGAAAATGTAAATAATGCTTGTTGTAACTTATTGTAACTCAAAAAATGTTGTAACTTGATCCCTCCTCATATATATATATATATATATATATATATATATAGAGGTTGGCTAAGACCAAAGTAGTAGTTCCTGAGCTTTGGTGCTACTAATTTGTTTTTCAATTTTCAAAGTTCAAGACGTCGATCCGAACCGTTCAAGTTGTTCTCCATATTAAATTGTGCTTGGAGACCAAATTTTACATTTTTCTGAATCTTTTTACTATTTATTAAGCCACTTTGAAAACAGCTGATCAAACGGTGACTTCTTATTTTACTGTTTTGTTAAGCCACCGTTGGATCAACGATTTTCAAAGTGACTTAATAAATAGTAAAAAAAATTCAGAAAAATCTAAAATTTGGTCTCCAAGCACAATTTAATATGGAGAACAACTTGAACGATTCGGATCGACATTTTCAACTTTGAAAATTGAAAAACGAATTGGTAGCACCAAAGCTCAGGAACTACCACTTTGATCTTAGCCAACCTCTATATATATATGTATAGAGAGAGAGAGGATTTACTTACAACATCTTACAACAATTTGATTTTGTGATTTTTAAATTACAACAATTTGATTTTGTAATTTTTAAAGTCCAAATAATCAATCCAAACTATTAAACATGATCTCTATACTAAAATGTGCTTTAAGATCAAATTTTATATATTTTTTAATTTTTTTACTATTATGAACCACTAAAAATGACAGTTTTATAAAATACATAATAAATAGTAAAAAAATGAAAATTTTGATCTCCAAGCACATTTTATTATATATATCAAGTTGAACGGTTTGAATGTACTATCTAGACTTTGAAAATTACAAAATCAAATTGTTGTAAGATGAGACAAACGTAATTTTGAAGTTTTTGAGGGGTATACACAAAGTTCTCACTTTATCATAGTTGGCTACAATTTCAGTAAATTTGAGATAACAAAAGGCATGAAAAGTGAGAACTTTGTTATCTCAAATTGTAGCCAACTATGATAACAAATCAGTCCATTGAATACCCTCAACAGTTTTACAAAATAGTCCAAACATGTATTAATTCTTTAATAATGCTCTTCTTGTAGTTAGTACTGAGTATGGCTAATATAATATCAGTGTCATTTCAGTCTATATAATACCAACTTCAAAACCTATCAAATCAAGTTCAAATGGTGAATCCAAACCGTTCAAACCAATTTACTTTATTAGTGATGCGTTTACATGCAAACTTTTTATATTTTCAAGTTATTTTAGTATCAAATCAAGCGGCAAAAAAATTAAAAAATGAATGTATTAAAATTAACTTAAAAACTCAAACATTTGATGACTTGATATCAAATAAACTCAAAAACTTATAAATTTTACATGTAAATGCACAACTAATGAAGTAGATCGGTTTGAACGGTTTGGATTCATCATTTTAACTCGATTTGATAGGTTTTGAGTTAGTGTTATATAGACTGAAATGACACTGATGTTATATTAGCCATACTCGTTAGTACTAGCTCAAAAGTTACAATAATGCCCTTCTCGTAGTTTGAATCCTTAGTACCTAGCCTAGCTCAAAAGTTGCACATATTTTGAATTTTTCAACACATACCCCCTTGAAGCATATCAAACTGATATTGATTCGCTATTGCCAATGAGCCCGTCAAAAGGAAGTGCCTGGGCAAAGGAGAAATGTTAACAATGTAATTTAGGTAACTTCTTGGCTAAGAAGCAAAATGGAGAAAGAGACATAAATACTTGGATTGTACAGCATACATGAATAATATGATTTGTTATCAAGGCATTTTCCTGAATCTTTTCTAGTTTTAAATTATACCAAACAGAACTTTTATCTGAAATATTACAGCTTTAACTAAGTAGCAGTCATCTCCTAAAATGTAAGTTACTGGTACCGGCATATAATACCACTGGTACTAGCCATTGCCTAATATCACCAGCTCACCGCATCAATAATGAAAAATAAATTCAAAAATCAAAACTTAATCAGCGAGAATACATCAGTCATTCAGTACCTGATACCAATATCACCAACAATCAGTCAGTCTCAAAGAAGAAGCACCAGTACAATAGGAGGAGCTGAAAATTTGAAAATGCGAAAATTAGTACAAATCTATCTTTTCAACTACATGAAAATTTGGAGGGAACATCAACAACTAGCTACCTTTTCAAGCAGGGCAGTGGTGGGAGGTGGGGTCAGCAGAAGGAATATCGGGCCCCACACGGCAGCCTTCGAGCATGAATACCACATCTGTCATAGCTGGCCGTTCCAATGGATCAGGTGCCGTGCACAACAAGCCGACTTTCACACCGAGCAAAAACTCCCACTCAGAAGATTACGGATCCAGTACAAGCAAACCGGCTCCAATAACTCTGCAACTTGCCCGGTTTGCAACTGCCGCTTCACCCGCTTGACTATATCCTCCTCTTCACCTTCAAACATACCGGATTTCTTACCCGTTAACATCTCCAATAGCACAATCCCATAACTGTACACATCACCTTCTTTAGTGGCTTCTCCTGCTGCAATGGTATCTGGCACCGCGTAACCCAACGACCCCACTGGTGCCGATGACGTGGATGTCGCTGCTGCAGCAGCAGCAGCCCCCGCAGTCACTACTATTGGTTCAAGGCCAAAATCTGACAAGTGGGGCTCGAAATCTGCATCAAACAAAACACCTTGCGGCTTCACGTCCCCATGAATTACACCTGTCTGATGCAAAAACACAAGCCCTCGCAAGACACCAAGGGCAATCAGGTGATGCATTGGCCAATTGAGAATGTGACAGTCTTGTGCGATGCTTCCTGTAGCAACGTAGCGAGATTGCCATTTGGCATGTAGTCATAGATCAGCAATCGAACATCTGGTGGGGGGCCCGCGTAGTACCCGTGAAGCACAGTTGGGTTACAATGCTTCACTTTCCCTAGAGATTTGGCCTCTTTCTTGAGTGCCCCCTCTTCTACCACAACTGCATCGTCTGATAACGTTGGAAGGGAGGCGAAGAATGGATAGAATGGTTCCGTCAGAATAATTCCACTGTGGGCATTACACTTGTGATTCCCAAAATGACCTTACACAAAACACTTAAACCCCTATAAGTTGCAATCAATCAACTAATGACAACCAAAAACTGTTAAAACATGTATCAGTTAGAAAGCAGGAGCGAGTCTTTTCAAAGCCTCAAGAATACCGTAGTAATAATTCCACTGTGGGCGCTGATGTGGTGTAATGGCAGATTGCCCAAATGGGTTTTCCTTCACAAATTCTGGAATGTTCTCAACTGCAGCTATTTTTTCTAAATATATCCTCATTTCTCCTCCTCTACCTGCTCATAACAAATTCTCAATTATAAGAATTAACCAATTAGATCATGCATTTATTATTAACATTTATTATTTTGAAAATGAAACAAATAACAAACTAACCCCAAGGAATTGTCCTCTTTGTTGTAGAATGTGTATGGATATGGAAAAATCGCTGTGTAAGGCTGCAATAGAAATTTAACAAGTGATAATTAAAGACTATTAAACATTGACAAATTGATCATTCATACTAGGTTTGGAAATCATGAACATATATGCACAATTGTGATCATTTTTGCTTTACTAATCCTTGATTTTCACATCTTGTAAATAACCAACAGATGCTAACGCTAATGGTTATATAAACTTGTAACTCAGTAAGATGTTGAGATAAATTGCAAATCAAATGAATCTGTTGATATTCTCAGCTGCTGCTGCAAGTAAAAAAAAAAAGCCAAAAAAAAGAAGAAACAAATAATAGGGCTGTAGGTTAAGCAACATACAGGGTTATGCAAGGCCTTGCAAGGAGAATCGTCAACAAGAAGCATATTAGATGGTGTAAATCACCCCTTTTCCCATGGCAAATTAGCTTCAACAGTTTG
The DNA here is from genome assembly GCA_964058875.1 of Carex rostrata. Taxonomy (NCBI): domain Eukaryota; kingdom Viridiplantae; phylum Streptophyta; class Magnoliopsida; order Poales; family Cyperaceae; genus Carex; species Carex rostrata. The sequence continues at coordinate 1,393,662 of CAXKVT010000014.1, read as the reverse complement.
TTTAATTCTTTAAAAAACAAGGGCTTATTTTCCACGGTTTTGAACTTTGTATCTATGCATTTTGATTGGTCCTGTGAGTAATCAAGGCAAATAAAATGAAAAAAATATCAATACAACTCAAGGAAGAGAATTTAAAATGTATATAACTGAAGACTATAAATAAATTTTGCGTACCCAACAAAATAATAGCTTATTTTTCATTTCTCCAAAAAGATGGTGGACAGCTTCCACTAGGTTATGCCTACAGAATCAGAATAATTAAAAAATATATATATCAGTAGGAAGATCAAACTTATGTTAAAAATCGAGACTAGCCAAAACACAATAGAACTGGTGCTTCAAGAAAACGCATACCTGCTTCTATATAGTATTTATATAATTCAAAGATCAAACTTACTGCTTTCTTGATGACCAAACTCCAACTTCAAAGTTTGCGAAACAAAACTTGATAAAATCAACACAGAAGGGCCTCTTGAAACCTGACAGACATAAAAGAAAAGTAAATTAACACCAAGTAAATACATTACTCTGTAGTATAAGAATTAAAGAGTAATAATTGTTTTGTTACCTATTTTGCCGCTGATCTTGAAATCTGCATATTGTTGATATTTATAATCTGAAGTAATATCAACTAATATCCCATTTATATAAAGAACAAGAAGATTTTTCTTGCATGGTGGCAGCAATTCTTTGCACAGAAGGACATTATTACTATAAGTAGATGAAGCAGCTTCCTTCTTATTCTCATGGCATGATGACATAATTTCTTTTTCATCACCTTCCCTTTTCTTTTTGGTGTTCCCTCCCTCATGACTGCCACTCCATGTATCTTCTTTTTCACCTAGTTGTAAAAGGGCATATAAATGTTAATACGAATTCTCATTTATACGACTTGCTCGGAAGGCGGGACCCGTTCAGAAAGGAAAATTGTAGTATATCATATTGTTTACTCTCAGAGCATAGAGCACAGTTGGATTTGATAAATGAGGCAGATGTCAGCGTCTAGAACAATTGTTAAGGAATGTAGGCCAAGTCCAGAGAGATATCTTGATATCCAAACGATCGCTTCCAAGAGGTATTCGTATCATATCTCAAACTTTGCGTGACTTTATGGAAAATCCCAACCGTTTAAATACGTTATGCACAAATCTAAAAGCACACATAATACTGACCCCCTACATCACCCCGAATAGGCACCGGACACATCGGTCACGCAAAAGTTGAGATATCTCAGAGGATACGCACTCTTGGAAGAGGAGGAGAAGACAAAATGAGAAGTATATTGAATTTGATTTGGTACTGAAGGCGATGCAGCGAGTGTATTCCATTGGTCGGTGGATGGGAATCCAACGGATAAGATATGAGTCGGAAGGTTACAAGGTAAACGATCAAACAAATAAGTTTGGATAGAATCATGCATACAAATTCTTCTTTTACCTCGGAAAGGTAAAAATCCCCAAAGCGGCACTTCTTCTGGAACGCACTAATAATATTTGTTAATCAATTTTCAATTCCTTTTTCGTAAAAAAATTATATAATTCCTTTGTGCCCAAATTTCTATTCATATTCTAAAAAAATAAAAATTTCGAGTAAGAATCAATAGGTATTTCTTTTGCTATTAATTCATGATCTAGGTCTAGTTAAAGAAATCAAGGAGTTATTGTTTTAAATTACATAATTACAAATTACATATATAGGTGAGAAATTTAAATACAAATTTTTTTTTGCAACTTTTTATATTTTTTTATAAATGTGTATCAATATTTATATTTTATAAAATAATAAATAAAATTTTTATAACTCTAGTTATGTGCCCACGCCGGCCGTTCTAGTGGGGATTGATAGTATTATATATTATTGTAATTTTCTAATGGATGAAAATTAAAACGACGTATTGTCTCTTCACTTCCTCTTTTTTTGAGAACTAGTTTTGTTGAGAAGAGGAGTACCAGAGAGCAATCACACAACATAGAAAGAAAGAAAATTGAGAAAGAATCAAAATCAGAACACACAGATTTTACGTGGGAAACCCTCTAGGGGAAGAAAACCCACGGCCGCTCGCCAAAACAAAATTCACTATTTCTCAAAGTCAATTACAACGAATTACACAGAGATTTAATATATATATAAAAAAACAAACCCACTGAAAAGGCCCCAAAACAAACTAATATGAACCGTACATCTTGATGGGTAACTTGACTGATCTGAGCCGTTGGTTAAAAGGATTTACATGCAATTGACTTCTAAGAAATAATTTTCTCCGGGCTTTCGTAATCTCAGACACCGCTCGCAGGGGGCTGCCGTCCCTCTACCACCCCCGCATACTCCTACAATCAGGCCCACATACATAACAAGTTTTACTTCTTTATTTAGTTTCTTAACTTTGAAACTTACTTTTTTCCTTTATAAAGACACAAGATATGCCTAAATTACAGAAGTCAATCAAAACAAGAGATTATTTGAAAGATCGAGTGCAATTAATCCAGAAGTTAATTTGCCGTTAATAGATCGATTGCATGTTATTAAAACAATATAAACTATATATTACGTACATGAAGTTTATGTTGACTCAAACCAATCTTTAAGTTTATGTTGACTCTGTATTTGGTACAGGTTTTGATTAGGAATAGGTAATTAAAGTAATGAAGTTAATTAATTATGAGATAAAATTCTTTCTCCAAATTAGTAGTGCATATTTAAATAGAATATTGATAGATTGTACTACAATTAATGATCAAATTTTATTTTATGTTAAACTTCCTCACTATGGAATTATGGCGGGTATCCCCCCTTGCCTATGATAAAACCGGTACCATAGACTTTAGACTTAATTTACATCAAAATTGTAACTACCTAATCTAAGAGCCAATATCAAAAATCAATGACAACAATCAATTACTTCTATCCCTTACATATTTCCATCTGTACTAACATTTACATAGTCCATACTGTTGGATTTATTAAATGGTACGCCCGTTATGGGAAACTCAAATCCAAAACCCAACCCGTTATGAATAGATGTCGTCTCATTATGAAAAGGTGCATTAGTTTTATATAAACCATTCATATCTGTCTCTCTCTCTCTCCATCAGAAAATTCCGAAAATAGTAACTGGAAGAGAGAAAAGTAACAGAGCACCAAGATACTCTGTTAATAGTTGAAGGTCTTAGGTCGTGGAAAACGTAGAGCTTCCGGCTTCGACTTGTGATTCCTTGCAGAACCAGTGATACTGCTATGCTTGCAAGATCTGCTTCCGCACAAAGATTAACGGAGTAATTTGTAACTTCTATCCGTTAATTAACACATACTCTCTACATGTTGGAAATTTTTTATCTATAGAAATTATTAAAGTCACACGTACCGAAACATAAAGAGTACTTGATTTCCAATAAATCTAGAAAGGTCTTGAATCAATGAGTCCAATCTAAATATATGGATCGGTTTCAATGATCTAGATCCATATATATATATATATATATATATATATATATATATAGAGAGAGAGAGAGAGAGAGAGATGGGCTATTGTACTTCGCGAAGTAAAACGAACGTTTTACTTCGCGCCATATCTTCATTTCCAAAGTTCAAAACGTCGATCCGAGCCGTTGGATATGATCTCCATATTGAAATATAAAATTTGGTTTCCAAGCACATTTCAATATGGAGATCATATCCAACGGTTCGGATCGACGTTTTGAACTTTGGAAATGAAGATATGGCGCGAAGTAAAATGTTCGTTTTACTTCGCGAAGTACAATAGCCCATCTCTCTATATATATATATATATATATTTATATTTAAACGGTGAAAAATGAGAAATTTGTATGTCACATTTCATATGATACCAAGTGGATTTGACTAAATTTTTTTTTTAATTCGGTAGAGACCGATCTTTCTAATTTTTTTCTTAAAAAAAAAAAACCAACTTGGATCTTCATCATTGAGACCAATCCACTTTTATCTGATTTTCTGTGGCATCTAAATTTCAAATTTTCCAATCAATGTCTATTTTTTAAAATAAAATATATCTATGGATCTGAACCATTGAGATATTTGGATCAGACTCATTGAGCTCTATCTTTCTAAATTTGTTAGAATCCAAATACTCTTTCTGTTTTCGTACGTATGAATTTAATAATTTCTATAGATAAAAAATTTCCCTGCATGTTAGCAGAATTTAAACCATAAATTCTTTTTTTATTTTTATTTTTTTTTATCACAGCCTCTTATTCAATCATGTCAGCCAACAGGTACGCTGGTACCATTTTCTCTCTAAAGACCAACGCATTCTGTTGTTTCCAAATTAAATAATCCATATTATTCTTAAAAACCAAGAAATCCACATCTTTGTTCTTATCTTGCCCTCAGTTCTTACTAGCTCCTCTGAGTGGCACCACACCTCCTGTACCGAGTCACCCAGTACCATTAGCCGGCAACCCACCTCTTTGTTCTTATCTTTCTCTCTAATTTACATTACGTTCTGTAGTATTACTGGTCTGTGTATATTCACAACATAAAACTAAATTGACAAAAACAAAGCATACAAGTAAATCAATTTCCTTTCAACTATTTTCAATAATAAATTTCATAGCTCAACAACTGCTACAAAACATATATATATATATATATATATATATTTTTTTTTTTTCTTTAGTTGAATAAAAAAAATCAAGGTAAAAGAACATGTACATCAGAAGACATCTTGGTCATCCTCATCAGACAAAGCAAAATCACCAAATGGGTCGGCTTGCAACTTTTTAAAACACCCAATGAAATCATGTGCCTCTAACATTAGTGCACTTTTGGCATCCTTCAAGTCTCTAGCTTGTGTCCCCAAATCAACCTTCTTCTTTCCCTTTTTACCACCGGCCCTGACACAGGCCTTTCTCCTCGCATCAACAGAATGGAGATGATCGAGATATTTTTCATGCAGCTCCATGTTCTTCACCTGTTTTAACACTGCCGGGCTCAGGTCAGGTTGGTTCTGACTTGAACCAGGCTTCAGCTTAATTTCAGGATCTGAATTCAAACTATCTTTGCATGAGAAATCTCTAGGGAATTTCACATCAGAGGGAAGGTTCACCGGTGAGGCCTCAAATTGGTAGTAGTAGTCAGCATCCTGGACCTGATCCATGAGTTGTTGCTTCTTTAATAGATGCCGCACGTTTTTTCGAGCATCTCGTATTTTCTTCTGCTTGGAAACCTTGCGTGCTTTTGGAGAGTTTGGCTCCAATAAGTTGAATTTTTTAAGTGGAGAGTCCATTCGGCTTCCTTTGTTCTGTCTTTTTTTGGAAGGGATCGAAGGAGGTGTTGCAAAGTTTGAGTGGATTTTATTGAAACATTGTTGAGCATTTTTCCCGGGTACCTGCTCAAATTGACATCTAAGTGTTTGAGTCAACTATCAACTAAAAAAAATTATATCGTATTGTAATAAACAGGAATGTGCATCATAACAATTTGGTTTTTAATTTGCAACCCAAAATGAGGTAGAGTTTGTTACGGTCATCTGAAATTCATCTTTAGGTCAGGACTGCAACTAGGTATATATATAGAGTGTACCAATGATGCAAGAACGTTTATACATGATTCATACAGTAAGAGATCAATATGACTACAAAAATTAATAAGGCTGATCTATGTATGAAAGAAGGCCAAATTACCATTTTGGACACTTTCTTCCAGAAATGAGGTGAAGGCTGAGCCAAAAAGAAAGCATTACGCAAGGCTATCTCTTCTTCTCCTGTCCATCCATCCAAACTTGCAGCCTCAGTTTCTGCAAAGCAAACAATTGGTTGCTTATCAGTATCAGGCCGCACTTGATTTCTTTCTTCGACTTGAAGTGAAGGTTTATGCTTAATGATTGACGCAACCTCAGATGGAAGGTGAAATGCAAATGAAGCACAGTTGCATATCTCATTGCGTATGCATATCACACATAACTTTTATGTCTAAAAGTGACTTCAATTGCAATTATGACATTTGATGAAATTCATTGTAGGAGATGACCTAAATATCCTGGTTTTAGTGAAGTTATTCAATGAGACCAAAGTTTCCACTCTCCATTCTAACCTGCATTCTTTGTAAAATGAGCATCGTCAGCCTCCTTGCTTGCTTCCTTCTCTAGCATGAGATTGCTCTCTCCCTTCTTTGAAGAATCATTCTCTATTGCAGACAGCTCTCTCCCTTGCTTGTTTTCACTATGCTTTCTCTTCTGTTTTGAAGCAACTCCAGGGTCTCCACCTGTTACATGTAATCTAAAAAGGATAAATATCTCAGAAAAATTCAATGATATCTGCAGGAGTGAATTAGGGTTTCAAGGTCAAGTTCAAAGTCGAAACACAATGTGCTCATCCACACATGTAGCTTTAATTTATCACATACAAGCTTACATATGCAGTACTACATTATGGTCAATTCTAGCAAACATAAACCATACACTAATACACTACATTACTTGAGCATATATATATTAAAAAAAATGAAGTTTATGTTGCCATTCCCATGCTTACCTGCAATGTTGATCAGACTTGTATCTACAACTACAACCTCCTTAATTATTTCTTTCTCTAAAATGAGGTCATTCCCTTTCTCTTGACCAGATTCATTCTCCGTAGCCTTGTTTTTCTTACGCCTTCTCTTCTCTAGAGAAAAAACTCCAGGATCCCCACCTTTCACATTATCCTTCTCCTTCATAACCTCCATCAAGAAAACTTTTCCTGAGTCTTCCTTACTATCAGCCATGGCCACTGGAAAACTTATATCACGCTCTACTCTCTCTTTATCAAGCTGACATGGAACTGAATTGTCTGCACCACCTAAGCTACTTGAAAAAAGATAATATCATTTCATGAAGGACATGATAACCTATTAAAAAATAAGGCCATACTATCAATTCTGGTTCAACAAACTTCAGTCAAACAGTGCAGTTTTCATGTCAGGGCTTGTTCATATTGGGAACCATATTGACAAATCTTGTAGAAAATAACAAAGCCGAGAAACTCCCCCTGCCTCACCAAAAAAAAAAAACAAGATATGATTAAAAAGAGGTGAGTAGGTATCATTGTACTGTTTCTTTGCATTAATACCTGGTGCTGCCTGATCAGTGGATGAAAAATGATCCTTTAGTTTTTTTCCTTTTTTTTCAAAAGCCCCAATGACAATACCTGATTTATGTGGTATCTCAGAATCTCTCTGTTTCTCTACAATTTGATTGCTCTTATGCACTTTGTCATCTGTTTTTTCAGCATCATCCTCTCCAATCGGTGGGACCTCGTGTGGAATGTCCGAAGGGGAAACCGTCGTTTTCTTACGCTTCTTTCTAGATCTCTCCTTCACTGCTTCAGCTGACAAATTTGCATTAACAATTTATAAAATAAAGTTTTAATAGTCAAAGATTCGTATTCAGTAGGAAAGTTGTGATTTCCATTTTCATACTTTTTCCGTAGCAACCGGTCAACTACTCTTTCTATTTGGTACAGTTTGTTATTAACTGCCCAATTGAGGAAAAATTAAAGCTAGATTGGATATTTTAGTGCTCATAACTGCACAAATTAAACTTGAAACAAGTTATTAATACAAAGGTCCGCCTTGCAAATTTGGGGAAACCAGTAATTACTCACTCTAGAAGGTGCCATTTCATTACCAGTAAAGGCTGACAGTCGGAATGCAAACAGAGAGAGGGCATTTGCAACTAAAAGAACAGACAAATTTGAACAGGTTGTGCCGGAAAAGATAAGAGAACTTGCTAAGTTTTGCACACATGGAATTTCACGAGTACGTAACATGATATGATTTATAGCCTTACATCAGAAGATTTGCCCATGCATCCTTACATTTTATGAGAGTAAATAATTTGCATACAAATACCCTTAATAAGCAATATTCAAAACAATCAGTAACAATCAATCACCCTTGCCCTTGAATCTACAGTTTGCATGCATGATTTCATAGTACATAAAGTTATTAATGAGATCTAAATCATTTGCTTACCTGCATTGTTTCTGAAATCAGCAGCTCCGACCTCGCTTGTTTCATTTACCATCAAATCTTCAAATGTGCCCCCAATTGGTACCTTTAATTTCTCATCAACCCTCCCATTTCTTAGATTCCTCTCATGATTTGTGGTCACTGCTTCTACGTAGCACAAAATATTGCCATCATTAAGTAGAGTAGAAACTGGAATAGAGTCTGATAATTTGAACATAACTCCTTTCAAACCAGTCTGCAATGCCAACCAATTGTAGTGTCTAGTCATACTTGAAGAAAGGAAAATCGCTATGACAAATTTAATATAAAAAAAACTACCTTAACAGTTCGTACAATGATCTCTCCCATAACTGGGAAGGCAACCGGATGCTCAGCCATAATCATTCCTGATAAAAAAAATATATATCACTTTTAGTTTAAAAAGAATTATCTGAAACAACAAACAACAACAATGAGTAGAGAGATTGTGAGAAGAAGAAGTGGGTACTTTTGGCAGAGGCAACGGTGTCATGGGGAGAGATAGCTATGACCAAATGAGTGTCGAGAGATGTATCAATAAAAAGCGGGACAAGACCTGACCTTGCCATCACCATTAGAGTACAGGCCTTTAAAGAAATAGTCTCTATTGCTGTCTATAAAAAAATTCCAATTTGGCAATTGAAAAAATCAATTGCTGTCTTTAAACTATTTCATCTATTGCTGCCTTATAAAAAATATCCATAAACAATTAGAAGACAGCACACTTAGAAGAAGGCTTCCCAAAAATTAAGTACCATCAATTCACTATCAATTAATACCACAAACAGAAATTAAATTGATATTATTGAAGTAAATGCCACAAAATTCAGCACTTAACATCCTTATATATACCTACTGTCTCTTTATAAGGATGTTGCTACAAATTTCAGCACAATTAATTCAATTGATATACTTACTTCAATTAAAATCAGAAAATTAAAATCTATACTTGCTGTCGTTACCAGGACGGAGGTTGGAACCTTTTCCCACCTTCGCACTCAAGTTGAGTTTGCAACGGTGGGGTTAGATTGTAACTTTAGCTCTTAGTTGAAATGAGAAAGTAATGAGATAGATTTGAGAAAGGGAAAGAAGACTGCGCCACAGAGGGAGAGAGACTGAGGTGAGCGGAGAGGGCCTAGAGGAGCAAAAGAGGCGGGAGGGAAGGGATTGGGAGAGAAAAAGGGTTTAATTGGAGGTGGGATCCAGCTGCAATACAAATAGAGAGAGAGAGAGAGAGTGGTTAATTTCATCGGAGTTGCCATAACAATGTACAATTTCACTGATAAAGCAAAGATTCTGTGAAAGGAATAAAGAAAAAGAGAAATCTTCCTGTATCCCGAGTCACCAAACCCGAGCTCGTCTCTGAACTGGTTTAACTAGGTTTAATTAACTGTCTGCTAATAACGGTAATTTATTAATTTGTCATTAATTAACGAATTGTTGTTTTAATGCATTGCAGTTTTAATTTGATTGTTTTAAACGTTAGCTTTGCATGCTTTTGTACTGTGTTTTAATTTCGTTAACAGTTTGTTAGGAACAGTTGTAATTACCAATCCCCGAATTAGTCCCCCAGATTGTTAACGGTCCTCTAATCATTTTCTAACTAATTAAGTACTTTAAAGTACAATTTAAACCCAGTTAGCTCGGAAACGCGGTGGGGGATTTGTTTTAATTTTAATTATGCAAATTAACAGCTATTGATATTTAATAACTAAAAAAATAGTCTTCATTTTGAACAATTAATCTATTAAATGAATATTTTTCAATGTTTGTAAACATAGGTTTATATGCTTTAAAATGTGTTTGTAAACACAGGTTTATATGTTTGTAAACACAGATTTTTCAATATTTGTAAACACAGGTTTACATGCTTTAAAATGTGTTTGTAAACACATGTTTATATGCTTTAAAATGTGTTTGTAAACACATATTTATATGCACATGTTAATTTTAATTATGCAAATTAACAGCTTTTGATATTTAATAACTAAAAAAATAGTCTTCATTTTGAACAATTAATCTATTAAATGAAGATTTTTCAATGTTTGTAAATACATGTTTATATGCTTTAAAATGTGTTTGAAGAATAAGCTTTAAAATGTGTTTGTAAACACAGATTTATATGTTTGTAAACACAGTTTTTTCAATGTTTGTAAACACAGGTTTATATGCTTTAAAATGTGTTTGTAAACACATGTTTATATGCACAAATTTTCAATGCTTTGTTTATGTTATTTACTTGCTAGTACATATTGGTTTACATGCTTTACTTGTTCACAGGTACTGTTCTTGACACATTCGTATACAAGTCTGCATTTCTTTTTGAATCCATTATTTAGAGGTACATTATTTCCTTTTTCCTTTGTATTCCAATTTTCTTTCTTTTTTGTTCATATTTCTAGAAATATATATATATATATATATATGAGGAGGGTTCAAATGCCTCCATGTTTTTGTGCCTCCATTATGCCTCCATCTCTCTCTATCATTTTCAAAGTTCAAACAGTCGATCCGAACTGCTCAACCTAACCTCCATACTAAAATATGTTTGGAGACCAAATTTTATATTTTTTGGAATTTTTTTACTATTTTTTTAGATAGGTACAAAATCAGTAAATCTATTACGTTACGAAATTTTTACAATTAAATTCAAATGAATTAAAAGCAAGAATCAAGTTAATTGTGCTAACAAAATGGAAGTTAAAACCTTAATTTAGGTTCCTCTAATTAAGTAAGTTAAGTGTGAATCGAAACCGCGTCGAAATTTCGAGAATTTGAGACTTTACAGGCTCACTGCGTCCGCACTGGTGGTGACTGCGGGTGACTGACCCGCACTGACTTCTGTTTTCCTTAAATTGCCTTTGAAATTTCTGTGAGTGCGGGTGGGTGCGGCCACACTCATGATTTTCTGTGTTGAACTGAAATTGGCTAAGTACCGAGTGCAGGTGAGGCCACCCGCACTGCGGGTGGGTGCGTCCGCACTCATGAATTTCTGTGTTTATCTGAAAATTGACTAAGTCCTAAGTGCGGGTGGCCGACCCGCACTGGAGTCTCAGTGCGTCCGCACTAGGCTCGGACTTTTCCCAAATTCTGCTGAAAAATTTACCAAGTTCTGACTACGGGTGAAGAGACCCGCATTGCGGGTGATTTCTGTGTTAAAATTCATTGCTGAAAACTGACTAAGTGCTGAGTGCGGGTGGAGTGACCCGCACTGCGGGTGGAGGACCCGCACCGACACCGATTTTTCTCTGGAAAGCGCTGGAAAGTGCTCACTGCGTCCGCACCAGGATCCAGTGCGGGTGAGCGATCCGCACTGGATGAATCTGAGGGTTTATTTGCATAAATCCTTTGCTCTCTCTCTCTCCCACTTCATTCCTTTATCATTTTAAGTGAAATTTCTGCCAAGAGAGAAGAAAAAGAGCGAGAGAGTTTCCCGTCTATCTCCAACCCCCGATTGTTGCGAGAAATCGACTTTGGAACCGAGTAAGCAGCCGAGGATCTCTCCCAGCTCTCCTATTTGGTATTTCTTTCTCTTTCTATTTCTCTCGAAAAAACTCAGATTTCTCGATTTCTCAGATTTCCGTTTTAAACTCGAGATTTGTGTTCGAATTGCGCGAGGACTAGTTTCTCTACACTCCTTGCTTGTTTATTTTCAATCTTTTTCCCGATTCCCTTCCGATTTGTGGATTTTGATTTCTAGGGTTTCGTGCCAAAACCCAAACCGAGTATAATCGTGAATTGACTAGTTTAATCCAACTGATTAGACTTATAAGCGGTAAGGTTGCCTCCTGATCTTGAATTTCTAGAACATTTAACGACTGATTTGAGATTTGACCAAATTAGGGTTTAACCAAACGGTAAATCGAACTGTTACGAGAACCAAAATAGAGAACTGGTACCTAAATTGTTACCAAATAGAGAGTTTGTAAGGTCCAGAGGACCTAGAAGAGATTGTGTGCGGTTTTAGAGGATTTTGGTAAGAAATAATGAACCGAACGAATTGATACCAAAAGCATAGAAATTGATTAACGAAGGTATAAGCCCTAGAAGTAACTCGAGTAAACCTCTCGATCGTGAACCAATGTTAAACCTAGTATACGTGTAATATAGGTGTAGGCTCGGTCGAGCAAGACGTTGCGAGGCATTTCGAGACGCCTGAACCATAAATTAAGCGGTACGCTCGTCGTATTCAGGTGCGGGATTCTTGGACTTGTTTGATACTTTATTTTCAGGAATTAAACTGTGTATTCGTTTGTCATGTTGAATATCATTGATTGCATCATTGAATTGTGTAGAGCATTTGCATAGCCCAATCAAATTAAACTCGAATTGATGTGACTTGAGTGATTTGCATGCCGGTATGGTTGTAGGTTGTGTCGATCTATTATGATCTGATTTGATTGAAAGTCACCACGATTGGATTGAATATGTTTGTGAATGGATTTACGAAGTTAAGCACTTGGATCCAATGAATTTGCCAAGTCGGGCTGTATGCTGGCTTGGATTCCCAGGATCCTAAATGGCCTTAGGTGAACGGCCCTCGATGATCCCAGTACCGGTTGGGACGAGGGAGGGTGATTATGTTATGATGTGTGATTTGGAAATCGTGGGTGACATGTGTAACGTCTATGGCTCGGTGGCATTCTTCTACGTGTTAATGCATTTGGAAGGTCAATTGAATATGACGAATATTGGAAACGATTCTAAAAAGGATTTTCTTTATGTGACTTGAACCAGACCTTAATAAACGGTTAAGCCAAGCGATTACAGATGGGTGTCAGATAAAGGGTCCAGCTCGGTTGGCCATCTGTAGGTGTCAGTAACCCTACAGATGTGGGTTTGATAAAGGGTCCAGCTCGAAAGAACATCTGTAATTGCTACAAGCCCTAATGAATTGAGTTAAGCCAAAATATCTGTTGTGTTTGAAATTCATCTTGGAAATTCCGTAAACTGTGATTCATCTGATTAATTGTTGTCGAGCATTGGCATTCTGTTATTTATGATTATATACCTGTTTGAACTGTTTTGGTTTGGGTTTCATTGTTGAATATAGAGTTTGATTGCAAGTCCAATAATCTAAACTGTGGCAAATTTTGCATTGGGAATTTATTCTCACCCCCACCCTTTGGGTTACTTTACAAGTACTGGTGCGACTGATTCCGGAGAGGTACGAGAGTAGTAGGCCTTAGTAGCTTACCACTTGATAACCCTAGATATATTTTGTTGTATAGATTTAGGGTAGGCCTCATGGTTGGTATCCGGATGTGATACTTTTGTTGTATTATTTACTGTCCAGACTGTGTACTCTGATTTTATATTAGAAACTTGTTTCGAATTGCTTGTTGTTTGGTTTGAATTGTCAATAGCCTTGTAAGCATACACGGCGTTGTATGCTTATGGCGGGGGACTGTTACGACCCGTGGCCGCGGGGTGTGACAAAATCTGAACCATCTAAAAACAATATTTTTGTACCTATCTAAAAAAATAGTAAAAAAATTCCTAAAAATATAAAATTTGGTCTCCAAACATATTTTAGTATGGAGGTTAGGTTGAGCGGTTCGGATCGACTGTTTGAACTTTGAAAATGATGGAGAGAGATGGAGGCATGATGGAGGCACAAAAACATGGAGGCATTTGAACCCTCCTCTATATATATATATATATATGAGATGGAATTGTCAAAATCCGATAACATTCTTCTTGATGCAAACTTCTATACAAAATTGCAGACTTCTTATGGATACTTGTTCACAAGTATTGATCTTGGTGTTAGGCATGTCTTAGAACCTGAAACAATTCACAGGTATTGATATTAATCAGAGAATTTTCAATGCTTTGTTTATGTTGTTTGCTTGCCAGTACATATTGGTTTACATGTTTTACTTGTTCACAGGTACTGTTCCTGGCACATTCTGCACGAATGAAAAAAAAATGTGCTGGGGGACGCCCTTGGGGATTAGTACAAATTTAGTGTTGTAAATTTCGTGCTCGGGGACACGCTTGGGGATTGGTTCAAATTTAGAGTTGTAAATTTTTGCTTAGGGACGAATTCGGGGATTCATTTTTATTTTAAAAAATGAAAATTTAACCCATTTACAATGAAAGTTAAACACTTGAATGCAGTTGATTAAACACTTTCCTTTATATATTTAAAATATACGATTGTTTCGCTGCATTTGGCTGTGCTTTTGTTAATTTTTTTTAAAAGAGCGTTTTTCTCTTCATGCAGCGAAATTATATGCAATAAAGAAAGATTGGTACTGTTATTGCGCTGTATGAAGTAAAACCTGATCTTTTTGTTGCCAACATTGTAGAAGGTTGGGACGCGGACGGGTACTTTGTTTGGGGTACAATTATCAGCTTCCAAAGAAAAAAACCTTGTTTGTTGATGTTATGAATTGAATCAGTGATCTTAATTAATTACTATATTTTTTTAACCGCTTGATTTGATAATAAATGAATTCGAAAATTTAAAAGTTTTATATGGAAACAAAGTTCTCATTAAGGAGATTGGTTTGAACGGATTAGATTTGTCGTTTGAAGCTGATTCGATAGATTTTAAAAATCAAAAGCATATTGTTGATATACTAGAGGAAGCCGAATTTTTTATCAATAGAAATAAAATAAAATAAATATAAAAAAAGAGGAATACTTTTGAGTTTTTGCGAAAAGTAGGTAGACCGGGTTGTGTTAACCCGTCCCGTCCCGACCCTTAAATATATATATATATATATATTCTCGGATGGCTTTAAGCATCCCGTCCCGCCCTTAAAAAAAAAAAATCCTGGACGGGTCCTCTTAACCCGTCCCCCACTTATTTACCCCTCTTTTGCTGTCTCTCGCTGTCTCTCCCGTGTCTCCGCTCTGCAGTAAGAAGTAAGAAGGCGATCTAGAAGGCGGGCTGGAAGAAGCTAACGAAGGGGACGGACTAACGCAACCTGTCCAGATCTGTGAATTTTCGCCCCCCTTCCTTCAATCCGCCTCTGTCATTCATTATTTCATGTTTGTTTTAAATATAATTAAATTAAATTAGTATAAAAATATGTTAATTTATAGTAATTTTTAATTTGATTTGTTATCAAACTATTGATTATAGTGAATTTAATTAATTTGTTAATTGCATTTTAAAAGAATTGATTAAGAGTATTCAAACGGTTCGGTTTTGGACCGAACCGAATTAGTTCGATTATTTCAGTTTGTTGGATCGGTTCGGTTATTTTAGTTTATTGGATCAATTCGGTTGGGTTTTCAAAACTGAATTATAACTTCGGTTCGATTCGGTTTGAAAAAATTTAAAATCGAAATAACTGAACTGACTGAACTTTCATATAATATGAATTTGATCGGAACCACCCCCTTTTATTTGTTAATACTCCGGTTTATTTCTTAATCAATTGCTTTAAATACTTGGTTTATTTCTAAATATCTTAGTTTATTTCTTAATAGTCCGGTTTATAATCAATTGTTTTAAATAAAAAAATTAATATATTTCGGTTTGAACCGAGCAAACCAAAATAAAAATTTGGTTCGGTTCGGTTGCAATGCTAATTCGGGTCGGTTCGGTTCAATTTTTAAAACTGGATGATAACTTTGGTTTGCCAAGTTCGATTCAGTTTCAACCGAACCGAACCGATGAACACCCCTAGTATTGATAGCATTATTTTAATTATTCTTGAGATTAACTATCTACTCTCAATTAGTAGTTGCAATTTATTAGATATGAATAATTCATAGGATTATTTTGACAATATTCTAGGTACTTATTTTGACAATATTTTTTGGTAATACAAGTAATTTAGGTAATGTAGGTACTTATTTTCCTAATCTATTCTGAAAATGAATTGAATTAATTAGATTTTATTTTATTAGTCTGGTAAGTGTATTTTGCAAGAAGTGATAAATTAGATAATTTATTCATCTCGTATTTTATTTATTTCTCAATTTATTTATTTTTGTGAGTTTTAGAGTTCATATGTAATTGCTTAATTTAGTAATTTATTTAATAATATTAGTGGTTAGTAAATTTAGATTGTTATTAATTTTTTTTAAAATATCATGCATGCAGAATGTCAAGCAGTCGTGATTCGGGTGGCCCTTCACATGCTGCAGCTGCACATGATGATTTTGGTTTTGATTCGGCATGGTCAGCAAATAATTTGAGTAATTTATTATGGATGTCGCATGACCAACATAAGATCTCACGAATCTATGATGATGTAAGTTACTCCATGAATCATATAATTTTGTTTTTTTATAAAATGATATAACTATTTGAATTACAATATTTTACTTTAATTAAATTTTATAACATTGACAGGATTACAGAAATGTAGGAGTGGACCCTCGAGGTATCTGGACTGGGATTAAGTACCACGACCTTTGCAAACCATTCTTGCTTAGACTCGGTTTGTATCAGGTTTCTCAAATGGCTCACATAAAAATTGACCCAGCACTCCTCGCTGGTCTCGTGGAGCGATGGAGACCAGAGTGTTCGCACAGAATATATGCTTACAACGTTTCGGTATAGCAAGCTATACCTTTTAAACCTTTGTTATACTCTGTCAAATCAGATAGCAAGTGCACTATCCTATCGATGAGTATGCTCAGGTATCGATCCACAGGGACGGAAGAAAATGACCGGACTTTTCCTAAAATTACTTGAGATTCTAGAAGTGAGAGAAATTGGTTTGGTTCGGTTCTAACAATTCTAATGATTTATGACAAGTTTAAAAGACAATAAAGAGAATTAAAGTTGTTTTCAATTAATAAAAAGGCGTTTCCAGGGTTCAGATTTCATTTCTGTTCAGTCCCGAGGCATACGGCCCGTATGTATTCCCGTATGGCCCGTAGGGGACCCCGAGTTAATGCTGCAGCTACTATTTTCTGTGTTGATACTAATGTTTAGGGTTTCTATCGACCAGATCTAGATACCTAACCTCAACTTTCGCATTTTGGCCTAGTACCCAATTACCAGACTCAAATACTTCCCTCTTAGATGCGTTAAACCTCAACTTTCGCATTTTGGCCTAATTTATCTAAGTTACTTGTTGGTTTACTAAAAGTATCCAAGGACTTTCGCCTCAAGGAAAGTTTCACCTTTCGGGTACTCCTTGGTTTCACCCTACTTCATATACTTTATTCGGTTGGATTAAATGTCATAGACTTGGCTCCTAACACTTAGATGTGCGCATTCATCTAACGGGATGACTAATCAATTCAAGCAAGCACAAATAAAGCAATCAAAATACTACTCAACAAGGTAAAAACAAAGCATTCAACACAAAATCCAAGTAGCATGCAAACAAAACCAAACTAGAAACTACATCTTAACCCTAGAAACAAAGTAAATTAGCTACTCATGTTCATAAGATAACACAAATAACAAGAAATAAAAGAGTTCATAACAAAACAGTGGAAAATCCGAAGATCCGTTGCAAACTCGCGTTTTTCACTTCTATTCCTCTTCTCCTCCTCTTGTCTTTTGCTCCAAGAAAGCTTGTCCAAGTTCCAGTGGTGAATCCCCTTTTTTTTGGTGTGTAATTCTCTCATTTAATGCCCCAGATTGCGTCTGCAGAGGCTTCCTTTTCGGCCTCCTTGATTTCAGCTGATTTTAGATTCCAGCTGGATTTGCCAATTTAGCGTCGTACGCCCCGTAGGGGACCCCGTACGGGCCGTATGCCTATGCTTTGTCTTGGAGACTTCGTGCCTCTGTTGTGGAACCTTCTGTGTGGTTGGGCAGATCCGGTACGGCCCGTAGGGTATGTCATACGGGCCGTATGAAAAGTAGTCAGATCCAGTTTTTCACCCTTTTTTTCTGCAAAATACCAAACAAAGCATAGCAGTACCACATTTCATCGAAATATAAGTAAAAAGTCCACACTAATAGGCTTTAAAACACAGGTTTAAGCACAATTTAGGGCTGTAAATTAGACATAATATGGAGATATCAAATTCCCCCAAGCTTGAACTTTGCTTGTCCTCAAGCAAAAATTCTAACTTAGGTGTGGTTCTGGTTGTTGGACTTACCTAAATGCAAGTTAATCTACTAAGAGGAAAATTTGCATGGTCTTGCGTTCGTTAGAAACCTATTATAGTCATTTTGGATAGTGATTTGGTTTCCTTTGGTCCGTTTTGATTCACCCCACAATTCAATCAATCAAAACCCCATATTCAAGAATGTATTGCTATTTGTAAGAACCAAGTAATCAAACGCATCAATAGTTCATTTTTCTACCAAGTTTATGCCCTCATTTGTGGTGATTTGTTTTTCTTTGATACCCCCCAAGCTTGGAACAAGCTTAGGTCAGAAAGTCGCGGACTACATGTGTTGATATGTGCAAAGATTTTTTATTTTTTTATTTTTGGGAGACAAGCTCAAAGGCACCCTAATGGACTTATTGCCAGTACTCTTATTTTCTCCATCTTTTTCTTCTTCTTTTTTTTTTATTTGTTTGCACATATCATGAATACACATATCCAATGGTATTCTCTCATACCAATGGATATCCCAACCTTTCTATTGTTTTCAAATCCCATTTCTCTATTTTTATAAGGCACAGTTCGGTTTCAAATGCTTTCTTGGTACAATTCAATTCTCAACTCTACAAAGTCCCAAAACAAACTATCATATACAGTTCTTTCAACTAAATGTGTGGTTATTTCCAATTTCACAAATTCAACCATTTCTCAACCAAAATTTCCCAAATTGGTCCCTAATTCACGCAATTCATACAAATTAATCCTCGAAACATGCAAACACAAAAACAAAAAGAACAAAACTACATGCAACTAAACAAAACAACTAATCACCCCCCCCCCAAGCTTAGTCTAAGCATTGTCCTCAATGCTTCAAGACATGCAAGTAAGTAAAGTAAGATAAAAAGATAAAAGCTGGGGTAGTGAAAACAAACCTGATCAGTAGTCATAGGAGGGGTTGAAGCGCCAGTCGCGAAACTGGTCCTCGATGTCACCAAGTCGCTCAGCATGGTCAAACATGTGTCCACTGAGCTCATCCAAGCGATCACTGTGAATGTCGGTCTGCTGCTGGATAGCTGCGATGTGACGGCCCTGCTCCAACTGAGTATCCCTGATGTCCGTCATGAGGGAGTAGAGATCCCTAAGAGTGGGGTCTGCTGGGTGTGGGCGTGCAGACTGTGACATAGGTGGCTGAGTGGAAGAGCTGGGGACGTCAGAGGCCGGTGGTGGGGGAGCTGTGACCAACCAGGTGGAGGGGTCATGCGGTAAGATGGATGGGCCGAATGGTAACCTGCGGGAGGAGCCATTCTCAAAGCGCCAGTCATAGAAGTCCTGGTGACCTGCTGACCCACGAGAGATAGAGATGAAAAGGCCCTGGCGGTAGCTGTCAGCATCCATAATGGTGGGACCAGTGCATGACTCTCTGCCCGGTATCGCTCCCAATCCAACCTTTTGCTTGATGAGCTCAACATAGGCCCCGATCTTGATCTTGCCACCACTCTTCTTTTTGTCTCGCTGCTGGATCCAGTGCTGGACCATGAGAAGGGCCAAGTCCGGATACTTGGTGTCGGGACGGAGCATAGTGTCCATGAGCATGAGATCAATGGTATTGGCGCGGTTCAGAGTCTCACCGCGCGCGAAAATGGTGGAAGCGAGGGCACGCTGGATGATACGGAGAGTAGGGTGAGGGATGAAGCGGGCTCGGTATTCGGAACTGGCCGATCTAGGGCAGCCAGTGATCATGGTCCAGAAGGTATCCCGATCCCACCCTTCACGGAAACTGAGGGTGTCAGTAGTGGGGTTTTTGTTGAAACTGAACCACTCGCGTAGAGAAGGGAAATAGACGCGATGAGTTCTGTTGCAGAGCCGGAACTTGATGAAGGGGACATCTTGGTTGTCCCTCTTGAGCTCGAGAGAGGAGAGGAATTCCTTGGTGTCTATTTCGTAAGCTGGATGGCGGATGTTCCAGAAATCAGTGCCAAACCCAATCCTGGCAGTGAGAAGGATGAAATCATCCTCAACTCCAAAACTGTGGAGTATGTCCAGGTGGACCATGGGTGTGTTCTCGAATGTCTTCTTTTGGAGGTTGATGAATTTCTCGTACATCCGACGAGGCCGTAGAGGTTTGGGTACGGGCTGTAAGGTTTTGGGTAGGTTTGGTAGTTTTCGGCAGAGAGGTTCTACGGGCCGTAGGGTTTGGTGTACAGGCCATAGGGTTATGGTTTTTGTTGAGAGTGAGGGTTTGCGGCTGGGTGAGTGGTGGTGGCCAAGAGATCGGAGAAAATACGGCGAAAACTAAAAGGAAAAATAGAAAAAATTATTAAAAAGGAAAAGGGAAAAGGTAAGGGCACTTACCTTGGAGAGGAAGATGGAGAAGCGGCCGGCGGTGGAGGTGATTCTGGAGAAGGGGAGAAAGAGAGAGAGCGGCGGTTGGGATAGCAAGGAGAACGGCGCGGATCGGTCGGGCAGAGGTGGAGAGCAGGCGGCTCGTGGCGGAGACGTGCGGAGGAGAGGGTGGCGGAGGTGGCGGCGTCTAGGGTTAGGGTATACGGGTTCCCGTGCGGGTCGTAGGGGGAAGACGACAAGGTAGGGTTTGGTGGGGCAGGGGTTGTCGGGAGGCTGTCGGGTGGGGGGTATAAAAAGGTAGAGGGATGAGATGAAGGGTCGCGAAGAGAGAAAATCGCGTCCCTTCAGGTCCTGCACCGAATGGATGCCCTACGGGCCGTAGGGAAACGGGTACGGGCCGTAGGAACGCCCAGAATTGATTTTTCCTCCAATCTGATCTGATTTGAAAGACAACTAAAAAAAATTGAAGAATCAGAATTAAACTAATATGAAACAAAACATGCAAAAACTGAAACTAAAATAAAAGAAATGACTAAACAAAATAAATTAAAAAGAGCTTGGGTTGCCTCCCAAGAAGCGCTTGTTTTAGGTCCTTAGCTAGACCACCTTGCAAATTAAGTTTCAATCGGAGCGGGGTCAGAAAGAAACTGAACGCTCTGCTCATTCATCAAGTGGTTAGCAACGTAATGCTTGAGACGCTGACCATTCACCTTGAAGGTACCACTTTCCGTGCTCCAGATATCGACTGCTCCAAAAGGATACACTTTCTTCACTTGAAATGGGCCGGACCATCTTGACTTGAGTTTACCTGGAAAAATTCTCAATCTAGAATTAAACAAAAGTACAAGATCTCCCTCTTTAAATTGGCGAGGCGAAATGCGTTGGTCATGCAATCGCTTCGTCTTTTCCTTGTAAAACCTAGCATTCTCATATGCATGCAACCTCATTTCCTCCAACTCATGCAAGTCGACGAGACGCTTTTCTCCGGCTGCAAGTAGGTCCATGTTAATTGCTCTTGTGGCCCAGAATGCCTTGTGCTCAATTTCAACGGGAAGGTGGCACGGCTTTCCATACACCAGCTTGTAAGGGCTCATGCCAATCGGTGTCTTGGAGGTGGTGCGGTAGGCCCAAAGTGCATCATGTAGCTTGAAAGCCCAATCCTTCCTTGTCCTAGCCACTGTTTTCTCTAAGATCGACTTGATTTCCCTGTTAGAAATCTCAGCTTGGCCATTAGTTTGAGGGTGATAAGAAGTAGATACCTTATGAGTCACCCCATGTCTGCTCAAGAGATTATTGAATTGCCGATTGATGAAGTGCTTGCCTCCGTCACTGATGACAGCTCGAGGCACCCTAAATCGAGGGAAAATGATCTCATTGAAAAACCTTCTCACCGAATTCGAGTCAGCCTTGCGGCATGCCATCGCCTCTACCCACTTTGACACATAGTCTACTGCCACCAAAATATACTCATTCCCTCGGGAAGAGGGGAATGGACCCATGAAATCAATGCCCCAAACATCAAAAATCTCTACCTCAAGGATGAAGTTGAGAGGCATTTCACTTCGTCTTGTCATGTTTTCGGTTCTTTGGCACCTGTCACAAGCTAGAACAAAAGATCTTGCATCTTTGAAAAGAGAAGGCCAAAAGAAACCAGATTGTAATACCTTGGCAGTGGTCTTGGAGTATGAAGAGTGTCCTCCATAAGCGGATGAGTGGCAATGTGCAAGAATAGAACCCGTTTCCTCGTGTGGAACACAGCGTCGGTATATGCCATCAATTCCAATCTTGAAGAGGTAGGGCTCATCCCAAAAGTAATACTTGGCATCAGATTTGAGTTTCTTCTTCTGCTAGTGGGACATTGTGCCAGGCAACACTCCAGAGACCAGGTAATTCGCGATGTCGGCATACCAGGGAACTTGCTGTTTGCTCTGGTGGGTCTGTGTACGGCCTATATGAATAGGTGTACGGGCCGTATGCTGGATCATGCAGACCGTATGGACTTCCGTACGGCCCGTATGAATGTCCTCCAGGTCAGAACTGATTGCAAGGAGTTGTTCATCGGGGAATGAGTCATTGATTGAGAACTTAGTTGTGGTATCCTCCTCCCAATGGAGCCGGGACAGGTGGTCAGCCACAGAGTTCTCGACTCCTTTCTTATCTCTTATTTCAAGATCAAACTCCTGCAAAAGAAGAATCCATCTGATTAGCCTTGGTTTTGCATCTTTTTTAGTCAAAAGGTACCTTAGTGCAGCATGATCTGTGTAGACTACTATCTTCGAGCCCACCAAGTATGATCTGAATTTGTCAAGGGCGAAAACAATGGCGAGAAGCTCCTTCTCAGTTGTGGTGTAGTTCATTTGGGCCGGATCTAGCACCTTGCTAGCATAATAGATAGCACACGGCTTGTTGTCTTTCCGTTGCCCCAGAACTGCCCCAACTGCATAGTCGCTTGCATCGCACATCAACTCAAATGGTAGTGACCAATCGGGTGGCTGTAAGATAGGTGCAGAAATAAGGGCTTCCTTTAAACTGCAAAAAGACTTGACACAATCATCAGTGAAAACAAAATCACAGTCTTTAATAAGTAGATTGGTCAATGGTTTTGCAATTTTTGAGAAATCTTTTATGAAACGGCGGTAAAAACCTGCATGTCCAAGAAAACTTCGAACCCCCTTGACATTTGTTGGGATTTCGAGTTTCTCAATTACCTCAATTTTTGCCTTGTCAACCTCAATCCCCCTAGAGGTGACAACATGTCCCAAGACAACTCCCTCTTGGACCATGAAATGATATTTTTCCCAATTGAGGATTAAATTCACTTCTTCGCATCTCTGCAAGATCTTACACAAATTAGCCAAACAAGAATCAAAACAAGTACCATATACAGAAAAATCATCCATAAAAATTTCAACTTCTTTCTCAATAAAATTAGAAAAAATAGCCATCATGGCTCTCTGAAAAGTCGCAGGTGCATTGCAAAGACCAAAGAGCATTCTACGGTATGCATAGGTACCGTATGGGCATGTTAATGTGGTCTTCTCTTGATCCTGCGGGTGAATGGGAATCTGAAAGAAACCTGAATAACCATCAAGATAACAGAAATATGAGTGATTAGCAAGCCTTTCAAGGAGTTGATCAACAAATGGCAAGGAAAAGTGATCCTTGCGTGTGGCCGCGTTGAGCTTCTGGTAGTCAATGCACATCCTCCAACCGGTTGTAACGCGTGTTTGAATCATCTCATCTTTTTCATTCTTCACCACTGCTGCTCCCCCTTTCTTGGGAACAACATGGACGGGGCTCACCCATTTGCTGTCAGAAATTGGGTAGATAATACCTGCTTCATAAAGTTTTAAAATTTCTTTCTTTACTACCTCTTTTAGATTTGGGTTGAGCCATCTTTGGTGTTCAACTGAAGGCTTGTGGTCATCCTCTAGCAAGATCCTGCGTGTGCAAATGGTTGGGTCGATCCCCTTCAAGTCCTTGATAGAATATCCAATCGAGCCTTTGTGGATTCTCAACTTCTCCATGAGCTTGGTGGTTTGGTCAGGGGTCAATCCTGCATTTACAATAACAAGACATTTCTTTTCTGAGTCAAGGAATTCGTACCTGAGAGTGGCTGGAAGAGGTTTTAATTCGGGAGCGATCTGCTCTGTCCGACTGGTCGTACGGTCCATATGAAACGTGTACGGGCCGTATGCCTCAGCTTCAGCCTGAGCTTTTGATTCCTTCTCAATCTCCAGCTTCTCTGTTTGAAATTCCTCTGGTGTACGACCCATATGGCAATTCTTCCAGACAGACTGGTGCTGTGTCTGCCGTGCAAATCGTCTCAAGCTCGCTTGTTTCATCCTGCATATCAGATAAAAAATCGAAATGATACCTTAGCGAGTTGTTGACTTGCTCCAGAAAATTCTCTTCAACCAATTCATCAATCACATCGATCATATAACACGATTCTGGTTGAGGTTCAAGGTTAAAGTCCCATTTTTCACATCAATCAGTGCCCCCGCGGTTCTCAAAAATGGTCTTCCTAGAATGATAGGGACCTCCTTGTCTTCCTCCATCTCCATCACAACAAAATCACCGGGCACATAGAACTTACCGACTTGAACCGATACATCTTCTACTATGCCAAGTGGTAGTCTCACCGAAGAATCCGCAAGTTGTAAGGTCATGCGTGTAGGTCTAAGCTCACCTACACCCAATCGTTCGAAGATAGTTCGCGGCATGAGACTCACACTAGCCCCCAAATCACACAAAGCTCGTCGGATGGTGGCCTTGCCAATCGTGCATGGAATAGAGAACTTACCCGGATCTTCTAATTTCGGTGGAAGTTCACTTCTCAGTATAGCACTGCACTGTTCAGTCAATTTCACCGTCTCATGTCCCCCCAAGCTTCGTTTATTGGACAGGATATCCTTGAGAAACTTAGCATAGGTTGGCATTTGGGTCAATGCCTCGGTGAATGGAATTGTAATGTGCAATTGATTCATAACTTCAATAAACTTGAAGAACTGTTCATTGAGTCGGGTTTCTGCTAATCTCTGTGGGAATGGAACTGGTGGCCGGTAGGGCAGTGGTTTCTCGGTCACCTTCTTTTTCTGTCTGTCAGCTTCATTTTGTACGGGCCGTACGGGATTGGTACGGACCGTACGGTCTGTCTCTTCATTCACAATTTCAATCGGATCAGGCTCTGACTGTTCAGAAATCACAGGGGGTGTCGATACGGGCCGTATGGGATTCATACGGGCCGTAGGATCGGCTTCTAGCTCGACAGGCATGGCTGGTCCTTGGTATTGTGTCCCACTTCGCAATGTCACTGCCTTGGCCTCCTCCCTGGGGTTAATCTCTGGTTGGCCTGGTAGCATTCCAGGTTGTGGTGGTGCGGTTTGGCCCCCATTTTGAGATTTGTTTTGGGCAGCCAAATTAGCCAACTGAGCACTGATCGCTTGCATTTGCTCGAAGAGCATTTGATTCATCTTCCCTTGCTCATGCATAAAGTTTTCCACTACAGGGGTAACATAGGGCTTAGATGGTCCAGAGTATGGTACGCGGTTGTTCTGGTTATTGAATGCAGCATTGTTGTAGAAGTTGCGGTTGTTATTGTTGCTGCCAGAAGGGTTGTTGTTGAAGTGTGTGGGGTTGTTTTGCTTCCACCTCCAATTCTGTTGTTCAATCGGGTCCTTAGTATAAATATAGAATATGACTTGTGTGTAGAGTTTTTTCAATAAGAAAAAACAGATAAACACCACTACAAAAATGCATTTTTACCATAAACCATTCTCTTTGTCTCTTTTCTATTTTTCTCTAAAATTCAAGATACGGGATTAAAATCCTGACTCCATTCCGCAATCAACAAAACTGCAATTAACAACAACTGTAGCACCAACAAAAAGAAACCACAAAAAATTCAGATCTGAACAAAAAAACCACAAAAGAAAAAAGGGAAAAGAGAAATGGTTTGGTGCAGCAGCCAAAACAAAATCTGCTCTAACCCGAGCTGAAGAAGGCTTTCAGCCATAAAATCAAAGAAATTAAGAAAAGAAAGAAAAGTTGACCTGAAGACTTCAAATCTTAGCCTCGCCTCTATATGGGAGAAGTCCAGTGACAGAGAGCAAGAGCCAGAGAAGAAAGGTGAAGTGCAAACGAGAGGGAGAAAATTCAAACCCGCAATACAATACCAATCTGGTACAAGAGGCAAGAAAATGGGTCTCAACCCTCAATCAAGGTAAAACGAAAAAGAAAAAAAAGGAAGATAAGTAATATTTTCCTTTTTTGTTCTAACCAACAAAATCAATCAAATACCATAAAAAAAAACAGTCAAGTACCACCCAAACTAGCGAAGCTAGTCGGTACTTGAGAAAAACAGCCAAGTACCACCCAAACTAGCAAAGCTAGTCGGTGCTTGAGAAAAACAGCCAAGTACCACCCAAACTAGCAAAGCTAGTCGGTACTTGAGAAACCCAAGAGCCGTAAAGGCCATCCAAACAAGCAAAACTCCAGCCGCCCAGAAAACAGAATATAGTTTCTTCGGTATTGATTATTGGGTTATAATCAGAGTGGATGTAGAACTCGGTTAAAAAACCCAAGTGCCAAGAAGGCCAGCAAGTGCTGAGTACACTATTCCAGCAAAACCAAAACCCACATACTGATATCTGTTCTTATCGGTACCAGAAACAAAAACAAAAACAAAAACCAGAATCAGCAGAGACTGAGTTATACCAGAAAATCAGAAAAAAATTCCAAACAAAGAATCAAAAAAAAAAAAAAAACCACTCTCCCCTTTTTTTGATGCTGTGTTGCCACGGTACAACGGGAAGAGACACGGCGAGTTGCTATGGGCGATCCACAGACGAGGGACATGAGCCCCAACCTTTGCCGTAAAAATCCCCCAAATTTCACTCCTCGTCCAAACCCTAATTCTCTGTGGTTTGAAACCTTAATTACTCAATTGGGCAGTAGTTTGCGAACCTAAGCAATATGGAGGGATGGGGGATGCTAATTTAAGCATTAGAAATGAGTCTTTATTACTGCGATACGATGGTGGTGGAGATTATACCGATATATATATGTCCCAATTCTCTGTGGTCTCAAACTATGGTCTTACTGCGACCTATCACGATGGAGAAGCCATTACTTGCATAGAGTTTGGATGCAGCAGGGCTCTTAATTTCTTTTGGATGCACCACATGGGAAATCAGTACAGGGGCTTCTATTTCTTATTGGTTTGATTCATGGACTTTTCCTATAATGTCCTCGATCGCTGAATACACCATTACCTTCTAATCGAAATTGGTCCTTACAAAAAGCAGTGTTACAGGGGCTGCAGCCTTACAAATCAACTTTGATTTTGAATTATCTACATCACTCTCGTTTCTGGGTATCTTTAGGGGTGTCAATGACACCCGTTTACCCGTTTACCCTACCCGTATCGTATTCGATAAGACGGGTATGGGTAAGATTTTTTTTTCGTTAGTTTATTGGGTATGGGTATGGATAAAGATTTTTTTTCGTTAGATAAACGGATATGGGTACGGGTAAAGGTTATTTCGTACCCATTGGGTAACGGGTAATTACATGAAATATATTATATAATTTATTTCCCTTCTTTCCATATTGCTGTATGCTAACGCTGGAGAGTGGAGAGATATAATCACATATATATCAATGAATTTATTGCCTTGTTTTCTTCCTTATTCATCCTTATTGCCTTTCTAACAATTCTGCAAATGGAAATAATCTACTGTCGGTCTCACATTTCCATCATCTTCCTCTTTCTTCTTGAGCTGTCCTTGGCCTCTTGGATATTACGATACACCCTGGCTCATATCTCAATCAGCTTCCTCCAAGCCTCTTCAAAATTTGATTTCTTTCTTAGAACATAGTAAGTGATCTTTGTAATTTAGTAAGAAAGAATTTGTAAAATACTTACAGCTGAGACTTTTAATTTTATTTGATTGAATATATTCATGCTATTAAGGTGTTTGATGAAATGCTTAAACCAAATATTTGATTGAATTAGTTAAAGATGGATAAGGTCTTGATACTGGTACGCCAGCTTGGATGACTTTTTCTCAATATTTTCCCATACATGACCCCCTCAAAATTTTACACAACACTACCCTATGTGCCTACTAGTATCCCACAAAATATCAAGTAAAAATAAGCAATGTAACACCTGTTTCTGCATGTTTTTCTTCAGCAGTCCAGAATTTTTCAGAATCTGAACCAGTCAGAGAAGAACTCCTACCAGTAGACATTAGGATAACAATTTAGACTAAAGTAAAATATTACCATGTTGTTTGTTTAGTATATATATCATGTTGTTTGTTTAGTCTCAGAGCACATTTGGATTTGATAAATGAAGGCAGATGTCAGCGTCTAGAACAATTGTTAAGGAACGTAGACCAAGTCCAGAGAGATCTTGCATGCTATCCAAAGTCCAAACGGTCGCTTGGAAGATCTAGTAGAAGAAAACAAAATGGGAAGTAAATTGAATTTGATTTGGTAGTTGGTACTGAAGGCGATGCAGCGAGTGGATATATTCCAATGGTTGATGGATGTGGATCCAACGGATAAGATATATATGAGTCGGAAGGTTACAAGGGAAACGATCAAACGAATATATATGTTTGGATAGAATCAAATATATTCTTCTTTTACCTCCGAAAGGTAAAAGAATAATATTGTTATTGTTAATCAATTTTCAATTTCTTTTTCGTAAAAAAAAATAATAATTCTTTTGTGCCGAAATTTCTATTCCTATCTAGAATAAAATAAAAATTTCAAGGACTAAGCACTAGTCAATAGGTATTTCTTGTGCTATTAATTCATGATCAAGGTATAGTTAAAGAAATCTGAATTTTTTATTAATATTAAAAAATATATAAAATTTAACATTCTGCACCCAAGTTCAAGAAAATTTAAAATATGTCCAATTTGGAGAATAATTCTCCGGCTACATATTTCAATTTCCGGAAAATTATTCTCCTGAAAGAGATTTGGATTTTTAAAGAATAATTCTCCCTATTTATGTTCTTTTTAATTAAAATAGAAAATATTATGATTTATTTATTTTTATTTTAAAAATATTAAAAATATTTGTTATATTTCTTTGAAAATAGATAGAATACTATATAATTAAATTTATTAGAAAAACTACGATAAATAACCCGAATCAATATTTTTCAGACCGAATTTTTTAAGCTGTTCGAAAAATTAAAATATTTCTTTGTTATTGAAAAAAAAATTGAATATGAATTATTAATTCCGATTCAAAAATCACAATTAATATCTACAACTAATATCTACAAAAGGTTTGGAAGATATTTTAACATATATGGATATTTGTTGGTCTACAATTATCATCTACAAAAGAGTTT
Source organism: Carex rostrata (assembly GCA_964058875.1). NCBI lineage: Eukaryota > Viridiplantae > Streptophyta > Magnoliopsida > Poales > Cyperaceae > Carex > Carex rostrata. The sequence goes on along the minus strand of CAXKVT010000014.1, from coordinate 1,364,458 downwards.
GGAGATATTTTCTTAATTATCAAATATATAATATTACAGCAGATATATAAATTAGAACTTTTTGGTACTGATTATGAACAAAAGAAATAGAGGCAGAAGGGAAGAAGTTTTGATTATTGGATTTACTTTCCTAATTAATCATATCTCCATTCGTATATTATGCACGTAGTTGTTCTGATCTGCTAACAGCTGAAATTGAAAGATGAATTTTTCAAATTATATATCAACCCTCCAATCACATAATCTATCTTCTTTTGATTAAATACATCTATTTTATGTGTAGAAATCTAAATTTAGTTAAAAATATATTTACCACACAAACTGCTATTCCATTAAAATTGAATAAATCCCTAGCGGTTTCTTTATTTCTCCTTATAATTAAATTATTTCCTTCAATTCTTGCAATTAAATTATTTCCTTATTTCTCCTCTTCCTCTATAGTTTCGACAATGATGATGAAAATAATCATATCTTTTCGGATTTTGTTTAGGACTATTGTATCTTTGTGAATAGATGAATAACAAATCTTGTGCTGATGAAAACAATCATATCTTTCTAATTTGGAGAAAAAATGAAGAATATCTAGAATTTTCATGTAGAAAAAAAATGATATGTAGATAAATTTTCATTGTTAAAAAAAATTCATCAAGAATATATTTGATTTTTTTTTCATTTGTTGTTGTTTCTTTTATTGTTATTTATTATTTGAATTTCAACTTTTTTTTAAAATTTCTCTTTTATTTTCATTTACATATTTTTATTTTATTTTGTATGAATGTCAAATAAAAAAGGCTCTTCATATTTTATTCAATCTAATAATATGTTCCCGTTGCAACGCACAGACACAATACTAGTATCCTTATAATGTAGCAATGTAATCCATTTACTATAGTCAAACTAAATTTATAAAATTACAAAAATATTCATAAAATTAATTGTTGAATGTAATAGTATTACAACCCAAGATTAACTATGACAGTTCTAATTGATATTCATTTCTTATTCTTCTTCATTAAATTTTGAGCTTTGACCGGCCCATTGGTCCAAGCGTAGGCGTAGATATGCAAAGCACGAATCTCAGAGGCAGAGCAGACTTTGCGCTCGATAGCAAACCATTACATATTTGATACTATACTGATGCCTCAAAAATTAATTAATTTGATTAATAATACTAATACACACAGATATACAAATAAAATTCAAATTATGAATTATACTAATAAAAAATAGAAGTGAAAATAATATAATTATTTATTTTTACAATTTCTTTATATATATCAACCTAAAAAATAACAAGAAAACCAAAAAAAGAGTGTACCAAAAATTATACTTGTCTAGCAGGAATGTACCAAAAATTATATTCTGTCTAGGAGGTGTATCGAATTTACACCTCCTTTTTTGAATCTCCAGATCTAATTTTCAGTACATTAGAGGGTGTACCGGAAATTTTACCTGACACTTATCTATTTTTGAAAGATAAAAACACATCATCCGCTTTCACTAAAAATAATATATATATTTTTTTTATTTGCTTGAACAAATTCAATGTACAACTCAATATGTATAACAATATTTGACTATAATGGGTTTAAAATAGAAATTTGTAATTTCTTGATGTTTAGCCCGTAGCTACAAATGGGCCAGTAATGAACCTTTGACCCGGCCCATAACGACTTCTTTTCCGGAATCAATTATTTTATTATTGAGAAGCGTGTTCTAGTCTTCTATCTTCTGGAATGGAACGAAGAGTCTTTAATTTCTCATGAATTTCTACTCTGAAGTCGTCATTTTGGCTTTTGTCTCATCTCGACGAGAATCAAATAACCAACTAACCAACCAACCAACCAGATCTAATTCAAAATTAACGAAACCAACAGATCGCTCTCTTCTTCTCTCTCTCTCTCTCTTTCCTTCCTCGCAAGTCATAGCCTCGTATGAGGCCCGGAGGTAGCGCCTCCTCCTCCTCCTGTGCCGCCGTGGGTCATCTCGATTCACTGAACCTCATCTATCTACTCTCCTCTCGGTAAGATGGCTTAATTTTGTGGATTTATTTTATTTCCCAACTAACACTAGCTAGGGTAGAAATGTGCATCTAGTCAATTAATTGGTTGAATTGAACTCATCTTATCTTAGAGTATAGTCTAAATCTCAAGGTTTGAGCCAAAGTATACCTAATTAATTAACTAACTATGGAGTTGGGCAGGGTTTAATTTGAGCAAAAGCAATTAAGGAGAAGAGAAATGGATAATCATGGGAATCCATATCCACCATATGCACCATACGGATACCCACCACCACCACCACCTAATGATGGCATCCCCTCCCCCTACCTCAGCCCCTCTGCTTCTTTCCCCTCACATCCTCCTCATAACCTAGCCCCTGCCCCACCGCAATACAACCATTCCGGTCCATTGCAATACCCTCCACCTGCTTACCCACCTAATCCCCCCTACTATAATCCCTATCCTCCTCCTTCCGCTACTTACCCCCACAGTCCTGATCCCAATCCCAATCTAAATCTCTACCCGCATCCGCATCCGCATCCGCAACCATCCAGCTTCCACCACACTGGAAGTGGCCATTATGATTATGACAACCCCAACCTGCATTCAAGTCCGTCTAGCTTCCATCATACCGGCACTGATCAGTATGGCACGCCCAACCTGTCTAGCTTCCATCATACCGGCAGTGATCGGTATGACACGCCCAACCATTTGTCTTATCCCCCTCCTCCTCCCTCCCATTCTGACAGCATTTCCTCAGTTCATGATGGATTGGCCAATATTCACATCTCAGATACAGTCGCCTCGTCATCGCCGCAGTACCAACACCAGAGGTATGATTCATTTGGCAGCTATTCTAATTCTCCGGTATCAGCCCCACCAGCACCGGCCTCCTCTTTTTCTTTTTCTGGATCACAACATGGTGGCACTTTTTCTGGTTCACAGCACGGCGGTACCAATCAGATTGTACCATATACTACTGGATCTCCAAGCAGCAAAGGGAAGTCATCACTTAAGGTTCTCCTCCTTCATGGAAGTCTGGAGATATTTATCAAATTTGCCAAAAATTTGCCCAATAAGGATATGTTTCACAAGAGAATTGGAGATCTTCTTGGGCCCCGCATAACCAACTCCGTCAGTGGAGGCATCCAGAAGGTGGGGGGACCCATGACTAGTGACCCATATGTAACTGTCTCTGCTTCTTACGCTGTAATAGCACGAACATATGTGATTGACAACAATGAGAACCCCATATGGGACCAGCATTTCTATGTTCCAGTGGCCCATGAGGCTGCTGAGGTGTTGTTCACAGTAAAAGATGATGATGTGTTTGGTGCACAGATTATTGGTACTGTGTCAATCCCGGCTGAAAGGATCTACACAGGGGAGATGATTGATGACGTATTTCCAGTTCTCGGGCCAAATGGAAAGCCATGCAACAAAGGAGCTGTTCTGAGTTTCTCAATACAATACATACCAGTTGCGAGGCTTACAATGTACCACCATGGTGTTACTGTGGGATCGGATTGCAAAGGAGTGCCCAATACGTATTTTTCTCTTAGAAGGGGAGGTAAGGTGACTTTGTACCAAGACGCACATGTGCCCGACAATTGCTTGCCAGACTTCTGGCTTCAAAATGGAATGCAGTATAAGCATGGGCAGTGTTGGAGAGATGTGTTTGATGCGATTAGTGGTGCTACTAGGTTGATTTATATTGTTGGTTGGTCGGTTTTTCATACAGTCACTCTGGTTCGTGATGGAGGAAAAGGGAATATGATTACGTTGGGTGAACTCCTCAAGCGCAAGTCACAAGAAGGGGCTAGGGTTTGCCTTCTCATTTGGGATGACCCAACATCTCGCAGCTTTCTGGGTATCAAAACTGTAAGTTAATTTCGTTGTTTTTCATTTGGAATGATGTTCCTTATAATCACAAATCATTGTGTGCGCACGTGTCTTAGTTTGTCTACACAAAAATTCTTGGCAGGCCGGGATCATGGGCACTAATGATGAGGAGACACGACGGTTTTTTAAGCATTCTTCAGTCAATGTGTTGCTTTGCCCTCGTGCTGCTGGCAAAAAGAGCGGCATTGTTAAACAACAGGTCAGGTGATCTGACTTAACCTTTTATGATATATAGTTAAAGAAAGTTATGTTAATGACTTGAATGATAATGGCACTGGTTCATGCATTAAATATATATTTATATATATGTTCGAGTGCAGGAAACCGGAACTATCTTCACACATCATCAGAAAACTATTGTTGTGGATGCTGATGCTGGGAACTATAGAAGAAAAATAATTGCATTTGTAGGAGGGCTTGATCTATGTGGAGGCCGATATGATACCCCAACACATTCTTTATTTAGGACTTTAGACACAGTTCACAAGGATGACTATCACAACCCCAACTTTGCGGTAATTAATTACTTTTTTGCTTTTTGTTGAATCCTAATTTGACCTTCATAAATAAAATAATATATATGCCCGTATGTATGTTATTTTTTCTTTGCATCTGCAGGAGGTGGATAGTCGTGGTCCAAGAGAGCCATGGCATGACTTGCACTCTAAAATTGATGGCCCAGCAGCCTATGATGTGCTGAGAAATTTTGAAGAGCGCTGGTTAAAAGCGGCAAAACGTCACGGGCTTAAGAAAATGGGCAAGTCTTACGATGACACGTTGCTAAATCTTAAGAGAATTCCTGAGATATGCCTTGATGATACACCTTACGCGAGTGACAATGATCCAGAATCTTGGCACGTACAGGTATTATATTATGCATGTGGTCATACTATATATAAATGGTACATGCCAGAACATTTATATACAAGTTCAGTACAGGCCCTGATTGATATGGTATGTAGCATACAAACACCTGTTATTTAATTGTATATTATATGTTGTTTGCTTTGATGATTATTGCCAAATTAGGTGTTCAGATCTATTGACTCAAACTCGGCTAAAGATTTCCCCAAGGATCCAAGGGAAGCAAGCCTAAGGGTACATAATTTATTTTTTCATTTGTGGTGTTTTCGGCTTAATTGGGCTACATATTTCTTTTTTTATTCTTCTAAAAGGCATTTCCAAACTTTGTATTGAACAACAGAACCTTGTGTGTGGGAAGAATGTTTTGATTGATATGAGCATACATGCTGCTTATGTAAATGCCATCCGTGCAGCCCAGCACTTCATTTACATTGAAAATCAGTATTTTCTCGGTTCTTCCTTCAACTGGGATTCCAACAAAGATTTAGGTAAATTTTGATATCACTTGATGCAATACACAGAGATGTTAGTATGTAAATTGTGCATTGATATCACTGCATTGAACTGCAGGTGCCAATAATCTGATACCAATTGAGATTGCCTTAAAAATTGCAAACAAGATAAAAGCAAATGAGAGCTTTGCTGCATACATTGTAATTCCAATGTGGCCAGAGGGCAATCCAACAAGTGCGACTACACAGAGAATTTTATATTGGCAGGTTAGCATTGTATATTTTATGTTGTATGAATATTTGGTGGAGACAATTTTGCAAGTATTTACAATAATTTTTTTTTTAATTGATTGCAGAAGAAGACAATGCAGATGATGTATGAGACAATCTACAGGGCTCTAAAGGAAGCTGGCTTAGAGGACAAGTATGAGCCACAAGATTACCTCAATTTCTTTTGCCTTGGTAACCGTGAGTCTCCAGACCGAGCACCACCATCAAAAACATCTAATTCAAATACCCCCCAGGTATTTATATGTGTATTTCATATTTGATTTGATAACACTCAGTTACCAAGAATATATATATATATAAGGGGGAATTTCATGTATATCCCTCAAAAGTTTCAATATTACGTATTTATCCCTCCAAAATCAGTAATTACATATTTATCTTGAAAATTGTAGAAACTCACATATTTGTCCAATCAATCATATTTAACATTGATTTTCTATGTATTCCCATTTTACCCTTCTAAGGCTGGTGTGTTAGAAATTTAAACAAAAAAAAAAAAGTAAATAAAAGGAAGCACTGAAACTGATTATCATTAAAGTCAATTCTCTGGAGCATCTTTGCATGCCTCTGTATTTCACTATTTCTCTTCTGCAGTAGCTATTCTTCATTGCACAGATGTAAACTTTTGATTGAAGTCAGTGATCTAGTTTTGCTCTGTTGCCCACCATAGCCTACCAGTACAAGTTCGGTATGGTATTTTCTTCATGCTGGTCTACCAGTATTGAACCGTATCAGTACCAGTACATAGCTGTACCAGTACCAGTTATTACAGTATGTCTTCATTCTGTTGTACCAGTCCAGTATGCCACTGACCCGTACTAGTCCAGTACTGTATTTCTCCATGCTAATGTACCAGTACTGTGCCCATTTTGTACCAGGCCTCATTCCTTCTTGTTTCAGCTTTATTTTATTTTCTATGGTTTGTTTCCCTCTAAAAATGCTGGTACCCGCTGATCTGAACGGCTGAAAAACAAACTGCGCCAATCCTCTCAACTCCTTCATGTTTTCCTTTCATTTCCTTCTAAAAACGCTGGTACTCACTGACCAAAAAGTTGTCTCAGAATCAAGTTCAATGAAAGATTGTTGTTTGGCATTCTTGTCAACAAAGATGATGGAGAGAAACAGATCGCTCCTTGATAGATAATGCTTCATCACCTCTTAAACTTTTAATAGCTTTCAAAAATTGAACATGCCAATTTCAGTAGTTGTCTAACGTTGCATTGGAGTCACTGGTTATGTAAGTGATGCAATTCATGTTTGCATAAAAAAAATGAAAATGATGCAACTACAACTGTATAAACATTCAAAGTTACAGATAAATATAATAAACATTAAACAATTGTACCACTTAATTCACAAAATTAGGCAAATCAGGTGCTCCCCAAATTATAACAAATCATGTGCTCTCAAACAAATTAGGTGCTCATCAGTAAGTTTAAGTCTATTCAAGAGGTACTAAAATTTTGTTATTACTCATCAGTAAGAGAATATTTTTGGAAGAATCGGAGACGTCAACAATTATCACCATAGAAATCACAACAGAATACAGAAATTGGTTCAATCGGAATGCAGGGGCAAATATAGAATACTATGCTGCTGCTCAGGGTTAAATAGCAGAAAGTTAGGATTACCTTGACTTGATTTTAAGTCACATAATTACATAATTAAATTTTGTTGCCTATAAAAGGACGCCCTTAAATATGTGATTTGGCGTGTTTGGGAGAGAAGAGGCAGGAGGTTTGGGGCTGCCTTGGAGAGAACTCAACAGATAAAGAGAGAGGAAGGAAGGGTATAATGGTCAACATATTATTAATTAATAGTGTAAAATAAATTTTAAAGTTGTAAAAATTATTATTTAACTATTTTTGGAGATATTTGATATATTATAGAGTTAGATTGGACAAATATGTGAGTTTCTACAATTTTCAAGGATAAATATGTTATTACTGTTTTTAGAGGGATAAATACGTAATATTAAAACTTTTGAGGGATATACATGAAATTCCTCCATATATATATATGCTGACATGACATGTTCCTACAGGAAAATGCAAGGAAAAATAGGAGGTTTATGATATATGTTCACTCTAAAGGTATGATAGTGGATGATGAGTATGTGATAATTGGATCAGCCAACATAAACCAGCGATCACTTGAAGGAACCAGAGATACAGAGATTGCAATGGGTGCGTACCAGCCACAACACACTTGGGCTAGAAACCAAAACCAACATGCTCCTCATGGTCAGGTAAGGGCAATATGGGCAGAGATATATGCATACCTGAACTTGTATATATAACATATAATAATAAATCTGATTAAATATATTAAATGCAGATATATGGGTACAGAATGTCATTATGGGCAGAGCACACCGGTACCAGTGAGGAAATATTCAACCAACCGCAGAGCCTTGAATGTGTACAAAGGATACGCACCATGGGTGAACTCAACTGGAAGCAGTTTGTTGCAGATGAAGTAACCGAGATGAGAGGCCACCTCCTAAAGTATCCTCTAAACATCGACCGAAGGGGCAAGGTAACATCCCTGCCAGGCTGTAAGACTTTCCCCGATTTAGGAGGGGAAATAGGCGGTGCGTTTTTGGCTATACAAGAGAATCTTACCATATGATTATTGAATTTAAATGATGTAATTTTATTTTTAGTTTTGGCCTTTGGGTCCTTTCCTTAGATATAGTAGGATAAATTAATTAAGGTATATACATGATGGATGCATCAAGGTCTGAGGCTCTTGGCTTTCTTCTTGTGTGCATAATTCTCATATATATATCTTAATTTCTCCCCTTTTTTATTGTAGAATTTGTGGATTTTGTTTGTAATTGTATTTGTACAGTAAATCGTCAGTATACACACACAGTGCAGGAAATGAATTTTTTTTAACAATAACTGCATGCTGTACACTTAAATAAAACCTGAGATGGAGGACTGATATCTTGACTTTTTATAAATTAACCTTGTGTTCTCAGCTAGCTAAATGTAAAATCAATGGAGCACATATAAAATTGTATTATATTCATATGGAGACGCAGGGCTGCTAATGAGCCAGGCCAGCTCATGAGCCAATGATTTGGACAGCTCAATATGTTATATTGAGTCGGGCTCTAAACTGGAAAAAGCCCGAACTTGACTCGACTCAAATTTTATGCTTGAACAGAGCCGAATCCTAGCCAGGCCGGCTCATGAGCCCATCGAGTCTCCTCTTTCATTCTGTTGCTCTCTCACCTCGCTCTCAATCCTTCTGGCTCAGTCCTCTCGCTCAGGTGCGCTCTCTCTTTCTCTCTCAGTTGCAATGTTGTTTGTATTTAGGTTAAATCAAAATCTTTGAGTTGCGGTAAATTGGTACTGTTTTATCACTGGTACTGTTTTTATTTTGTGGGTATTGCGTGATTGTTACTTGGATCAGTATGCACAATAACAATTTCTTAGTGGGTTGTGCATATTATGGTAGTAATACAGTGACTGGTATTATGAGAAATTGCATATGACAGGTTTTTCTCCAAAGGTACTCTTTTGTCACATGTGAAGGCTTACAGAACCCCTTATTAGAATTTATCTTTCTGGCATGTCATTGGCAGTATGCTGTTGTTCCTCTTAATATATTGTTATTACCCAAATAGATCCCAGTTTGACCATACTGTCAATTCAAAAACACTAGTGAAGAAGATAGCTTGTTCATATTTAAATTTCAACTCCAAGGTGTTAATTGAGTCAAATTTATCCCAATGAAACTTCAAGCTAAACTGATTTAACCTTCAGTTACCCTCAATAGTGCAACAAAAATCCAGCCTAGCCAGAAAAAGTTGAAATAAATAAATAAAGGACAAGTGTATCACTGTATTACTACCATAATATGCACAATAACTATTTCTCACAGCCCACTAAGAAATTATGTGGGTTGTGCAATTTCTTAGTGATCCAGGAAACAATCACGCAATTTCTCATAATACCAGTCACTGTATTACACAACTTCAAGCTAAACTGCTATTAGTATGCACAATAACAATTTCTCACTGTTTTAAATTTTTGCATCTGCAACTGATTGTATAAATTGTGTTTGTAAATTCTGGTAAAAACCAACAGTAGCGTTCTTAGTTCACCATGGAAATAATAGCATCAGTCTCTAGGCTTCCACAGGCCAAGGGCCACCAAAAAATGTGCTAACTGGTACCAAAAATTACAAATGTTGCTACTGGTACACATTTTTTTTCTATGAGGCTTGGACACTGAGTAGGCCGGTATTACATTTCTACACCTATGAGATAATTGTATTTCATCCTAGCAATTCATGAGTCATACTCAAAACTTAAGTTGGTAAAATGGGGTTCAATCAGCCCAACAGATTTCTATTTTTGCGATACTGAAGCCTGAAATGGCTGTGAAATTATTGCAGATTTTACTTATACGGTACAGTTTGGTACATGTCTTCTCAATTCATAATGAATCTGAAATTGTTTGTGAGTTTACTCTTTGTAGTAAAATTAAGGTTTGCTTAAGTCTCAATCGATCCTCTTTTTCGCAATCATTGACTAAATCCAGCTTTTATTTCTCTCTAACACAATAAATGAAACCATAAATAAACAAAAAGCTGGACCTTGATTCATTTTTAGGCTAGCAAATCTCTAATCTAAAGAAGTTAAGAAATTGAAAATATTTAATGAAAGGAATCACCTGAACCTGATTAATGCTTACATTTTGAGGCCGGTACCATGCTTGTACCAGCCAGGTACATTTCAGATTTTTTTTTTTTTTTTCTTTTCCGAGCTGACCTTATATGTGCTAACTAACATAATATGTACATCCTAATATTTGGTGTTTGCTATGCATTGCATCAGTAGTCAGTATTGTGAATAATTTAGCTTACTTGGACAAGTCAATTATGAGCCACTAGCTGAAAAAGCAACTGGCTTTAATATGTACATTAATAAAGTCAACTAGTTTCTGTTTTGAGTAAAGATCGATAATGATACAAGTTGTCAAGATACGGAACTAGCAAGGAATTAAACTGTATTATCTCCAAGCTGGGCCCAAATATGGTCTGAGACGCGCCGAGTCTAGTATTCTATATTGGGCTTATCTCCAAGTCTATATTATATTATATTATATTATATTGGGCTTTTCTATTTTTGCATTTTCTTTTTTAATGAGAAGCCCATGCCATAGGCACTATTTTTGAATGATGAGACAGGAAGATCTCTACCACCATGTGGCGCAACACAATTGGTGATAGCCAAACAGAATCAATCTAGAGGATAGGAGATCAAGGCAGGCAAGCTAGCCAGCCAATAGAAAGCCAGTGACGTGGACATATCCACCTCTACTCTAGCTACTTGTTAAAACTCTCTCTCTCTCTCTCTGCCTTCAGTTATCACCACAGTCCACAGCAGTTAACATATTTCATTATTCCTCCTCAATTTCTCCATCTGCAGGAGGCATTTAATACAATACAAATGGCAACTTCTGCTCTGCAAAACTCCTCATTCTTTGGCCAAAATGTGATCAGCAAGTCAGATGATCTCTACCGCCAAATCGGCAGTAGCCGCATCACCATGCGCCGCACTATCAAGAGTGCTCCCCAGAGCATCTGGTATAAATATATAGTCAAATTAATAAATTATTCATTTAATTGATCATTTAATTAACTAATTAAGCTAGCACTAATATATAGTTAAATTAATAAATTAATATTTGTCTCGCAATCAGGTACGGACCGGATAGACCCAAGTACTTGGGCCCATTCTCAGAGCAGACGCCGTCATACCTGACAGGTGAGTTCCCCGGTGACTACGGGTGGGACACAGCCGGGCTGTCCGCTGACCCGGAAACCTTTGCACGCAACAGGGAGCTGGAGGTGATTCACTGCAGATGGGCTATGTTGGGAGCCCTAGGTTGCGTCTTCCCCGAGCTCCTCTCCAAGAACGGCGTCAAGTTCGGGGAAGCCGTGTGGTTCAAGGCTGGCTCTCAGATCTTCTCTGAGGGGGGACTCGACTACCTCGGCAACCCCAATCTTATCCATGCACAGAGCATTTTGGCCATTTGGGCCGTGCAGGTCTTGCTCATGGGCTTTATCGAGGGCTACCGTGTGGGCGGTGGGCCTCTGGGAGAGGGTCTTGACAAGGTATACCCCGGTGGGTCCTTCGACCCTCTTGGCTTGGCAGACGACCCCGAGGCATTTGCTGAGCTGAAGGTGAAGGAGATCAAGAATGGTCGTCTCGCAATGTTCTCCATGTTCGGTTTCTTTGTCCAAGCGATTGTGACCGGCAAGGGACCTATTGAGAACCTTGTCGACCATATTGCAGATCCAACGGTGAACAACGCGTGGGCTTACGCCACCAACTTTGTGCCCGGCAAGTGAAGTGAAACAATGAATAAGCAAATTAAGCCATGCATGGACGTTGGTGGCTTGTGTAAATTAATTATGATCAGTCCTTTCTAATTATGCGAGGAATGATATAGTTATGTGATATGTACGGACGTAGTGCATGTGTTTGTAATATATATATATCTATATATATAGGTACTAGCTAGCTAGTACTTGTCATTTTGTTTTGTTGCCTGATGAGAACTTTTCTTTTAATTAGTGCTTTAATTAATGATCTTCTTCGATTCTAATTAAGCTGTTGCAAGGAAATTAAGCAACCAATCCCTAATTACTAGGAAACTAAGGAAATCAATTAGGGGGCGTTTGGTTCGCGCTATAGGTCATTCCAGGGAATAGAAGGATTTCAGAAAATGTAATGCCAGGGCATGTGTCATTATCATATTTGGTTTGCACATAACTATTGCTTCAACATTTCCTGAAATGAGTCATTTTCATGTTTGATTCGCGCATAGCTATTACAATGGCTATAGACATAACTTCACTATTTATTAATTATTAACTAAATAACGTTACATTACCAAAATTTTTATATATTGTTAAAGATAAATTATAAATTATAAATTAAATTAATGTAAAAAAACGTGAAAGCTTATGTATTATTTAAAGATTAATTTAATTTAGAAGTTATTTTAATTTTAGAAGATTATGTATAACAAGATTATAAATGTGCCTACATAGTACATACGGCCATTTTTATTAATAACCCAAAAAAAAAAGTTTTTTACAAAAGTAACCCCAAAATCAGAGTTTTTCCAAATATAACCAAACCGCCAGGTACACTGGCGGTCCACTTCTATAGCAGACCACCAGGGACATGGGCGGTCTGCTAGGGACCAGACCGCCAGTGTTCTGGGCGGTCCGCTTTTTTTTTTTTTTTTTTTTTTTTTTTAGAGATCTGATTTTTTTTCTTAATATTTTCATTTGTGAAGTTTTAGTTTTTTTTGCTTAGAATATTTGCCAAAAAAATAAAACATTTGATATATTTATAAGTGATGCCGTAACTCTTTATAACTTTCAATTGATTTGTCAGTTGGATATCACGAGTCTAAAGATAACACTAATTAAGGACTTGGCCTTGATTCAAAAAATTTCAGACGATTGTTTGGGCGATTTTCTCTCTCCAGCACACACTGCAAAGAAGGAGAAAGAGAGAGCGCAGGCGATTGTTTGGGCAATTTCAGACGATTTTCTAGGCTACTAGATCTACAGGTAATTTTTTTTTCATTCCTTTGTAATTATTTTATAATTAGTATATGTTTACTGTACAATTAGTCTATGTTTGTGGTTCTGTTGAACAGGATGGACAATAGCGAAAAAGGTACTCATGCTGCCAAATGTCACTGTAATGCAGTACTTCTTTTGAAAAGAGTTGGTGTCAAATGTCCCATTGAAAATCCACCCCTTTCAGACGATGACTTTGTTGAAAATCCATATGGATATGGTCTGAAAAAAAAAATTCATGAAGACCCTCCAACCCCAGACTTTGTTCCATGTACTCATACTAGTAAGGCGAGCACATCGTCGGGTGTCACGAATCAGAAGCCGGCGGCTAAGAATACTGCTGTTAAGAATCCGGCTCCTAAGAAGTCAGTTGATAAGAAATAGGATTTTAAATTCGTCAATTTAGTTTTTCCGTTGTGAGATGTTTCTTAATGTATTTTATCATCTTGTCAGACAATTTATCATTTATCTCTGAATTAATTATTGAATATGCTAGATAATATAACTGTAGTTCTAAAGTAGTCTAACATAGTCTAACAAGTAAAGTTCACGAATACAATTAAAGTTCAATTATACAACTGAAGTTCACCAATATTCATAACTTAGTTCAAACCAAACAGAATAAGTTCACCCAAGCAAAATAATAAGTTCATCTTTCACGACGTCGGAATAAACCCAATAGACGAGAAGATTTTTTGGTGCCAGCTGCAGGTGCGGCAGTACTTGTAGACCCTTGGCTACTAGATGATTGGGTCGCAAGAGATGGTTGTGGTCTACCAGTTGCTTCAGCAACAACTCTCGCATTTTCTCTTTCATTGTGTTCGTTTATGGCATCTGAACATAACAACAGAATCCAGTTATTAATATAATAAAATCATAAATTAATTCCGAAAAATGCTACATACCTGCCCTGCGCCTGTCAGAAACGGAACGGCGAGCCTGATTTCCCGATGGCCTCCTACCACCCATCTCGTCCATGGTCATTATAGCACGTTTGTGTCTCCTCCTCCCCTTCCTTATCCATCATTCTGAAGGGAGTATTCTATCACCGACATACGCAGGCCACTCATGCTGGTTGGGATAAGAATGGAAAGATCCACCCCAAGTAGAAGCAAGGTAATCGGTACGATACATGTCAGCGACATAGTGATCCTCGCAGAAGTTTCTCACTCGGCATACCGCCATCACGTGACTACAAGGTATTCCAGATAGTTGGGGTTCTTGGCATGTACAGGTCACCTCTCTTGCCTCTCGGAATTGCACTACGTACTTGAAAGCCCTCTTCACAAACTCCATAGTGCCATCTGGTCTACGGCTGGAAGGAACGTACTCATTTGGATTGTGCACTTCGAATTTTGTACCATCATTACCCATCGGGATCACGGTCATAGTTGCACCTTTGTTCCTGTGTTTTCTGAGTTTCTCCTCCACCCTTGTTGAAAATGACTGGTTCATCCTTATTAATTCTGCGGCCTTAGCACGCCGTTCCTGAAACCAGGTTTTTAACTTGTAGAAAGTGTCTTCTACAACTGCAGCCACAGGCAACGTCCGGCTCTCCTTGAAGACTGCATTCAGTGATTCAGAACCGTTGGTGGTCATAATTCCCCAACGGTAACCTCCATCACATGCTTGAAATATTTTCTCATATGCTGGTGGCTCTTGGACATCTCTGGGGTTATTTTTGCCCACCTTCATTAAGTAGAGATTTGCTTTCGGCATATACTACATATAAATAAGGAAATAAAATAATATAAGTAAACAATTAAAATAAAAATATGTCCACAAAGTACAATAAGACATGTAAACAATCAACAAACACATACCTTTGCAAATTCTCTACTCATCTCTTCCACCCTTCTCGGCTTCTTCTTTTTGCAATTACGTCTGAATGTTTCTAGTACCCATGTATCGTGTCCGTTTGCCTTGCTAAGGTTCTCCGCAACGTGTTGCATACACAACCTGTGCACACACTCGCCAGTGTGTGTTGACCAACCATATTCTTCACGATCAAAAACATATTTTATTCCTTTGTGCTGGTCTGATATTACAGAGAAAAACTTTGTTGGCCCAACCACCCGTCTTCTTAAAAACTGCATAAAGAATCCCCAGTTCTCACCATCCTCTTTCTGAACAATTGCAAACGCCAAAGGCAACAGCTGGTTCTCAGCATCATATGCACATGCTATCAGTAGCCTCCCCTCGTAACGGCCAGACATGAAGCATGCATCAATGCTGATAACGGGTCTGATGAATGGCACAGCTTGGATACAAGGACCAAAAGCCCATGCTATGCCCTTGAATTGTTGAACTCCCTCTATTAGTTTCTTGTCATAAATGGGGCCATGCCACCGCTGAAATACAGTGCCGGGATTTGTACTTGCCATAGCCTGGAGCAATGGTGCCAGATAGTCGTATGAATCCTTCCAACTATCGAATATTCTGTAAATCGCAAGTTCACGACCTCTCCACAACCTGTTATATTTTTGGATTACATGTATGTATTTGTGTCTGACGGCCATAGCCACCGCCTTGATGCTCATCGATGGGTCCAACTTAATGTCTGCCTCAATTGCATCGGCAATTAATGATGCTGTCAGATTTGAATGGTCTGTCCTTGTGGACGCAGACTTGCATGTATGAGGTGGTTCACACTTTTTAATTATCCATGCTTCCCCCGAACCCGCAGGGGTTGCATAAAGGCAAAACTCGCAACGAGGGGCATTTTTGCATATCACAACCAATCTTTTTGATTCCCTTTTTTGTAATATACATTCCCAGTTGCCGTGAACATGAGTCTCATAGATTTTCTTTACAAGTTCATCTATGTTGGTATAGACTTGCCCTGGGGCAAGTTCACGATTGTATACAACACGAGGACCAAAGAAACTAATGTCAGTCTCTTCAAAAGCTGTGGTATCGTTGAATGTGGCGACAGGATGCCTATTCCCCCGACCCCTGATTGGGAATTTTTCTTCCCTGGACAAACCTGGTACATTTGCATCACCATCTGATAAGTCATCAGATTCCCAAATTCCTTGGTATTCATCTCCAGTTTCCATTTCTCTTTCCGGTATGGCATCAATAGCATCAACATCAATATTAGTATCATTTCGATTAACGGATAACTGTATCGGTACTGACTCTGGTATAGCTGGAAATGTAGGGATTATGGGTGCCTGTCTGGGTGGTGGTGGTGGTGGTACAACTTCAGTAAACTCACGGGAGTTATGGTACCCCGGGTTGTCATAACAGGGACTGTGGTACCCCTGGCTGTCATGAGGGGAGTGGTGGTACCCCTGACTGTCATGAGAGGAGTGGTGGTACCCCTGGCTGTCATGAGGGGAATTGTCATAACCTGAAGGTCCAGCAGGGGGAGCCCTAGAAGGTCCAGCCCCAGCCACACTAAAAGGTCTATCCCTGGCCTGGGGAACCCTCCTAGAATATAAGTCTATCATCGCGACCCCCCTAGACTCAAATTGTTGGTACACAGCCTTCCACAACTCCTCATCTGTTATAGGAAAACTCACAAAGTAAGGTCTACCCGCCCCAGCCCGTTGTGTGTCAATTCGGGTAGCCAATTCTAAGTCATACCGGTTGGAGTTTACACCAGTCTTTTCGTATACTAGTTGCTTAAGTTCAATAAATGTGGTTCTTTCATTAACCTGCAAACCGAATGAGGCATCTTTCGAGTAATACACGCCCTCTACACCCTTAGTTAGCTTACCGCCCACGTACAGTGCAACCAACATTTTTTCCTTAACAAACTACATTTAAAAAAAAAAATCATAAGAATTACAGTATAATAGATTCATTATTTTTTGCAATTTAAAAGTTAATTATAATATTAATTAAAGACTAATTTATAGTATTTACATACTGCGGGTATAATAATTATTAATTAAAAATTAAACAGAAAATAATTAAATAAAAAATAAAATACCTGTAGCAATCGCCTATAAATCGCCTAAAACCGCTTCAAAATCGCCAAAATCGCTCTCTCTTTCTTCTCTGTGGTTTAACAAATGAAACTGTGTGCTGGAGAGAGAGAGAAAGCGTGCTTATAAGACAGCTAGCGGACCGCCAGGGATACTGACGGTCTGGTCCCTAGTGGACCGCCCAGGTGCCTGGCGGTCTGCTATGGAAGTGGTTCCTTAAAAAACCAACATGAAATATAAAATAAAACTGCAATCATAATAATACTACAGTCCAAAATACATCATAAAAAACTGCAATCATAATAAATACATCATAAAAAAACTGCAATCATTTCTTATGCTTCTTCCCCGAGGGACTGAACCTAGCAGCTGCTTTGCCTTTGAGCTCCCTGTCCGGCTGCACACGCCTCGGTATCTCTAAACTATTGTTTTAGTACCATAAATATAGAGAAGAAGATCAACAAGCTGTCAGAGCTTGAAATTTTTTGAATCAAGACCAAGTCCTTAATTAGTGTTATCTTTAGACTCGTGATATCCAACTGACAAATCAATTGAAAGTTATGAAGAGTTACGACATCACTTATAAATATATCAAATGTTTTATTTTTTGGCAAATATTCTAAGCAAAAAAAACTAAAACTTCACAAATAAAAATATTAAGAAAAAAAATCAGATCTCTATAAAAAAAAAAAAAAAAAAAAAAGCGGACCGCCCAGAACACTGGCGGTCTGGTCCCTAGCAGACCGCCCATGTCCCTGGCGGTCTACTATAGAAGTGGACCGCCAGTGTTCCTGGCGGTTTGGTTATATTTGGAAAAACTCAGATTTTGGAATTACTTTTGTAAAAAACTTTTTTTTTTGGGTTATTAATAAAAATGGCCGTAGTACATACTATATGAATAATTATACAGTAATCGACATGAGTCAAAATTTAGACCATAAAGTTAAATCTATATCTGATGCATTACTGATATCTATATATGGTCTATTTAAATCTAGAAAAATACTAAAATCTCATACCGGATAGCCCTTTCATTTACCAGTAAAATTATACATATCTTACTAATGACACAAGCTTAAGAAAAATACTAATTCCTAAACTAGCATATTAATGTTTAATTGTTTACACACAACAGTATATTTTTATTACAGTATACTAACTAATTTTGAGACTTTAAATTCAATCTCTTCATCATGCAGTGAAGATCCAGGTGGCAAGCTGTGTAAGGGTACCAAAGCCGGGGCCTCCTACAAGAAAGAATAAAACAAAATCATGATAATTAAGTTAATCAACATACCATGCTTTAATTGTGCGCTTCATCAATAGCTTGTGTCGAAACATCTAGCCTCAAAACGAATTTAAGTACAATTATTCAAGGAAGCACTACATGGTCAGTGGCACTTTTACATATATGCCCAGAAAAATTATCAAAATTTTAGGAGCCCAACTTACAGGTAACATACCTCAAAAAGGGAGAGATATAAACAATTAACAAATTCAGTGTTATAATAAGTTCAATTTTTTGCAAATCTAAACAATTAACATAAGAGGGATATAATACCACAAAGACAATATATATCTTAGATAAATGAGCTATTCTGCTATTGTATGTACAAAGGAAATTTACTTCCAAAATCAGTATTATATATAGAAATCTTTTCGTGCACCAGAATACATATATGTTAGACAAAAAAAAAGTATTAGTGGTCAAAGTAGCTAGATTGTACTAGCTTGTGCCAATTCAGAACAGTACCGAATACCAGAATAAAAAAGTACTGAATACATACATAACTTAGAATAATACCGACACATACAAATCTTAGAACAGTACCAAATCAAAACAGTCCGAATACCAGAATCAGAACAATATTGAATACATACATACTTAGAACAGTACCAAATACCAGAATCAGAATAGTACCAAATACATACATATCTTAGAACAGTATTGAATCAGAACAGTACCGAATACAAGAATAGATACCTATTCATGAACATTACCGAACCATAACAGTAGAGTATTAGTGGTCAAAGTAGCTAGATTGTGCTATCTGATTTATTCCTAAGTGAAGCGGTAACAGAAACTGTCACAGGAATTGTGTAAAGATTTGTCGGTTCGTCCATTGATTGAAAACTACAAACAGAGAAATGTATCAACCATGTGTCCATGTCCAAACTACAGTCTCTACAAAATTAGAAATTGATGAGACAGGAAATTGATGGACCTTGTGCATGCAAATTCAAGCCCATTTAGAGAAACTACAGATTGTGCGTGCACAATCAAAAGGGACCTTGACGGATGGCAAATTGATGAGAGAAATAAGTTATATACCGCTAGAGATCAACCAAAAATTAGAAATTGAAGGAGCCACTACCATTAAACTAGAACAAAGGCGTGACTTTACCAATACTAGAGAGAAGAGTTAAGCAGGAGATAGATCGAAGAAGAGAGAGAGAAAACCTGTGAAGTCGGAGACGGAGAGGAGAGCACAAAGAAGTTGGAGACACGGAGAGGAGAGGAGAGATGTTGGAGACGGAGAGGAGAGAGTTGTAATAACAGAGAGCGAAGAAAGAGCGCTAACGCAATTTCCTTCCGACGGGAATCAAGAAAATCCACCCTTTTTTCTTTTTTTTTTTGCTATCGGGATAGCCATTAAGCAGGGAATTGTGATTACAGAGGGAATCCTATATTCCCATTTCTATTCCTGACTGTTTTTGCCAAACACAGGAATGGAATTCCAACTTCCAAGCCCTGGCCAATTCCTTAATTAAGATGTTTGCAATGGCAGGTGTAAATATTAATATTAATTAATTGTTCTTTGAAAATAATTTATTATTTTTTTTAAATAAGTACAAATTCACTGTTTATGAGTCATCTAAAAACAACAATTTTATACCTATTTAACAATAGTAAAATAATTTTAAAAAAATATAAAATTTGATCTCTTAACATATTTTAATTTTAATTTTAATTTTTTTTGGCATTAGAGCATCTACATCCCTAAAACTCAAAAGAATTTCTAAATAACTGTTAACTACTTTTTAGAAATTATGGTATTTAAAGTTTCTAACTCTCACATTTCTGAAACTCATTTTAGAGTTTCTATTAAGCCACGTTAGCAACAAATTAAAAAATGAGAAACAATTTGAGCCAATCATTTGGCCAACATAGAGTTTATAAACAGTTTCTTAATAAGAAACTTTCTTGCATAGTTTCTAAATAAAAAACTCTCTCACATCCTTGAAACTAGATTAGAAATTCTAATAGTTTCAAGGATGTAGATGCTCTTAGAATCCTATAGGTTTTCATTAATTAAAGCATGAGAGTAAGTGAGTATGTAAGGCATGTTACATGGCTGCAATGAAAAACAAAATATGCTACAACCGAGAACAACAAACCTGGATAGCAAAGAGAGAAGATCCTATTATTCATTGCAAACCGCTAAGATGCGAAGCCTAGCTTTGAAAGCAGCATAATTAGACCCCGGGCAAAACAGAGTATGTTCCTGGCTGAAACATATTTGTTTCTGGGAAATGCAGAAAAAGTGTCTAGTTCTGAAAAGGTCAAAACAAAATGTTTCTGGCAGAAACAGAAGCCGAAACATTCTGTTTCTGGCCAAAACAAATCTATTCCTGGTTGTTCCTGGCTGTTACTGGGAATGTAGAAAAAATACCTGCAAAACAGAATGTTCCATGCAAAAACAAGAGTCAAAACATCTTGTTTTTAGACAAAACATAGCTGTTCCTGGCTGATGCTTGAACAAACATATTTTAATTTGAAGAAAACCTAGGAGCAGAGAAATAATAATATGATGGTACAGTATATGTCTAAGCCCAAATGAGCACTGCCCATCTAATGTAGGCCCTCCCCAGTATCTTTATTTGATTGTGTAAAATTTAGATCTTCAAAGGAATGGCAGTAATGTCCTAATCAGTAGCACATTAGAGATAAGATTAGTAAAATTATATATTGTCCTGTTCAAATGCCTTCATTTTTTATGCCTCCACCATAGCTCTATTTTTTAAAACTTTAATAATTTAAAATTTAAAAGTCAAAATAAAACTGTTGTATATGATTTACATCATTTTATCTATGCACGTGTAAAAAAATATGACATTTCAATTTTATTTTAATTGTCATCAAGAGCTTGTAAAAAAACACACTAATGTGAATAATTTCTAGACGTTGATTTTTGAACTTATTGATTCACATAAAAACAAAATTGAAATGTGATAATTTTTTATGAGCACATAGAGAAAATAACATAGATCACATTTGACGATTTTATTTTGACTTTTAAGTTTCAAATTTTGAGTTATTAAAGTTTTAAAAAATAGAGGCATAGTGGAGACACAAAAAATAGAGGCATTTGAACACTCCTCTAGTTAGATTCCAATTAAAATATTATTTATATATAAGATTTTTTTTTTTTTCAAATGGTAGATAAAATTTCAAGATCATAGGAACAAGGAACAAGAATCTGGAATATTCATTCTTTTGAAATGAAAAACTATTAATGCTGAAAGTACTACTGTTTATAATAATATAAATAAGGTAACTGGTAAAAGTCATTTTTTATATTTTTAAACTAATATTTATATAAGATGGAGTACTTTAGAATTTGAATTTATTAGAAGAATAACAATATTTTTTCTATCTATAATTGATTTTTGAACCAGAATCAATAACTCGGTTCCAAAAATATATATTTCTAACAACACATTAAGAAACTTTTTTTTACAGCTGTTAAAAATCTGGTTCGAAAAATATTAATCCGTTTTATTTATCACAGTTTTCTAATAAATTCAAATTTTATAATACTCTATCTAATAAGCAAATTTTTAATGTTTCAATAAAAAAAAAATTTCTACTATTTTTTAAAATACAAAAATATTTTTTTTATGTCAAAAGCATTTGAAATTTGAAATGGGCAAAAATCTCCTTCCACCGAAGTACCGAATTATTGGTTCAGTGAAAGATCGTCCTCTCTGTCTCCATAATGGAGCGGTTTTTTTCTGTAAAAATAGAACCAGCTGTCTTGATTTGTTTTAAACTATTTTGTTTATTTTTATTAAAAAAAAAACGACGGCTCAAATGTCTCATTACTTCATGTTCCAATCGTACCACTACATCTTTATTTTCAATTTCAAAATTCAAACAAATGATCCAAACCGTTCAACATGATATCCACATTAAAATATAATTAGAGACCAAATTTTATATTTTTTAAAAATCTTTTACTATTTTAAAAATAGATACAAAATCAATGTTTTTCAGAAAATTGTGGACCATCTAAAAACAATAATTTTTTATTTATCTTAAAAATAGTAAAAAAAATCTAAAATTTGGTCTCTAATCATATTTTAACTTGAATATTATGTTGAGTGATTTCGGATCATCTGTTTGAACTTTAAAAATTAATTATAAAGACAATTGAAACATGAAGCAATGGGCCATTTGTGCCCTCCTAAAAAGAAAATCCCCAGTTTGGTGTCGGTTTTGAAAACATTATAATTTTGATGAAAGCTGGTGAGTTTTTTTTTTTTTACCTCACTTTAATAAAAAAAAATGTAATATTTTTACCTCACTAGTCATAGGTGAGTTTTTTTTTTTTTTTTAATTTTTATCGGACATGCAATAGTACAAAGTCAGTATGAAATTGTAATATTTTTAAAATTTTCATCAAGTTAAGTATATAAAGGTGATAATAATATTTATAATTTTATAAATTTAAGATTGTTAGTATTTTTTTATTAAAAATTTCTAAACAGCTCGTAATTTGTTTTTCATAATTCAAATGCGCATGTATTATTTATATAGGTACCAATTGATAATTACACACATATTAAAAATAGAGAAATCCACTTACAACATTTGTAAGTTATGTAACAATTCAGTTTTGTAATTTTCAAATTTCAAACAGTCGATTCAAACCATTAAGCACGATCTTTATATTAAAATGTGTTTGTAGATCAAATTTTACATTTTTTTAATATTTATTAAGTATTTTACAAAATTGCTGTTTTTAGACAAATTTGGACCACTAATTTTTTTTTCTTTTTTGTAAAATACATAATAAATAGTAAAAAATTAAAAAAAATATATAAAATTTGATCTTCAAGCGCATTTTAATATAGATATCATGTTAAACGATTTGGATCGACTATTTAAACTTTTAAAATTACAAAATTGAATTGGTGTAAGATGTAACTTACAAATATGGTAAGTGGATCCCTCCTCTATATATATTATATAAGGAGAGATCCAATTACACCATTTTATGGTGACACATCTTGACACCATATTTTTATAAGTCATTTTTGCAATTTTAAAATCCAAACAGACGATCCGAACCGTTCAACATGATCTCCATACTAAAATGTGCTTGGAGACCAAATTTTATATTTTTTGGATTTTTTTTAGTATTTATTAAGATGTGTACAAAATTGTTGTTTTCAGATAATTTTGAACCATTGAAAAAAACAACAATTTTATAAAATTATAAATAAATAGTAATAAATTTTCAAAAAAATGTAAAATTTGATGTCCAAATACATTTTAATATGGATATCACGTTAAACGATTGAGATCGACTATTTAAATTTTAAATTACAAAAATAATTTATAAAAATATAATATCAAAATGTGTCGCCATAAAATAATTTGCAGTTTCGTCGCATCTGAAATGGAAGAATGAATGGTTAAGATTTAATAAGAAAAAAACGAAGAAGAGCAGCGAGGAGGATGAGATGTTATAAAAACAAAAAAATAAAAAAAAATGAATGTGATGCCATCGTGGCAGCTGATGTGAGCATGGATGGCACGTGAAGCCACGCGGCCCTGTTCAGTGTTCAGTACAATCTTGGGTTTGTTTTAATAATGAATATAATAATGTATTTATTGCATTTGCACCGAGAAGGCGAGAAGAGGAGAGAAGATAAAGAGAAGCTGTCTGACATGGACCCATAGACGAGCCATACCTTGTCACGTGTCATATCATAGACTCATGCTCTCCTGCTCCCTTAGACCAGATCACCAGAGTCACTAGACTAGACTACTATTTATATCTGTGGGTGGGTGGGTGGGTGGGTGCGCCAACATTTTTTGTTATTAAATTCCCTTTTAATTTCCCTTGATAGCTAAGCTTATAGTTTGTCCTTGTCCAGTTGAGGTTGAGCTCACTCTCAGGCTCAGCAGAGTTTTCACTCAAATATTAAAAAATTTCCTTTCACAGAGACTCTGTGTCTGCTCTATCAACAAAACACTCTGACTCAGTTTGTGTGTGTGATAGAGAGAAATAATTAAATAATAATGTCATCATCCCCAAGAGGAGGAGGAGGAGGAGGAGGAGGAGGAGGAGGAGGAGGGGAAGGCCGAGTCGGGGCAACAGCTCAATCATCTGCGGCTTCAAGCCACAGCCGAAGCCGGCACAGTGTCCGCATCGTAGCACAAACAAGCATAGATGCTAAGCTGGATGCCGAGTTTGAGGAATTCGGAGGAGAGTCATTCGACTACTCGAGGTCGGTGCAAGCACAGGAAATTAGAGGATCAGATGGTGCTCCTGCTCAGCAACGCCGAGAGAAGGTCATGGCCTATCTACAACACATCCAGCGTGGCCGGATGATTCAGCCCTTCGGTTGCCTATTGGCCCTTGATGACAAGTCCCTACGCGTGCTCGCCTTCAGTGCCAATGCACCTGACATGCTTACCAGTCTCCCTAATGCTGCTGTACCATCTCTTGACCTCGACATCGACATCGACATCGACCAAAGCAACCAACCTTACCAGTCTCAGGTGCTCACTTTTGGTTGTGATGTTCGCTCCCTCTTCACTGCCCCTAGCGCCGCTGCTCTCCACAAAGCTGCCCTCTCCTCCCCTGCTACCGATGTCTCCATCCTAAACCCTGTTCTTGTCCATTCCCGTGCCTCCGGCAGACCTTTCTACGCCATCCTCCACCGTGTCACTCGCTGTCTCATTGTCGATTTTGAGCCTGTCAAGCCCACTGAACTCCCTATGAGTGCTGCTGGAGCTCTTCAGTCCTACAAACTTGCTGCCAAAGCTATTGCCCGTCTCCAGTCCTTGCCTGGCAGCAACCTCCAGAGCCTCTGTAATGCTGTTGTTGAAGAGGTCTTCGAGCTCACCGGCTATGATCGTGTCATGACCTACCGCTTCCATGATGATGACCATGGCGAGGTCTTTGCCGAGGTCACCAAACCAGGCCTCGACCCTTACATGGGTCTGCACTACCCGGCCACCGACATTCCTCAGGCTGCCCGCTTTCTCTTCATGAAGAATAAGGTCAGAATGATCTGCGATTGCCGAGCAAAACCTGTTGAGATCCTCCAGGATGATTCTCTCGGCTTCGACATCACTTTCTGTGGCTCCACGCTGCGCTCCCCGCACAGCTGTCATCTCCAGTACATGGAGAACATGAACTCCATTGCGTCTCTTGTCATGGCTGTTGTTGTCAACGAGCCCTCAGATAGAGGGGATGATGAGGCAGGTCCCGAGGGGCAACAGACCAGGAAGAGGCTTTGGGGCCTCATTGTTTGCCATAATGAGAGCCCTCGTTTTGTGCCTTTCCCGCTGCGCTACGCATGTGAGTTCTTAGCCCAAGTGTTTGCCATACATGTCAATAAAGAATTCGAGCTGGATAACCAAATCCGGGAGAAGAACATTCTACGCACCCAGACCCTGCTCAGTGACATGTTGCTGAAACAAGCGGGGCCCCTGAGCATCATTTCCGGGAGCCCCAACATCATGGATTTAGTGAAGTGTGACGGTGCCGCACTGCTATACCAGAACAAGGTGTGGCGACTGGGCCGAGCACCAACTGATAGCCAGATTCACCAACTCGCTTTCTGGCTGACAGAGAACCACATGGACTCGACTGGTCTCAGCGCTGACAGTCTCCATGAGGCAGGCTATCCAGGAGCCATTGCACTTGGGGACACAGTCTGTGGCATGGCGGCTGCACGGATCAATTCTCGGGATGTGCTATTCTGGTTCCGGTCACACACTGCAGCTGAAATGCGATGGGGCGGTGCGAAGCATGACCCATCCCAGGAAGACGATGGGAGGAAGATGCACCCAAGGTCATCTTTCAAAGCCTTTTTGGAGGTTGTGAAGATGCGGAGCATACCATGGAAAGATTACGAGATGGATGCTGTTCATTCCTTGCAATTGATCCTGAGGGGAACTCTAAACAATGATATAGGGAATAAGGATGCGCTTATTGCCAGTTCTGAGACTGGGACGGCAGCACTGGAGAGTAGGATTGATGAGCTGAGATTGCAGAGCAAGGTGGAGCTGCAGGCAGTTACAAGCGAGATGGTGAGGCTGATCGAGACGGCCACGGTGCCGATCCTGGCAGTGGACAGCAGTGGGCTGGTTAATGGTTGGAATCAGAAGATTGCTGAGCTGACGGGACTTGCTGTTGATGATGCTGTCGGCAAGCATTTTCTTTCCCTTGTTGAGGATGACTCACTCATTACTGTCAAGAGGATGCTTGGCTTGGCTCTGCAAGGTAAAATCTATCAATATTCATTTTTAAAGCTGCAGGATACATTCTTATAATATATAAAGTCAATTCTAGGGTGAATGGTGCTCTCCTTATCAATAAAAGATAGTAGGAATGGAAAAATACAATAAAAAATTCTATTGCATATGTATTTGCATATAGTATTTTGTTAGCATTATTATGCATTTGTAGTCCAAGGTTTAATACATATATGAAATTTTAAAATAATTTGGAAGTGAGAGCTTACAAAATAATTATATTGAGATGAATCTGACAAGAGAGAGAAACTTTCGAATTGAACCCTATTCTTTTAATATTTGGTTTGTGCTTTTGGAGATTGATTCCCTGCTATCCTGATGCCATTACCATGTTTGGCGAAAAGGACAAGGGCATGAAAATGGTAATGAGTGATTCCCTGCTATTTCAATTCCATCGTTTATGGCTATTACGATAGCCACACTGAGGATGGATTTTTTCTAATTCCTGTCTCACGGTAATTGCTCCTATTCCGATCGGCACCAATATTTTTATTTCATTTTCACGGAGCACCATTATTTCTCTATTAAATCACTTCTCAATTGAAAACTTCACACTCCACAGAGAAAGAAAGGCCTTTGCTCTTCTATCGATTCTCATTCTTCAGGTACGAGAAAAACCAATCTCTTCTCATGGTCGATTTTTTTCCCCTTGATAGCGATTGACTTGAGTACACCAAACTATTTTTAGTTGTCAATTGAGAGTATACTCTGATGTTTATGTTTATCTTCTCATAATTGAATTCGTAAATTGTTTTTACCCAATCAAATGCAAATCAGTCGATCTGTGTTTATCCAATCCATGCTAAATTCAATTATTGTGATTGCAAAGCAGACCCATACTTTGACACCTCACCATCTCCTAACATTATCTTTTCTTTTCTGAAACAAATAATTGAACTGTTTCTTGCTCATGGCTGCTAGTACAAAACAAGATATTTTGTCATATATTTTCTGTACCTATAATTTTTGCTAATTTACGTTCATAGATTGAAGAGATTTTGTCATATACACATAACGCATAGTATGCTTATTTTCAAATATTAAAATAATAGGGTTCAATTCGAAAGTTTATCTCTCTTGTCAGATTCTCTTTTCAAATAAAAAATATACAAAAACAGTAAATAATAGCTTAAATATTTTGATAAAATCTATAAACATGTTTTGTTCTAAGATTTGATCTCAATTCCATGGTTCTAAATATATGTGAAACAATTAAAAAAAAAAACAGTACTGTACCATCCTTCTATACCTTGTACCAGTCCAAACCAATGTTGTACCAAGGCTTTAGAAATAAACCAAGGTGATTAAGACACTGTACCAGACTTTAGAAATAAACCAAGGTGATTAAGACACCACTGGTACAGAAACTGCACCAAAATACCCTCTGTCACAAATAAAAATAAGAAGGGTATTTACACTCCAAATCAGACCAAATCCTCTTGCAGGCAGATAAACAACACCCTTATGAGTGCATAGAAAAACAAACCTCATATTTTCCTGATTTTTTTTTTGTAATTAATGGTGAGGGTCTGGATCTCATACTACAAAATCCAGCACTGGTACAGTGCTTGACTGGCATGCAGAAACTGTCAACACCAAAGTCACTGTTCAATAAACATAGAAAATTAAAAACATTATGAAATAAGTCACAGTTGAAGGTCTTGATGTCTGGGAATTTTAGAAACTGAAAACATTCAAAAAGGAGCTATGGTTTGTTCTGTACAAAATTGACAAAAACACATGCTCAATTTACCCAAAACTACCCTTGCATAAACATAAATTTGATGAAATAGATAAGAAATATCATTGTTGTGTGCATGAGTTTAGGCATACATGAACTTAAATATATCATATACATTTTCATAAAGATAAAAAATCAAAATTAAATAGAATAAGGATCTTGAACTACCCATGCACAAATATCCACTGTGCTATAGGTTGACAGTATCTCTCTCCTATGTTGTAAATTTAATTTCAATACGAATAATATATTGATTTGATATTGCTGATAATGTATGATTTTAATTTACCAATCTGGCCTAAATTTTGACCCGTGTCGATTCACATATAATTATTTGCATACTATATAGGCACCTTTATAAAAATATCATTTTAATATTGATCAGAAAAAAATTCAAAAAAATAAAAAAAAGTGCCATACCCATATGTGTTATAATATTGAGTTGTATTAATATAATCGATCAAACGCCCCCTTCAGGTTTACCCTCTCTTACTTTGTTCTAGCAAATTTCCTTTTTCTTCTTCGATTTTTATTAATTGTTTGAGGATTCAAAGAAAGGAAAGAAAATAATGCTTGTAATTAATAATTCCTTGATTTGACTAATTTGTCCTTCAATAAATCTTTTTTTATCAATATTTTTTTTTTCAGGTGGAAACTTTCTTTCCAAACTTTTAGGAGAAATATATCCTAAAATGTATCAACTACTTGCCTACTAAAGTTCAGACAAAAAAATGCCTCGTTAATTTAAAGACATGAATTTACAACTGCTATATGATATTAATAAAATTCATTACATTACATTACATTACATTACATTACATTACATAAGGCGGGAGTTTGACATACCAACTTTTACTAGGGAGAAAAAAAAGATAAGTTTGAATTTGATTGCCTTTTATTTTTGAACAGGGAAGGAGGAAAAGAACGTGCAATTTCAGCTGAAGACCCATGGCGCACGCAGGGAAGATGGCCCGGTGGTGCTAATAGTAAATGCTTGTTCCAGCCGTGACATAGATGAAGTCATCGTGGGTGTGTGCTTCGTGGCCCAAGACATGACAGGCCATAAGATGGTCATGGACCGCTTCACTCGCATTGAGGGTGATTACAAGACCATTATTCAAAACCCTAACCCGTTAATCCCCCCAATATTCGGTGCTGATGAGTTTGGCTGGTGTACAGAGTGGAATGTTGCCATGGCCCGTTTGTCAGGCTATCCTCGTGATGAGATTCTTGATAAAATGCTTCTTGGGGAAGTCTTTGGGGGACAGTTGGCTCGTTGTCGTATGAAAAACCAGGATGCCTTTGTCAACATGAATATTATAATAAACACGGCCATGACAGGTCAGGATAAGGAGAAGGTTCCATTTGGATTTTACACTAGAAACAACAAATTTGTTGAGTGCCTCTTATCAGTTACCAACAAGGTGGATGGAGAAGGCAGAAATACTGGTGTTTTTTGCTTTTTGCACATCCCGAGTCCCAACTTGCAACATTTGATACAAGTCGAGAAATTAACAGAGCAGACAGCTCTGAAGAGGTTGAAGACCTTGGCATATATTCGGCAAGAGACCCGAAACCCATTATCAGGTATGTTGTACTGTCGGAGGATGATAGATAGTGCGGGATTGAATGAAGAGCAAAGGAAGCTGGTTGATATTGGTTCAAGATGTCAGCGCCAACTCAGCAGGATACTAGATGACCTAGATCTTGATTCCATCATGGATAGGTATGTGGCTTTGGCTCCTATAACTCTATAATTTGTTTGTTTGTTTGTTTGTTTTTACCTTTCTATCTTAATTTCATTAGTATTACTAAATGAAATCAATCAATGTAGTTGCCTGGAGCTGGAGATGGTGGAGTTTGAGCTACGGGATGTGATAATGATAGCGGTGAGTCAGGTGGTTCTGGAAAGCCAGGAGAAGGGGGTGAGGCTAGAGTACGACATCAATGATAATGAGGGGAACCAGTTCATGTCAGAGGGAGTTTACGGAGACAGACTGAGGCTGCAGCAGATAATAGCTGACTTCTTGGCCGTCTCTGTCAAGTTCTGTCCCAGCGGAGGCCTTGTTGAGCTTGCTTCTGCCCTTGTCAAGCAACCTGTCGGAGAAACACTTCATCTCATTAATCTTGAGATCACGTAACTAGAATGAATACTCCCTCCCATTAGTTTCATTCATCTCTTTGCAGTACCCAATATAATATAATATATATAAAATTGATTATATGTCGTTTACTGTTAAACTCAGGATAAAGCATACGCACACGCAGACAGGGAGTGGAAGCGCAGAGGAATTAGTGTCTCAAATGTTTGGGAGCTGGGAGGAGGCATCAGAGGAGGGGCTGGGTCTGCTGGTATGCCGCAAGCTTCTCATGTTGATGAACGGAAATGTGCGTTATCTGAGAGATGCCTCCAAATCAGCCTTCATTCTGTCGCTCGAGCTCGCTTCTGCTGCTCCTGCTGCTGCTACTGCTCCCCCAAAAATCTACAAGCCCCAACCCATTAGGACCTTCTTGTAGACACAAAATGAATGAATGCCTGGGTTAAAAGTTTAATTTGATGTCGATTATTACTGTTTGTATCTTCAGTTTCTTTTCCACAGTTGCCAGCACGCAGCTACTGAACTGATCCGCTAATAATTTAAGCAAATTTCATGTTCATTTTTTGTGGTGGGTACTTGAATTTCTTTGTGGCTCTTTTAATTTTTTTTTCACAATTTTCTACTAGTTGCTGCATGTCTTTTATTTTTATTAGTCACTTGTTGATGGGAATGCAGCTACTCTTAATTAAAAAAAGAATTGAAGGAATATAGCTGCGTATCAGTAAAATATACTGGTAATTAGGTAATACCACTGGATGGGTTGAGGGAAATGTATACATACTATACATAGTAAGGGAAAATTATACCTGTTGGCTGGCCCTGTACCAGCAAAAGTTCCTTTTTGAGTAGATGCACCAGTATGATATAACTTGATATTTATGACACAGCCTGAAAGAAGCAAAGACAAATAAATGACTGCAACAATATTATATATGTAAAGATAATTGATTAGATAAACTTATCGTGTTACTCAAGGTTGGTAGAAGTTTTATTTATGGATTGATCAAGTTTAGGAACCAATAATGAATGGATCCATTCATCAATTTGCCAAGACAGAGACAGAGACAGTACAGTAGTGGTACAAAACAATCTGGAGAAGTCCAGCAAAATAAAAGAGAGTATGGTAAGAATAGAATAGTACCTTGAAATAGCAGCTAGCTACTTGCTATTCTTTGTTCCTGATTCCTCAGGTTGAGGATAAGCGGGAGAGAGCTCAGAGGGGAGGATAGCCAAATTAGACCTGACTCAACACAATTGAAACGGACGGCTCAGATTTATTCTCAGCCAGTCGGGATTCGGGATGACACAGAGGGCAGGATTATTTGTGCTGTGAGATGCGTGCCAATCTATTTTCGGACCGTCCGATTCAATTCTATTCAGTCAGGTAACCTGAGGGGATACGAATTCGCCAAATTAGCCAATTCCCAATTGATTAAGGAGCCGGGCCGACGGGCCCTTAATCAAAGCAATAATAATTTGTTTCTAAGTTGGGCTCAGAAGTCGGCCCATTGAGCACCCGGAGGGAGGAATCCAAACTCTCTCTAAAATGAGTAAAATCTCACTTCGGCTCTCACCTCACACCTCACTCTATCCTTCTTCTTCTTCCCTCCCGTCGACGAGAGAAGCCGTCCTTTCCTCCTCTCTTCCCTTCCATTACAGGTTCCTTCTCTCTCTCTCTATCTCTCTCTCTCTCTCTCTCACCTATATATTACATGTATTGCTTTCAATTACTCTACAAATTCCAACCTAGTATCTCAATTCTTTACTGCGATTAAGTAAAAGGGGGTAATACTAATACATCCCCTCAGTTTACCATGCCAATATTATTATATGATGAATTGATGATGCATTGATGCTGATGCTGATTGATTATTTATAACAGTGGCCACAGCATGAGTTTCGCTCCTCTTTGCCATCTCTTGCCAGCACCGGCGCCAGCATCAGCATCACCA
Source organism: Carex rostrata (assembly GCA_964058875.1). Classification (NCBI taxonomy): domain Eukaryota; kingdom Viridiplantae; phylum Streptophyta; class Magnoliopsida; order Poales; family Cyperaceae; genus Carex; species Carex rostrata. The sequence goes on along the minus strand of CAXKVT010000014.1, from coordinate 1,332,040 downwards.
TCTTGCTTTCTTTGTTATAGGAAACAGAGATTTGAGAGAGGGAAACGTCTTGCTACTTTTTGTACTGGTGCTAGCAATGATAGTAAGAGTACAATAGCTCCAAGTCAAGCCGAAGAGCGCTTCCAGAGGGTGGATATGGAGAACGCCGGTGCCTACCGCCTCATCGACCGTCACACCGGCCAACAAGTCATTGTCTGGGGCGGGCCCCATGACCCCGACTCCCCTATTCCTTTACACCTTCTCTCTATGCCCCAGCCCCCTCACGCCCCAGGTTATCCCATCCCATCCCATCCCCTTTTGATTTCCATTTTTCCATTTTCATTTACTCTAAATATTACAAACTCACCATGTAATGTAATCAATGCCTGCAGGGAATGAAGGTCCCCCAAGCGCCCCGTCTGTCATTTCCACTGGTTTTGCCAAATTGAAGGCCCAAAAGGTCAAATCCCTCATGATGCGCAGATCTTCTTCTTCATCCCACCCCAAATCCCAATCCCAGTCCCCATCACGATCCCAAATCCAAGTCAAGTCAGGGGTCAGCAAACCAATCCGTGGGAATAAAACCCTTGTCGATGATGTTGATGTTGACGATGATGATGATGACAACGACGATGATGATGAGAATCAGAATGGGTATGAACATAGTAGTATATCTTCAAATGAAGATGATTCTCCAACCATAAATGACAGAAATTCTTCCGCTGATCGTTCGACTTCTTCAGGTGATACTGCGTTATTCTCAACTGGAACAAGAACTGAACAAGAAAGAGGAAGAGGAGGTCGAGCCGGAGCTTCTTCTTTAAGAGGATGGGGCGGTGTTTCCTCAGCAGATTATTATTCCTATTCTTATGATCACAAGAAACTTCCCAGGAAATCATTTGCCAATGCCCGAGGTGGTTTCTTCAGCAAAACATCTTTCAAGAATCTCGGATGCACCGATCTCATGATCACTGCTCTCAGGAGCTTGGCATTCCTTCGCCCGTCCCATATTCAGGTCTCTTTTGCTGCTGTTTTTTGTCTTAGATTACATATTAATATGTACAGTACTGATTTTATTTTATATTATGTTGGGAAATTCAGGCAATGGCATTCCGGGCAGTTTTACAAGGCAAGAGTTGCATAATTGCAGATCAGAGCGGGTCTGGCAAGACACTGGCATACCTTTGCCCCATCATCCAGCGCCTGAGACAAGATGAAGAAGTGACTCTAGCGGATGGCAAATCTGCAAAATCAGTAACCAGCCCCAGGTGCCCCCGAGTCATTGTCCTTGCACCTACTGCTGAGCTTGCCTCTCAGGTCCTCAATAATTGTAGGATGATATCAAAATCAGGCATCCCCTTTAGGTCCATGGTTGCAACAGGTGGCTTCAAACAAAAGACTCAATTAGACACCCTTGACCAAGGTTTAGACGTGCTCATAGCCACGCCCGGTCGCTTCCTTTACTTATATCAGCAGGGTTTTGTGCAGTTATCACATCTTCAATGGTATGTATGCACACATAAATATTCTCCATTTAATTGTATTAAATTTGCTTCTATTTTTTTTCCCCTTTCAAAACAATATTATTCCAGCTTCCTGTTATTTCAGTTTTTCAGTGCGCTTGAGACCTTGCTTATAGGGTATGAAAATAACTTTATTAAATGTGTTAAATGTGTCCTTGTAGTGTTGTATTGGACGAGGTGGATATACTGTATGGTGAGGAGGGTTTTGAACAAGTTCTGCAGAGCTTGGTTGGTGCAGCGCCAGTGTCAGCACAGTATGTTTTCGTGACTGCAACTTTACCTTTAGAGATATACAACAAGGTGGTTGAGTTCTTTCCAGATTGTGAAGTAATAATGGGACCCGGGGTGCACCGCACAAGTTCTGGTCTTGAAGAGGTGGTTTTCTCGATAGATTTACTTTTTCTCTTTTCTGAGTTCTATCTTTTCTACCAGTATGGTGAGATGTGGATAATTTCAGGTGCTGGTCGACTGCAGTGGAGATGCAAATGAGGAGAAGAATCCAGAGACTGCTTTTACAAATAAGAAAAATGCTCTACTAAAGCTTGTTCAAGAGTCTCCAGTTCGCAAGACTATCGTCTTTTGTAATAAGGTCTTTCTCTCTCTCTCTCATTCGCGCGTATGCACTCATCAATGAGCTATCAATTCTAGGCCTTTCTTGTGAGCAAGTATCTTATCTTTGAATTGTTTAAATATGTTTGGCACTTCACATCTGATAGTGATCCTGATTGTTCCTTTTTAGTATAGAAATAGCTGTTGTTGGATTATAATCTTCCTTATAGTTTAAAGAATTATGAAGATTCTTCTTTTGAGATTGCACCCAGAACTCTTTAGCTTATTGGTAAACAACATGTCATATTTGAGGTCCAGTCGGGTTGTGTCAGTCCTGGTTTAGGTTACTTTGCCTTATAAAATTCTCAGATGATTCATGATTGGGTCTCACTTTTAGAAATTTGTGGTCCTTGTTTGAGTAGTTGTGAGTCGATTCTCTGTGAATTGAGTAGTACGGATATTTATTTGTGCAGATTGAGACGTGCAGAAGAGTGGAAAATGTCTTGAAAAGGGTGGATAGAAAAGAAGCACGCATCAGAGTGCTTCCCTTCCATGCCGCATTGGCGCAAGATGCGCGCCTCACCAACCTCAAGGAGTTTCTCAAGTCACAGTCAGCTGACTCCATGTTCCTTGTCTGCACAGATCGGTACAAACAAATATATATGCACTAAGTAGGGGTGTTCGTCAGTATGGTTCGGTTAAAACCAAAATTTTATTCAGTTTTAAAAAGTACAACTGAACCAACTGAAATAAACTTATCTACCAAATTTGGTTGAACCGAAATAAGAATATTAATCATAAAAAATAAACATTTTTTATTAATTTTTTGAAATTTTTTTTAAGATGGGTTTAAAATTTTTGTTTGGTTTGGTCTTAATCGTATTTAAACTGAACTAAGCAATATACATGATGTCGTAATTTTTGAATTTTTTAAAATGTTTGGTTATAACAGGGGGACGGGTTTAAAAATTTCAGCCGGTTCGGTCTAATTGGTTTAAAAATTTCTAAATAGAACCGAACTATTAAACCGGTTTTAAAAAATAAACCGAACTGATCCATTTAATCGGAGAAACCGAACTGTTTAATCCGAACTCTATCGGTTTGGTATAAGGCCGATAACCGGACGTGATGAACACCCCTAGCACTAAGTATAGAATTGTAAGTGATTTGGATGTAAAATTGTTGGTAAAATGGCAGGGCATCACGAGGAATAGATTTTGAGAAGGTGGATCACGTGGTTCTGTTCGACTTTCCACGGGAGCCAAGTGAGTACGTGCGGCGTGTGGGAAGAACAGCTCGTGGGGCCAGGGGTGCAGGAAAGGCGTACATTTTTGCTGTCGGCAAGCAGGTCTCCCTTGCTGGCAGGATCATCGAGCGCAACCAAAAGGGCCACCCTTTGCATGATGTGCCTGGCGCCTATGAACTTGATAGATATTAGATTAACTTATTAACATAGATAGATAGATTGATTGATTTAAATTTTTAAGTGTAACAATTAGTGCCTTGTTATTTGTATGATATGATCTCAGACCCATTCTGTAATATTAGCAATTTTTATTTTAGGGTTTCTTTTTGGTTTTATTTCGTACCTGATTAAAAATAAAAAAATTAAGAAAGTATTTTCCTGTTTAATTTCCTGTACGTTTCAAGTCACCATCTGATTAATCATTTCATTTGTAAATATATACATAACTGGCCAGTAATGCGTCTCAAAAATGGAAGGAGATCACCTGCTTCCGGGTGCAGAAAAATCCTGCCCCCTCAGTAACTGCCGGATGAGGCCGATTACTATTAATTTTTAAACTGGAGGTCCACCGATAGTAACTACGTAACTTTGGGAGTAGGAATTTTTTGTCCCCCGGGGAACAGAGAATTCGGTCTCATAAAAAATACCAAGAGAGACAGGATTCTTGTTTCTTTTGATATAAACTGTGATAAATTTCAAGGGTTTTAATGTAGAAAATAGAGGAAAAAAGAACACGTTTCCTATTGTTTGCTTAATTACAAAACTGTAGGTAAATATTTTGTAAAAGTTATACAAGGACCCTATAAATATAAAGAATATATCATAACATTCAATAAAATTTGGATTCCAAGTATATATATTTTTCGCATGAAGAATATTTTTATATGAAAATCATGATTAATTGTTCGGATTGACTATTTAGACTTTGAAAGTGAAAATATGAATCTGTAGACTGTAGTATGGACTGAAGTGCACTATGATGCATAGCATCGTACTCCATATAAAAAATATTATCTTATATGATTCCGATTTAATGAGACCATCCGAAACAATGTGGGCAAACATCGTGGCAAAGGGGGACTTTAATATTCGTACCAAAGCATATCAGACGTTTCAGATCTAAAATCAAAATTTGAGTTAATTAACTCAAGAGCGATGCATATTATATTAGAAGAACATGGCAAATTTCTATTACGCAACAATATATGAACTACTTTTGCCTTTCGTCACGGCATGATGCATATAATAGAAGAAAGCCATGTATTTCGTAATTCATACATTGACCTCTACAAGTACCGATTTTAATTGGTTTGGGCTCAAGTGGACCGGCTTCCGGTTTGAATAAAATTATTGGCATTGGCGTCAGAACCCCAAACATTATTTAATTCACTGAAAACATCATTTAATTTCACTAATTTCAAATTATTCTTGTAAAACAATAGAAATTGAGAATATTTTCTTATAATTCTTGATAGTTCAGTTCAGTTCAGCATAAAAATAAAAATTATGATTTATCAATATAATCAAAACAACTAATTTAATTTATAGCGAACAACACTAATTTAGTATATTTTTGTAATTAAGTTTCAACTATGCAGGAAGTAATAAAACAAAGAACTTAACCTATATGTACATAGTTTAAAAAAAAAAAAAATATGATTGTAATATTTTTTTAAACCCCATTTGATTAAACAATATATTTTGCATCTTAAAGATAAGAAATACAAATTATGTCCCAAGAGGCATGCATTAATTGCTAATAATTTCATAATTGGAAAAATAGTGAAAAAATAGTAAAGAAATCTTTTTAAAATCCTGTCAACAAATATTACTGGAATTCAAAATGGTATACATATATTTTTCGATGATTTCTAAAAATATACTTAGATTTACAGAGATTGAAATTAAGAAAATAATGGAAGAAACTACATATACAGAAACTAACGAAACATACAAATTAATTATTAAACATTTATCATATTTTTACTTATAATAATCAGATAAATAATCATAAAAAATGAACTCCTTTGCATTGAGTACAATTACAATTATAAAAACCAAAAGTACATAACAATAGAAAATTAAACCTACCAATTACCATGACAACGGGCAAGTATGAAAAGTTGAATGGCCCGGAAACAACAAACTAAAAAAAGAGAACTTATAAGAGTAGAATCAGGGTGTTCTTAAGTTCACCAAACCTCTTGGTGAGCTCAAGTCTAAAACCCGTCAAATCGGCTTCAAATGACGAATCCGAACCGTTGAAACCCGCCCATCTCACGAGTGATGTGTCTACATGTGAAAATTTTAAACATTCGAATTAATTTAGTATAAAGTCAAGCTTCCTGGAGCCTTTTGCAACCTCTCCAATATGGGCGTTGGATCTTCCTGGAGCCCATAACGCACGAGCTTCAATGTGGTGAGGTTTGTTGGGAACATCTCAACACTTGGAACACATATATTTCTTTCCCAATATCCCTCGAGAACTAGTTTTTGTATCTAGTGTTTCTCTTCCATCAACTATTTTGAACCATTAAAATCAATGGTTTCTAGATTATAGAAGGAAAAGTTCTTAAATATATCTTGTGGAATAATGCAGCTCCTTTACCCCAAGTACCTCAAGTGTAACAAGCCCTTCAGCCACTGTCTCCGAGTAAATGTGGCCATATCGATACTCTCCAAGGTTAGCACTATAAGTAATCTAAAGCCACTATTATCATATTAACTTCTCTCAAAACCAAAACAGAGTAAAGAACGAGTGTTTTCTGAATAAATGCCATCCTCCGTGGGAGTGCAAAATTGCAGTGCCGCACGGTGTGGCTTGCTGGCAGCTAGGTTGTTAACATCTTGTTTTGAGAATATAGTGAAAAAGTTCTCATCCTTAGCTTTGTAGATAGCTAGGTCCCGTAGAAGATCATGCATACTACAGTATTTGCAATAGACGTTCCAAGATTTTTTAGTAACTTGAATCAAGCACCTACAACCGTATTTTTCATACAAATTGGCATCAAAAAAGAAGGGAAATATTTGTTTATTAATAAGTAGGTATTTTTTTTTTTTTTTATATATTGAAGTTTTGTAGGTAAGTATAGTTAAATTTACATGTTTGACAATTTGATCCAGTTCACTCAAACAAAAAAAAAACAAAAAAAACAAAAAGATAATCTGATCCAATCAAAGCAAAAACAAGTTTTTTTACTATGTTGGCAGAGGATAGAGAATTAAATCGACAAAAGCATTATTTGCAATAATAAGAAATTACAATATTAGCTTTGGTTACAAATAAAACATTTTAATGGTCATTTTTAAAAATATATTGACTGCAATAAATTGAGTTATTATTTTTTGTACAATAGATGTGAAGCAAAATTAATTTTATCTTATCATTGGAAATTACTTTTTAAAATGGAGATCATGTCTGTACCGGGAATTGATTGAATTTAGGGAGAGCCTTTAGAGTTTAGAATGGTAAGTACCATAAAAAAATAGAATTGAGATGAGATGTACCTTTGCACTAGTTCTTCAAGGCATTTCTCAGCTCTGTCCTCTATTGTTCCAGCTCTATCTTTTGGTACAAATCCTTCAGCCATCCACATTCTTGTAACGTGCTGTCATGCAATCTTATAATCTTCTGGAAAAGAAGTAAAATAAAGAAAACATGGTTTGAGTTCATAAGGCAAGTTTTCATAACTCATGGCTAGGACCTGCGATCACTTCTTTCCATCTTCGTCGTGCCAATCCATGGTTTCCTTCATTGTTCTCCAGGCGGTGTAGTTGCGTTTTCTCCTTGATAGGATACCGGCTAGCACAACTAATGCTAAGGGTAGCCCACCACTTTTTTTTGTTAATTTTTTGGCAACTTCCAAGAGAACAAGAGGGTAATTCTCAGGTTTTATAGGTTGTTGGAAAGCCTTTCTGAAGAGGAGAGCTAGACTCTCGTTGGAATTTAGGTAATTGAGTTGATACGGTTTTGTATTGCAATCTGCCGCATTAGCAACATCTTTGAATGTGCTGGTAATTATTATGCGACTCATATTATTTGGATCAGGTATTGCTATTTTCAGTTGCTTCCAAAGATCAGCCGTCCACACATCATCTAGAATAATTAAGAACCTTTTGTCTCTCAAGGTGCTCTTAATTTTCACCGGTATATCATCATCTGTCAGAGGTGGATTTTGTCTTCTCATTTCAGGTTCGATTGAGTAAAGGATTTCTATGAAGAGATCATTTAAATTGAACTTTTGGGAAATGGACAGCCATGCAAGACAATCGAATTGGCCCTCCAACTCCACACTGTGGATAAAAGAAATGAATGTGTTAAAAAAAAAAAAAAAAGGATTCAGCAATAGAAATAAGATGGGGCCGTAGTATAGTTGGCTAGAAGAAAAGGTCCTAGGAATGTGGTTACCCAAAGGTCGAGAGTTGAAGCCCCTCTCACGACTTTTCAGCTTCTGTGAAGCTCTCAAAACAATTGGAGCCATTCTCACCATCATACAAGGTATTGATTGGTAATAGTAATGAAGAATTCATGATAATTTCTCCCTAAGTTTACCAGATTAGATTTCATGACTTGTTGAGAAGGAAGAAATCTAAACAACCAGTTGGTTTCAGATTTAGCAATAATTCTCTGAATTGATATAAAAACATGGAATGGAATAGGCCACTAAAAATTGCTATTTCCGAGCATATCGGTACTAGCAAAATGAATGAGTATCGACGACAATAGAATAGCCATGCCGTACGTACCTTCTGTATATTTTTATTTTTTGAGCGAGGGTGGTCTTGCCTACGCCGCCGGTACCCACAGTCGAGAGCACCATGCGCCTTGAAATGCTTCTATCAACCTCTTGTGAGTCATCAAAATCAAAAGGTTTTGTTGGCCTAAAAGATAGTTGGGGCTGACCAAGATCTGTAATTCCCATGTCGATTCGAAGCTTCAGCTTCATCGGAATCGGAATCGGAATCGGAATTTGAAGAAGAAACTAAGTGTAAGTGGAGTTTGAAGAAGAAACACAGCAGAGATCTAGAGAAGGGGAGGCCTAGCCTGGGAGAAGAAAGAAAATAAAGGGATGGTTGTCTCTTCCCCAAAGTAACTTGTCAAGTCTCTTCCCCAAAGTAGATACGGGGAACATGTGGCCTCCTTATCCTTATTATCTGGGATCCAATTTCTTTTTCAGATACGGTTGAGACAATCAAGCCCAATAATGACCCATATATAGCAATGCAGGGGATGGACTGTGCCATCTTGGGCCATATATAAATATAAATATAAATATAAATATAAATATAAATATATAGGAATTAATTAATCGAATTGGGTCAAATTGTTGACTCTATCGTAACGTAACATCATCCATATCGTCACCTCTGTATTCTAGCGGCGGAACAGGGACAGCCGGACAGGGACTACACAAACACAATGCAAGAAAACACAACGAACCGGCTACTTTACAATTATGTCCCTTGATGTATTTTCTCCTAACTTAGCAAGAATAAGTAGCTGCTTTTATTAGGATCTTTCACATCAGAAATTAATTAAAGCCAAGCTGTGTTCAGGACATCTGACACTGATAGAGGTTGAACAACAAAAATATATAATTGGACATGTATATATATATATACTCATTCAGAGTAACGCTACATACTTTGAAAATTAAAGTGTGTTTTAATTTACGCTTATATCTCTAGTTATAAAGTTCAAAATGTCAATCCGAACTGTTTAAGTTGATATCTATATTAAATTGTGGTTGGAGACCAAATTTTATAATTTTTGGAAATTTTTATTATTTTTAAAATTTTTTTTAAAATCACTATTTTTGATGGTCTAGAATTATCTGAAAAACACTAATTTTGAAATTTTTTAAAAAACTAGTAAAAATTAAAAAAATATATATAAAATTTGATCTCCAAACACAATTTAATAAGGATATCAACTTGAACAATTTGAATCGACGTTTTGAACTTTGAAACTATAGATTAAATTAAGTATATTACAAGGAAGAGAATTAAGATAAAACCTGAAAACTTTTTACTGCCTTTTTAAATATATTCTCGATCGATGTCGCTTTGGCACGCAATATTAATAAATTTATTAACGATTAATGTTTTTTTGGCGTTTTAGAAGCTTCAGATGGATATATATATATATACGGAAGAGAATTAATTAAGAAGACGTACACCTATACCTAGCTTCCTGTCTACTTAACGTTACGTAGTCCAAGTACATATTGGTTTCGTACTTTCGTATGTATAACATATATATGATATTAATTAATTAGCCATGGCGATGAATTAATTAAATAATTATTAATTAAACAAAAGTCACTAGAAATGTTAGCTAGGTACGCCAAGTAAGACAAGTCAAAAGTCGTTTCGTCTCACCTCCCGAAGTTAATTTCTTAATTTCCATCAAATCAATTCACATAATATATGAAGATCGATCATCTCAACAGCACGTCATCGTCATATATATTATTATTATATATCCATTCTGAAAGAAGAAGGAACTTTCCTTTTCCTTTTCCTTTCCTTTCACATAACATGGATGAATGATGATGGATGGATGTGGATGCGGTCCCTTTCCTTCCTTCCTTCCTTCCTTCCAGAAGGACACGTAGCATCAAACAGTACGTCAAATATCTCTTATTGGTCAATAATGTTGACTACATAATATTATTAGTCTTTCTATATAACTCTTACCTAATATCTGCCTCTCTTCCTCCAACCTTCCTCCATTCCATTACTACCTCTACCTCTACCTCTACCTCTTCCCCTTCCCCTTTCCCTTCATATATGGCCACTAGCAGCGACCCCAATTCCAGCCTCCCCGGCTGGACCGACCTCTACGGCCACAACCAAGCTTCTGCTTCTGCTTCTGCTGCTGCTGCTGGTATCAATATCTCATCCATGACATCCATGTCCATGCCAGATTTGACAGCTACTTCCGGCAGCGGTAGTCCCCCAGGCCGAATTGGGAAGTCTCCGAGACGTAGATCCAGGGCCTCCAGACGGGCTCCTGTAACGCTACTCAACACCGACACAAGTAACTTCCGTGCTATGGTGCAACAGTTCACTGGAATACCATCATCATCATCATCATCAGGTGCATATACCGGTGGAATTAGTGGAAGCGGAGGGCCCACCATCTCTTTCAGCGCTCCTAATATTAATACTATGCGTCCAAGCGGAGGAGGAGGAGGAGGAGGAGGAGGGGTGATGTCATTTGGTGGAGGTGGACAACCGCAACAGTACCAGTACCAGTACCAGAGCCGCCAGCCGCCTTTTCAAGAGCAAATTTATCATTCAAGACAGCAGCAACATGATGAGTATGGTGCTGGAGAGAACAACAACAACAACAAGAACAACAACATGTTTATCGATGGAGCTGGAGCCGGAGCCGGAGCCGGAGGATATCATGATCATATGCATGTTATTAATGAAGGCATTTTTGGTGACAATAACAATACTAATCATGCTGCTCATTCTGCTACTAACATTCACTTAAGAGCTCATGATCATCGCTATTTTGGATAATTAATTATTCCATTATGAATATATATTATTATTACCACACTTGGAGCGCTACAGGAAATTACACCAACTCATTGATGTAATTATTAATTAGGTATAGACTATAGAGAGAGTAGTAGCTACAGACTCTTTAATAATTAATTAATTGGGTGAATTTGAGGTGCCCCTTGCTTGCTTTCAAGAGAGGCAATTATGCAACTTTTTTCCTTGTGAATATTGTTTTACTTTGGCCCTTTTTTTTGTTAATTACTTTTTTCTTATAATTAATTAAAATTGACATGGAATCTTTCTAGAAGCACTGTGTTTTAATCAATTAATTGAGAGGTAGTCAAGTTACCTAAGGTTGGCTGTCTGGCCGCATATAAATATAAATATATATATTTTATTTTATTTTATTTATTAGTTTTGTCTTTTGCTAAATTGAAACGTGTCTGAGAATGAGATGGAAGCATCAAGGAAGGTCACCAAGGCACCTTTAATTTACTGGTCATCCCCAGTCACCGTCACATATCTTTTAATTTCATTATTTTTCTTAATTTTATTTATTGTGGTTGTTATGATATCTCAAGTTAATTTGTGGTTGCATATATGGTAACATGTTTTGTATTTTAATTTGCATGCATACAGTGACAAAGTAAATAGATAAATAATGACTCAAGAGTACAACTTAATTTTTTTTTCTAATTTAAATTACAGTAGCTTCATTTCTCATTCAAATTACATTATAAATACGTACGTATCATTTACGTTTTGTCAAACCAAATTAACCCTTGTAAAAAAATAATTTCTTGGAGATCTAGTCACTAGTGGAAAAACTGGAATCAGGATCGGCCTATCTGGATCGGCTATAAGAAACAACTGATACTAATACCTATCTGGATCGTTTTTATTAATAAAACCGATCCTAAAAACTAATAAGATCGGATTTTTTTTGTCAACCGATCCTAATTTATGAACTTTTAGTATCGGTTCTTATTAAAAATCGATCCTGATAGTATCAGGATCGATTCTAACAAACAACCGATCATAATTAGCATATATTAGGATCGGTTGTTTATAAAAAACCGATCCTGATACTATTAGGATCGGTTATTTGAAACAACCGATCCTAATACTTTTTTTTTTCAAAGTTGGTTCTGCAAAGCAAAAAAAAAGGAAAAAAATAGTATTAGGATCAGTTGTTTATAAACAACCGATCCTAATAGTATCAGGATCGGTTTTTTTATAAAAAACCGATCCTGATACTTTTTTTTTCAAAGTTGGTTCTGCAAAAAAAAAAAAAATTATATCAGGATCGGTTTTTTTTATAAAAAACCGATCTTGATACTATTTTTTTTTTTTTTTTTTTGCAGAACCAACTTTGAAAAAAAAAATAGTATTAGAATCATTTGTTTCAAATAACCAATCCTAATACTATTTTTTTTTTTTTTGCAGAACCAACTTTGTGTGGTGCGCTGTATGTAGTCTATATTCTTTTTTTTTTGCAGAACCAATCAATTGTTACATTAATTTTTTTTGATGAAAATTAATGTAATTTATATTATTAAAATTTATGTGATAATATAATTAATTATTTGACATTGATATTTCATTTTGAAGTCATTTTGACTATTGAATTTTTTTATACAATCATGCCTGATGCATCAATAACTTGTGCCATATAATAATATACATAGGACTTGAACCCTTGTTGTGTGGGGTTGTGAAGGAACGGATATGAACATCAGCATTTGGTCAATCAGAACCGTTAAAATGAAAGAATGTCATATTAATTTCACCATTATAAAATTCAAGGTTCTAAATAGCGTTTATCGCGTCATAGCGGGGAGCCTCCAAAAAAAGCTATAGCGAATAGCGACGCTATACCGAAAGCTATTCCAAATAGCGTTTTTTATTTTTATAAAAATTATATTATATATTTGTACTAAATATCAACATTATTTAGTCTCATAGAACAATAAATAATATCAAATTGATTAAAAAATTATAATATTCATATTGAACCAATACAAAGTCCAAATTGCGACTCAAAATATCTATAGTAATACTAATATCATAAACTATCGATCTTTTTCTATTTAAAATATCTTCAACATCATAACATAATTTATCTTTTTTCTATTTAAATTTCAAAGTAACCTAGAAATTGAAAAGAAAAACAAAAATCATACTTCTAGTAAAATAAACAGATGATCCTTGAAGAAATTCTTGTTAGTCCCTAAAATTTTCATAATTTAGCAATTATTTATTTGATTTATCATCAGTTAAAAAAAATCAAGAGCAAAATGAAAAAATTATTATAACGGACTTGAATTTGATATAATGTAATATTCATCAAAATTAAACAATATCTTCACCATTTATTTATTTTAAAGCTCATATAAATTGAAAAAAAAAAAACAACAAATGTTGCATAGCGCGCGCTATTTGCGCTACACGCTATACGCTATAGCGGACCGCTATTACCGCTATAGCGTCTGTAGCGCAAATAGCGTGTTTTAATGCCATAGCATAGCGTTTGGTCTCCAAAAACGCTATAGCGCGCTATTTAGAACACTGATAAAATTTGATACAATTCGGGATTCATTTACTAGTTCATCAAAGCAAAACAATATAACAACATCGCACGGCCGTAAATAGTTTACATTAGATCAAGACTTATAGTTGTCGGGCCTTCGGCACTTTTACGTTATTAATATTCCATGTTATATCTTGATCATTTTAAAAATTATTACATGTCATTTAATTACAGACCCACCGTTGGATGATCATGCAGAAATGAATGGTCTGCATTCCATTTAACAATTTGATGCCATTAATAATAATAAAATTGTACAAAATTAATCATGGTAGAGTTGATTTGGCCATACAAACACAAATAAATAATTTTTATATTTTTCACATTTTTCTTAATATTTATCCGTGTACATGCATTACCAAACAAAAAAGAAAATAAATGGTAGCTGTTTGATGGTTGATAGACCATCAATATGAGTGGGGTTTACCTCAGTGATTTTTCTCATATATAGTATCAGGATCGGTTTTTTATAAAAAACCGATCCTGCTACTAATTTTTTTTTGGCAGAACCAACTTTGAAAAAAAAATAGTATCATGATCGATTTTTTATAAAAAATAGTATCAGGATCGGTTTTTTATAAAAAACCGATCCTGATACTATTTTTTTCAAAGTTGGTAAAAAAAAATATTATCAGGATCGGTTTTTTATAAACAACCGGTCATAACGATAACTCCCTATATAACCTGCTTAGGATTCTTCTTATTTTTATTTCGCGTCTCTCATTTTCAACTTAGCGTCTCTATCTCTGTGTCTCCGTATCTCCCTCTCAAATCCTCAGTACTCTGTATCTCTCTCTCTCTGTCTCCGTCTCTCCCTCTCCTCTGTGTCTCTCTCTCTTTCTCTCCGTCTCTTCCTCTCAAAGCCGAGCATCTCGCACCTCCGGCTCAATTGTGTCAGTTTTTAATTTTTTTTTATTGTTTCAAAAATTAATTAATGGTGTTTGTATATTGTTTTACAGTCTTGAGGACATCTCTCTCAAGTTACTTAATCATCCGGCCGATCAACTATCATGGTACTAGCTTTATCTAATTTTCTCATTATTATACTTTTAAAACACATTTTTTTGTATTTTTTATTGGAAAATGTTTTTCCATCTAATTGTTATTTTTGTTTTTAGGGTCTTTTTTTAATCTCAAGTGATGTGATTGCAAAAGAGGTAATTATTGATTTTTTTATTGTTGTGCTTTACATTAATTGCATAAATGTGTGTTAATTGAAGAAATAGCCCAATTAGTCACTTGTATGTTTGTTAATTAATTTTTTTTTGGATTTAAATTTCTTGTTATAATATGTAATGCTTCACAAAACTTTGTATGAACATGAATTTTTTGTAATAGTTTAAGATGTGTATGATAATTAATTTAGGATGTGTATATTATATTTGATTATTACTTCTTATTGTGCAAAAAAAAAAAAAATTTAGGGTGTTGGCTAGCAAAATATATATGGAAGCTAGTCAAATAAATAAAAATATTTTTTTTAGATTCAATAAAACATCAGGATCGGTTATTTTAAACAACCGATCCAGATTACTACTATTAGGATCGGTTGTTTACAATAACCGATCCTAATTCTAAAAAAAAAAAAAAAAACCTTTTAGGATCGGTTATTAAAAAATAACCGATCCTAAAAGGTTTTTTTTTTTCAGATCCTAATTCTAAAATAAAAAAATAAAAAAAACTTTTAGGATTGGTTATTTTTATAACCGATCCTAAAAGTTTTTTTTTTTTAGAGAATTATATCAAGATCGGTTTTACAAGAAAAACCGATCCAGATACTTAACTATCAAGATCGGTTTTTATGTAGAACCGATCCTGATAGTCTCATCTGGATCGGTTTTAATGAAATCCGATACTAATTGTGTTTTTTTAATTGGTATTAAAAAACGGGGAAAAAAATATTAGGATCGGTTCTCCGATATAACAGATCTAAATAAGTACTTATTAAGATCGGTTGGGTAGAAAATACAAAACCGATCCTAATAGTATCAGTATCGCCTTTATCAAGATCGGTTATATTCCGATACTAATAGGCTTATATAACCGATCCTGATTCCTTATTTTCCACTAGTGAGTCACCCCCTCGTTATACGCACATGTACATGCCTCTTCATCACCTTCCCGTCTTCAATCAATTTAAGTCATGTCCTTTTCATTTTCTCAATATTAAGTTCATTACTCACTAAGCCCTCTTCATTTTCTAGTATTTAATTTCTCTCTTATATATATATCCTTCTCATATCTCATGATAGGGAGATTTATCTCCTTTTGACTCTGGGTACCATCAAGGTTAAGTAACACGTACGATCGATATAGATCGATGGTGCCCATAGTGATATATAGGAAGAATAATCTCGATGATATATATATATATATATCTATGTTTAAAGAGCCAAAGACCCACAAATTAAGACCAACTACGAGAAGGGTTTAGATCACCATATATTTAGTTGCTTAAATTTGCGAATGACTGTCTTTTTCCTTCTTTTTTTTGTCCATCATCAATTCACTAACTAGTGAATATCTTTAATGATAAATTGACAATATATATAAATTATGTTTATTGTTTGTTAAATCAGTATGTATATATTAATTATTTGATTCAATATGTTCCATATATGTAAATCTCTATATGTACTGTAAAATATGTATATGTACACATTTGATTCTTTTAACATTCTTTAATTAATGGCTAGCAAATATGAAAACAATTTTTTTTTTTAAACAAATACATATCGTACATGGTTCAGTAGAGATAACCGTGTATAAATATATATTTTGAATTAAGATTTTTGTCAATTCGCGTTTATTTTCTTATAAATATTGTGAATTAGGATGTTTTTGAATGGGGATCGAATACCTTTTAATTTAGTCTCTGATTTGTTTGTGTCAAATTAATATCAACTATATGTGTATATAAAATTGACATAATTAATCAAAATTGTAGCTTGACCAGGTGATGTATCATTATTTTTTAGTGATGGACGGACTGGAAATTAATAAAATAATTAATCAAATTCACTATATATGTAAACAAATTAACAGCATTATATATATATATATATATATATGGAAGCAGCTAACAGTCCCCCAACTTCAGTCCCCTAAAAATTTCCGGATATTTTCAACTAATTCTGTAAACATCAATACTAAATCCTGTAAACATCAATACTAAATCCTATAAACTAATTCAACAAATCATGTCAACATAAAAACGCATGACAGCTGTTAAAAACGCGTGAAAACTGTTAAAAACGCGTGACAGCTGTTGAAAACGTGTGACAGCTGTTGAGGACTGCCTTCTATGAACATACACATAGTATCCTGTAAACATACACATATTATTCTGTGAACATACACATATTATCCTGTAAACATACACATATTATTCTGTAAACATACACATATTATTCTGTGAACATACACATATTATCCTGTAAATATACACATATTATCCTATAAACATACATATTGTACTTGAAA
Source organism: Carex rostrata (assembly GCA_964058875.1). Taxonomy (NCBI): domain Eukaryota; kingdom Viridiplantae; phylum Streptophyta; class Magnoliopsida; order Poales; family Cyperaceae; genus Carex; species Carex rostrata. The sequence goes on along the minus strand of CAXKVT010000014.1, from coordinate 1,315,152 downwards.
TTATGGCAGTTCAAATTATGGCAGTTGTGGCAGTTGAAAGCGCATCAGAACTAAGCTAAAAAAGGAAGACTTTTATACACGAGGATTTTCGGGGGACTGTAGCACGGGGGACATTACCTTTTCTCTCTCTCTCTCTATATATATATATATATATATATATATATATATATATATATATATATATAATATGTGGCTTAATAAATAGTTATGGCAGTTTTGTTAAGCCACCGTTGGATCAGCTGTTTTCAAAGTGGCTTAATAAATAGTAAAAAAATTCAGAAAAAATATAAAATTTGGTCTCCAAGCACAATTTAATATGGAGAACAACTTGAACGGTTCGGATCGATGTTTTGAACTTTGAAAATTGAAAAATAAATTGGTAGCACCAAATCTCAGGAACTACCACTTTGATCTTAGCCAACCTCTATATATATATATATATATATATATATATATATAGGCTGTGGCTAATTTGCTGCCGGCAGTGCTGTCGCTGTTTTTTTTATTTTGTGATATCCAAACAAAAAATCCAAACCATTAGATATTTAATCTATATTATAATCTACTTGGAGACAAAATTTTAAATTTTTTGGAATTTTTTTACTATATATTAAGCTGGTTTGAAAACCGCTGATTTCAATGCTGCAGAAATTTACTGAAATCAGCGGTTTTCAAACCAGCTTAATATATAGTAAAAAAATTCCAAAAAATGTAAAATTTGGTCTCCAAGTAGATTATAATATAGATTAAACATCTAACGGTTTGGATTTGTTGTTTGGACATCACACGGCTAAATATAGCCCCAGCAACACCTCTGCTGAAATGCTGCCAGCAGCAATTTAGACAGACCCTATATATATATAGAGGTAGGCTAATATACAATCGATTGTTCCTGAGGTCCCGTACAACCAAGTCATTTTCTGATTTTTAAAGTCCAAATGATCGATCCAAACCGTTCATCTTGTTCTCCATATTAATATGTGATTGGAGACCAAATTTTACATTTTTCTGAATTTTTTTACTATTTATTAAGCCACTTTGAAAATCGCTGATCCAACGGTAGCTTCTGGTTTTACTGTTTTGTAAGCCACCGTTGGATCAGCAGTTTTCAAAATGGCTTAATAAATGGTAAAAAAATTCAGAAAAATATAAAATTTGGTCTCCAAGCACATATTAATATGGAGAACAAGATGAACGGTTTGGATCGATCATTTGGACTTTAAAAATCGGAAAATGACTTGGTTGTACGGGACCTCAAGAACAATTGATTGTATATTGGCCTACCTCTATATATATATATATATATATATATATATATATATATATATATATAGAGAGAGAGAGAGAGAGAGAGAAGGGCTAAACTCAAAACGTTTTTTTTTTCTAGCCTTCGGAACAAACGATTCGATTTTCTGATTTTGAAAGTCCAAACAGTCGATTCAAACCGTTAAATGTTTAATATATACTAAAATGTGCTTGGAGAGCAAATTTCATATTTTTTGGAACTTTTTTAATATTTATTAAGATGATTTGAAAATTGTAGTTTTTATTAAAATTATGTACCATTGAAAAAAAAAAAAGATTTTCAAACCATCTTAATAAATAGTAAACAAAATTCAAAAAATATAAAATTTGGTCTCCAAACACATATTAATATGAAGAACAAGATGAACGGTTTGGATTGGTTATTTGGACTTTAAATCCGGTGATTTATAGTTCAATGTACAAAAGAGGCTATACATTGCAATGCACTATAGCCCAACTATATATATATATATAGAGAGAGAGATGAGCTACGGTGAGCCATGAAGTAAAACGCGTTTGTACTCCACGCCATATTTTCATTTTGAAAATCCAAACGACCGATCCGAATAGTTAGATGTTTAATCCATATTGAAATGTGCTTGGAGACCAAATTTTCCATTTTTTGAATTTTTTTTACTATTTATTAAGCATTTTTGAAAATTGCTGTTTTACTGTGAACAGTAAAAAAACAGTAAAATTTTCTGAACCATCAGATCAGCGATTTTCAAAATTGCTTAATAAATAGTAAAAATATTTCAAAAAATGTAAAATTTGGTCTCCAAGCACATTTCAATATGGAGGCCGTGTTGAGCGGTTCGAATCGGTCGTTTGGATTTTCAAAATGACAATATAGTGCCATGGAGCACCAATACGTTTTACTTCATGGCTCACCGTAGCTCATCCCTCTCTATATATATAACCTATATATTTAGAACACTATATTTGGTTGATCTAAACAACTACTTAGTGCAATCGCTTATTCTTTTTAACTGTCATGCTATAATCGCTATTTAAATCATTGTACCTAACCTAATGCATGCATAGATGATAATGGATCTGGTCCCACGCATAAATTAATATAGGCACGTTTTAGGACTTAGGAGTTGAGAATCTTGACTAAGTCAATCAAGATAACGTGACACAAACGATTGGTCCATTAATTATCTTATTTATTTTCGATTTGACTCTTTAATTTGTGTTGTAGAACTGTTTCCCTACAACTTTTGCAAATAGAACCCTATGATTAATTATCAACTTTATATGGAAATCAATGAATATATATTTCATTCCTAATAACGACAAAACTTAAAAAGATAACTTTTTCTTGCAAATGAACAAACTCTTTTAAGTGTAAAGCTGGAAATATTTTTTAATGTTATAATTATTCAAATTACAATATTATTTATGTAGATGTTTATTATCTAATTCTCAATATTAATTCTCAATATATTACCTCATCATTCTCCTGCTATTGGTATTTATTATCTCATTTATTATTGTAATGCATGGTTCTTTATATACAATTTCTAGCCTATAAATATAGTCTTTGTACATAGAGACAATTGACACAATTAGAAGAGAATAATTTTTTTGTTATTGCTCTTTCTATCTCTCTTATTATTTATTTTACATTTGTTGTAACTTTATTTAATTTTACAATACAAGATACATTATCACAAATATATATATATATATATATATATTGACTATTCGAGATGTTCTGCAAATGCATGAAATAGTAAAAAGTGAAAAAGAAAATATGGTTCTATATTGCACAATTTCGCTTGTATTGAGCAAGTTTGAAATAGTATAAGAGTAAAATTAATGTAGGAGTGTTCGTAGGTTCGGTTCGGTCTAAACCGAATTAAAATAGACAAACTAAATTTTTATTTGATTTTCAAAATTCAAATCGAATTGAACCGAAATAGAATAAGAATCGAACCGAACAAACTGAAGTAAATTTTGGTTTATTCCATTGAATTAAAAATAGGATATTAATCATAAAAAAATTGTTAATTTAAAAAAAAATTAAAGATGGATTTAAATTTCTTTTAGTTCGGCTTAATCATTTTTAAACCGAACCAAGCAATATACATTATGGTGTAATTTTTTATTTTTAAAAATGTTTAGTTAGACAGGAGATAGGTTTTTTTTTTGTTTTTGTTTTTATTAAAGAGAGATAGGTTGAATATACATTATGTTGTAATCTTTTATTTTAAAAAATGTTTAGTTCGGCAGGAGATAGGTTTAAAAATTTCAGTCAATTTGATCTAACTAGAATTTGAAACTTGTTGTCGTCATATATAGTCCCATTAAGTTTTGAGACACAATATTAAGCGTATTTATCTTGATAAATTAATTACAGAGTAATTAATACGGGAGTTCAAAAAAGAATTCACATGCATGCATGCATCATCTGAGAACTGAGATGTCTCAAACTTGGAGCTAGCGACTCTGTACGTACAAAATCTGAACAATTAATTCAAATTAACAAGTTGTTTAATTTCAAACAAACACCGAAAAAAAAATTAACACCGGCCGGCTTGTTGAATCTACTCAAAGTCTGAGATATATATCTCATATATATATATATATATAATATAGGATACGGACTCCGTCAGAAAATTCCACTTAAATTTACTGACTAATTATTAATGTTTGGGGCGTAAAAAGTCTTGACTCCTTTGTAGTTTATGTTTTTAAATAAATATATATATATAAAGAGAGAGAGAGAGTGACTAATGTGCATTTGTATACATACGGTGCAAATTTGAAATTTTAAAATCTAAAACGTTGATCCGAACTGTTCATCTTGTTCTCCATATTAATATGTGTTCCAAGACTAAATTTTATATTTTTCTGAATTTTTTTACTATTTATTAAGCCACTTTCAAAATTGTTGATCCAACGGTAGCTTAACAAAACACTAAAATTAGCAGCCATCGTTGGATCAGCAATTTTCAAAATGGCTTAATAATTAGTAAACAAAAATAAAAAAAATATAAAATTTGTCTTCAAGCACATATTAATATGGAGAACAAGATGAACGGTTCGGATCGACGTTTTGAATTTTTGAAATTTCAAATTTAGATCGTATGCATATCGGGCCATATGCATACGAATGCACATTAGTCTATATATATTATATATATATATAACTGAAGGAAATTAATAGCAGAGTCAAATAAGTTCGGGTCAACCTCTTTAAATAGTTCCTATCTATATATATATATATATATATATATATGAGAAGGGTTCAAATGCCTCCATTTTTTGTGCCTCCATTTTTTAAAACTTAAATAACTCAAAATTTAAAATTTAAATGTCAAAATAAAACCGTTGGATGTGATCTATGTTATTTTCTCTATGTGCCCACAAAAAATTATTACATTTTGATTTTGCTTTTATGTGAATCAATAAGTTAAAAAATCAACGTCTATAAATTATCCACATCAGTATACATTTTTACAAGCTCAAGATGACAACCAAAACAAAGTTGAAATGATATAATTTTTTACACATGCATAGATAAAATGATGTAGTTCATATCCAACGGTTTTATTTTGAATTTTAAGATTTGAATTTTGAGTTATTAAAGTTTATAAAAGTGGAGGTATGATGGAGGCACAAAAAATGGAGGCATTTGAACCCTCCTCTATATATATATATATAGGTATTAAGTAAGTTTGTTTCTGACTCTGCATTTTTCATTACAAATTAAACTTAAAACAATTTACTTTTGCGGTCTAGATTATCAAATCTGTCAAATATATATTTCAAGTAATTAACATAAAAACAAAAAAATTCTCGAGTAACTTTTGCTTTGGATGAACAAAAAAATAATCAATATTAATTGCTTTGGGATGGCGCATGAAATTAAGCAACGGGGTATTTGAGCCGGCCTCCTATTTTTTAAAATAACGAATATTTGTTGAACTTTGAAATTAATTAAATTCAATGGGAGGTTGGCCATTCAAGCTATATATATATATATATATATATATATATATATAGAGGAGGGATCCACTTACAACAACTTGAAAGTTACAACATCTTACAACATCGTTTTTTTTCATTTTCAAAGTCCAAATCGTCGATCCAAACCGTTAGATATTCAATCTATATTAAAACATGGTTGCAGACCAAATTTTATATTTTTTGGAATTTTTTTGCTATTTATTAAGATGGGTACAAAATCGCTGTTTTTTAATGGTGCAGAATTTTAATAAATACAGCGATTTTGTACCCATCTTAATAAATAGAAAAAAAATTCCAAAAAATGTAAAATTTGGTCTGCAACCACGTTTTAATATAGATTGAATATCTAACGGTTTGGATCGACGATTTGGACTTTGAAAATGAAAAAAAACGATGTTGTAAGATGTTGTAACTTTCAAGTTGTTGTAAGTGGATCCCTCCTCATATATATATATATATATATATATACAGGCCAATTAAAGTCTTCGCTATGGTCCGACATATCATCAAATTTTGCTTATGTATATAATTTTATTTAATTTGGCTTATTCGGATCTATTTTTAGGTCTAATGAGTTCCAAAGCTGTCTGATAAGCTTTCAGGTCTGTATGCACGAAAATTGAAACAGATATACACCATTTTTAAAACAAAGCTCACATATTTTAAAGTGAATCGGATGGTGATTGAGCCCTTCAAATCAAAATAGATCCAATGGACATCACACCTACTCTCATTCTCAAGTATATAAAATTTTGATCTGATATTATTATTATTATTATGAGCTGGGCTACGGTGAGTTGCGAAGTAAAGCGACTATTTTACTTTACGCTAATATTTTGCGATTTTAAATTTCAAAACGTCGATCCGAACCGTTCATCTTGTTCTTCATATTGAAATGTGCTTGGAGACCAAATTTTACATTTTTTGGAATTTTTTTACTATTTATTAATCAATTTTGAAAGTCTCTGATCTGATGGTCCAGAAAATTTTACTGTTTTTCACTGTTCACAGCAAAACAGCAATTTTCAAAAATGCTTAATAAATAGTAAAAAAATTCTAAAAAATGTAAAATTTGGTCTCCAAGCACATTTCAATATGGATTAAACATCTAACGGTTCGGATCGGTCGTTTGGACTCTATATATATAATAATTATTATTATTATTATATACACACATATATGTATTAATAATTAATATTAAATTTTGTTGTTTCGTTGTTGGGAAATGGGAATAAAGATTGTTGGTGCACGTGCCAGTCTTACTTGGAAAAGTGCTGACCTGACCGAAGAAAATTCTCTGGTCCAAAATAGAAATTAGAGATGAAATGCTTTTAATTTGTCTGAAAAAGATAATACATAGTCAATATATCTTTTCTAGAACTCTCTCTCTTTTTATTCTTTAGTGGTACTAAGCGAAATACTATCTCCCCAATTAATGTGTGAGAATGGAGAAAATTAGTTTGCTTGTACTTTTTAAATAGTTCCTAGGTATTAATTAATTAAGGGTATGTTTGGTTGAAAATTAAAAATAGCTACACTAGTCAAAATTAATAATAGCTATTAATTGTTTCTCTTATTAAAATAGTTCAATCTCAATTAAAATATTTACTATTCACTATTCTAACCATTTTAACACAAACAAACACCGAATAGACTACGAGTAGTATAACTCTAAGAATAACTTATTCTTAATCCAACTAAACATACCCTAAGTTTGTTTCTGACTCTGCATTTTTCATTATAAAAATACTTAATAAATATTAAAAAAATTCAAGAAAAATATAAAATTTGATCTGCAAGCATATTTCAATATATTCATTATGTTGAACGGTTTGAATCGACTGTTTAAACTTTCAAAATTTTGAAAATATAGAGTGTAATTCAGTATCACTAAAAAAAAGTTACAAGTGAATCCCTTCTCAACTGATATATATATATATATATATATACAGAGAACATTATATTTAGTTGATCTTTCCGATAACTGCGTAAAAGTAAACTACCTAAGCTAAGCTAACGCTATGCAAGCATAAATTAATATAGGCACGTTTTAGGAGTTGAGAATCTTGACTAAGTGTCAATCAAGAGAACGTGACACAATCGATTGGTCCATAAATTATCTTATTTATTTTCGCTTTCACTCTTTAATTTGTGGTTCTAGAATCTAGAACTGTTTTCCTACAATTTTTTTTTGCAAATAGAACCCTATGATTATCAAATTTATAGAGAAATCAATGTATATTTCATTTCTAATATAAATAAAACGCAAAGATAACTTTTTTTCTTGGAAATGAACAAACTCTTCAAGTGTAAATTAAGCTGGAAATATTTTCTAGATACATTACCACAAATTTATATTAACTCTTCGGGGTGTTCCGCAAACGCATGAAATAGTGAAAAGGTCAAAAAGAAAAATATGGTTCTATTTTGCACAATTTTGCTTGTTTGAGCAAGTTTGAAATTGTAAAAGAGTAAAATGTAGGACTATTTGCATGGCGGTTCGTTTCAGTCCAAACCAAATTAAAAATAAATAAACTAAAGTTTTATTTGATTTTTAAAAGTCAAATCGAACCGAACCGAAATAGGATAAGAACCGAACTGAACAAACATAAATAAATTTCGGTTTGTTCGATTGAAACAAAAAAAAAAGATATTAATTTTTGTTAGTTTTTTTTTATTTTTTTAAAGATGGGTTTATTTTTTGTTTGGTTCGGTTTAACCAGTTTTAAACCGAACTAATCAATATACATTATGTTGTAATTTTTTAAATTTTTTCAAATATCGGATTCGGATAGGGATGAGTTTAAAAATTTCAGTCAATTCCATCTAACCAGTTTTAAAATTTACAAATCAAACTGAATTATTATACCGATTTAGAAATGAACGAAACTATATATACCATTTGACTGAAAAACCGAACCGTTTATGGAACTAGATCTCTCGTTTCGGTTTAAATCCGATTAAACCGATCCAATGAACAGTCCTAGTAAAAAGGAGGCCTAATTCCATCCCAAAATTAAGGTCGCACTTGTACAATTTGACCTCATATATCTATCTACGGAATGGTGGAATAAAATTAAAAGAAAAAAGAAAAAAAGAAAAAGAGTTAAAGGAAAAGATCTAATTAAGTAGATGTTTTCATTTCAATTTCACATTTTTCACAAATTACATCCAATTTCACTTGCGTTCAACGACTAGTGTATCAATATAATTTTACATTAATCTTCATCTATTATAAATTTGGCGGAACAGTCCCATTAAGATTTGAGAAACAATATATATTTTGATAAATTACAGAGTAATTAATTAATATGGGAGTCCAAAAAAGAATTGACATGCATCCAAGCTCTGAACAATTCAACCAATTAAGTTCTTTAATTTCAAACAAACAACGAATAAAATGCTTTGTTGAACTTTCAAATTAATTAATTAGTTGAAAGTGCAGTTTCTGCACATACATATAATAAAATGCTTGTGAAAAGGACTCAGAGAGGACAACGTAACGGAGTAGGATCAACTGTCCATTGAATTTTTAAAATAACCAATTTCCCCATAAAAACATGATAATATCCAATATCCTCATTATAATTTCAATTCTTTCTTCTAGCTATACCCTTTGATTTATTTAACTTTATACCCTTTGATTTATTTAACTTTTTTTTATTTAATTATTTTTAAAAATAAAATTGACAAATATATCCTTCTCCTTCCTTTCTCTCCTTCACTGTACACCAATTAAACTTTGGTTTTTTGTTTTTGTTGCTGAAACAAAACAAAAAGGGGATCCAGTCAGAACTATATATGATTCCAAAAATTGACGACTTAACCAAACCCAACCTCAACGGCATCCACCACCAACCTCCAAACAAATTTTATTTATTTTATTATCTCCTCCTAACCATTCATCTAAATTAATTTGTTCTTTCCATCTTGGGAATATAATTAAGATTGTTGGTGCCCGTTCTTGGAAAACTGCGCTGACTGAAGAAAATTCTCTCGTCCAAATTCCAAGTTCAAATTAGAAAAATTAGAAATTAGATAAATGCTTTGTCTGAAAAAGAGAATACAATTATAGTCGATATATCTTTTCAACAAGTATCTATCATTTAGTTTAGTGGTTTAATTAAGTATCTTATATTTTTCAAAAAATTTCTACGGAAATCATTTTTAACTTTTTACCTTCACCAAAATATGATTTTGAGAAGAAACAAAAAATTGGGCACTTGGTTGTACTAATAATAGAATTTGTAATGCATGAAAAAGGATGAATTATGTAAATATATTTTTAAGAATACTTGATGAATTTGAAAGCAAAATAAATGAACTTTGGTAGTGAGCGAGAGATAAATGATTTGTTTACAGACAATAATTAATATTTTTTTTAAGGCATTTAGAATTAGGTGGTGCTACAAATTAATTACAAGGCCCATGCCATGAAGATGAAGGTGAGTGAATATGAATGTAGTAGCTAATTAAAATTTGGATACCTACCTAGTAGGCTAGTACCTACATTGGGTCAATATGGGCCATTGGGCCAATCCCAATCGGACTGGGCTTTTGTTTTTTAATTTGAAATGGAGATAGATAGATGTCCTATTGTTCTGTTCCTGTTTATTAATTACATCCCTCAATTTACGAATTCGCATCCTCTGAGATATCTCATATTTTCCGTGACTTTTTCGAAAATCTTAACCGTTACAATACGTTCTATGCGAATCTCTCAAAGCTCAAATAATACGGCCCCCTACGTCACCCCCGAATAGGCACCGGACACGTCGGTCACGCAAAATATGAGATATCTCAGAGGACACGCTTACTCTCCTCATTACAATTGTAATGAGTGGATCTGGACCGTTCTTTTAACATGGCACCAGGACCCTACAGTCTTAACTCTTAACATTGAGAGAGTAAATCTGGACCGTTATTTTTGGTCGGCCAGTCCCCTACCCCTCCCCCACAGATTAAATCTCTCGATCTGAGCCGTTCGATTGACAGTCCAAATGAAGTAGAATCTCTCGAACCAGATCCCACGTGTCGACGTGTCGTGTCTGTGTCACTGTCACCGTCACACAATTCAATTCAGAGTGCGCATCCTCTGAGATAACTCAACTTTTGTGTGACCGACGTGTCAGATTCCTATTCGGGGATGATAAAGGGATCAGTATTGTGTGCTTTGAGATTCGTGCAAACGTATTTAAACGGTTTGGATTTTCCATAAAGTCGCCCAAAGTTTGAGATATCTCAGAGGATACAATTCTTCAATTCGAGCATCCCTTTTCCCTTTTTTCCTTTGAAGAGAAAAAAGAAAGAAATTGCACAAAGGAATCAAATCAATCGATCGATCGCAAAAATCAAATCAAATCGATGGCAGAAGCGGATCTGAAATCGATGGGTGAGTTGGAAGAGGAGAAGAAGAAGGAATCAGATGTAGATGTAGATCTAGATCGACCTGTGAGAGTTTATGCGGATGGTATTTACGATCTCTTCCACTTCGGCCATGCCAGATCTCTTGAACAAGCAAAGAAATCGTATGTTATGTATTCCTCGTATTGTATTGTATTGTATTGCATTGCATATTTGATTTGGATAATGAATTGCTTGAGTTCTTCATGAATGAATTTGTGAATTTGTTAGGTTTCCTAATGCTTACCTGTTGGTTGGATGTTGCAATGATGAAGTGACACACAAGTACAAAGGTAGGACTGTGATGACTGCGGAAGAACGCTACGAGTCTCTACGCCATTGCAAATGGGTTGATGAGGTCATACCAGCTGCTCCCTGGGTTATTAACCAAGAATTTCTTGATAAACACAAAATCGATTATGTCGCGCATGACTCTCTCCCGTAAGAATTTCTTCTTTATGTTCTCAATTTCTGAATTTGTATGCTCTGATATCTAATTGGGCCACTGCTTGCTTGTGAAGATATGCTGATACCAGTGGAGCTGGTAAGGATGTGTATGAATTTGTTAAGAAGGTTGGCAAATTCAAAGAGACAAAGCGTACAGAAGGCATTTCAACATCTGATCTCATTATGAGAATTGTCAAGGACTATAATGAATATGTAATGCGCAATTTGGCGAGAGGCTATACTCGTAAAGAACTTGGCGTCAGTTACGTCAGGGAGAAACGAATCATGGTTAACATGGGATTGAAGAATCTGCGTAACAAAGTCAAAGAACATCAGGAAAAAGTAAATGAAAAGTTGAATACTGTTGCCAAATTGCAAGAGGAATGGGTAGAGAATGCTGATCGCTGGGTTGCTGGCTTCCTTGAGAAATTTGAAGAGGGATGTCATTCAATGGTATATATATTCAACTAAACTCAATTCAATTCAATTCAATTTAATTTAATTCATTCATCACTGTCATTGCATTCAGTCATTGTTCTTCTTCTTTTACATTACATTACATTAGGGAACATCCATAGCAGAGAAAATACGAGGGAGCTTCACAGGCCAATCTGGTAAATTCACCCTCATTCAGTATGATGATTATGACTATGATTATGTTCCTTATGTTGATGATGATGATGATGACGACGACGATGATGATCAATTTGAGGATGCTGATGAACAACAATATGAGAATGAAAACGAAAATGAAAACGAAAAGGAGGATAATGCAGAAAAGAAAGTAATCAAGGGAAGTGATCATTGATTGAATCGCCTATCATTCCTATCTGTACGTAGTTTATGATGTATTATTAATAATACAATACACAGTGGTAATTGGTATGTATGGCTAAACTTTGCTGCTGCACATGTCCTTCATTTCTTGTTTTCTTAGTTCCTTCCATGTGATTCTATTCTAGGTTTCAATCTTTGGATCTTATGGATTTTGTATTTTGCTGCTTATGCCAGTAAAACCTGTAAATATTTCAAGATTTTGTGAGCAAATTCACCATTATACCAATATTTGAGCAGAGCAGGTCAAAATGGTAATTTGTCTACCTTTTGATTAATCTTTCTGTGATAAAAAATAGATGCTATTGCTAGTTGTTGGGATGTTGATGGTATGTTGTTGTATCCTGTTCATGGTAAATTATATTCTTTTCTTGGGTCTGTATGCTATCACTGTCACTGTCAAAGGAGCTCTACCCTCCACCTCTGCTGCTGTTATGCTGTATCAGCATCAGCATCAGGATATATATAAATTTATGCTGACACCTGCATGTTTTTAACTTGAACAGGTATAAACTTAATTAATATTCTTATATATATCTGCACTTAATAATATTAATGAGTGCTACCATTGTTAAGTAGAGTAGTACAATTTTCGTTATTGACAATAAAAATAAAACATATTTCTACAAAATATATATAATTTGTAATTGTAGAGAAAGTGAGTCTACACAATTTGTGTCATTCTTATTATTTACTTGCACGTGGTAAAATTATACAGATCGCTACACGAAATTCGGACCATGGTTAATTATAACATTAGTTCGTCTTTACATGGCTAGTCTGCTATGATTCGTATGACGTGATGTGACTAAGTCAAATTTTTACGTAATATGTCATACAATGATCAGAATCATGAGGAAGGAATGGTCACAGTGCGAGAACGATCACAATACATTATTTATGCCGTGATCAAGTCACATCATGAGCACACGTGACGTTACTAATCACATCTAACTAATGTTTAGTAATTTAAGTTAGTTTATTTAAAAAAAATATTTTTTTTAAGAAAAGATATGTAGAAAAAAAAATAATATAAAGAAATAATATTGAAAAAAAATGTTTCAAAAATATCAATATATTAAGTGTGAACTAAGTAGCATGCAGAATTGTGTGTTTTATCATGAGTAATTTTTTTTCTATTACTTTTTTGTTAAAATTAATGTGAGCACCTATATATATAAGTTCAATCAAAATTTCTTAACACGTGAGTTGGGACATAATTTTGTTAATATTTTTTAAATCCATAATAATCCTCTTTCTATTTTTTTTTGAAACGCCATCGATATATATTAATAAATAATAGATTTTATTAACCACTACTGGTTTCGTACTTGTCTTAATATATAACTATAAGAAAAGTAAAATGAGGAAAGAAATTAAAGTGATATTTCCATAATTTTTTTAACTTAAAAGAAGAATAATGATAAAACAACCGGCATTGTTTTCATATTCCAAATTTAGTATGATATAAAATTAATAAAATGTAATTTCAACTATTTATATGTCCATTTGTCGTCAACCACAATCACAAACCAGTTTTGAGAGACCAATTTAGAGTTCCATTTCCGATTTCACCTATTTATAGATATAACCACAAACACAAACACCTACAAATTATAAATCTAATTTTAAGAGAGACCAAATTACCTCCCCTTTTTTTTTCAAATTGAAGAACCAATTCATCCCCTTTTTCTTCACATTGAAGAACAATTTTGAATTAATGATTCTATCCTGTGCCTACATGAAAACTGCTTTCCTCTTTCTTCTACTAACAATTTTGTGTTGTGCGAAGGACGTAATCGGCTTTCAAAAGCTAAGTCCTGACCAACATTATGCAAGATTCAAGGAACGGGCTGCATCTCGACGACTCGAAGAAAATGTGAGTTTTTCCTCTCTTTTTTAAGAACATTTTTTTTGAATTATAGTGCTTTTTTCTTCAATTTTCTAAAGCAAAAAAGAGGTGCTGTTTTCTTGAATTGAAGTGCTTTTTTCTTCAATTTTCTAAAACAAAAAAGAGGTGCTATTTTCTTGAATTAAATTATTTTTTTCTTCAATTTTCTAAAAAAAAAGAGGTGCTATTTTCTTGATTGATTGATAGTTTCATGAAAAATCTCGTCTCTCGTATTGTTACATTTTAGCTGGCCTTCTTAATTTAGTGCTTGGTCTTGCACCAGAGACCGTTTGAGACTTTTTTTTTTTTAGCCGTTTGAAATATTCTTATATCTGTTAAGTTAGTGAACGGCCTATTCAAAAACTTAAATTAAAAAAAAAAAATAAGGTGTTTTTTTTCATCAAAAACCTGAGCCCAAAAAAATGAGCCTAGAATTAAATTAAAGCCCATGAAAAGAGTTCCATGCTAATTATTTATTTATTTAATTTTTTTGTGGTGGTGCTGTAATATGTATATATGTATATAATTAATTAGATTGGGAGAGTGTTCTACCCAATAAAGTATGGAGCAGACCCAAAAGGAGGAAGTGATAGCAGTGATGCAATAAGAAAGGCAATTGAAGATGCATTTAAGGTGCAACACAACAAGCACATGCTTCAGGATGTAAATGATTTGGGAGGTGTCATCATTGATTTGCAAGGAGGAGACTACAAAATTACCAACCCTATTTCATTCCCTGCCAATGGTGGTGCCAATGTTGTGGTATGTGTATACACACACACACACACACACACACACACACACACACACATGACCAAATTAATTATTAACTAGCCAAAAACCCGACCTAATAATATTTTTTTCATCAATTAATTCAGATACAGGGAGGATCCCTGAGAGCATCAGATAAGTTCCCCAATCAATGTTCTTTGGTTCAGCTATGGTCACCTGCCACACCGCGTGAGGGACACGAAAACAGCCCCTGCAAAAGTCACGAGAATGTCACGAAAAACAATAGTCTTGATGTTTACTATGAAGACATCACCTTCCGTGACATCCTCTTTGACTCAAAGCACCGTGGTGGCGGTATCCTTGCAGTCAATGCTGTGCGTATACGCATAGATAACTGTTACTTCAAAGGGTTCACAACAGTTGGAATACTTGTCGAGAGCGGCCATGAGGTATTCATCTCCTCTTCTTTTTTGGGACAAATCGAGACCATTGGAGGTGACAAAAGGGAGAAGGACTTCTCTGGCACCGCCATCAGTCTTGCTGGTAATGATCATGCTGTTACTGATGTCGCAATTTTCTCTGCTGCTATTGGTGTCCTTTTACTTGGACAGGTAAGTAATTAATAACTACATACATATATAGAGTACGGCTAACGCGCTTCCTCTAGCATATGGGCCGAAATGCTTCCGGTGGAAATTTAAAATTTCAAAATTCAAAAAGTCAATCTGAACCGTTCATCTTCTTCTCCATATTAATATCTGCTTGGAGACCAAATTTTACATTTTTATGAATTTTTTTACTATTTATTAAGCCACTTTGAAAATTGTTGATCTAACGGTGGCTTACAAAACAGTAAAAATCAGAAGCTACCGTTGGATCAGCGATTTTCAAAATGGCTTAATAAATAGTAAAAAATTTCAGAAAAATGTAAAATTTGGTCTCCAAGCAGATATTAATATGGAGAAGAAGATGAACGGTTCAGATCGACTTTTTGGATTTTGAAATTTCAACTTTCCATCGGAAGCATTTCGGCCCATATGCTAGAGGAAGCGCGTTAGCCGTACTCTACATATATATATATTTATTATACATTTTTTTTGATATAAGTAAATTTTTGAATATATAATTAATGTGCAGGCGAATATTCTGACGGGTGTGCATTGCTACAACAAAGCAACAACTTTTGGTGGGGTGGGGATCCTGGGAAAGACACCGTGTGCACAGACAAGGATCGACAACTGTTACATGGATTACAACAGCATAGTGTTAGAAGACCCAAAGGAGATGCTCATCACCAACACCTTCTTCTTAGGTGATGGTAATGTGAAGCTCAAGGCGGTAGAGGGAGAAGTGCACGGCCTCACAATTGTTAACAACATCTTCTCTGGTAACGATGCCGGGGTCTCCATCGTCAAACTTGACCAGTCGCACACAAAGTTTCAAAAGGTAATATATTAATTAATTAATTAGCTAGCTAGATATATTAATTATGAGAATTAAGAGAATATATATGAATTTATTGAATATATATATAGGTGGGACAAGTTACAATTGATAATAACGTGGTAAGCAAGATGGTGTTGAAGGCAACAAAAGCACGGAAAAGTGTGGCCGGAAAAGGAAAGAAATGGAGAGTTGATTTTGAATCTTTGTTGGTGTTTCATGACTTGGTTACTCATGTCGATTACTCATTATACGTGAAGAATAAGAATAAGAATAACGTGACAGTGACGGTGCCAGCACATGCCATCACTTCCATCAAGAATAACACGGTGGTAGTGGAGGCAACAGAGGAGGTGGACGGGGTCGTGTCAGTGGCAGTTGATCAGTATTTGGCACCAGGAGAGACCAACCACTTGCATTAGGCAATTGATACAGGAAGGAAGGAAGCAGCAAACAAACTTAATTAATTGTTCATCACAAAAGTAATTAATTAATTAATTATAGTAAATATAATTAGTGATGTATGATTTGTTCCGCAATAGAAGGTTGTCCTGTCCTCAAAGTGGATGGAATTTGCTCATGTCACCTTAATTTTCAGTGGATTATTGATTTATCTATAGAGACCAAATTCTCCCAAATTCTCTCAAAAAGACTACTTAATTAATTAATTAATTAATTAATTAATTGTTATCCGTATCATCTGATGAAACTAAGGGCCCAGTCAAATTATTAGTGCATTTAAACAGTGGTTGCATGGGCCGGAGCAAAGGCCTAATAAAACAAAAACAAAAGTAGCACTCAGGTCAGGTGAACCCATTATTGAAAAGAAAAAAAAGGTGACCTGTTTTGTTAAAATTTGTCAGAATATCTTGTAAAATGGCTTCTGTACTTCTCTTCATTATTTTGTTTCTAATTAATTAATTAATTAATTTATTGATTGATTACGTATGTAGTCCCACTGGCCACTACCCAATATATATAGAGGGTAATGACTGCAAAACAACAAGCACACTTTTGCTATATATGTCAACGTCTAACCTACAATTCTGGGAATTTTTTAATTAATAGGAAAATTAAAAAAAAATATCAATAAAAGTGAACGAATATAGAAAAATCGTTATGGAACATAACGTTTAACTAATTTGATCTTAACCTAGCTTGCTAATTAACTAAAAAAATATCAGGTCAGATGAATTTCATAACGTTCAGCTATAGTATTTTTTTTTCCCTTGCTATCTGGACATTATGAACACGTTCTGTTTTTTTTAGTTAATTACTAGACTGAATTAATTAAGATTAAATTAGCTGGACATTATAAACCATAACGTCCGTTGGACATTATAAATCATAACAAATTTTCAATATTTCGAGATTTCATGAATTCGTACTCTTTTGTCGTTATTATTATTATTTTATTTTTTTTTGTTTTTTTTTCTATTAATAAAATAATAATCGGGCATCATGGGTATATGCATATGACACCGAGCACAAATATATAGATCTCCGCCGGAATGAAGGGACCCACTTACCTTTAATTACTGTTTTATGAGAAGGTTAATGGAATCTAAAATGACAGCGTGCTAACTGGGCACTTTACCCAATGCGGTATTTGATTATCTAATATATATATAGGTTTGAATCTGATTCAATAATGTTTTGCCTTATCCTAATGAAGATGCATCTGTCGCTGATCAGAATCGGGAAATGATTCGGAATATAGAGAGACAGGGAAATCGGGAAATGATTCGGAATCTTGTAGCCTTTGAACGAGCTTTGGATTCCGTGTGTAGATAGCTATATGTATATGTAATATGATAAGATTCCACTGTAGACTTGTGTTCTCCATCTCTCATTCATTCAATAAAGGTCGGTAAGTGGTGCTAAGTGGAAGGAATAAATGACGTCTGCATATTATCCATCAATTCAACGAGCTTTTTAATTTGGTGGCAACTGCCAAACCAAAGCAAAGCAAAGCAAAGCGCAGGGATCATGAGATGAGTGAACAAGTTTTCTTTGTCTTCTCCTTCGCTTGCTTTGTTTTGGTTTGGTGCCTTGTCACTTGTCACTGGATCTGGAATCCCACCCATTATAATTCTCTAATACGCGCCGCATCCACGCACACTTTGTAACGAGTCATCATCAGCTAGCGTTAATTGCATTTGAGTCTGAGTGTTAATGGATCATGATTCGCGATACATTTATGAATTCTGTAAGCTGCCATTGCCTACTAAAAGAGATTCAGATTCTTTGGATCTGTGTGTCCCCATGGGCCCCACACATTGTATATGCATTATTTCAAACTATGAAGAGGCATACTGTGCATCTTAAAGCATCTTTTCATGCATGCTAAAGTTTAAAACAAATGAAGACACAAGTAAAGATACCATATCATAGATGCATGTATAATTGTTTATTATTTATTTGAGTTTCCATATTATTATAGCTAACCAATTAATATATATATATAGAGAGAGGTGTTGGTTAAGTTCAAAATATTTTTTTCTAGTCTCCGGAACAAACTACTCGATTTTTCAATTTTTAAAGTCCAAACAGTCAACTCAAACCGTTAGATGTTCAATTTATATTAAAATGTGCTTGGAGACCAAATTTTACATTTTTTGATTTTTTTTTTACTATTTATTAAGATGGTTTGAAATTGTTGTTTTTCACAAGAATATATATACAGATGGGCTATGGTGCATTGCAATGCATGGAGGGGGTTTGTGCATTAGACCATAAATCTAAAATTCAAATGACCGATCCAAATCGTTCATCTTGTTCTCTATATTAATATGTGCTTGGAGACCAAATTTTACATTTTTCTGAATTTTTTTACTATTTATTAAGTATTTTACAAAATTATTGATCCAACTGTGGCTTAACAAAACAGTAAAATCAGCAGCCACCGTTAGATCAACAATTTTGTAAAATACTTAATAAATTGTAAAAAAAATTCAGAAAAATGTAAAATTTGGTCTCCAAGCACATATTAATATGGAGAACAAGATGAACGGTTTGGATCAGTCATTTGGATTTTGAATTTTAGATTTATGGTCCAATGCACAAACCCC
Organism: Carex rostrata; assembly: GCA_964058875.1. Classification (NCBI taxonomy): domain Eukaryota; kingdom Viridiplantae; phylum Streptophyta; class Magnoliopsida; order Poales; family Cyperaceae; genus Carex; species Carex rostrata. The sequence goes on along the minus strand of CAXKVT010000014.1, from coordinate 1,296,048 downwards.
TCCATGCATTGCAATGCACCATAGCCCATCTCTCTCTCTCTCTCTATATATATATATATAGAGAGAGAGAGAGAAAGTAAGGCTCTCATACATTGCAATGCATAGGCATTTTTGTACATTGGACTATAAATCACCGGATTCAAAGTTCAAATAACCGATCCAAGCCGTTTATCTTGTTCTCCATATTAATGTGTTTGGAGACCAAATTTTACATTTTTTTGGAATTTTTTTACTTTTTTTTAGATTTATTGAAAATCGTTATTTTTCAGACAAATCTGGACCATAATAAACAACGGTTTTTCGTAAATCTAAAAAAATAGTAAAAAATTTCCAAAAAAATATAAAATTAGGTCTCCTATCACATATTAATATAGAGAAAAAGATGAATGGTTTGGATTAGTTATTTGGACTTTAAATCTGTTGATTTATAATCAAATGTAAAAAATACATATACATTGCAATGTATGGTTACTCTCTCTCTCTATATAGTTGATGTATTTTGTTAAAATTTGAATTAAACAGATAACTAATTAATTTATGATATATTAATTCTTGTTATACACGTAATAAAATTAGATTCATCTAGACATGTGCATCTAATTAAGTTTGTGATTGTGACAGCAAGAAGAAGAAAAAAATGATAATATGACTAGTTAATTAAGAGGAAGTTTCAGCCAATTGAATCATTTAGTCTTGTCAATTTTTGCAGATTACTTCATTTCAACATACAGAAGCAAATTTAGCTATAAGTTATTTTGTTATTTGCATGCTTAATAAGCAATCACTAGCTATATAGCTAGGTATCCTTAATTACCTAATTATTATTATCAGAAATGAATTTAAAGCAAAGAGTCGATGTGGTATTGCCGTATTGGTCATCACATTAATTCACCTTTTTGAAAGGAGAAAGGAGAAAGGAGAAAGGGGAGAGAGAGAGAGAGAGTATGGCTTCCACAGGTGACAGCAATGCTTGGTAGATTCCAAAAGTCTGAATATTATTATTTTAAAATATAGAAATATTCCCAAGAGAAGAGAGAGAAGAGAGAGATGAGAGATCCTCCCACATGACACGCAGGACCAGTGGGCCATAGGTCCCACGTCTCTCTCAGGCCCACTGCTCTGCTAGTGACCAGTAGTGCTAGACTGCTAGTGCATCAACCAACCAACGAACGTGATCGAGCATTGCGACTCTTCTTCACTTCTTCTTCTTCTTCTATTTTATTTTTCCACGCAAACGCAAACGCAAACGCAAACGGAAACGGAATGAATGCGGTATCATTTTTACGGTTAAAATTAAAATAATTTTTTTAAATTATGATTGCTAATTAGAATTATAAATAAAGAATTAGAAATTACAAGTCAGAGCATTGAAAAGTATCAGTCAAAATATTATTTTGTTTATCGAGTATTCAATTAGTTAATGAATTTATACCTTATTAGTTATTTAAATTCGATTGGATATTTTTTGTCCTTCGACGAAAATCCTAAATCCGCATTGATTATCTCTATTATCATGAATTGAAAAATTCCAAATAGTGCTCATCGCAAACAAACATTGGGCTTGTCATGCATAGTCATTTAATGTAAATATAAAAAAGGAACATAATCTAGATAAATAATAAAGTTTAGTAATTTTAATATGTATATTACCATAGCTTCACTCTTTGTATATTACGGATCGATATGTGCTATGAACTTATATCTTTATTTCTAAACTTCATATCTTTATTTTTAAACTTCAAACAGTTGATCTTAACCATGCATTAAATATAATTTTTATATGGAAATATACTTGCAAATCAATTTTTGTATTTTTTAGAATTTCTTTTACTATTTTGTTGGATAAGTAGAAAGTTGTTGTTTTTTTATGGTCCAAAATTATTAAATTAAGTGATTTTCAATCTATCTAAAAAAATAGTAAAACAAAAAAAAATCCAAAAAAAGATTTTGTAAGTATATTTTTATATACAAATTATGTTGAACGGTTCAAATTAATTGTTTAAAGTGTAAAAATGAAGATATGAATTCATAGCACGAACATAGTGTAATACCATAACCTTCCTCATTTTCAAAAGTTGATCCGTAAATATACTTATAAATAAATCTGTATTTACAAAATTCTTTGAATATTTAATAAAGATGCATGCTATGTATCTAGAATTCTAAATCATTATTATTTAATTCTATATTTCTGTATAACTTCCAAAAGTGAGTATTTGAGTTTGATTATTTATTATTTATTTGAGTTTCCATATTATTGTAGCTAGCCAATTAATATATATATTTAAGTTGATGAATTTGGTTATATGTTTGAATTGAACACATAACTAATTAATTTATAATATATTCTTGTTATACACGTAATAAAATAAGATTCATCTAAACATCTGCATCTAAAGTTTGTGATTGTGACAACAAGAAGAAGAAAAAAGTGAGTATATGACTATTTAAGAGGAATTTAGTTTCAGCCAATTGAATCATTTAGCTTTGTCAATTTTTCCACATTACTACATTTCAACATATAGAAGCAAATTTAGCTAAGTTTTGTTAGAGTGGAAAAAAACGTGCCGTGACTAAAATGTTGAGGGGTAGTTAAGGCACACGAGTGACTCGAGTGCCGTGTTCAAACGTAATTAGTCAAGTTTCTCACGTTTAACTATTTTTTTATAATTTAAGTTAGTTTATTTAAAATTCACCATTTGATTAAGATCCACGGTCCTAATTACACGTGACTAGCGTGATTACGTGCTGTGATCGGATCTTTCGTGTGATGTGCCATGTTATGACAAATTTTCTATAAGCTGGTCACGACACACGAATAGTCACGGTATGAAACAGTAACACGTGCTGTACTATTCCGTGTCGTAACCGTACCGTTCCGTGGCGGAACCGGCCCCACCGTTCCATTTTTCCCACTCTAAGTTTTGTTATTTGCATGCTTAATAAAAGCAATCAATTAACTAGCTAGCTAGGTATCTTTAATTACCTAATTATTGTCAGAAATTAAAGCAAACAGTCAATGTGGAATTGGTGATGCAATTGGTTCCCCTTTTTGAAAGGAGAGAGGAGAGAGGAGAGAGGAGAGAGAGGGAGTGTGGATTCCATAGGTGACAGCAATTTGATAGGTAACGTAACTATCCACTTCCTAGATTCCAAATTTCAAAAGTCTGAATATTATTATTATTTTAAAATATAGAAATATTCCCAAGAGAGAGATGAGTGATGAGTGATGAGAGATCCCCTCCAGCTCCCACATACACACGCAGGACCTGTGGGTCACAGGTCCCAGGTCTCTCTCAGACTCAGATTCAGACTCAGACTCAGGCCCACCAGAGCCAGATACCACTTGATTCGGTCTGTACGTAGCCTATTGGCAGAATCTTTTTTTTAAATCATCACTAATCACTAAACAATTAAAAATTCCTAAACCCACTTGATTACATTTTTTTTACATTTTCAAAACCAAATATTATCCTCAATATTGCATGCTACACAATGGTCACACAGACACAAACTCGATCATTTCAATTTGAAAACATATCGACAACCATATTCGGTTGTTTTATTTGTCAAACCCAAGGCCATTTTCGGTTTGATTTATTTTCTTTTATTCTTCTTTTTGTCAAACCGTAAATGGTCTACGGTTTTGTTGATTTTTTATTTTTACTTTTTGTCATACTGAGAATTTGCTATCAATCTTTTTGCTATTAGTTTTTTTTATTCTCTCTTCTAATTCTCCCAAACCAAGTTTGATGTCCGTTTTTTTATTTTTATTTTTAAACTGAACTTCATATTCAGTTTTGTTCCTTCTAGATTTTATGTGGCATTATAGTAAGAAAAAAAAATAAAAAAATAAAAATTCAAATTCTATACCGATTATGAAGTCCGGTTTTCAAAATTCAAAACAGAGAATAATTTTCTGTGGTGTTGTGTTTTGTAAAAAAATTGTAATCAATTTGATTTTCGAATTTTTCATAATTTGATGATGGTTTTAAAAAAAATGATTTGATTGGATTAGATTAGAATAGATCTGGGGCCAGAGCGAGTACGTACATAAACGAACGAACAAACGAACGAACTTGATCATCGCGACTCTTCTTCTTCTTCTTCTTTTCTTCTTTTCTTCTTCTTCTCTTCTTCTTGTATTTTATTTAATTTTTCCACGGAAACGAAATGAATGCGGTATAATATTATGTACCACTGGCCACAACTTAAATGTGTTGCATTTTTATTTTATGGCCACGCGTTACTTTTTTAGTTCTCTCTCCTCGTCCTAGCTACATCTCTAGCTATTTTCATCAATTGAGAAATTCCAAAATAGTGCTCGTCGATCGCAAACAAAAACTTTAGCTTCTCACGCATGGTTGTTTTAATGTAAATATAAAAAAGCAACATAATCTAGATAAATAGTATTTAAAGTTTAGTAACATGCATAATCTATTATCATGAATTGAAAAATTCTGATTAATCGGTTGCATACCGATTAATTGTTTGGCGGTACTCTATCCGTCCGACGACCACATACTATTAATGTTTAGTAATTTTAATATGTATGTTACGGATCAACATGTGCTATCGACTCATATTTTCATTTGTAAACTTCAAACAGTTGATCTTAATCATGCATTAAATATAATTTTTATATTAGATTAAATTTTATATTTTTTAGAATATTTTTTGCTATTTTGTTGGATAAGTAAAAGGTTATTTTTTTTTATGGTGCATAATTATTAAATCAAGTGATATTCAACCTATCTAAAAAATAGTAAACAAATATAAAAAAAAATATAAAAATTAGTTTGCAGGTAAATTTTCATATAAAAATCATGTTAAATGATTCAGATCAACTGTTTAAAGTTTAAAAATAAAAATATGAGTTCATAACACAGACCATAATGTAATATGTAATGAATATTATCATAACTTCACTCGATCATTTCCAAAAGTTGATTTGTAAATATATTTATAAATAAATATCTGTATTTACAAAATTCTAGGAATATTTAATAAAGATGCCATGTATCTAGATTTCTAAATCATTATTATTTAATTCTATAATTCTGTAACTTCCAAAAGATCTAATTACTGTTGCCAAATATTTATTTTACTGAATCTAATTATCATATGACACATGCATCTAATTTTATTTAAATATTGTTATTGATCGATCATTCTTGAACATCGTATCCAAACATTCCTCTTCCTTTGAAAAATGGAGGAAAAAGAGGAACTAATTAATTATAAAAAAGAAAAGAAAAGAAAAGAAAAGAAGAGAAAGAAAAGAAAGAAAAGAAAATACAAGCCCGTGAAGGCTATATAAAGCAAACAGCCACCTCTCATAATAGTCTCATCTCATCTCATCTCACCTCATGTGAAAGAAAGGGAGCAAGCATTAATTCACAAGAGAAGAGAAGAGAAGAGAAGAGAAGAGAAGAGAAGAGAAGAGAAGAGAAGAGAAGAGAAGAGGCCATGGCTTTTCTCCATTTTCACGCCATTAATTTTAGGCCTCTTATTTTAGCAATTTCAATCCTCCTTGCGCTTATCAACATTTTGGGTACTTAATTTGTTCTTCTAATTAATTCTGATTCTTGAATTCTGATGGAGTCTTTAATTGATTGATCATTAATTAATATTTCATATAATTTTGAACAATTGATCTAGAGGCTTTGGAGGTGGGAGGTAAAGAAAGTGGAGGAAATCATGAGATTTTTAAAGAAATTCTAAGAGATGAGGCTGTATTACGACTTCAACAATTGGGCAAGGTAATTAAGTATCACAGTACTTTAATTAATTCTTTTCTAAAGTAATTCAACCAATTTCATTTCTCCAATTTTAATTTGTGTTTTAATTAACTAATTAAAGAGAAGGATTGCTGTGTAGTTCAATTCATTAGAACTCAAACTCTGTTTTTTGTTTTTTGTTTTTTTTGTTTTTTTAAGCTTAAAAAAAGAATTTGGAAATACTATTGAAATCCTGTTAATTTTAAATATATATAATAGACTGTTCTAGCCTGATGGCTTCATTTTTGCAACTTTTTCGGATGGCATACTTTTAATTAACCTTTTCTTTATCTACCACACACACACACACACACACACACACACTTTTTCTGATTCAGTAACCAGTAACTAATTATACTCTTTTTGTTGAAGCTGTCATAATAGATCTGTGTGCATTTTGGCAATTATATTATATAGTCGGTCATTATCATGTCAAAATTTTAAATTACAAGAAAGCTAGCTATATCATAATATGCATGCATGTATGCATGCTATAAATTATCACTTGTCAAGTAAGATCTAATTATATCCTGACCACTTGTACTTAAAATGAGAGTTACATCAACCTAGCTAGGTATCTAGAAGACAAAACATTTTTAATTGTATAATTAATGGGAAATAATTATTGTCACTTTCAAGTAATATTATTCTCTCAAATTAATATTTTAATTGTTTTATTTAATTAGGTATCTGATCGCGAAGGCTATCTTGAAAGAACCTTCTTAAGCCCAGCTTCACTAAGAGCCGCAGATCTTATCATTAGCTGGATGCATGATGCTGGATTAAAAACGTAATTTAACCTGGCCCCTGACAACTGTCAATTATTATTTTGCATAATTGATTCTTATATAAAGCCCCTCAACTTAATTAGTTGGTATCTAATTAAGGAACAATTAATTATCTTTAGAGTTGCTAAAAGCCTAAGTGGACATACTACAAACTTTTTATTGTAAATATTTATCTGTTATTTTGTTAAAACAGATGGATTGATAAAATGGGCAACATCCATGGCCGTACCGAGTCAATAACACCATCACCCATGGCATTGCTTATTGGATCCCATATGGTAATCCATTCATTAATTATAATTAACCTCTTTTTCTTTGTTGTTGTTCAATTTAGAGAATGCTAAAGAAAAAATAAAATTAAGTAAATGGTGTTGACTACTGGTATATTAATTTTCTGTGATTATGCAGGATACAGTCGTAGATGCCGGTATGTATGATGGTACACTTGGTATAATTTGTGCAATATCTGCTGTGAAGGCTTTAAAGATGAGCGGAAAATTAGAGAAATTGCAAAGACCAATTGAGGTATATATTAGTTTTATCATGCATGGTTCATTTCTAATGCAATTACGATTCCTCTTTGTACCGTGGCCCACGGGTAAATAGGTCAAAAGGCAATATTTATTTACTGACAAAACTGGTACCTCGGTAAGTAGCTACTTCATATCTGTATATATGATATGGTGATGAAATCACAAATCACAATTTTTGGTCTTCTATATTTTTGTTTTCTGTAGAAGAAGTTAATATATATATATATATATTTTTATTTAGGTAATAGCATTTAGTGATGAGGAGGGTATTAGGTTCCAGTCTACTTTTCTAGGAAGTGCTGCTATAGCTGGTATTCTACCAACATCTATTCTACAAGTATCTGACAAAAGGTTAATATTTCAACCTAGCTATTTAATTTAATTTGTTCAACAAATTAAACTATATATAATACTAATTAATATGTTTGGTTGTCTAAAATTCTTCCTTCAGTGGATTTACGTTGCAAGATGTTTTGAAGGAGAACTCCGTAGAAGCTACTGATGAAATCCTTTCTCAAGTTCGGTATAATTCAGAGTCTGTTTGGGGTTATATCGAGGTAATTTTTCTTGGGAGGACTTAATTTTATGAAAGATAATATTTACCCCTTTAAAATAGAGATGAAAAAAAGTATGCTCCTAAAATGTGGTGATGGGAAAGCTGGTTATAGACCAGGAATTAAGAAATTAGAAGAGTTTGATAAGCATTCTTAATTTTCAGAAAATGAAATATATATATAAGCTTTTGCAGGATCAATTGTGAATTATCCAATGTAAGGACTTGTGTGAAATGCTTTGAATTTTAATTTTATTTGTAGGTACATATTGAACAAGGTCCAGTGCTAGAAACACTTAATTATCCTCTAGGTGTGGTGAAAGGAATTGCGGGTCAAACACGATTGAAGGTATGTATATGAGTCCTACAAAACAGGCAGCCTTTTCTTATCTGACCAGGTTTGGTCTGGTACCAACATACTGTCCCACCCAGTCAGTCATGTTTAGTAGTATTGTTATTTAGTTATTCAGCTATGTTGATAGTGAGTGTTTTATATTTTTTATTTTTCAATTTTGATGCTTCCATTATTAATTGCATCCTTACCAGAAAGAACCATTCCTAGTACTGGCACTGCTGCAAAACCAGCAGGCCAGGCACAGAATATCTAATTAAGTGCTTAATTTATTGATAGCTGATATTAAATCCTATTCACTCTATGCTATATCATATGTGATATGTAGGTTACAGTGAGTGGGACCCAAGGGCATGCAGGAACGGTACCAATGCTGTTGCGTCAGGACCCAATGGTTGCTTCAGCAGATCTCATAGTAACATTGGAATCTCTCTGTAGAAATCCTGACAAGTACTTAAAGACAGATGATTTGCATAATTCCTTTGACTTTGCCGGACTGGTATGCACAGTAGGTGAGCTATTTTGCTGGCCCAGCGCAAGCAATGTCATACCAGGACAGGTGAATTTTACAGTAGATATAAGAGCAATGGATGACAAGGCCAAGGAAGCAATTGTGTCTGAATTCTCCAAGCAAATTTCAGAAAAATGTGATGGTCGGCTGGTGAATTGTGCAGTTGAACAAAAGGTAATTAATTAATTAGTTTGATTGTTGAGTTGAGCAAGAATTGTTGAATGAAGCAATTATATATATATATACTTATGTTTTCAGCATAGCGCTGAGGCAACACATTGTGACAAAGAGTTGAGGTCACAATTGAAGAATGCAGCGGATTCAAGTATAAGACAATTGTCAAGTGATGTTTTAGGTGAGATGCCTGTTTTAATGAGTGGTGCTGGACATGATGCAATGGCCATGGCTAAATTAACCAAGATTGGTATGCTGTTTGTACGGTGCCGTGGCGGTATTAGTCATTCACCGGATGAATTTGTGATGGAGGATGATGTATGGGCTGCTGGTCTCGCACTTGTTCGATTTCTTGAGCAGCATGTAGACGACCAATAATTAAATTCTGCTTATTTTCAAATGTTTGTAAAATCTCTTTTACAAATGTTTGCAATTATATATATATGTACAGAAATAGAAAAGTAAATAACATTGTTAATTAGTTCATTTTCCTCTTTATATACTGGCACATGCAATACATTTTATATACTGGCAACAAGAGGAGAGCTGTATGAGGTATCATATCATGCACAGGTAAATGCTAGCTAGCTAGCTGGTACTAAAACGGACATGTTCAAATAATTACACCTGTATTTGCTTAGATAATTAAAGCTGGCAATCTAGTCACAATTAAGGGGGCCCACCACTTATTACATCCGATCCATCATACACAAAAATTAAAAAAATAGCTGCATGCATGCCGGTGCCACCATGTCTTAGGGCTTGTTCAGATGTTACGGGATTATACGAGATGCGATTTGACGGGAATGGAAAATCACTTTTAAAAAAGTGGAAACCCACGGGTATGAATATGCATAAAATTGATTACAGAATGAGTGTTCGGTTGTACCGTGAAATTAGTTGTCGAAAGTCTCGATTTATTTTAAGAATATGTGTTCCTATTTAAATTTTCTCACTTATTTAAAATAAAACTATCACGTCAAGTAGCATATAAATTAATTTTGAGATGCAAAAAAATTATTCTTAGTATTTAAATTATGATCAATTTAAATATTTATTTACAATAACCTTACATTTGTTATCATTAAAAACATCAACTAATAGATATTCAACAATTTTAATATTGGCATTTACTGATATTTTTTATGTATAAAATATATAGCAAAAAAAATATTCGGACAAATTAATTTAGATTAAAATAGTTCATGAACTAAAACTAATATTTTTTACTTGACATAATATTATTTTGTTACAATAAAAAGACTAAAAATGATCTCACTATATGTTTTTGTAGCAACCATATTTTATTTAAAAAAAATAAAGTTCAGGTGACATCATAGATTAGTATAGATTTGTTTATTGGAGAGAAACACGTCAATAGAGCATAGGAAATAATGAGTCCGGCTAGTATGATGATAACGTCAAAATATATAGCGAAAATTACTACTTTTTAGTACGGAAAATGGTAAAAAAGCATATGCAAAGTATCTATTTTTCTGAATTATTCACCGCAAAGATGTTTTTAGGTTATTTTGGCAGGTTTTGAAGAAAGTTGCGAATTTAGGCCAAAAAAAGGGCAAAATTTTCATATTTAGACCGATTTTGAAGGAAACATCAAAATAGGGCAACACATGGAGTATGCAAACACCTCACAGAAGTGCACAACATGCAACATGGCAAAATTCACTAAAATTCGACTCAGTACAGTGCCTTACGGCCTCAGCTATACCGCATGCGGTATAAAGGTCTATGCCTAAAGGGCACAGGGATTGAATTTGTGGATTGTCTAGTTTGGATAAAATCTCGGCCATTGGAGAGCAACCTTCTAGAAGGACGAATCTCCATATGTGGTAGGCCTTGCTACGCATTGAAGTCTATTTTTAGCGCTCCAAATATAGCATGAAAAGCTATATTCGGCACCCATGTTCTCTAATGATCTCCATGATTCCACACCCTTTAGAAAGACTATATAAACCCCTCATGTAATAAGAATTAGTGTGCATGTTTTAGTTGTGTAAGTTCATAGTTTAGAGAAGAATATTGCATGTAATTTTTGTAGTTTGGAGAAAAAGAGGCGCTTGAAGTCCAAGGCGGAAGAAGGAGTTATCTAAGGAAGAAGTGTTCTAGGTTCTAGATTATATATTTCTTTTATTACTTCTTTTATTTAGTCATGGCTTTGAGTAGCTAAGCTCATCCTTTCTAAAGATGGATATAATGAATTCTAATTTATCTCTTTACTATAATATTTATTTTTCTTTTATGTCTATTTGAGATTTCGTTATACTTAGAATATTATTGAAATATGCCATTGCATACATAGTTCTGTCTACTATATGCCAATGTCCTCCACATACCTATAGGTGTTAAGTCATTGTATCTCGGTGTGAAAATGGATACAAGTACTTTAAACACTTTAGCTAATGAGACTTGGCAGCGGTTTAAAGACTAGGGTTAGAACCTAGTGGGCTCCCTTGGCAGAGCATAGATTAGATAGCATCTCGAGATTTAATTAGAAATTTATTTATTACTTGTGATAAATAGGGTTTAGGGTTATTACTTAGAGAGTAATAGGAGAATATAATTAATTAGGTTAGTGTGAGTGATTTAATTACATTATATCCTGTGATAATCTGTATTGTCCCCCCACAAGCCGACCTTAGAGTCGGAGAACCTTTTAAATACGCATAGAACCGAATCCAAGCATCCGTAGGGAATAATAGTACTGGTATGCGACTCTGCTCTGCGGAGTGGTCTATATCACATACCTATAAGTTATCCTTGATATGATTTCCAACGTTCTTTGGATTTTTTCAAACAGCACTTAAGAAATTTCACTTTTTTTTCATTCTTTTGTTTTGACCTACAAGTACAAAATAATTCTACTCGAGAGCTATGTGTAAATAGACGGGTGCAAACCACTATGTATTTTCTTGAGTAATTTTTATTATATATCTCGAGATGCAATTTTTCTCTGAAGAGAGCTATGTGGAAAGTTGTAATTGATTGGCAATTAAATGCTTGATTGCACCCGTAGAGCATTCAATTTGGTTAAATAAATGCTTAATTGCAAAGTTAAGCTTCTGTTGGATAAAGTCTATGTTGGACTTTCGAAAGAAATTGTCCGTGAATGCATGTGTTGGATATTTGGAAGTAATTTTCTGTCTCCGACTTAATTGTATCTGTCAGAATTAATACCGTACCAGTAAGAGTATGGTACAGTTTTTCTCTAATTTGCAATATATTTAGCATGTACCGAAATAAGCTTGATTATATATGCAATTGAATTTGTCAAAAACAAGGAAACAACAATTTGAATCTTTTACCTTGCATTCATAGCCACTATATGGTACTGGAACCAAGCAAAGCACATATCAATTAGCACAAAGAAAGGGTAAAATGAAGGATTTAAAAAAAAACCAGAAAAGGACATAAGAACAAGTGACAAAATATCAACTCTTGGATGAGGAGCGGGCAATAGACGAGGAAGATGGTGATAAAGACATTGAGCAATATGGAATTATCACTGGTCTCAATGAAACACAGCTCGGAGACTTGCTCCGAACGGACATTAGAAATAATTTGTGGGAGAATATGGCAAGCCATGCAAGAAATCAAAGAGGATGTAGAAATTGGATCTTGTTGAATATGCTAAACTGTGTCTGTAGCTAGTTGTTTTTGTTTTAGTATCTAATATGGATTACATTTTGTCTCAATGAGTTGTGAAGATGAGACTTTGTTAAGGTTATGGTACTTGGTACCACTGGTACCGATAAATTTTTTTGGTCATTTTGATATTGCTTATGAAGGAGCTGCATGTTTATCTGTGTGCTTTTTGGTAGTGCTGCTTTAATTGATTATATATTTCATGCTAGCTATATTTCCGTTTCTCCAATTTTAGTTATTTCGAACTGTTTTGAATCATATCAGGTCCTTTTCATATTTGTTATATATAGTATTGTCACAATTTTTTCATTTTTCTTTTCATTTTGATTGAAAAGTTGTGACAGGTTTCAATTAAAAATGAGATACAAAATTTTGCATAGAATGTCAATAATTGGTTGAGTTGGTACCAGTGCAGGTATCAATTTATATTCAAATTGCATTCAAAAGTAAGTACTCTGAATCGCTTAACAAATTGAGTTGATTACGGTTGACTTATTAATTGTTTAAGTTAACGACATTTAGTTAACTGGATGCTCGGTGCCTTGTTCAAACTTTGTTAACACAGTTTACTTTAATGAAATATATTTAATTAAAATTGTAATACAATTAGATTCATCAATTATATTATAATTATGTTATATGACAACAATAATATCAGGGCAATATAGTCTTTTTCTTATTACATATATATTTTATTCAAATACATGCTACTTTCTTATTCATTTTTATTTGCCGAACATGAACTCCTTAGCGCTCCTTAAGCTAAGATTTTCGGCCCATTCTTGTAACATCCACCAGGGACTGTACTATTTCCATGTGTGCCTGGGGGACATTCACATTTGAATGATCCCGGAGTGTTTGTACAAATACCATAGCAATTCGAACTAATCTGGCACTCATCTGTATCTATATATATAGTAAGAAAGAAAAATATATAGGAGAGTTAGACAATATTATGCATCAACTGTGAGAGTATAGTTAATTTTGATTAAATTTACAATAATAAACAAGACTTTTTCTTTCAACTGAAAGAAGAGCAATTTTTTTTTTCTCTCTAAGATTGCTGAGGTCAATAAAAGTTGAGCATATCATTTGTAGTATGTACATATGTATATAACGTACCTTGGCAACCATTAAGGAGATAGGGGTTTCCGTGGTACCCTGGTGCGCAATTGCATATATAACCTTGACCAGTGGCGTGGTCAACACATTTGCTGTTAGTGCTAACACATGCATAATGGGTTCTATTTTGTTTTGCTATTTTGCAGGTCTCGTTCCCTACAACCCAATCAAGAACAACCAAAAATTTCTTGGCATCCTTGTAGAAGGAGTCAGGTGTGGTGAGATATGTGGTGCTAAATTTGAAGTTTTTTGTTTCTATTAGCATCGCATACCCACAAGGGCTGAAGCTTGCGGTATGAGAACTGTTGTACCTTTTATCAAATGTAATATCATAATACTTCATTCCAAACGGAATGGCAGTCTGGCAGCAACCGATACCAGAGCATGAGCCATTCACCAGTTCCTGCTCACTCAAGCTCATAGATGTACACCCTGTTGTGTACCAAATAGATTGATTCCTTGAAAGTTTGACATATGCAGATGTCTCACTACCTACTACCATGAACCTATTTTCGGTATTTGATAACCAAAATGGTGTATTGGTCAAATCAACAGCATACTCAGCCCCACGAATTTGTTTGCTTGAGCTAAGATAACACAGCCAAGAAACAAAGACCTCAATCCGAGCTTGGCTTTGGGAAACGGATATGCTGTGTAATACAGATACCTCTGCGCTTGAAGCAGGCATAGATATTGCCTTGTAGCTACCGTCGATCGTCTTATTACACATGAGGTTGAACTCTTCAGATCTGGAACAATTTTTACCTATCCCAAATGGATAGGTGACCTGTAATTATATGCAACTTTTTAATGTTAAATAATTAAGATGTTGTATGTAAATAACAGTTTACTTTTTTTTTAATTCTATGTATGATTGCAATTTTAAACACCTTTTCTTTTTCTTTTTTATAATTTACAAGTTATGAATCATGAGTTTGCCCTTTTCTTTAGTAATATACATGGAATGTACCTCGGTGTCTCCACAATGTGTCGGACATCCAGCAGGGGGTTGAAATATTAGTTGAGCTACACATAATGACAGTAGTAGCATGAAGAAGAAAATGATAGCCATGTATATATATTTATGTATCTTAAAACAACTAAAAGGCTTTAGGAAATTCAGGTGGTGGTTTTCAAGTTTGAAAAACAGAGACAGATTGATGGAGTTAATTGGTTGAAGAAAAGTGAGTGATTTACTTAATTTATAGACATAGAAGAAAATAACTAACTAGAACCTGCTGTTTTTAATATGTAATAGAGTGATGGAATGAAAAACTCTATCAGGAAACAATTCAAGCTTCACTTACTAATTAGAACCTATTGTTTACAATATCTAGTAGGGGGATGGGATGGCAAGCCCTATGAATAAAAATTTCAAGCTTGCCGTACGTACTAATTACAACCTACTATTTATTTGTAGAGCAAGAGCGGTATATCTATATTCTCAATTAATGTTTTAAAGTGAAAATAAATAATTAATACAATGTGTGCATTCTCAATGACTCAAAAAGTTTGTAGGTTAATCATTTCTTAATAAATCGCTAATCCAACCTGCTGTTTTGCTGTGAACACTAGAAACAGTAAAAATTTCTGGACCATCGGATCAGCGATTTTCAAAATTGCTTAATAAATAATAAAAAAATTCCAAAAAATATAAAATTTGGTCTCTAAGTACATTTCTATATGGAGATCATGTTGAGCGGTTCAGATCGGTCGTTTGAATTTTCAAATCGTAAAATATGAGTGTGAAGTAAAATAGTCGCTTTACTTCTCAACTCACCATAGCAGCCCATCTCTCTCTCTCTCTCTCTCTCTATATATATATATATATATATATATATATATATATATATATAGTTAGGCTGGGGTGCTATGGATAGCATAGTGGCCTCTATGCTACGGCTCAATATTCGAGTTTTCAAAATCCAAACGGTCGATCCGAACCGTTCATCTTATTCTCCATATTAATATCTACTCGGAGACCAAATTTTACATTTTTCTGAATTTTTTTACTATTTATTAAGTATTTTACAAAATTGTTGATCCAACGGTGGCTGCACAAAACAGTAAAACCGTTGGATTAGCGATTTTCAAAGTGGCTTAATAAATAGTAAAAAAATTCAGAAAATTATAAAATTTGGTCTCCAAGCAGATATTAATATGGAGAATAAGATGAACGGTTCGGATCGACCGTTTGGATTTTGAAAACTCGAATATTGAGCCGTAGCATAGAGGCCACTATGCTATCCATAGCACCCCAGCCTAACTCATATATATATAGAGGTGGGCTACGGTGAGTTGCGAAGTAAAACACATTTCTACTTCACGCCGTATTTTATTTTGAAAGCCCAAACGACCGATCCGAACCGTTAGATGTTTAATCCATATTGAAATGTGCTTGGAGACCAAATTTTACATTTTTTGGAATTTTTTTACTATTTATTAACCATTTTTGAAAATTGCTGTTTTGCTGTGAACAGTAAGAAACAGTAAATTTTTCTGGACCATCAGATCAGCGACTTTCAAAATTGCTTAATAAATAGTAAAAAAATTCCAAAAAATATAAAATTTGGTCTCCAAGCACATTTCAATATGAAGAACAAGATGAACGGTTCGGATCGACGTTTTGAACTTAAAAATCACAAAATATGAGCGTGAAGTAAAATAGTCGCTTTACTTCGCAACTCACCGTAGCCCACCTCATATATATATATATATATAAAAGTATGTATGTATATCATACCCGTGCGTTGCAACAGGGACATATTATAAGAAACAAATATATCAATGAAAATAATAATTATCTAAAAATTAAGACACATGTTAATAGAAAATTTATATGATTATGTATTTTTAATTAACTTTAATCGTGATCTCTGATAACAATTTGATGATGTGATGATTCTTTATTTTTAATTACCAATGATATCAAATAATAGCTCAATTCAAATCCAATATCAAATATCATACAATAATTCAATATCAACATATAATATGATATCAAAAAACATAAATAAAAAGTGTTATCGTGTGTATGTATATGATATATACAGACACACACATATTATAAAAGAAATATATATTCACACACACGTTCCAGTTTATAATCTTCTTTGTTTCAAATTTAGAATACACACACACACATTGATATATTCTAAATTGTCCACACCAATATATATATATAGAAACAAAGAAAAAGAAAAATAAGGAAATAAAAAATAATAATTTTCATTGTGATCCATATAGAAACGAAGAAGAATTAAGAAAACAAAGAAATAAAAAAAAAACAAAAAGTGAAGTCTTCTCAATTAAAGAGGAGAAATATGGAAACAAAGAAATAAGGAAACAGATAAATATATCGCTAAATTTCAGAATTTGTTCAATTTTAATTGTAACGTATCGTGTGGCAGCACATGTGGTGAGTATGTTTTAACTAAATTTAGACTTCTATACATAAAACATATGTATTTAATCAAAAAAAGACAAATTATGTAATTGGAGGGCTGAGATCAAATCCGAAGTTTCATCTTTCAATCGTAGCCGTTGACGGATCGGATACCCAACATGCTTAATAATAGAATTGAGAAATTGAGATATATGTATATTTATTATTTTTGAAAAAATAATAAACAAGTAATTTCTAATGCTGGCCTAGCTGTGGATGTATCTGAACTCTGAAGTGATCCAGCTTGAAAAAGAAAAAAGAAAAATAATTGCTTCAAAGTTATACATGCATATAGATTCTAGTAGATTGTAGTAGATTCCAGAGGCTTTCACCAAATATGGTAACTGTTCTAGTACGTAGGAGGTGGCAAGGCTCTTTATGATTACGAAGTTGTAATTGTGATATGCAACAGCTGGCTTTCTCTTCGAGTGAGCTCTCCATTTTGCACCAGGGGCTGACTGGGTTGTGTTAATTGCCAACTAGTACATGACTAACCCTATTAGAGAAATATATATATATATATATATAGGAGGGTTCAAATACATCCAAATTTTTGTGCAGCTAAATTAAGGTTTTAACTTCCATTTTGTTAGCACAATTAACTTGATTCTTGCTTTAATTCATTTGAATTTAATTGTAAAAATTTCGCAACGTAACACATTGGATCAACGATTTTCAAAGTGGTTTAATAAATAGTAAAAAAATTTCAAAAAATGTAAAATTTGGTCTCCAAGCACATCTTAATATATAGATCGCATCTAACGGTTCGGATTGACTATTTGAACTTTGAAAATGGAGAAAAAGAATTTGAAAGATAGGGTGCATTTGAACCCTCCTCATATATATATATATATATATATATATATATATAGAGGTTGGCTAAGATCAAAGTGGTAGTTCCTGAGCTTTGGTGCTACCAATTCATTTTTCAATTTTCAAAGTTCAAAACGTTGATCCGAACCGTTCATCTTGTTCTCCATACTAATATGTGCTTGGAGACAAATTTTACATTTTTCTGAATTTTTTTACTATTTATTAAGCCACTTTGAAAATTGATGATCCAACGGTGGCTTCTGATTTTACTATTTTGTTAAGCCACCGTTGGATCAGCGATTTTCAAAGTGGCTTAATAAATAGTAAAAAAATTCAGAAAAATGTAAAATTTGGTCTCCAAGCATATTTGAATATAGAGATCAACTTGAACGGTTCGGATCGGCGTTTTGAACTTTGAAAATTAAAAAATAAATTGGTAGCACCAAAGTTCAGAAACTACCACTTTGATCTTAGCCAACCTCTATATATATATATATATATGCATTAAAATTAATTTATAAACTTTTTAATTTTGACCACTTGATTTTATTTCAAATTAACTCAAAATTTTAAATATTTTATATGTAGACACATCACTCATAATGTAAATAGGTTTCAACGATTTAGATTCGTTATTTGAAGTCAATCTGATAAATTTTAAAATTGAGTTCACAAAGAAAAATCTTGATCTAGCTAGTAAGAGGCCGGCAAAGAAGATAACTGCAAGAATTAAATATAGTTAATTAGCTGGTGATTTTTTCCTCTTGCATGGATTGAAACCACAACATATATTGCTGTCATTCCAATATTAAATTTCTGGAGATTGAGAGAATATATATATATATATATATATATATATATATATATATATAGAGAGAGAGAGAGAGAGAGAGAGAGATGGGGGCTATGGTACATTGCAATGTATAGCTATTTTTGTACATTGGACTATAACTCACCGAATTCAAAGTCGAAATAACATATCCAAACCGTTCATCTTATTTTTCATATTAATGTTTTTGGACCAAATTTTATATCTTTTGGAAAGTTTTTACTATTTTTTTAGATTTATTGAAAATCGCTACGCATAGTATAGAGGGCCTTTGTGCAAGGACTCAATATTTTAGTTTTCAAAATCCTAACGGTTGATACGAACCATTCAACATGATCTCCATATGAATATGTACTTGCAAACCAAATTTGACATTTTTTAAAATTTTTTACTATTTTTTTATATAGATAAAAAATCACTTGATCTGAAGACGACTATTATAATATCACTTTAAACTTTTTAAGATAGGTAGAAAGTTTTCAACCCTTCCAAATTATAGAAATTCACATATTTACTCAAAAACAATAAAATAATAAATTTTAACATTTCAAATTTATTAAACAGTATTAATTAATAAAAGATGACTATTATACCCCTTTCCATTCCTGTCTCCAGCTCCAGAGAAAACTTGGTACCAATCGCCACAAAGATGACTATTAAGTAAATGGTGTTGACTACTGGTATATTAATTTTCTGTGATTATGCAGGATACAGTCGTAGATGCCGGTATGCATGATGGTACACTTGGTATAATTTGTGCAATATCTGCTGTGAAGGCTTTAAAGATGAGCGGAAAATTAGAGAAATTGCAAAGACCAATTGAGGTATATATTACTTTTATCATGCATGGTTCATTTGTAATGCAATTACGATTCCTCTTTGTACAGTGGCCCATGGGTAAATATGTCAAAAGGCAATATTTGTTAATTGACAAAACTGATACCTCAGTAAGTACCTACTTCATATTTGTATAAATGATATGATGATGATACCACAAAACAATTTTTGGTCTTCTATATTTTTGTTTTCTGTAGAAGTTGTTAAATTTTTTTATGTTTTTTATTTAGGTAATTGCATTTAGTGATGAGGAGGGTATTAGGTTCCAGTCTACTTTTCTAGGAAGTAGTGCTGCTATAGATGGTATTCTGCCAACATCTATTCTATAAGTATCTGACAAGAGGTTAATATTTTAACCTAGCTATTTAATTTAATTTGTTCAAAAAATTAAACTATATATGATACTAATTAATATATTCGGTTGTCTAAAATTCTTCCTTCAGTGGATTTACGTTGCAAGATGTTTTAAAGGAGAACTCTGTAGAAGCTACCGATGAAATCCAGAGTCTGTTTGTGGTTATATCGAGGTAGTTTTTCTTGAGAGGACTTAATATCAGGAAAATGAAATATATATATAAGCTTTTGCAGGATCAATTGTGAATTATCCAATGTAAGGACTTGTGTAAAATGCTTTGAATTTTAATTTTATTTGTAGGTACATATTGAACAAGGTCCAGTGCTAGAAACACTTAATTATCCTCTAGGTGTGGTGAAAGGAATTGTGGCTCAAATACGATTGAAGGTATGTATATCGGTCCTACAAAACAAAACAGGCAGCCTTTTCTTATCTGACCAGGTCTGGTCTGGTACACTTAATCAACCCTTATATATTATGTTGTACCAGCCAGGTCTGGTACCAACATACTGTCCCACCCAGTCAGTCATGTTTAGTAGTATTGTTATTTAGTTATTCAGCTATGTTGACAGTGAGTGTTTTATATTTTTTATTTTTCAATTTTGATGCTTCCATTATTAATTGCATCCTTACCAGAAAGAACCATTCCTAGTACTGGCACTGCTGCAAAACCAGCAGGCCAGGCACAGAATATCTAATTAAGTGCTTAATTTATTGATAGCTGATATTAAATCCTATTCACTCTATACTATATCATATGTGATATGTAGGTTACAGTGGGTGGGACCCAAGGGCATGCAGGAACGGTACCAATGCTGTTGCATCAGGACCCAATGGTTGCTTCAGCAGATCTCATAGTAACATTGGAATCTCTCTGTAGAAATCCTGACAAGTACTTAAAGACTGATGATTTGCATAATTCCTTTGACTTTGCCGGACTGGTATGCACAGTAGGTGAGCTATTTTGCTGGCCCAGCGCAAGCAATGTCATACCAGGACAGGTGAATTTTACAGTAGATATAAGAGCAATGGATGACAAGGCCAAGGAAGCAATTGTGTCTGAATTCTCCAAGCAAATTTCAGAAAAATGTGATGGTCGGCTGGTGAATTGTGCAGTTGAACAAAAGGTAATTAATTAATTAGTTTGATTGTTGAGTTGAGCAAGAATTGTTGAATGAAGCAATTATATATATATACTTATGTTTTCAGCATAGCGCTGAGGCAACACATTGTGACAAAGAGTTGAGGTCACAATTGAAGAATGCAGCGGATTCAAGTATAAGAGAATTGCCAAGTGATGTTTTAGGTGAGATGCCTGTTTTAATGAGTGGTGCTGGACATGATGCAATGGCGATGGCTAAATTAACCAAGATTGGTATGCTGTTTGTAAGGTGCCATGGTGGTATTAGTCATTCGCCGGATGAATTTGTAATGGAGGATGACGTATGGGCTGCTGGTCTCGCACTTGTTCGATTTCTTGAACAGCATGTAGATGACCAATAATTAAATTCTGCTATTTTCAAATGTTTGTAAAATCTCTTTTACAAATGTTTGCAATTATATATATATGTACAGAAATAGAAAAAGTAAATAACATTGTTAATTAGTTAATTTTCCTCTTTATATACTGGCACATGCAATACATTTTATATACTGGCAACAAGAGGAGAGCTGTATGAGGTATCATATCATGCACAGGTAAATGCTAGCTAGCTAGCTGGTAGTAAAACGGACATGTTCAAATAATTACACCTGTATTTGCTTAGATAATTAAAGCTGGCAATCTAGTCACAATTAAGGGGGCCCACCACTTATTACATCCGATCCATCATACACAAAAAAAAAAAGAAAGAGCTGCATGCATGCCGGTGCCACCATGTCTTAGGCTTGTTCAAATGTCACGGGATTATACGGGATGTGATTTGACGGGAATGGAAAATCACTTTTAAAAAAGTGGAAACCCACGGGTATGAATATGCATGGAATTGATTATAGAATGAGTGTTCGGTTGTATCGTGAAATTAGTTGTTGGAAGTTTTGATTTATTTTAAGAATGTGTTCCTATTTTAATTTTCTCACTTATTTAAAATAAAGATATCACGTCAAGTAGCATATAAATTAATTTTGAAATGCAAAAAAAATATTCTTAGTATTTAAATTATGATCAATTTAAATATTTATTTACAATAACCTTACATTTGTTATCATTAAAAACATCAACTAATAGATATTCAACAATTTTAATATTGGCATTTACTGATATTTTTTTATGTATAAAATATATAGCAAAAAAAAATATTCGGACAAAATTAGTTTAGATTAAAATAGTTCATGAACTAAAACTAATTTTTTTTTACTTGACATAATATTTTTTTGTTACAATAAAAAGACTAAAAATGATCTCACAGATATGTTTTTGTTGCAACCATATTTTATTAAAAAAAAATTAAAGTTCAGGTGACATCATAGATTAGTATAGATTTGTTTATTGGAGAGAAACACGTCAATAGAGCATAGGAAATAATGAGTCCAGCTAGTATGATGATAACGCCAAAACATATAGCGAAAATCACTACTTATAAGTATGAAAATTGGTAAAAAAGCATATGCAAAGTATCTATTTTTCCTAATTATTCACCGCAAACATGTTTTTAGGCTATTTTGGCAGGTTTTGGAGAAAGTTGCGAATTTATGCCGAAAACATGGCAAAATTATCATATTTAGACCGATTATGAAGGAAGTGTCAAAATAGGACAACACATGGAGTATGCAAACACCTCACACGAAGTGCACAACATAACATGGCAAAATTCACTAAAATTCGGCTAAGTACAGTGCCTTACGGCCTTAGGTATACCGCATGCGATATAAAGGTCTATGCGTCAAGGGCACACATATTGAATCTGTGGATTGTCTAGTTTGGATGAAATCTCGGCCATTGATGAGCAACCTTCTAGAAGGACGAATCTCCAGATGTGGTAGGCCTTGCTACGCATTGAAGTCTATTTTTAACACTCAAAATATAGCATGAAAAACTATATTTGGCACCCATGTTCTCTAATGATCTCCATGATTCCACACCCTTTAGGAAGACTATATAAAACCCTCATGTAATAAGAATTAGTGTGCATGTTTTAGTTGTGTAAATTCATAGTTTAGAGCAGAATATTGCATGTAATTTCTGGAGTTTGGAGAAGAAGAGGCGCTTAAAGTCCAAGGCGGAAGAAGTGTTCTAGGTTATAGGTTATGTATTTCTTTTATTACTTCTTTTATATAGTCATGGCTTTGAGTAACTAAGCTCCTCCTTTCTAGAGATGGATATAATGAATTCTAATTTATCTCTTTACTATAATATTTATTTTTCTTTTATATTTATTTGATATTTCGTTATACTTAGAATGTTATTGAAATATGTCATTGCATACATAGTTCTATTTACTATATGCCAATGTCCTCCACATACCTATAGGTGTTAAGTCATTGTATCTCGGTGTGAAAGGGGATACAAGTAAGTACTTTAAACACTTCGGCTAACGAGGCTTGGCAGCGGTTTAAAGACTAGGATTAGAACCCAGTGGGCTCCCTTGGCAGGACATAGATTAGATGCATCTCGAGATTTAATTAGAAATTTATTTATTACTTGTGATAAATAGGGTTTAGGGTTATTACTTAGCGAGTAATAGAAGAATATAATTAATTAGGTTAGTGTGAGTGATTTAATTACATTATATCATGTGATAATCTGTATTGTCCCCCACAAGCCGACCTTAGAGTCGGAGAACCTTTCAAATACGCATAGAACCGAATCCAAGCATCCGTAGGGAATAATAGTACTGGTATGCGACTCTGCTCTGCGGAGTGGTCTATATCACATACTTATAAGTTATCCTTGATATGATTTCCAACGTTCTTTGGATTTTTTCAAACAACACTTAAGAAATTTCACTTCTTTTCATTCTTTTGTTTTGACCTACAAGTACAAAAGAATTCTACTCGAGAGCTCTGTGTAAATAGACGGGTGCAAACCACTATGTATTTTCTTGAGTAATTTTTATTATATATCTCGAGATGCAATTTTTCTCTTAAGAGAGCTATGTGGAAAATTGTAATTGATTGGTAATTAAATGCTTGATTGCACCTGTAGAGCACTCAATTTGGTTAAATAAATGCTTAATTGCAAAGTTAAGCTTCTGTTGGATAAAGTCTATGTTGGACTTTCGGAAGAAATTGTCCATATAAGTGAATGCATGTGTTGGATATTTGGAAGTAATTTTGTCTCTGACTTAATTGTATCGGTCAGAATTAATACCATACCAGTAAGAGTATGGTACAGTTTTTCTCTAATTTGCAATATATTCAGCATGTACCGAAATAAGCTTGATTGTCTATGCAATTGAATTTGAATCTTATACCTTGCATTCATAGCCACTATATGGTACTGGAACCAAGCAAAGCACATATCAATTAGCACAAAGAAAGGGTAAAATGAGGGATTTCAAAAAGAACCAGAAAAGGGCATAAGAACAAGTGACAAAATACCAACTCTTGGATGAGGAGCGGGCAATAGACGAGGAAGATGATGATGAAGATGTTGAGCAATCTGGAATTATCAATGGTCTCAATGAAACACAGCTTGGGGACTTATTCCGAACGGGCATTAGAAATAATTTGTGGGAGAATGTGCCATGCCGTGCAAGAAATCAAAAAGGACGTAGAAATTAGATCTTGTTGAATATGCCAAACTGTGTCTGTAGTGAAATCCTGTTTTCGTTTTAGTATCTAATATGGATTACATTTTGTCTCAATGAGTTGTGAAAATGAGACTTTGTTAAGGTTACGGTACTTGATAACACGGGTACCGATAATTTTTTTGGTCATTTGATATTGCTTATGAAGGAGCTGCATGTTTATCTGTGTGCTTTTGATTGGTAGTGCTGCTTTAATTGATTATATAGTTCATGCTAGCTATATTTCCGTTTCTCCAATTTTACTTGTTTCGAACTGTTTTGAATCATATCAGGTCCTTTTCATTTATTTTATATATAGTATTGTCACAATTTTTCTTTTTCTCATTTTTCTTTTCATTTTGATTGAAAAGTTGTGACAGATTTCAATTAAAAATGAGATACAAAATTTTGCATAGAATATCACTAATTGGTTGAGTTGGTACCAGTGCAGGTATCAATTTAGATTCAAATTGCATTCAAAACTTTTCAAGTACTCATAATGGCTTAACCAATTGAGTTGATTACGGTTGACTTGTTAATTGTTTAAGTTAACGACACTTAGTCAACTGGATGCTCTGTGCCTAGTTCAAACTTAGATTCATCAATTATATTATAATTATGTTATATGACAACAATAATATGAGGGTAATATAGTCTTTCTAGTCTTTCTCTTATTACATATATATTTTATTCAAATATATGCTACTTTCTTAATCTTTTTTATTTGCCGAATATGAACTCTTTAGCGCCCCTTAACTTCTTAATCCACCATGCCGAAGGGGGCCTTATAGTAAGAAAGAAAAATATATAGGAGAATTAGACAATATTATGCATAAACTGTTAGAGTATACTTAATTTTGATTAAATTTACAACAATAAACAAGACTTTTTCTTTCAACTGAAAGAGGAGCAATTTTTTTTTTCTCTAAGATTGCCGAGGTCAATAAAAGCAAGCATAATTATATTTATAACTAAGAAAGTGGAGCATATCATTTGTAGTATGTACATATATATATAACGTACCTTGGCAACCATTAAGGAGATAGGGGTTTCCGTGGTATCCTGGTGCGCAATTGCATATATAACCTTGACCAGTGGCGTGGTCAACACATTTACTGTTAGTGCTAACACATGCATAATGGGTTCTATTTTGTTTTGCTATTTTGCAGGTCTCGTTACCTACAACCCAATCAAGAACAACCGAAAATTTCTTGGCATCCTTAGTCGAAAATCTCTTGGCATCCTTGTTAAAGGAGTCAGGTGTGGTGAGATATGTGGTGCTAAATTTGAAATTTTTTGTTTCTATTAGCATCGCATACCCACAAGGGCTGAAGCTTATGGTATTAGAACTGTTGAAGCTTCTATCAAATTTAATATTATAATACTTCATTC
This sequence comes from Carex rostrata, assembly GCA_964058875.1. Taxonomy (NCBI): domain Eukaryota; kingdom Viridiplantae; phylum Streptophyta; class Magnoliopsida; order Poales; family Cyperaceae; genus Carex; species Carex rostrata. Next base: position 1,270,174 of record CAXKVT010000014.1, on the reverse strand, counting down.
CAAACGGAATGGCAGTCTGGCAGCAACCGATACCAGAGCATGAGCCATTCACCAGTCCTTGCTCACTCAAGCTCACAGATGTACACCCTGTTGTGTACCAGATAGATTGACTCCCTTTAAGTTTGACATATGCAGATGTCTCACTACCTAATACCATGAACATATTTTCGGTATTTGATAACCAAAATGGCGTATTGGTCAAATCAACAGTATACGTACCCCCACGAATTAAGCTTGAGTTAAGATAACATAGCCAAGAAACAACGACCTCAATCCGAGCTTGGCCTTGGGACACGGATATGCTGTTTAATACTAATAACTCAGATACCTCTGCAGCAGGCAGAGATATTGCCTTGGTGCTACCGTCTTTCGTCTTATTACACAGGAGGTTGAACTCTTCAGATCTGGAACAATTTTTACCTATCCCAAATGGATAGGTAACCTGTAATTATATGCAACTTTTTAATGTTAAATAATTAAGATGTTGTATGTAAATAACAGTTAACTTTTTTTAATTCTATGTATGATTGCAATTTTAAACAATTTTTTTTATTATGATTTACAACTTATGAATCATGAGTATGCCCTTTTCTTTAGTAATATATATGGAATGTAGTACGTACCTTGGTGTCTCCACAATGTGTCGGACATCCGGCAGGGGGTTGAAATATTGGTTGAGCCACAGAGAACGACAGTAGTAGCATGAAGAAGAAAAGGATAGCCATATATATATATATATATATATTAATGTATCATAAAACATCTAAAATGCTTTAAAAAATTCAGGAGGTTGTTTTGAAATTTGAAAAACAGAAACAAATTGATGGAGTTTGGTTGAAGAAGAGTGAGTGATTTACTTAATTTATAGGCATAGAAGAAAAATAACTAACTTGAATCTTCATTGTAATTGCTTGCTGTGCTCTATTAATTCAAAAATTGTTGTGAGTTTGAACAAATATTTATAGTGTTATCTTGTTCTCTTTTTTTTTTTTCTAAATAAAGTTTTCCTGTTATTTGTCACCTTTAATCTTTACATGCGCGCCTCCATAGATATTAATGAATTGCCAGACCAATATATAATTATAAAACAACAAGTTAAGTTAAATTTGATCATTTAATTATCTACTAAAAATAAAATTACTTAAATAACCCTGCAAAATTCTAGTCCACTAATAAATTAGAAAATGGCAATTTCCAGATATTCCTCAAATTCTTATTTCCAAGAAAAAAAGGTACTTTGGTCCAAAATTTTTATTTAATATAAAAAATATAAAATTTTCAAATCTACACACGTTTTGAATAAAGTTTTAAATCTGCCAATTCCGGTAAATAATTTACCAGAAATAAGCCCTATGTACTGTAAATTATTCAACAAATTTAAAATCCTATTTCTGGTAAATAATTGATCAAAAATAGAATTTTCTGATTTTTTATTTTAATTAAATAGAAGATCTTATAATTTTATTTTTCTATTAAAATATTAGAAATATTTTTATATTTCTATAATAATAGATAAAATACTATATAATTGAATTTATTAGAAAGGCCGCGACAAATAACCTATATCAATATTTTTTTAGGCCGGATTTTTTGCAGCTGTAAGAAAAATTAAAATATTTCTTTGAAAAAATTTCTAGTGTATACCCATGTAAACTTTTAAAATAGCCAATTTCCCCATGAAAATATTTTAATATCCAATATCCCCATAAAAACTTAATATCCTTTCCTTTATACCCTTTAATTCACTAATTTATAATTTAGACAAATATAACCCTTCATTTTAAATGGAGATCTCCCAATGAATGAGCAAAATTGAATAAAAGAGAAGAAAAAAGAAAAGAGAGACTTCTTCTTCTTCATCTCTATGTTTAAACTCTAAACTCCTCCTTCGTCTACTCCAATTGTGTATAGTTAATTAATTTGATAAAATAGGAAATTAAATTACAAAATAGGACATCAACAGAGATTCGCACCTTTGCTGGTGATGTGCAATCATAGACAAGTAACTAAATATATTACACGAATACTTCGCCAATCACATCAGCTAACACAAAATGGAAATATATCACATTACAGAATTCCATCCAACAACCAAATAAACCAAAGATTGATAACATTTCATGAATCAAAATAACATAATAAAAGAAAAATAAAACATTGTTCTTCAATCATCACTCAACATGCAGACACATCAAGCCACGGAGAGTTCTTATTCATGATTGAAATCTGAATTTATGAAAAAGAAACCCCAAAAAGAAAAAGAAAAATCAAACTTAAAACATAAAACATAAAAGTATAAATCTTTGTTAGGTGCTTCCAAAATCAAAAGCTTAGACCTTGTAAATAATCATTGCACTTTCCGATATTCGCTGATTGTTGTCATTTTCACAAATTCCAGCATTTTGCATCTATAGTAAGTATACAAGAGGAATTGGAGAAGAAAATAATTTCTATTTTGATTTGTACAATGAGCATATTTATAAGCGTATTGCATCAATCACTAGTCTATCCTAACTATGGTTTAGTCATTTGACTAGAGTAAGCGCTATGTTGTTACCATCACTATTAGTTGAAACAAATTAAAAGGATCATTCTGTCTCAGTTACGTCAAGAAGCCTCTTTGTTTGCTAAAAACTGGATCGGTCCAGTTATTTCATAGCAAGATCATCGGAGGAGGAATTTAGATATGGAGATGAAGAAGATCAAGCATCGTTTTTCTTTTCTCTTCTCTTTTATTCAATTTTGCTCATTTAAAGGGAGATCTTCATTTGAAATAAAGGGTATATTTGTCTAAATAAGAAATTTAATGCACAAAAGGGAATAAAAGAAAGGATGTTAGATTTCTATGGAGATATTAGATATTAAGGTGTTTTCATGGAGAAATTGGCTATTTTAAAAGTTTACATGGGTACACTAGAAATTTTCTCTATTTCTTCGTGTGTTATTGAAAAAAATTAAAATGTTTTGGATTTCAGTTATTGATCTCGATTCAAAAGTCACTTCCGAATAAATAAGAAAATTATTGTGGTCCTAATACATTCAAATTCTAAAATAAAATTGATTTGACACTTCGACTCTGCCTTCCACTAATGAGTACGGATTTCTGTCTTTTGAAGCTAAATTGGTAAAAAAATTTTTAGTTTATTATTATATCCGGTAAATCAACAACACATGATTAAAATTTTCTGAACATAATTGCTAGTCCGTATCGTATCTCTTAACGTTCGAAATATTTTTGTTTCCGTTGTCTGACTGTCTGATCACATCATCAAAAGAAAAGAGTCTATATGCTATTAACAAAAATACATATAATTTATGAGGAGAGTTCAAATGCCTCAATTTTTTGTGCCTCCATCATGCCTTTATTTTTAAAATGCTAATAACTCAAAATTTAAATCATAAACGTCAAAATAAAACCGTTAGATGTGATCTATGTTATTTTCTTTATGTGCTCATAAAAATTTATTACATTTTGGTTTTGTTTATATGTGAAGCATTTAGAGGAAAATTGAATGTCCATAAATTGTCCACATTAGTACGTTTATACAAGCTCTTGATGACAACCAAAATAAAATTTAAATGTCATAATTTTTTACACATTAATATATAAAATGATGTAGATCATATCTAACGGTTTTATTTTGAATTTTAAGTTTTTAAATTTTGAGTTATTAAAGTTTTTAAAAAATAGAGGCATGATGAGGGCATAAAATATGGAGGCATTTGAATCCTCCTCATAATTTATATATATTTAGTTAGATACATCTGTAACATTAAGAAAATATGGAATCTTGAAAATATTAATAATAAAAAAAAAACATGTCTAACAAAATTTACAAATTCAAGATTTTAAACTATCAAATATCTCACTTTCATATAATTTGTAAACAAATATGTCTCTTGTCTCCATTGGTTGGATATAGATTGTGCGGATCCGTGAGTAGAAGTTTTGATGGTTTTGAAAAAAAATACAACTATTTGATTCATAACGAATGTCCGGATGTCAGAATGAATTTAGTCCCACAAACTTTGCGGTAAGAATAATCGAGAGTATATAAGGCCTAAGAGGCCTAAATAATTGAAAGCGCCGAGTGTGGAGAGAGAATTGATGCGTCGCTACTTTGATAAATGGATTCGAAAGCGGAAGTTAATTTTTTAGTTTGAAACTGGGGGATATATCCAGAAATCCGGATCCGTATTTTAGCAATTATCCACTCCGAATTACACGGATTCGGATTCGGATCCACACAATTATCCACTCCGAATATGATGTGACTGATTTTATGAATAACCTAGACTGAAGTGTTATTGCTGGTTAAATATACCTTCATAATTTGATGTGTATTTGTGTGGATTAATCCGACCTATTTGAATGGTTGTTAAATTAAACTAATTATTTTGTGGGAGCCTTACTCCGAATGGGCATTAGAAATAATTTGTGGGAGAATATGCCAAGCCGTGCAAGAAATTAAAGAGGACGTGAAATTAGATCTTGTTGAATATGCAAGAAATCAAAGTGAAATCAAAGAGGACGTGAAATTAGTGATATCAAGCTTTTGTTTTAGTATCTAATATGGATTCATTTTGTCTCAATGAGTTGTGAAGATGAGATTTTGTTAAGGTTATGGTACTTGATACCACTGGTACCGATACTTATATTGGTCATTTTGATACTTATGAAGGAGCTGCATATTTATCGTTGTGCATTTTGGTAGTGCTGCTTTAATTGATTATATAGTTCATGCCAGCTATATTTCCGTTTCTCCAATTTTAGTTATTTCAAACTGTTTTGAATCATATCAGGTCCTTTTCATATTTGTTATATATAGTATTGTCACAATTTTTCTTTTTCTCATTTTTCTTTTCATTTTGATTGAAAAGTTGTGATAGGTTTCAATTAAAAATGAAATACAAAATTTTGCATAGAATATCACTAATTGGTTGAGTCGGTACCAGTGCAGGTATCAATTTAAATTCAAACTGCATTCAAAACTTTTCAAGTACTCTGAATCGCTTAACCAATTGACTTGTTAATTACTTAAGTTAACGACACTTAGTTAACTGGATGCTCGGTGCCTTGTTCAAACTTTGTTAACACAATTTACTCTAATGAAATATATTTAATTAAAGATGTAATACAATTATATTCATCAATTATATTATAATTATGTTATATGACAATAATAATATGAGCGTATGGGCTCACTTTCCATAAAGGATAGTAGCTCATGTTCCGAGTAGCTTGTGCTTTTGGCACAAACACTTAAAAATTTATCAACCAGTTTGCGTTTATCTCGTAAGTTTTTCAAAATCGACGAATGATTTTGAACAACTAGATCAACGAAGTTCCAAATCTTAAAAGATATCATAGAGTTCGGAAATGCAGCCCGTTTCCCCTGTGTTCCTCCTGCGAGAATAAAAGCGGCTCCTAATCCCACAGGACCTATCAGAGTGGTATATATCAGACCCGGGCTGCATTTCAAAATATTTGAAAGAACTAAAGATTCAGATGCCCCTAACATAGGGCAGTCTATAAAAACTCTAATAGGATATTTACTTTTTGAATCGTAAAACTCTAGGAGGTCTGGCACTATTAGCTACATTAGCCTTCTAGAGTAAAGCTCGCTGTGTAGAATTATTATCCGCTCACCATATATAGTCTTTCTCTTATTACATATATATTTTTATTCAAATACATGCTACTTTCTTAATCTGTTATATTTGCCGAACATGAACTCTTTAGCGCTCCTTAACCTCTTAATCCACCATGCCGAAGGGGGCCTTACAATAAGAAAGAAAAATTATATAGGAGAGTTAGACAATATTATGCATCAACTGTGAGAGTATACTTAATTTTGATTAAATTTACAACAATAAACAAGACTTTTTTCTTTGAACTGAAGGAAGAGCAATTTTTTTTTCCTCTAAGATTCCCGAGGTCAATAAAAGCAGGCATAATATTATAACAAAGAAAGTGGAGCATATCATTTGTAGTATGTACATATATATATAAAACGTACGTACCTTGACAACCATTAAGGAGATAGGGGTTTCCGTGGTACCCTGGTGCGCAATTGCATATATAACCTTGACCAGTGGCGCGGTCAACACATTGGCTGTTAGTGCTAACACATGCATAATTGGTTCTATTTTGTTTTGCTATTTTGCATGTCTCGTTCCCTGCAACCCAATCAAAAACAACCGAAAATTTCTTGGCATCCTTAGCCGAAAATGTATTGGCATCCTTGTTAAAGGAGTCAGGTTTGGTGAGATATGTGGTGCTAAATTTGAAATTTTTTTCTATTAGCATCGCATACCCACAAGGGCTGAAGCTTGAGGTATTAGAACTGTCGAAGCTAAGATCGAATGTAATATCATAACCCTTCATTCCAAACGGAATGGCAATCTGGCAGCAACCCATACCAGAGCATGAGCCATTCACAAGTCCCTGCTCACTCAAGGTCACAGATGTACACCCTGTTTCGTACCAGATAGGTCGACTCCTTGGTGGGTTGAATATTGTGTCCCAGATAGATTTACTCGTAAGTCTGACATATGCAGATGTCTCACTACCTAGTACCATGAACCTATTTTCAGTATTTGATAACCAAAATGGCGAATCGGTCAAATCAACAGTAGACAGACTCCCACGACTAAAGCTTGAGTTAATATGACACAACCAAGAAACAACGACCTCAAACCGAGCTTGGCCTTGGGACACGGATATGCTTTGTAATACGGATTCCGATCCGTTTGAAGCAGGCACAGATATTGCCTTGTAGCTACCGTCGATCGTCTTATTACACAATATGTCGAACTCTTCAGATCTGGAACAATTTTTACCTATCCCAAATGGATAGGTAACCTGTAATTATATGCAACTTTTTAATGTTAATCATGTAAATAACAGTTAACCTTTTGTAATTCTATGTATGATTGCAATTTTGACACTTTTTTTTTATATAATTGACAAGTTATGAATCATGAGTATGCCCTTTTCTTTAGTAATATATATGGAACGTACCTCGGTGTCTCCACAATGTGTCGGACATCCGGCAGGGGGTTGAGATATTGGTTGAGCCACAGAGAACGACAGTTGTAGCATGAAGAAGAAAAGGATAGCCATATATATATATATATTAATGTATCTTAAAACAACTAAAAGGCTTTAAGAAATTCAAGTGGTTGTTTTGAAGTTTTAAAAACAGAAACAAATTGATGGAGTTTGGTTGAAGGAGAGTGAGTGATTTAATTTATAGGTATAGAAGAAAATAACTAACTTGGATCTTCATTGTAATTGCTTGTTGTTCACTTTTTTCTAAATAAAGTTTTCCTGCTTCGTCACCTTTAATCTTTATATACGCGCCTCCATAGATATTAATGAATTGCCAGACCAATATATAATTATAAAACAACAAGTTAAGTTAAATTTGACCATTTAATTATCTACTAAAAAATAAAATTACTTAAATAACCTTGCAAATTCTAGTCCATTAATAAATTAGAAAATGGTTGCTTCCAGATATTCCTCAAATTCTTATCTCTAAGAAAAAAAAAAGCATTTTGGTCCGAAATTTTTATTTAATATAAAAAATATAAAATTTTCAAATCTACACACATTTTGAATAAAATTTCAAATCTTCCAATTCCGGTAAATAATTTACCTGAAATAAGCCCTATGTACGGTAAATTATTTAACAAATTTAAAATCCTATGTCTGGTAAATACTTTATCAGAAATAGAATTTTCTGATTTTTTTATTTCAATTAAACAGAAGATGTTATAATTTTATTTTTCTATTAAAATATTACAAATATTTTCATATTTCTTTAATAATTGATAAAATACTATATAATTGAATTTATTAAAAAGACTGCGACAAATAACCCATATCAATATTTTTTTCAGGCCGGATTTTTTGCACCTGTAAGAAAAATTAAAATATTTCTTTGGGAAAATTTCTAGTGTACCCATGTAAACTTTTAAAATAGCCAATTTTTCCATGAAAACATCTTAATATTCAATATCCACATAAAAACTTAATATCCTTTCTTTTATCCCTTTTAATTCACTAAACTTGTAATTTAGACAAATATACCTCTTCATTTTAAATGGATATCTCCCTTTGAATAAGCAAAATTGAATAAACGAGAAGCAAAAAGAAAACAAAGATTTCATCTTCATCATCTCTATGTTTAAAGTATAAACTCCTCCCTCGTCTACTCCAGTTGTGGATGGTTAATTTGATTAAATAGGAAATTAAATAACAAAATAGGACATCAATAGAGATTCACACCTTTGATGGTGATGTGCAATCATAGACAAGTAACTAAACATATTACACGAATACTTCGCCAATCACATCAGCTAACACAAAATGGAAATATATCACATTACATAATTCCATCCAACAACCAAATAAACCAAAGATTGATAACATTTCATGAATGGAAATAACATAATAAAAACAAAACAAAACATTGATCTTCAATCATCACTCAACATGCAAACACAGCAAGCCACGCAGAGTGCTTATTCATGATTGAAATCTGAATTCATGAAAAAGAAACCTTTAAAAGAAAAAAAGAAAAATCAAACTTAAAACATAAAACATAACAGTATAAACCTTAGTTAGGTGCTTCCAAAATCAAAAGCTTAGACCTTGTAAATAATCATTGCACTTTCCGATATTCGCTGATTGTTGTCATTTTCACAAATTTCAGCATTTTGCATCAACCTATAGTAAGTAGACAAGAGGAATTGGAGAAGAAAATAATTTCTATTCTGATTTGTACAATGAGCATATTTAAAAGCGTATTGCATCAATCACTAGTCTATCCTAACTATGGTTCAGTCATTTAAATAGAGTAAGCACTATGTTGTTACCATCGCTATTAGTTGAAATAAATTAAAATAGAGAAGCCTCTTTGTTTGTTTAAAACTGGACCGGTCCAGATATTTCATAGCAAGATCAACGGATTGAGGAGGAGTTTAAATGTGGAGATGAAGAAGATGAAGCATCTTTTTGTTTTTCTTTTCTCTTTTATTCAATTTTGTTCATTTAAGGGAGATCTCCATTTGAAATAAAGGAGTATATTTGTCTAAATAACAAATTTAATGAACAAAAGGGGATAAAAGAAAGGATGTTAGATTTCTGTGGGGATATTGGATATTAAGTTGTTTTCACGGAGAAATTGGCTATTTTAAAATTTTACATGGGTACCCTAGAATTTTTCCCTATTTCTTTGTGTATTGCTGAAAAAAAAATTAAAATATTTTGGATTTTAGTTATTGATCTCGATTTAAAAGTCACTTCCAAATAAATAAGAAAATTATTGTGGTCCTTCTAGTACATTCAAATTCTAAAATAAAATTGATTTGACATTTCGACTCTGCCTTCCACTCATGAGTATTATTAACATGACTATGGATTTCTGTCTTTTGAAGCTAAATTGGTAAATTTTTATTTAGATTATTATTATATCCAGCCAATCAACAACACATGATTAAAATTTTCTGAACATAATTGCTAGTCCATATCGTATCTCTTAACTTTCTAAAATATTTTTGTTTCCGTTGTCTAACTGTCTGATCAAAGCGTCAAAAGAAAAGAGTCTATATGATATTAACAAAAATACATATAATTTATGAGGAGGGTTCAAATGCCTCAATTTTTTGCGCCTCCATTATGCCTTTATTTTTAAGACGCTCATAACTCAAAATTTAAATCACAAACATCAAAATAAAACTGTTAGATGAGATCTATGTTATTTTCTTTATGTGCTCATAAAAAATTATTACATTTGAGTTTCGTTATTTATATGTGAAACAATAAGATGAAAATCAACGCCTTGAAATTGTCCACATTAGTACGTTTATACAAGCTCTTGATAACAACCAAAACAAGATTGAAATGTCATGATTTTTTACATGTGAATATATAAAATGATGTAGATCATATCCAATAGTTTTATTTTGACTTTTAAGTTTTAAATTTTGAGTTATTAAAGTTTTTTAAAAATAAAGGCATGATGAGGGCATAAAAAATGAAAGCATTTGAATCCTCATAATTTATATATATTTAGTTGGATACATCTGTAACATTAAGAAAATATGGAATCTTGAAAATAATAATAATAAAAAAACATGTCTATAAGAATTTACAAATTCAAGATTTTAAACTATCAAACATCTCACTTTCATGTAATTTGTGAACAAATACGTCTCTTATCTCTGTTGGTTGGATATGGATTGTGAGGATCCGCGAGAAGCAGTTTTGACGGTTTTGAAAAAAATTACAGCTGTTCGATTCATAAAAAATATCCGGATGTCAGAATGAATTTAGTCCCACAAATTTTGCGGTAAGAATAATAGAGAGTATATAAGGCCTTAGAGGCCTAAATAATTAAATAGACCCGAGTACGTAGAGAGAGAATTGATGGCCCGCAACTTAGATAAATTAAATGACCCGAGTAAGGCCCATGGGACTTCAGCTTGGGTCCGAGGCCTAAATAATCAAATGACCCGAGTACGTAGAGTAAGAATAAAACGGAATTTAATTTTTTGATTTGAAACTGGACTTCAGCTTGGGTCCGAGGCCCATGGGACCCAAAGTGGTTCGCTCACCATCGGATCTGTTTTAAGATTCATGCGCACGAATTTTAAAGCATATACAAAAGTGTGAGCGCGAATGCTAAAGCAGATCCGATGGTGAGCGAACCCATTCAAACCACTTTGGGTCCAATGGGCATCGGACCCAAGCTGAACTCTTGAAACTGGGGGATATATCCAGAAATCCGGATCCGTAATTTAGGAATTATCCACTCCGATTGAATTACACAGATTCGGATTCGGATCGGTTTACAGCCCTAGGTAGGGTCCACTGGAAAATAATTTAGAAATGAAATAAAAGGAATAGATGTGGATCAGGCAATATTGTCGTTCGTGTGGTCGGTTAATTTATTTTCTTCATTATAATCAATTATATTTAATTATTAACGTAAATTTTCCCGAATTTTTTATTAATATCCAAATTTAATTTTAAATTTCAAAAACTAACCGCCTTAGCGTTGCAATTCGAAAAATACCCTTTCCGGGAAAAATTATAACGGAAACAGAGGTTATTTCCGGGAAAATTTTTTCCGGAACCATGCTATTTCTGGAAAAAATTTTTACGGAACCAGCCTGTTTCCGTGAAAAATTTTTACGGAAGGAGGCCTCACTACAAATGCATTGGTCCCGCTGGTCCTCCCATCCCCAATTCCCCATCACAACCCAGCTCTCCTCCGTATTTCAAGGTAATTTTTATTTATTTAATTTATTTAATTTATTTAATTTATTTAATTTATTTAATTTATTTAATTTATTTAATTTATTTAATTTATTTAATTTATTTAATTTATTTAATTTATTTAATTTATTTAATTTATTTAATTTATTTAATTTATTTAATTTATTTAATTTATTTAATTTATTTAATTTATTTAATTTATTTAATTTATTTAATTTATTTAATTTATTTAATTTTGAATGGTTTAGAATATTGTCTGATTAATTTAGAAAATGCCAAAATGATGTACAATAATTTAGAAAAATACCAAAATAGTGTAGAATAATTTGAAAAAATTTAAGGTGATTTACAATATTGTTCGAATTTTGTAGTATGGCAGACCCAGTACTTAAGCATAGATTTAGCCCCCTGTTGTGGATAGTTCACGGTAATCACAGGATATCTGAGGCGTCTAAGGAGGTAAACATTTACTTTTTTTTTTTTCATAACTCTGTAAGTAATCAAATAAATATTGTAATTAATTTTTTCCTTATTGTAGAGTACAGAAATTTTATCCGTGAGACATTATCGGCACAAATGCGAGTATAATGAGAGGTACGCACCGTTTTTAATTCGAATGGGCTTATATCAGCTCGCGACATTGCCCGATATCGCCCTCGATGCGGCCCTCATTCATGGACTTGTCGAGCGGTGGCGTCCAGAGACGCACACTTTTCATCTTCCATTCGGAGAGATGACAGGTATTAACTAATTTAAATAATTTTTTTTTTTATTCGTTACTGACAAGTCAAATATATTACAGTTTCTCTAGAGGATGTGAGTTGTCTCTGGGGTTTGCCTATTACGGGGGAGCCGATAACGGGATTTACAGACTCGGCGAGTTTCCAAGGCCGACTGTATGAGTTGCTGGGGGTGAAAGATGATGAAGTGAAGGGGTTCATGAAGAAGAGGGGAACTAATACGTACGACATGCTTATCGCCAAAAAAGCTGTCCGTGAGCGCTTCAAAACATTACCAACAGATGCGAACGACGAACAATTGAAATGGTTAGTATTTTTTTATTTACAACCTTATTCGTATTTGATATTTTTAATAATGTACTCACATTTTAAAATTGACGGTTAGGTATGTTCGTGGATTTCTCCTCGACATGCTAGGGAATACCATGTTTGCTGACAGTAGCGGGGACGGAATACCGCTGTGGTATCTCGGCATGATTGAAAACTTGGACGAGCCGAGAAAGTGCAACTGGGGCGGAGCTGTTCTCGCTTATTTATATAGAAATCTATGCCTCGCATCCAGTCCTTCATGCAAAAGCATGCATGGTCCCACCATGCTTCTGCAACACTGGTCGTGGACCCGATTTCAAATTCACCGGCCGTTACCGGGATCTCAACCGAATTGGGGCGCAGAAACAGAAGATACATGTCCATCATTTACTGACATGTGGAAAGGCCCACATAATTGGGAAAACTCGTCCCATGGTGCAACCTCCGGTCCAGGTATCCCTCGCGACCAGATTCAGAAACTGACGGATAACATGGTCAATTGGCAGCCATATGCATCTGTTTACCACAACCTTTCGAGAACAACCCGGGCGGACCAGGTACATTGTAATAAAGTCATATTCTTTCTTTCATTTATGTCATCACATTTATAATTTGTACCTAACATTGCAACTCTAAATTTGTCAGCCGTTCTACTTGTACCGCGGTCCTCTTATTTTTTATTGGATTGTTGAGCATCACAATCCTGATCGCTGCATGCGACAGTTCGGAAGATGGCAACAGATAGAGCCACCGCTTCCCCAGGATCCAGTCGAGCACCAAGAGCTGCACAAGTAATATTCGCAAATCAGATGTGGTTTACTTATTTTAAAGTACTTATTTACTTATTTATTGTACTAACCTTGTAAACAGGTTTAAATCGGGCTCAAAGAAAAATGCCAACTGGGCGCAAGTGCACCGTCGGCATGTAAACGATGCAACACATTATGCAGATCATGTGTATGAAGTAGGTCGTCCGTGGGATATAAATGACCTCCTAAGATATCGTAAATGGTACCAGGAGACCTGCATGGCATCCGTCTACCTGTTTGGCCAGCACGTGGTGGGGATGGATCGTAATGTTCCAGTTCCAAGAGACGAGCACTCCAAGTCTGGATACATTCCCAGCGGATCGACATTTGTTCGAAATGTAAACATTTCTAACTCTGAATTTTATGATTGGTTTATTATATATGATCTATTATACTCTGAATATACGTGCAGGCTTTGCGTGGGATAGGAGAGTTAGCACATGGCACACGGGCATTTTTCACGAAGGGTCTCCGTGCAATTGGCAAGGGCAAAATGAGACTAGGTTGGTGCCTCTGTAGAGATAATGGTTATGGAGACCGTGCTATTGCCATGCTGGAGGATGCGGGGGTTCCACGTAATTGGGAGGAAATTCCATCCGACGATTCTTATCCTTTGGGAACGGAGCCGATGCCACCAGGCCCTGTATTTGAAGGCCCAGATCCAGTGACGGGCTGGTTATATGATGGCTCACAATGGAGGGATTACATCCGTCCGGGAGAGTTCGCAGGGCATACTCTATCATCACGTGCCAATGCGCGCCAGGTATGAATTCAACTTACAAGCTGATTTCCAATTTAATTTGTAGCTAAGAAAAACTATGTATGAATTGCAGGAGCAGACTCATGAGCATACTCAGGAGCAGACTCATGAGCATACTCAGGAGCAGACTCATGAGCATACTCAGGAGCAGGCTCATGAGCAGGCATATGAGCAGACGCATGAGCAAAGGCAGGAGCAGGATATGAGTTATACTCAATGGATGAATGTACTATTCGGCGATGAAGGCGGCCCGGTATGTAATACTTTAATTGAGGTAATTTTGTTTTTTTATTTACAATCAACAAGTAATAAAAATTTTCTTATGAAATGCAGATGTCTCAGGATCAAGCGGGTTATCATTACTATCAAGGACTGTCTCAGGAGCAGGCGAACGAGATGGAGCAAATACAATTTGACCAGGCAAGGCATGAATCAATGATGGCTCATATGGAGGCGCCTCCGACTCCATTCTCCGGCCACGCATTCGGTGATCCTAGGGCGTCGTCTTCTTATGATGCAGGTGATCCTGGGGCGTCGTCTTCTTATCCACCTCCGGCAGAGGATCCGTCTCAGACACCACATGCAGTGGATCCCACTGACGAGCCGCGACGTTCACAGCGTGCTAGGGTTGACACTTCTCGCTTCTCACATTCGCAGTATCCGGACCACCATGTACATGCACAGCGTCGCCAGTAGGATTTATGGATTTTATCTTGTTATTTGCGTTATATCTTGTTATTTTTTATTATCTTGTAGGACTCGTCGTATATTTTTCATTTATAGATTTGTGTTATATTTTGTTATTTTTGATTTATCTTGTCCTGTGTGTTGCATCGAAACCATATCCTATAACTTAACAAAATAAAATAGTTCTCAACACATACAAATAAAATAAGTCTCAACACATACAACACATACAAATAAAATAAGTCTCAACACATACAACACATACAAATAAAATAAGTCTCAACACATACAAATGCTTCACAAAATAACGTACTTAACAATGCTAGCCAGACTTTTTTATCTCCCCCAGACGACGTGCTAGCCAAGCTTTTTTATCTACAAAATCATCATCAGATAGTTCAACTCGTAAATATTCCTTTATCTGCACACATCTCGGACAGTCCTTTTCATCTCTTCCACAGAATTGACAAATGTTTTTCTTTTCCTCGGTCTTTTCTCGATTGTTACTGTCCATCTTGGTGGTCTACAATTTCATAATCAGCAACATTAAAAAATTACATAAGAAAATAGTTCTAACCACATACAAATAAAAAAACACACATGTTAATTTCTACGACGCATAGTGAAATGTTGTCCAAGGGTGCGCCAAACGGTTGTACTTGTTCTTGCTGGTTGCTCTGCCGCTGCTTGCGCCTGTCTTGCTGCCTCCTCTACATGTAATAATGAGCATGCATTAGATTGTGAAATTAGTTAAAAAAATTAACAACAGTTGGTTGATCAGTTATACCTGCAGCATTTCGATCAATTGTCTCACGATGAGCCTGGTGTCCGAGTCTCCGACCTCGCATTCTGTCCATTTCCATCGGTATGCGGTCGTGCCGTCTCCTTCCTTTTTTTATCAGTCTCGACTCAGGTTTAATTTTCGGGCCCTCATACACAGGCCATTCACATTGGTTGCCTTTCGGTTCCCAATGTCCACTCCATGTCTGTGCCACTATTGACATACGGTACAAGGGGTTGACGTATAAATTTTCATTATATCTCATTTCACGGACAACGGCCATGAAATGAGAACAAGGTATGCCGGTCAATTGAGGCTTCTGACATTCACATTCAACCTTGTTGTTGTCCTTAACAACAACCCTATACCCGAAATCCCTACGAGTATACTCAAGTCTCGGCTGATTACGCCTTGCTGGAATTTTTTCACCCTTAACTAGGACCTCAAAAAGCCCATGACTTCCACGATAAGGAATCACAGTCATGTCCCTTCCTTTTCCGATACGCTTTTGCAATAACTTAGTTACCCTGTCGGACCACACCTGACCATGCTGACATGCCAGTTGAGCTTTGTTCCATCGTTCAAAAAACCATTTATTTAATTTATAGAACGTATCCTCCACGACCGCTGCAACCGGTAATCGCCGACTCATTTTGAACACGGCGTTCAGTGACTCTGACCCATTTGTTGTCATTATCCCCCATCGGTGGCCTCCGTCCAAAGCTTTATACAACTTCTCTGGACATGGAAGCTCGTCTTCATCGTTAGGGTTCCTCTTACCCACCTTGTTAAGGTAGTCGATAGCCTTCGGACAACCAATTTCAAAGTCTTGTAACATCTCCTGCAACCTCCTAGGTTTGCATTTGTTCACTCCAGCTATGAACCTGTCGCTGACCTCTCTCTTACGGCCCACGTGCTTGTAGAGATTTTCGGCAACATGTTGGGAGCAATACCGATGCACACATTGATCGGTAGACTCATCCCATCCGAGATTTGGATCCTGAAACACGGCTTTAATTCCCAAATGTCTATCTGATATGACACAAAAGAATCGATTATCTCCAATTACTTCCAACCTTAACCATCTCATAAAAAAACCCCAGTTGTCAGCGCTTTCTTTCTCCACAATTGCAAAAGCCACTGGAAGCAATTGGTTTTCAGCATCGTACATACATGCCATTAGCAGCCTACCCTGGTACCGTCCCGACATGAAACATGCATCGATACTAATCACTGGTCTGAGGAACGGTATCGCTGCAATACACGCTCCAAATGCCCATGCCGCTCTGTGGAAGTGCCTATCAGTTTCTTTCTCAATCGGTTTCGACATCACACATTACTTAGTTCCTGGATTGTTTCTCTTGATGGCTTCCAATAGTGGAATAAGCAAGTTGTACGAGTTCTCCCAACTCCCAAATAGATTTGCAATAGCAAGCTCACGGCCTCTCCATAATTTGTTGTACTTGGGGGTTACCTTATCATATTTCATCATGACGATATCTCGAATATGATTTATAGAAGAGCACACGTCCCTTCTAATGGTCTTATCAATCGCAAGGGCAACCATCTCTGCTGTAAGCTGACAATGATCAGTACGTGTTGCCGATACTGTGCACGTATGGGGAAGTGCTTGTTTGGTAATAATCCAAGATTCTGAAAGACCGTTCTGCTTTGCGGACACCTTAAATTTACAAAAAGCATCTCTGCACCCCACCTCGTAACGTTTAGGTTCGCTCCTAATAACCCTGCACTCACAATTATTTTCAAGATGAAACTCATTGATTGCTATCTTTAGAGCCGTTTTCGACTCATAAAATACACCTTTAGCCAATGGATTATCTGTCATTTTTTTTGAGCTGCCGAAAAAATCGACATCCGCAGGCCGAAAAACGGATATGTCATTGAAACTGTCAACCGGATGTGTCATATTTTCCCGACCAGTAATCGGGTACTGTGATTGACGGGACTGTGGTTGTGACTGATTGGGCTGTCCGATATCATCATCGGAACCCGACGACTCACCGGAGAGCATCTCATCTCCACTCGCCAAACTATCAGAATCAATTGCATCCACAGGTACGTGCGAATAATCGCGTACATGTCTGCGGACCGCACTGGAACTGGGTCGGGATCTCATTGGTATATCCACAGAGTGCCGACCGGTATTAGGTCGGGATCTAACTGGTATTGGGTCTTGATCCACATGATTCTGACTGCTACTGGGTCGGGATATAACTGGTTGATCCACAGAGTTGCTACCGGTACTGGGTCCGGGTCTCATTCTTACATCCACAGAGTACCGACCGGTGCTAGGTCGAGATCTAACTGGTATTGGGTCCGGTTCCACAGGATTCTGACTGGTACTGGGTCGGGATCGAGGTTCAGGAATCTGACTAGTACAGTTCGGTTCCAATTCTACATATAACTCCATAATCTTGAACCTTTGTGAAAAAGACGACACAATTCCTAAAATCATTTCGAATGATTGTTGGTCCATTACCGGTACTAATTGATAGTCACGTTGTCCATCGGTGGACATATTAAACCTGGCTTGAATTTCCAGATTTGCTTGACTAGCATTGTACCCAACAAATTTATAAATCTCATTCTGAAGATAATCAAAATTGTGGTTCACGGTTAGCGGTAATGAGTATTTAGCTCGGGTACTGTAATAGACCCCGTCATCATTATATTGGATTTCCCCTCCAGTATAAATTTTCGCACAAATAGTTGTCATTTTTAATTTCGATTGGTCTGGCAATTTCAAAAATAACAACATATAATTAATTAAAAATTGTGTTGCCATTAGTAAAAATATTCTAGACAATTTTCAATAATTATTCTACACTATTTTGGAATTTCATAAATTAATAGGGCAACATTCTAAACTATATTGGAATTTTTTAAATTATTATAAACCATTTTGGAAGGTTGTAAACAATTCTAAATTTTCTGGACAATATTATGAAAAAAAAAAAAAATGGAATGAAGTAATTAAATATAAATTAAATTAAAAATAGCATAAAGAAAATAAAATTACCTCAATCGAAAACCGGTCGATCTGACTGTCAGAGCTCCGTAAGGAATCCGAAAAGCAAAAAGTTCCTAAAACAATTCTAAATCATTTCAGATTTAATCAAAATTATTTCAGAATTAATAAAATTATTTTAGAATTAAAAAAACTTTTAAATTTATTCAGCACCATTTTTTATTTTTTTCAATTAATATGACAATATTCATAATTTAAATAATTTCAAATTAAATAGTTACATATTTAAATAATTACAAATTAAATACTTCTAAATTTAAATTACAAATAAATGAAATTTAAATTAGAAATAAATGAAATTGAAATTATAAATTAATGAAATTAAAAATTAATGAAATTAAAATTATAAATTACTTAAATTTAAAATATAAATAAATTAAATTATAAATAATAAATTAATTAAATTTAAACTTACTGTGAGAGAGAGAGCGGATGATATGAAAGCGAACCGTAAACACACTGCGAATTTATAACAAAATTTAATGCATTTCCGTGAAAAAAAATTCCGGAAATTCGGCCTGTTTCCGTAAAAAATTTTTCTGGAAACAAACGTTTTCCGAATAAAATATTTCCGGATTTCACCTGTTTCCGGAAAATTTTTTTACGGAAATGGGGCCTGTTTCCGTTATAATTTTTCCCGGAAAGGGTATTTTTCGAATTGCATTGCTAAGGCGGTTAGTTTTTGAAATTTAAAATTAAATTTGGATATTAATAAAAAATTCGGTAAATTTTCAATTTCCAATTGAATTAAAGGTTTCGAGTGTATTGAAATTTTCAATTAAGTATCATGTGCTAAGATATGAATTTCCATATATATTTATATATTAGAATACATTTTAATTGCTCTTTATTAATGGTTTATAACCAAGCTTCTAAATAGCTAGCTATAGCGGTTTTGGACCCAGAAAGCTAAGCTACGGGCTAAAACTGCGCTAATCAAGCTACGACCGCTATAGCGGTAATAGCGGTCCGCTATAGCGCGTAGCGGCAATAGCGGTCTGCTATGCTACATGGGTTATGATTTTGCAAAATTTTTTTTCTGAAAACATGATTTTGCAATTTTAATGGGCCTTAATATCTATATTAGTTTTTTTTTTTACTTTATTAAGCTATATCAATACAATGGAACATGTGCGGGCTATACCGCTATATCAATTAAATTTTGTATCATGCATTAATATATGGTAGTGGTATATTTTGAATATAAAATATATCGATAGTTTTTGAATTAGGGATATTTTGAATGACATTTTGAACTTTATATTGGTTTAATATGAATAATATCAGAACTTAATTAATTTGATATTTTTTTTCTTGATGAGACATTTTTACTAGGCAAAGCCTTCTATGGACATAAGGACCTATTTGTAAAATGAACATATTTTTATTTTAAAGTTCAAACAGTCGATCCGAACCGTTCATCTTGTTCTCCATATTAATATGTGCTTGGAGACCAAATTTTACATTTTTCTGATATTTTTTACTATTTATTAAGATGGGTACAAAATTCAATGGTCTGAATTTGATATTTTTTATACCCATCTTAATAAATAGTAAATAAATTCAGAAAAATGTAAAATTTGGTCTCCAAAGATATATTAATATGGAGAACAAGATGAACGGTTCGGATCGGCTGTTTGAACTTTGAAAATAAAAATATATTCATTTTACAAATAGGCCCTTATGTCCATAGAAGCATCACTCTTTTTAGTTTTTACTATTAGTAGAAATATAAAATATAATTTTTGAAATAAAAAAACGCTATTTATAATAGCTTTCGCTATAGCTCCGCTATTCGCTAAAGCTTTTTTTTTTGTCTCCCCGCTACACCGCTATAAATGCTATTTAGAAGCTTGTTTATAACTAATTAAAAAAAGTTTAAGCCGCATCTGGAATTATCATGTGACAGCCGCATCTGGAAAGATAGTTACCATTAGGTTAGCCGAGTTAGGATAAGGAGAATAAAAATATTAAATTAGTGGTGGAGACCTTAATTAACCGGAGATATCATTAGTTGGACATCCAATACAGAAATAATAAAATTAATTAGAAGAATTTATTTTTTTAAAGTATCTGGATCAGTTCTGTCTAAACAACTGATCCAGATAACTATCTGGATCGGTTTTCTGTTAAAACCCGATCCAAATAGTTATCTGGATCGGTTATTATATAAAGAACCGATCCAGATGATATTATCTAAATTAACTTATAATTTATTTTTTTAAAGTATCTGGATCGGTTCTCTGTTAAAAACTGATCCAGATAGTTATCTGGATCGGTTATGATATAAAGAACCGATCCAGATATTATTTTTCAATTTTTTTTTCATGTTATAAAAGTAAATTACATATAAAAATAGAAAGAAAAATGTAACCTTGATTTATTTAGAATTGTTGCATGTCATGGTAGTTATTATAGTGGTTGCTATGGTCAATCATACACAGATACATGTCAGTGTTGCTATTAGTGTCAATAGTTATTAATTGTTGACGACTGTTAATTGGTTGATACTAGTTGCACTTAATTACATGTCTGCCAATTCTGGTACGTGTTGAGAAATTAAGAAATATAATTCTGAGGAAAATGAATTTTATTGAATGTTATTTTTTAGAATTAAGATCGGTTATTAAAAAATAATCGATCCTAAAAGTTTTGTTTTTTCATAACCTAATTCTAAAAAAAAAAATATACTTTTAGGATCGGTTATTAATAAATAACCGACCCTAAAAGTTATTTTTTTTTTTTAGAATTAGGATCTGAAAAAAAAACTTTTAGGATCGGTTATTTATTAATAACTGATTCTAAATTTTTTTTTTTTGAGAATTAGGATCGGTTGTTTAGAGAGAACCGATCCTGATACTATTAGGATTGGTTCTAAGCTAATAACCAATCCTAATATATGATAATTAGGATTGGTTCTTAGCTTAGAACCGATCCTGATACTATCAGGATCGATTTTTAGAGAGAACCAATCCTAATACTTATGTAGCGCTAGAGGTACTGATCCAAAATATTTGAGTCTCAACTCATCCCTCTCTCTCTCTCCCTCCCTCTCCTCCGTGTCTCTCTCTTTCTCTATCTCCGTCTCTCCCTCTCCTCCGTGTTTCTCTCTCTGTCTCCGTCTCTCCCTCTCAAAGCCGCTCTCCCTCTCGCCTCACCCTCTTGGCTTTGTAAGCTTTACTATTAATTTTAGGTTTATTAACAAAGTAGATTTGCATGTGAACTAAAAATAAAATTACTTAAATTACCCTGCAAATTCTAGTCCATTAATAAATCAGAAAATGGTTGTTTCCGGATATTCCTCAAATTCTTATCTCCAAGAAAAAAAAGCAGTTTTGTTCGAAATTTGTATTTAATATAAAAAATATAAAATTTTCAAATCTACACATGTTTTGAATAAAATTTCAAATTTGCCAATTCGGTAATTAATTTACCGGAAATAAGCCCTATGTACGATAAATTATTCAACAAATTTAAAATCCTATTTCTGGTAAATAATTTATCAGAAATAGAATCTTTTTATTTTTTTTATTTTAATTAAATAGAAGATGTTATAATTTTATTTTTCTATTAAATATTAAAAATATTTTCATATTTCTTTAATAATATATAAAATACTATATAATTAAATTTATTAGAAAGACCGCGACAAATAACCCATATCAACATTTTTTTCAGGCTAGATTTTTTTGCAGCTGTAAGAAAAATTAAAATATTTCTTTGAGAAAATTTCTAGTGTACCCATGTAAACTTTTAAAATAGCCAATTTTCCCATGAAAACATCTAAATATCCAATATCCCCATAAAAACTTAATATCCTTTCTTTTATCCCCTTTAATATACTAAATTTGTAATTTAGACAAATAGACCCTTTCATTTTAAATGGAGATCTCCCTGTGAATGAGAAAAATTGAATAAAAGAGAAGAAAAAAGAAAAGAGAAATTTCATCTTCTTCATCTCTATGTTTAAAGTCTAAACTCCTCCTTTGTCTACTCAAGTTGTGTATAGTTAATTTGATTACATAGGAAATTAAATGATAAAATAGGACATCAACAGAGATTCGCACCTTTAATGGTGATGTGCAATGATAGACAAGTAACTAAACATATTACACGAATACGCCAATCACATCCGCTAACACAAAATGGAAATATATCATTACATAATTCCATCCAACAAGAAAATAAACCAAAGATTGATAACATTTTGTGAATCGAAATAACATAATAAAAGCAAAATAAAATATTGTTCTTCAATCATCACTCAACATGCAGACACAGCAAGCCATGCAAAGTGCTTATTCATGATTGAAATCTGAATTCATGAAAAAGAAACCCCAAAAAGAAAAAAGAAAAATCAAACTTAAAACATAAAACATAACAGTATAAATCTTAGTTAGGTGCTTCCAAAATCAAAAGCTTTGACCTTGTAAATAAGGGGTTGTCTACAGTGCAGTATATGGATTTTGGCTGTAGTACAGCAAAAAAAATAACCCTTCATTTTATAATCGAACAAGTGTGATTATTAGAAATTTTAACAGTATTTCTTCGTTATATTTAACAGAAATGCTAGTCGGAAGGCCAAATTGGTCATTTTATAATGAACCGCGTATTTCATACTCTCAGACATATCCTCTCCACCTCTCCCTCTTCGCCGTTTTTAAACGGACGTGCCCACCCCCTCCTCCTGTCTGTATGGGCAGCCGAGCAAACGCTGCCCCTCTCCGCCATTTTTTTCGCTCTCTCTCTCTACCGAGCACTATGTCCAAAATCCACTCTCTCTCTTAGCCCAAGCACTGAGCACAAACCTACCCCGCTGTCTCACTCTCTGAGCCCAAGCACCACTAACGCCACTGATGACTCAGATATCGCATTCCGATTCTAAAACCCTAGGAGAAGGATCTGATGGGTCAAGTGGTCCTTGATTTGCTCAACGATGAGCTCACGAGATTGCTCAAGTTGAAATTAAGGGATTTCTAGAAAGGAGGTATTGCTTGTGTTTATTAATTGGTAAATGTTTTCTTTTGTACCTCAAATGTAAGGAGGCTGAAGTAATTGGGTAATCTGATGAAACGTAATGGCACATAGGTACTTGTGGATTATAAATGGGATGATCAAGGGTTCATTAGTCTGATTAGTGCTTAGTGGGTAATTTTGCTTTGATAATTTTTGAAGCAATGAACCAGAAGAAATAAATGACCATGCAAAGTTAGATATTTCAATTTCTAATTTTTTTTATATAAGCTTATGACTTAAACATTGAGAATAAATAAGATCTTATGAAGTATTATTCTCCTGCCCACATTGATTATTTTCTTCTTTTTCAATCCAATGGCAAGGAATTCATCATTGCATGCATTTCTGGACAGTTACCTATATACAATCTCAATACAGGTGGTATGATCTGCCACATAGGGGCCCGAAGCAGACAGTTGCTGGTGTAGTACTTGGAGAAATAAATATATACCAGTAGGTACCTCAATTGGTTTTGTTTGGGTTCCTTGCTGGCACAAGATTGGCCTTGGTTTGTTTGACATGGGAGCATACTGTTTACCCCATTTATCAAACCTGGTGACCATGGATCAAATCATCAAATCAAAAGGGAGATGTCAGCTGTTATCAGAATACTGCTTTTGCATTGTGACCTTGTATCTTTGTATAACTCTTTTCTCACATGCTCTCATTTAGAACAGTAATTTTAAGTAGTGATCATAAGACAATGGCTGACTGGTTCTGATGACAAGTAGAAGGGTTATGACATTGCAAAAATAAAGAAAAATGATGTAATAGTAGAGAGGAGTGATGGCTGGTATGGTGTTATGATCCTACTGGTACGCAACTAGGATTACTGGTACGAGTTTGGCAGTATGTTGTTTGCTATTTTATTTCTTTTTCTCATTGAGACTAGTTGTATGTGATTTAATTTGAGGCCTTTTATATTTTGTTGTTTTTTTCTACATTTCATATGTTGTAATGGATGTTTCTATGTATTTAATATATTATTTGTCTATCATTTTTACTCCCACATGTATTACAAATTGCTTATTAATTGCACAAATAGAGATTCTCTTAGTAACAGTATCTCAAGACTTTCTTTCTTTTTAGAAAAATAAAAAATAAAAATCAATCAACTTAAGAAAAAAAGAATAGAGTCATACTTATGTCATTATTTTACAAATGAACATTTTGAAAAAGACCAAACAAAAAGTAATGTTATATAAATTTCTTCGAATGGTAAGAACTTGAGAAAAAAAATGATACATGCAATGTTATTACTATATAAAAGATTTATTTAAAAGATGGAGAAGCAAACAATCAACATGTGACACATAATATAACAGATATCATTACTATACAAGCATGGTTGCGTTTGATAATTTACAAGTGTTTATTCAATTCAACTATATTTTATTTTTCTATAAAACTAGAAACCCAGTTCTGCGTCTCTCCTATCCATTGTACACTACAGCAGAAATATCCTTCTGCGCCGATCGCAGAAGATGGACACCGGTCCCAGATGACCAAAATGGGTTGCAGATGACCCGGTCGCAGTTGCTCCGTCACTGATGACTGCCCTGCTGACGTCACCGGTCTCTGAAGGTTATGACGTCGGTCGCAGATGACCCCTTCAGCGACCGACTAGATCCGTCCCTGATGTGACATGCTGACGTGGCTAGGGACTTATCAGCAGGGGCGAAACATAGGTGTAGCTGGGGGGTGCTAAGCCACCCCAACTTAAATTTTTTTTATTACCAAGTACATAGGATTATATTATATAGTTCATTTTACATGTATAAGCCCCCCCTATAAAAATATTCAAAATTAGAGGGCTTCAATATAATTTAAAAAAAATATAATTAAATTCATTTCTATTTGGACTAGTGAGCTTTTCGTCTTTGCGCATTGGAAAATGGCAAAAATAAAATCCTCTCCAAATTAGAAATTACAATAAACAAATGGTATTTTATTATAGCACCGACTAATCAGATAATTCCTAAATTGAAAACAACAATTTCATATTATAAATTATAGCATCGATTCCAAAAAATAATAATGATATTATTTAGCACCCCCTATACTAAAATTCTGGTTCCGCCCCTGCTTATCAGAGACCGACTGGGCGGTCGCAAAAGATTCCCATATCGGTCGCAGAAGCTTATTATTATTTTTTTATTTTTTTTTTATTTCCAATTGGTAAGAACTGTAACAAACAAATATAATATTAAACCCATTCAATTCATATATTTTTCTCTCGCCTCAATTGGTACGAAACGTAATATTCACAAGCATTTAACATCAAATATCATATGATTCACAAGCAATTTAATTGATACATACCAAGCATTTAACATTAAATATCAAATAATTCACAAGCAATGTAATTGGTACATACCAAGAATTTAACATCAAATATCAAATAATTCACTAACTCATCTTTATTGAATACATTCAAAGATATTCAAAGTTTGACATAAAATGGGAATGAAGTAATTAACAGTATTTTTCCAAAGAAATGGTTACTTGCCAGCAGTGACCTACAAAAACTTAAAGCTTGCTTTATATGAGAATTGTTCATGTTCATACAAATTTATGATATAAAATCCAGAAGTAAAACCAACCAAATCCTTTTATGGCTTATGGTGATAACAACACTTGTCAGCTATACTAAAGGCTATTTCCTTCTGTTTCTCTTCAAGTGAAATACTTTCAAATCCAAAGCTGGAACAATAATACCAACTATAAGTTTGGCCTTAATTAGCTTAATAACCAATCATTCAAAAAATTAAATCAAAATTTTATTAACAATTTTGAACAGAAGTGCCATCACTGTCAAACAACACAAAATATCTGTGCTTAAAAGCTGAAAATATTTTTCTAATTTTACAAAAAGTCAACATGCAAAAACAAAAAATATATTTCTATTTGTACCAGTTGCACATGTGTATGTATATTTTGCTTTGGTACCACTGAATACTGCACGGTACACAAACGCATGTATCCTAGAAGAATAGCAGTTAATTACCAGTTGAGAAATGACGACTCCTTCTGTTTCTCAATATTTGCACATGAGTCCCTCTAATTTCTCTATATCACACAATTTACTAGCATGTGATTTGACAATTAACCAAACAGAAGTCAAATCCACCAATAAATCAAATTAATTCTATGGTACACAAATTAATTGTTTTCTTTTTTGTATAAGATCTTTTTCCATGACATTCTTACCTTGCCTGAAAAATAGGTCGTGCAATTATCCCGACTGTTGATAAGGGCTCCCAAACAATAGTCTATGATCAGGTTTGTTTGTTTGTTTTTTTTTTTCTGAAAATTAAGATAAGAATACAAGTTAAAATTAAGACAAGAGCTATAGCAATGCACAAAAATAACAAGTGCTTAATCATCTTCTTGTTCAAAGTTATGATATGGTGATAGATCATAATCACATTCACTGCTTAAATCCTTTTGAAGCCATAATTAGTTAATTTCATACAACACATAAGTTATCTCTTAATTTCATTAGTCTCTAACAACATCAAGTCTGAAATTGCAAACAAATTTCAAACAAATTGGAAACAAATTTCAGTAATTAATCTCAACTAAGCATAAACAATAAATTTATTTTTATTTTCTGGTTCATAACAAATTGGAACAAAAATAGTAAATTTATTTCCCATTCAAACTTGTATGAAGATGATAGATAAAAGAGCAAGAAAGCACCTGGGAACCTGGTCAGGATATTCACTGGTACATTTAGATCTGTACCAGTTGGTTCTCAAAGAAGTCAAATTCAAAGTGCCTCGCTGTAACAATATTCTAAATAAAAAAGAGAAACAATAGCCTAAATAAAAAAAAGAGGCTCAATTGTATGAGAAACTCAAAACAATTTTAGACTGATGCAATGGACCAGTTGAACAAGATGACAGTACCAATTTGATGACAGAGTCATGTTAATATAAAGTACTGGTAAACCTAACTGATATACAAAAGCCATTTGATGGTATTGTCTGACTAAACTTAAAGTTATGCTAAAGATTGCAACTTAAAGATTATGCTAAAGATCACGACGTCAAAACTAAACTTAAAGTTATGCTAAAGATTGCAACTAGAGAAAAATGTAAAGGGTATGCATGCAAAATTCTCAATCTCATGCTTGTTCACTTGCTGGTAAAAAAAAAAATGCAATACAGTAAAAGGGGTAACCTTAGAATTGTTTAAATCTGATCTTTCCATAATAGATCATTAATTGTTGGGACCATGAAATAATGATCTGCCATAATAGATCATTAAAATAATCAAGTCACTTGATGACTCATCAGTAGTAAGTGAACTTCTACATCTCTTCCATATGAGAAAACAAAAATTAAGATTTACTAGGAGAAACTTCGAGTACCTCTAACCAGAAGAAGAATTTGCACAAGAGGTTCAGTCTCTAATACTTGTTTGCTTCAGAGATCTGGATTGTCAGGTCTACAAATTCAAAAAAAAAAGAAAAAGGTGTATAGTCACTAATATTAATAGATACCGAAATACCTATTTAAAATTAAAAAAGTTACAAGTGCAGAATTGTATAAGTTGTCAACTATGCTAAAGAACCTAACTGACCCTCAACTATGCTAAAGATAGCAGATAGCTATGGCATAAAAATCTAACCGATTATTGAGAAAATAATAATAGATACAAGGTGACATAAAAATCATGACCGGTACATACATACAAGGTGACATAAATGTACCATCCCTCGTACCAGAACCATACCTTTTTTCTAAAACTAATTGAATGGTACCATATCTAACACTACTAGTACCAAAACAACTGAAATTATTTACTGGTACCACACTCCAGTAATTAAACTACGAGGTATCAGGTCCCCACTCCAAGCTTCTGGCAAAAAAAATAAACTCCCGAATTGGCTAAACAAAAACATTAATTACAAATTGAGTGAGACAAGTACCATTAGACTATCATACTGTAAAAAAGTAAAGGACAAACAAATTATAAATACAAAGACAAAAATGTTGCATAAAAAGGTATACACTTACGTGTTCTTAATGGTTAGCACCTCTTCCATCTGTTTTCCTTTGACCCATTCAATAGCTGAATTTTTTTTTTTAAAGAAGAAATATTAGCCTTTTATTGTTTGATTTAATAGAGCACATAAAATATGTCACAAAAACATAAAAACTTCTCTACCCTAATTGTACCATCTTTCTGTTGGGGTTTCGGGGTGCTGTAACCAAAACCTGTCTAGGCTTAAGTTGCGGAATGACCGTAGAACAAAAATTTCTACGGCTAACTTAAGCTCAGGATTAAACGGGGTATGTCAGGAAACTTTCCAAGGCGGTCCACCTTCAGTATTTCTTTGGCATCAAAATCCAATTTAATCCTTTTTACAGATCTACTCCATTATTGATTTCTAAAACTTTAATCTACTTACCAATTAAATAGATTAATATAGCATATTTATACCTTGTTTCCAAATCACAGTTGGAATGCAGACCGAGCGAGTAGAGCCTCACCAGGGAAGGAATCGACTCGGAGTATCACACGTGTGATACCTCTATCGGTTATCCACCAGGACTAACCGGAGAGCGGTTTATTTCTTCTACCAGAAATACCGTAAACCGCGGAATTATGTAAAAACACTATTCACGGGGAAAAGACGAAAACCCGTAAACACGAATTTTTCGGTTGCTCAGTTTCATCAATATGCAAAACTGACATACCGCTAAATTCGGTAAAACACTATTCATCGATCCCATAAATATACTCCACAACAACCCGCAAGATTATACGTCAACTACGTATAACTTTCTTTTCTCAATCGAAACACTATTTGGGAGAGAAACCGAGAAAGAGAGAAAATACCGATCCGTTTCGACACGAAACGGTACGAATGAAATTAGCTATTTTCTCTCTACCCCTCCACCCCTATTTATAGTGTTTAGGGTCGGTTGCAAAAGACCAAAATGCCCTCCAAGTTCGGCCTATTTACAAGGTATGCCATTGACACCTCATCCTTTTATATGTGAAATGACCAAAATACCCCTTCCACACCCTTCCACACTCTTCTCCATGTTTCTACACATGCAAGGTGGCATAGGTGTGAAATGACCATTTTTCCCTTGTGGATAGGATTGATGACATGTCATCTGGATAGGATTGATGACATGTCATCTGGATAGGATCAATGACATGTCATGCGGATAAGGACGAATCTGAAAAGACCCGAATGCCCTCGGCCCGAACACAAATAATATTCGTATAATTATTCTGAATAATTATATATATATTTTTCTTGCGGTTTATTGTTTCGGTAATTTATACAACGTGTCCTGCACATTTATAAATTAACCGGTTAACTTTTATACAACGTGTCACACACGTTTATAAATTAACCAATGTTTTTGCTTGTTATTTTTACATAACATTTATAATTTAATTATAACACGTATAATTAATTATAACCATCTTACTATTGATCATAACCAATTTATAATCAATTACAATAAGATTCTCCGATTAACTCCTATATGGTGTGACCCAATAGGATCTGTGTTATGTTGGTAAATAGAGTTAAAACTGTTTTAACTTCTATAATCATGGGTGGCATCTGGCAACACATCATGACCATCCAATTACACAGATGATGCTGTACTGTACAATATCACGATCCAGTAAACAATTTACTTGTGTCTGTTCTTCTGTCTCATAGCTATCAGATCAGTTTCAAGGTAGATGTGTGTCATCCTTGCTAACTGAATCTTTTCTTGATCTTGAGCAGATTATCAAATATAATTACTCTTGTAATTATACCGCTAGCAGATAATCTAACTCTACCAAGGGGCCCAGTGATGCTATAGCTCGTATAGAGATACGAGGGACAAATAGTATTCTTGGTAAACTATCACTTCCTCAGCTAAGCTATACATATGGAAAAGCTACCGTTATGACTGCTTTTTACGGACAGCGGTAGATAACAATTACACATACATATTTCTTAGTGGGAACGATAAATACCTCATACTGTAGAACTTGACACTGAATGAAAACATAAATGACACGAACACAATTCTATTTAATGTTTCATTCGGGGTCTATCAAATACCATGTTTCTAGAACACGTATCTATGTGATTAAAATGACATCTCGTGTCAGGTGGTTTGTAAAACTTAACCATCTTTTAATCCACATACTAACCTTATCGCGGTAATTAGTGTTCCTGCTAATTACCTTGGTCAGTGACCTTTTAAGAGTATATATCATCTATATTATGGAGTTTCACAATTTCAGTCATGAACTCGAAATGATCCATAAATTCAATAATACTCAAGGCAACAAAATGATATATAAATAAACATTCAATTCAGGAACAAAGCTTTATAATAAATTATCGTATTATTGACTTCTAGATTATTATAAACTAACACTTTCAGTCTTGTACAGTTAACAATTGGTACAGCAATACAAAATCCAGATGACTACCTTTTACATCATTCATTGAAAGATGAAAAAAAGATCAAGATGGATAAAAAAAAACACTGATTTTAGGCGCTCAAAAAGTTTATATATTGATCAGCATGAATATTACACCGTTATGAACAGATACTAAATTATCAATTCGGTACCAGACTGGTACTGGTACAAGCATCTCGGTACCGGACAGAGTACACAGAACCCCTAAATCACAGGAAAAAAAAAATCACAAAATCACAGTAATCTCCTCTCAGTCCCCTCAGTACTAAGAAAAAAAAAAGAAGATAAAAAATTAAAAATATTACCTTTGGGAAAAGGGGATCAGAGCCAGTGGTCGGTGGTCGAATGACAGGGTGATCGGTGGTCGGTGGTCGATGGAGAGGAGGAGATCGAGAACGGAGAGGAGGTGGTCGGTGCTCGAACGGAGAGGAGAAGGTTGGTGGAGAACGGAGATGAGGTGGTCGGTGGAGAGGAGGAGATGATCGGTCGTCGATCAGAAGGAGGCGCGCGTCGATTTCGTGGCGCCGTTTTTTTTTTTTTTTTTTTTTTTTTTTCGCGGCTAACCTAACACAGTGTGGGAGAGGAGAATAACGCATCTCCATAGATGTATTTTAGGTCACCTTTGGGACCGGCCAAATCGGTCCCACAAGGGTGTGGGCACCGGTCCCAGAAGGCTGTCAGTTAAATCTGTCCCCGTTGCTATTTTTGTTTTCTCTTTTTTGATTTTTTTGAATCTTCTGTGACTGACGATCAGACTGGTCCCAAAAATCAGTCACAGATGGATCGTTTTGCTGTAGTACAATCACACCCTTCAAATGGTGAATTAAAATTTAAATAACAATACAAGCAACAACGCATTGCACAATACTCTTCCCCACCAGCGACGCCTTACCCCACACCAATATGCAAATTCTGCTATGGAACCTGCTATCGCAACTCCTGCAGTGGCTTCTCCATAATTGCACCCATGGCCGGTCCTGGGGCAGGGCACCCAGGGCGATGGCCCCGAGCCCCAGGATTCAAAGGGCCCCAAAATTTTTTTAGTATGTATATATTACAAAAAAATTATTTGTATATATTGAAAATAAATAAAATATTAAAAATCAAACTTTGTATATATAAAAGCTCTAAACTTTTCTATAAATAAAAATGATCTATTGGCATATTAATAAAATAGTATTTATATAAAGGTAAGGGTGTAATCGGTCAGATACGGATCGGATAGTGATCAAACAGTATCTTTATCCGTTGTAATTTTTCAAATACGAATGCGAATATGGATAGTCTCGGGTATGGATACGGATCAGATATTAAATGTATACGAATACGAATTATATATCAGACGAATATGAATATAATTCGGATAATTAAAAAAATTACTAATATACATTCGAGTAAAGTATAATATCTAAATATAGTTTTTTTTTCATTCATTAATTAGATCTAATATTTTTCATAATAAATTTGTTGGATACAAAACATACATCATATTACCAAAATATTAGTCACTATTCATCTCATAATGTTATATTGTTAATCAGAATATATCAATTAAAGATCAATAGTGTTTTTTTCTAAGCACTTAGGACAAAAATAAAAAGAGTCTTGAACCAGCTACATTAACGATCATATATCAATATCATGCAACTAAAATATAAGTAATAAATTATTGGTATTTAACAACTCATTTCTTGTGGAGTAGAGGTGTAAATGGTCAGATACAGATAGTTACGGATAGTTAATTATTAAATCGTATCCTTATCCGTTGTAACTTTTCGGATACAAATACGGATGCAGATACAAATAGTTAATTATTAACCTGTATCCTTATCCGTTATAACTTTTCGAATATGGATACAAATACCGATAGTCTCGGATACGAATACAGATCAAATAATTTAAGTAATTTTTCAGATTCAGATCAGAAAGAAATCAGATAATATCTTATTCATTTACACCTCTATATAAAGAATTCAAACTTATCTCCCGCCCCGGGCCCCAAAATCTTCAGGACCGACCCTGATTGCACCCATACCAGTACATGTACCTGCACTGTTTACCAGTACTCTCAATCAACTTTTGTCTCTCTTAAAGAAAATCCCAACCCTAGTTTTTCCAACTCACGTACATTGGACACTTTGGCTCTTGTCTTGACCACCTTAGACATGGCTTCGTATTCATCTTTGCCTCCGCCTTCCAAAAATGCCCCTATACTACAGCCTTCATTAACCCAGTACACACCAAACCGGCAATTAGGGAAATCCCCAAAATGAACTGCTTCTCCAACATTTTCCCCATAAAATTGCCATGATAAGGCAAAAACCCTTAGTAGAAGAACAGTAAGTAGTCCTGGTCACTAGTTTCATCATGTGCCATTATTGCTGAGACAGCATGCCTATTAAATTGACAACAATACAATGTGTAAAATATTAGATGAAATATATAAGAAGTCTAGTCAGATTCATATCAGAGTTGTAAGAATTTTCTCTCTTTTTTGTGAAACATGTTAAATGTTCAAGTATGGCATATGCCCTAGAGAGTCAATTATATCCTTTATTTGAAATAAGGGTCTCCTATTATAAAGTATGACAATGAAACTAAGGTGAAGTAGGCAAAAAGTGGTGCGATTAAGCTTGCAATATCCAACTAGATTGCTCTTCGAAAATTTGTTCGTCTGAAAACAAAAAACAAGTGCACAGCTAAGAATAGAATGATGTCCAATTGCTTAAATTACAAAGATTTAATGAAAAGTTATATGCAAGCTAACCAGAAAAAATCTAACAAACACTAGTTAGCCGATTATTCTCGATTATAATCTTACCCATACCCACCTTATTGAATACGATACGGGTCGGGTAAACGGCTAAAAAGGTACCATTGACACCCCTAAAAGAGATTAAAGGTCAGATTTTACTTAAAACAAATTACTGCACTGTAGCCGAATTAATTTTGCTGCACTGTAGACAAACCCTGTAAATAATCATTGCACTTTTCGATATTCGCTGATTGTTATCATTTTCACAAATTCCAGCATTTTGCATCTATAGTAAGTAGACAAGAGGAATTGGAGAAGAAAATAATTTCTATTTTGATTTGTACAATGAGCATATTTATAAGTGTATTGCATCAATCACTAGTCTATCCTAACTATGGTTTAGTCATTTGACTAGACTAAGCGCTATATATGTTGTTACCATCGCTATTAGTTGAAACAAATTAAAAGGATCATTCTGTCTCAGTTACGTCAAGAAGCCTCTTTGTTTGCTAAAAACTGGATCGGTCCAGTTATTTCATAGCAAGATCATCGAAGGTAGAGTTTTGCTAAACCCGTTAGGGGTTCAACCCGTTTTACCCGGTCCGTACCCGTTACCCGAGGTACCCGTACCCGTTGCCCGGGTACAAACGGGTAGACGGGTAGACGGGTACGGGTAATAAACGGACCGGACAACCCAATTTGAAAAAAAACCCGTTGTACCCGTACCCGTTTACCCGTCTACCCGGACCCGCCTACCCGTACCCGTCTACCCGCCTACCCGTACCCGACCCGTTTCAAAATTTGAATTTCAAAATATTTTTGGCGGCCTACTTTTAGAATTCAGATTCAGTGCAATACCTGACTGAGTAGAATGAGATCTGAGCCGTCAATTTTAATTTGGCATGAATCTCAAATTGACCCCTATAGAATTCAGATCCAGTGCAATACCTGACTGAGTAGAATGAGATCTGAGTCGTTAATTTTAATTTGGCATGAATCTCAAAACGGACTCCTATATCTAAACGGACTTCGGGATATGTCCTTTAACTTGGCACGAATCTCAAAGCATAAAAATTCAGAAAAAACAGAAAAGAAAAAAAAAAAAACCCGCCCGTACCCGGGATACCCGTACCCGTCAACCCGCAACGGGTACGGGTAATAAACGGGTAGGGTAGAGGTTTTGGGAAAACTACCCGTCTACCCGTTGCGGGTTGTACCCGTACCCATCCTACCCGTCTACCCGCCCTACCCGTTACCCCTAACGGGTTACCCGGAACGGGTCACGGGTAACCCGTTTGCAAACCACTAATCGAAGGAGGAATTTAGATATGGAGATGAAGAAGATCAAGCATCGTTTTGCTTTTCTCTTCTCTTTTATTCAATTTTGCTCATTTAAAGGGAGATCTTCATTTGAAATAAAGGGTATATTTGTCTAAATAAGAAATTTAATGCACAAAAGGGAATAAAAGAAAGGATGTTAGATTTCTATGGGGATATTAGATATTAAGGTGTTTTCATGGAGAAATTGGCTATTTTAAAAGTTTACATGGGTACACTAGAAATTTTCTCTATTTCTTCGTGTGTTATTGAAAAAAATAAAAATGTTTTGGATTTCAGTTATTGATCTCGATTCAAAAATCACTTCCGAATAAATAAGAAAATTATTGTGGTCCTAATACATTCAAATTCTAAAATAAAATTGATTTGACATTTCGACTCTGCCTTCCACTCATGAGTACGGATTTCTGTCTTTTGAAGCTAAATTGGTAAATTTTTATTTAGTTTATTATTATATCCGGTAAATCAACAACACATGAATAAAATTTTCTGAACATAATTGCTAGTCCGTATCGTATCTCTTAACGTTCGAAATATTTTTGTTTCCGTTGTCTGACTGTCTGATCACATCATCAAAAGAAAAGAGTCTATACTCTATATGCTATTAACAAAAATACATATAATTTATGAGGAGAATTCAAATGCCTCAATTTTTTGTGCCTCCATCATGTCTTTATTTTTAAAACGCTGATAACTCAAAATTTAAATCATAAACGTCAAAATAAAACCGTTAGATGTGATCTATGTTATTTTCTTTATGTGCTCATAAAAATTTATTACATTTTGGTTTTGTTTATATGTGAAGCATTTAGAGGAAAATTGAATGTCCATAAATTGTCCACATTAGTACGTTTATACAAGCTCTTGATGACAACCAAAATAAAATTTAAATGCCATAATTTTTTACACATGAATATATAAAATGATGTAGATCATATCTAACGGTTTTATTTTGAATTTTAAGTTTTTAAATTTTGAGTTATTAAAGTTTTTAAAAAATAGAGGCATGATGAGGGCATAAAATATGGAGGCATTTGAATCCTCCTCATAATTTATATATATTTAGTTAGATACATCTGTAACATTAAGAAAATATGGAATCTTGAAAATATTAATAATAAAAAAAAAACATGTCTAACAAAATTTACAAATTCAAGATTTTAAACTATCAAATATCTCACTTGCATATAATTTGTAAACAAATATGTCTCTTGTCTCCATTGGTTGGATATAGATTGTGCGGATCCGTGAGTAGAAGTATTGATGGTTTTGAAAAAAAATACAACTATTTGATTCATAACGAATGTCCGCATGTCAGAATGAATTTAGTCCGACAAACTTTGCGGTAAGAATAATAGAGAGTATATAAGGCCTAAGAGGCCTAAATAATTGAATAGCGCCGAGTGTGGAGAGAGAATTGATGCGTCGCTAGTTTGATAAATGGATTCGAAAGCGGAAGTTACTTTGTCCGAATTACACGGATTCGGATTCGGATCCACACAATTATCCACTCCGAATATTATGTAACTGATGTTAAATATACGTTCATAATTTGATGTGTATTTGTGTGGATTAATCCGACCTATTTGAATAGTTGTTAAATTAAACCAATTATTTTGTGGGAGCCTTACTCCGAATGGGCATTAGAAATAATTTGTGGGAGAATATGCCAAGCCGTGCAAGAAATTAAAGAGGACGTGAAATTAGATCTTGTTGAATATGCAAGAAATCAAAGTGGAATCAAAGAGGACGTGAAATTAGTGATATCATGCTTTTGTTTTAGTATCTAATATGGATTACATTTTGTCTCAATAAGTTGTGAAGATGAGACTTTGTTAAGGTTATGGTACTTGATACCACTGGTACCGATACTTATTTTGGTCATTTTGATATTGCTTATGAAGGAGCTGCATATTTATCTTTGTGCATTTTGGTAGTGCTGCTTTAATTGATTATATAGTTCATGCCAGCTATATTTCCGTTTCTCCAATTTTAGTTATTTCAAACTGTTTTGAATCATATCAGGTCCTTTTCATATTTGTTATATATAGTATTGTCACAATTTTTCTTTTTCTCATTTTTCTTTTCATTTTGATTAAAAAGTTGTGACAGGTTTCAATTAAAAATGAAATACAAAATTTTGCATAGAATATCACTAATTGGTTGAGTCGGTACCAGTGCAGGTATCAATTTAAATTCAAACTGCATTCAAAACTTTTCAAGTACTCTGAATCGCTTAACCAATTGACTTGATTACGGTTTGACTTGTTAATTACTTAAGTTAACGACACTTAGTTAACTGGATGCTCGGTGCGTTGTTCAAACTTTGTTAACACAATTTACTCTAATGAAATATATTTAATTAAAATTGTAATACAATTACATTCATCAATTATATTATAATTATGTTATATGACAATAATAATATGAGGGTAATATAGTCTTTCTCTTATTACATATATATTTTATTCAAATACATGCTACTTTCTTAATCTTTTCTATTTGCCGAACATGAACTCCTTGGCGCTCCTTAACCTCTTAATCCACCATGCCGAAGGGGGCCTTACAGTAAGAAAGAAAAATTATATAGGAGAGTTAGACAATATTATGCATCAATTGTGAGAGTATACTTAATTTTGATTAAATTTACAACACTAAGATTCCCGAGGTCAATAAAAGCAGGCATAATATTATAACTAAGAAAGTGGAGCATATCATTTGTAGTATGTACATATATATAACGTACGTACCTTGACAACCATTAAGGAGATAGGGGTTTCCGTGGTACCCTGGTGCGCAATTGCATATATAACCTTGACCAGTGGCGCGGTCAACACATTGGCTGTTAGTGCTAACACATGCATAATGGGTTCTATTTTGTTTTGCTATTTTGCAGGTCTCGTTCCCTGCAACCCAATCAAAAACAACTGAAAATTTCTTGGCATCCTTAGCCGAAAATGTATTGGCATCCTTGTTAAAGGAGTCAGTTTTGGTGAGATATGTGGTGCTAAATTTGAAATTTTTTTCTATTAGCATCGCATACCCACAAGGGCTGAAGCTTGAGGTATTAGAACTGTGGAATCTAAAATCGAATCTAATATCATAACCCCTCATTCCAAATGGAATGGCAGTCTGGCAGCAACCCATACCAGAGCATGAGCCATTCACCAGTCCCTGCTCACTCAAGCTCACAGATGTACACCCTGTTTCGTACCAGATAGGTCGACTCCTTGGTGGGTTGAATATTGTGTCCCATATAGATTTACTCGTAAGTCTGACATATGCAGATGTCTCACTACCTAGCACCATGAACCTATTTTCAGTATTTGATAACCAAAATGGCGACTCCGTCAAATCAACAGTAGACAGACTCCCACGATTAAAGCTTGAGTTAATATGACACAGCCAAGAAACAATGACCTCAAACCGAGCTTGTCCTTGGGACACGGATATGCTTTGTAATACGGATTCCGATCCGTTTGAAGCAGGCAAAGATATTGCCTTGTAGCTACCGTCGTCTTATTACACAATATGTCGAACTCTTCAGATCTGGAACAATTTTTACCTATCCCAAATGGATAGGTAACCTGTAATTATATGCAACTTTTTAATGTTAATCATGTAAATAACAGTTAACTTTTTGTAATTCTATGTATGATTGCAATTTTGACACTTTTTTTTTATATAATTGACAAGCTATGAATCATGAGTATGCCCTAATATATATGGAACGTACCTCAGTGTCTCCACAATGTGTCGGACATCCGGCAGGGGGTTGAAATATTGGTTGAGCCACAGAGAACGACAGTAGTAGCATGAAGAAGAAAAGGATAGCCATATATATATTAATGTATCTTAAAACAACTAAAAGGCTTTAAGAAATTCAAGTGGTTGTTTTGAAGTTTGAAAAACAAAAACAAATTGATGGAGTTTGGTTGAAGGAGAGTGAGTGATTTAATTTATAGGTATAGAAGAAAATAACTAACTTGGATCTTCATTGTAATTGCTTGTTGTTCACTTTTTTCTAAATAAAGTTTTCCTGCTTCGTCACCTTTAATCTTTATTTACGCGCCTCCATAGATATTAATGAATTGCCAGACCAATATATAATTATAAAACAACAAGTTAAGTTAAATTTGGCCATTTAATTATCTACTAAAAAATAAAATTACTTAAATAACCTTGCAAATTCTAGTCCATTAATAAATTAGAAAATGGTTGCTTCCAGATATTCCTCAAATTCTTATCTCTAAGAAAAAAAAGCAGTTTGGTGAAATTTTTATTTAATATAAAAAATATAAAATTTTCAAATCTACACACATTTTGAATAAAATTTCAAATCTTCCAATTCCGGTAAATAATTTACCTGAAATAAGCCCTATGTACGGTAAATTATTCAACAAATTTAAAATCCTATGTCTGGTAAATAATTTATCAGAAATAGAATTTTCTGATTTTTTTTATTTCAATTAAATAGAAGATGTGATAATTTTATTTTTCTATTAAAATATTAGAAATATTTTCATATTTCTTTAATAATTGATAAAATACTATATAATTGAATTTATTAAAAAGACTGTGACAAATAACCCATATCAATATTTTTTTCAGGCCAAATTTTTTGCACCTGTAAGAAAAATTAAAATATTTCTTTGGAAAAATTTCTAGTGTACCCATGTAAACTTTTAAAATAGCCAATTTTCCCATGAAAACATCTTAATATCCAATATCCACATAAAAACTTAATATCCTTTCTTTTATCCCCTTTAATTCACTAAACTTGTAATTTAGACAAATATACCCCTTCATTTTAAATGGATATCTCCCATTGAATGAGCAAAATTGAATAAAAGAGAAGCAAAAAGAAAATAGAGACTTCATCTTCTTCATCTCTATGTTTAAAGTCTAAACTCCTCCTTCGTCTACTCCAGTTGTGTATGGTTAATTTGATTAAATAGGAAATTAAATGACAAAATAGGACATCAACAGAGATTTACACCTTTGATGGTGATGTGCAATCATAGACAAGTAACTAAACATATTACACAAATACTTCGCCAATCACATCAGCTAACACAAAATGGAAATATATCACATTACATAATTCCATCCAACAACCAAATAAACCAAAGATTAATAACATTTCATGAATCGAAATAACATAATAAAAACAAAACAAAACATTGATCTTCAATCATCACTCAACATGCAAACACAGCAAGCCACGCAGAGTGCTTATTCATGATTGAAATCTGAATTCATGAAAAAAAAACCTTTAAAAGAAAAAAAGAAAAATCAAACTTAAAACATAAAACATAACAGTATAAACCTTAGTTAGGTGCTTCCAAAATCAAAAGCTTAGACCTTGTAAATAATCATTGCACTTTCCGATATTCGCTGATTGTTGTCATTTTCACAAATTTCAGCATTTTGCATCAACCTATAGTAAGTAGACAAGAGGAATTGGAGAAGAAAATAATTTCTATTCTGATTTGTACAATGAGCATATTTAAAAGCGTATTGCATCAATCACTAGTCTATCCTAACTATGGTTCAGTCATTTAAATAGAGTAAGCACTATGTTGTTACCATCGCTATTAGTTGAAACAAATTAAAAGGGTCATTATGTTTCAGTTACGTCAAGAAGCCTCTTTGTTTGTTAAAAACTGGACCGGTCCAGATATTTCATAGCAAGATCAATGATGGAGGAGTTTAAATGTGGAGATGAAGAAGATGAAGCATCTTTTTGTTTTTCTCTTCTCTTTTATTCAATTTTGTTCATTTAAGGGAGATCTCTATTTGAAATAAAGGGGTATATTTGTCTAAATAACAAATTTAATGAACAAAAGGGGATAAAAGAAAGGATGTTAGATTTCTATGGGGATATTGGATATTAAGTTGTTTTCACGGAGAAATTGGCTATTTTAAAAGTTTACATGGGTACCCTAGAATTTTTCCCTATTTCTTTGTGTATTACTGAAAAAAAAATTAAAATGTTTTGGATTTTAGTTATTGATCTCGATTTAAAAGTCACTTCCAAATAAATAAGAAAATTATTGTGGTCCTTCTAGTACATTCAAATTCTAAAATAAAATTGATTTGACATTTCAACTCTACCTTCCACTCATCAGTATTATTAACATGAGTATGGATTTCTGTCTTTTGAAGCTAAATTGGTAAATTTTTATTTAGATTATTATTATATCTGGTAAATCAACAACACATGATTAAAATTTTCTGAACATAATTGCTAGTCCATATCGTATCTCTTAACTTTCTAAAATATTTTTGTTTCCGTTGTCTAACTGTCTGATCAAAGCGTCAAAAGAAAAGAGTCTATATGATATTAACAAAAGAGGAGGGTTCAAATGCACCCTATCTTTCAAATTCTTTTTCTCCATTTTCAAAGTCCGAATAGTCAATCCGAACCGTTAGATGCGATCTATATATTAAGATGTGGTTGGAGACCAAATTTTATATTTTTTGGAATTTATTTACTATAAAGCCATTTTGAAAATCGCTGATTTTATATTTTCTGGACCATTGGATCAGCGATTTTTCAAAGTGGCTTAATAAATAGTAAAAAAATTCCAAAAAATATAAAATTTGGTCTCCAACCACATCTTAATATATAGATCGCATCTAATGGTTCGGATTGACTATTCGGACTTTGAAAATGGAGAAAAAGGATAGGGTGCATTTGAACCCTCCTCTTAACAAAAATACATATAATTTATGAGGAGGGTTCAAATGCCTCAATTTTTTGCGCCTCCATTATGCCTTTATTTTTTAAACGCTAATAACTCAAAATTTAAATCATAAACATCAAAATAAAACTGTTAGATGAGATCTATGTTATTTTCTTTATGTGCTCATAAAAAATTATTACATTTGAGTTTCGTTTATATGTGAATCAATAAAATGAAAAATCAACGCCTAGAAATTGTCCACATTAGTACGTTTATACAAGCTCTTGATAACAACCAAAACAAGATTGAAATGTCATGATTTTTTACACGTGAATATATAAAATGATGTAGATTATATCCAATGATTTTATTTTGACTTTTAAGTTTTAAATTTTGAGTTATTAAAGTTTTTTAAAAATAAAGGCATGATGAGGGCATAAAAAATGAAGGCATTTGAATCCTCATAATTTATATATATTTAGTTGGATACATCTGTAACATTAAGAAAATATGGAATCTTGAAAATAATAATAATAAAAAAACATGTAAAGTATATCATCTGGAACCACTTTGGGTCCAATGGGCATCGGACCCAAGCTAAACTCTTGAAACTGGGGGATATATCCAGAAATCCGGATCCGTAATTTAGGAATTATCCACTCCGATCGAATTACACGGATTCGGATTCGGATCGGTTTACATCCCTAGGTAGGGTCCACTGGAAAATAATTTAGAAATGAAATAAAAGGAATAGATGTGGATCAGGCAATATTGTCGTTCGTGTGGTCGGTTAATTTATTTTCTTCATTATAATCAATTATATTTAATTATTAACGTAAATTTTCAATTTCCAATTGAATTAAAGGTTTCGAGTGTATTGAAATTTTCAATTAAGTATCATGTGCTAAGATATGAATTTCCATATATATTTATATATTAGAATACATTTTAATTGCTCTTTATTAATGGTTTATAACTAATTAAAAAAAGTTTAAGCCGCATCTGGAATTATCATGTGACAGCCGCATCTGGAAACACTACTAGAATTCACTCTTTTTTCATGCTTCCGAAAATAACCTTTTTTCAAGGGCTTACCCTTGAAAAAAGCCCAAAAATCGCCATTTCCAAGCGCTACCCTTGAAAATACTACCGTTGATAATATCCTCCTTGGAAATAGTCAGTATTTCCAAGGGGACCGTTGGAAATACTCTTTTCTAGCTTTTTTCAAGAGACTACTCTTGGAAAAAGGGCCGTTGGAAATACTTTCAAATTTGGCCACTGTCTACATTATTTTCAAGGGGAGCATCGTGGAGCCCACCAGATTATTTTCAAGGGGAGGGAACATGGGTCCCACTTGAACATTTCCAAGGGTGACACCCCTGGGACCCACTTGAGTATTTTCAAGGGCAGTTTTGTTCGGGTTTACGTGGTGCTTTAACCAAAACCCGTTTAGGCTTAAGTTGTGGAATGACCGTAGAACAAAAATTTCTACGGCCAACTTAAGCTCAGGATTAAACGGGGTATGTCAGGAAACTTTCCAAGGCGGTCCACCTTCAGTATTCCTTTGGCATCAAAACCCAATTTAATCCTTTTACAGATCTACTCCATTATTGATTTCTAAAACTTTAATCTACTTACCAATTAAATAGATTAATATAGGATATATTTATACCTTGTTTCCAAATCACAGTTGGAATGCAGACCGAGCGAGTAGAGCCTCACCAGGGAAGGAATCGACTCGGAGCGGAGCATCAGACGTCTGATGCCTCTATCGGTTATCCACCAGGACTAATCAGAGAGCGGTTTATTTCTTCTGCCAGAAATACCGTAAACCACGGAATTCTGCAAAAACACTATTCACGGGGAAAAGACAAAAACCCGTAAACACGAATTTTCGGTTGCTCAGTTTCATCAATATGCAAAACGGACATACCGCGAAATTCGGTAAAACACTATTCATCGATCCCGTAAATATACTTCACAACAACCCGTAAGATTATACGTCAAGTACGTATAACTTTCTTTTCTCAACCGAAACACTATTTGGGAGAGAAACCGAGAAAGAGAGAAAATACCGATCCGTTTCGACACGAAACGGTATGAGTGAATTAGTGATTTTTCTCTCTACCCTTCCACCCCTATTTATAGGGTTTAGGGTCGGTTGCCAAAAGACCAAAATGCCCTCCAAGTTCGGCCTATTTACAAGACATGCCATTGACACCTCATCCTTTTATATGTGAAAAGACCAAAATACCCCTTCCACACCCTTCCACACTCTTCT
Organism: Carex rostrata; assembly: GCA_964058875.1. Taxonomy (NCBI): domain Eukaryota; kingdom Viridiplantae; phylum Streptophyta; class Magnoliopsida; order Poales; family Cyperaceae; genus Carex; species Carex rostrata. Next base: position 1,226,212 of record CAXKVT010000014.1, on the reverse strand, counting down.
CCATGTTTCTACACCCTAAGGTGTCATGCAAGGTGGCATAGGTGTGAAATGACCATTTTGCCCTTGCGGATAGGATTGGATAGGATCGATGACATGTCATGCGAATAAGGACGAATCTGAAAAGACCCGAATGCCCTCGGCCCGAATACAAATAATATTCGTATAATTATTCTGAACAATTATATATATTTTTTTTGCGGTTGTTGTTTCGGTAATTTATACAATGTGTCCTGCACATTTATAAATTAACCGGTTAACTTTTATACAACGTGTCACACACGTTTATAAATTAACCAATGTTTTTGCTTGTTATTTTTACATAACATTTATAATTTAATTATAACACGTATAATTAATTATAACCATCTTACTATTGATCATAACTAATTTATAATCAATTACAATAAGATTCTCCGATTAACTCCTATATGGTGTGACCCAATAGGATCTGTGTTATGTTGGTAAATAGAGTTAAAACTGTTTTAACTTCTATAATCATGAGCGGCATCTGGCAACACATCATGACCATCCAATTACACAGATGATGCTGTACTGTACAATATCACGATCCAGTAAACAATTTACTTGTGTCTGTTCTTCTGTCTCATAGCTATCAGATTAGTTTCAAGGTAGATGTGTGTCATCCTTGCTAACTGAATCTTTTCTTGATCTTGAGCAGATTATCAAATATAATTACTCTTGTAATTATACCGCTAGCAGATAATCTTACTCTATCAAGGGGCCCAGTGATGCTATAGCTCGTATAGAGATACGAGGGACAAATAGTATTCTTGGTAAACCATCACTACCTCAACTAAGCCATGTATACCGAAGAGCTACCTTTATAACTGCATTTTACCGACAGCGTTTGATAACAATCACACATATACATTTCTTAGTAGGAAAGATGAATACCTCATACTTTAGAACTTAACACTGAATGAAAACATTAATGACACGAACACAATTCTATTTAATATTTCATTCGGGGTCTGTCAAATACCATGTTTCTAGAACATGTATCTATGTGATTAAAATGACATCTCGTGTCAGGTGGTTTGTAAAACTTAACCATCTTTTAATCCACATACTAATCTTATCGCGGTAATTAGTGTTCCTGCTAATTACCTTGGTCAGTGACTTTTTAAGAGTATATATCATCTATATTATGGAGTTTCACAATTTCAGTCATGAACTCGAAATGATCCATAAATTCAATAATACTCAAGGCAACAAAATGATATATAAATAAACATTCAATTCATGAACAAAGCTTTATGATAATTTATCGTATTATTGACTTCTAGATTATTACAAACTAACAATCTCCCACTTAAGCTAGGAGCCAATCATCGTAGGCCCTACTTATATACAAAATTCTATATTCTCTAAGATCTCGTAGATCCTGAGAAAATCACACAGCCTATCTTCTATGTGTTCCAGATCCATAGAAGCATTAAGCATCTCGTGCTTGGCTTGAGGAAGAGATTTTGTGAGTGGATCAGCTGTGTTGCTGACTGTGTCAACTCTACTTATCTTTACATCACCTTTATATTAATTATATCTTTTATAATTAATTATAAGCATCTTATGATGTTTACGATCTCTGATATTAGGTGATAACGTTGTAGACGAGAAACATATCCTTAGTTCTCCTCAAGAACTTAAGGATATTCTTTACAGCATTCCAGTGCTTTATGCCTGCATTAGCCTGATATCTACTCGTCATACTCAAAGCATACGAGACATCTGGGCGAGTGCACAACATGGCGCATATGATAGAGCCAATAGCCGAAGAGTATGGTACTCTACTCATAGTGCTTTGCTCATCAGTTCTCGAAGGACACTGAGTCTTGCTAAGCAGTGCACCATGATTCATTGGCAGGAATCCTCTCTTAGAATCCTGCATGCTGAACCGATTCAGCACTTTGTCAATGTACGTGCTTTGACTTAATCCTATAAGTCTCTTTGATCTACCTTGGTAGATCTTTATGCCTAATATATAGACATCCTCGCCCAAGTCCTTCATCGAGAAAACTTTTCTTTAATGAAGACTTGGCTAATTGCAATAGAGGAATATCGTTTCCTATTAAAAGTATGTCATCTACATATAAGATTAAGAAAGGCGATGGCACTCCCACTAGTTTTTCTGTACACATAAGATTCTTCTTCGCATCTGACGAAATCAAGCTTTTGACTTCTTCGCCAAATCGAAGATTCCAACTCCGTGATGCATGCTTCAATCCATAAATGGAATCAAGAAGCTTGCATACCTTCCCAGCTTTCTCTGGATCTTCAAAACCCGTAGGCTGTGTCATATACACATCCTCTTCTTAAATTTCCATTTAAGAAGGCGGTTTTGACATCCATTTGCCATATTTCATCATCATGAAATGCGGCAATTGCTAGGAGTATCCGAATTGACTTAAACATAGCCACGGGTGAAAAAGTTTCATCAATTCCCATAATTTATTTGAAACCTTTTCGCTACTAGCCGTGCTTTGTAAATAGTCATATTGTCATCCATGTCTGTTTTCCTTTTGAAAACCCACTTGTTAGCTATGGGCTTCACCCCATCAAGTGGTACAACTAGGTTCCAGACCGTGTTGTCATACATGGACTGTATTTCGGATCTCATGGCCTCCAGCCATTTATCAGAGTCAGGCCTATCCATTGCTTCCGCATAGGTCAGAGGATCTTCAGTGTCAAAAACTGAGACCTCGTGCAGTCCCATGTACCTCTCAGGTGCATGGACTATCTTTGTTGACCTACGTAGCACTTGTTCTTCGGGCTGTCAAACTTGATCCACAACGATCTTCGGATCTAGTTCTTCTTCAACTTGCGTTGAAGTACTTGAGCTCAGGACTAGAACCTCATCCACAACTACTTGTGGACTTGGTACTTCCAGATGCTCATCAGCCAAAAAATCAAGAGGTGGGTTAATCTGATCTAGTTCAGATATTGTATTGTGTGATGTATCTTGAATTTCTTCAAGTATTACATTACTCCCACTACTTCCTTTTGCAAGAAACTCGTTCTCCAAAAGTATACCATGACGAGCAACAACTAATTTGTTCTCGGACTGGTAATAGAAGTAATATCCTTTTGTTTCCTTAGGATATTCTACGAAAAAGCACTTGTCAGATTTGGGACCAAGTTTGTCAGACGTCGGGCGTTTGACAAATACTTCGCAACCCCATTTTTAAGATAAGACATATTTGGGATTTCCCAAACCATAACTCGTATGGAGTCTTTTCAACTGACTTGGATGGAACCATATTTATCGTTAGTGCGGCAGTATCTAGTGCGTGTCCCCAAAATGATTTTGGAAGGGTGGCGTCACTCATCATGAAACGAATCATGTCCAGCATGGTTTGTTTCATTTTCTTGGCAACACTGTAACATTGCGGTGTTCCTAGAGGTGTGAGTTGTGAGACTATCTCACATTCCTTTAAGTACGTTTTGAAAACCATAACTCAAGTATTTGCCTCCACGGTCCTACCGTAATGCCTTAATACTTTTGTTCAGTTGATTTTCTACTTTAGTCTTAAATTCCTAGAACTCGTCAAAGGATTCAGACTTATGTCTCATGTAAGTCAATACTTTCATGAAACGTTTTGAGTCTTTTGTTATTGATGTTAAACACGTGGTTTTCCATTTCTAGCATATAAAGCCCATTTAACAAGTAAGATGATCCATAATATGTCTCATTTTTATAAATAGAACATCTATTGTCCTTTATAACAAACGAGAAACCATTCATCTCTAAACACGAGATTGATATGATATTTCTAGAAATGGTAGGAACAAATAGACATTTTCTAGTTCCAGAATAAACCCGCTAGGCAAGTACAATTCTATCCTACCGACTGTAACGGCTGCAACTTGTGCTCCGTTTCCAACTCGGAGTTGTACTTCCTTATTGCGTAACTTCCTCTTAGTGCGTGCATATTCGTGCAAATATGAGCACATGATCCGGTATCCAGTACTCAATCATTAAGAGAGGTCGTAACATTAATTTCAATAACATAAATACTTGAGACTGAGACTTTTGAGACATTCTCAAATTTCATATCTCCAAGAGACTTCGGGCAGTTTCTCTTCCAGTGACCTTTGCTATTGCTAAAATAGCAGTCAGAGTTAGCAGAAACCTTTATCTTGGGAGAGTTCATTCCCGGAACCAACTTCCTTTGCCTTTGTACTTAATAGCCGTTTTTCCCTTTTGTTTTCTTGATCTTCTTCCCACCTTCTTGGATCATGAGGACATGAGAGCTATTCTCGATGTTTTTATCAGTGATCCTCAGCATCCTTTGGGGCTCCTACAAGCTCTTATCCAACTCTTGCTTGTGGGAGTTCACAATGAACTCCGAATAGCTGAGAGGAAATGAGTTCAGGATAACTTCCGTGGCCAACTCGTGGCTCAACGGACAGTTAAGCTTCTCCAGTTTCTCATCATCACTTGTCATACGAAGTGTGTGAGTACTGACAGAGCTGCTCTCTACTATTTCAGCAGGGACCGGTGTATTTAGGATATATTCCTTTTTCTCACGTATTTAGGATATATTCCTTTTTCTTTAGCCATATTTCTACAACGTTTTAAAGTAAAGATTTTAGCTTTGTTCATGTAATGTTTTATTCCAATAATAAAACTCCTACTGCAAATTTGTTCTATTCCCGTTTGCAGTAGGACCAAGATCCATGTTTTCACCAATAACCAAGGCAGTGTATGCATAACATGGCTATCAGTTATCTTAGGTAAGCAAACTTGCTAATCACATCTCTTTGTGATTCTTAGTTTCGTTAAAACATCACGTGTATTTAACGAAGACTTTGCCCCGAGCCTAAAACTCTTTTAGAAATCATCGGTAAGTAACTGTTGGGTTTTAGATACCACTTTTGGGGTTTCGCGGTAACCAAAACCCGTTTAGGCTTAAGCTGCGGAAAAAACGTAAAACAAAAATTTTTACTTCTAACTCAAGCCGTGAATTAAAAGGGATATGCCGGAAAGACCAAAGCAGAGTTCCTTCTGAAGTCTTTCATTGCAAGGATCCTTTTAATCCTTTTACAAATCTACTCCATGATTGATTTCTAAACTTTAATCTACTTACCAATTAAATAGATTAATATAACATCTTTATACCTTGTTTCCAAATCACAGTTGGAATGCAGACCGAGCGAGTAGAGCATCACCAGGGAAGGAATCGACTCGGAGTATCACACGTGTGATACCTCGATCGGTTATCCACCAGGACTAACCGGAGAGCGGTTTATTTCTTCTGCCAGAAATACCGTAAACCGCGGAATTCTGCAAAAAAACTATTCACGGGAAAAAGACGAAAACCCGTAAACATGAATTTTCGGTTGCTCAGTTTCATCAATAAGCAAAACTGACATACCGCGAAATTCGGTAAAACACTATTCATTGATCCCGTAAATATTCTCCATAACAACCCGCAAGATTATACGTCAACTACGTATAACTTTCTTTTCTCAACCGAAACACTATTTGGGAGAGAAACCGAGAAAGAGAGAAAATACCGATTCGATTCTGCACGAAACGATACAAGGTGAATTAGCAATTTTCTCTCTACCCCTCCACCCCTATTTATAGGGTTTAGGGTCGGTTGCCAAATGACCAAAATGTCCTCCAAGTTCGGCCTATTTACAAGATATGCCATCGAATGGATAAGGATGATGACATGTGGATAAGATCGATGACGTGTCATCTGGATAGGATCGATGACACGTCATGCGGATAAGAACGAATCTGAAAAGACCCGAATGCCCTCGGCCTGAACACAAATAATGTTTGTATAATTATTCTGAACAATTATATATATTTTTCTGCGGTTGTTTGTTTCGGTATCGATGACGTGTCATCTGGATAGGATCGATGACATGTCATGCGGATAAGGACGAATCTAAAAAGACTCGAATGCCCTCGGCCCGAACACAAATAATATTCGTATAATTATTCTGAACAATTATATATATTTTTCTTGCGGTTGTTGTTTCGGTATCGATGACGTGTCATCTGGATAGGATCGATGATGTGTCATGCGGATAAGGACGAATCTGAAAAGACTCGAATGCCCTCGGCCCGAACACAAATAATGTTTGTATAATTATTCTGAAAAATTATATATATTTTTCTGCGGTTGTTTGTTTCGGTATCGATGACGTGTCATCTGGATAGGATCGATGACATGTCATGCGGATAAGGACGAATCTGAAAAGACTCGAATGCCCTCGGCCCGAACACAAATAATATTCGTATAATTATTCTGAACAATTATATATATTTTTCTTGCGGTTGTTGTTTCGGTAATTTATACAACGTGTCCTGCACATTTATAAATTAACCGGTTAACTTTTATACAACGTGTCACACACGTTTATAAATTAACTAATGTTTTTGCTTGTTATTTTTACATAACATTTATAATTTAATTATAACACATATAATTAATTATAACCATCTTACTATTGATCATAACCAATTTATAATCAATCACAATAAGATTCTCCGATTAACTCCTATATGGTGTGGCCCAATAGGATCTGTGTTATGTTGGTAAATAGAGTTAAAACTGTTTTAACTTCTATAATCATGAGCGGCATCTGGCAACACATCATGACCATCCAATTACACAGATGATGCTGTACAGTACAATATCACGATCCAGTAAACAATTTACTCGTGTTAATTCTTTTGTCACATAGCTATCACATTAGTTTCAAGGTAGGTGTGTGTCATCCTTGTAAACTTAATCTTTTCTTGATCTTGAGCATATTATCAAATATGATTACTCTTGTAATCATACCGCGCGCTGATAATCTTACTCTATCAAGGGACCCAGTGATGCTATAACTCGTATAGAGATACGAGGGACAATAGTATTTTTGGTAAACCATCACTACCTCAGCTAAGCCATGTATACCGAAGAGCTACCGTTATAACTGCATTTTACCGACAGCGTTTGATAACAATCACACATATACATTTCTTAGTAGGAAAGATGAATACCTCATACTTTAGAACTTAACACTGAATGAAAGTATTAATGACACGAACACAATTCCGTATAATGTTTCATTCGGGGTCTGTCAGATATCATGTTCCTGGAACATATATCTATGTGATTAAAATGACAACTCCTTGTCTATGGTCTGTAAAACTTGATCATCATTTAATCCACATACTAACCTTACAGCGGTAATTAGTGTTCCTGCTAATTACCTTGGTCAGTGACCTTTTAAGAGTATATATCATCTATATTATGGAGTTTCACAATTTCAGTCACGAACTCGAAATGATCCATAAATGCAATAATACTCAAGGAAACAAAATGATATTAATCATCCAATTCATGAACAAAGCTTTATGATAAATTATCGTATTATTGACTTCTAGATTATTACAAACTAACAGTAACCTCACTCTATTTTGTTTTGTTATGTCTCACATAACCCTCGACCACCAAAGGTAAAAGGTGATGCCTACTGAGTAGGTTTTAATCATACAACCAATGAACAATGATATGAGGAGGATAGAGTGGGAAGGGCATACTACTTAATATTTAATGGGTTGGTGTTTATGCTTAACAGTGCTAGCAATATCCAAAGGGGTATGTCAGAAAGAACGATTAATGTGATTATATTCGTATCTTTATAGCGACCTCTTTCATATGCTTCATTAAGCAATTATGGAAAGGAAGTCTTGAATACTGAATGTGATCTCCATTTCTTTTCTTATCTTATGTCAGAAAGAACGATTAATGTGATTCTATTCGTACCTTTATAGCGACCTCTTTCATATGCTTCATTAAGCAGTCGTGGAAAGGAAGTCTAAAATATCGAATGTGATCCCCATTACTTTCTTCTCTCAGCATATGTAAGAATGACTAAATGTGATTCTATTCGTATCTTTATAACGACCTCTTTCATATGCTTCATTAAGCAGTCGTGGAAAGGAAGTCTTGAATACGAAATGTGATCTCCATTAGTTTATGTTCTTATCAGTACCTCTTTGATACGCTTAGCTTTGTTAAGCAGTCAGTTCTTGTAACTGACTTTGGACACGTGAAAGTCGTCTGCCAGAAAGACAACGGTGAGTTCCTTCACAAATCTTTCTTTGACATCACGTTCTTTCACGGTTCCTTTGAAAGCAATAAATCTAATTTATTCAATTCATATCAAAGCAGTAAATCTAATTTACTTATATACGGGAGCAAGTCAGGTATATTATTTATCAGTTCCTAATTCTTTATTTTGCAGCTATGCTCAGTTCTTATATACAATTTAAAGCACATAAACAATTTATATGTTTTAAAATCAGATATTCTTTTCGGTCCATAAAGCAATTTGGTAACGTGACAAAGTTCCTTTTGGGCCAGCCATTAGGACACGTGAAAGGGGCTCCCAGGAAAGATTGGGGTCACAAGGACCGCTTAGACTCAATCTTTCCTAGACAGAACCATCTCTTTCTTGTGTGGAAATGACAGCTCTTACTCAGGTACTTTATTGCTTCATCACATTCTTCGATGAACTTTACTTATCCGAAGGTTTTCGAAAAGGCAAAAACTTACACTAAATTTTGCCATTTCAAAAGCATAGAGTAATTTGGTAACGTGACAAAGTTCCCTTTTGGCCAGCTATCAGGACACGTAAACGAGGGTTAGACGAAAAGTCGAGACTTTTCTTGTCATTAACCTTGTCGTTTACGGGTGGAGATTAACAGTTCTTACTTGGGTACTTTATTGCTTCATCACATTCTTAGATATACTCAAACGCAGTTGAAAGTTTTGAAAACGAAAACATAAAGAAAGCATAAAATCCTATTTTATCTTTCTCGGTCGGAGAACCGATCCAAGAAATGTAAAAGTTTACATTTCATAAGAAAGCATAAAGAAAGCTTAAATCTAATTTAACTTTCTTAGTCGGTAGAACCGATCCAAGAAAATCTCATTTCTAATCGGTTTTGGACTTAAGCTGCAAATGTAAGAATTAAACTGACATGCGGTATATGCACCTAATTTGCATAAGTTATAACTTTTAGAAAATCAATCAGCGGGAGAGCCTTGTGCTCTGATACCACTGTTGGGGTTTATGGGGTGCTTTAACCAAAACCCGTTTAGGCTTAAGTTGCGGAATGACCGTAGAACAAAAATTTCTACGGCCAACTTAAGCTCAGGATTAAACGGGGTATGTCAGGAAACTTTCCAAGGCGGTCCACCTTCAGTATTCCTTTGGCATCAAAACCCAATTTAATCCTTTTACAGATCTACTCCATTATTGATTTCTAAAACTTTAATCTACTTACCAATTAAATAGATTAATATATGATATTTATACCTTGTTTCCAAATCACAGTTGAAATGCAGACCGAGCAAGTAGAGCCTCACCAGGGAAGGAATCGACTCGGAGCGGAGCATCAGACGTCTGATGCCTCTATCGGTTATCCACCAGGACTAACCGGAGAGCGGTTTATTTCTTCTGCAGAAATACCGTAAACCGCGGAATTCTGCAAAAACACTATTCACGGGGAAAAGACGAAAACACGTAAACACGAATTTTCAGTTGCTCCGTTTCATCAATATGCAAAACTGACATACCGCAAAATTCGGTAAAATACTATTCATCGATCCCGTAAATATACTTCACAACAACCCGCAAGATTATACGTCAAGTATGTATAACTTTCTTTTCTCAACCGAAACACTATTTGGGAGAGAAACCGAGAAAGAGAGAAAATACCGATCCGTTTCGACACGAAACGGTATGAGTGAATTAGTGATTTTTCTCTCTACCCCTCCACCCCTATTTATAGGGTTTAGAGTCGGTTGCCAAAAGACCAAAATGCCCTCCAAGTTCGGCCTATTTACAAGACATGCCATTGACACCTCATCCTTTTATATGTGAAAAGACCAAAATACCCCTTCCACACCCTTCCACACTCTTCTCCATGTTTCTACACCCTAAGGTGTCATGCAAGGTGGCATAGGTGTGAAATGACCATTTTGCCCTTGTGGATAGGATTGATGACATGTCATCTGGATAGGATCGATGACATGTCATGCGGATAAGGACGAATCTGAAAAGACCCGAATGCCCTCGGCCCGAATACAAATAATATTCGTATAATTATTCTGAACAATTATATATATTTTTCTTGCGGTTCTTGTTTCGGTAATTTATACAATGTGTCCTGCACATTTATAAATTAATCGGTTAACTCTTATACAACGTGTCATACACGTTTATAAATTAACCAATGTTTTTGCTTGTTATTTTTACATAACATTTATAATTTAATTATAACACGTATAATTAATTATAATCATCTTACTATTGATCATAACTAATTTATAATCAATTACAATAAAATTCTCCGATTAACTCCTATATGGTGTGACCCAATAGGATCTGTGTTATGTTGGTAAATAGAGTTAAAACTGTTTTAACTTCTATAATCATGAGCGGCATCTGGCAACACATCATGACCATCCAATTACACAGATGATGCTGTACTGTACAATATCACGATCCAGTAAACAATTTACTTGTGTCTGTTCTTCTGTCTCATAGCTATCAGATTAGTTTCAAGGTAGATGTGTGTCATCCTTGCTAACTGAATCTTTTCTTGATCTTGAGCAGATTATCAAATATAATTACTCTTGTAATTATACCGCTAGCAGATAATCTTACTCTATCAAGGGGCCCAGTGATGCTATAGCTCGTATAGAGATACGAGGGACAAATAGTATTCTTGGTAAACCATCACTACCTCAGCTAAGCCATGTATACCGAAGAGCTACCTTTATAACTGCATTTTACCGACAGCGTTTGATAACAATCACACATATACATTTCTTAGTAGGAAAGATGAATACCTCATACTTTAGAACTTAACACTGAATGAAAACATTAATGACACGAACACAATTCTATTTAATGTTTCATTCGGGGTCTGTCAAATACCATGTTTCTAGAACATGTATCTATGTGATTAAAATGACATCTCGTGTCAGGTGGTTTGTAAAACTTAACCATCTTTTAATCCACATACTAATCTTATCGCGGTAATTAGTGTTCCTGCTAATTACCTTGGTCAGTGACTTTTTAAGAGTATATATCATCTATATTATGGAGTTTCACAATTTCAGTCATGAACTCGAAATGATCCATAAATTCAATAATACTCAAGGCAACAAAATGATATATAAATAAACATTCAATTCATGAACAAAGCTTTATGATAATTTATCGTATTATTGACTTCTAAATTATTACAAACTAACAAGTTTATGGAGGACCCACCCCAGCAAATTCATGGCCAACAAAAGTGGGCCCCACCTGGTCAGATGTTGGTGCTATTATTTGAATGGGTCCGTACATGTTTTCCATGGATATACCCCTGAAAATACTAGCCTCCTTTTTTTTTGTACCAAAATGCTTTCATTGGATAATTCTCCCGGTACCAACCCAATATTTCTTTACAATCTCCAGTTCACATTCAAACTGATAACACATCTTACAAATCAATAGAAAACACATTGAGAAAAGAGATTGCAAAGCATTTAATAAGCATAAATCATTAATATAGTATAATCAACACATTGTATCAAAAGAAGGTGAAAAACCCTTTACAACACAGTATTGTGTGCTTGCACACTACTAATATACTCAAAATATATCCACTATGTTATGAGTTAACAAAAATTCACATAATATGTTACCACCTAGTTTGTTGATATGCTAGAAATTGTAAATTCACCAAAATGTGCACTTTCGGACACTAAAAGGTCTGGTTAAAGTTGAAGGTAGATTGCCACCTACAATATTAAGAAAACATCCATGTGAAATTATCGAGTCTGTCACCTACAATATTCAGAGAATAAATCATGAGAATTATATTATTATTATTAGTTTGGAAATGCATTTTGCAAAAATGTAATAAGTTACTAAAAATTGTACTCTACCTTGCTGCAGACATAATAAAATCTTGGATGTAAAGTACATGTTGGTACCCAGGACTAACATGGCCATACCATTGTAAACAGACAATAGATTGACAAGGTTAATTTGTTGGGTATCTTTGGTTATAATGATCAGTGTGTCAACTATCAAAGTAATATCTAATTATGGTAGAATAAACCTCATTATTATCACTCCATGTTGTGTTTTTAACTTGACCATCTTGCTAGTGTAAATTTGATAAAAAAAAGAGTAACCAGATGTCAACCAAATAATAGTTTTTTGTTCTTTACATCAACTGCTTGTGGAGAGGCTAGTTTTCGATTAATTCAACATGTTTGTTCTTTACCTTGTTGCATCAAAGCCACCAATATAACAATATTTGGAAGCACTTATCCCACCATCCGGCCCCTACAAAAATTAATAATAAATGACAATGTAAGAAAACAGAGCTCAAGTATTTAATTTTTCAAACAACAGTTCCAAAATTGCCCTTCTTTGCTTACTCCTTCATATATGCAATTAAAAACTAAGCATAAGATTGAATGCTCGTGCAATACCAAGCAACTGAAATATTCCAACATAATAAGATTGCAGTTTTACAGTACATGTTGACTAATTATTTTATCAAAATGATATTAACTAAACACATTGTTCATATTAAAATGAGGTACATGACTACAAATACGATCTATTATTTCGGCAAGGCACATTGAGTTTTAGAACAATTATTACCAATTTCTTATTTTTCTACAAATTATAGTGAATTTTCAAAGTTCAGCACTTAAACACAAGTTCCAGCTCAAAAACAACATGTCGGTATCAAACTAACCATGAAAGGAACTTAAATTTAACATAGCTTTGGGTCATTAAATGAATTGAAATTAATTGAGGGTGTAGTTCATGACTCCTTGAAACTTTAGAAACCAAGAACACTTCATTGAATCTGCGGTATGTTCTACACAAAAATGACAAGGCAGCATGCTAGAAAACATGAAAAACTGGTACCAGCTTAGGTTGGTACATAATCTGATCTGCACAAAAATACTAGTTCGACCCAGCTAGAAAATTTAGAAAATAATGAAACTTAACAGAGATGTAGATCATGAGTTTCTTGAATTTCAGAGACCAAGAACACCCAATTCAGAGTTATGAGCTGTTCTACACAAAATTCACAAATCAGCTTGTCAGGAAATTAAAAAAAAAACAGCAAACAGTGGCTGGTTCAAAGGAGCAAAAGCATACCCAAAATACTCCTAAAAGACCCACCAAAATAACAGAACACCCATAGACCCTCCATAAGCCTTGCGGTGACCTCGAAGTAGACCCTTATATGAAGAAAACCAAAATGAGAATGCTAAATATGATGAACAATCATGCTGAAAAATAGCACTATCTTGCCTCTTTGTCAACTGAATAAAACCTAAGGGCTTGATTGATAACTTCCCTAAATTCTTGGAGACCTAGACAAACATGTATACAAGACAGCCGCAAACTTGAAACAATTAAATCCAGTCATCAAAGTTACCAAATCATGTCTTGACACAACACCACAACTTTCTCATTTCAAGTCCAAATCAACCCCAAATGAACCCAAGTTAAATCCTTCATGTTTCTAAATCAAAATTGAGTATGTTCAAGCATCAGCCCACTCATGAAATTGCCAAAATACCCCTTCACTCGAACTCAAGTGGATTTTTCATGAATAACTTATATAGAAATATAGAATTGTGAAATGATAATAAATACACCTCCAAATGATAACAAATAGACAAGTATCTTTCAAATGATAATCACTTAGGCATACTTCTCTTGTTCTTTCAATTTGTTCAGGAGCCTTGATCTTTAGATTGAAATAAAATAAAACTTCACAATTAGCTGTCTAGCTCTCCAAAATTAATAGTTTTGGAATAAAAATTAACCTATACTCTTGTTGGGAAAGAAGAAATTAAGTATTTCAGCATAGAAGAAATTAAAGTTAACCTTCTTCGACGATGAGTCCTCCAGTGAGATGCATCTTCACAAATATCTTCTTTCCTGTATGAGAGCAAAAGGAGAAACCTTAACATACAAATTCAAAACAAAATAAGAGGGAAATGTTTACCTAAAAACAAAACAAGCGAGAAAGGGCGGATTATGCTAACTCAAGTGGAAATGTTTTCCAGTTGTACATGTTCCACCATCTCCTATAGGCACGAGCTTAAATCTGGGGTAATCCCCAAATTTCATTAACATAAACCCTAATCCCCAAATTTAATTCAACGAAACTTGAAATTACGAAAAGAGAACGAGAATTTGAAATTCTCCAAAGTCACCGTTGATTTGACATCCCAGAAGTAGGGTTAGGGAACCCGGCCGTCGACGAAGAGGTCACCGGTGCCGCATGATGATGCGGCGGTGCTGACAATCCCATGGCAGCTTACATCGGCAGAGTCCTCAAGCACTGAGGGGTGGCAGAGAGAGGTCACCGGTGCCGCGTGATGAAGCAGTGGTGTTGACAATCCCATGGCAGCTTGCATCAACGAAGTGCTGAGGTTGAGAGTCAAAGGGTGAGTAACTGGGTGCGTCTGTGAGAGGAAGACTAGTTAAACCCTAGACAAAAATTCTAATGGACTTGGATAAAACGAGGAGAGCGGCGGGATAATGAAATTTTGGGAGGGAAGTGAAAATGGAATAGCGGGATTAGACATTTGCTAACGGGTAACCCGTGACCCTTTTCGGGTTACCCGTTACGGGTAACGGGTAGGACGGGTAAAGGGGTAGGTCGGGTACGGGTAAAACCCGTAACGGGTAGACGGGTAATTGGGCCAAAACCTATATCCGGTCCGTTTATTACCCGTACCTGTTGCGGGTTGACGGGTACGGGTACCGCGGGTACGGGTCCGGATATCCGGGTACGGATCCGGTCCGCCCGTTTTTTTTTTTTTTTTTTTTCTGTTTTTTCCCTTTTTTCTGTTTTTTTCAAAAAAATTCAAATTTTTTTGAAGTGAAACGGGTCGGGTACGGGTAACGGGTACGGGTATGCGGGTAGATGGGTACGGGTAACGGATACGGGTATGCGGGTAGATGGGTACGGGTAGGCGGGTACGGGTTGGCGGGTAGACGGGTACGGGTACAACGGGTTATTTTTTAAATCATGTTATCCGGTCCGTTTATTACCCGTACCCGTCTATCCGTCTACCCGTTTGTACCCGGGCAACGGGTAACGGGTACGGGCCGGGCAAAACGGGTTCTACCCGTTCCGGGTTTAGCAAATGCCTAAGCGGGATAGTGAAATTTCGGGGAGGGAAGTGAAAAAAAGAGAGGACAAATCCTCAGATGGATTTAAGAAAAGAAGCGAATTCATATGCTCTGAGGTAACATAATATTTGCGTTTAGATCGGAACCGTCTGATCATTATTATGCACAAATATTAATGAAGCATGTGCATCATCTAAGGTTGGATTTAAACAGAAATATTATATTACTTTATAGAATAGTGACTTCTTACCCACATGCCACAGCTATTCAGTGAAATGTATCTGACGCTAGGGAAGGAAAAAATTTCGGATCCGGATAGATCAGTTTTATCTTCGTGCAGCACAGTAAACATAAAAGCAGTTTTCAATTGATATATTTGGTGTGTTGTTTATATTCTAAACTGCTCTGTTCCTATGAAAGAAATAATCTCCTCTAACTTTTTGGAAACATTAGACAGCCAATACAAATTTGAGTACATTTTGTATTTTAATTTTAGTTTAATTGATTTGTGAATTGAAATTGCTTCAAAATAAAAAATTTGCAAGATATTAAATAATTATTTTTATAATTCTAATTTTGAAAATTATATGTAATTAGTATGTTACTGTTGTGATTAATATAATATATATTATGGGCTCTTATACATGGTGTAATGTTCAATTATTATTTTTTTTGTTAAATGGTAGTATATGAAATTGATATTAATAAAATTTATGTGACAATATAATTAATGCTTGAATATTGACAATGCATCAGTAAATGATTTTTAATATTGAAATTTTATAACATCATGCATGATGCATCAATGACTTGTGCCATATAAGAATGTACATAGGACTTGAACCCTTGCTGTGTGGGTTAGTGAAGGAACAGAGACGAATGTCGTCCGTTAATCGATCGGAACCGTTCAAATGAAAGAGTGCTACATTTATTTCACTGTAGTAAAGTTTGATATAATTCAAGAATCATTTACCTATCCATCCAAGCGACATAATATAAGAACATCGTACGACTATAAATAGTTTACTTTGGATCGAAGCTTACAATTATTGGGGCTTCAAAAATTTTATGTTCCTAAGGTTCCATGTTTTTTCTTGATCATTTTAAAAATTATTAGGCATTATTTCATTGCAGATCGACCGTTGACTGCTCATGAAAAAATGAACGGTCCGCATTTTTTTAACAATTTGAAAAGGTTAATAATTATAAAATTGTACAAAATTGTCAATTATAGATTTAATTTGGCCATACAAGCAATAAAAAAAATAGTTTTTAATTTTTTTAAATTTTTGTTCATTATAATTTATGTACATGCATTATCAAATAGAAAGGGCTATAAATGTTAGCCGTTCGATCGGTGATGTAGCATCCTGATCTTCACTGGAGTCATCCGTTTCACCAGTTGTGGGTAAGGAGTCGTATTCTCTGAGGTAATATGATATTTCTGATTAATTATGGGGTAAGATGATGCACTGGATTGATGTCTCAAGATGTGTCTTTACAATCGAACTGCCGTAAATGAGATAGACTGATCATGTTACCTCAGATTATTATTTCAATTGAGTTTATAAGTCAGTAAATGCGATACAGAGAGGAATTCACAATGTATAAGGTATCTCAAGCGGTGCCTTCTTTTAATATTGCACAAATCTTTACAATGACTGGATCTAAACCGTTATTTGAGGGATTGTACCAATCAATAAGCCCAAATAATACCGACCCCCGAAGCTAGAACGAATCTCAAAGCAGCTGAGAGCACATATCAAATCGTAGAGTAGAGAGAATGTATTGCACACATTGGAGAGGATACGATTCATACATAGATCCAGAGTTATGACTTATGAAGGATGCCAGGACTTAGCATTTTCTCCACTCTCCCAAATATCCGATCAGTTCTCCCTTCCAAATCATCTAACCAAATCTGTGCGTTTCTCACAAAACCTCAATACTTTGTCGATCGGGTTTATTCTAGCGTCGCCCCTCACTCTTTTCTCTACCAAAACCAAAATGATAAACCCTAACGCCAATGGCTTTTCACAGGAGCGGAATAAAGTCTCGGGCTTGGTCGTCTCTCCATCGATCGACAGTAAACTAGTAAGTTACGTTGCACTGAATGTATTTCTGTTTATCTTTGTTAATTTTGAGAGGAACTTGTTCAATGGTGTGTTTAGTCTGTAGCAAAGGGTTGCAAATTGGGGAAAACTTGTTCACTTTTTATTATGATGCCTAATTTGGTAGTAGAATTCTCTTTTCTAGGTTCTGTTATTGTAGCAAATCTCTCCAAATGCCTAATTTGCCTATGGCTGTAGCAAATGTCACTAGACTCACTCTAGAATGAACTTAATTTGCCTAATATAGCCTATTTTGCCTAATTTGCCTAATTTGGCAGTAGCAAGAGCATCCGTTTCAATGAAAAGGCATGATAGCCCAACTGTGCTTCTTTTTTTTTGCCTAATCTGAACAAAATGGTTATTAATCCAAGCTTGATCAAAACCTTGTTATATGCTAATTGCATATCTGGTTCAGTAATCAGAAACTTCTATTTTACGGATCTATTGGAAATTGCTCCTCTTTGGGCTGATTGTACTTAATTAAAATATAGCTATTTTTTATTTTTTGTTAACTGAATTATTCGTTAAGCATTATCTTTTTAATCTACAGACACATGCACTCAACTTTTGAAAGGCATCAATTCATACCGAGCATCTCTCAACCTCACAACCCTAACCGGAAATTCAAATGCTTGTTGCTTGGCTGAGCAATTAGTAAAGCAATTCAAGGGTCAGCCTTGTACCAACTCAACTGGTGATGAAACTGTACCGGGTACTGAACAAGAATTCCCAAATTATCCTTCCTACCTTTCTCACTGTCACCTCAATGTCATTGTGATATGCACAGGTCATGCCGGCCTGTGTTCAAGGCTGGTATCTGATGTTGTGCTTACCAATTATACCAAGTCACAGTACAATCAGTACTTGAATGATACCCAATTTGTTGGGGCCGGTATTGCCGATGAAATCCTTCTTGTTTCTTAAAAAAAAAAAAAGGTGACTCAATTTTTATATCATGAGGATTATGTCTGGCACATGACCTGGAGATATTATTTTGTTATTTGGATCTCTCTAGTTGGACATGGTTATCTTTTTTCTCAATCAGACATATAGTTGCATGTACTTGATTTAGTGATTTCATCATGTGTTTGTGTTTATCTCTATGACCAGAGTATAATTGTTGTATAATGGTGGTAAGTTGAAATTGCATCTTAGTTGAAATATTTAAAAGTTTACTATTACTTCTTAAGGACCTAAAAAACATGAGTATTATTAATATAATTTCACTTCTTGTTCATTGATGAAGTAACATGATCTCCATTTCTGGCATCTTCTTAGGTTCCTTTTTTATGCGCACATAAAGGAAAGGAGCGCAATTCCAGTTGTTATGTTGAGAATTTGATTGGGATGGGTCATTACGGCGGCATCTGTAAGTGATTCACGGTGCATTCTTGAGACAGATGAAGGTTCAATGTACCATCTAAAAGAAAAGAGCCTGATGTGAATTAAAATTTGATAATCTAAATAGCATCTTTATACTCTTTTTTCGGACCAAGGGAATTTGAAATGGAATAGTTTAGTTATGCCTCAGCATTGCTTATTATGTACTTCAAAAAAAACCTTTATAGTGCAGTTCAAATACATTATATACACTAATTAAAGCATTTGTAAGATGTAATAAGAAAAATGAACATTTTATTGTTCATGCCTATTGATCTGTCATGTGTGTATATCTTAATTGAAACTTGATCAATATATGTATGCAGGTAAAAAAATCCTTCCATAAAAATTTAGGATCCTAATTTCACTTAAAATTTTCAAGAATTAGTGTTTCTTCAAGTTACTTTCCGAATCTGTCTTATAGAAGGTCTGATAGAGTGTCTTATATGGTGTTTATTGAATAATTTGTGGTATGATTCTCCTACATAAGTTCTTTTGTATTCATTAATAAAAAAAATTCAGTTTTAATAAATTCTTAATTTCAATTTTTCAGCTGGTAGACAAGGATCAAACTGAGCAATAGTGCTATTTTGGGCGGCAATAAATGAAAGAGATCGGGTCGACATTGCATTAAAAGATATGGCCATAGTGATGAAGCAACAGAATCGAGCTGAAGAAGTAATCGATGCCATCAAGTCTCTCAGAAATCGCTGCTCTCATCAGGCCCAAGATTCCCTTGACAACATCGTCTTGGATCTCTACAAGGTAATTCCTTCCCTGACATTTTTCTGAATTCTTACTGATCTCTACCGATTATTAGACAAAATTCCCTTGGATTATTATAATGTGCTTTTATTGATGGCAAGATTTCACAAAAAATAATGAATTAGAACTGGTATGATCTGGTTACAATCTGGAATTTGTGGTTTGTATTTCGATATAACAGCAACACATAATAGCAAATACTTTTGACTAAAAGTTTGGTATGTACCAGTTCGTACTTGTACACATAATTATTATTTACTACGTAAATTTAATGTATGCATTTGTATGATTGATCTTGTGTATTTTTTTTTTGTTTTTATTCGATTATGAAGATGTCCATATTATCATCTAAGATAACATGCCTCACTTGATTTCAACATACGATCAAAAACTCGCAATTAATAGTTGAGGTTTGGGGCTTCAGTGGGACATGGTTGTGCGATCGCATTTCCTGAAGTATGATATGGGCAGCCGGGACATGGGGTTATGGTGCTAAAAGAATAAGTGGACGTTATTGGGGGATACTACCACTGGGAGGGGGCTCATACATGAAATGGTTACGACAATGTACTTAGACCTTATGAAAGGAGCAACAGAGGGCACTTGCTTCAGTGGATATTGTCATTCTGTATTTTTATCAGTGTTGTTCTCTTTGTAAATAATTTCAGTTTGTTTTTGTTGTACTAGTATTAGTTTTAAGTTTAGGTTAAGATAAAATGTATAAGCTTGTAAATAATTCCATGACCTCATTTTATTCAAAAAAGAGAGCTGACATTTTTTTTTTTTATTGCCTCTTGGTCTAGTAATTGGAGATGGAAGCGTACAAGGAAATTGACAAATTGTCAGATTACGAAGAAAAATTGTAGGTAGATTTTTTTACACTTTTTTTGTTTTGAGAAAAATTGTAGGTGGATTTTTTACACTGATTAAATT
The DNA here is from genome assembly GCA_964058875.1 of Carex rostrata. NCBI lineage: Eukaryota > Viridiplantae > Streptophyta > Magnoliopsida > Poales > Cyperaceae > Carex > Carex rostrata. The sequence continues at coordinate 1,205,807 of CAXKVT010000014.1, read as the reverse complement.
TTTACTGATCATAGATTTATGAAATTGTGTGTTGAATAATGAGATACTTTGATTTTGTAAATATGACACTTGGATAATATGATATTATTATTGTGTTATTTAGTAATATTTTTATATATTTTAGTATGATTAATTGGAATTGTGGGTGTTTATTGTACTATTCTTATTGTTGTGATTTATTATTTTCATCATTCAAAGGGGCATCTCAAATAAACAAAAATGTTTCTGTCTTCAGGAACTAAACTTTTCCAATAGTAGACTCATGAAAATATTATGTCTAACTATAAAATAATATAAACTGAATCAATAAAACATTTTCAAGGGTGTGCTCCAGCATTTCCATGGACCTCAGCATAAACTAATATAAACTGAATCAACGAAATATTTTCAAGCGTATTGTGCTCCAGCATTTCCATGAGCCTCACTATAAAATAATATAAACAGACTTACCAAAACATTTTCAAGGGTAGTCTCTTGGAAATAATATGGGCTCTCAATAAAATATAGTATTCGTTCTGTTTAGTGGGTCATGGGTCGTGCAAAAGTATTTCCAAGGGTGGATAACAAGCATTTTCAAGGGTTGGCATCAGGGATTTCCATGCGCTACTATTTCCAAGGGTCTACCCTTGAAAATAGTTAAATGTGTCAGCAAACTCGATTTTATTTCCAAGAGCCCTTCTTACCCTTGAAAATACAGATGCTACCCTTGAAAAAAGCGGAAATTATAGTAGTGAAAGATAGTTACCATTAGGTTAGCCGAGTTATGATAAGGAGAATAAAAATATTAAATTAGTGGTGGAGATCTTAATTAACCCTAGACATCATTAGTTGGACATCCAATACAGAAATAATAAAATTAATTAGAAGAATTTATTTTTTTAAAGTATCTGGATCGGTTCTGTCTAAACAACTGATCCAGATAACTATCTGTATCGGTTCTCTGTTAAAATCCGATCCAAATAGTTATCTGGATCGGTTATTATATAAAGAACTGATCCAGATGATATTATCTAAATTAACTTATAATTTATTTTTTTAAGTATATGGATCGGTTCTCTGTTAAAAACCGATTCAGATATTATTTTTCAAATTTTCTTTTCATGTTATAAAAGTAAATTACATATAAAAACAGAAAGCAAAATGTAACCTTGATTTATTTAGAATTGTTGCATGTCATGGTAGTTATTATAGTGGTTGCTATGGCCAATCATACACAGATACATGTCAGTGTTGCTATTAGTGTCAATAGTTATTAATTGTTGATGACTGTTAATTGGTTGATACTAGTTGCACTTAATTACATGTCCGCCAATTCTGGTACATGTTGAGAAATTAAGAAATATAATTCTGAGGAAAATGAATTTTATTGAATGTTATTTTTTAAATTTATTCTGTATATTTATACAAACTAATTAAGGCTCAAGGAGCCGTTATTGTAACGTTGGTTTTGTTTCTGAAATACATACAAGGACATATTCTCTTCTCCTTCTTTTTTTAATTATAGTCCTTAATCTATGACGATGATTAATCTCAGATTGTAAATTAATATCCAGCAAATATTCTTCTATTTCCGTATATTTTATTTTATTAATTTCTATGAATAAAAAAATCTCCTTGTTTATATCCATTTTCATTCTTGGTAAAAATTTATTTTGTAAAAATTTCTTGTTTATATCCATATTCTTTCTCGTAAAAATTTATTTTCTTTCTTGTTTATATCCATATTCTTGTTTATATCCATTTATTTTGTAAAAATTTTCTTTCTTGGTAAAAATTCTCCTTGTTTATATCAATAAGGTGTGTTACCATAAAATGGTGCAATTGTATCCCTCCTCATTTATTATTATTATTATAATTAATCATGTTAATACAAATATAAACCTGTGGGAAAAATTAAGACACTTAGATTATGACTGGAAACACAAGATGCATGTGAAATAGAAAATATAATTTGTAACGTGAAAAAAAAATAATGATAAATAGACGGTTTTAATTATTGGGTTCGCTTTCACTTCGAGAGAAGTTAAAGCTGATCGGTGGTTAGTAGGTCCAAATAGAATAAGGAATTCAAGCCTTAATTATTTTATCAAATGCGGATTATAATCATGTCAGTTTAACTTTAAAATTAGGCCTCTAAATGTAAACCACCTAATATTGTTACTTAAGAGTAATTAGTCCTCTAATGATCCCACTGTCAGTGACTACATTTTTTTTCAGATCCTAATTCTAAAAAAAAAAAACTTTTAGGATCGGTTATTAATAAATAACCGACCCTAAAAGGTTTTTTTGTTTTTAGAATTAGGATCGGTTATTAAAAAATAATCGATCCTAAAAGTTTTTTTTTTCATAACCTAATTCTAAAAAAAAATATACTTTTAGGATCGGTTATTAATAAATAACCGACCCTAAAAGTTTTTTTTTTTTTTAGAAATAGGATATGAAAAAAAAAACTTTTAGGATCGGTTATTTATTAATAACCGATCCTAAATTTTTTTTTTTTTGAGAATTAGGATCGATTGTTTAGAGAGAACCGATCCTAATACTATTAGGATTGGTTCTAAGCTAATAACCGATCCTAATATATGATAATTAGGATTGGTTCTTAGCTTAGAACCGATCCTGATACTATCAGGATCGGTTTTTAGAGAGAACCGATCCTAATACTTATGTAGCGTTAGAGGTACTGATCCAAAATATTTGAGTCTATTTGAGTCTCAACTCATCCCTCTCTCTCTCTCTCCCTCCCTCTCCTCCGTGTCTCTCTCTTTCTCTATCTCCGTCTCTCCCTCTCCTCCATGTTTCTCTCTCTCTGTCTTCGTCTCTCCCTCTCAAAGCTGCTCGCCCTCTCGCCTCACCCTCTCCGCTTAGTATGCTTTACTATTAATTTTAGGTTTATTAACAAAGTAGATTTGCATGTGATTTAAGAGCTTTGATGTTAATTTTGTTTTCCATTTGCAAATTTTATTTTGAACGTTACCTTGTTGGTATTTTTTCAGGCTTGCAAATTGAAGTTAGGGGTCAATGGTGCTCTATTAGATACTATTTTGCAATTCGTGAGAGGGAGGGTCATGCTAAGGCTTATTTTCGGCAATGACAGATTCTGAAATTTATTTTTTATTTGTGTTTTTGGTGCCAAAATTCTGAAATTTATTTGATATTAGTGTTTTTGGTGCCAAAATTTATTTATTTTTATCTAAAGCTTTAGTTTAGGTAAACTTTGCATGAACATGAATTTTTTTGTAATAAATTAAGATGTGTATGATATTTTATTTAGGATGTGTATATGATATTTGATTATTGCTTCTTACTGTGCAAAAAAAAAAAATTTAGGATGCTGGCCAGAAAAATATATATGGAAGCTGGTCAAATAAATAAAAATATTTTTTTAGCTTCAATTAAATATCAGGATCGGTTATTTTAAACAAGCGATCCAGATTATTACTATTAGGACCGGTTGTTTAAAATAATTGATCCTAATTCTAAAAAAAAAAAAATGAAAAAGAAACTAAAATAACCGATCCTAATTTTTTTTTTGAATTAGGATCGGATATTAAACAACTGATCCTAATAATTGCTATCTGGATCGGTTGTTATGTATAACCGATCTTGATAGTGTAACATCTGGATCGGATTTGGTTTTTTTAATTAAAACCGATACTAATAAAGTAGAATCTGGATCGGGTTTAATTAAAAATGATCCTACTTGTTTTTTTAATGGGTATTAAAAAATGGGGGAAAAAACTATTAGGATCGGTTCTCAGATATAACCGATCCAGATAAGTGCTTATTAAGATCGGTTGGTTAAAAAATAAAAAACCGATCCTGATAGTATCAGTATCGCCTTCATCAGGATTGATTATATTCCGATACTAATATGCGTATATAACCGATCTTGATTCTATATTTTCCACTAGTGTTGGTCATTTTGATATTGCTTATTAAGGAGCTGCATGTTTATCTGTGTGCTTTTTGGTAGTGCTGCTTTAATTGATTATATAGTTCATGCTAGCTATATTTCCGTTTCTCCAATTTTAGTTATTTCGAACTGTTTTGAATTATATCACGTCCTTTTCGTATTTGTTACAAGAGATGGGCTACGGTGAGTTGCGAAGTAAGGCATTTTACTTCACACTCATATTTTGTGATTTAAAAGTTCAAAACGTTGATCCGAACCGTTCATCTTGTTCTCCATAGTGAAATGTGCTTGGAGACCAAATTTTACATTTTTTAGAATTTTTTTACTATTTATTAAGCAATTTTGAAAGTCGCTGATCTGATGGTCCAGAAAATTTTACTGTTTTTTATTGTTCACAGCAAAACAACAATTTTCAAAAATGCTTAATAAATACGGCGTGAAGTAGAAACGTGTTTTACTTCGCAATTCACCGTAGCCCATCTCTTGTTATAAATAGTATTATCACAATTTTTCTTTTCATTTGATTCACTACAGCAGAAAGTTCTTGCGCCGGTCGTAGACTACAACACCGATCGCTGATAGCTGATTACGGTCGCTGATCGCCCGGTCGCAGAAAGCACTGTCGCAGATGCTGTTCTGCTGACGTAAACGGTCGCTGAATGACGTCAGCCGGTCGCTGATACTTTTTCTGTGACCATATTTTGTTGGTCACTGTTTGTTTTTGCTGACGTCAAGAAATAGTTTCAGCGACCAACGTAACGGTCGCAGAAACTCAAAAACTGGTTGCACAAAGTGTTCTGTCAATTTTTTAGGATTGTTTTGTTATTTAAATTTGCATCATTTAATAATTTGTACGACACGTACCAGCATACAACATAAATATACCAACAAATTTAAACATAAACATCGATATATACAATACATAAATACAAAACATCAATACATACACATAATACAAGACATCGATACATAAAAAATAGATATAAACATAAATATCGAAAAACTGATAATATATCGATCAAACATAAACATCGAAATGTCAAGTAATATATCGATCTAAATATCGCATAACATAAACAGATAATCTAATCAAGTACCATAAACAAATAATCTAAATGTCAAGACAACATCTGAACAAGATATAAATAACTAAACTAAACGGTACCATCGTCGCCGTCATCCTCGTCATCCTGAGGAGCGGGAATCGAGGCCAACTGCGAGCCTGAACCTCCCTATGAAGTTGTAAAAGGGTATTTTAGATAATTATGATTTAGGGTTTACATTTCACAATTAAAACATACTGAAATATTGAATTTCGTATCGGAGCTCTGAACCGAGCCTCCAACCAAGCCTCCACTTGAGCCTCAATGCCAGCCTCCATCTTATCAAGTATCCGGGAAGATATCCTCTCAATATCTTCTTCTGTGAGATGCGTCAATGGCGGCATATAAGAATATGACTGTGACGAGTGCGACCAAGCACTGCCAGACCCACCAGAGTGAAACATACCTCTCATCTTGCCTGAAACATTAAAAGTAAGACAATTAGTATTATCTGACAAAACTAAAAATAAATTTCAAATTTCAAGCGCTATTTTGTCAGAGCACCGAGACCGTAGTTATCGCCGTGGGCATTCCGATCATGAACGCCTGTAGTGAACCAGAGATCGACGTCGTATCTGGGCCATGTCTCTTTATCCTCTCCATACTTGTCATTCATAGCTTTCTCATATTTTAGCTGCAAATTTATAAAATATAACAATAATGTTACGTACAACATGAACCATAATATTTTATACAACGATTCGAAAGTACTATTACCTGTGCATTTTTAGCCTTAGTACTAACGTATTCCCCAGTCTTCTTGTTTGTATGGGTAGGCTGAAACTGCTCATCGCTCCATCTGGGTTCGCGCCCTTGTGTTTGCTCCTGTTAAGAATTTGAAAGACAATTTCATTTAAAAAAATATTATCAAGGTTAGTTCAATTATATTCAATAAGAATGAAAATATATTAATTTAATGAAAAACAACTTACGAAGCGTTGTTTGTGAACAAGCATGTTCACAGAGCCCGTTGAAGCCCCTGCACCTTCGGCATTAGCCCTATTTTCTACATTTCGTTTGCTCCGACTGGTAAAATCATCGCTGCACCAATGATCGACGAGTTCGGGCCAGTACGCTGGCTTGATCCATTCGCAGTAGGGGCGAGGAGCAGCCCCACGCTCCTTCCACTCAAGCATTGAATCTCCGTACTGCTTGTTTGCTGCCCCCTTGCATATATTAAGCATATATTTCAGCAGTACATCAGCTATTTTTCTAAATGTAGTCCATGCCTCACACTCCACTACATCCGATGCAAACTGATAGTGCTTCTGCAATGCATAGTGGACAATTAATATCGTACTTCCTATATAATATCCTTATTATTAGAGCTTTTGTTTCAGAAAATTTTACTTACCAAAAACTCTGTCTAGATAATATCTTTATTATCCTGGGGGAAATCCGTGTATCTGTAGTATGGGCCAGGATAATTATTTCGTACTTCCTGCGAAATAATTTTGGCGACATCCTTCATCTTCTCCGGGTGCCCTGCATCAAAAGTCCTGCAAATAGAAATAATTATTACAATCACTACAATTAAAGCATAATTACAACATACAAAAAAATTGAATATTACTTGAAACCTGCCAACCGAAGCACTGGTCGCAAACTCGGATCTGAAGACGGCGCTTTGTATGCATTTCGACCACGAACATTTCTATACTATGTTACTTTCACAGATTTAATTCATGACAAACAATCATCTATTTCTATACTCTAAGAATTTGAAAAGTCAGCAGATGTCAAGATATTTATGATCACTGCAATACAATCTCACCAAGAATTTATGCTCACTTTAATTGAAAACTGTAATTAATACAAAGCCAGATCTGTAGTTTTTTTATAAATGCCAATGCCAATAAATTTGTGAAGTAGCAGATCATGTAACTAAAACTCAAAATAGTTAATTCAGTTCAGTTATAATAAAATAATAATCTAACAAACTGAAAACTCAGTTTGAACTATTCCACCTTCTAGACTTAACGGTATAATTAGTTCAGTTATAATAAACCCTTGAATCTAAGAAACTGAAAACTCAATTTGAGCAATTCGACCATCTAAACCCTTGAACATGTCCGATTTTAATCTTCCTGCCAAACAAAAGGAATAAACTGCCAAACATGTCAGATTTTAATCTTCCTGCCAAACCTCCTAAATAGTTACAGGCAAGTCATCCTTGGCTACCAAAGATCAGACTCTTATTACATATCTAATAATGTAAGTTGGTTTGCTTCTATCATGTACTGGCATGCACCTATATATAACCAGAGAGAGTGCAGATAGGAGAAATCTAATTTGCTTGTAAAGTAGAAATGAACGAATTCAAATCTGCATCATGGCAACCTTTTCAAAAAGTTAATTGCTTCTTTCCATTTTTCATTTTTGGCTGTCCAATAGGAATATATTCTGATATGTAACCCTAGGTTAGGTTCTGGTCGAATTGAACACCTAATACTGCCAAATCTGATATTAAGAAGCAACAAGTCAGAGGCATGGAATGGTACCACTTCAATGCTATCAATTTTTTTGAAGTTGATTAAGACTTTAGTAATCCTAATTTATGCCCCCAAATGCAATTTGAGCAATTCGACCATCTAAATCATGCCGTGATAATGAAGTAAACATAAAATTTTGAGCAATCAATTTACCTAATCAGAGCCTTCGATCCTTCCCTATGCTGGTTCACCGGCCGCCTCGTTTGTCTTTGCACAGCCTTCAATTCTTCCCTCTAACAACAAATTGAAAAAAACACAAATTGAAAAGACAACTTAACCACGAGAAAAGCGGAGAGCAGAGAATAGCTAGCTCGATTGAGAGAAAATCTAACCTGAACAGCGAGAGGATATCGCGAGAGGAAGCGACTGAGTTCGGATGAGGGAGAGTCGTCGGAGGAGACAGAACCGATCAGCACCGGAGGCAGAATTGATTTTCGAGAAGAGAGGTTTGGAGTTTTGGCGATCGATTTCAAAGGAGTTTTGGTGCTCGATTGAGAGAAAAGCGGAGAGCAGAGAAGGTTTTGGCGGAGAAGAAGGGTTTGGGCGGAGCTTGGTTTTGGCGATTTGGCGGAGAAGATCGCGCTGGCGCCTTTTTTTTCAGCGAAAAAATACTTTCAGCGACCGGCGTCATAACCGGTCGCTGATACCGGTCGCAGAAAATCCTGGTCGCTTTAAGTTTTCTGTTTTTCTTTTTTTTGGGGGAAAAATCAATTATCTGCGACCGGTGTTATCACCGGTCGCTGATACCGGTCGCAGAAAATCCTGGTCGCTTTAAGTTTTTTGTTTTTCTTTTTTTTGGGGGAAAAATCAATTATCTGCGACCGGTGTTATCACCGGTCGCTGATACCGGTCGCAGAAAAACCGTTATGCTGTAGTGATTGAAAAGTTGTGACAGGTTTCAATTAAAAATCAGATGCAATATTTAGAATATCACTAATTGGTTGAGTTGGTACCAGTGCAGGTATCAATTTAGATTCAAATTGCATTCGAAACTTTTCAAGTACTTTGAATCGCTTAACCAATTGAGTCATGATTACGGTTGACTTGTTAATTGTAAGTTAACGACACTTAGTTAACTGGATGCATGCTCGGTGCCTTGTTCAAACTTTGTTAACACAATTTACTCTAATGAAATATATTTAATTAAAATTGTAATACAATTAGATTCATCAAATATATTATAATTATGTTATATGACAACAATAATATGAGGGTAATATAGTCTTTCTCTTATTACATATATATTTTATTCAAATACATGCTACTTTCTTAATCTTTTCTATTTGCCGAACATGAACTCCTTAGCGCTCCTTAACCTCTTAATCCACCATGCCGAAGGGGGCCTTACAGTAAGAAAGAAAAATATATAGGAGAGTTAGACAATATTATGCATCAACTGTGAGAGTATACTTAATTTTGATTAAATTTACAACACTAAGATTCCCGAGGTCAATAAAAGCAGGCATAATATTATAACTAAGAAAGTGGAGCATATCATTTGTAGTATGTACATATATATAACGTACGTACCTTGACAACCATTAAGGAGATAGGGGTTTCCGTGGTACCCTGGTGCGCAATTGCATATATAACCTTGACCAGTGGCGCGGTCAACACATTGGCTGTTAGTGCTAACACATGCATAATGGGTTCTATTTTGTTTTGCTATTTTGCAGGTTTCGTTCCCTGCAACCCAATCAAGAACAACCGAAAATTTCTTGGCATCCGTAGCCGAAAATGTATGGGCATCCTTGTTGAAGGAGTCAGGTTTGGTGAGATATGTGGTGCTAAATTTGAAGTCTTTTTCTATTAGCATCGCATACCCACAAGGGCTAAAGCTTGCGGTATTAGAACTGTTGAAGCTAAAATCAAATGTAATATCATAAGACTTCATTCCAAACGGAATGGCAGTCTGGCAGCAACCGGTACCAGAGCATGAGCCATTCACCAGTCCCTCCTCTCTCAAGCTCACAGATGTACAGCCTGTTGTGTACGAGATAGATTGACTCCCTGTTGTGTTCCAGATAGATTGACTCGAAAGTTTGACATATGCAGATGTCTCACTACCTAATACCATGAACATGTTTTCGGTATTTGATAACATAACAAATGGCGTATTGGTCAAATCGACAGTCAACGTAGCCCCACGAATAAAGCTTGAGTTAACATAGCACAGCCAAGAAACAACGACCTCAATCCGAGCTTGGCCTTGGGACACAGATATGCTGTTTAATACTAATAACTCGGAATCCACATCTGCGTTTGCAGTAGATATTGCCTTGTAGCTACCATCTTTCGTCTTATTACACAGGAGGTTGAACTCTTCAGATCTAGAACAATTTTTACCAATCCCAAATGGATAGGTAACCTGTTATATGAAAAAATTTCATGTTAAATAATTAAGATGTTGTATGTAATTAAATAACAGTTAGCTTTTTTAATTCTATGTATGATTGCAATTTTAACCCCATTTTTTTTTTTTTGTAATTTACAAGTTATGAATCAGGAGTATAACCATTTCTTTAGTAATATATATGGAATGTACCTCGGTGTCTCCACAATGTGTCGGACATCCGGCAGGGGGTTGAAATATTGGTTGCGCCACAGAGAATGACAGTAGTAGCATGAAGAAGAAAATGATAGCCATATATATATATATATATATTAATGTATCTTAAAACAACTAAAAGTCTTTAAAAAATTCAACTGGTTGTTTTGAAGTTTAAAGAACAGAAACAAATTAATGGAGTCTAGTAGAAGAAGAGTGAGTGATTAACTTAATTTATAGGCATAGAATAAAATAACTAAATTTGTAATTGCTTAATTTGCTCTATTAATTCAAAATTTGTTGTGAGTTTGAACAAATATTTATAGTGTTATCATGTTGTTCTCTTTTTTTTTTTCTAAATTCAGTTTTCCTGCTTTGTCACCTTTAATCTTTATATGCGCTCCTCCATTGATATTAATGAATTGCCAGACCAATATATAATTATAAAAAAACAAGTTAATTTAAATTTGACCATATAATTATCTATTAAAAATAAAATTACTTAAATAACCCTGCAAATTCGAGTCCATTAATAAATTAAAAAATGGCCGTTTCCAGATATTATTCAAATTCTTATGTCCAAAAAAAAAAGCAGTTTGGTCTGAAATTTTTATTTCATATAAAAAATATAAAATTTTCAAATCTACATAAGATTTCAATAAAATTTCAAATCTGCCAATTTCAGTAAATAATTTACCGGAAATAAGCCCTATGTACGGTAAATTATTCAATAAATTTAAAATTCTATTTCTGGTAGAAATAGAATTTTCTGATTTTTTGTTTTAATTAAATAGAAGATGTTATAATTTTATTTTTATATTAAAATATTAGAAATATTTTCATATTTCTTTAATAATAGATAAAATACTATATAATTGATTTATTTGGAAGAACACGACAAATAACCCATATCAACATTTTTTTCAGGCCGCAAAAGAAAATTAAAATATTTCTTTGGAAAAATTTCTAGTGTACCCATGTAAATTTTAAAAATAGCCAAGTTCCCGTGAAAACATCTTAATATCCAATATCCCCCTAAAAACTTAATATCCTTTCTTTAATCCCCTTTAATTCACTAAATTTGTAATTTAGACAAATATACCCCTTCATTTTAAATGAAGATCTCCCTGTGAATGAGCAAAATTGAATTAAAATATTTTGGATTTCAGTTATTGATCTCAATTCAAAAGTCACTTCCGAATAAATAAGAGAATTATTGTGATCCTTCTAATACATTCAAATTCTAAAATAAAATTTATTTGACATTTCGACTCTGCCTTCCCCTCATGAGTATTATTAACATGAGTACGGATTTCTGTCTTTTGAAGCTAAATTGGTAAATTTTTATTTAGTTTATTATTATATCCGGTAAATCAACAACACATGATTAAAATTTTCTGAACATAATTGACAGTACATATCGTATCTATTAGTGTTCTAAAATATTTTTGTTTCATTGTCTGACTGTCTGATCAAAGCGTCAAAAGAAAAGAGTCTATATGATATTAACAACAATACATATAATTTATGAGGAGGGTTCAAATATCTCAATTTTTGTGCCTTCACCATGTCTTTATTTTTAAAACGCTAATAACTCAAAATTTAAATTATAAACGTCAAAATAAAACTATTAGATGTGATCTATGTTATTTTCTTTATGTACTTACAAAAAAATATTACATTCTGGTTTTGTTTATATGTGAATCAATAAAATGAAAATTCAATGTCCAAAAATTGTCCACATTAGTACATTTATACAAGCTGTTGATGACACCCAAAATAAAGTTGATCATATCCAACAGTTTATTTTGACTTTTAAATTTTAAATTTTGAGTTATTAAAGTTTTAAAAAAAATAGAGACATGATGAGGGCATAAAAAATGAAGGCGTTTGAATCCTCCTCATAATTTATATATATTTAGTTGGATACATTTGTAACATTATGAAAATATGGAATCTTGAAAATAATAATAAAAAAAATGTCTAACAGAATTTACAAATTCAAGATTTTAAACTATCAAACATCTCATTTTCATATAATTTGTGAACAAATATGTCTCTTGTCTCCGTTGGTTGGATATGGATTGTGCGGATCCGTGAGAATAAGTTTGAAGGGTTTTGAAATAAAATACAACTATCCAATTCATAACGAATGTCGGGATGTTAGAATCAATTTAGTCCCACAAATTTTGCGGTAAGAATAATAGAGAGTATATAAGGCGTTAGCAGTGTTCTAAATAGCGCACTATAGCGCGTGTTTGGTCGACTCTAAATGCGCTATTTGAGCTATAGACGCTATAGCGGTAATAGGGGTCCACTATAGCGCATAGCGTGTAGCGCAAATAGCGTGCGCTATGCAACATTTGTTGTTTTTTTTTTCTTTTCAATTTATATGGACTTTAAATAAAGGATCAAATTGAATTTTAACCGTGATTTTTTTTTTTTGCAATTAACGTACTAAGCTTTGTATTAAACTATTAATTATTAAACGAGAGATCCATCAAACGAAATCAAATAAGGAAGCTACAAGGAGCTACAAATAGGAAAGTTTTCAAGAAACAACCATCCCAACAAGCAACCTAGTTAATTTTAAGTTTTAACATTTAATTGAAATTTTATATCACTTTGATTTCGACTTCTGTTCCTATTTCTTAATCAATTATGGTACGAAGAACAGTCTGTCAGAGAGAGATGAAAAGTTATAAGAGACTCCCCTAATTTATTTTCTGTTCTACGAACTGGGAGGAGGCAGGTAAAATTAGAACCTTTATTTTTTTAATTTGTGTAGTTTGTCTTTACTTTCAAATATGAGGTTAATTTTACTTTTTATTAAATTAGCGAGTAGTTTTGTTTTAGTGCAATTTATGTTACTGGTTTTTTTTTTTCTTTCTTGAAGTAACAAAATAATACTTACTATAATGTAGTTGAAATATTTTGAATAAATTAATATAGTTAATTATGCCATGATGTCTATAATATAGTATAAATATATAATATATTTTTTTATAAAAATCAAATAATGCTATGTAACTTAGCTTTTGCTATAGCCACGCTATTCACTATAGCTTCTTTTGTAGACTTCCCGCTATGATGCGATAAACGCTATTTAGAACCTTGGACCTTAGAGGCTTAAATAATTGAATATCGCTGAGTGTGGAGAGAGAATTGATGCGCCACAACTTAGCTAGATAAATGGATTCGAAAGCGGAAGTTAATTTTTTTGGTTTGAAACCGGGGGATATATCTAGAAATCCAGATCTGTATTTTGGCAATTATCCACACCGAATTACACGGATTCGGATCCGTTTACAGCCCTAGGTAGAGTCCACTGAAAAATAATTTACAAATGAAATAAAAGGAATAGATGTGGATGAGGCAATATTGTCGTTCGTGTGGTCGGTTAATTTCTTTTCTTCATTATATATATATGATCAATTATATTTAATTATCAACGTAAATTTTCAATTTCCAATCACTAGTGGAAAAACTGGAATCAGGATCGGCCTATTTGGATCGGTTATATGGGACAACCGATCCTAATAAGTATCTGGATCGGTTTATTTAACAAAACCGATCCTAAAAACTATTTAGATCGGTTTTTCATAATAACTGATCCTAATTTATTACTATTAGGATCGGTTTTTTGTGGGAACTGATCCTGATAGTTTAATCATTTGGATCGGTTTTTATTAAAAACAGATCCTGATAGTATCAGGATCGGTTCTAACTAAAAACTGATCCTAATAGTTCCAACTATTAGGATCGGTTTTTGGTTAGAACCGATCCTGATAGTAATACATATTTTTTAATAAATTAGAAAGGTAATTATTTTTTTATTCCTTGAATAAACATATTAGTTATACAAATGGAATGTAAATATATTCAAAGAATCAACCTTTTTCAGAGCTACAGTCATCCAAAATTCAAATAATCAACATTTTTCAGTCTGACTATTCATTTGGTTCTTCATCTGACTCCGAAGATCCTTCATCCATCTCTTCCCCTTTCTTTGATGATCCTTCAACTAACTTTTTACACAACTTTTTTTTTATTAAAGTATGTATCTTCATATTTCTCTCGGTAAATCCTACTGGCACCAAAAGGGAAGAACCACCCACTTGTCCCCTCTTCCAGTCCTTAATGGAAATGACTGGCGAATTCCTTTGCATTGTGATTGTATTATCACGACCGTACACCTCTTGGTTCATATGTTTATTCTATGGAATTAAAAAAATTATATCTTTCTAGTTTCTTAAAAAAAATATCTATTATTTTTTTCATAAAGAACAATTGCTGAATTTTTATTAGGATCGGTTTTGTTGATAATAACCGATCCAGATACTATCTGGATCGGTTATAATGAATAAAACTGATCCAGAAGGTATCTGGATCGGTTATAATGAATAAAACCGATCCAGAAGGTATCTGGATCGGTTATAATGAATAAAACCGATCCAGAAGGTATCTGGATCGGTTATAGTGCCTAAAACCGATCCAGAAGATATCTGGATCGGTTATAATGCATAAAACCGATCCAGATGTTAATGTTATAAATTTTACAAATTATCCAGAACCTATCAGGATCAGTTCTTAAATAAAACCGATCCTAATAGTCAACTATTAGGATCAGTTTTTATAAGAACCGATCCTGATAGTATCAGGATCGGTTTTATTTCTAACAACTGATCCTAATAGTGCATATAAGGCTGAATTCAGTTCGATTTTTGTCAGAAACTCGTCTCTCTTCCTAGGTCTCGCCTCTCTTAATTAACGCAACAGCTATTTCGCCCTGCTAATACTCAGCTATCTCAGCTCTTTTTCTCAGGTACATTTTGGTCATCTCTTTTCTCAAATTTGATACTAATGGAGCACTAAACCCTAAACCCTAAACCCTAAATCTGGCCTATACAAGTGGGTTATGATCCTCGCTCAAAATCTAAACCTTATAAATTTTGATTTAGCTCTTTTATTGGTTCCACAAGCTTTTAAGTTTGAATACCTCTTATCATTTCAAGTTTTCCTTTAAATGCGGATATTTGGATGCACATGCTATATGTCTAATTTATGAGGAAATATATTAGCTATATATGACCTATATATTCTTTATATGTTGAGATTTTCTTTACAAGTTTGAATACCTCTTCTTATTTCAAGATTTGCATGCACACGCTTTTGAGTTTGCTATATATATGCTATATGAGCATTTTTTTTTATTTCAACTTGTAGGATATATGCTATATGTACATCTCTTAATTAGGTTTGGATTTTCCGGATTAATTTTGTAGATTGGCTATTGTTGAGAGATTTGGTGCAGCGATCTTCATCTCACTCGGTACGACATCTAAAAAAGTTGTAAGTACAACATGCAAATAACTCATGTTTAATTAGTTTTGTGCATGCATGAATGTGTATTTTGATAGCTAGAGTACGTACGTAGATGTATTTATATTAGATATTTAGCTAGGGTATTGTATTATGAGCCACAACCGCATGATTAATGCCTTTAGGTCATGATACCCGTTCAAAATTAATCCATTAGGGATTAATTTTGAATAGTCCCCATTTTGGGACTGCTCTTTGAATAATTTGTCTCATTTAGGATGTGGTCACATGTTAGTCGTGTTTTAGCATTTAAGAAAATTTCGGCAGCATTTCCCCTTAGTTCCCCGAGTACTCGGGGAACTAAGGGGAAATGCTGCCGAAATTTTCTTAAATGCTAAAACACGACTAACATGTGGTCACTACTGAGACAAAGTATTCAAAGAGTGGGATAGGATGGTAACCCGGCCCTATGTAAGCCCTATTGTGAACAGAATTGAGTACCCCAACCTTGTTCTTAATTAATTATGTTTTATTATAATTGCAGATGGACCGCAGTTGGATGTACGAAGCATCACGTCTATCTGATGAATATATGACAGGTGTCGAGGAATTTATCAGAGTTGCTATGGAAGATATGGCGAGCAAAGGGAGTGCACTCATGTCGTGTCCTTGTCGTGATTGTAACAATGGTCAAAAATTTTCCAACCCGACCCAAGTGAAGAACCATTTAATCCGTCGTGGATTCAAGCAAGGATATAAGTGTTGGTTATGGCACGGTGAGAGTTTGTCAACCGGCATAGGTACTGGTACTGAGCATCAGGATTACCATACCGGTGATAATGACGGGAATAATCTCCGGGGATTGGAAACCGACATAGGAGGATGTTCTAGGATGTTCAAAAAAGGCCAGTTGGCGGTGGTACGATACGAGGATGTTCTAGGAAAATCTCTGCCAAATACGGAACATCCTGGGAGGGTGAGAGGAGTGGGAGGTCTCATTCCACACTCACAAACATTCGGGAAGGGCCGGATAAGGAGGACACGTACCTCGAAGACATCAGAAGAAGAAATTAACGCAAGAGTGGATCAAAGAGTGGAGGAGAGAGTAAGAGGAATAGAGGAGAGATTACAGCAAGAAATAACCGAACAAATGAAATCTGAACTTGCAATTTTGGTTCGGCAGACGATGGGCCAACAAGAAAAGACGTTTACCCCAACGGTCCTTCAGAGCAGCTGCCAGTCAGTCAAACCATATACCGATCTTTCCGAGTTTACTGAGGTAATGCAAATTCAGATTTAAATCAGTTGGCATATGCCTTAGTTTCATATATATTCGGATTTTATTCGAGTAAATACATATACTTGTACAGGAGGCAGAACTCAGCTGCAAACTCATGGCGAAAGTAGGTGAGAATACTATTGTGGTGGCCATGGGGACAATTCATGTTCCAGTTGCACCCGGTGGAACAATTCACAACAGGCCGATGCCGCCCGACCATGCAAGAGTAACGGTGGATGGTGTTAAAGATGTGGACTTCCTAGAGCTCCCCTTACCTGTACCAAATGGTGAGCAGTTAACCCTTGGATCGGTCCTCGGCAGTTTCACTGCATGGCCGATGCCCATGATATTGACAGGTTCAGATGAGGTATGTTATTGCTAAGTTTACTTCTTAATTTGTATCTATATGACAGAGTCATGGTTCATTATGGATTTTATTTCAATTTATTATGAAATTTTGCAGGAACCACGCGAAGAGGTACATCTTCCTTTAGGTGGGAAAGCAACGAGTCACTGCAAGGCGTTTGATGGTATCAACTTTGACAAGCTGGGACGAACATTCAAGCATCTGCGTGATCGATTTGCGGAGCTAGATGGCAGTCCATTCAAAATCGATCCGCCACTTGATCTTTTTTGTTCAGCAGACTCCATATCTGTTTATGCAGATGATTATGCGGCCTTGCTTGCACCACGGGAGTGGCTCACTGGACCAATCATTCAGATGTGGATGCTGTGAGTTAATATTCGTAATAATTATAGAATTTAGTACCTTCAATTCAAATAAAACAAATTTGAGAACACCTGTATGCCTTCTTTTTTTTAGGTATTGGCACAAATACATCAAGGAGGAATTTCCCGATGTGCAGGTTGGTTTCATGGACCCCCAGCGGACGAATGCCACCATGCTAAGTGATGATCGAGGAGGTGTACTTCAATACATAGGGCAAGCACTCAACGGAAATCGGGACAAGAGATTGATATTTATACCCTATCACCACATGTTAGTGTTATATATATATTCTAATTTTATTATATTTATGTCAAAATATAAAAATTATATAATATGACATTCTACAAACCTAACATGCAGCAATCATTGGGTATTGACCGTGCTTATGCCAAGAGAAAGTGCATTGTACGTGTACGATTCCGATAAGAAAAGTAAAAAAATGCTAATGATCACTGCTGCGGTCGAGGAGTAAGTGACATCCTAAATTTTACGTTTGTTTAGAATGCATTACATTTTTTTATTATTTTATCATTTATCATTTTAAATATCTCTCGTAAGTACTGATTGTTCAATGTGTTCATATTTCAACAGTGTCTTCAACAGGGTAATGGAGACTTCTTTGACGATTCATAACGATTGCAAGGTAATAGTTTCTATTGAGATATATGATTATAAGACAAAAATTGTGATTATATAACCTTAAAGCCATTTGTATGCTCATTAACATACATTTCAATTTTTTCAAACTTATTATGTAGTGCCCACAACAACCAGACGGCTGGGAATGTGCATATTATGTCATGTTGCTCATGCAAGACATAATAAACGAACACATATATACTTTTCCGAACTTAAAGGTATGCATTTATATATTTTCAAAAAGTAATTAAGCATTGTTGCTTCAAATATAATAAAATACACAATTAATTGTGCATGCTCTTCTATCTTTTAAAAAATATAGGATATTCCCGCCAAACATACTGTACAACGCTTGAGCAACTTACGAAAAATGTGGGTTCAAATTTTCCTGAAAGAGGTACAGTAGACATGAAGTACAACAATTTAGGATGTGTAAACTTAATCTGTAGGATGTGTATGTCTATGATATTTAATTTAGGATTTGTACGTGATTTGTATGTGTAAACATAATTTATGATACGTAAACTTAATTTGTAGGATGTGTTTGATATCTATTTGTGATTTGTATGCATATATATATTTATCAATCTGTGATTTGTATCGGTAGCATTTTAATTGGGCCAGCATATATATATAAATGGAAGCTGGCCAAATAATTAAAATTCTATTTTTTACAT
Source organism: Carex rostrata (assembly GCA_964058875.1). NCBI lineage: Eukaryota > Viridiplantae > Streptophyta > Magnoliopsida > Poales > Cyperaceae > Carex > Carex rostrata. The sequence continues at coordinate 1,187,101 of CAXKVT010000014.1, read as the reverse complement.
TCAACCAAACATCTGGATCGGTTATTAATTAAAAAACCGATCTAGATGTGTTTTTTTAATAAAAAAAAATACAAAAAAACTATCAGGATCGGTTATTAATTAAAAAACCGATCTTGATAGTACGTATCTGGATCGGTTATTAATTAAAAAACCGATCTAGATGTGTTTTTTTAAATAAAAAAATATACAAAAAAACTATCAGGATCGGTTTTACATAAAAACCGATCTTGATAGTAGGTATCTGGATCGGTTATTATTAAAAAACCGATCTAGATGTGTTTTTTTTAATAAAAAAAAAATACAAAAAAACTATCAGGATCGGTTTTACATAAAAACCGATCTTGATAGTACGTATCTGGATCGGTTATTAATTAAAAAACCGATCTAGATGTGTTTTTTTAATAAAAAAAAAATACAAAAAAACTATCAGGATCGGTTTTACATAAAAACCGATCTTGATAGTACCTATCTGGATCGGTTATTATTAAAAAACCGATCTAGATGTGTTTTTTTAATAAAAAAAAATACAAAAAAACTATCAGGATCGGTTGTACATAAAAACCGATCCTGATAGTACGTATCTGGATCGGTTATTACGCAAAAACCGATCTAGATAACAACTATTAAGATCGGTTTTATTAAAAACCGATCCTAATAGTTTCTATTTGGATCGGTTGTTTAAAAAATATAAAACCGATCCTGATAGTATCAGTATCGCCTTCATCAGGATCGGTTGGATTCCGACACTGATATGTGTTTATAACCGATCCTGATTCCATATTTTCCACTAGTGAATTGAATTTAAGGTTTCGAGTGTATTGAAATTTTTAATTAAGTATCATGTGCTAAGATATGAATTTCCATCTATATTTATATATTATAATTAATAAATTTTAATTGCTCGTAATTAATGGTTTATAACTAATTAAAAAAATGTTTAAGATATAACACAATTTTGTTTGTTAGTCTAGATCATCATGTGATAGCCGCATCTGGAAAGATAGTTACTATTAGGTTAACCGAGTTATGATAAGGAGAATAAAAATATTAGATTAGTGGTGGATAGGGGTGTCAATGGGTACAATACGGAGAGGGTGGAACCATTTTCATACTCATACCCACTAAGAATTGACCTTACCCATATCCTACCCATACCCGTTAAGAATTTTCCTTACCCTACCCTACACATACTCGTTAAGATTAGCGGGTAACGAAATGGTAGTGGGCGAATAACGAATAATACAAATTAATATAATAGTTTTATTATTTTTACAAATAAACCATAAAAACTTATCATGTCATACATATGCAATTAATCATAATTACTAATATAAAATTAAAAATATAAATATGTAATTAATTCTAAGTAATAGTTTTTTATTAAGTAAAAAAAAATATCTCTTCTAACAAATTCAATTCCTTAACTAAATAATCAATTAACATTTAAATAAAAAGTAAAATATTTAGCATAGTATTCTTCTTATGATAGAATTTATTTGATATAATTACCCGTTACTCAACGGGTACGAAATAACCTTTACCTGTATCCATACCCGTTTATCTAATGAAAAAAAAATCCTTACCCATACCCATATTTAATAAGTTAACAAAAAAAAAATCTTTCCCATATCCGTCTTATCGAATACGATACGGGTAGGGGTAAATGGATGTCATTGACACCCCTAGTGGTGGAGACCTTAATTAACCGGAGATATCATTAGTTGGACCAATAAAAGTCTTAGTGGCGGAGACCTTAATTAACCGCAGACGAATATCGCCTCACCATAAGAACAACCAATAGAACTGGAGAGTAGGCCGGGCGAATAATAAAAATTAAGTGATGTCCGAAAACGGCTAGGTTTGTTTCCAGCCTTCATTATATAATCAACATTTTCCCAAAATAACCTATACACATCTCATATTAGCTTTCAACCTTTTATAATGTTCATTATGTAACCAAAATTTCAACAAAAATATCAAAATAGCCATCCTAGTCATATAAGTAAGAAAAACCACAAAATTGCCAATACAGTACTAATCAAAATTTCGGGCACCTCCAAGTCACTCGTAATTGAGCATTCAGCAATCTCTTGTGTAGGACAATGGATCAATCAATTACTTTTTTTTCTTTATATATAAACCAATTAAATTGATCAATTACTTGAGTTATTGAAATTACAATTAGTTAAACTTGTAAATTTTGCCACCTAATTAAAAAGAGAGAGATTAAGTAACTCAAAATGTAATAGCAATTTTCAAGAAAATTACCTATAACAAGCTTGCCCCATAATTGAATTTTCGGCTCATTCTTGTAACAACCTCCAGGGACTATACTATTTCCATGTGTGCCTGGGGGACATTCACATTTGAATGATCCCGGAGTGTTTTTACAAATACCATAGCAATTTGAACTAATCTGGCACTCATCTGTATATATATATATATATATATATATATATATAGTGTCTGTTCGACTGGGTAGGATTTAGCTTCCTTAATGCTCCTTAGACTCTTAATCTGCATTAATCCGTCCGAACAGCTGCTCTTTTGGCAGGATTAAGCTTACTTACCACACAACCTTAATCTAGGGAACCCCTTCCTTAGGAATCCTGCCTCCTTAGATCTTGTTGAATATGCTAAACTTTGTCTCTAGTGATATCATGTTTTTGTTTTATATAATATGCATTACATTTTGTCTCAATGAGTTGTGAAGATGAGACTTTGTTAAGGTTATGGTACTTGGTACCACTCGTACCGATATTTTGTTGGTCATTTGATATTGCTTATTAAGGAGCTGCATGTTTATCTGTGTGCTTTTTGGTAGTGCTGCTTTAATTGATTATATAGTTCATGCTAGCTATATTTTTGTTTCTCCAATTTTAGTTATTTCGAACTGTTTTGAATTATATCAGGTACTTTTCATATTTGTTATAAATAGTATTATCACAATTTTTCTTTTTCACATTTTTCTTTTCATTTGATTGAAAAGTTGTGACAGGTTTCAATTAAAAATGAGATACAAAATTTAGAATATCACTAATTGGTTGAGTTGGTACCAGTGCAGGTATCGATTTAGATTCAAATTGCATTCAAAACTTTTCAAGTACTTTGAATCGCTTAACCAATTGAGTCATGATTACAGTTGACTTGTTAAGTGTAAGTTAACGACATTTAATTAACTGGATGCTCGGTGCCTTGTTCAAACTTTGTTAACACAGTTTATTCTAATGAAATATATTTAATTAAAATTGTAATACAATTAGATTCATCAATTATATTATAATTATGTTATATGACAACAATAATATGAGGGTAATATAGTCTTTCTCTTATTACATATATATTTTATTCAAAATGCTACTTTCTTAATATTTTTTATTTGTCGAACATGAACTCCTTAGCGCTCCTTAACCTCTTAATCCACCATGCCGAAGGGGGCCTTACAATAAGAAAGAAAAATATATAGGAGAGTTAGACAATATTATGCATCAATGTAATTTTCAACAATAAACAAGACCTTTTCTTTAAACTGAAAGAAGAGCAATTTTTTTTTCCTCTAAGATTGCCGAGATCAATAAAAGCAGGCATAATTATAATTAAGAAAGTTGAGCATATCATTTGTAGTATGTACATATATATATATATATATATATATAACGTACCTTGGCAACCATTAAGGAGATAGGGGTTTCCGTGGTACCCTGGTGCGCAATTGCATATATAACCTTGACCAGTGGCGTGGTTAACACATCGGCTGTTAGTGCTAACACATGCATAATGGGTTCTATTTTGTTTTGCTATTTTGCAGGTCTCGTTCCCTGCAACCCAATCAAGAACAACCGAAAATTTCTTGGCATCCTTAGCCGAAAATGTATGGGCATCCTTGTTAAAGGAGTCACGTTTGGTGAGATATGTGGTGCTAAATTTGAACTTTTTTTCTATTATCATCGCATACCCACAAGGGCTAAAGCTTGCGGTATTAGAACTGTTGAAGCTGTCATCAAATTTAATAAGATAAGACTTCATTCCAAATGGAATGGTAGTCTGGCAGCAACCGGTACCAGAGCATGAGCCATTCACCAGTCCCTCCTCTCTCAAGCTCACAGATGTACACCCTGTTGTGTATGAGATAGATTGACTCCCTGTTGTGTTCCACATAGATTGACTCGAAAGTTTGACATATGCAGATGTCTCACTACCTAACACCATGAACATATTTTCGGTATTTGATAACATAACAAATGGCGTATTGGTCAAATCAACAGTCAACGTAGCCCCACGAAGTTTTTTGGTCGACTTAACATAACACAGCCAAGAAACAACAACTTCAATCCGAGCTTGGCCTTGGGACACGGATATGCTGTGTAATACTAATGACTCGGTTACCACACCTACGCTTGCATTAGATATTGCCTTGTAGCTACCGTCGCTCGTCTTATTACACAGGAGGTTGAACTCTTCAGATCTGGAACAATTTTTACCTATCCCAAATGGATAGGTAACCTGTAATTTTATGCAACTTTTTAATGTTAAATAATTAAGATGTTGTATGTAATTAAATAACAGTTAGCTTTTTTAATTCTATGTATGATTGCAATTTTAAACACCATTTTTTTTTCTAATTTACAAGTTATGAATCATGAGTAGGCCCTTTTCTTTAGTAATATATATGGAACGTACCTCGGTGTCTCCACAATGTGTCGGACATCCGACAGGGGGTTGAAATATTGGTTGAGCCACAGAGAACGACAGTAGTAGCATGAAGAAGAAAATGATAGCCATATATATATATTAATGTATCTTAGAACAACTAAAAGGCTTTAAGAAATTCAAGTGGTTATTTTGAAATTTGAAAAACAGAAACAAATTGGAGTTTGGTTGAAGAAGAGTGAGTGATTTAATTTATAGGGATAGAAGAAAATAACTAACTTGGATCTTCATTGTAATTGCTTGTTGTTCTCTTTTTTCTAAATAAAGTTTTCATGCTTTGTCACCTTTAATCTTTATATGCGTGCCTCCATAGATATTAATGAATTGCCAGACCAATATATAATTATAAAACAACAAGTTAAGTTAAATTTGACCATTTAATTATCTACTAAAAATAAAATTACTTACATAACCCTGCAAATTCTAGTCCATTAATAGATTAAAAAATGACCATTTCCAGATATTCTTCAAATTCTTATCTCCAAGGAAAAAAAAGGCAGTTTGGTCCAAATTTTTTTTTTTCTTGAGAAAGTGGGAAAACCCACTGATTTCATTAGAAACCAGAGTGTTCAAATGCTTTCAAGCTCCAAACATCTAGAGCCAAAAAACATATACAAAATATCTGGATATAACCAGGAAGCAAAGGAACAAGACATTACATCAAATTTCCAACTAAAGCAACTAAAACAACAAAAAACTTCACATTACAAAGCAACAACCACATGAAGGCATCTAAGCTATATAACTTGGGCTGTACCAAGCATACGGGTTATATCTCCTTGTATTAGCGGGGTGGTTTCCCCATCCTCTTCCTCAACCCCTACCACTGACAAGGTCAGCTCGCCCTCTGACATGAGAGGGTGCAATTCCTGAGTAAGCAAGTTATTAGTATTTAAAGGCAAAATTAGAGATAAGTGAAAAGTATAACCATTATTGAGAGTGTTGCACCAAAAGCTAGTAAGAGAGATGATTTTTGAACCTACTGATTTCAGTGAAGGAATACATGTGTTTTGAAAACATAATTTATTTCTTTCCAAAATTTGTATTTATATAAAAAATATAAAATTTTCGGAAGACCAACAATCCAACACTGACGGTTCCTAAAAAAAAATAAACAGTCAGTACAATGTATCAACACTAACGGTTCTAAAATAAAACAGTCAGTAAAAATATCAACATTGACGGTTCTAGAATAAAAAAGTCAGTGAATAAAAAATTACAAAGAAATTGACAATAAAATCAACATAAAAGAAAGTTTGAAATCGGACCGTTCATTTTCACGTGGGAAATCAACGGTTGATTTGTAGTGAAATCATTGCAAATCTATTTTAAAATGATCAAGGGAGAACATTGAACGTAACCAACCTAAAAATTCGAAAGTTTAATTTTGTATAAGCTTCGATCCAACACGAAGTGTTTATGGCCATACGATGCTTCAATTTTTGGTCAACTAGATAGATGGGTAAATAAAAATAAATTTTGATCAAACTTGGATGCACGACAATAAATACAGTACTCTTTAATTTAAATGGTTCCGATCGACCCACGGATAACATATTCTCGTGCGTCTTCATTAACTCACAAAACAAGAGTTTATGTTTTATGTTCATGTATAGAAGATATGAGTCATATATGCAACATGCATGTAATGCTATATAATTTAATGTGTCAAAATAATTTAATTAAGCAATAAATAACATTAATTATTGCATAAATATTACTAATATAATTTTCATTACAAAATATTTTCTAAAATTAAAGTCAAATGTTGATGTTAATTGCCTAATCACGTATTATTACTAATCATACTTATTAAACCAACACTGACTGTTCAATTGAAAAAACAGTCGGTGTACAGTATACTATCAATACTGACCCTTTTATTAAAAAAAACAGTCACTGTTGCTACACTGACCCTTTTATTAAATAACAGTCAGTGTTGTTATTCAACAATGACGCTTGAAAAACAGTCAGTGTTGGTTATCAACACAGATTGTTTTTAAAAAACTAGTCAGTATTGGTTATTAACACAGATTGTTTTTAAAAAACTAGTCAATGTTGGTTGTCAACACTGACTGTTTTTAGAGCGTTAGTGTTGATACCAACACTAACGCTTTAAAAATCGTCAGTGTTGGTGTTCAACACTGACACTTTAAAAACTGTCAGTGTTGACAACCAACATTGACTGTTTTTTTTTAAACCGTCAGTGTTGATAACAAACACTGACTGTTTTTCAAGCGTCAATGTTGAACAACAACACTGACTGTTATTTAATAAAAGGGTCAGTGTAGGTATAGCAACACTGATGCTTCGGTTAAAATAGTCGGTGGTTAAGGGTCGGTGAAGGGGTTTTTTGTACTGGTGATCATAATTTATTCAAGCTTTATGTTAATCAATAAAGAGCATAATTATAACTGACAACAATTTTTTGTATTAGGGAGAATATACCTTGTGATGCACATCCTTATAGATGTCGCAGCAGGGATTACCTTTGGGCTTCTAATACTTGCATCTTGGATTTCCAAATTTGATCAAAACCTTGTTATATGTTAATTACTAATGGATTGCGAGAAACAAATTATGTTTCCAGGATGCAAGCATTCCTCTCTGAAGGTACGTGGGTTGTAAGATCATTTCTTTACTACTACTTTTTGGTGTAAAACTCTCAATAGTGGTTCTTTACTTAATTTGTCTCTTATCTTGGCTTTAGATACTAATGAATTGATAAACTGGAGAGGGGTTTGCAAGAAGCATTTCTTTACTGTTTTTGGTTTTCTTTTTCTTGGTCCGATCCAACCGTTGCTTACTGGTTGTGGCTGGTATGAGTTTTTTTTTCAGTTTTTTGCTTGCTTGTCTGATTTCTGATAAAGACTTCTTTATTGGTATTGCCCTGTTATTCTGGTACAAGGGATTTTATATCGGGGATTGATGATTGTTTGCTGGTTTTGCTGGTATTTTCTGGTATTTTCTGGCCCCTTTGTTTTTGCTGATAAGAACCAGTCGCTGATTCTCGTTTTCTTTGTTTGTATTGATCTGATAGATCAGGTTGTGGGCTTTGGGTGGCTGGTACAGTTCCTCCTCTGGACGGAACCCTACTACAATAGGAATAAGTGTGTCCTTGTTTTGCTAGCAAAGAGGCAAAGGATTCAACAATGGGGCGTGTCTGTACGAAGACCGTGAAGAAATCATCACGCTAGGTAAGTTATCACTTCTCCCTTCTTACCTTATTTCAATGGATTGAGTGAAGGATTGACTTGATGATTAAATAAAGTTCAATAAAGAATTGTTGCCTTGCTAAATTTATGACTTGTGATTTCAGCTCTTCAGTTTCTGATTGGGTTGTTTATTTGAAATGGGAAAATTTGATAATGATTTAGTTTAGAATAAATGTTTGACTTTTCATGTGGAGGAATCAGATCCAGAATATGAGAAACTCTATAAAAATGGACATACGGATCCATAGTACTGACTGATGTGGGCTATGCATAGTACCGTAGCCTCACTATTATTTCTTAACTTTCTATTTTGGTATTCTTTGCATACGTTGAGTGAGTTCTTTTGAAATTTGTTGTCATAATTGGGTCAGTCATTAGCAGACTTTGGTAAGGCGAGAACTCTGGTGCGAATTTGAAAAGGGGGAATTTGAAATGGACTGAGAGAGATGAAGCTATTAGATGCATGTGAAGGGGAATCTCAAGGAATCTTCTGGTATGTTCATGTTCATTTTACTATCCTTTTATTTACCTAAACTAAAATATTATACATGCCATCCTAATCAGCTGTGGGTTTTGCTTGAAATCTTTTCAGTTTTTTTTTTTATTATTGACTGTGAATTTATACACTTCGATCTGTTGCTACTTTTTTGTCTTGCTATAATTTCAGGTTTCTTTTACCTCCATCTTATAGTAATAAATAACATAGCATCTACCAAGCTTTAAAAAAAAATGATATAACAGCATATTTCTTTGGATCCTTTCTTGGATAAACACCATTATTGGTAACGAAGGGTATTGCTGTTGGGTTGATGGGTCTTTCCAGGATCCGAATAGGGGTGGGGGGAGGATATATAATTTTTAAGGGTGATAATATGATACAATATGAAGTCATTTATGGTGAGCCTTTCTCTCCTTTCACATGGAATCTATTGCTATGTTTTGTGCGCTGCAAGGTACTGCAGTTTCAAGGGGAATTGAGGTGTGCATGCACTTTTCTATCAGACTCCATGTTGCTTAGGGTACGTATGATGAATGCTAAGCAAGCTCCAACAATTGTTGAATGACAGGCACACAAAAATTATGCAATTTTGGTTGATCATGTCTTGAAATAGAGCTTTCTTATGCGCTTTGTACACCAAGGGAAAATAATGTATTGGCCCATAATTTAGTGAATCTTGGCAGGTTATCATGTTTTAATTATAATTATGAGTCTTTACTTTTCCTTTGTTAAAAAATATGTGACATAATGTAATCTTTTTTATTTAATATCATAGCTTACGGGTATTTTAAGCAAAAGAATTAAAAATAAAACTTGTAGAATTGACTAAAGAAATATTCAAATAATTGTTTATATATTCATTTCATCCAAGTACAATGATGTAATACTGTCAATCTCCACCGTGCAGCAAGTATTACACGATTTTTTGTCTGTACTTTGTTGAGAAAAATAAATGCCATAGTATTACTAGGTACTTCTGAATACAGAAAAATGATTATTCCTCTTTACCGACTTTTGCAAGCTGATGAAGTTGACATAGATTGATTCGAAAGATATTGAACTCAAAACAGCTAGGTGTGGTTGACCTGTAGGTTATCTCGAAAGGTGGCTATTCAAAGCGCATATTTTACAACTAGTAATCGTGCCCTTGCACAGTAACGGGAGCAAATTATGTAGTAGAAATCATTAAGCTCCTTAATAAGGAGGAGAGATAAGTTAAATCAAATTTGTAGTGAAAAATAGTTAAATACTATATTTATCTACAAGATAACACATGTGAAGTCTATAGTGGTAAGAATTTTGGCACCAACAGAACCCAACTGGGTTCGAATCCTGCCTTCAGCAGAAAAAGAAAAGAAAAAGGGTGCGCGGTGCACAAGCTCGGTCCGCAGGTGACGTGCGTGGTTCAGAGTCGTGTTCCACGGGTGCGGCGCGCGGTCTACGGGCACTGGGATCATATGCGGCGCGACCAGTGCATACTTAAGTGTTGAAGCTCATAATTTGGAAAATTCATCTATGTGCGATCTGGAAATTCAACGGCTGAGCATCATTCTGAAAAAAAATAAATAAATCAGGACCCTTGCAGGATCTAGACATTAAGCTCCTTAATAAGGAGGAGAGATAATGAGTGTTTTGCTGGATTTTTTTTACCTAAATACCCATTATGCCATTCAAAACTCTTTTTATGATTAAATTATGGTGTTATCTCAATTCTATTATTAAGCACGTTGGGTGTCCGATCCGCCAACGGCTACGATTGAGAGATGAAACTTCGGATTTGATCTCGGCTCTCCAATTATATAATTTGTCTTCTTTTGATTAAATGCATCTCTTTTATGTATAGAAGTTTAAATTTAGTTAAAAACATATCCACCACATGTGCTGCCACACGATACGTTACAATTAAAATTGAATAAATTCTGAAATTTAGCGATATATTTATTTGTTTCCTTATTCCTTTATTTCTATATTTCTCATCTTCAATTGAGAAGAGTCCACCTTCCATTTTCTTACTTATTGTTTCCTTTTTTCTTCGTTTCTATACAGATCACAATGGAAATCATTTTTTTTTTGAATTTCCTTACTTCTCTTTCTTTGTTTCTATACATATTGGTGTGGGCAATTTAGAATATATTTTCAATATAGAATATATCAATGTGTGTGTATTCTAAATTGGAAACAAAGAAGAATATAAATTGGAACGTGTGTGTGAATATATATTTTTGTTATAATATGTGTGTATATATATATATATATATAGAGGAGGGTTCAAATGCCTCCATGTTTTTGTGCCTCCATCATGCCTCCATCTCTCTCCATCATTTTCAAAGTTCAAACAGTCGATTTGAACCGCTCAACCTAACCTCCATACTAAAATATGTTTGGAGACCAAATTTTATATTTTTAGGAATTTTTTTACTATTTTTTTAGATAGGTACAAAATCAGTAAATCTGAACCATCTAAAAACAGTATTTTTGTACCTATCTAAAAAAATAGTAAAAAAATTCCGAAAAATATAAAATTTGGTCTCCAAGTATATTTTAGTATGGAGGTTAGGTTGAGCGGTTCGGATCGACTGTTTGAACTTTGAAAATGATAGAGGCACAAAAACATGGAGGCATTTGAACCCTCCTCATATATATATATCCTATACATACAGATAACATTTTTTATTTATATTTTTTGATATCATATTATATGTTGATATTGAATTGTTGTATAATATTTGATATTAGATTCAAATCGAGCTATTATTTGATATCATTGGTATTTTGTCACACCCCGCGGCCACGGGTTGTAACAGTCTCCCGCCGTAAGCATACAACGCCGTGTATACTTACAAGGCTATTCAAATCTTACTCAACAATTCAACATATAATAATATAAAATAAGTTTATAGATACACAAATCAGAGTACACAGTCTGGTCAGAATATAATACAACATAAGTATCTCATCCGGATACCAACCATAAGGCCTACCCTAAATCTATACAACAAAACATATCTAGGGTTATCAAGTGGTAAGCTACTAAGGCCTACTACTCTCGTGCCTCTCCGGAATCAGTCGCACCAGTACCTGTAAAATAACCGGGAGGGTGGGGGTGAGAATAAATTCTCAGTGCGAATTTTGCCACAGTTTAGACTATTGGACTTGCAATCAAACTCTATATTCAACAATGAAACCCAAACAATAACAGTTCAAACAGATATATATAATCATAAATAACAGAATGCCAATGCTCGACAACAGTTTAATCAACCTGAAACACAGTTTACGGAATTTCCAAGATGAATTTCAAACACAACATATATATTTTGGCTTAACTCAATTCAATAGGGTTTGTAGCAATTACAGATGTTCTTTCGAGCTGAACCATTATCAAACCCACATCTGTAGGGTTACAGACGCTTACAGATGGCCAACCGCTGGACCCTTTATCTGACACCCATCTGCAATCGCTTGGCTTAACAGTTTATTACGGTCTGGTTCAAATCATATAAAGAAAATCCTCTTTGGAATCATTCCAATAGTCGTAATATTCAATTGACCTTCAAAATGCATTAACCCGTAGGAGAATGCTACCGAGTCACAGACGTTACACATGTCACCCACGAGTTCCATTCACATCACATAACATAATCACCTTCCCTCGTCCCAACCGGTACTGGGAATATCGAGGGCCGTTCCCCTAAGGCCATTAGGATCCTGGGAATCCAAGTCAGCATACAGCCCGACTTGGCAAATTCATTGGATCCAAGTGCTTAACTTCGTAAATCCATTCACATACATATCAAAACAAATCGTGGTGACTTTCAATCAAATCAGATCATGATAGATCGACACAACCTACAACCATACCAGCATGCAAATCACTCAAGTCATATCAATTCGAGTTTAATTTGATTGGGCTATGCAAATGCTTTACACAATTCAATGATGCAATCAATGATATTCAACATGACAAACGAATAACAGTTTAATTCCTGAAAATAAAGTATCAAACAAGTCCAAGAATCCCGCACCTTAGTATGACGAGCGTACCGCTTAATTTAAGGATCGGGCGTCTCGAATTGTCTCGCGATATCTTGCTCGACCGAGCCTACACCTATATTATACGTTTACTTGGTTTAATTCGGGTTCAGTGGTCTATACGTTTACTTAGGGTTTGTACAGTCTCAAATCAATTCTTTTCGGTTCCTTCTTTCTTATTAAAAATCTCACATAGCGGTGCACAAATGCATCTAGGCCCTCTAGCCATATACCATTTCACTTTGGTAACAATCAATCACCGTTTCACTACTTTGGTTCTCGGATCAATTCAATTTACCGATTGGTTAAACCCTAATTTGGTCAAAACCTCAAATTAACCGTTAAACGTTCTAAAAATTCAAGATCAAAAGGTAACCTTACCGATTATAAGTCTAATCAGTTGGATTAAACTAGTCAATTCATGATTATACTCAATTTGGGTTTTGGCACGAAACCCTAGAAATCAGAATTCACAAATCGGAGGAAATCGGGAAAAAGATTGACAAATAAACAAGCAAGGAGTGTAGAGGAACTAGTCCTCGAGCAATTCGAACACAAATCTCGAGTTTAAAATGAAAACCAGAGAAATCGAGAAATCGTAGATTTTAGAGAGAAACAAAAAGAGAAAAGAATACCGAATAGGAGAGTTAGAAGAGATCCACGGGCGTTTACTCGGTTCCGGTTTCGATTTCTCGCAACAATCGGGGGTTTGAGAGGAACGAGAAACTCTCTCGCTCTTTTTCTTCTCTCTTGGCAGAAATTTCACTTAAAATGGTAAAGGAATGAAGTGGGAGAGAGAGAGAGAGAGAGCAGGAATTATGCAAATAAGCCCTTGGAATCACCCAGTGCGGATCACTCACCCGCACTGGATCTGAGTGCGGACGCACTCGGCAGTTTGTAGGTCCTTCCAGCACTTTTCAGTGCAAAAATCGGTGTTGGTGCGGGTCCTCCACCCGCAGTGCGGGTCACTTCACCCGCACTCAGCACTTAGTCAGTTTTCAGCATGAATTTTAACACAGAAATCACCCGCAGTGCGGGTGACTTCACCCGCAGTCAGGACTTAGTAGATTTTTGGAATGAATTTTAACACAGAAATCACCCGCAGTGCGGGTGGCTTCACCCGCAGTGCGGGTCACTTCACCCGCACTCAGAACTTAGTAGATTTTTGGCAGAATTTCAGAAAAAGTCCGAGCGTAATGCGGACGCACTGACCCGCAGTGCGGGTGGCCTCACCCGCACTCAGTACTTAGCCAATTTCAGTTCAACACAGAAAATCATGAGTGCGGCCGCACTCACAGAAATTTCAAAGGCAATTTAAGGGAAACAGAAGTCAGTGCGGGTCAGTCACCCGCAGTCACCTATTAGTGCGGACGCAGTGAGCCTGTAAAGTCTCAAATTCTCGAAATTTCGACGCGATTTCGATTCACACTTAACTTACTTAATTAGAGGAACCTAAATTAAGGTTTTAACTTCCATTTTGTTAGCACAATTAACTTGATTCTTGCTTTTAATTCATTTGAATTTAATTGTAAAAATTTCGTAACGTAACATATTTAAAAATAAAGAATCATCACATCATCAAATTGTTATCAGAGATCACGATTAAAGTTAATTAAAACATAATCATATAAATTTTCTATTAACATGTGTTTTAATTTTTAGATAATTATTATTTTCATTAATATATTTGTTTCTTATAATATGTCTCCGTTGCAACGCACGGGTATGATACTAGTTAATAGTTAATAAAAGATGGTTTTCATAACTCTCACATAATTAATAGTTAACCAAAATGGTAAGAAATGAAAATACTCAAAAAATATATAATTCATAGGGAAACTCAAAAATAAATTAATTGTCGGCTTTTACTCTAATCTCATATCGTTTCGTTAACTCAAATTTTGATTTTAGATATGGATCATCCAACTTAAATCCGCACAGATATTAGAGGATCCCGTGATTACTGGCATGGCGGAATTAAAGCTAATTGAACGGTCCAAATCTAAACTCAAATTTTATGTTACATCTGAGGATGGAGACTCGTGGAATTGGAGGTTTGAAGAAAGGAGCTTATCATAGAAGCCATGTACATAAAGATAAAAGTGATGTATGCAATGAATTTTTTTTATTCTAATTTAATGAAGAATGCAAATAAAGTTTTGTTTTTTTATTTTAAATATCTCAGTATTATTTGGGAGTAAGTTTTTGTTTGGTTTCAAATTTGTTATTTTATGTTTTAAACTTTATAATAAAAAAAGTAAAGAAGAATATATTATGTATAATTTGTTGGGCCAGTGTCAATTTGTTGTATATGTAGTAATTTTTGAAAGCAAATAAAAACGGCATGTGAAATCATTTATTTTGGACATCTTAAAAAGTTATCTTTTATAAATATAATTAATTTTCAAACAATGTATACGTCAACATTAGAAAGGGATAAATTAGATATTAAAAGATAAAAGTTTCTCTTAGCTTTCAAAATAGTGGCACCCTATCTATAAGGTGTTGAGAACGAGAATATCATATACACCTTACTCAAATTGGCTTTACCAAATCGTGAGATTATGAGAGGTTTATATACATGTCGTTGTTTAAGGATAGCTTTTAAATAAATTTTAGTGAATCTCTTATATTTACAATCAAACATGTGTATCCTAAAATAGATATATAAGTTTACTGTCATTTGAATGCAAACAAAAAAAAACTTATGAATGTTTACAAGATTTCTCGTGATTTATTTATGTAATCATATTTAATATTTATTTATGTAATTCCTTTATTAAACTTAATTGTGATTTTGTGTCATGATTAATCACAAGAAAAGAAGTGACAAAAAATAAAACACATGTGAGATAATTAACAAATCACCTATAATAGTAGAAATTTTATAGTAAGATAATTAAATTTAACAAAGTATTTATTACATTATAAATTTCACATTTAAAGAAAGTGATCAAAATAAATTTTTAGGCCAAGTTAATTCTATTTTCATTTGGTACCAATTTAACACTGTTTTTGTCTACCAATTTAATTTTCGTACCAGTTAATTCTATTTTCATTTGGGCCAAGTTGCTTCAATTTTTCATGGTACCAGCATCATTGTGCCATGTTACCACTGGGCAACGACATCAACATCAGTCCTTCATGAAGGCTATTTGATTTTTGTAACTTTGTAAATTTGTAAATATTATTTTTTATTTAATATAAATGTTACTGGCAACTTGTTGTTAACCTTAAAAAAACAAGTCACCACTGTGTCAAATTTCTTCAATTCTTTTTTCAAAGTATCAATCACTGTATATCAAAAAAAATTAAGAGTAATTTAGTTTTTATGCTTATTCTTAAAGTAAAACATATTTTTTATTCACTCATGCTTATTTTTAATCTACTGGTGTTGTTGCCAAACACCAACTCCTTAGTGAAGATTAAATTGTTAAATCTCAACCTCTTAAGCCATGGTGCCGAATATGGCCGTAAAGATTAAAAGAAGTATTATTGTATGTACTAGATAGAACTGGCGTCAGTTTATATTGATTTGATCAGTAACATGTTGTCACACCCCGAGACAACCCGCCACGTATTTACACGTAAGGCGTGTGCACATCACATACATTATCAATAATAAATACTCATGCAATATTTAATAATCAAACGAGTCTTATAACATCACAAATAGTTTGAGTAGATTACACACATTCAACATGAGATCAAGACAAACATGACAAACAAACCGATAATTGTCATGTCAGTCAATGTATCCACTTTTAACGAGAAAATTAAAATTTAATTAAAAAGAAAATGAAAAGATACTTGAGCCATCTGCTCGTTGATCTCCAGATCCACGTTCCTCCTATTTGTGCTCCATGTCAGCCTCATCATTTCCTGGAACCCACGTAAAAGTGGAAACGGGTGAGAGATCGAACAGTCTCTCAGTACGGGATTTAGTTCCAGTCCCGGAATTTATCAAATTAACTTATTAATACAAACTAGATATTAAAATTGTATCCTCACATGTAATCTTACTAATGCATATTTAAAACACACACACACACACAGGCACAAATACATTTCTTTAGTTATCTTTCATGTTTTTAATTGCCTCACCAGGGGGACTCAAACCCCACTAGATCTTAGCCGTGCCACTAGCCGGGGACTCGAACCACCGCTAGATCTTCTTTGCCTCACCAAGGGGACTCGAACCACCCCAGATATTGGCGTCTCACTAGGGGGACTCGAACCACCACTAGTTCAACTGTCTCACTCAACGGGGACTCGAACCACCGCAAGATATTGACCCGTGACGGAAAGTTCAACTAACGCCACGTTAACGAGGGGTCCAGTCGAACACCAGACCCAATGTATACATTCCAACATGCGTTCAACGCATATTGGCTCCTTTCCTTTAATTTATCCATTACATTTCATATTCGTTTCATTAATCACACACGAGTCATACTCAACACATCACGTCCTATAAATCCGTTGATCAAACGAATAATCAAATCCTAGTATTCTAAACAAAGCAAAAAGGATCGTTCGATTCAACATGCATAATTCTATAAATAAATAAATGCAAACAAAACGATAAGTAACAATTTGACAATGTCCAGGAAACCCGTACCTGTTATTGTGGTGTAGTTTGCTACCGCTTCTTTATCACTCTTTACTTTTGAACTCAGACCTAAACCATGCAACACGAACCATATATTTTTATTACCATCTAATCTGACTTATATAAACGAATTTAATAACATAATCAAATTCCAAACTGACTATCTGACTATTATCAAACTAATTATATATATATATATGTAGTATAAATTACTCAAATTCAAACCGAATGAAAACAGAAGAGACACAATATGTCTATCTAACTGAGACATGTATATTTATATATAAGTAGTATAAAATAATCCAATTCCAATCCGAATGCAACAGAGGAAACAAACAACACACAAGTCAAAGAAATATTAATTTATTAAAAATTGAAGATTGTTGGTTTGCACTGATTGGGCCTCCCATAGTATATATTAAAGTTTATTTTGAACGAATAGAAAATGTCAATAAGACATATTTGTATTTAAACCCAAATATAAATACAATATTATTTTACTCTAAGATCACGCATAAATTAATTTGTTTTGACCATAATGTTTGTATGATGGTATACATACAATTTATTTCTCAAGGAAACTAAAAAAAAGTTTATATTGATCATAAGTTTTAGACTATAGTTCTTTTGTAAATAAATAGAAATAGTTCTAGGGTTATCGGTGAGTAAATCTCTATCAATTAAAATAGTAGATGTAAATCAAAATGATTGTTTGTAATAAAATTAGTTCTAGGGTTATCGGCGAATAATATCTAGGGTTATCGGCGAAAAATTACAATCCAATAAAATAACTTTATAAAGTTTGATGCAATTCGGTTTGTTTAGGAAATTCTGAACCATCGGAACTTTTGACCACCTTTGACTATCAATATAATATACTAATTATCATTCCATCTAATAAAATAATAAGGTTTTATTAAGTAAAATTGAAAGGAACTTTGACAATAAAACAACTCAATTTATCTACCGATCAGACTTATGAAGCATCCAACAGTTTACTTAAATTAAGTAAATAAAATATAAGAATTGATCTTCATCAAAATAAATTAAGTTTCTGAAAATTTATTGGTGAATCTAAAAATTTATACAAACGTTAATTCAATTTATAATATTACCAAAGAACTAGTCGATAATCAATTAAACTGTTATTAGAAAGTTACTTTAACTAATTGAACAAGTTTATAAAATTTGAAAAATCTAATGATAAAACAACAAAACAATTATATGTAATTTTCAGAAATCTTATCAATTAAATTAAAATCATAAATTATTTAATCTACTTACTAACAATAAATTAAACATAAAATTTGGGTACCTTAATATTTGAACAGCTTGGCTTGAGTTTTTTTCTTGGGAGTTGTGAGTAAAAGAGGAATATAAAAGAAAACCTAGAGATCTCTTTTTTCTTGTTTATAACTTATGTGAAGAACTAGGCGACGATAGAGATACTGACTAGGGAAATTAATTATCACAATTGCCTTCCAATCTGATCGGTTACAAGTCAAATTAAAGGTGCCGAATAAAAATGAAAATAACTTGCGAATTCAAGGTGTGCCGTTCTAATTGTATCATGCTGCGCCGTTCTAATTGTAACTTAAGAATTCAAGGCGTCAAGTGCCAATTAATTATTTTTGGAAAGTTATTTATGAGGAGGTATCATACTAGTTTGAAACCCACACTTCAAATTCTTGGGCTGCCGGTTCCTTATGTTAACATATAAAATATTTATCCACTGCCAAGATACGAATGTTTCTGCAACTAATCTTTACATTTCTGTACAAGTCTACTCACTTTAATTTATTAACGTACAACTAGTCTAGCTATCTTTTATATTATAAAATTCCTTATTTCAATAATACCAAATTGATTATATTATGTATATAATAAAAATTTCTATGGCAATATATTAGTATGCGTATACAAATATAACTAACAATCGCAATTATATAGGAAAAAAATGATATCTAAATTATTTTCATCGTACCTTTATGTAGTATTTCCATTACGTGGTGTTACACATGTGAATATTATTATCTGTCCAATATCAAATTTTTATATAGTGCATAATGTGATGAATAGTCATATTCCGCAATGGTCAACATACATGTGTGATATGTATTTACAATTAATTATTTCCACAAACAATATATTATTAAGATCCAAGGTTATAGTTTGCTCTTATTATTAACGAACACATAATGAAAAAAATAATTAAAAAATAATTACATTAACAAAAAGTGAACAAAACAATATTTCAATCCCTGTTGCAACGCACGGGCACTTATTCAAATACATGCTACTTTCTTAATCTTTTTTATTTGCCAAACATGAACTCCTTAGCTCTCCTTAACCTCTTAATCCACCATGCCGAAGGGGGCCTTATAGTAAGAAAGAAAAATATATAGGAGAGTTAGACAATATTATGCATCAACTGTGATAGTATACTTAATGTTCATTAAATTTACAACAATAAACAAGACTTTTTCTGAGATTGCCGAGGTCAATAAAAGCAGGCATAATTATAACTAAGAAAGTTGAGCATATCATTTGTAGTATGTACATATACATATATAACGTACGTACCTTGGCAACCATTAAGGAGATAGGGGTTTCCGTGGTACCCTGGTGCGCAATTGCATATATAACCTTGACCAGTGGGGCGGTCAACACATTGGCTGTTAGTGCTAACACATGCATAATGGGTTCTATTTTGTTTTGCTATTTTGCAGGTCTCGTTCCCTACAACCCAATCAAGAACAACCGAAAATTTCTTGGCATCCTTAGCCGAAAATCTCTTGGCATCCTTGTTAAGGGAGTCAGGTTTGGTGAGATATGTGGTGCTAAATTTGAAGTTTTTTGTTTCTATTAGCATCGCATACCCACAAGGGCTGAAGCTTGCGGTACGAGAACTGTTGTAGCGTTTATCAAATGTAATATCATAATACTTCATTCCAAACGGAATGGCAGTCTGGCAGCAACCGATACCAGAGCATGAGCCATTCACTAGTCCTTGCTCACTCAAGCTCACAGATAGACACCCTATTGTGTACGAGATAGATTGACTGCCTTTAAGTTTGGCATATGCAGATGTCTCACTACCTAATACCATGAAACTATTTTCGGTATTTGATAACCAAAATGGCGTATTGGTCAAATCAATAGTAGACTCACCCCCACGAATTAACCTTGAGTTAATATAACATAGCCAAGAAACAACGACCTCAATCCGAGCTTGGCCTTGGGACACGGATATGCTTTGTAATACGGCTAACTCTGAGCGTGAAGCAGGCAAAGATATTGCCTTGTAGCTACCGTCGATCGTCTTATTACACACGAGGTTGAACTCTTCAGATCTGGAACAATTTTTACCTATCCCAAATGGATAGGTAACCTGTAATTATATGCAACTTTTTAATGTTAAATAATTAATATGTTGAATGTAAATAACAGTTAACTTTTTTTAATTCTATCTATGATTGCAATTTTAAACACTTTTTTTTTATATAATTTACAAGTTATGAATCATGAGTATGCCCTTTTCTTTAGTAATATATATGGAACGTACCTCGGTGTCTCCACAATGTGTCGGACATCCGGCAGGGGGTTGAAATATTGGTTGAGCCACAGAGAACGACAGTAGTAGCATGAAGAAGAAAATGATAGCCATATATATTAATGTATCTTAAAACAACTAAAAGGCTTTAAGAAATGCAAGTGGTTGTGTTGAAGTTTGAAAAACAGAAACAAATTGATGGAGTTTGGTTGAAGAAGAGTGAGTGATTTACTTAATTTATAGGCATAGAAGAAAATAACTAAATTTGTAATTGGTTACTTTGCTCTATTAATTTCAAAATTGTTGTGACTTTAAACAAATATTTATAGTGTTATCTTATTGTTCTCTCTTTTTTTTTCTAAATAAAGTTTTCCTGCTGCTTTGTGACCTTTAATCTGTATATGCGCGCGTCCATAGATATTAATGAATTGCCAGACCAATATATAATTATAAAACAACAAGTTCAGTTAAATTTGACCATTTAATTATCTACTAAAAATAAAATTACTTAAATAACCCAGCAAATTCTAGTCCACTAATAAATTAGAAAATGGCCATTTCCAGATATTATTCAAATTCTTATCTCCAAGAAAAAAAGGCAGTTTGGTCCGAAATTTTAATTTCATATAAAAAATATAAAATTTTCAAATCTACACACGTTTCAATAAAATTTCAAATCTGCTAATTCCGGTAAATAATTTACCGGAAATAAGCCCTATGTACGGTAAATTATTCAACAAATTTAAAATCCTATTTTTGGTAAATAATTTATCAGAATAATTTTTTTTATTTTTTATTTTAATTAAATAGAAGATATTATAATTTTTTTTATATTAAAATATTAGAAATATTTTCATGTTTCTTTAATAATAGATAAAGTACTATATAATTGAATTTATTAGAATGACCGCGATAAATAATCCATATCAACATTTTTTCAGGCCGAATTTTTTTGTAGCTGTAAGAAAAATTAAAATATTTCTTTGAAAAAATTTCTAGTGTAACCATATAAACTTTTAAACTAGTCAATTTCCCCATGAAAACATCTTAATATCCAATATCCCCATAAAAACTTCATATCCTTTCTTTTATCCCCTTTAATTCACTAAATTTGTAATTTAGACAAATATACCCCTTTATTTTAAATGAAGATCTCCCTGTGAATGAGCAAAATTGAATAAAAGAGAAGAAAAAAGAAAAGAGAGACTTTATCTCTATGTTTAAAGTCTAAATTCCTCCTTCGTCTACTCAAGTTGTGTATGGTTAATTTGATTAAATAGGAAATTAAATCATAAAATAGGACATCAATAGAGATTCACACCTTTCATGGTGATGTGCAATCATAGACAAGTAACTAAACATATTGCATGAAGACTTCGCCAATCACATCAGTTAACACAAAATGGAAATATATCACATTACATAATTCCATCCAACAACCAAATAAACCAAAGATTGATAACATTTCATGAATCGAAATAACATAATAAAAGCAAAATAAAACATTGTTCTTCAATTAGCATTCAACATGCAGACACAGGAAGCCACGCAGAACACGCTTATTCATGATTGAAATCTGAATTCATGAAAAAGAAACCCCAAAAAGAAAAAAGAAAAATCAAACTTAAATCATAAAACAAAACATATAAACCTTAGTTATGTGCATCCAAAATCAAACTTAGATGTGGAGATAGATGAAGAAGATGAAGCATCGTTTTGCTTTTCTCTTCTCTTTTATTCAATTTTCCTCATTTAAAGGGAGATCTCCATTTGAAATAAAGGCTATATTTGTCTAAATAACAAATTTAATGAACAAAAGGGGATAAAAGAAAGGATGTTAGATTTCTATGGGGATATTAGATATTAAGGTGTTTTCATGGAAAAATCGGCTATTTTAAAAGTTTACATGGGTACACTAGAAATTTTCCCTATTTCTTTGTGTGTTACTGAAAAAAATTAAAATATTTTGGATTTCAGTTATTGAGCTCAATTCAAAAGTTACTTCTGAATAAATAAGAAAATTATTGTGCATGCTCCTTCTAATACATTCAAATTCTAAAATAAAATTGATTTGACATTTAACTCTGCCTTCCACTCATGATTATTATGGACATGAGTACGGATTTCTATTTTTTGAAGCTAAATTGGTAAATTTTTATTTAGTTTATTATTATATCTGGTAAATCAACAACACATGATTAAAATTTTCTGAACATAATTGCTAGTCCATATCGTATCTATTAACATTCTAAATTTTTTTTTTCCGTTGTCTGACTGTCTGATCAAAGCGTCAAAAGAAAAGAGTCTATATCATATTAACAACAATACATATAATTTATGAGGAGGGTTCAAATACCTCAATTTTTGTGCGTCCACCATGCCTTTATTGTTAAAACGCTAATAACTCAAAATTTAAATCATAAACGTCAAAATAAAAGCATTAGATGTGATCTATGCTTTTTCCTTTATGTGTTTATAAAAATTTATTACATTTTGGTTTTGTTTATATGTGAATCAATAAGATGAAAATTCAACATCCATAAATTGTCCACATTAGTACGTTTATACAAGCTCTTGATGACACTCAAAATAAAGTTGAAATGTCATAATTTTTTACACATGAATATATAAAATGATGTAGATCATATTCAACGGTTTTATTTTGACTTTTAAGTTTTAAATTTTGAGTTATTAATGTTTTTAAAAAATAGTGACATGATGAGGGTATAAAAATGGAGGCATTTGAATTCTCCTCATAGTTAATATATATTTAGTTGGATACATCTGCAACATTAAGAATATATGAAATCTTGAAAATAAAAATAATAAAAAAAACATGCCTAACATAATTTACAAATTCAAAATTTTAAACTATCAAACATCTCATTTTCATATAATTTGTGAACAAATATGTCTCTCCTCCGTTGGTTGGATATGGATTGTGCGGATCCGTGAGAAGAAGTTTTGACGTTTTTGAAATAAAATACAACTATTCGATTCATAATGAATGTCCGGATGTCAGAATGAATCACTACAACAGAAATATCCTTCTGCAACCGGCCAAATGGGTCGCAGATGGGTAAAGCGTCGGTCACAGAAGGTGGGCGCTGGTCAGATGACCAAAATGGTTCGCACATGACCCGGCCATAGTTGCTCCGTCACTAATGACTGCCCCGCCAATGACACCGATCGTTGAAGGTTAAGGCGCCGATCGTAGATGACCCCTTCAGCGACCGATTATATCTGTCCCTGGTGCGATATGCTGACGTGGCTAGGGACCTATCAAAGACTGACTAGGCGGTCGCAGAAGGTTCCCAGATCGGTCGCAGAAGCTTTTTTTTTGTTATTTTTTGTTGTATTTTTTCCAATTGGTACGAAATGTATCAAACAAATATAATATTAAACCCATTATGTTCATATATTTTTCTCCAACCTCAATTGGAACGAAACGTAATATTCACAAGCATTTAACATCAAATATCATACGATTCATAAGCAAATTAATTGATACGTAACAAGCATTTAACATCAAATATCAAACAACTCACAAGCAATGTAATTGGTACGTACCAAAAATTTAACATCAAATATCAAATAATTCACAAACAATTTAATTGATACATACCAAACAATTTACAAAACAACATAAACATGAAATATCTAAAGTACTTGTTACACCAAAAAGGTATAGTCCAAAGCTTCAGTACAATCAAGATATACTTTTTATCCCTAAATACACTTTTGGTTCAGATTGCAAGTATACAATCCTACCGCATAGTATATTATCGGGTATCGATCCACAGAGAGTATGGTTAAAAGTTAGGTTTTGTACTTTGTCAATTAATTTTAGAAAATAAAAGAAAGTAAAGTGCAATAAAAGTAAATTGGGGGGGTTGTTCTAACAATTCCTAAGTTTTGGGTTCAATACCCGAGAGAGAAATTTTTTAAAACAATTAAAGTAAATAAAGAAAAGAAAGATTGGTTTCCTTTGAAGTAAAGGAGATCTAGGTGCAGTCGGTCTACAAGTCCTTGTTAATTCTATTTATTCGGTATTTGTTTAAGTTCATGTATGATTTGATGAGGTTTCTAACCTAATGTATCATTAAGAGTCACTTTCGTGAATTAATGACGTGTCTAAGTAATTCGGACTTCTGATGTGTTGTTTGCAATACAAGCAATAAATCCTAATTTATGCTCAATTCGGTTACAAGTGTACAACCTTGTCGAGTAGTACTTAGGGATCGTCTCCACAGGGACAAGTTGGAATATCAAATCTAACCTAACAATTTAATTTAGTAAAAGAAAGTAAAAAGGTTTTTGTTTGTTCAAAGGTTGGTTTGGTTTCGATTAAAATGAATTAAACTAAAGTCTTTAAAGCAAAATCTGATTTTTAACAAGTATGAGAAATTAGGGTTTCTTAGGGTTCCTATCCACTAATGTTACGATTAATTGGTTTGTAAATTTTGTTCTTATATTTATGAAGGCACAGTTGGATGTTGTAGGTACAAAGTGATATCTCTATATTAATACCATCTTTAAATTAGAATAAACGTCACATCTCGGTACTTGACTACTCTAATCCAAAGTCATTAAGTTCTTACTGTCCCAATTGATCTAGAAAACTATCTTTCACCTCTCGGTACTTGGCACAATTTTCTAAACTATTAGGTAAAGCCCGTGTAAGACAAGCATCACCTCTCGGTACTTAGCCTATCAAATACCCTATTCGTTATGGTCTAGACCTAATATTCAATATTTCAATTGCAAATACCAAATCCTAAGATTTCATGCGATTTCGATTAAGTCTTCACAATCAATTAAAATAAAGAATAGATCATAACAAAGAACAAGAACATATAGAATAAAACCAACTAAATCATAACAAAAGTTTCAAGTACAGCCCTAATCAACCCTAGAAAAGCCCTTAGCCAGTTATGGCTAAGACACAAATGAAATTAAAAGAGTAAAAGAGTTCCAAAGGAAAGAAAATAATAAAACCGGTTGATCAATGGTGTTCTCTCCTCCCTTCTTCTCTCTTCCTTGCTTTTCCTTGCTTTTCCTTGTTCAAAACCAGAAATTCTCTCTCTAAAAAACGTCCTTAATCTATTCTACAGGTCTCCTTTTATACCCCCTAGCAAAACCTAGAAATAAATCCCTAAAAATAGCAAATTCAGGCTCTGAACCGCCTTATTGCGGGCTGCAATACATTCATTGTGGGCCGCAATGAGTGGAGGCAGTTAACTGGTTGCGCAGAAGAAACTGGAGAGGTCATTGCGGGCCGCAATGGATATGGCTACGAGCCGCAATAATCGTGCTGAAATGAAGAGGCTCTAGCTTGTTGTGTTGCGGGCCGCAATAACTCTCTTTCGGGCCGCAATGCGTTCTGCAGTTGCTCCAATCTTCGTGCTAACTCACCCGTTTTGCTTCGTTAAGCTCCAAACACTTGATTACCTATAAAATAAACATAACTAGGGCAGTAACTTGAACTTTTGGACATTTCTAACCTAATCAAACCTAATTTCAACAAAACTTGGCTTAATTTACATAACAAACCCTAGGTTTCAATAGATACAATTTCGGCTTATCAACTTCACGATTAGGTCCTTCACCCTAACTACCTAGACCCATTGAGCTCTTGTTAGTCTCTCCTCTCCTCAAGTATTGGTACTTCACAATTAAGTCCATCATACCAATACCCGATTCGATTTAAGATGTCCTAATTAGGGTTTGGCTTCACGGTTAGGTCCTTCACCAAGTTCCTAACCTTAATTTCTATAGTTCCGGCTTAGATTACAAATTGATTAGATCCTAATCCAAACCTAGGATATTTGCATTCATAATTTGGTACTATCCTATTGATCCTAGTCAATTTTGGTTCTTTCGAATCCAAAACGGGATAACTACAATTCAAGTACTAATTATATAAATAACACAAATGATAAATTACAGAAATTAACATCAAATCCCATAAAAACAATCATAACAAAAATAAATAACCGAATAAGATACAATTAAACACTACAGCAGAATGGATTTTCTGCGACTATATCTGCGACCGGCGCCAGTATCAGTCGCAGAAAATCTATTTTAAAAAAAAAACTATAACAAAAATCAGATGCGACCAGGACTTTCTGCGACCGTATCAACGACCGGCGCCAACACCGGTAGCTGAAAGTTTTTTTTTTTTTAGTGTCGCTGAAAAAAAAGCGACTTCTGAAAAAAAAAATCGCGCCAGTACCCCTCCGCCAAAATCAAAACAGCTCCGATCAAAACCCTTCCCCAAAATCAAAACCCTCCCGCTCTAAACCAAATCTCCGCTCAACCAAACCCTTACTGCCTCCGCGCCTCTTCTCCTCTCCTCTCCTCTCTCCTCAGTCTTCTCTGGATTTATCTGCCTACCTCTCCGTCTCTCTGTCCTCATCCCTTCTTCTGCGAAAACACTCCACAGCAGACTGCACCGTTGCCTCAACCTCCTTGCTGCTGCCTTATGCGCGAAGCTTGAGACGAGGCCGAGAGCAAAGGAGGAGACGGTTCCAACCACTGACCTTCGCCACGACATGAGTCGGAAGCACGAATCGAATCTGAAATTTCGTTCGGTAATGTTCTAAATTACTTAGTTGCTTCTTTTAAATGTGAAATTTCTAAGAATTTGTGTTAATTGCTTGTGGTTGATTAACACGATTCAAATCTGATTTTAATTGAGAAATTTCATGTTTTTCAGTTCAGTACCAGTATTTTCTGATTCTGGTACCGTTAGGGGCTGTTTTGTAAGTTTCCAACAGGGCGCCGTCTTATTGTGCTGTTCCTTTATACTATCAATTTGTGGCGAGTTCACTTTATGGAATGGTCAATCTTTCAATTTTGAGATGATTCTTCAGGTAATGTTAATAGAGTGGCGAGTTCACTTAATGGAATGGTCAATCTTTTAATTTTGTGCATTGCTATAGCTCTCGTCTGTTCCTTTAACTTGTATTCTTGTCTTAATTTTCAGAAAAAAAAGAAAACAAACAAACAAACCAGATCATAGACTATT
Source organism: Carex rostrata (assembly GCA_964058875.1). NCBI lineage: Eukaryota > Viridiplantae > Streptophyta > Magnoliopsida > Poales > Cyperaceae > Carex > Carex rostrata. The sequence goes on along the minus strand of CAXKVT010000014.1, from coordinate 1,159,447 downwards.
GTTTGGGAGCCCTTATCAACAGTCGGGGTAATTGCATGACCTATTTTTCAGGCAAGGTAAGAATGTCATGTACTATCGAATTAATTTTATTTATTGATGGAGTGTAAGTAGGCATCAGCTATGGCTGTGTCTTGTCACTTGCATCTTCAATTTTACGATGTTTCAATGTTTTTTCTGACTGGTCCGCCAGTAGAGAAAAATCGAGGGACCAAATTAAGAACATAAAACACAGCTAAATAAAGGGCTCAAAAACAAATGCACTAGAACTTGATTTCATATTTTTAGCATTTTTCTTCTATTTATTAGGCATTTTCAAAGTTGGCTTTTTTGAAATGCAAAATCAGCATTTTATGTTTTTATTTCCACTTCTGTCCCTGTATCAAACAATTTGTTGGTTAATTGTTGGTGAGATTAATATTTGCTATTGAAAATTGGTTATGTGCAGAGGGATTTAACAGCACCATATGTTGATGATAGAGAAGCGACTGTTGCTGCCTTTTTTTGCATTTGGAGACTTTCTCGGGTAATTTCAAGCACCTCCCTTTTTCTTGATTGATTGTCGCTCGAGATGTGATAAATTGTGAGTTCTTGTGATGAATTGGGGTATTGATCGATTGAGTACGGGTTGTTGATTTTCCTGGCTTTATTAAATTCATTGATATGTGATGTTTTGTTAAATGGGGATGTTTGATATTGTGCAAAATAACAATAGGCTAGCTTAATTTGGGAAAATTAGAATTGAGAATTTTGAGGAATATGTGTTTTTTTTTATTTCATGACTTAAGAATTTTGAGGATATTGTAATTGATACTATGGCAAAATTAGAATTTTTTGTGTTGATATTATTACTGTTGTATCTCAAATCAAAACTGTAATTTTGTATGATATTTGACATTACAATTGAATCGATCTATTGTGTATGTTTTGAGAAAAGTAAAATTAAAAAAATCCAAAAAACTGACAGAAAAGTAAATATAAAAAAAAATGACAGAATAGTATCAGTGACCGGATTTAACTATCAGCGACTGTCGATTCACGGTCGCCGATACATTTTTCCTGACGTCAGCAAAAAACAACATCGACAAAACAATTTGGTCGGAGAAAAAGTATCAGGGACCGGATGACGTCATCAGAAGAGCATCTGCGACAATGCTTTCAGCGACCGGCGTATCAGCGATCGGAATCGACTTTCTGCGACAGGATGACTATCAGCGACCGGTGACGTGACTATCAGCGACCGAAAAACCGGTCTCTGAAAGTCTTTCCTGCTGTAGTGAAATAAGTTCATGCATTGACCTAAACCCCTAGAGAGAGATCTACTCCCTCATGGAGAGATCCATTACAAAGTTTGGCAAAAATAAGAAGAAATGAAATAAAGAAATGATTACACAATTTATTGGATCAAAATTCTCAATCTTGCCGACTTCTTGCTCGAATCTCCTTCTTCTCCTTCCTAGAAAAGCTTTCCTGAGCTGCAGAATTTTACGCTAAGTGTGTATTTTTCCTAGAAAATGGACATGCACCAAGAGTGAGAGAGAGAGAGAGGTGAGAGTTTTTTTGAATGGGAATGAACTCCCTCTTTTATAGCCAAGGGCTATGCCCAATTAAGAGGCTAGGAAGTGGAGTTAGTGGGCGCTATATTTGGATTGTTTCCCAAGATTGCATTGTCCAAGTTTAGCTGTAAAAACGTGTCCTTGTTGCGCCAAAAATAGAAACTGTGTTGAAAACGTGTAATTTTGGCTTTCTGCGAGTTTAGTGCGTCCGAATGACTCCAAATTTCATTTTTCTAGTTTCTCATGTTGTAGATCTTCTTACTAGCTTTCCAAAAAGTAGTCGTATGTCCAAAACGGAGTTACGAGTCAAAAGTTATGGCTATTTTAATGTGCATCCACAACGGAGTTACGGTTTTTCATGTGCATCCAGATTTCGGCCGGATCGAAATCCGTGCATCCGCACGGATGAATAGCTTATTATACCTTTTTAATATTGGTGTGCGTTCAGAAATTCATCTAAGTACTTAGTGCGGTCGTATCGCAAACTGTGCGTCCGCACTGGGCATTTTTCTTTGTTTTTCATCGTTTTTCTTCATTTTCTTCAAATTAAAACCAAACAAACGCAGTAACTTGATCCTAGGTGTATTATATTCACTTTATATTCAAAATACAAGATATTTGGTATTTTTTCGTGATAAAAATCAGATCGAATATGTGTATAATTTAGGCCTATCAGTAATACATAAACATCAAATATGAAATATCTCAAGTACGACATAAAATATCTAAAGTACTACATAAATATCAAATATGAAATATCTCAAGTACGACATAAAATATCTAAAGTACTACATAATATCTAAAGTACGACATAATATCATAAAACATCAAATATCTACTAGTCATCTCCGAGATCATCCCCGCTGTCATCATGAGTATCGGGGTGCAAGGTAGAACTTCCCTGTAAGAATATAACTAAAATTTTTATGGTTCAATGTTAAGAGTTTATTGTTTAGGATTTAGGGTTTAGATTTTTTAGAAGTTTATTGTTCCGTTAGTCGATTTTCCATACGTAATGTCCTTATTGGTTGTGGATGCCCTTATTGGATTCAAACAGACCCAAAAATTAGATTTCGTACCTTATGAGATGAAGAACCCGCCATGGTACACCTCATCTCCTCCATAAATTGGTTGAGCTGTGGCTGAAGAATGCCTAACACCTAACCTAAAATCGCATTTATGTCTTCTTGCCTGAGAGGATTGGCCCCGAAGAATACGATTGCGATTGTGATTCGGCTCACGATTGCGAAAAAGACGCCCGAGACCCTCCTGGACGATACATCGATCTCGTCTTGCCTTAAACATTAAAAATAAGATAATTAGTGTTACGTTACAAATTTAAATATAAATTTATAAAATTTAAGTATGTGTATTTTACCTAGAGCACCGAGACCATAGTTGTCGCCGTGAGCATTATTGTCTGTGTTGGCATACCAGATATCTTCGTCAAAAGAGGGCCAAAGAGCTTCATCAGGCCCATACTTTGTGCTCATATCCTATTTGTATTTTTCCTGCAAAATTTATAAAATATAACAAATAAAAAACGTACAAAAAGAATGAATATTATTAAAAGATTGTTATGTTATATTACCCGTACCCTTTTCGCCCTCTCGGAACAAAGTTGCCCCGTCTTCTTGTTAGTTTGTGTCGGCGTAAACAGCTCGTCAGACCACCTGGGCTCGCGATTGTTTTCATCCATCTATTATTAATAAACATTTCAACACAAATAAAATTATCAAAGTTAGTTCGAGTAAACTGAAATTGAAATTAATTGTTTTGATGAAATAAAACATCTTACGAATTTTTTTTTTGTGAACCAGCATGTTCACTAAGTCTGTCGATGCAAAGGTAGCCTCTTTAGATGATGTCCTATTTTTATGATTTTGCTCGCTCCGGATAGCAAAGTCTTCAGTACACTAATGGTCGCACAATTTGAGCCAGTTATCTCCCGTTATCCAATCATATGTGCTTGGCACCCCTCAGTCTTTCCACTCTAAAATATTATCACTGTACTTATCTTTCGCATCATCTTTGCACTTGTTAAGCATGTTTGGAGAAGTTTGTTGGCTATGCTGCTGAATGTCTTCCAGGCCTGAGCCATGCCTTCCTCCAGGGGAAACTGAAAGTGCTTCTGCATGAATTATTAAAAAGTTGTTGGTTAGCTTAAAAAGAGAAACTGTAGATTGCCAATTTCAAAAAAAGAGATTTTACTCACCAAAAACTCTGCCTGGACCCCGAGTTTAGTTTGATCAGGAAAGTCATCATATTTTGTGCACACTGCTTTGTTAGGTCTGTTAGTTGTCTCAGGAAAGTACAAACGTGCGCATTGTGAGATTATTTTGTTGATATTTTTGACCACGTTCGTCTTTTCTCCAATAAAAGCTCTACAAACAATAATTTTGAATGGGTATAAACCTAAAATGCATCCTATAAGTTTCGGTTTAGTTGGATTATAACATAATACTATATTAATAATATAATTAAGAAAGAAAACTTGCCTGATTACAAACAGTTACTCCCTTTAAGATCGAGCGTTCTCCTCTCTTTCTTTCTTCCCAAGATTAACCTAACTTCTACAACTCCTAAAACCAATTAACCAATCAATTAATCAAACCAATCAATTACTATTGAAACAAGCAAGCAGATTCATTACTAAATTATAGTCAAGCATGAGATTGCAACTAGAGAAAAATGTAAAGAGTATGCATTCAAAATTCTCAATCTCATGCTTATTCACTTGCTAGTAAAAAAAAATGCAATACAGTAAAAGGGGTAAACTTATAATTGTTTAAATCTGATCTTTCCATAATAGATCATTAATTGTTGGGACCATGAAATAATGATTTTCCATAATGATTCATCAGTAGTAAGTGAACTTCTACATCGATCCATTCCATTTGAGAAAATAAAAATTAAGGTTTACTAGGAGAAACTTCGAGTACCTCTAACCAAAAGAAGAATTTGCACAAGAGGTTCATACTATAAAATAAGTACCATTAGACTATAGATATCTATTCTATGGGCTTTCAGCAAACAAAAAAAAAGGAAAAAAATATTATATCTTTTGTCAAAAGTAGGGTTCTATGGTGCGTACAGAATCATTGTCTTAGAACGGTACAATGAACCAGTCCTGATTAAAATATCAATCTATGGATCAGAATGCGTGCATTACAAAAGTAATAAACTACAAGCAATCACCATCACCATAACATTGTCCCAGAAACTTCATCAGAACAATTTCTAGAATCAAGTTATCACTCAATGTCTAAGTTCTAAACATTTCTTCGCATTTGTTGTTCTACAAAACTTTGAATTCTTTTTTTTTTTTTTTTAAAGTTGCTATATCGGTTATTAACTGTAAGATTTGGGCCTTGTGCAGTCTAATTTGAATGTGTATCCTTCATTCCTTGTTTGGTTATGACCCAGAACGGACACTTACCAGTCGAAAAGAACAAAACAAAATAATGCAAAATCATAACGACGCTAACAAATGCATTATATTACCATCCAGTACTTATTAAAGAAGAAATTAAAAAGAAATTTGTTTGATCCGACTTGCAAGAAAGAATTAAATAGTCAGCATCTAATAGGAAAACTATCTTGAAGACAGGTAATCACAAATTCTAAGCTAAAATTATTAATAAAAAAACGAACATATATAATATAGCTTCAAAATTGCCAGCCAAGATAGAACCCTAAATCCATGTCCAATTTGAGCTCTAAATAGATACAATAATTCACCCCCATAGTACAAAAGTTCAGTTTTCCCCATTTAAAAAAATAGAAAAACAAAAAATTCTACCTATTCCATGTCCAATTTTGTTTATTTGACAGAATAATTTGCACAAGAGGTTCATACTATAAAAAAAGTACTTATTTGCAGAAGAACTTCTACATCCATTCCATTTGAGACAAGTACCATTAGACTATCATACTATAAAAAAGTAAAGAAAAACAAATTATAAATACAAAGACAAAAATGTTGTATAAAAGATATACACTGACGTGTTCTTAGTGGTTAGCACCTCTTCCATCTGTTTTCCTTTTAACCATTCAATAGCTGAATATTTTTTAAAAAAGAAGAAGATATATTAGCCTTTTATTGTTTGATTGAATAGAGCACATAAAATATGTCACAAAAACATAAAACCTTCTCTACCCTAATTGTACCATCTTTCAGTCTTGTACAGTTAACAATTGGTACAGCAATACAAAATCCAGACGCTACAAATTGTAACATAAATTTAGCAAAATTAAGCTTCAGTTTCTTCAAATATTCTATAGATTAGTTTGATTTCACAGATACCAACTCTCAGTTGAATATGTCAGCCAAAAAGAAGAAAAAAAAGAAGCATCTCGGTACTGGTACAAGCATCTCGGTACCGGACAGGGTACACAGAACCCCTAAATCACAGAAATTACTTTGAGATTTAGTAGCAAAATCATCTTCGATATTAATCAAATTACCAGGGTCGGCTGGATCTATAGCTGTACACCTTGCATACAAGACAAACACTGACAATGCCTGAAAAGTGAATTTAATTGCATTATGAGATAAAATCAACATGAATTTTGCACAATACAAACAAAATTTGTGCTGTTACCAAAACACCTAGCATTTTAAGTAAGATCAAGAGTAACTAACCAAGAAACTGTAGACACCTACAGCAATATTCTGGTAAATATCGTTTCCAAGAAATGGTGAGAAAAATATGTAGAATGCGATGCACAGTATGAAGTATACTGCTATGGCAATGACCTGGTATACAGAAAGAAAATAAATTATTTAACAGTTACGAATAGCATACAAAAGAACTATTTTTAGAAGCGGAAAGAATTGTGCACTCCAGAGTAACATTTCCGGAATAATAAAATTGATGCTCAATTTTCATACAATTTGGTAGAAACTATAAACTTAGTTATTATGTACCCAATCGGTGGAGAGGAGGAGATCAAGAATGGAGAGGAGGTGGTCGGTGGTCGAACGGAGAGGAGGAGGTCGGTGGAGAACGGAGAGAACGGAGAGGAGGTGGTCGGTGATTGGTGGTCGAGGACAGGAGATGTGTCGATTTCGCGGGACAGGAGATGACCTAACGCGGGAGAGGAGAAGTATCGCGCCAGTCCAGAAAGGTGTGGGCCAAATCCGTCCCTGTTTTTTTTTTTTTTGGGTTTTTTTTGGGGTCTTCTGTGTCCGACCGGCGAACAGACCGGTCCCAGATGAATGATTTTGCTGTAGTGAATTTAGTTCCACAAATTTTTCGGTAAGAATAATAGAGACTATGTAAGGCCTTAGCAGTATTCTAAATAGCGCGCTATAGTGTGTTTGGCCGTAAACGCTAAGCTATGGCATCAAAACGCGTTATTTGAGCTACAGACGCTGTAGCGATAATAGCGGTCCACTATAGCGCAAATAGCGCGCGCTATGCAACATGAGATGTTTTTTTTTTCTTTTCAATTTATATACGCTTTAAATAAATGATCAAATTGGATTTTAACTGTGATTTTTTTTTTGCAATTGACGTGCTAAGCTTTATATTAAACTATTAATTATTAAATGAGAGATCCATCAAACGAAATCAAATAAGGAAGCCACAACGAGCTAGAAATAGGAAACTTTTCAATGAACAACCATCCCAACAAGCAACCTAGGTAATTTTAATATCACTTTGATTTTGTCTTTTGTTCCTATTTCTTAATCAATTATGGTACGAAGAACAGTCTATCAGATAGAGATGAAAAGTTACAAGAGACCCCCCATAATTTATTTTCTATTCTGCGAACTAGGAGGAAGTAGGTAAAATTAGAACCTTTATTTTTTTAATCTGGGTAGTTTGTCTTTACTTTAAAATATGAGGTTAATTTTACTTTTTATTAAATTAGCGACTAGTTCTGTTTTAGTACAATTTATGTTACTATTTTTTTTTCTTTGTTGAAGTAACAAAATGATACTAACTATAAGGTAGTTGGAATATTTTGAATAGATTAATATAGTCAATTATGTAATGATGTCTATAATATAGTACAAATATATAATATATTTTTAATAAAAATGAACAAACGCTATGTAGCATAGCTTTTTTTGTAGATTTTCTGCTATGATACGATAAACGCAATTTAGAACCTTGAGCCTTAGCACCATGTTTGGTTGTGGCCTAAATGGTGGAATAATGAGTTTAGGCCTCATTATTCCACCAAACGTGCCTTAAATGAGCCGGCCTAAGATGGCATAAGCCGATCTTTAGGCCGGCCTAAATTAAGGCACCTCACATGGTGGTTTAATTTTTATTCCACCTCGTGGCCTAACATGAATGATTATAATAATATTTTATTTGTATATAATAAATATATTATTGTTAATAATTATTATTAGTATATAGTTATATAATTAATATCTTATATTATTAATATATTAAATAATTACTATAATAATATTATATAATTAATATCCTTTTATTAATAATTATTATTAATAAATAATTATATAATTATTATGTTATATTGTTAATATATTAAATAATTATTATAATAATATTATAATATTTTATAGTTATTATTAATATATTAATATTATATAATTAGTATCTTATTATTAATAATAATTATTAATATATAATTAATACCCTATATTGTGAATATATTAAATAATTATTATAATAATATAATATTATATAATTAATATTATATAATTAATATTTTCTTATTCATAATTATTATTAATAGGTAATTATATAATTAATATGTTATACTGTTAATATATTAAATAATTATTATAATAATATTATAATATATTATAGTTGTTATTAATATATTAATATCATATAATTAGTATCCTATTATTAATAATTATTAATAATTAATAATTAATATTCTTAATATAGTAAATTATTATTATAATAATATTATAATAAATTATAGTTGTTATTGATATATTAATATTATATAATTAGTATCTTATTATTAATATATAATTATATAATTAATATTTTATATTGTTAATATATTAAATTATTATTTTAATAAGATTATATAATTTGTAATTATTATTAATTTATAATTATACAATTAATTTTTTATTATTTATAATAATTATTAATATATAATTAATATTTATATTGTTAATATATTAAATAAAATTTATAATAATATATAATATATTACAATTATTATTAATATATTAATATTATATAATTAGTATCTTATTATAAATAATTAACCAATTTAGGCTTTTAAAACTTTAGTCCTCCACCAACTCTAACCAAACAAGGAATAGTTTAAGCTATGCTTTAACTTTAGGCCTCAACCAAACATGAATAATTTTGACTGGCCTAAGTTGGAATAACCAATTTAGGCCTCCTTAGCTTTAGGCCACAACCAAACATGAGGTAGAGGACTAAATAATTGAATAGCACTGAGTGTGGAGAGAGAATTGATGCGCCACAACTTAGATAAATGGATTCGAAAGCGGAAGTTAATTTTTTTGGTTTCAAACTGGGGGATATATCCAGAAATCCGGATCCGTATTTTGTCAATTATCCACTCCAAATTACACGGATTCGGATTCGGATCCGGTTACAGCCCTAGGTAGGGTCCACTGGAAAATAATTTAGAAATAAAATAAAATGAATCGATGTGGATGAGGCAATATCCGATTTTTTTAAAAATACCCATTAAAAAAATTAATTTAATAAAAATAACCAGATCTGAATTGAAATTTTAAAACTACCCAAACCGCAGATATTTTTCGCGGCCCAGAATTTTTATTCCGGGCAGCGGAAAAAATTCGCGCCCGAAAGAAAAAAGAAATTTAATTTTTTATTCCGAGCGCGGATATTTTCCGCGGCCCGGATTTTAAATTTTTTTTTCTTTTTAGAGTTTGGAGAAAGAAAATATTGTTTTTTGTGCCCAACTTTGCACCTCTGGTTAACATATCAAAACATCTTCAAAAATCATGAAATTTTACCGACATATATTCTTGACTTCATAGAATAAGACTGTAAAGTTTCATACAAAATCTCACAACAGATTGTGAGATATCAGTTCTCAAAAATTGCCCGAACTGCTGAAGGAGTGCTTTTGAGCCCAACTTTGCACCTCTGATTAACATACGAAAACACCTTCAAAAATCATGAAAATTTACCAACATGCATTCTTGACTTCATAAAACAAGACAGTGAAGTTTCATACAAAATCTCAAAACAGATCGTGAGATATCGACTCTCAAAAATTGTCCGAACTGCTGAACAAGTGCTTTTGAGCCCAACTTTGCACCTCTGGTTAACATATCAAAAACCTTCAAAAATCATGACAATTTACCGACATGTATTCTTGACTTCATAGAATATGACTATGAATTTTCATACAAAATCTCAAAACAGATCGTGAGATATCAGCTCTCAAAAATTGCCCGAACTGCTAAACGACTGCTTCATTAATGGTTAAAGCCATTATTTGCATTATTTGAGATTCGAATCTAAAAAGTTCATGAATTAATTTCGAACAAACTATATATACCCAGTTTGAGTTTGAGTTTGAGTTTGAATAAGATTCAAAACGAATTGGTTTGATTTGTTTCATAACAAACTAATTTCAAATTGAATTAATTACGAACTTTTTTTGAATCAAACTCAAATCAAATCATGAACTACGAACTTTTTGTGCCGCCTTACATGAGAGCAAAGAGAACGGAACGTGAGAGATTTCTTTATTTAGAATATGACTGAATGACGATAGAAAGGTAACTAAATTGGAGAGTTTCTATATTTTATAAGGATAAATATGATACTTCAAATTTGGTGAGAAGTATGTAATATTAATGATTTAGAAGGATAAATATTAGACTTTTTTGAATTTTAGAAGGATAAATATATCATATGTAATATTAAACGGAATTTATAATTTTAAAAGTTAGAAGGATTAATGTGAGATATTTTTGTTTTAGAGAGGGAAAATGTAATTTAAATGTTTTATAAATATATGTATGAAATTTATAAAAATTAAAATTTATTGATCATTTGTTTCATGTGAGATGTCATGCCTTGCATTAGGCATCATAGTTTATGGATTATCATACATATTTTCCTGATACTATAAAAGTTTGTTATGAAATATTTCTTAGATCAATAGCTTTTTTCTCGTATATTAAATTAATTCATGATTTTTGAAGGTGTTTTGGTATGTTAATCAGAGGTGCAAAGTTGGGCTCAGAAGCACTCCTTCAGCAGTTCGGGCAATTTTTGAGAGCTGATATCTCACGATCTGTTTTGATATTTTGTATGAAACTTCACAGCCTTGTTTTATGAAGTCAACAATGCATGTTGGTAAATTTTCATGATTTTTTAAGGTGTTTTGGTATGTTAATCAGAGGTGCAAAGTTGGGCTCAGAAGCACTCGTTCAGCAGTTCGGGCAATTTTTGAGAGCCGATATCTCACGATCTGTTTTGAGATTTTATATAAAACTTCACAGTCTTATTCTATGAAGTCAATATTACATGTTGCTAAATTTTCAAGATTTTTGAAGGTTTTTTGATATGTTAACCAGAGGTGCAAAGTTGGGCTCAGAAGCACTCCTTCGGCAGTTCGGGCAATTTTTGAGAGCCGATATCTCATGATCTGTTTTGAGATTTTGTATGAAACTTTACAGTCTTATTCTATGAAGTCAATAATACATGTCGGTAAATTTTCATGATTTTTGAAGGTGTTTTGATATGTCAACCAGAGGTGCAAATTTGGGCAAAAAAAAACAATATTTTCTTTCTCCAAACTCTTAAAAAAAATTAAAAAAAAAATAATAATAATATTTAAAAATCCGGGCAGCGGAAAATATCCGCGCTCGGAATAAAAAATAAAAAAATAATAAAAAAAAATTTCGGGGCGCAAATTTTTTCTTTGGCCCGGAATAAAAATTCTGGGCCGCGGAAAATATCCGCGATTTGGGTAGTTTTAAAATGTCAGTTCAGATCTGGTTATTTTTATTAAATTAATTTTTTTAATGAGTATTTTTAAAAAAATCGGGGCAATATTGTCGTTCGTGTGGTCAATTATATTTAATTATCAACGTAAATTTTCAATTTCCAATCAAATTTAAGGTTTCGGGTGTATTGAAATTTTTAATTAAGTATCATGTGCTAAGATATGAATTTCCATATTTATTTATATATTAGAATAAATTTTAATTGATCGTAATTAATGGTTATAACTAATTAAAAAAAATGTTTAAGATATAACACAATTTCGTTTGTTAGTCTAGATTATCATGTGATAGCCGCATATGGAAAGATAGTTACCATTAGGTTAACCAAGTTATGATAAGGAGAATAAAAATATTAGATTAATGGTGGAGACCTTAATTAATTAGAGATATCATTAGTTGGACCAATAAAAGTCTTGACATTCGCAGACAAATATCGTATTGTCTTGCCTCACCATAAGAACAACTAATAGAACTAGAGAGTAGGGCGAATAATATAGTCAAGTGATGTCCGAAATCTTTGAGTTAATCACAAAACTCCTTGCACCAATTAAAATGAGCCTTAGATGGATCTCTTTATAGGTAGGGTGGCTGTGTCGGTGCTAAAGCGGCTCGCACTAAATTGGATTAGAAACCTTGGCTTCAAATAACATCTGAAAACCAACATCGAATATGACCATATAAAAATAGATTGAGTAGCCATAGTAAGCCAAATCCCTTGGAATTCACATTTTTATTTATTTTATTTGCCTTTAATTTTCGTCAAATCAAAAGATCAAACTGACAACTCTTAATTTCCAGATTTTTATCTAGCCTTTTGAAAAGTTGAGTTTTAATTGTTTAAAACTCTAAACAGTAATTCTATGCGGATTGACACCCAATATTACTACTCGAGATAATTATGCGCTTGTAATCTGACTCGTATAATAGAAGACTGGATAATAATCAACATTGCTAACATAATTTCACCCATCAATCAACTGTCTGACCTGGCCCATCCAATTAAGCGTAGTAAGAAAATTCTCAGAAGAATTAAGAAGATTACTTTATATAAAATTTTATTCAAAACCGTCCATTTTGATCTGTGGACCTCATGCCAACAAAAGCATGCATGTTTGTGCCATAATTATATTCACTAAAAAATTTGTCTGAATTCAGCATTTACGCCTTTGTCATAGGTGCCAGACTGTTTGTTGCATCAACTTAATTTATTATTCTATTACAGCTTGGTTCATTTGAGATAAAACTTGGATGCGTATTTCTCTCACATTTTATATTATCGTATTTCAGGTCGATCTTACCTAAATTATTTTATATTTTGTTCAGGTCACCAGAGATGAAAGAAACGGCTAGGTTTGTTTCCAGCCTTCATTATATAACCAACATTTTCCCAAAATAACCTATACATAATTACATATCTCATGTTAGCTTTTAACCTTTTATAATGTTCATTATGTAACCAAAGTTTCAACAAAAATATCAAAATATATAGCCATCCTAGCCATATAACACTACAGCAAAATGGATTTTTTGCGACCGGTATCAGCGACCGGCGCTAATACCGGTCGCAGAAAATCCATTTTTTTTCAAAAAAAAAAAATATAACAAAAATCGGATTTGACCAGAATTTTCTGCGACCGTATCAGCGACCGGCGCCATTAACGGTCGCTGAAATTTTTTTTTTTTGTAATGTCGCTGAAAAAAAAACACGGCTTCTGAAAAATAAAACGCGCGCCAGTATCAAAACCCTTCTCCTCCACCAAAATCAAAACAGCCCCGATCAAAACCCTTCCCCAAAATCAAAACCGACGCCACCGCTCTCCTCCCGCGCGCCCCACCCCTCTCCCCCGCACCACCCCTCTCTTCCCGTGCCACCCCTCTCCTCCCGCACTCTCTTCCCGCGCCACCCGTCTCCTACGACGGCCAACCATCGTTTGATAAAGACGATCCGACAGTTGGGACGGGGCTGGTCGGAGCACCGGCTTACGGCGATGTGATGAAACTTCAGATTAAGGTCGATGAACAGTCTGGAAAGATCGTCGATGCGTGTTTCAAGACATTCGGTTGTGGATCGGCCATCGCTTCTTGTTCTGTCGGTACACCTTCTTGTTCTGTCGGTACACGATCTTTGTTTTTTTACTCTTATATTTCTTTCAATTTCACAACTTGATTCTCGGCACAACCTCTAAGAAGTGCTTTTCTCAAGGATCTTAGTACTAGTTTCTTGTATTATTCCTGCAAGTAAAAGAACAGGTGATTACCAGTATCAGTCTGTAATTGTGTTTGGTTAATTGTTTTTTTATGTCAATTTTAGTGAATAGGAGGAATATTGAGTAAATTAAGTAAGGGGCAAATCCAAATTAAGGCATTCACCATTTCAACTGAGAGTTGGTATCTGTGAAATTGAACTAACCTATACGATATTTGCTGAGACTGAAGCTTAATTGTGCTAAATTGATGTTGCAATTGGTTGCTTTTTTTTTTCATCTATCTATGAATGATGTAAAAGGTAGTTGTCTGGATTCTGTATTGCAGTACCAATTGTTAACTGTACAAGACTGAAAGATGGCACAATTAGGGTAGAGAAGTTTTTATGTTTTTGTGAGATATTTTATGTGCTCTATTCAATCAAACAATAAAAGGCTAATATTTCTGCGTCTCTCCCGCCTCTCGCTGTCTCCTCGTCAGCGCTAACGGATCCGGTTTGTTCTCCCCTCTTCTCCTCTCTCCCAATCTGAATTCCATAACACCTGATCCATGATCAGCACTTAAGCATTACATTGCAACTCTTTCAGTTTGGCTAAAAGGCTGGAATTTGTCGTCCCCTTTCTCAAAAAGGTAATTCTCTTCCATTTGTTTTGTGAACACAATTTAATGTCTACCCTTTACTCAAAAAGAAAAAAGAAAATGTCTACCAGTAGCAATGTCTACCCTTTTCTTTCAATTAAGTATTTGTTCTAATCAATGTTAAAAGTTGTTACTACTTGAGAAAAAATGTGACTGAAATTGTAATTGCATCTATCAGTCTTAAACATATATAATATCTAGCCTATACTGGTACAGATTTTACTGGAAAGAAGAACAGGAACCAACAGTTTATTTAATTATTTCAATTAATTTTCTAGAGCTTGTTACTTTACTTTATTTTAAACTAAATTAAAATAGAGGTATACTATTGTACAGAAGAAGACAAAGTTAGGATCAAAGCATCCAAGAAATGAAACACTGGAGAAAATAAAGGTTGCGGCTCAGGGAGTCAGTCTCTCTTTCAAGAAGACCAACACTTCCACAGTACAGTTCTACATTTATATAAATACCAGATTACATGCTATGCACTTTGGTTATACTTCAGTATATTTTTCTTCATTGTTTCAGGTCAAACTTCATGATAACCCGAAATTGAGATGAAGCAGATCAAATCTAACTCTCTCAGCAGAGGTGAAGAAAATTACTTGGAAAAGGCAAAGGTACAAACCAATTTGTTTTTTTCTTTATTAAAATTTTGATCAATTTGGATTTTTTGGCTATTTTTAATGAATTTTTGAAGTTCAGCCTTTGAAATGAGAAAAAACAGCAAAAATAACAGCACTGTTATTCCTAGTTTACCCCTGTGCTTAGGCTACTGTTTGGTATAGCTAGGAAGCCCCAAAATTTATGAAACTTTACCAGCATATAGAACACCATGTCCTGAGAATTTTCATATAAAGAACATGAAATTTGACTTAGTAAAACTCTTGGAATAAATTTCTAAAATTGGCTACGATCCCTTCTCTTGAAGCTGAAATTTCTCGCAATAAGTCCTTGCTTGGTACCTTTTATTAATTGGTGTTACTATCATTTGTATTTGTTAGATTCATGGCTGGTCATCATGCTCAGAGAGAACTCTCGCTGAAATCTATGTTTCACTAAAATATAAGAAACATCTTTAGAATAAGTAAATTTGTAACTAATACAAATGATAGTAACACCAATTAATAAAAGGTACCAAGCAAGGACTTATTGCGAGAAATTTCAGCTTCAAGAGAAGGGATCGTAGCCAATTTTAGAAATTTATTCCAAGAGTTTTACTAAGCCATGGAGTTTGTAACTTTGTAGAAAAATATCAATGTGTGTATATATATGTGATGGTTTTTTATTTATATTATATGATATCATGTTGTATGTCAATATTGAATTGTTGTACGATATTTGATATTAAATTCGAATCTAGCTATTATGTATGTTATGATTATTTGATATTATATTCGAATCGAGCTATTATTTGATATTATTGTTTGATCGATGTGAATGTTTGGTATGTGTGGTACCAATTAAATGAGGAAAAAGTAAATAACAAAAAAAATCCAAAAAGGTATCATCGACCGGATTTTGGGTATCAGCGACCGTTTTTTCGGTCGCAGATACCCTTTGATGACGTCAGTAAAAAACAACAGCGACCAAAAAAATTGGTCGAAGATAAAGTATCAGCGACCGGGTGACGTCATTCAGCGACCGGTGACGTCATCGGGAAAGTATCTACGACAATGCTTCCTGCGACCGGATTTCGCTTTCTGCGACCGGGTAGAGTATCAGCGACCGGATTTCGTTTTCTGTTGTAGTGTAAGTAAGAAAAACAACAAAATTGCCTTAAAAAAAACAACATTTGGTATGTACTGAAGTCGGGCATCTCCAAGTCACTGGTAATTGAGAATTCAGCAATCTCTTGTGTAGGACCGTCCATGTCTTTTATTGCTGTGGGAAGAATGGCAGCAACTTGTCTCATATCAGGTCTCCTCTCCCCTTCCATGAGCAAGCATGTTCTCGCTAGCTCCATCACTCGTTTAATAAGTCCCATGTTCTCTCCATCCATACTCATGAATGATGTGATGTGATCATCCAATATCTCCTCGACTCTGTTGTCCTTCATAGCATACAAAAATTCTGCTGTGGGGTTATAGTACTCCAACCCATCCATGAAGACGGCCTTAAGCCCTTTACAATTATGCCCTCAACAAGAGACCTCCTTAAGCCCTTTACATTTAGTTATTATTTTCTATTCTCCCCCATCAGAAGAGAGCACACTTACCTAGGTACCACAAATAAAAGAACTCGTTCTCTCTGTCGGAGATTGACGGTTGTCCGACCAACAACATCCAAATCCGACGCCTCACGGCTGTTCTCGTCGTGATGCTCTCTCTATTGACATCTCATTTATTCGTAGGCATTTTTTATTTCATTGGCATCTTTCTTGAGAATCATTCAATAGTTTTTTTCAACTGATTTTCTCAAAATGTAAGTTAACCTTGATATGATTTTCTATGTTCTTTGGATTTTCTCAAACAACACTTCAGAAATTTCTACTCGAGAGCTATGTGTAAATAGACGGGTGCAAACCACTATGTATTTTCTTGAGTAATTTTTATTATATATCTCGAGATGCAATTTTTCTCTGAAGAGAGCTATGTGGTGTAATTGATTAGTAATTAAATGCTTGATTGCACCCGTAGAGCACTCAATTTGGTTAATTAAATGCTTAATTGCACAATTAATTAAGCTTATGTTGGATAAAGTCTATGTTGGATATTTGGAAATAATTGTCTATATAAGTGAATGCATGTGTTGGATACTTGGAAGTAATTTTCTGTCTCCGACATATTGTACCGGTCAGAATCAATACCGTACCAGTAAGAGTATGGTACAGTTTTTCTCTAATTTGCAATATATTTAGCATGTACTGAAATAAGCTTGATTGTATATGCAATTGAATTTGTCCAAAACAAGGAAACAACAATTTGAATCTTATACCTTGCATTCATAGCCACTATATAGTACTGGAACCAAGCAAAGCACATATCAATTAGCACAGAGAAAGGATAAAATGGGGGATTTAAAAAAGAACCAGTAAAGGACATAAGAACAACTGACAAAATACCAACACTTGGATGAGGAGCGGGCCATAGACGAGGAAGATGATGATGAAGACGTGGAGCAATCTGGAATTATCACTGGTCTCAATGAAACATAGCTTGGAGACTTACTCCGAACGGACATTAGAAATAATTTGTGGGAGAATATGCCAAGCCGTGCAAGAAATCAAAGAGGATGTAGAAATTAGATCTTGTTGAATATGCTAAACTGTCTCTAGTGATATCTTGTTTCTGTTTTAGTATCTAATATGGATTACATTTTGTCTCAATGAGTTGTGAAGATGAGACTTTGTTAAGGTTATGGTACTTGGTACCACTGGTACAGATAATTATTTTGGTCATTTGATATTGCTTATGAACGAGCTGCATGTTTATCTGTGTGCTTTTTTGTGGTGCTGCTTTAATTGATTATATAGTTCATGCTAGCTATATTTCCGTTTCTCCAATTTTAATATTTCGAACTGTTTTGAATCATATCAGCCTATCAGGTCCTTAATTTTCATATTGTTATATATAGTCGGTGCCTTGTTCAAACTTTGTTAACACAATTTACTCTAACGAAATATATTTAATTAAAATTGTAATACGACAACAATAATATGAGGGTAGTCTTTCTCTTATTACATATATATTTTATTCAAATACATGCTACTTTCTTAATCTTTTTTATTTGCCGAACATGAACTCCTTAGCACTCCTTAACCTCTTAATCCACCATGCCGAAGGGGACCTTATAGTAAGAAAGAAAAATATATAGGAGAGTTAGACAATATTATGCATCAACTGTGAGAGTATACTTAATTTTGATTAAATTTACAACAATAAACAAGACCTTTTCTTTTAACTGAAAGAAGAGCAATTTTTTCTCTCTCTAAGATTGCCGAGGTTAATATAAGCATTCATAATTAATTATAACTAAGAAAGTTGAGCATATCATTTGTAGAATGTACATATATATATATATATAAAATACCTTGGCAACCATTAAGGAGATAGGGGTTTCCGTGGTACCCTGGTGCGCAATTGCATATATAACCTTGACCAGTGGCGTGGTCAACACATTTACTGTTAGTGCTAACACATGCATAATGGGTTCTATTTTGTTTTGCTATTTTGCAGGTCTCGTTCCCTACAACCCAATCAAGAACAACTGAAAATTTCTTGGCATCCTTAGCCGAAAATGTATTGGCATCCTTGTTAAAGGAGTCAGGTTTGGTGAGATATGTGGTCCTAAATTTGAAGTTTTTTTCTATTAGCATCGCATACCCACAAGGGCTGAAGCTTGCGGTATTAGAACTGTTGAAGCTAAAATCAAATGTAATATCATAAGACTTCATTCCAAATGGAATGGCAATCTGGCAACAACCGGTACCAGAGCATGAGCCATTCACCAGTCCCTCCTCTCTCAAGTTCACAGATGTACACCCTGTTGTGTACGAGATAGATTGACTCCCTGTTGTGTTCCAGATAGATTGACTCGAAAGTTTGACATATGCAGATGTCTCACTACCTAATACCATGAACATATTTTCGGTATTTGATAACATAACAAATGGCGTATTGGTCAAATCAACAGTCAACTCAGCCCCACGAGTTAAGCTTGAGTTAATATAACACATCCAAGAAACAACGACCTCAATCCGAGCTTGGCCTTGCGACGCGGATATGCTGTGTAATACTAATAACTCGGATACGACACCTGCGTTTGCAGTAGATATTGCCTTGTAGCTACCATCTTTCGTCTTATTACACAGGAGGTTGAACTCTTCAGATCTGGAACAATTTTTACCTATCCCAAATGGATAGGTAACCTGTAATTATATGCAACTTTTTAATGTTAATCATGTAAATAACAGTTAACTTTTTGTAATTCTATGTATGATTGCAATTTTGACACTTTTTTTTTTATATAATTGACAAGCTATGAATCATGAGTATGCCCTTTTCTTTAGTAATATATATGGAACGTACCTCGGTGTCTCCACAATGTGTCGGACATCCGGCAGGGGGTTGCAATATTGGTTGAGCCACAGAGAATGACAGTAGTAGCATGAAGAAGAAAAGGATAGCCATATATATATTAATGTATCTTAAAACAACTAAAAGTCTTTAAGAAATTCAACTGGTTGTTTTGAAGTTTGAAAAACAGAAACAAATTGATGGAGTTTGGTTGAAGAAGAGTGAGTGATTTACTTAATTTATAAGCATAGAAGAAAATAACTAAATTTGTAATTGCTTACTTTGCTCTATTAATTCAAAAATTGTTGTGACTTTGAACAAATATTTATAGTGTTATCTTGTTGTTCTCTCTTTTTTTTTCTAAATAAAGTTTTCCTGCTGCTTTGTGACCTTTAATCTTTATATGCGCGCGTCCATAGATATTAATGAATTGTCAGACCAATATATAATTATAAAACAACAAGTTCAGTTAAATTTGACAATTTAATTATCTACTATAAATAAAATTACTTAAATAACCCTGAAAAGTCTAGTCCATTAATAAATTAGAAAATGGACGTTTTCAGATATTCCTCAAATTCTTATCTCCAAGAAAAAAAGGCTGTTTGGTGCGAAATTTTCATTTAATATAAAAAATATAAAATTTTCAAATATATACATGTTTTGAATAAAATTTTAAATCTGCCAATTCCAGTAAATAATTTACTAGAAATATGCCCTATGTACGATAAATTATTCAACAAATTTAAAATCCTATTTCTGGTAAATAATTTATTAGAAATAGAATTGTCTGATTTTTTATTTTAATTAAATAGAATATGTTATAATTTTATTTTTCTATTGGAATATTCGAAATATTTTCATATTTCTTTAATAATAAATAAAATATTATATAATTGAATTTATTAGAAAGAACGCGACAAATAACCCAAAGCAACATTTTTTTCAGGCCATATTTTTTGCAGTTGTAAGCAAAATTAAAATATTTCTTTAGGAAAAATTAAAATATTTCTTTGGAAAAATTTCTAGTGTACCCATGTAAACTTTTAAAATAGCCAATTTCCCCATGAAAACATCTTAATATACAATATCCCCATAAAAACTTAATATCATTTCTTTTATCCTCTTTAATTCACTAAATTTATATTTTAGACAAGTATACCCCTTCATTTTAATTGGAGATCTCCCTGTGAATGGGCAAAATTGAATAAAAGAGAAGAAAAAAGAAAAGAGAGACTTCATCTTCTTCAGCTCTATGTTTAAAGTCTAAACTCCTCCTTCATCTACTCCAGTTATGGTTAATTTGATTAAATAGGAAATTAAATGATAAAATAGGACATCAACAAAGATTCGTACCTTTGATGGTGATGTGCAATCATAGACAAGTAACTAAACATATTACACGAATACTTCACCAATCACATCAGCTAACGCAAAATGGAAATATATTACATTACATAATTCCATCCAACAACCAAATAAACCAAAGATTAATAACATTTCATGAATCGAAATAACATAATAAAAGCAAAACAAAACATTGATCTTCAATCATCACTCAACATGCAAACACAGCAAGCCACGCAGAGTGCTTATTCATGATTGAAATCTGAATTCATGAAAAAGAAACCTTTAAAAGAAAAAAAGAAAAATCAAACTTAAAACATAAAGCATAGCTGTATAAACCTTAGTTAGGTTCTTCCAAAATCAAAAGTTTAGACCTTGTAAATAATCATTGCACTTTGTGGTATTCACTGATTGTTGTCATTTTCACAAATTCTACCGTTTTGCATCAAGCTATAGTAAGTAGACAAGAGGAATTGGAGAAGAAAATAATTTATATTCTGATTTGTACAATGAGCATATTTATAAGCGTATTGCATCAATCACTAGTTTATCCTAATCAAGGGCAGACCCAAAGAGGCAGGGTAGGCACTAAATTGAAATTTTTCGAGATCCAATACAATTTGTACCATGTGCCTACCCTCGATCAAATAGTTTAGCATGAGGGTTGTGGGACTAAAAGACTTTTGTTCTATTCCGGTATTTTTGTACTCCTCCGGACGTCTAACTTCAAATAGCATTTTGGGCCTACCCTTTTCTATCATATGATATACAACGTACCTTTTCTATATACAAAAATTTAATTACATTTCTATATTAAGTCATACAGCATACCTTTTCTCCATTTCTTTCCTTTTTTTTCTCATTTTTTTTTTCTAATTTGTTTTTCTTAATTTTCTGAATTAATATTTGTATATGAAAGTTCATATAACTCAATTATCCGATAATTATTTCTTTCGTATCTGTATTTGAATATGTATTAGTGGATTATCCACTCTGTATCTGTATCTGTATCTATTTAAGACAGCTTTGGTTTTAAATTTTTATATTTATTTACTATTCATATTTGTTTATTGAAATAAGGATACAAATTTGATATTAGCATTATCTGCTTCGAATTGCGTTGTTTACACCATTACATTTGTCTCTATTTAGTCAAAAAAATTACTCATTTCAAAATAAATAAATCCAGTACATCCTGGCTTCCTTCTCAATTCTTTACGAAGTCATATCACTTTGCCTAAGATCCAAAGCACTGGTAATCTTAATAACTTCAACATTGTTGGATACAAAGCGAAATAAAAAAAAATAGATGGCTCCGCTATTTTAGCGAGTTAGAGAGCCAAAAAAGACGATTATTGCTACTTCAGTTGTTTTTTTTTTTTTTTGTTTTTATACTCTTGTTAGTATTTTGTATTTTAACACGTGAGATTATATAATAAAAATGAATCATTTTGTACTGTTGTTAATATTAATTTGTGTCTATCCTAACTATGATTTAGTCATTTAACTAGAGTAAGCACTAATAATATGTTACCATCGCTATTAGTTCAAACAAATTAAAAGGATCATTCTGTTTGAGTTACGTCAAGAAACCTCTTTGTTTGTTAAAAAGTGGATCGGTCGAGTTATTTCATAGCAAGATCAACGGATCGGAGGAGTTTAGATGTGGAGATGAAGAAGATGAAGCATCTTTTTTCTTTGCTCTTCTCTTTTATTCAATTTTGCTCATTTAAAGAGAAATCTCCATTTGAAATAAATGGTATATTTTTCTAAATAACAAATTTAATGAACAAAAGGTGATAAAAGAAAGGATGTTAGATTTCTATTGAGATATTATATATTAAGGTGTTTTCATGGGAAAATTGGTTATTTTAAAAGTTTACATGGATACACTAGAAATTTTCCCTATTTCTTTGTGTGTTACTGAAAAAAATTAAAATGTATTGGATTGCAGTTATTGATCTCGATTCAAAAGTTACTTCCACTCATGAGTATTATTAACATGAGTACGGATTTCTGTATTTTGAAGCTATATAAATTGGTAAATTTTTATTTAGTTTGTTATTATATCCGGTAAATCAACAACACTTGATTAAAATTTTCTTAACATAATTGCTAGTCCATATCGTATCTCTTAACGTTCTAAAATATTTTTGTTTTCGTTGTCTGACTGTCTGATCAAAGCATCAAAAGAAAAGAGTCTACATGATATTAACAAAAATACATATAATTTATGAGGGTTCAAATGTCTTAATTTTTTGTGCCTCCACCATAACCGTTAGATGTGATCTATGTTATTTTCTTTATGTGCTCATAAAAATTTATTACATTTTGGTTTTGTTTATATGTGAATCAATAAGATGAAAAATCAACGTTTAGAAATTGTCCACATTAGTACGTTTACACAAGCTCTTGATGACAACCAAAATAAAGTTGAAATGTCATAATTTTTTACACGTGAATATATAAAATGATGTAGATCATATCTAACGGTTTTATTTTGACTTTTAAGTTTTAAATTTTGAGTTATTAAAGTTTAAAAAAAAATAGAGGCATAATGAAGACATAAAAAATGGAGGCATTTGAATGCTCCTCATAATTTATATATATTTAGTTGGATACATCAGTAATTGTCACACTCCAGATTTGGACCATCCAAAGCGTGATTATAACGCCATCATCGCACTTTTCCTTGGCCCGTCAACATTGGAAGGCCGCCAACCCACTAGGATGTCCAACCAACAATGGGATGCTACAATCACATATCAAATTCCAACCTCAGACCCGCTATCCCGTTAAATATATTATCATAATCCAATATGCAATACCAATATTCAAATTAACTATACAAAACGAAAATACAGTTGTAGAGATGTCTGGTCACCTGATAGTGAGAAATTAAGAATTTCAAGTCAGATTGTAACGATAGTTCATAGTCATGGCGATGGATTCGAAATTCAACTCAAATATTGAAATTTTTCTTGATCGGATGTGCAAGGAAAAGAGGAGCGGAAGATGCTACAGAGAATTCCTGTTTGATTTTTAGCAATGTCTTATTGCTTATTTTATTCTTTAATTGATATATATAGAGAGGATATGGACGGTTCTGAGACAAAATGGAAACAAATCAATTATTGCTTTGTATATGATGGTATATTTAATTGGCCTTGTATATTGAGACAAATCAGGGTTGGCGGTTTCAGAAAGTAAACTGAAGGGATTCGGTACAGTGTTATCAGAACCGGACCGGACCGGGTGGTTCAACCGGAAAAAATCGGACCCGGTCACCTATCCGGTTCGGTTCATCAATTGGATCGTTTTAGGCAGTGAATCGTCGATATATAAGAGGTTAAACCGCCCGGTTCATCAATAAGATCGTTGATTTCAACCAGCGTAAAACTCCGGTTCAAAACATATTTCGTCTTCGTATCTTCTCATGTGATTTCTGAAATCTTTCTTGCCTACTTCTTTTCTCTTGTGATTTCTCAAATCTTTCTCTGATTCTCCTATGATTTCTTGCATTCTCTCGTTGATAGAGATGGAAAGTTATTTTTCTGAAATCTCATTCAAATCTCCTTCTACTTTGACCTCCTCTCTATTATCAATTTGGTGGTGGATTAATATTGTTTTCCAGACTTCGATTGAATCCGAATCACAAAGAAGCTGCTGCAATCAAGAACAGTAAGTAATTTTATGAAAAACTTTGAGTCAATTTTATTGAATAGTTCCATGCATATAAGATGTTTGATGAAATGCTCAAACCAAAGAGCATTTTGGTCCAGTACCAAATTGCACTCAGTTAGTACTAAATTGATTTGTGAACTTGACAGTAGATTAGATAGAGATAAGGACAGTGAAGGTGTGGATTTGGTAAATTTGTATGAGAAATAAAAAAGAAGCATATACTGGAAAAAAAAAATATCATGTGATGGTACTGGTACATCATTGTTCAAGCATGATCAATTAGACTAATGTATCATACCCCGTTCAAAATTGAATTGTGAAATAGATAACACTTTCTTTATTGATATTTATAATTATTTTAAATAAAGCAATATAGCTAAAGTTGAATTTTGAATTCCTTTTACTCATCAACAGAATCATGAATATGAATTTCTTTTTAATATGGAATGTGTCAACAGTTCAAGTCAGTGCTATCAAAATATTAAACTTCTATTATTTTCTAATTTTTTTTTCTATTTTATGATTTTTATCTATTGTTTTATAAATGTTATTATTTGTTAGAATTATATATATGTTTTGTTTAATCAAATATATACATAGAGATAAAAGTAAATAGCTATTTTAGCTCTCGGATAATAAGTTATATATGTTTTAAAAAACTAGCGGCTGAACCGATTGACCCATCGGTCCGACCAGTGAACCTTTGACCCGCGCGAAGCTTTACCGGGTCGACGTTCGGTCCAGTTCTGAAAAAAAGACGGAAAGCCGGGTTTTACCATTCATGCAGATGTCACGAATGGCCGCATGGTAAGGGATTGCATTTTAATTTTAATTTAATTTTATTTTAAAATGGATATAAATGAAAATAAATTATATTATTATAATTTATTGTCGGTTATCATTTGTTACTTAAAACGCTAAAATAGAAAACCTAACATATAATATAAATATATATATATTTTTCTTCACTTAATATATTATACCTTAATTAAAAGGCCCTAGAGTTATTGTACCCAAAGTTTCGAGAGTTCGATTCCCTCTCATGACTTTGCAACTTCTGCGAAGATTTAAAAAAATATATATATATTATACCTTAATTTTTTTTTTAATAGAGACATATAGTATATTAAACATTATAAATAAAACCTTGTAACTACAAATAACAAAAATTCAATTTTTCGGGGATGTTACATTAACATTAAAAAAATATGGAACCTTGAAAATAATAATAATAAAAAAACATGTCAATAAGAATTTACAAATTCAAGATCTTAAACTATCAAACATCTCACTTTCATATAATTTTTGAACAAATATGTGTCTTGTCTCCGTTTGGTTGGATATAGATTGTGCGGATCCGTGAGAAGAAGTTTTGACGGTTTTGAAAAAAATACAACTATTTGATTCATAACGAATGTCCGGATGTCAGAATAAATTTAGTCTCACAAATTTTGCGTATAGAGGATATAAGGCCTTAGAGGCCGAAATATTTCAATATTGCCGAGCGTGGAGAGAGAATTGATGCGCCGCAACTTCGATAAATGGATTTGAAAATGGAAGTTAATTTTTTGGTTTGAAACTGGGGGATATATCCAGAAATCCGGATCCGTATTTTAGCAATTATCCACTCCGAATTACACGGATTTGGATTTGGATCCGTTTACAACCCTAGGTAGGGTCCACTGGAAAATAATTTAGAAATGAAATAAAAGGAATAGATGTGGATTAGGCAATATTGTCGTTTGTGTGGTCGGTTAATTTCTTTTCTTCATTATGATCAATTATATTTAATTATCAACGTAAATTTTCAATTTCCAATTGAATTTAAGGTTTCGAGTGTATTGAAATTTTTAATTAAGTATCAAGTGCTCAGATATGAATTTCCATCTATATTTATATATTAGAATAAATTTTAATTGCTCGTAATTAATGGTACTTTTAACTAATAAAAAAAAAAGTTTAGGATATAACACAATTTCGTTTGTTAGTCTAGATCATTATGTGATAGCCGCATCTGGAAATATAGTTACCATTAGATTAACCGAGTTATGATAAGGAGAATAAAAATATTAGATTAGTGGTAGAGATCTTAATTAACCGGAGATATACCAATAAAAGTCTTAGTGGTGGAGACATTAATTAACCGCAAATTAATATTGTATTGTCTTGCTTCACCATAAGAACAACCAATAGAATAGAGAGTAGGCCGGAAGAATAATATAATTAAGTGATGTCCGAAAACTTTGAGTTAATCACAAAACTCCTTAATTGCACCAATTAAAACAAGCCTTTGATGGATCTCTTTATAGGGTGGATGTGTCGATGCGAAAGGGGCTCTCACTAAATTGGATTAGAAACCTTGGCTCAGAAAACCGTTCATGTAAGTAACCGAAGTTTCAACAGCAATATCAAAATAGCCATCCTAGTCATATAAGAAAAACCACAAAATAGCCAATACAGTACTTAAAAAAACACACACACACACACACAAATTTGCTATGTACTGAAGTCGGGCATCTCGAACTCGCTGAAGTCGGGCATCTCCAAGTCACTAGTAATTGAGCATTCAGCAATCTCTTGTGTAGGACCGTCCACGTCTTTTATTGCTGTGTGAAGCATGGCAGCAACTTGTCTCATATCAGGTCTCCTCTCCCCTTCCATGAGCAAGCATGTTCTCGCTAGCTCCATCACTCGTTTAATAAGTCTCATGTTCTGAAAATCAGAATTGGAATCGGAATCGGATGAATCGGTCGGAATCGGACGAATCGGATCGGAAACTCAGATTATTTTGACAGAAGCACATTTTGTGCTAAATTTATCAAATAACCCACTCCAACACTAATAATAATTAAATTTGGAAGGATAACAATCAAATTTACAGTGTATTACTTGTAAAATTAATATTTATCTAATTTAAAAATTAAATAGACTTCTATAAAATAATAAAAAAACTTAATAAATTCACCAAAGACAAATAAAATGTTTGATTTTAACTTTTAAATTTTCATATTTATTTTGTATTCATTAATTTATCTTCAAAGAAAATATTTTTTTTTGCTTAAGTCAAAGTAAAATAAAATAAAAACTTAATTTATAAAATAAATAAATAAAATTACTAGTCAAATAAAAATAATAATAATAAATTAAATCACTGTGTATTTAATAAGATAATCAATATGGAATTAAATAAGACAACATTTATTAATAGCTAAGCAAATAAAACAACATTTATTAATAGCTAAGCAAATACGACATTTTGACATTCAGCATCGGCTGATTCCGCTACCCCATTTTTATAATTGGACTGGACATGGTCCACTGTAAACCATATTATATTTTGAAAATAAAACAGTATAACATTCATACACCAAGTCTATACAAAATATCTAAGGATTTAACCATTCTTCTTTTTTTTTTTGTTCTGAGACGCGATTTCCACAAATCGTTTCTACTGTCATTGCAAAAAATCTAAAATTGGCCCGATTGAATCACCGAAACAATGAATTTTTGCTCTAGAAAGAAGAGAATGAGTGAAAATTCGGTCAATTTTTCCGATTTCGCTTCAATTTTATCAATTTTCTGTACATAACTTGTATAGCTGAGTTAACTCAGGAAAAATCGGATCGTCTCTGGCCGATTCCGTTCCAACAGCCGAGTCAACTCGGAATCGGCCGATTTTCCAAACCACCGACTCAAAAGCCAATATTTGTTAATTGACAAAACTGATACGTCAGTAAGTAGCTACTTCATATCTGTATATATGGTATGATGATGATATCACAAATCACAATTTTTGGTCTTTATATTTTTGGATACTGTAGAAGAAGTTAAAATATTTTATGTTTTTTATTCAGGTAATTGCATTTAGTGATGAGGAGGGTATTAGGTTCCAGTCTACTTTTCTAGGAAGTAGTGCTGCTATAGCTGGTATTCTACCAACATCTATTCTACAAGTATCTGACAAGAGGTTAATATTTCAACCTAGCTATTTAATTTAATTTGTTCAACAAGTTAAACTATATAGAATACTAATTAATATGTTTTGTTGTCTAAAATTCTTCCTTCAGTGGATTTACGTTGCAAGATGTTTTGAAGGAGAACTCTGTAGAAGCTACCGATGAAATCCTTTCTCAAGTTCGGTATAATTCAGAGTCTGTTTGGGGTTATTTCCTAAAATAAAGTCCTCCCAAGAAAAATTACCTTGATATAACTTATATCAAGGTAATTTTTCTTGGGAGGACTTTATTTCAGGAAATATAATATTTACTCCTTTAAAATAGAGATAAAAAAGTATATATGCTCCTAAAATGTGATAATGGGAAAGCTGGTTATATATATCAGGAATTAATAAATTAGAAGAGTTTGATAAGCATTCTTAATTTTCAGAAAATGAAATATATATAAGCTTTTGCAGGATCAATTGTGAATTATCCAATGTAAGGACTTGTGTGAAATGCTTTGAATTTTATTTTTATTTGTAGGTACATATTGAACAAGGTCCAGTGCTAGAAACACTTAATTATCTTCTAGGTGTGGTGAAATGAATTGCGGGTCAAACATGATTGAAGGTATGTATATGGGTCCTACAAAACAGGCAGCCTTTTCTTATCTGACCAAGTTAATTTGGTCTGGTACACTTAACTAACCCATGTTATGTTGTACCAGCCAGGTCTGGTACCAACATACTGTCCCACCCAGTCAGTCATGTTTAGTAGTATTGTTATTTAGTTATTTAGCTATGTTGACAGTGAGTGTTTTATATTTTTATTTTTCAATTTTTATGCTTCCATTATTAATTGCATCCTTACCAGAAAGAACCGTACCTAGTACTGGCACTGCTGCAAAACCAGCAGGCCAGGCACAGAATATCTAATTAAGTGCTTAATTTATTGATAGCTGATATTAAATCCTATTCACTCTATGCTATATCATATGTGATATGTAGGTTACAGTGAGTGGGACCCAAGGGCATGCAGGAACGGTACCAATGCTGTTGCGTCAGGACCCAATGGTTGCTTCAGCAGATCTCATAGTAACATTGGAATCTCTCTGTAGAAATCCTGACAAGTACTTAAAGACTGATGATTTGCATAATTCCTTTGACTTTGCCGGACTGGTATGCACAGTAGGTGAGCTATTTTGCTGGCCCAGCGCAAGCAATGTCATATCATGACAGGTGAATTTTACAGTAGATATAAGAGCAATGGATGACAAGGCCAAGGAAGCAATTGTGTCTGAATTCTCCAAGCAAATTTCAGAAAAATGTGATGGTCGGCTGGTGAATTGTGCAGTTGAACAAAAGGTAATTAATTAATTAGTTTGATTGTTGAGTTGAGCAAGAATTGTTGAATGAAGCAATTATATATATATATACTTATGTTTTCAGCATAGCGCTGAGGCAACACATTGTGACAAAGAGTTGAGGTCACAATTGAAGAATGCAGCGGATTCAAGTATAAGAGAATTGTCAAGTGATGTTTTAGGTGAGATGCCTGTTTTAATGAGTGGTGCTGGACATGATGCAATGGCCATGGCTAAATTAACCAAGATTGGTATGCTGTTTGTACGGTGCCGTGGCGGTATTAGTCATTCACCGGATGAATTTGTGATGGAGGATGATGTATGGGCTGCTGGTCTCGCACTTGTTCGATTTCTTGAGCAGCATGTAGACGACCAATAATTAAATTCTGCTTATTTTCAAATGTTTGTAAAATCTCTTTTACAAATGTTTGCAATTATATATATATATATATGTACAGAAATAGAAAAGTAAATAACATTGTTAATTAGTTAATTTTCCTCTTTATATACTGGCACATGCAATACATTTTATATACTGGCAACAAGAGGAGAGCTGTATGAGGTATCATATCATGCACAGGTAAATGCTAGCTAGCTAGCTGGTACTAAAATGGACATGTTCAAATAATTACACCTGTATTTGCTTAGATAATTAAAGCTGGCAATGTAGTCACAATTAAGAGATTAAAAAAATTAAAAAAAGAGCTGCATGCATACCACCACTTATTACATCCGATCCATCATACACAAAAATTAAAAAAAGGGCTGCATGCATGCCGGTGCCACCATGTCTTAGGGCTTGTTCAGATGTTACGAGATTATACGAGATGCGATTTGACGGGAATGGAAAATCACTTTTAAAAAAGTGGAAATGGGCCGCCTGCCCGGCCCAAACTGGTATTTTGCTAAGCCCACGGGTATTTTGCCAATGGGCCGCCTGCCCGGCCCAAACTGACAGGCCTAAAAATTTAGGCCCAGCCTGCCCATGGGCTTTTTCTCCAGGCCCAAGCCTGCCCGTGCCTGCCTGCTTGTGCCCATGGGCAGCCTTACCTGGCCCGGCCCGGTGGCACATCCATACCAACCCATTAAATAGACAGCATGCAAGACAACAAGATTATATAAAAATATACTTAATTTATATAGTACACATCAACAAACAGAACAATAAATAATGATAATTAACAACAAAATAATTCACAGTGTGGATTTTTGCTACTGTAATAACAAAACAATCTATAGTTTAACAACAAACAACAAAATAATAAATGGATTACATAGTTCAAAAATAACAAACTACAACTTACATTGTTTAACAACCAAATAATAAATGGATTACACAGCAAACAACAAAAAATGACTAATCACTGATGAGCAAATAGAGTGATTGCTCTAATTACCTCATATATTTGAATATTTATACGAGATGCGATTTGACGGGAATGGAAAATCACTTTTAAAAAAGTGGAAATCCACGGGTATGAATATGCATGAAATTGATTACAGAATGAGTGTTCAGTTGTACCGTGAAATTAGTTGTCGAAAGTCTCGATTTATTTTAAGAATATGTGTTCCTATTTAAATTTTCTCACTTATTTAAAATAAAACTATCACGTCAAGTAGCATATAAATTAATTTTGAGATGCAAAAAAATTATTCTTAGTATTTAAATTATGGGAAAATTGTGAGATTGCCACTCTAAAACCTTGAAATTGTGAGATTGCCATTACAAAATCTAAAATTGTAAAAATGCCACTATAAAACCTCTTAAATCCTAAATTTGTCATTATTTCTGTATTTTCATACTATTTTTTATTAAAAATTAACTGAAAAATAATGTTTTGATATACGTATTTTTGTATTTCCGATTATACCCTTCATACAATTAATTGATTATTTGTCACCGCATGCCTCCAGTTATAATCGCCTCTTCAAACCTCGTTGCATTTGGGAACGATGTGAAGACTAATCGCCTCTTCGTCCCTCCGCCTAATCGCCTCCTCTCGTGCAATGCCCGAATTGCGGGATCGATGTGAAGAACCAAACTCCCCTACTCTTCGTTCCTTTGTTCCATTTCTCCTTCCCGCTTCTCGCATTCTCTTCGTCGAGCTGTCGCCATCAGCTCCAAGTCCATGACTGTCAGGTCTATGGCGCCTCCTAAACCTAGCGACAAGGCCAAGAAAGGTACTAAACCTATAATTTTCTTCTCTGCTACTTATGGTGGGCAAAGTGCATGTCGGCATAGTAGAATAATCGCATCATGACATCATTCAAATGTATTATAAGTTCTATTAGATATTAGTATAGGATCACACATGTGCATATTTTTAATTGTATTCATTTTATAAAATAAAAGTGCTTTGACCGTAGAGGATCCCTGAGGGGATAATTCTGGGTCACATACTGGGCGATTCGTCGCTCACCCACAAGTTGTTTTGTGGGTTTTAGGTACAGGTTCTGGCGGTCCGCAGCAGGAGATGTCAGGAGCTGTCCCCGAGGGCCACACCACTTAACCTAGTTAGGGTTAGGCTTTTGATTAGGTTTACGAGTCCCGTATTTTCTGTGTTATATATACGGGTTCGATAGATCATGTATCCCCTTCTATAGATGGTGTTATTTGGATCTGAGATGGATCGAATTATATGTTATGTATGTGTATGTTTATTTATTTGCTATGTGACTGATGCTTGATATTTATATTATTTTGCTTCCGCTGCTGTTTGATTTATTATTTCGGATTAGCCTTGCGTGCTTAATGATTAATTAAGCACGAGGCGAGGTTGAACACACCTTAATCCAGAATTCCTGGTTTGGGGTGTGACAATATATGAAAAGGCTTACACCCAAATTGGATCATTACAAATGTACAATAAGGATATCAAAATCTAAATGTGCCCAAAATCAACAAAATCAACAAATTTCGAATATTTCTTAATGAGACTTGATCTGACATTTTGGGTCTGGTACATACCAGACACTCTGTATTTTGGGTCTGGTAGATTAACTAGTTAAGTACATTTCCATAGAAAGATTAAAAGGTGATGTAAGGACTCCAATGTTTAAGTAGAATTAGAAAATGTTATTTAAGTGACTAAATGGGCAATCATCTGATACTTGAGAGACCATTTATGTAACTCAGAAACAGTTAAATTTCTATTGTTGTATACTTTGCTATAATATATATATATATATAGAGTTAGGCTGGGGTGCTATGGATAGCATAGTGGCCTCTATGCTACGGCTCAATATTTGAGTTTTCAAAATCCAAACGGTCGATCCGAACCGTTCATCTTATTCTCCATATTAATATCTGCTTGGAGGCCAAATTTTACATTTTTCTGAATTTTTTTACTATTTATTAAGTATTTTACAAAATTGTTGATCCAACGGTGGCTGCACAAAACAGTAAAACCGTTGGATTAGCGATTTTCAAAGTGGCTTAATAAATAGTAAAAAAATTCAGAAAATTATAAAATTTGGTCTCCAAGCAGATATTAATATGGAGAATAAGATGAACGGTTCGGATCGACCGTTTGGATTTTGAAAACTCGAATATTGAGCCGTAGCATAGAGGCCACTATGCTATCCATAGCACCCCAGCCTAACTCTATATATATATATATATATATATATATTGCTGTTTTTTAATGGTGCAGAATTTTAATAAAAACAGCGATTTTCGAACCATCTTAATAAATAGTAAAAAAATTCCAAAAAATGTAAAATTTGGTCTCCAAGCACATTTTAATATAGATTAAACATCTAACTGTTTGGATCGGTTATTTTGACTTCGAAACTAGAGATATGAGCGAGAATTAAAACAGCCCGTTTAATTCGCGAAGTAGCGTAGCCTTACTCTCTCTCTCTCTCTATATATATATATATATATATATATATATATATATATTGTGATTGTAGTGTCTGGCATAGTAAAATTGGCTTTGGAAGCAGGTAAGGCAACCCCTGCCCCTCCGGTGGGGCCTGCACTTGGTGCAATAGGAGTTAACATCATGTTATTTTGCAAGGAGTATAATGCTAGAACTGCTGATAAGCCTGGTTATATCATTCCTGTGGAGATTACATATCATGTTATTTTTCTGACAAACTATAACAATGGAAATGGGATTGGTGAAAGTTATAAAACATATGAGATAAATGGGTAAAAAATCTGGTAAGAAATTCAATGAAACCTGAAGCATTCAATTTAATTTTTTTTTTTATATTAATAATGGTTTCACAATCAGTTATATTGAACCGGTCTCTACAATTCATCTATGTAACTGGTATGTAATTGCCAAGTTAAAGTAGTTTCCTGCATGTACTGGTACCAAGTAAGCCAATATGAATTCGATAGAGTAGCGTTTATTTTTCTTGCTTTTTAGCTAACTACACATAAAATTGGGCTATGCAGGCGTTGCAAAAGGCGCAAAAGATCCAAAGAGAGAGAAGGTCGGTAAGGTGACAAAGGATCAGGTTCGTGCAATTGCAGAGGAAAAAATGCCAGATTTGAACTGCAAGAGCATTGAGTCTGCAATGCGAATGATTGCTGATACTGCATTGAGCATTGAGTCTGTATTGAGTCTGCATGTACTTGAAAATGAAGAAGTTGGAGGACAGTAGTGTAGTTCTTTAATTGTTTGAGAGAGATAAGTACAAGTGGAAAAGAGAAGTTGCTGGCTATAGTCGTTGTTAATTCATGAATTGTAGTTCATTATTCTATGAGTTCAATGGGACAGTTTAGAAGAATAATGATCTTTTGTTTAGATTAGTAGTATTATGTTGTTTACATTATCAGCAGTTGTCAATTACTATTTTCTGTGCTTTACTATTTCAATTCAAATTTCAGAATTAGTAGTATTTAAATTATCAGCTGTTGTCAGGTACTATTTTTTGTGCTTTATTATTTCAATTTTGCAAATTTCAGTCATTGATTTCTGGTACAAATAATTCATGAGTGTGTTAATTTGATGTTGCGGGTTAACTTAGTGCATGGCCAAAAAAATAGGTACAAGTACATAGCATAAAACAAATGCATTAATGTCAATGAGAAAAGCATCATGTATTCAACAAAAAACAGATGCATTGCAATGAGTCAGATTATTAACATGAGAACTATAACTTATTGAACAAAAAACAAATGCATTACCAGATATGGATTGAGAGTTGTTTTAAAGCAAACACATAAACATCTTTTACATCTATTACATCACTACATCACATAAAACAAGAAACAAAGTACAACTAATCCTACTAGTCGTATCTTGAGCATCAAAGTGACTTTTGCTTCAAATTGTTTATCTGGCTTTTGCTTCAAATTGTCGCACCAGCCCACAACACCCGATCTATTGCATCTCTTGTAACAAGGGCTTAACTTTGATCTTTTGGCTACTTATGTTAACAAGACAATAATAAGTCAGCATCAGCCAAAACATTGTGATAATTCAATTGCAAAATATAGTATAATTACAATATTTCAACATCTCACTGAATTGTCTGTAAAGTTTAGGAAGCATATGAGGTTTCTCTAATTCCAGATTTAATCAAAATCCACCAAATAAATTGAACTGGTATCAGTATTAAAATATCTTGGTTCATTTCCAGTTAGTAGCAATGTGCAATAAAAAGCTAACACATCTTCTGCGAAACTTGAGAAATAAAGAGCTGTACACATCTTTTGCTTTTTTATTCATAATTATTTATTTCAATTTTTGCCTGTTTGATGTGTGAAGCTCAATTGGGGTACTTCTGCTACAAATAAATGTACATACCAGAAGTACATAGCCAACATCGTAAAAATCAGAAAATTATTCGCCTGTTCTATTTCTGTTGCAATCCAAACTTAACTTAACTTTGATCAGTTGAACTGAGATCAGTTACTCAAATGAGGCAATCAGAAAATTATTCCACGCAGAGCTTTTGTATATTTTCTGTTGAACTGATATCAGTTACTCAAATGAGGCCCCAATTATTGGTATTTACCAGTTTTGCAGCAAGAAAAGCGTGCCCAAAAAAATAAATTTAATAAATAATGAATGAACTATAAGTGGAGGAACAAAAGAGAATAGATGCCAATTACTAAATTAGTTTATTTTTCTAAAATGGCGGAGTGGTTGCTGAGGCGGAGTAAACTTGAAGGTGGAATTGCCTTCCGAGATTGAGGCACTTGAGGCGAACAGTAGGGAGTGCCTTCAATTGGCGATTGAGAGAGACGGAAGTGCAAAGTGCCTTCACCTGGCGATTGAGGCACTTCTCCCTATTGTTCTCCTTGCATTCAATCGATTGAGGCGGAAGTGCCTTCCGATATTTTGGAGATTGAGGCGGAAATGGCGATGACAGTGAGAAGTGGCGATTAGAGTTCGCGATGAAGGTTTGAGAGAGACGGCTTCTGTATATTTTCTGAGAGGGTATGTTAGTCATTATTTAATTTTTATTTTTTTAATAAGACTAATACAGTACAAATGGCATTTTCACAATTAATGAAGTTTTAGAGTGGCATTTTCACAATTTTGAAGTTTGTAGTGACAATTTCACAATTTCAAGGTTTTGTAGTGGCAATCTCATAATTTTCCCTTAAATTATGATCAATTTAAATATTTATTTACAATAACCTTACATTTGTTATCATTAAAAACATCAACTAATAGATATTCAACAATTTTAATATTGGCATTTACTGATATTTTTTATGTATAAAATATATAGCAAAAAAAATATTCGGACAAATTAATTTAGATTAAAATAGTTCATGAACTAAAACTAATTTTTTTTTAGTTGACATAATATTTTTTTGTTACAATAAAAAGACTAAAAATGATCTCACAGATATGTTTTTGTAGCAACCATATTTTATTAAAAAAAAATAAAGTTCAGGTGACATCATAGATTAGTATAGATTTGTTTATTGGAGAGAAACACGTCAATAGAGCATAGGAAATAATGAGTCCGGTTAGTATGATGATAACGCCAAAACATATAGCGAAAATTACTACTTTTTAGTACGGAAAATTGTGAAAAAGCATATGCAAAGTATCTATTTTTCCGAATTATTCACCGCAAACATGTTTTTAGGTTATTTTGGCAGGTTTTGGAGAAAGTTGCGAATTTAGACCAAAAACAGGGCAAAATTGTCATATTTAGACCGATTCTGAAGGAAGCATCAAAATAGGGCAACACATCAAGTATGCAAACACCTCACAGAAGTGCACAACATGCAACATGACAAAATTCACTAAAATTCGGCTAAGTACAATGCCTTACGGCCTCAGCTATATCGCATGCGGTATAAAGGTCTATGCCTCAAGGGCACAGGGATTGAATCTGTGGATTGTCTAGTTTGGATGAAATCTCGGCCATTGGAGAGCAACCTTCTAGAAGGACGAATCTCCATATGTGGTAGGCCTTGCTACGCATTGAAGTCTATTTTTAGCGCTCCAAATATAGCATGAAAAGCTATATTCAGCACCCATGTTCTCTAATGATCTCCATGATTCCACACCCTTTAGAAAGACTATATAAACTCCTCATGTAATAAGAATTAGTGTGCATGTTTTAGTTGTGTCAGGTCATAGTTTAGAGCAGAATATTGCATGTAATTTTTGGAGTTTGGAGAAAAAGAGGCGCTTGAAGTCCAAGGCGGAAGGAGTTATCTAAGGAAGAAGTGTTCTAGGTTCTAGATTATGTATTTCTTTTATTACTTCTTTTATTTAGTCATGACTTTGAGTAGCTAAGCTCATCCTTTCTAGAGATGGATATAATTAATTCTAATTTATTTTTTTACTATAATATTTATTTTTCTTTTATGTCTATTTGAGATTTCGTTATACTTAGAATATTATTGAAATATGCCATTGCATACATAGTTCTGTCTACTATATGCCAATGTCCTCCACATACCTATAGGTGTTAAGTCATTGTATCTCGGTGTCAAAAGGGATACAAGTAAGTACTTTAAACACTTCAGCTAACGAGACTTGGCAACGATTTAAAGACTAGGGTTAGAATCCAGTGGGCTCCCTTGGCAGAACATAGATTAGATAGCATCTCGAGATTTAATTAGAAATTTATTTATTACTTGTGATAAATAGGGTTTAGGGTTATTACTTAGCGAGTAATAGGAGAATATAATTAATTAGGTTAGTGTGAGTGATTTAATTACATTATATCCTGTGATAATCTGTATTGTCTCCCCACAAGCCGACCTTAGAGTCGGAGAACCTTTAAAATACGCATAGAACCGAATCTAAGCATCCGTTGGGAATAATAGTACTGGTATGCGACTCTGCTCTGCAGAGTGGTCTATATCACATACCTATAAGTTATCCTTGATATGATTTCCAACGTTCTTTGGATTTTTTCAAACAACACTTAACAAAATTTCACTTTTTTTTCATTCTTTTGTTTTGACCTACAAGTACAAAAAAATTCTACTCGAGAGCTATGTGTAAATAGACGGGTGCAAACCACTATGTATTTTCTT
Organism: Carex rostrata; assembly: GCA_964058875.1. Taxonomy (NCBI): domain Eukaryota; kingdom Viridiplantae; phylum Streptophyta; class Magnoliopsida; order Poales; family Cyperaceae; genus Carex; species Carex rostrata. Next base: position 1,121,257 of record CAXKVT010000014.1, on the reverse strand, counting down.
GAGTAATTTTTATTATATATCTCGAGATGCAATTTTTCTCTGAAGAGAGCTACGTGGAAAATTGTAATTGATTGGTAATTAAATGCTTGATTGCACCCGTAGAGCACTCAATTTGGTTAAATAAATGCTTAATTGCAAAGTTAAGCTTCTGTTGGATAAAGTCTATGTTGGACTTTCGGAAGAAATTGTCCATATAAGTGAATGCATGTGTTGGATATTTGGAAGTAATTTTCTGTGTCCGACTTAATTGTATCTGTCAGAAATAATACAGTACCAGTAAGAGTGTGGTACAGTTTTTCTCTAATTTGCAATATATTTAGCATGTACCGAAATAAGCTTGATTATATATGCAATTGAATTTGTCAAAAACAAGGAAACAACAATTTGAATCTTTTACCTTGCATTCATAGCCACTATATGGTACTGGAACCAAGCAAAGCACATATCAATTAGCACAAAGAAAGGGTAAAATGAAGGATTTCATAAAGAACCAGAAAAGGACATAAGAACAAGTGACAAAATATCAACTCTTGGATGAGGAGCGGGCAATAGACGAGGAAGATGGTGATGAAGACATTGAGCAATCTAGAATTATCACTGGTCTCAATGAAACACAGCTTGGAGACTTACTCCGAACGGACATTAGAAATAATTTGTGGGAGAATATGTCAAGCCATGCAAGAAATCAAAGAGGATGTAGAAATTGGATCGTGTTGAATATGCTAAACTGTGTCTGTAGCTAGCTAGTTGTTTTTATTTTAGTATCTAATATGGATTACATTTTGTCTCAATGAGTTGTGAAGATGAGACTTTGTTAAGGTTATGGTACTTGGTACCACTGGTACCGATAAATTTTTTTGGTCATTTTGATATTGCTTATGAAGGAGCTGCATGTTTATCTGTGTGCTTTTTGGTAGTGCTGCTTTAATTGATTATATATTTCATGCTAGCTATATTTCCGTTTCTCCAATTTTAGTTATTTCGAACTGTTTTGAATCATATCAGGTCCTTTTCATATTTGTTATATATAGTATTGTCACAATTTTTTCATTTTCTCATTTTTCTTTTCATTTTGATATTGAAAAGTTGTGACAGGTTTCAATTAAAAATGAGATACAAAATTTTGCATAGAATGTCAATAATTGGTTGAGTTGGTACCAGTGCAGGTATCAATTTATATTCAAATTGCATTCAAAAGTAAGTACTCTGAATCGCTTAACCAATTGAGTTGATTACGGTTGACTTATTAATTGTTTAAGTTAACGACACTTAGTTAACTGGATGCTCGGTGCCTTGTTCAAACTTTGTTAACACAATTTACTTTAATGAAATATATTTAATTAAAATTGTAATACAATTAGATTCATCAATTATATTATAATTATGTTATATGACAACAATAATATGAGGGCAATATAGTCTTTTTCTTATTACATATATATTTTATTCAAATACATGCTACTTTCTTATTCCTTTTTATTTGCCGAACATGAACTCCTTAGCGCTCCTTAAGCTAAGATTTTCGGCCCATTCTTGTAACATCCACCAGGACTGTACTATATATTTCCATGTGTGCCTGGGGGACATTCACATTTGAATGATCCCGGAGTGTTTGTACAAATACCATAGCAATTCGAACTAATCTGGCACTCATCTGTATCTATATATATAGTAAGAAAGAAAAATATATAGGAGAGTTAGACAATATTATGCATCAACTGTGAGAGTATAGTTAATTTTGATTAAATTTACAATAATAAACAAGACTTTTTCTTTCAACTGAAAGAAGAGCAATTTTTTTTTCTCTCTAAGATTGCCGAGGTCAATAAAAGTTGAACATATCATTTGTAGTATGTACATATGTATATAACGTACCTTGGCAACCATTAAGGAGATAGGGGTTTCCGTGGTACCCTGGTGCGCAATTGCATATATAACCTTGACCAGTGGGGTGGTCAACACATTTGCTGTTAGTGCTAACACATGCATAATGGGTTCTATTTTGTTTTGCTATTTTGCAGGTCTCGTTCCCTACAACCCAATCAAGAACAACCAAAAATTTCTTGGCATGCATCCTTGTAGAAGGAGTCAAGTGTGGTGAGATATGTGGTGCTAAATTTGAAGTTTTTTGTTTCTATTAGCAACGCATACCCACAAGGGCTGAAGCTTGTGGTATTAGAACTGTTGAAGCTTTTATCAAATCTAATTTGATAATACTTCATTCCAAACGGAATGGCAGTCTGGCAGCAACCGATACCAGAGCATGAGCCATTCACCAGTCCCTGCTCACTCAAGCTCACAGATGTACACCCTGTTGTGTACCAAATAGATTGATTCCTTGAAAGTTTGACATATGCAGATGTCTCGCTACCTACTACCATGAACCTATTTTCGGTATTTGATAACCAAAATGGCGTATTGGTCAAATCAACAGCATACTCAGCCCCACGAATTTGTTTGCTTGAGTTAAGATAACATAGCCAAGAAACAAAGACCTCAATCCGAGCCTGGCTTTGGGAAACGGATATGCTGTGTAATACAGATACCTCTGCGCTTGAAGCAGGCACAGATATTGCCTTGTAGCTACCGTCGATCGTCTTATTACACATGAGGTTGAACTCTTCAGATCTGGAACAATTTTTACCTATCCCAAATGGATAGGTGACCTGTAATTATATGCAACTTTTTAATGTTAAATAATTAAGATGTTGTATGTAAATAACAGTTTACTTTTTTTAATTCTATGTATGATTGCAATTTTAAACACCTTTTCTTTTTCTTTTTTATAATTTACAAGTTATGAATCATGAGTATGCCCTTTTCTTTAGTAATATACATGGAACGTACCTCGGTGTCTCCACAATGTGTCGGACATCCGGCAGGGGGTTGAAATATTGGTTGAGCTACACAGAATGACAGTAGTAGCATGAAGAAGAAAATGATAGCCATGCATATATATTTATGTATCTTAAAACAACTAAAAGGCTTTAGGAAATTCAGGTGGTGGTTTTCAAGTTTGAAAAACAGAGACAGATTGATGGAGTTAATTGGTTGAAGAAAAGTGAGTGATTTACTTAATTTATAGACATAGAAGAAAATAACTAACTAGAACCTGCTGTTTTTAATATGTAATAGAGTGATGGAATGAAAAACTCTATCAGGAAACAATTCAAGCTTCACTTACTAATTAGAACCTATTGTTTACAATATCTAGTAGGGGGATGGGATGGCAAGCCCTATGAATAAAAATTTCAAGCTTCCCGTACGTACTAATTACAACCTACTATTTATTTGTAGAGCAAGAGCGGTATATCTATATTCTCAATTAATGTTTTAAAGTGAAAATAAATAATTAATACAATGTGTGCATTCTCAATGACTCAAAATGTTTGTAGGTTAATCATTTCTTACATTGTCAATGACTTAAACATCGTACAACGTACGTTGTGGGTACAATCTTTGTTATTAGCATAATATATATTTTAGATTAAGAATATTATATTAATAAATTAACGCTACAACATCATGATCAAAATTCTTAGCTAAAATTTTACTAAATTAATCAGACCCTAGTGTTTAATTAATTATAACTGAATGTAAACCAAGCTTCTAAATAGCGTTTATAGCGGTATAGCGGGGAGACAAAAAAAAAAAGCTTTAGCGAATAGCGGAGCTATAGCGAAAGCTATTATAAATAGCGTTTTTTTATTTCAAAAATTATATTTTATATTTCTACTAATAGTAAAAATGTCTCATCAAGAAAAAAAATATCAAATTAATTAAGAAGTTCTAATATTCATATTAAACCAATACAAAATTCAAATTGTCATTCAAAATATCCCTAATTCAAAAACTATCGATATATTTTATATTCAAAATATACCACTACCATATATTAATGCATGATACAAAATTTAATTGATATAGCGGTATAGCCCGCACATGTTCCATTGTATTGATATAGCTTAATAAAGTAAAAAAAAAAAAACCAATCTAGATATTAAGGCCCATTAAAATTGCAAAATCATGTTTTCAGAAAAAAAAAATTGCAAAATCATAACCCATATAGCATAGCGGACCGCTATTACCACTATAGCGGTCGTAGCTTGATTAGCGCAGTTTTAGCCCGTAGCTTAGCTTTCTGGGTCCAAAACTGCTATAGCGGTGCTATAGCTTCGCTATTGCTAGCTATTTAGATGCTTGATGTAAATGCTTGATATATATATATATAGATGAGCTATGGTGAGCTATGATGTAAAAGGGGTTTTTTACTCCATGGAAAAAAAAATTCATTTTGAAAATCCAAACAACCGATCCGAACCGTTCAACATGATCTACATATTGAAATGTGCTTGGAGACCAAATTTTACATTTTTTGGAATTTTTTTACTATTTATTAAGCAATTTTGAAAATCGCTGATCCGATGGTCCAGAAATTTTACTGTTTTTTACTGTTCATCCGGATTTTCAGATTTTTCAAAGTGGCTTAATAAATAGTAAAAAAAAATCCAAAAAATATAAAATTTAGTTTCCAAGCATATTTTATTATAGATTAAACATCTAACAGTTTGGATCGGCTATTTAAACATTGAAAATAAAGATATTGAGTGGAGTATAAACCCCTTTTACTCTATAGCTCACCATAGCTCATCTCATATATATATGTATATGTAGGCTACGATGCTTTCCAAATTATAGTGGGTGTTTTAATTTCTGCTCATATTTCTAGTTTCAAAGTTCAAATAGTCAATCCGAACTTCTCAATATGTTCTTCATATTGAAATGTGCTTGGAGACCAAATTTTACATATTATTTGAAAATGATTTACTATTTTTTGAAAATATTAAATTTGGTCTCCAAGCACATTTCAATATGAATAACATGTTGAGATTCGGATTGACTATTTGAACTTTAAAACTAGAGTTATGAGCGCAAATTAAAGCACCCAGTTTTGCAAAGCATGATAGCCTATCTCTCTCTCTCTCTCTCTCTATATATATATATATATATACAGAGAGAGAGAGAGAGAGAGAGAGTGGCTAATTTCAAAACGTTTGTACCATGCCTCCCGTGCAACCAAGTCATTTTCCAATTTTTAAAGTCCAAATGATCGATCTGAACAGTTAGATGTGTTCTTCATATTAAAATGTGCTTGGAGACCAAATTTTATATTTTTTGGAATTTTTTTACTATTTATTAAGCCACTTTGAAAATCGCTGATCCAACGGAGGCTTAACTAAACTATAAAATCAGAAACTACCGTTGGATCAGCGATTTTCAAAGTGGCTTAATAAATAGTAAAAAAATTTCAAATAATGTAAAATTTGGTCTCCAAGCATATTTTAATATGGAGAACACATCTAACAGTTCGGATCGATCATTTGGACTTTAAAAATAAAAAAATGACTTGGTTGCACGCGAGGCGTGGTGCAAACGTTTTGATATTAGCCCCTCTCTCTCTCTATATATATATATATATTCTTAAGTTCACCAACCTCTTTGTGAACTCAATTCTAAAATCTATTGAATTGACTTCAAACGACAAATCTGATCCGTTAAAACCCTTCTACCATACGAGTGATATATGCGTCTACGTGCAAAATTTTTGAATTTTTGAATTCATTTTGTATAGAGTCAAGTGGTAAAAAATGTTCAAAAAATTGATGCATTAACATTAATTTATAAACCTTCTAATTTTGACCGCTTGACTCTATGCTAAATAAATTTGAAAGTTCAAAATTTTTGCATGTACACACATCACTCGTAAGGTAGATGGGTTCAACTGTTCAAATATATATAGGATTTGGCTAATATGCTATGGGTTGCATAGAGGCCTCCCGTGCTATGGCTCAATATTCAACTTTTCAAAATCCTAATGGTCGAGCCGAACTGTTCATCTTGTTCTCCATATTAATATGTGTTTGGAGACCAAATTTTACATTTTTTGGAAATTGTTTACTATTTTTTTAGATTTATTGAATATCGCTGTTTTTTATGGTTCAGATTTGTCTGAAAAACATCAATTTTCAATAAATCTAAAAAAATAGTAAAAAATTTCCAAAAAATGTAAAATTTGATCTCCAAACATATATTAATATGGAGAACAAGATGAACGGTTCGGATCGACCGTTTTGATTTTAAAAAGTCGAATATTTAGCTGTAACACAGGAGGCCTCTATGCAACCCATAGCACCGTAGCCAAGTCCTATATATATATATATATGAGATGAGCTACGGTGAGTTGCGAAGTAAAACACGTTTCTACTTCACATTGTATTTTCATTTTGAAAGTCCAAACGTCCGATCTGAACCGTTAGATGTGATCTCCATATTGAAATGTGCTTGGAGACCAAATTATACATTTTTTAGAATTTTATTACTATTTATTAAGCAATTTGGAAAACTGCTGTTTTGTTGTGAACAGTAAAAACAGTAAAAATTTCTGGACCATCGGATCAGCGATTTTCAAAATTGCTTAATAAATAGTAAAAAAATTTCAAAAAATATAAAATTTGGTCTATAAGCACATTTCTATATGGAGATCATGTTGAGCGGTTCAGATCGATCGTTTGAATTTTCAAATCGTAAAATATGAGTGTGAAGTAAAATAGTCGCTTTACTTGACAACTCACCATAGCCCATCTCTCTCTCTCTCTCTCTCTCTCTCTCTATATATATATATATATAAGTATGTATGTATATCATACCCGTGCGTTGCAACGGGGACATATTATAAGAAACAAATATATCAATGAAAATAATAATTATCTAAAAATTAAGACACATGTTAATAGAAAATTTATATGATTCTGTATTTTTAATTAACTTTAATCGTGATCTCTGATAACAATTTGATGATGTGATGATTCTTTATTTTTAATTACTAATGATATCAAATAATAGCTCAATTCAAATCCAATATCAAATATAATACAATAATTCAATATCAACATATAATATGATATCAAAAAACATAAATAAAAAGTGTTATCGTGTGTATGTATAGGATATATACAGACACACACATATTATAAAAGAAATATATATTCACACACACGTTCCAGTTTATAATCTTCTTTGTTTCAAATTTAGAATATACACACACAGACATTGATATATTCTATATTGAAAATATATTCTAAATTGCTCACACCAATATATATAGAAACAAAGAAAAAAAAATAAGGAAATAAAAAATAATAATTTTCATTGTGATCCATATAGAAACGAAGAAGAATTAAGAAAACAAAGAAATAAAAAAAAACAGAAGGTGGAGTCTTCTCAATTGAAGAGGAGAAATATGGAAACAAAGAAATAAGGAAACAGATAAATATATCGCTAAATTTCAGAATTTGTTCAATTTTAATTGTAACGTATCGTGTGGCAGCATATGTGGTGAGTATGTTTTTAACTAAATTTAGACTTTTATACATAAAACAGATGTATTTAATCAAAAAAAGACAAATTATGTAATTGGAGGGTTGAGATAAAATCCGAAGTTTCATCTTTCAATCGTGGCCGTTGACGGATCGGATACCCAACGTGCTTAATAATAGAATTGAGAAATTGAGATATATGTATATTTATTATTTTTGAAACAATAATAAACAAGTAATTTCTAATGCTGGCCTAGCTGTGGATGTATCTAAACTCTGAAGTGATCCAGCTTGAAAAAGAAAAAAGAAAAATAATTGCTTCAAAGTTATACATGCATATAGATTCTAGTAGATTGTAGTAGATTCCAGAGGCTTTCACCAAATATGGTAATTGTTCTAGTACGTAGGAGGTGGCAAAGCTCTTTATGATTACGAAGTTGTAATTGTGATATGCAACAGCTGGCTTTCTCTTCGAGTGAGCTCTCCATTTTGCACCAGGGGCTGACTGGGTTGTGTTAATTGCCAACTAGTACATGACTAACCCTATTAGAGAAATATATATATATATATATATATATATACAGGAGGGTTCAAATACACCCAAATTTTTGTGCATCCAAATGCACCCGATTTTTTTATAAATACTAAAAAAAAATATAAAATTACGAAATCTACCAACTGTCTGATTGAAATTCGAAAAATACCCAATCCGGTTAACCAATAACCGGATTTGGAAAAAACTTCCGGTTAACCATTAACCGGTTACCCATTAACCATTCAAAACAATATATCCGGTTAATGGTTAACCAGAAAGTTGTTTTTGTTTTTGTTTTTTGTTTTTTTTAAAACAGAAATTTTTTTTTTGTATTGAAATATTAGAAATGTTGAATATATTTCGTTGAAAATAGATGAAATACAATATAATTTGAATTATTAGAAAGACTGCAACAAATAACCGGATCAATATTTTTCAGGCCGGATTTTTCGCAGCTGTAAGAAAAATTAATATATTTCTTTATGTGTTATTGGAAAAAAATAAAAATGCTTAGATTCTGAGCTATTGATCCCGGTTCAAAAGTCACTTCTATGTAATCCAGAAAATATTGTGATCCTTCTAGGACATTTAATTTATGAAAAGTTGTATCTATTTTTTGAAAAAAAATAAAAACTTTAAGTTATTTAATAATTGTTATTAAAAAAATTATCAAAATAGATACAATTTTTTATAAATTAAATGCCCTAGAAGGATTACAATATTTTCTGGATTACATAGAAGTGACTTTTGAACCGGGATCAATAACTCAGAATCTAAGCATTTTTATTTTTTTCCAATAATACATAAAGAAATATATTAATTTTTCTTCCAGCCGCGAAAAATCCGGCCTCAAAAATATTGATCCGGTTATTTGTTGCAGTCTTTCTAATAAATAAAATTATATTGTATTTCATTTATTTTCAAAGAAATATATTCAACATTTCTAATATTTCAATACAAAAAAAATTTAAAATTTTCTGTTTTTTTTTTTAGAAAAAAAAAAATTCCGGTTAACCATTAACCGGATATATTGTTTTGAATGATTAATGGGTAACCGGTTAATTGTTAATCGGAAGTTTTTCCCAAATCCGGTTATTGCTTAACCAGATTGGGTATTTTTCAAATTTCAATCAGACAGTGGGTAGATTTCGTAATTTTATATTTTTTTTGGATACTTATAAAAAAATCGGCAAATGCACCCTATCTTTCAAATCATTTTTCTATGTTTTCAAAGTCCGAATAGTCAATCTGAACTGTTAGATGCGATCTATATATTAAGATATGCTTGGAGACCAAATTTTACATTTTTTAGAAATTTTTTACTATTTATTAAGTCACTTTGAAAATTGCTGATTTTACATTTTCTGGACCATTGGATCAACGATTTTCAAAGTGGTTTAATAAATAGTAAAAAATTTTCAAAAAATGTAAAATTTGGTCTCCAAGCACATCTTAATATATAGATCGTATCTAACGGTTCGGATTGACTATTTGGACTTTAAAAATGGAGAAAAAGAATTTCAAAGATAGGGTGCATTTGGGTGCATTTGAACCCTCCTCATATATATATATATATATGCATTAAAATTAATTTATAAACTTTTTAATTTTGACCACTTGATTTTATTTCAAATTAACTCAAAATTTTAAATATTTTATATGTAGAGACATGTCACACCCCGTGGCCACGGGTCGTAACAGTCTCCCGCCGTAAGCATACAACGCCGTGTATACTTACAAGGCTATTCAAATCTTACTCAACAATTAAGCATTCAATATGATAAACTAAGTTTATAGATACACAAATCAGAGTACACAGTCTGGTCAAAATATATTACAACATAAGTATCTCATCCGGATACCAACCATAAGGCCTACCCTAAATCTATACAACAAAACATATCTAGGGTTATCAAGTGGTAAGCTACTAAGGCCTACTACTCTCGTGCCTCTCCGGAATCAGTCGCACCAGTACCTGTAAAATAACCGGGAGGGTGGGGGTGAGAATAAATTCTCAGTACGAATTTTGCCACAGTTTAGACTATTGGACTTGCAATCAAACTCTATATTCAACAATGAAACCCAAACAATAACAGTTCAAACAGATATATATAATCATAAATAACAGAATGCCAATGCTCGACAACAGTTTAATCAACCTGAAACAATTTACGGAATTTCCAAGATGAATTTCAAACACAACATATATTTTGGCTTAACTCAATTCAATAACTCAATTCAATAGGGCTTGTAGCAATTACAGATGTTCTTTCGAGCTGAACCCTTATCAAACCCACATCTGTAGGGTTACTGACACCTACAGATGGCCAACCGCTGGACCCTTTATCTGACACCCATCTGCAATCGCTTGGCTTAACAGTTTATTAAGGTCTGGTTTGAATCATATAAAGAAAATCCTCTCTGGAATCATTCCAATAGTCGTAATATTCAATTGACATTTCAAATGCATTAACACGTAGGAGAATGCCACCGAGCCATAGACGTTACACATGTCACCCACGATTTCCAATCACATCTCATAACATAATCACCCTCCCTCGTCCCAACCGGTACTGGGAATATCGAGGGCCGTTCACCTAAGGCCATTTAGGATCCTGGGAATCCAAGTCAGCATACAGCCCGACTTGGCAAATTCATTGGATCCAAGTGCTTAACTTCGTAAATCCATTCACATACATATCAAATCATTTAGTTCGTGGTGACTTTCAATCAAGATCAGATCACAATAGATCAACATAACCTATAACCATACCAGCATGCAAATCATTCAATTCAGATCAATTCGAGTTTAATTTGATTGGGCTATGCAAATGCTCTACACAATTCAATGATGCAATCAATAATATTCAACATGACAAACGAATAAACAGTTTAATTCCTGAAAATAAAGTATCAAACAAGTCCAAGAATCCCGCACCTGTTTAAGACAAGCGTACCGCTTAGTTATGGATCAGGCGTCTCGAATTGCCTCGTTAAGTCTTGCTCGACCGAGCCTACACCTATATTATACGTATACTTGGTTTAATTCGGGTTCAGTGGTCTATACGTTCACTTTTAGTTTACCAATGGTTCATACAATCCTAATTCAATTCTTATGCTTTGGTATCGGTTCTTTTCGGTTCCTTCTTTCTTACTCAAAAACCTTTAAAACTCACACAACTTACTTCTGGGTCCCTCAAACCCTACACAATTCCACTTAGGTTACCATTCATTCACCGTTTCACTACTTTGGTTCTCGGTTCAATTCAATTTACCTTTGGGTTAACCCTAATTTGGTCAAAACCTCAATTTAACCGTTAAACGTTCTAAAAATTTACGATCAAGAGGCAACCCTACTGATTACAAGTCTAATTGGTCGGGTTAAACAAATCAAATCACGATTATGCCAACTTTCATTTTTGGCACGAAACCCTAGAAATCAGATTTCACAAATCGGAGGAAATCGGGAAAAAGATTGACAAATAAACAACCAAGGAGTGTAGAGGAACTAGTCCTCGAGAAATTCGAACACAAATCTCGAGTTTAAAACGAAAACCAGAGAAATCGAGAAATCGTAGATTTTAGAGAGAAACAAAAAGAGAAAAGAATACCGAATAGGAGAGTTAGAAGAGATCCACGGGCGTTTACTCGGTTCCGGTTTCGATTTCTCGCAACAATCGGGGGTTTAAGAGGAACGGGAAACTCTCTCGCTCTTTTTCTTCTCTCTTGGCAGAAATTTCACTTAAAATGGTAAAGGAATGAAGTGGGAGAGAGAGAGAGAGCAGGAATTATGCAAATAAGCCCTTGGAATCACCCAGTGCGGATCACTCACCCGCACTGGATCTGAGTGCGGACGCACTCGACAGTTTGTAGGTCCTTCCAGCACTTTCCAGTGCAAAAATCGGTGTCGGTGCGGGTCCTCCACCCGCAGTGCGGGTCACTTCACCCGTACTCAGCACTTAGTCAGTTTTCAGCATGAATTTGAACACAGAAATCACCCGCAGTGAGAACTTAGTAGATTTTTGGAATGAATTTTAACACAGAAATCACCCGCAGTGCGGGTGGCTTCACCCGCAGTGAGAACTTAGTAGATTTTTGGAATGAATTTTAACACAGAAATCACCCGCAGTGCGGGTGGCTTCACCCGCAGTGCGGGTCACTTCACCCGCACTCAGAACTTAGTAGATTTTTGGCAGAATTTCAAAAAAAGTCCGAGCGTAATGCGGACGCACTGACCCGCAGTGCGGGTGGCCTCACCCGCACTCAGTACTTAGCCAATTTCAGTTCAACACAGAAAATCATGAGTGCGGCCGCACCCACCCGCACTCACAGAAATTTCAAAGGCAATTTAAGGGAAACAGAAGTCAGTGCGGGTCAGTCACCCGCAGTCACCTACCAGTGCGGACGCAGTGAGCCTGTAAAGTCTCAAATTCTCGAAATTTCGACGCGGTTTCGATTCACACTTAACTTACTTAATTAGAGGAACCTAAATTAAGGTTTTAACTTCCATTTTGTTAGCTCAATTAACTTGATTCTTGCTTTTAATTCATTTGAATTTAATTGTAAAAATTTCGTAACGTAACATTTCTCCCCCCCTTAGAATAAAGTTCAGTCCTCTGAACTAAATTGCGTACCTGAGTCGTTGAATAGTTCCGGATACTTCTCACGTATGCTTTCCTCATGTTCCCACGTCGCTTCCTTAGTCGAATGGCGTCCCCATTTGACCAGAACAAGTTTGATCGCCTTGCTCCGAAGTTGCTGTTCTTTTCGGTCCAATATCTGCATTGGCTCTTCTTGATAGGACAAGTCATCTTGGACATGCAAGTCGGAGTGATCAATGCAATGAGATGGATCTCGTACGTACCGGCGTAATTGTGACACATGAAACACCGGATGAACCCGGTCCAATGCTGGTGGCAATGCAAGCTCATATGCCACCGGTCCCATTCGTCTCATAATCTGAAACGGTCCGATATATCTAGGACTCAACTTTCCTGATACGCCAAATCGGTGTACACCCCTGACAGGTGAAACTCGAAGCCACACGTGATCACCTTCTTGAAATTCCAAGGGTCTTCGATGCACATCCGCATATTTCTTTTGTCGCTCTTGGGCCGACTTAAGCCGACTCAAAATGACTTTCGTCTTTTCGGCAATCTCTTCTAACATTTGAGGCCCGGTAGGTGAGTACGTACCTGCGGGTCCCCACCACAGCGGTGTGCGACACTGCTGTCCTGTAAGTGCTTCTTGTGGTGACATTCCGATACTCGAATGGTAGCTATTGTTGTACGCGAACTCTACCAAGTACAAATGGTTGATCCAGGATTCTCGGAAACTTAAAGCACAGGATCGAAGCATGTCTTCCAATGTCTGTATCGTTCGCTCAGATTGACCATCGGTTTGCGGATGATGGGCTGTACTAAATCTCAATTTCGTGCCCATGGCTTCTTGAAAGCTTTCCCAAAAGTGAGAGGTAAATCGGGTGTCTCGATCAGAGACAATGTTTCGCGAACATCCGTGGTATTTAAACTGGTATTGCAAGAACAGATCAGCCAACTCTCTTCCGGATGTCTCGATCCGAAGTGGAATGAAGTGTGCAATCTTCGTCAGCCTATACACTATAACCCATATGGCATCGTATCTTCCGACGGTTCTCGGAAATCCAGTCACGAAGTCCATAGTGATCGACTCGAATTTCCGTGTGGGTATCTCAAGAGGTCTTAGTAATCCTGCCCTCTTTCGTCTGTCTGCTTTGACTTGTTGACAGATCTGACACTTCTCAACATAATTTTGCACGTTTCTTTTCATCTTTGGCCATCAGAAATGTCGCTTTAGATCTTGGTACATCTTGACTTCACCAGGGTGAATGGTATACCCCGAGTCATGTGCTTCTGACAGAATTAGATTCTTCAGACCGGAGTCATTCGGAACGCATATGCGGTCATGGAACCGCAGAATACCATCTTCGTGGAGTTGGAATGGTGAGTCTGCATTTGACTCGAAATGTTGTCGAAACTGCTGGCACTTTGGGTCCTCTTGTTGTGCTGCTCGAATCTGCTCGTGTAATTCTGGTCGAACCTCGACCGCAGCCAAGATAATCGAGACAACTGTTGATGTACCTGCACCATTGCTATCTCCAATCAATCGAGATGAGGTTTCCAATGCAAACTCACGGGATGCACCTACATGCAGACTCATTCTTCGCATTTCTTCGAGAAGATGTGCCTCACTAGTGATAATCGATGCCAGATTTATCTGACTCTTCCTACTTAGTGCATCTGCTACCACATTAGCCTTCCCCGCGTGATACTGGATATCCAGATCATAGTCTTTCATCAATTCCAACCATCTCCTCTGCCTCAAATTTAGCTCCCGTTGAGTGAAGCTTCAAGCTTTGGTGATCCGTGAAGATACGGCACCTTACTCCATACAAGTAATGCCGCCAAATCTTTAAGGCAAAAATCACTGCAGCTAGCTCCAAATCATGGGTCGGGTAATTCTGTTCGTGCGATCGCAACTGCCGAGAGGCATACGCTATAACATGGTCCTTCTGCATCAACACACATCCCAAACCAGATCCGGATGCATCAGTGTAGACCATATACTCCTCGTCAGTAATAGGCATGGCAAGAACCGGTGCAGATACCAACCGATTCTTCAACTCCTCAAAGCTTTGATCTTGAGTGGCACCCCACTCGAACTTCACACCTTTATGCAACAGCTTCGTAAGGGGAGCAGCTAACTATGAGAATCCAAGTACGAACCTTCTATAATAACCTGCTAGCCCCAGAAAGCTGCGAATCTCCGTAACTGTCTCTGGTCTCTTCCAATCAGTCACCGTCCGAATCTTTTCTGAGTCTACTGCCAACCCTTCTCCTGATATCACGTGACCTAGAAATGCTACCTTCTCAAGCCAGAACTCACACTTCGAAAATTTCGCGAATAGTTGATGATCTCTCAACCTCTGCAACACTATCCGCAGATGTACCTCGTGCTCTTCTCGTGACCTTGAGTATACCAGGATGTCATCGATAAACACCACCACAGTTGAATCCAACAGATCATGAAACACTCGCTGCATCATATCCATAAATGCAGCTGGAGCGTTCGTTAGCCCAAACGACATAACCAGATATTCGTAGTGCCCGTAGCGTGTTCGGAAGGCTGTCTTTTCCATATCAGTCGGACGTATTCTCAGCTGGTGGTACCCAGTTCTCAGGTCTATCTTGGAGTAGATCGAAGATCCTTGCAGCTGATCAAACAAGTCGTCGATTCGGGGTAACGGGTATCTATTCTTGACGGTCACCTTGTTCAATTCGCGGTAGTCGATACATAACCGCAAGGTACCATCCTTCTTCCTCACAAACAACACCGGAGCACCCCATGGAGATGTGCTTGGTCTAATAAACCCGCTTTCCAGCATCTCTTCTAATTGGGCCTTGAGTTCTTTCAATTCTGCAGGAGCCATCCGATACGGACTCTTTGAAATTGGCGTTGTACCTGGTACCACTTCAATGCCAAACTCCACTTCTCGTTCTGGTGGTACCCCTACTATTTCCTCCGGAAACACGTCCATGAATTCCGACACCACTGGAATCGTACTCATCTCAGGAACTTCTGCAGTAGTGTACACTATTGCCGCCAAATATGCAGTGCATCCTGAATCGATCAGATGCCTAACTTCCACAGCCGAAATGCATGGTATTACCCCTCCAACCTTTCTGCAGTTCATCATGCACGACATACTACCTTTTGCGGTCACAAAACAAATCCTGCGGTGCGGACAGTCGATCGTCGCGGCATGTCTTGTTAACCAATCCATCCCCAATAGAACGTCGTAACCCGTGATCTCCATAACCAACAGGTCTATCTCGAGATCCCTTCCATCAACTCTGACTTTTCGGTTTCGGCATATGGTTATTTTTCGGTTAGTCGAACCGAAAGGGGTTTGAACACTCAGGACTTGGTTATTGGTTTCAGTTGACCAGTTATACTTTTCTACCCAAGCCTTCGATACAATGGAATGGCTACACCCAGTATCTATCAAACAATATGCACTCTCATCGGAGATAGAAAGTATACCTGTCATCACCTCAGCTCGAGAATCAGCCGGTTTCGAGCCTTCACCTTCCTCCAGAGCCCTCGTTGTGTCATATGCCACCTCTGCTATACCAAGCGCGTGGGCAGCCACTCGACCTCCAATCCTGCCTCCGTTGGTCTGAGAAGCACCTCGACCACGAAATGGTGGTCTACCGGATCCACGTCCCATGGGCCCTCTACCACCGCTGTCTCTGGGAAACCCTAGTGCCGCATTCGGGCACTCTCTCGCCCAATGCTCCATACTGCCGCAGGTGTAGCATGCTTGGTTGCGGCGTCTGCAATCTATCTCAGAGTGTGCCTGGTTGCACGAACGGCACCACACTGAAACAAAACCCGGCCGGAGTACCGGTCCTGCTATCTGTCTAGGAGGGGGTCTAGATGCCATAAACTGTCTCGGGGGTGGTCTAGCTGTCGACGGTCCTCCCCTTGACCTAAACCGTCGGTTTTGGTCCTCCCTCTGTTTCACATTCCTCTCCGTCATCTCCAACCTTCTTCTCTTGCTGTGCAACTCCACTTGCTCAGCGTGATCCATCATGGCCTGCAGCTCAGTAGCCATAGGGGTATCCACAATCATCGATATCCCCCCATCCAACCCGTCCAGGTACTGCCTATGGTACCTCACCACATCTGTCTGCACATCTATTGCGTACCTGGACAAGGCGAGAAACTCGTTGTTATAATCTGCCACTGCTCGCCCACTCTGCCTTAAGTCCAGAAATTTCCTCCGCAGCGCCTCTCGCTGGATATTACTCAGAAACCGTCGGGTGAATTGTTGCTCAAACCACTCCCACGGAATCTTCACTTCCTCCCCGACATAACTACGTCGGGCCCCATCCCACCAATACCTCGCACCACTCTCCAACTGCTGCTCTGCCAGCTCCACCATATCTTGTTCTGGTGCTCGACATAGCACCAGCTTTGCATTCATGCTTGCGAGCCATTCTTCAGCAGCGGCATACTCACCGGTGCCGTCGAAACGAGGCGGATGAAGGCGCATAAAGGAGTCATACAACCTTCTGAACTCCTCAGGAGCACCTCTTTGAACCTCCGGCACCACCTCACGCCTCTCTGCCTGGCGGCCTCTCTCGTAAGCCGCAATCAACCTATCATCTAGGTCTCGATCCCGGTTCTGCGCACCTCCAGCTCCAAGATCAACTCTCTGGACCTCAGGCCCAGCAGATCCAGCCTCACTCGCTTGAACGACTGGCTCGTTTGGTGGATCCTGGATAGGATCATGATTCCTGATTCTAGGTCGTCCCCTACTGCGACGTCCTTCCATAACTCTTAAATAATAAGAAAATATTCATTCAATTTGCATATACTCATTTTATAGAACGAACAAGTCGTTAACCGTGACAACCCCAAGTATAACGTACCCCACTCACGTATCCTATCAGTCTGGTTAGGGCTTAAAACCTTGAGCTCTGATACCACCGAAGAGAGCTGTCACACCCCGCGGCCACGGGTCGTAACAGTCTCCCGCCGTAAGCATACAACGCCGTGTATACTTACAAGGCTATTCAAATCTTACTCAACAATTAAGCATTCAATATGATAAACTAAGTTTATAGATACACAAATCAGAGTACACAGTCTGGTCAAAATATATTACAACATAAGTATCTCATCCGGATACCAACCATAAGGCCTACCCTAAATCTATACAACAAAACATATCTAGGGTTATCAAGTGGTAAGCTACTAAGGCCTACTACTCTCGTGCCTCTCCGGAATCAGTCGCACCAGTACCTGTAAAATAACCGGGAGGGTGGGGGTGAGAATAAATTCTCAGTACGAATTTTGCCACAGTTTAGACTATTGGACTTGCAATCAAACTCTATATTCAACAATGAAACCCAAACAATAACAGTTCAAACAGATATATATAATCATAAATAACAGAATGCCAATGCTCGACAACAGTTTAATCAACCTGAAACAATTTACGGAATTTCCAAGATGAATTTCAAACACAACATATATTTTGGCTTAACTCAATTCAATAACTCAATTCAATAGGGCTTGTAGCAATTACAGATGTTCTTTCGAGCTGAACCCTTATCAAACCCACATCTGTAGGGTTACTGACACCTACAGATGGCCAACCGCTGGACCCTTTATCTGACACCCATCTGCAATCGCTTGGCTTAACAGTTTATTAAGGTCTGGTTTGAATCATATAAAGAAAATCCTCTCTGGAATCATTCCAATAGTCGTAATATTCAATTGACATTTCAAATGCATTAACACGTAGGAGAATGCCACCGAGCCATAGACGTTACACATGTCACCCACGATTTCCAATCACATCTCATAACATAATCACCCTCCCTCGTCCCAACCGGTACTGGGAATATCGAGGGCCGTTCACCTAAGGCCATTTAGGATCCTGGGAATCCAAGTCAGCATACAGCCCGACTTGGCAAATTCATTGGATCCAAGTGCTTAACTTCGTAAATCCATTCACATACATATCAAATCATTTAGTTCGTGGTGACTTTCAATCAAGATCAGATCACAATAGATCAACATAACCTATAACCATACCAGCATGCAAATCATTCAATTCAGATCAATTCGAGTTTAATTTGATTGGGCTATGCAAATGCTCTACACAATTCAATGATGCAATCAATGATATTCAACATGACAAACGAATAAACAGTTTAATTCCTGAAAATAAAGTATCAAACAAGTCCAAGAATCCCGCACTTGTTTAAGACGAGCGTACCGCTTAGTTATGGATCAGGCGTCTCGAATTGCCTCGTTAAGTCTTGCTCGACCGGGCCTACACCTATATTATACGTATACTTGGTTTAATTCCGGTTCAGTGGTCTATACGTTCACTTTTAGTTTACCAATGGTTCATACAATCCTAATTCAATTCTTATGCTTTGGTATCGGTTCTTTTCGGTTCCTTCTTTCTTACTCAAAAACCTTTAAAACTCACACAACTTACTTCTGGGTCCCTCAAACCCTACACAATTCCACTTAGGTTACCATTCATTCACCGTTTCACTACTTTGGTTCTCGGTTCAATTCAATTTACCTTTGGGTTAACCCTAATTTGGTCAAAACCTCAATTTAACCGTTAAACGTTCTAAAAATTTACGATCAAGAGGCAACCCTACCGATTACAAGTCTAATTGGTCGGGTTAAACAAATCAAATCACGATTATGCCAACTTTCATTTTTGGCACGAAACCCTAGAAATCAGATTTCACAAATCGGAGGAAATCGGGAAAAAGATTGACCAATAAACAACCAAGGAGTGTAGAGGAACTAGTCCTCGAGAAATTCGAACACAAATCTCGAGTTTAAAACGAAAACCAGAGAAATCGAGAAATCATTGTAAAATAGGTGTAGATTCAGTCGAGTAGGACTTCGCTGGACATTTCGAGACGTGTGATCCTTAAATTAAGCGGTACGCTCGTCAATCAGGTGCGGGATTCTTGGACTTGTTTGATACTTTATTTTCAGGAATTAAACTGTTTATTCGGTTGTCATGTTGAATGCTTAATTGTTGCATATTTTGGAATTCATGCTGTAGATTGATTCTTGCATAAATGAGAATGATTTGAATTGTTTGGTTAAGGTTATTTGGCATGTTGGTATGGTTATTATTTGATTAGTTCTATTAATTGTTCTTGATGTGAATGAATCTGCCAGGCCGACCTGTTTAGGTGGCTGGATAAGGTGACGGTGACCTATCCGTTGACCTGTGTTTATGAATTTACCAGGTCGACCTGTTTAGGTGGCTGGATAGGGTGACGCTGCTGACTTATGCGTTTGACCTGTTAGAATTTGCCAGACCGACCTGTTTAGGTGGCTGGATAAGGTGACGCTGCTGACTTATGCGTTGACCTGTTAGAATTTGCCAGACCGACCTGTTTAGGTGGCTGGATAAGGTGACGCTGCTGACTTATGCGTTGACCTGTTATGATTTTGCGAGACTGACCTGTATGTGTGGCTTGGATATATTTGCTTGAGATTTAGCAAAGTTGACCTGTATAGGTAACTTTGATTCCATGTGATTGCATTTGTCACGTTGACCTGTATTGGTGACTTGTAACCGGACCTTAGGAAATGGTTAAGCCAAACAGCAATTGCAGATGGGTGTCTAATAAAGGGTCCAGCTTGGTTGGCCATCTGTAGGCGTCTGTAACCCTACAGATGTGGGTTTGATAACGGTTCAGCTCGAAAGAACATCTGTGGTTGCTACCAGTCATAATGAAATGAGTTAAGCCAAAATATATGTTGTGTTTTGAAATCCATCTTGGAAATTCCATAAACTGTGTTTCAGGTTGATAAATTGTTGTCGAGCATCGGTATTATGTTATTTATGATTATACATATATCTGTTTGCATTGTTATTGTTTGGGTTTCATTTTTGAATATAGAGTTTGATTGCAAGTCCAATAATCTAAACTGTGGCAAATTTCGCACTGAGAATTTATTCTCACCCCCTCTCCCCGATTATTTTTAGGTTCATTACACGGACGCAGCAAATGAGGATATTGGTAATGCATATAAAAGATCCACTGCCTTGCGTGTATATGTGACACTAGATAAATATACGCGGCAGGCTGTCAGACCCGGTGGATTTGGGGTGTGACACTATTTCCCCATGAAAACATCTTAATATCCAATATCCACATAAAATCTTAATATCCTTTCTTTTATCCCCTTTAATTCACTAAACTTGTAATTTAGACAAATATACCCCTTCATTTTAAATGAATATCTTCCTTTGAATGAGCAAAATTGAATAAAAGAGAAGCAAAAAGAAAATAGAGACTTCATCTTCTTCATCTCTATGTTTAAAGTCTAAACTCCTCCTTCGTCTACTCCAGTTGTGTATGGTTAATTTGATTAAATAGGAAATTAAATGACAAAATAGGACATCAACAGAGATTTACACCTTTAATGGTGATGTGCAATCATAGACAAGTAACTAAACATATTACACAAATACTTCGCCAATCACATCAGCTAACACAAAATGGAAATATATCACATTACATAATTCCATCCAACCACCAAATAAGCCAAAGATTGATAACATTTCATGAATCCAAATAACATAATAAAAACAAAATAAAACATTGTTCTTCAATCATCACTCAACAAGCAGACACAGCAAGCCACGTAGAGTGCTTATTCATGATTGAAATCTGAATTCATGAAAAAGAAACCCCAAAAAGAAAAAAGAAAAAAGAAAAATCAAACTTAAAACATAAAACATAACAGTATAAACCTTAGTTAGGTGCTTCCAAAATCAAAAGCTTAGACCTTGTAAATAATCATTGCACTTTTCGATATTCGCTGATTGTTGTCATTTTCACAAATTTCAGCATTTTGCATCAACCTTATAGTAAGTAGACAAGAGGAATTGGAGAAGAAAATAATTTCTATTCTGATTTGTACAATGAGCATATTTAAAAGCATATTGCATCAATCACTAGTCTATCCTAACTATATTTCAGTCATTTAAATAGAGTAAGCACTATATATATAGATAGTTCATTGTTTTCATTTTACAAATTGTACGAAGGGTTAGAATATTTTCAGTTTTAAATTATTTGCATTAACTTGCAATAAAATATATACCATGAATAACGTATAGGATAATATTCTAAGAAATTATAGTTGTCAGGTATGTCTGCCTTAATTTGAAAATTATATTACTCAATATATTTCAGTTGATTTTTGGAATAAATCATTTCCGTTAGAAAAATAAAACTGGTTAATTAAGATATCTATTGGATTTGAATGTAATAATGATTCTCTTAAATTCTAATAGTAACCGAAACAATAATGATTAATAAAATCAATTAATATCTACTCTCTTACGGTTAGGGATATATAATTAATCCAGATTCAGTTAAGCCAATTTCATTCACTTTGAATCCAAAGAGAAGAAAAAGAAATATATATTCTTTCTATTATTTTCATCTCTCTCAACCGATAAAAAAAAAAAAAGCATATGTTTTAAATTTCAAGTTTCATCTCCTAATTAATAATACGGTCAGAGTATAAAGGTTTTAAAAAAAAACCAGAGTGTAAAGGTAATAATATATTATAATTTATTTCCAATAAATTTTGTTTGATACAATAATATTAATTTAAATAACAGTATTTTTTTTCAATTTTTAAATGCCATAATTACATCTTTAATGTTCATAATTATCTTTAATGATCTGAAAAATTAAATGAATAATACAAGCATAAGAAAATATTGATGTACGCTTAAATGCAATAATAGTGTGTATTTTCAAACTTTACCCAACGAACTAAATTATTTCTATATTAAAAATATATATATTTTGACTATACTAATATGGGTACTGAGACTCCTCTAAGTCTTCTATATATAAGTAAGAAATAATATTGTTATTAAAATTTATGTCAGTGAAGTGATTAAGTCATTTTAATTTGCTAAATAAATGAATATATTTGTTTAATTTTTAGATTACATAAAAGTAATTGACATCTAAAATAAAACAAATAAAACCTCCATTGAAACAATTTTCAGATTTGATTAATATTGTAGGATTCAAATTTTATAGATATAACAATAAATCAAAATATTTAATATTTTGTTGTCATATATGAGATTAAATATATATTATTATAGTCTGAAAGACTACTAAAGTAAAATTGATGATATTCAATACTTCTGAAAATAAAGAAGAAAGAGAAATGTGGGGGTATAATTTAAAAATAATATTAATTAAAATAATTGTGATTAATTTTATTCATTGAGTTCATTTTAATCAATTAATAATCATGATGACTAGTTAGCATACATGATTCATAATGTTATGTTAGGAAATAATTAAATAAGATGTCAATCTTATTTTTGATATATAACAGAATAATATGAGGTTCAAATGATTATTAAAATATTTATAAATCTACCCTAAGTTATATATGGCATGAAATTATTAATGCATAAATTAAATTTTAATATTGATTATGCATTTATAGAATGCAAAACATTATGTTATATATAGTTAATTGTGGAGATTAAAATGTTAAAGAAATATTAAATTAACCCTACGATATGTATGGCATGAATATTTAATATATGTCCTTATTTTTAATTTTATGAGAAATTTTGATATAAGTCTAATAAGAGAACGAAATGTGGGGGTGTGAAATATAATGTACTCATTTAATTGATCATGATAACTAATATATTTGATTATGATTATGGCTAATATGTATTAAATGAGATTACATTATAGTTTTCTCGTATATTGCAAAAAAAAATACGAGAATTTAAATATATCATGACATGAGGTGATAAAAATTCATTGAGATATACTATGCTTAATATATCATGATGTTTTAAATTACGTTGATTGTATTAGAATGCATGATTTTGACATTCTAAGTACTATTGTTGTGAGCTCATATATTTTATCCTAAAGTATGTGTGATTAATTTTATGTCATATGATGCTACAAAATTAATGATATATATATATATATATATATATATATATATATATATTTTTTTTTTTTTTTTTTTTTTTTTGAAAGCATTATTTCTGATTATAATTATTTGATGAATATTATTTTGCAAGTCTTTTTTATCAATAAAAAGTTTACTTGCATGCTCGAACAAGAAATGATAATTCATTGACGTGAAAATGTTGATGATGGACAAAAAATTAGTCCTTGTGAACATAGGAAGAAAGTCCTAAAGTCATCGAGGGGGATGGGATTTAGCCTAATGGGCCAATCTGGTGTGGGAACCCAACCTCTGTGATGGGAGATCCCCTGAAGGGGGTTCAATGGGTAAGAACAAGCAGATAGGTTGGCCAAGAAGCACAAGAATATTTGAGATATGGAACTTCTGTTCCAAACCCATCCCTATGGTGATCAGTGCTTCTGTGTAGTGTAATAAGATGAGTGTCCCAAGTCGGTAATTCGCGAGATGTGACTCTACACACATCCCAGAGGGAACTCTTCTATATGAGAATGACCGTATATAAAAGGCCGCGGCTACTGAGTTTAGGCAACCCGTAGAATATTCTCATGAAAAAAATCAAGTTAATGTGCATGGCCTCAAACGCACAACCCGCGATGTAGTTTTTCTGTACTGTGTGTGTAATAATGTTAGTTCTGATCAAAGGAATCATTGTTCAAGACCTGGTTCACTCCGATCTCCTCGGACTGAAATTATTGACACTAAGCGAAATCAAAACATTTTGCCCAATGCACAGTATAAACAATGGTAGCAGAAATATTTATATATATATATATATATATATATATATATATTGTTTTAAATTTAAATTTTGAGTTTTGTGGGGGATTGTTGGAAATATATTTTGAAAACACAAAATTTTATATAAATAAATACTTATTTTGATATTAACATTTTTAACTTTATGAATTATGGAGCTATTAGTGAAATCATATACAAGCTCATTGTTTGTTTCCACAGAAGATCAAATTAATAATTAGAAATGAGCTGGTAACTCATTGATACATTCATATACAAATTAAAATAATAAATGCTCCAGCTTCAAAAACGTTCAAATAAATTGATCCGTTTGAAGCTGCTGTATGATCCGTTCATATCCATTAATAAAAAACGGTAATATAATGAATATCATTTTAATTGTTATGAATGTACAAATTTATTGACATCTATGTTATTTGCCTATAAATAACACATATCATTTGGAGAGCAATTATCTAACAATGAATATACTCTCTTCTTCCTATTAGCTCCATATTTCATAAATTCAATTTCTATTCTCTCACAAACAAATATTTTCTTTATAAAAAACATATTATCCTGCTATCATTGTTGAAAGAAGCTACATCAACCTCTACCACGGTTGAGCCCGAAGGTAGAGGAATACCGGCGTAACTTGGGGCAAACTTAACCGATTATTCCTGCGCTTAGGACGGGAAGTTGCCTTAGGTCCGCATTTTGCAGCTCCGGGTAATAAAATTTTTAATTATATTCTTGATTATATTTTTAATATAATTGTTATTTATTTTATTGATCAAAATTCAGATTTAAAATTAGTTGGTAAGTTCATATTTTTCCAACAGTTGTTACCATCGCTATTAGTTGAAATAAATTAAAATGATCATTCTGTTTGAGTTACGTCAAGAAGCCTCTTTGTTTGTTTAATTAAAACTGGACCGGTCCAGATATTTCATAGCAAGATCAACGGAGGAGGAGTTTAAATGTGGAGATGAAGAAGATGAAGCATCTTTTTGTTTTTCTTTTCTCTTTTATTCAATTTTGTTCATTTAAGGGAGATCTCCATTTGAAATAAAGGGGTATATTTGTCTAAATAACAAATTTAATGAACAAAAGGGGATAAAAGAAAGGATGTTAGATTTCTGTGGGGATATTGGATTTTAAGTTGTTTTCACGAGGAAATTGACTATTTTAAAAGTTTACATGGGTACCCTAGAATTTTTCCCTATTTCTTTGTGTATTGCTGAAAAAAAAATTAAAATATTTTGGATTTTAGTTATTGATCTCGATTTAAAAGTCACTTCCAAATAAATAAGAAAATTATTGTGGTCCTTCTAGTACATTCAAATTCTAAAATAAAATTGATTTTACATTTCGACTCTGCCTTCTACTCATGAGTATTATTAACATGAGTATGAATTTCTGTCTTTTGAAGCTAAATTGGTAAACTTTTATTTAGATTATTATTATATCCGGTAAATCAACAACACATGATTAAAATTTTCTGAACATAATTGCTAGTCCATATCGTATCTCTTAACTTTCTAAAATATTTTTGTTTCCGTTGTCTAACTGTCTGATCAAAGCGTCAAAAGAAAAGAGTCTATATGATATTAACAAAAGAGGAGGGTTCAAATGCACCCAAAGTGGAATTTAATTTTTTGATTTGAAACTGGACTTCAGCTTGGGTCCGATGCCCATTGGACCCAAAGTGGTTCCAATGGGTTCGCTCACCATCAGATCTGTTTTAAGATTCGTGCACACGAATTTTAAAGCATATACAAAAGTGTGAGCGCGAATCCTAAAGCAGATCCGATGGTGAGTGAACTCATTGGAACCACTTTGGGTCCAATGGGCATCGGACCCAAGCTGAACTCTTGAAACTGGGGGATATATCCAGAAATCCGGATCCGTAATTTAGGGATTATCCACTCCGATCGAATTACACGGATTCGGATTCGGATCGGTTTACAGCCCTAGGTAGGGTCCACTGGAAAATAATTTAGAAATGAAATAAAAGGAATAGATGTGGATCAGGCAATATTGTCGTTCGTGTGGTCGGTTAATTTATTTTCTTCATTATAATCAATTATATTTAATTATTAACGTAAATTTTCAATTTCCAATTGAATTAAAGGTTTCGAGTGTATTGAAATTTTCAATTAAGTATCATGTGCTAAGATATGAATTTCCATATATATTTATATATTAGAATACATTTTAATTGCTCTTTATTAATGGTTTATAACTAATTAAAAAAAGTTTAAGCCGCATCTGGAATTATCATGTGACAGCCGCATCTGGAAAGATAGTTATCATTAGGTTGGCCGAGTTATGATAAGGAGAATAAAAATATTAAATTAGTGGTGGAGACCTTAATTAACCGGAGATATCATTAGTTGGACATCCAATACAGAAATAATAAAATTAATTAGAAGAATTTATTTTTTTAAAGTATCTGGATCGGTTCTGTCTAAACAACTGATCCAGATAACTATCTGCATCGGTTCTCTGTTAAAACCCGATCCAAATAGTTACCTGGATCGGTTATTATATAAAGAACTGATCCAGATGATATTATTTAAATTAACTTATAATTTATTTTTTTAAAGTATCTGGATCGGTTCTCTGTTAAAAACCGATCCAGATAGTTATCTGGATCGGTTATGATATAAAGAACCGATCCATATATTATTTTTCAAATTTTCTTTTCATGTTATAAAAGTAAATTACATATAAAAACAGAAAGCAAAATGTAACCTTGATTTATTAAGAATTGTTGCATGTCATGGTAGTTATTATAGTGGTTGCTATGGCCAATCATACACAGATACATGTCAGTGTTGCTATTAGTGTCAATAGTTATTAATTGTTGACGACTGTTAATTGGTTGATACTAGTTGCACTTAATTACATGTCTGCCAATTCTGGTACGTGTTGAGAAATTAAGAAATATAATTATGAGAAAAATGAATTTTATTGAATGTTTTTTTTTAAATTTATTATGTATATTTATACAAACTAATTAAGGCTCAAGGAGCCGTTATTGTAACGTTGGTTTTGTTTTTGAAATACATACAAGGACATATTCTCTTCTCCTTCTTTTTTAATTCTAGTCCTTAATCTATGACGATGATTAATCTCAGATTGTAAATTAATATCCAGCAAATATTCTTCTATTTCCGTATATTTTATTTTATTAATTTCTATGAATAAAAAAATTCTCCTTGTTTATATCCATTTTCTTTCTTGGTAAAAAATTATTTTGTAAAACTTTTCTTGTTTATATCCATATTCTTTCTCGTAAAAATTTATTTTCTTTCTTGTTTATATCCATTTATTTTGTAAAAAATTTCTTTCTTGATAAAAATTCTCCTTGTTTATATCAATAAGGTGTGTTACCATAAAATGGTGCAATTGTATCCCTCCTCATTTATTATTATTATAATTAATCATGTTAATACAAATATAAACCTGTGGGAAAAATTAAGACACTTAGATTATGACTGGAAACACAACATGCATGTGAAATAGAAAATATAATTTGTAACGTGAAAAAAAATAATGATAAGTAGACGGTTTTAATTATTGGGTTCATTTTCACTTCGAGAGAAGTTAAAACTGATCGGTGGTCAGTATGTCCAAATATAATAAGGAATTCAAGCCTTAATTATTTTATCAAATGCGGATTAAAATCATGTCAGTTTAACATTTAAAATTAGGCCTCTAAATGTAAACCACCTATTATTGTTGCTTCATAAAGCTTTGTTCATGAATTGAATGTTTATTTATATATCATTTTGTTGCCTTGAGTATTATTGAATTTATGGATCATTTCGAGTTCATGACTGAAATTGTGAAACTCCATAATATAGATAATATATACTCTTAAAAGGTCACTGACCAAGGTAATTAGCAGGAACACTAATTACCGCGATAAGGTTAGTATGTGGATTAAAAGATGGTTAAGTTTTACAAACCACCTGACACAAGATGTCATTTTAATCACATAGATACATGTTCTAGGAACATGGTATTTGACAGACCCCGAATGAAACATTAAATAGAATTGTGTTCGTGTCATTTATGTTTTCATTCAGTGTCAGGTTCTACAGTATGAGGTATTTATCGTTCCCACTGAGAAATATGTATGTGTGATTGTTATCTACCGCTGTCTGTAAAAAGCAGTCATAACGGTAGCTTTTCCATATGTATAGCTTAGCTGAGGAAGTGATAGTTTACCAAGAATACTATTTGTCCCTCGTATCTCTATACGAGCGATAGCATCACTGGGCCCCTTGGTAGAGTTAGATTATCTGCTAGCGGTATAATTACAAGAGTAATTATATTTGATAATCTGCTCAAGATCAAGAAAAGATTCAGTTAGCAAGGATGACACACATCTACCTTGAAACTGATCTAATAGCTCTGAGACAGAAAAACAGACACAAGTAAATTGTTTACTGGATCGTGATATTGTACAGTACAGCATCATCTGTGTAATTGGATGGTTATGATGTGTTGCCAGATGCCGCTCATGATTATAGAACTTAAAATAGTTTTAACTCTATTTACCAACATAACACAGATCCTATTGGGTCACACCATATAGGAGTTAATCGGAGAATCTTATTGTGATTGATTATAAATTGGTTAATTTATAAACGTTGGTTAATTTATAAACGTGTGTGACACGTTGTATAAAAGTTAACCGGTTAATTTATAAATGTGCATGACACATTGTATAAATTATCGAAACAACAACCGCAAGAAAAATATATATAATTGTTCATAATAATTATACGAATATTATTTGTATTCGGGCCGAGGGCATTCGGGTCTTTTCAGATTCGTGCTTATCCGCATGACATGTCATTGATCCTATCCAGATGACACGTCATCGATCTTATCCACATGACATGTCATCCTTATCCATTCAATGACATATCTTGTAAATAGGCCGAACTTGGAGGGCATTTTGGTCTTTTGGCAACCGACCCTAAACCCTATAAATAGGGGTGGAGGGGTAGAGAGAAATTGGCTAATTCACTCATACCGTTTCGTGTCGAAACGGATCAGTATTTTCTCTCTTTCTCGGTTTCTCTACCAAATAGTGTTTCGGTTGAGAAAAGAAAGTTATACGTAGTTGACGTATAATCTTGCGGGTTGTTGTGAAGTATATTTACGGGATCGATGAATAGTGTTTTACCTAATTCCGCGGTATGTTAGTTTTGCTTATTGATGAAACTGAGCAACCGAAAATTCGTGTTTATGGGTTTTCGTCTTTTTCCCGTGAATAGTGTTTTGCAGAATTCCGCGGTTTACGGTATTTCTGGCAGAAGAAATAAACCGCTCTCCGGTTAGTCCTGGTGGATAACCGATAGAGGTATCACACGTGTGATACTCCGAGTCGATTCCTTCCCTGGTGAGGCTCTACTCGTTCAGTCTGCATTCCAACTGTGATTTGGAAACAAGGTATAAATATGCTATATTAATCTATTTAATTGGTAAGTAGATTAAAGTTTTAGAAATCAATCATGGAGTATATCTGTAAAAAGGATTAAATTGGGTTTTGATGCCAAAGGAATACTGAAGGTGGACCGCCTTGGAAAGTTTCCTGACATACCGCGTTTAATCCTGAGCTTAAGTTGGCTGTAGAAATTTTTGTTCTACGGTCATTCCGCAGCTTAAGCCTAAACGGGTTTTGGTTACAGCACCGTAAACCCCAACAACAATCCCCCATTTCATCCCCCAGTCATTAACTACTTCAATAACTACTAACTACCTAGGGGGACCACTTACTATTTGGAGACCACATAATATTTGAAAGATTTTACAACTGGCGCGCGCAAGTATTCATCTATAATGCATCAAGTATTCATATATAACACATCAAGTATTCATACCTAATATATCAAGTATTTTAAAAAAAAAACTGGACACGTTTTTAGAGGTGAGATTTTTTTTTCTTCATTCAATCTAATCAATATTTCTGACGATCGGTGAGGAATTTTGCAAATCTAAAACCACGAATATTTTTGACATAATTTTATCTTTAATATGAGATCCATGATGATATACTTTCGAGTTGTCCATTGTACAAGTATTCATTCTTATCGAGAAAATATTCATCCTCGTCGTGCAAGTGCAAATATAGAAACTGGACACATCACTCATCCATTTTTACACGTTTTTAGAGGTGGTTTTGTCACACCCCGCGGCCACGGGATGCGACAGTCTCCCGCCGTAAGCATACAACGCCGTGTATGCTTACAAGGCAATTAACAATTCAAACCAAACAACACACAATTCAAAACAAGTTTCTAATATAAAATCAGAGTACATGGTCTGGACAGTAAATAATACAACATAAGTATCTCATCCGGATACCAACCATGATGCCTACCCTAAAACTATACACCAAAATATCTAGGGTCCTGAGATGGTAAGCTACTATGGCCTACTACTCGCGTGCCTCTCCGGAATCAGTCGCACCAGTACCTGTAAAATAACCGGGAGGGTGGGCGTGAGAATAAATTCTCAGTGCGAATTTGCCACAGTTCAGACTATTGGACTTGCAATCAAACTCTATATTCAACAATGAAACCCAACAATAATAATGCAAACAAATATATATAATCATAAATAACAGAATGCCAATACTCGACAACAATTAATCAACCTGAAACACAGTTTACGGAATTTCCAAGATGAATTTCAAACACAACAGATATTTTGGCTTAACTCAATTCATTAGGGCTTGTAGCAATCACAGATGTTCTTTCGAGCTGGACCCTTTATCAAACCCACATCTGTAGGGTTACTGACACCTACAGATGGCCAACCAAGCTGGACCCTTTATCTGACACCCATCTGTAATCGCTTGGCTTAATAGTTATTAAGGTCTGGTTCAAGTCACATAAAGAAAATCCTCTTTAGAATCGTTTCCAATATTCGCAATATTCAATTGACCTTCCAAATGCATTAACACGTAGGAGAATGCCACTGAGCCATAGACGTTACACAAGTCACCCACGATTTCCAATAACATCTCATAACATAATCACCCTCCCTCGTCCCAACCGGTACTGGGAATATCGAGGGCCGTTCACCTAAGGCCATTAGGATCCTGGGAATCCAAGTCAACATACAGCCCGACTTGGCAAATTCATTGGATCCAAGTGCTTAACTTCGTAAATCCATTCACATACATATCAATTCAAATCGTGGTGACTTTAAATCAAATCAGATCATAATAGATCGACACAACCTACAACCATACCAGCATGCAAATCACTCAAGTCATATAAATTCGAGTTTAATTTGATTGGGCTATGCAAATGGTTTACTCAATTCAATGATGCAATCAATGATATTCAACATGACAAATGAATACACAGTTTAATTCCTGAAAATAAAGTATCAAACAAGTCCAAGAATCCCGCACCTTATTATGACGAGCGTACCGCTTAGTAACGGATCGGGCGTCTCGAATTGCCTCGCTAAGTTTTGCTCGACCGAGCCTACACCTATATTATACGTATACTTGGTTTAATTCGGGTTCAGTGGTCTATACGTTTACTTTAGTTTACCAATGGTTCATACCGTCCTAATTCAATTCTAATGCTTTGGGATCGGTTCTTTTCGGTTCCTTCTTTCTTACTTAAAAATCTTTAAAACTCACACAATTTATTTCTGGGTCCTTTAAACCCTACACAATTCCATTTAGGTTACCATTCATTCACCATTTCACTACTTTGGTTCTCGGTTCAATTCAATTTACCTTTAGGTTAACCCTAATTTGGTCAAAACCTCAATTCAGCCGTTAATTATTCTAGAAATTCAGGATCAGGAGGTAACCTTACTGATTATGAGTCTAATCAGTTGGATTAAACAAATCAATTCACGATTATACTCAATTTGGGTTTTGGCTCGAAACCCTAGAAATCAAAAATCCACAAATTGGGAGGAAATCGGGAAAAAGATTGAAAATAAACCAGCAAGGAGTGTAGAGGAACTAGTCCTCGAGCAATTCGAACACAAATCTCGAGTTTAAAACGAGAATCTGAGAAATTGAGAAATCTGAGCTTTTCGAGAGAAATAGAGAGAGAAAGAAATACCAAATAAGAGGGTTAGGAGAGATCCTCGGCTGCTTTCTTGGTTCCAAACTTGATTTCTCGCAACAATCGAGAGTCTGAAAGAAACAGAAACTCACACGCTCTTTTTCCTCTCTCTTGGGCGAAAATTACTTGAAAATGGTGAAAATAATGAAGTGGGAGAGAGAGAGGGTCTGATTTGAGTTTTAGGGTTAAAATTACCCTGAATGCGGATGCACCCATCCGCACTGCGGGTGGCTTGACCTGCACTCAGCACTTGGTCATTTTCGGAAGTGAAATTTAACACAGAAACCATACGCAGTGCGGGTGGCTTCACCCGCACTCGGGACTTAGGCAAGAGTTCAGGAAAAGTCCGAGCGTAGTGCGGATGAATTCCACCCGTAGTGCGGGTCAACCTCATCCGCACTCAGTACTTAGCCGATTTCAGGAAATTCAGTTCGATACAGGAATTCATGAGTACGGCTGAACCCATCCGCAGTGCGGGTCACTCACCCGCACTCAGCACTTAGTCAAATTTTCAGAATTTCAAATCAACACATGTTTGCATGAGTGCGGACGCACCCACCCGCAGTGCGGATCAACCCATCCGCACACAGCCTATAAAATCTCAAAATCTCGAAATTTCAACGCGGTTTTGATTCATACTTAATTTACTTATTTAGAGGAACCTTAATTAAGGTTTAAACTTCCATTTTATTAGCACAATTTTTGATTCTTGCTTTTAAATCCTTTGACTTTAATTATTAAAATTTCGTAACGTAACAGGTTTTTTTTCTCCGTTCAATATAACCAATATTTCTGACGATCTATGAGGAATTTTGCAAATCTAAAAGCACGAATGTTTTCTACACAATTTTATCTTTCAAATGAGATCCATGATGACATACTTTCGAGTTGTCCGTTGCACAAATATTAATCTCTTATCGAGAAAGTATTAATCCTCATCGTGTAAGTGTAAATATAAAAACTGGGCACATCACTCATCCATTTTTTACATGTTTTTAGAGGTGGGTTTTTTTTTTCTCCGTTCAATCTAACCAATATTTCTGACTATCTGGGAAGAATTTTGCAAATATAAAACCACGAACGTTTTCTACACAATTTTATCTTTCAAATGAGATCCATGATGACATACTTTCGAGTTGTTTGTTGCACAAGTATTAATATCTTGTCACTCAAGTATTCATACATAAGATATTAAGTATTCATTTATACACATTGAAGTATTAATATCTAAGACATCAAGTATTCATTCATACATCTCTATTTTTTTTCAAAATTTGTTTTTATGTCATTTATTTAATACGCAGTGGACTAATTCACCATTAATAAAGCTTTGTTCTTTGCAAAACTCGCTACTTCATGAGGAAGGGGAACATAAACATGAAAAAGATTAATTGCATATACATATACAAAATTATTTTGATACGATCGACAGTGACGGATCTGACCCGGTAGAGACGTGCTCTAGTATTCATTCAAACACATTGAAGTATTCATTCATACACGTTGAAGTATTCATTCCTGGCAGAGGCGTGCTTGATTGGGATGGAGTGACGGATGATCTCCGGCAGAACGTTTGCTAGAGCAGGAGCAGCAGGCATAGAGGAAAAAAACCGAGGCGAAAATGTAAGAGGGAGGGAGCTTATTGTATTTATCATTTCAAGGTGGGAGAGGGAGGGGAGCTTATCAATGGAAAAACGGAGGTGGAGGAGGAGGTGGGATGCGGAGGTGGGAGAGGGAGGTAGAGGCGGAGGTGAGGTGAGGTGAAGGTGAGAGAGGGAGGTGGGAGGCGAGGTGGGAGAGGGAGGCGGAGGTGGGAGAAGAAGATGGAGGTGAAAGAGGAAAATAGAGGTGGAAGAGAAAGGGAGAAAGATGAAAGAAATAAAGGTTGTTAAAAATAGTAGTTATAGTTATAGTTAAAATAGAAAGTTAGTTGGGGGATGAAATGGGGGATGGATAGGTGGGGATATTATAATTACCCTAAAAAATAATCGATCCTAAAAGTTTTGTTTTTTCATAACCTAATTCTAAAAAAAAATATATACTTTTAGGATCGGTTATTTATTAATAACCGACCCTAAAAGTTTTTTTTTTTTTAGAATTAGGATCTGAAAAAAAAAACTTTTAGGATCGGTTATTTATTAATAACCGATCCTAATTTTTTTTTTGAGAATTAGGATCGGTTGTTTAGAGAGAACCGATCCTGATACTATTAGGATTGGTTCTAAGCTAATAACCGATCCTAATATATGATAATTAGGATTGGTTCTTAGCTTAGAACCGATCCTGATACTATCAGGATCGGTTTTTAGAGAGAACCGATCCTAATACTTATGTAGCGCTAGAGGTACTGATCCAAAATATTTGAGTCTCAACTCATCCCTCTCTCTCTCCCCCTCCCTCTCCTGCGTGTCTCTCTCTTTCTCTATCTCCGTCTCTCCCTCTCCTCCGTGTTTCTCTTTCTCTGTCTCCGTCTCTCCCTCTCAAAGCCGCTCTCCCTCTCGCCTCACCCTCTCCGCTTAGTAAGCTTTACTATTAATTTTAGGTTTATTAACAAAGTAGATTTGCATGTGAACTAAAAATAAAATTACTTAAATAACCCTGCAAATTCTAGTCCATTAATAAATCAGAAAATGGTTGTTTCCGGATATTCCTCAAATTCTTATCTCTAAGAAAAAAAAGCAGTTTTGTCCGAAATTTTTATTTAATATAAAAAATATAAAATTTTCAAATCTACACACGTTTTGAATAAAATTTCAAATTTGCCAAATTCGGTAATTAATTTACCGAAATAAGCCCTATGTACGATAAATTATTCAACAAATTTAAAATCCTATTTCTGATAAATAATTTATCAGAAATAGAATCTTTTTATTTTATTTTTATTTTAATTAAATAGAAGATGTTATAATTTTATTTTTCTATTAAATATTAAAAATATTTTCATATTTCTTTAATAATATATAAAATACTATATAATTGAATTTATTAGAAAGACCGCGACAAATAACCCATATCAACATTTTTTTCAGGCCAGATTTTTTTGCAGCTGTAAGAAAAATTAAAATATTTCTTTAAGAAAATTTCTAGTGTATCCATGTAAACTTTTAAAATAGCCAATTTTCCCATGAAAACATCTTAATATCCAATATCTCCATAAAAACTTAATATCCTTTCTTTTATCCCTTTAATATACTAAATTTGTAATTTAGACAAATAGACCCTTTCATTTTAAATGGAGATCTCCCCATGAATGAGAAAAATTGAATAAAAGAGAAGAAAAAAGAAAAGAGAAATTTCATCTTCTTCATCTCTATGTTTAAAGTCTAAACTCCTCCTTCGTCTACTCAAGTTGTGTATAGTTAATTTGATTACATAGGAAATTAAATGATAAAATAGGACATCAACAGAGATTCGCACCTTTAATGGTGATGTGCAATGATAGACAAGTAACTAAACATATTACACGAATACTTCGCCAATCACATCCGCTAACACAAAATGGAAATATATCACATTACATAATTCCATCCAACAAGAAAATAAACCAAAGATTGATAACATTTCGTGAATCGAAATAACATAATAAAAGCAAAATAAAATATTGTTCTTCAATCATCACTCAACATGCAGACACAGCAAGCCATGCAAAGTGCTTATTCATGATTGAAATCTGAATTCATGAAAAAGAAACCCCAAAAAGAAAAAAGAAAAATCAAACTTAAAACATAAAACATAACAGTATAAATCTTAGTTAGGTGCTTCCAAAATCAAAAGCTTTGACCTTGTAAATAAGGGGTTGTCTACAGTGCAGTATATGGATTTTGGCTGTAGTACAGCAAAAAAAATAACCCTTCATTTTATAATCGAACAAGTGTGATTATTAGAAATTTTAACAGTATTTCTTCGTTATATTTAACAGAAATGCTAGTCGGAAGGCCAAATTGGTCATTTTATAATGAACCGCGTATTTCATACTCTCAGACATATCCTCTCCACCTCTCCCTCTTCGCCGTTTTTAAACGGACGTGCCCACCCCCTCCTCCTGTCTGTATGGGCAGCCGAGCAAACGCTGCCCCTCTCCGCCATTTTTTTCGCTCTCTCTCTCTACCGAGCACTATGTCCAAAATCCACTCTCTCTCTTAGCCCAAGCACTGAGCACAAACCTACCCCGCTGTCTCACTCTCTGAGCCCAAGCACCACTAACGCCACTGATGACTCAGATATCGCATTCCGATTCTAAAACCCTAGGAGAAGGATCTGATGGGTCAAGTGGTCCTTGATTTGCTCAACGATGAGCTCACGAGATTGCTCAAGTTGAAATTAAGGGATTTCTAGAAAGGAGGTATTGCTTGTGTTTATTAATTGGTAAATGTTTTCTTTTGTACCTCAAATGTAAGGAGGCTGAAGTAATTGGGTAATCTGATGAAACGTAATGGCACATAGGTACTTGTGGATTATAAATGGGATGATCAAGGGTTCATTAGTCTGATTAGTGCTTAGTGGGTAATTTTGCTTTGATAATTTTTGAAGCAATGAACCAGAAGAAATAAATGACCATGCAAAGTTAGATATTTCAATTTCTAATTTTTTTTATATAAGCTTATGACTTAAACATTGAGAATAAATAAGATCTTATGAAGTATTATTCTCCTGCCCACATTGATTATTTTCTTCTTTTTCAATCCACTGGCAAGGAATTCATCATTGCATGCATTTCTGGACAGTTACCTATATACAATCTCAATACAGGTGGTATGATCTGCCACATAGGGGCCCGAAGCAGACAGTTGCTGGTGTAGTACTTGGAGAAATAAATATATACCAGTAGGTACCTCAATTGGTTTTGTTTGGTTTCCTTGCTGGCACAAGATTGGCCTTGGTTTGTTTGACATGGGAGCATACTGTTTACCCCATTTATCAAACCTGGTGACCATGGATCAAATCATCAACTCAAAAGGGAGATGTCAGCTGTTATCAGAATACTGCTTTCGCATTGTAGACCTTGTATCTTTGCATAACTCTTTTCTCACGTGCTCTTATTTAGAACAGTAATTTTAAGTAGTGATCATAAGACAATGGCTGACTGGTTCTGATGACAAGTAGAAGGGTTATGACATTGCAAAAATAAAGAAAAATGATGTAATAGTATAGAGGAGTGATGGCTGGTATGGTGTTATGATCCTACCGGTACGCAACTAGGATTGCTGGTATGAGTTTGGCAGTATGTTGTTTGCTATTTTATTTCTTTTTCTCATTGAGACTAGTTGTATGTGATTTAATTTGAAGCCTTTTATATTTTGTTGTTTTTTTCTACATTTCATATGTTGTAATGGATGTTTCTATGTATTTAATATATTATTTGTCTATCATTTTTACTCCCACATGTATTACAAATTGCTTATTAATAGCACAAATATAGATTCTCTTAGTAACAGTATCTCAAGACTTTCTTTCTTTTTAGAAAAATAAAAAATAAAAATCAATCTACTTGAGAAAAAAAGAATAGAGTCATACTTGTGTCATTATTTTACAAATGAACATTTTGAAAAAGACCAAACAAAAAGTAATGTTATATAAATTTCTTCGAATGGTAAGAACTTGAGAAAAAAAATGATACATGCAATGTTATTACTATATAAAAGATTTATTTAAAAGATGGAGAAGCAAACAATCAACATGTGACACATAATATAACAGATATCATTACTATACAAGCATGGTTGCGTTTGATAATTTACAAGTGTTTATTCAATTCAACTATATTTTATTTTTCTATAAAACTAGAAACCCAGTTCTGCGTCTCTCCTGTCCATTATACAATCACACCCTTCAAATGGTGAATTAAAATTTAAATAACAATACAAGCAACAACGCATTGCACAATACTCTTCCCCACCAGCGACACCTTACCCCACACCAATATGCAAATTCTGCTATGGAAGCTGCTACCGCAACTCCTGCAGTGGCTTCTCCATAATTGCACCCATACCAGTACATGTACCTGCACTGTTTACCAGTACTCTCAATCAACTTTTGTCTCTCTTAAAGCAAATCCCAACCCTAGTTTCTCCAACTCACGTACATTGGACACTTTGGCTCTTGTCTTGACCACCTTAGACATGGCTTCGTATTCATCTTTGCCTCCGCCTTCCAAAAATGCCCCTATAATACAGCCTTCATTAACCCAGTACACACCAAAACGGCAATTAGGGAAATCCCCAAAATGAACTGCTTCTCCAACATTTTCCCCATAAAATTGCCATGATAAGGCAAAAACCCTTAGTAGAAGAACAGTAAGTAGTCCAGGTCACTAGTTTCATCATGTGCCATTATTGCTGAGACAGCATGCCTATTAAATTGACAACAATACAATGTGTAAAATATTAGATGAAATATATAAGAAGTCTAGTCAGATTCATATCAGAGTTGTAAGAATTTTCTCTCTTTTTTGTGAAACATGTTAAATTTTCAAATATGGCATATGCCCTAGAGAGTCAATTATATCCTTTATTTGAAATAAGGGTCTCCTATTATAAAGTATGACAATGAAACTAAGGTGAAGTAGGCAAAAAGTGCTGAGATTAAGCTTGCAATATCCAACTAGATTGCTCTTCGAAAATTTGTTCGTCTGAAAACAAAAAACAAGTGGACAGCTAAGAATAGAAATATAGAATGATGTCCAATTGCTTAAATTACAAAGATTTAATGAAAAGTTATATGCAAGCTAACCAGAAAACATCTAACAAACACTAGTTAGACGAAAGTTAAAAATTCAATTCTCTCAAGCCTCGTCAATCTTTTGATGTGTATTTGCTTAAAGAAAAATCAAATTGGCTCCTGTTGTAGAAGTTCGGTATCAAATTCAACAAAAGTTGGAACTTAAACTTGAAAAAAGAAAAGTTAACTAATTAAATCATGCGGAATTGAGATAAACGTATTAGAATTTCTCAAGGATCTTTGGCAAGTGAAAGAGATAATTGAAAAAAAAAAAGACTTTTCAATTCCAGCGGAATTGAGTTGAGTTAATTGAAAACAATGTGGAACGGTAAGAGGAATGGGGTTTTACGATTTGCCAAGAGAAAAAAAAAATGAGAACAATATCACGAGCACCGAGCAGCAGAGGCGGCAACGCGATTTCTCTGCTCTCTTCTCCGTTCAAATGGATCAGCCACGATTTTGTTCAACCCCGCCGCGATTTCTCTTATCTCTTCTCCATTCAAAAGGATCAGCCGCGATTTTTAGGGGTGAGAGGAAGAGATCAGTTGGGATTAGCAAAACTTTTGGGATGAGAGAAGAGATCAGAGAAAGAGATAACGGAGTCAGGAAAAAAGTGAAAATGACAATTTTACCCTAAATAACTTAAAATTGGAGACAGAGATTAGGGGTGTCAATGGGTACGGTACGGGTCGGGTGGAGACATTTTCATACTCATATCCATTAAAAATTGATCTTACCCTACCCTACCCTTACCCGTTAATATTATCGGGTAATGAAACGGTAGCGGGTGAATAACGGATAATACTAGTATAATAATTAGTTTTATTATATTTTACAAATTAAACATCAAAAACTCATTCATATTAACACATATATAATTGCATTTCTAATAAAAAATAAAATAAATGTGCAATTAATTCCAACTAAATTATTTTTTATAAAGAATAAAAATTCAAAAACATGAATATACATTTAAGTGGGTTAGAAATTGAATTAAATATACATTTAAATGGGTTGGAAATTGAATTGAATATATATTTGGATTTTATAATTAGCCTATAGGGTAACGGGTATGAAATAGTCATTACCCATACCATTACCCATTTATTTAACGAAAAAAAATTCTTACCCATACCCATATCCAATAAGCTAACGAAAAAAAAAATCTTACCGATACCCACCTTATCGAATACGATATGGGTCGGGTAAACGGCTAAAAAGGTACCATTGACACCCCTAAAAGAGATTAAAGGTCAGATTTTACTTAAAACAAAATACTGCACTGTAGCCGAATTAATTTTTGCTGCACTGTAGACAAACCCTGTAAATAATCATTGCACTTTTCGATATTCGCTGATTGTTATCATTTTCACAAATTTCAGCATTTTGCATCTATAGTAAGTAGACAAGAGGAATTGGAGAAGAAAATAATTTATATTCTGATTTGTACAATGAGCATATTTATAAGCGTATTGCATCAATCACTAGTCTATCCTAACTATGGTTTAGTCATTTGACTAGAGTAAGCGCTAATGCGCTATGTTGTTACCATCGCTATTAGTTGAAACAAATTAATTAAAAGGATCATTCTGTCTCAGTTACGTCAAGAAGCCTCTTTGTTTGCTAAAAACTTGATCGGTCCAGTTATTTCATAGCAAGATCATCGAAGGAGGAATTTAGATATGGAGATGAAGAAGATCAAGCATCGTTTTGCTTTTCTCTTCTCTTTTATTCAATTTTGCTCATTTAAAGGGAGATCTTCATTTGAAATAAAGGGTATATTTGTCTAAATAAGAAATTTAATGCACAAAAGGGAATAAAAGAAAGGATGTTAGATTTCTATGGGGATATTAGATAATAAGGTGTTTTCATGGAGAAATTGGCTATTTTAAAAGTTTACATGGGTACACTAGAATTTTCTCTATTTCTTCGTGTGTTATTGAAAAAAATTAAAATGTTTTGGATTTCAGTTATTGATCTCGATTCAAAAGTCACTTCCGAATAAATAAGAAAATTATTGTGGTCCTAATACATTCAAATTCTAAAATAAAATTGATTTGACATTTCGACTCTGCCTTCCACTCATGAGTACGGATTTCTGTCTTTTGAAGCTAAATTGGTAAATTTTTATTTAGTTTATTATTATATCTGGTAAATCAACAACACATGATTAAAATTTTCTGAACATAATTGCTAGTCCGTATCGTATCTCTTAACGTTCAAAATATTTTTGTTTCCGTTGTCTGACTGTCTGATCACATCATCAAAAGAAAAGAGTCTATATGCTATTAACAAAAATACATATAATTTATGAGGAGAGTTCAAATGCCTCAATTTTTTGTGCCTCCATCATGCCTTTATTTTTAAAATGCTAATAACTCAAAATTTAAATCATAAACGTCAAAATAAAACCATTAGATGTGATCTATGTTATTTTCTTTATGTGCTCATAAAATTTATTACATTTTGGTTTTGTTTATATGTGAAGCATTTAGAGGAAAATTGAATGTCCATAAATTGTCCACATTAGTACGTTTATACAAGCTCTTGATGACAACCAAAATAAAATTTAAATGTCATAATTTTTTACACATGAATATATAAAATGATGTAGATCATATCTAATGGTTTTATTTTGAATTTTAAGTTTTTAAATTTTGAGTTATTAAAGTTTTTAAAGTTTTTAAAAAATAGAGGCATGATGAGGGCATAAAATATGGAGGCATTTGAATCCTCCTCATAATTTATATATATTTAGTTAGATACATCTGTAACATTAAGAAAATATGGAATCTTGAAAATATTAATAATAAAAAAAAACATGTCTAACAAAATTTACAAATTCAAGATTTTAAACAATCAAATATCTCACTTTCATATAATTTGTAAACAAATATGTCTCTTGTCTCCATTGGTTGGATATAGATTGTGCGGATCCGTGAGTACAAGTTTTGATGGTTTTGAAAAAAAATACAATTATTTGATTCATAACGAATGTCCTAAGAGGCCTAAATAATTGAATAGCGCCGAGTGTGGAGAGAGAATTGATGCGTCGCTACTTTGATAAATGGATTCGATAGCGGAAGTTAATTTTTTAGTTTGAAACTGGGGGATATTTCCAGAAGTCCGGATCCGTATTTTAGCAATTATCCACTCCGAATTACACGGATTCGGATTCGGATTCGGATCCACACAATTATCCACTCCGAATATGATGTGACAGATTTTATGGATAACCTAGACTGACGTGCTATTGCTGGTTAAATATACGTTTATAATTTGATGTGTATTTCTGTGGATTAATCCGACCTATTTGAATGGTTGTTAAATTAAACCAATTATTTTGTGGGAGCCTTACTCCGAATGGGCATTAGAAATAATTTGTGGGAGAATATGCCAAGCCGTGCAAGAAATTAAAGAGGACGTGAAATTAGATCTTGTTGAATATGCAAGAAATCAAAGTGAAATAAAAGAGGACGTGAAATTAGTGATATCATGCTTTTGTTTTAGTATTTAATATGGATTACATTTTGTCTCAATAAGTTGTGAAGATGAGACTTTGTTAAGGTTATGGTACTTGATACCACTGGTACCGATACTTATTTTGGTCATTTTGATATTGCTTATGAAGGAGCTGCATATTTATCCTTGTGCATTTTGGTAGTGCTGCTTTAATTGATTATATAGTTCATGCCAGCTATATTTCCGTTTCTCCAATTTTAGTTATTTCAAACTGTTTTGAATCATATCAGGTCCTTTTCATATTTGTTATATATAGTATTGTCACAATTTTTCTTTTTCTCATTTTTCTTTTCATTTTGATTAAAAAGTTGTGACATGTTTCAATTAAAAATGAAATACAAAATTTTGCATAGAATATCACTAATTGGTTGAGTCGGTACCAGTGCAGGTATCAATTTAAATTCAAACTGCATTAAAAACTTTTCAAGTACTCTGAATCGCTTAACCAATTGACTTGATTACGGTTTGACTTGTTAATTACTTAGTTAACGACACTTAGTTAACTGGATGCTCGGTGCGTTGTTCAAACTTTGTTAACACAATTTACTCTAATGAAATATATTTATTAAAATTGTAATACAATTACATTCATCAATTATATTATAATTATGTTATATGACAATAATAATATGAGGGTAATATAGTCTTTCTCTTATTACATATATATTTTATTCAAATACATGCTACTTTCTTAATCTTTTCTATTTGCCGAACATGAACTCCTTAGTGCTCCTTAACCTCTTAATCCACCATGCCGAAGGGGGCCTTACAGTAAGAAAGAAAAATTTTATAGGAGAGTTAGACAATATTGTGCATCAACTGTGAGAGTATATTTAATTTTGATTAAATTTACAACACCAAGATTCCCGAGGTCAATAAAAGCAGGCATAATATTATAACTAAGAAAGTGGAGCATATCATTTGTAGTATGTACATATATATAACGTACGTACCTTGACAACCTTTAAGGAGATAGGGGTTTTCGTGGTACCCTGGTGCGCAATTGCATATATAACCTTGACCAGTGGCGCGGTCAACACATTGGCTGTTAGTGCTAACACATGCATAATGGGTTCTATTTTGTTTTGCTATTTTGCAGGTCTCGTTCCCTGCAACCCAATCAAAAACAACCGAGAATTTCTTGGCATCCTTAGCTGAAAATGTATTGGCATCCTTGTTAAAGGAGTCAGGTTTGGTGAGATATGTGGTGCTAAATTTGAAATTTTTTTCTATTAGCATCGCATACCCACAAGGGCTGAAGCTTGAGGTATTAGAACTGTCGAAGCTAAAATCGAATGCAATATCATAACCCTTCATTCCAAACGGAATGGCAGTCTGGCAGCAACCCATACCAGAGCATGAGCCATTCACCAGTCCCTGCTCACTCAAGCTCACAGATGTACACCCTGTTTCGTACCAGATAGGTCGACTCCTTGGTGGGTTGAATATTGTGTCCCAGATAGATTTACTCGTAAGTCTGACATATGCAGATGTCTCACTACCTAGTACCATGAACCTATTTTCAGTATTTGATAACCAAAATGGCGACTCGGTCAAATCAACAGTAGACAGACTCCCACGATTAAAGCTTGAGTTAATATGACACATCCAAGAAACAACGACCTCAAACCGAGCTTGGCCTTGGGACACGGATATGCTTTGTAATACGGATTCTGATCCGTTTGAAGCAGGCACAGATATTGCCTTGTAGCTACCGTCGATCGTCTTATTACACAATATGTCGAACTCTTCAGATCTGGAACAATTTTTACCTATCCCAAATGGATAGGTAACCTGTAATTATATGCAACTTTTAAATGTTAATCATGTAAATAACAGTTAACTTTTTGTAATTCTATGTATGATTGCAATTTTGACACTTTTTTTTTTATATAATTGACAAGCTATGAATCATGAGTATGCCCTTTTCTTTAGTAATATATATGGAACGTACCTCGGTGTCTCCACAATGTGTCGGACATCCGGCAGGGGGTTGAAATATTGGTTGAGCCACAGAGAACGACAGTAGTAGCATGAAGAAGAAAAGGATAGCCATATATATATTAATGTATCTTAAAACAACTAAAAGGCTTTAAGAAATTCAAGTGGTTGTTTTGAAGTTTGAAAAACAGAAACAAATTGATGGAGTTTGGTTGAAGGAGAGTGAGTGATTTAATTTATAGGTATAGAAGAAAATAACTAACTTGGATCTTCATTGTAATTGCTTGTTGTTCACTTTTTTCTAAATAAAGTT
This sequence comes from Carex rostrata, assembly GCA_964058875.1. Taxonomy (NCBI): domain Eukaryota; kingdom Viridiplantae; phylum Streptophyta; class Magnoliopsida; order Poales; family Cyperaceae; genus Carex; species Carex rostrata. The sequence continues at coordinate 1,076,398 of CAXKVT010000014.1, read as the reverse complement.
TTCCTGCTTTGTCACCTTTAATCTTTATTTACGCGCCTCCATAGATATTAATGAATTGCTAGACCAATATATAATTATAAAACAACAAGTTAAGTTAAATTTGACCATTTAATTATCTACTAAAAATAAAATTACTTAAATAACCTTGCAAATTCTAGTCCATTAATAAATTAGAAAATGGTTGCTTCCAGATATTCCTCAAATTCTTATCTCTAAGAAAAAAAAACAGTTTGGTCCGAAATTTTTATTTAATATAAAAAATATAAAATTTCAAATCTACACACGTTTTGAATAAAATTTCAAATCTTCCAATTCCGGTAAATAATTTACCTGAAATAAGCCCTATGTACGGTAAATTATTCAACAAATTTAAAATCCTTTGTCTGGTAAATAATTTATCAGAAATAGAATTTTCTGATTTTTTTTATTTCAATTAAATAGAAGATGTGATAATTTTATTTTTCTATTAAAATATTAGAAATATTTTCATATTTCTTTAATAATTGATAAAATACTATATAATTGAATTTATTAAAAAGACTGCGACAAATAACCCATATCAATATTTTTTTCAAGCCGAATTTTTTGCACCTGTAAGAAAAATTTCTAGTGTACCCATGTAAACTTTTAAAATAGCCAATTTCCCCATGAAAACATCTTAATATCCAATATCCATATAAAAACTTAATATCCTTTCTTTTATCCCCTTTAATTCACTAAACTTGTAATTTAGACAAATATACCCCTTCATTTTAAATGGATATCTCCCATTGAATGAGCAAAATTGCATAAAAGAGAAGCAAAAAGAAAATAGAGACTTCATCTTCTTCATCTCTATGTTTAAAGTCTAAACTCCTCCTTCGTCTACTCCAGTTGTGTATGGTTAATTTGATTAAATAGGAAATTAAATGACAAAATAGGACATCAACAGAGATTTACACCTTTGATGGTGATGTGCAATCATAGACAAGTAACTAAACATATTACACAAATACTTCGCCAATCACATCAGCTAACACAAAATGGAAATATATCACATTACATAATTCCATCCAACAACCAAATAAACCAAAGATTAATAACATTTCTTGAATCGAAATAACATAATAAAAACAAAACAAAACATTGATCTTCAATCATCACTCAACATGCAAACACAGCAAGCCACGCAGAGTGCTTATTCATGATTGAAATCTGAATTCATGAAAAAGAAACCTTTAAAAGAAAAAAAGAAAAATCAAACTTAAAACATAAAACATAACAGTATAAACCTTAGTTAGGTGCTTCCAAAATCAAAAGCTTAGACCTTGTAAATAATCATTGCACTTTCCGATATTCGCTGATTGTTGTCATTTTCCCAAATTCAAGCATTTTCCATCAAGCTATAGTAAGCACACAAGAGGAATTGGAGAAGAAAATAATTTTTATTCTGATTTGTACAATAAGCATATTTAAAAGCGTATTGCATCAATCACTAGTCTATCCTAACTATGGTTCAGTCATTTAAATAGAGTAAGCACTATGTTGTTACCATCGCTATTAGTTGAAATAAATTAAAATGATCATCTGTTGAAGTTACGTCAAGAAGCCTCTTTGTTTGTTAAAAATTGGACCGGTCCAGATATTTCATAGCAAGATCAACGAAGGAGGAGTTTAAATGTGGAGATGAAGTAGATGAAGCATCTTTTTGCTTTTCTCTTCTCTTTTATTCAATTTTACTCATTTAAAGGGAGATCTCCATTGGGGTATATTTGTCTAAATAACAAATTTAATGAACAAAAGGGCATAAAAGAAAGGGGGAATTTCATGTATCCCCCTCAAAAACTTGGAAATTACGTATTTCCCCCTCTAAAATTCATAATATCATATTTACCCTTCTAAACTTAAAAAAATCACAAATTTACCCATTTTAATATCTTTTCTATTAAAACTCATTTAAAATTTTTGAAGTATCCATTATACCCTTATACCAATTTTAAATTTTGAAGTCTGAAGAAGACAAAAGAAATCTCAATCTCTTTTTAGGTGTTCAATCAATGGATTTACCAAAGCTTCAATCTCTTTTTCACACTCCCAATGTCTATCTAAAACTTTCTCGAATGACACAATCAAATCAGATGAAGACAAAGCATGAAGATTAAAGACATCTATCATGGAATGGGTTCAAAAATAAAGATCACAGTTTGTTAGAAGGGACAGGAGCTCATGTTCATTTGGAAATGAAAATCGAATACTCTCATCGCATTGTTATGCATTAAAACAAGTTTTGCTATAAATTAAATTCCTCAGAGAAGGTCTGACAAACCAGTGTGTGAAATTTACAGCCAAGACCTTATAAATATCATACATTCCCTTTTTTAGAAGAAGACATTAGTTTATCAAGAAAACATGTCTAATACTTGACAGAGAAATGACTCAATCTTCAAAAAGAAATAGGCTGCAATTCGATGAGGAAGGACTGCCACTGGCAAAATCTGTTAAATCTTCTTGTTTTGTATCAGAGAATATCAATCTACTCCTGTAATTAATGAATAAAACTGGAAATGGCATTCTCAAAAAAAAATACCAGTACCTAACTGCAACGCCTCTGATGTAGCAAAGCTCAGAATCATAGCAATGTCACAATATATTGAACAATTTGATCCAATTTAAAGAAATCAGATCTTGGAAACAAAAGAACAGTAAATAGAAACAATAGATAGAAACCAGAAAATTCTTATTCAATTGCATGAAATGAGACACTTCTGAGCCTTTTATAGGGAATCGTAGAGAAACAAAATTTACAGAAATTGGTTTACTAAATTCTTCTAACTACTCTTGTTATTACAAATCAGCGTCTAGTCAGTTTAATTGGCTGAGTTGGTGTAACAGGCCTTCAATTAACAGATTGCCTTCAGTGCTCTCCAGGTTGTTCCCAGCGCTCCTCTTCTATAATGAATTACTGACATTACAAGACCCAGTTCTCTTCTCACTGACTGAGTCAAGTTTGACCCGGATCGTTGCACTAACTCTAGCCTAGTAGTACGTAACAAAATAAATTAGTGTCATGGAAGAAAGGACGACGGAGAAAGGAGATGAGGTTTCTTTTGTTTTCTTCTTCAGACTGCCAAATAAAAAATTGGTATAAGGATAAGGGTAAAATGGGTACTTGAAAAATTTTAAATGAGTTTTAATAGAAAAGATATTAAAATGGGTAAATTCGTGAGTTTTTTAAGTTTAGAAGGGTAAATATGATATTATGAATTTTAGAGGGGGAAATATGTAATTTCCAAGTTTTTGAAGGGTATACATGAAATTCCCCCTAAAAGAAAGGATGTTAGATTTCTATGGGGAAATTGGCTATTTTAAAAGTTTACATGGGTACCCGTAGAAATTTTCCCTATTTCTTTGTGTATTATTGAAAAAAAATTAAAATGTCTTGGATTTCAGTTATTGATCACAATTCAAAAGTCACTTCCGAATAAATAAGAAAATTATTGTGGTCCTTTTAGTACATTCAAATTCTAAAATAAAATTGATTTGACATTTCGACTCTGCCTTCCACTCATGAGTATTATTAACATGAGTACGGATTTCTGTCTTTTGAATCTTAATTGCTAAATTTTTATTTAGTTTATTATTATATCCGGTAAATCAACAACACATGATTAAAATTTTCTGAACATAATTGCTAGTCCATATCGTATCTCTTAACTTTCTAAAATAATTTTGTTTTCGTTGTCTAACTGTCTGATCAAAGCGTCAAAAGAAAAGAGTGTTACTAGTGAAAAATATGGAATCAGGATTGGTTATATACGCATATTAGTATCGGAATACAACCGATCCTGATCAAGGCAATACTGATACTACACAAATCTGGATCGGTTCTTTAACCGATCCTAATAGTCACTATCTGGATCAGTTGTTTAAACAACCGATCCAGATAGTAACTATTAGGATTGGTTGTTTAATACAACCGATCCTAATACCATTAATTTGGAACGGTTATATTAAAAAACCGATCCTAATAGTTGATTATCAGGATCGGTTGTTTAAAACAACCGATCCTGATTCCTCTTTTTTTTTTTTTTTTTGCTGCAGAACCAACATTAGCAACATTAGGATCGGTTGTATTAAACAACCGATCCTGATTCTCTCTTTTTTTTTTTTTTTTTTTTTTTTTTGCAAAACCCACATTTTGTGAAACCACCAATATTTCATATCAGGATAAAAAGATATTACACAGGATTATTATCAAAGAAACCACCAATATTTCATAGCACAACTATAAAAAATCGCTTAGCAACGGAATTTATATTAGACAATAAATGATCATCCATAAAAAATGTTTAAAAAGATATACATATTATAACAAGAAAAAGCAAATATCAGAAATCTTAGAATGAGGGATTCCTCACGCCATACTAGCAATTGATCAGATTCACTGTCCTTGTTTATGTACCAGTGATACGGTTTCAACAAGCACCAATTGGTTTCAAGTACCGACTGATCCTTACGAGTACCACATCTAGCAGTAAAAAAATAAACCAAATACCACATGAATTGTACCGCAGGAGCTCTAATCAAGAGCTCAGGGTTTCTATGAATTCCAACCCAACAACCATTAACAAAGATTTTTGCTGCTTGAGGAAAGATTGTAGGTGATATTTCCTGAAAATGGCACAACACGAATTCTTGGCACTAGGTACAGAAAAGAACCTTATAATAGATCTAAAAAGTTCAATTTGTAAATCTAAGTAGATCTAGCCTCTAGTACCTTAAAGTTCTCAGTACTCCATTCCTGCAGAAATTTCAAAACTGAATGAGCAGCTGAACCAACAGTAATGTACACCATAAGTGCAAGATTATTCACCAGCACAGAACAATAAAACTGTTATTAAATAAATTGATGCGGATGAAAAAGAATTAATTTTTAACAACTAAATATTAATTTATACTATGCTGCAAATAATTAAAAGGCAAATGAAAAAGAATTAAATGATCTGAGTGTGGAGAATGTTAAGTCTAAGTTGGTACTCCCTCACGCGATACTGATCATCTCACCGATCAGTGTCATACCTGAGAAATTTTTTTTTTATAAAGTCGTTATACTCTATAGTTGCATTAATGGTTATGTAACTGGTACTTTGATACTGCTATGGTGATACTTTTTTTATAGAAAGAGTCCTTAGGCTTATGTTAGAAAAAAAAAAAACTGAGTTTTACATCAGTACATAATTTCAAAACCAGAGCACAACATAGAAAAATAAGAAAAAGCATGGATTCAAAGCCTTGCGTACCAACAATTTTAATCCCTCCAGTACCGCATCACCTCTGTCAACCCTAAAAAATGGATGACATTATTAGTTAGATTTAATGGTATGCAAAGTCACTTAGATTTATCAAAAGATTAAATGGTACAAGCTGGTAGATGATATATGTAATCGCTGATGTACTGGTACATATACCACCTATGTCTTAGTTCAAAGTACCAGTAAGCTTCAATTATGTTGATTTACAATATATTAAAACAAATGTACTAAGTATAGGAATTAAGGGTAATATACTCCGAGGCCAAAACTCATGAAAAATTAAATCTAACGAAAGTATGAACAAAGTATGAAATTATTTCCGAAATACATGTTTTTGGCTTCTCGTTCATATGCCCCCAATTTATAAAATAAATAAAACGAAAATAACAAGGCCAAAACTACAAAAATAAAAAAATAAAAACTCAAAGGGCAGTAACAAAATTAATCAAAATAAAGTAAAAACAAGTATAAAAAATTAACTGAGCTGTATGACTCATTCTCTTAACATCATACGCTTAATTCGGAGAAATGAGAAGAAATGGAGGTAAAGAGTTATTACTGAGCTGAGAGAGGGCACCAAGGAAGCTAGCGCAACATTGTCGAACTCCATTTCTATGATGGTCTACCATACAGCTTGCTAGGGTTAGCTGCTTTGCGCGTAGATGGATGGCGAGTGAGGTGAGCAGCTGGCTACGCTAGGTGGTAACGGAGGAGAGAGATCAGATCGCGCAGAGAAAAGAGAGGCTAAGGTTTTTCCGAAAGAGAAAAAAGAAAAGAGAGGCGCGAAATGAAACCCTAGGCAGCGCCAAATAAGAATCTAGAGACTGAGTTATTAGGATCGGTTCTTTACGATAACCGATCCTAATACTATTAGGATCGGTTCTTTATAACAACCAATCCTGATAATATCAGGATCGGTTCTTTATAACAACCGATGCTGATACTATCAGAATCGGTTGTTTATGGTCAACCGATCCTAATTAATGAACTATTAGGATCGATTTTTTGTTAGAACCGATTCTGATACTATCAGAATTGGTTTTTTTGAAACAACCGATCCTAATATGTGTTACATTAGGATCAGTTGTTTGTAAAAACCGATCCTGATAGTATCAGGATCGGTTCTAACAAAAAACCGATCCTAATAGTTCATAAATTAGGATCGGTTGACCATAAAATCCGATCTGAATAGTTTTTAGGATCGGTTTTTTTAAGAAAACCGATCCAGATAGATATTAGGATCGGTTGTTTCATATAGCCGATTCAGATAAGCCGATCCTAATTCCAGGTTTTCCACTAGTGTCTATATGATATTAACAAAAATACATATAATTTATGAGGGTTCAAATGCCCCAATTTTTTGTGCCTCCACCATGCCTTTATTTTTAAAACGCTAATAACTCAAAATTTAAATCATAAACGTCAAAATAAAACTGTTAGATGAGATCTATGTTATTTTCTTTATGTGCTCATAAAAATTTATTACATTTGGGTTTCGTTTATATGTGAATCAATAAGATGAAAAATCAACGTCTAGAAATTGTCCACATTAGTACGTTTATACAAGTTCTTGATAACAACCAAAACAATATTGAAATGTCATGATTTTTAACACATGAATATATAAAATGATGTAGATCATATCCAACAGTTTTATTTTGACTTTTAAGTTTTAAATTTTGAGTTATTAAAGTTTTTTAAAAATTGAGGCATGATGAGGGCATAAAAAATGGAGGCATTTGAATTCTCCTCATAATTTATATATATTTAGTTGGATACATCTGTAACATTTAGAAAATATGGAATCTTGAAAATAATAATAATAAAAAAACATGTCTATGATAGGCCTAAATTATATACATATTCGATCTGATTTTTATCACGAAATTACACCAAATATCTTGTATTTTGAATATAAAGTGAATAGAATACACCTAGGATCAAGTTATTGCGTTTGTTTGGTTTTAATTTGCAGAAAATGCAGAAAATGAAGAAAAATCGAAGAAAAATGACCAGTGTGGACGCACGGTTTACGATACGGCCGCACTAAGTACTTAGATGGATTTCTGAACGCACGCCAATTTTAAAAAGGTATAATAAGCTATTTGTTAAAATCCGTGCAGACGCACGGATATCAATGCGGATGAAATCTGAACGCACAGGAAAAGTCCGAGCATAGTGCGGATCTCGATGCAACCACAGTGCAGGTGGTGCAGATGCAGTGTGGACGCACTGTAGCAGAACGCATAACTGGAGCCTGATCTTAAAATAGCCATAACTTTTGACTCGTAACTCCGATTTAGGATTGCGACCACTTTTTGAAAAGTTAGGAAGAAGATCTACAACATGAGAAACTAAAAAAGAAAATTTGGAGTCAGATGGACGCACTAAACTCGAAGAAAGCCAAAATTACACGTTTTCAACACGGTTTCTATTTTTGGCGCACCAAAGACACGTTTTTACAGCCAAATATGGATAATGCAATCCTGGAAAACAATCCAAATATAGCACCCACTAATTCCACTTCCTAGCCTCTTAATTGGGCATGGTGCTCGGCTATAAAAGAGGAGGTTCATTATGATCCATCCATAAGCATCTCTGACATGATCCATCCATTATCTCATTCTCTCCCTCCACACACACAATACTTAGCGATAAATTCTGAAGTAAGGAAAGCTTTCAAGTAAGGAGAAGAAGAGTTTCCTGAGCAAGAAGTCGGCAAGATTGAGGGCTTTGATCAAATAAAGGGTGTAATCATTTCTTTATTTCATTTCTTCTTACTTTGCCAACTTTTTGTAATGGATCTCTCCATGAGGGAGTAGATCTCTCTCTAGGGGTTTAGGTCAATGCATGAACTTGTTTAATTCTATCTTATTTGGTTATTTGTTTTTATTATGATTGTTTTATGGGATTTGATTGTTAATTTCTGTGATTTAATAATTTATGTTAATTACATAGTTAGTACTTGAATTGAAGTATCCCGTTTTGGATTCAAAAGAACCAAAATTGACTGTAATCAATAGGATAGTACCAAATTATGAATGCAAATACCCTAGGTTTAGATTAAGATTGTAACCAATTTAGTCTAAGCCGGAACTATAGAAATTGAGGTTAGGAACTTGGTGAAGAACCTAAACAAGAAGCCAAACCCTAATTAGGACATCTCAATTCAAATCGGGTATTGGTATGATGGACTTAATTGCGAAGTACCAATATTTGAGGAGATGAGAGACTAACAAGAGCTCAATGGGTCTAGGTAACTAGGGTGGGGGACTTAATCGAGAAGTTCGAGTTACCTAGGCATGTTATTAATTTACGAAAGTAATTCTTAATAGCATATTAGGTTAGAAACCTCGTCAAATCATACATGAATTGAAACAAATACCGAATTAATAGAGTTAGCAAGGGATTGTAGACCAAAGAGCCCTAGATCTCCTTTACTTGAAAGCAAACCAAACTTTATTTCCTTTATTTACTTTAATTGTTTTTAATTCCTCTCTTTAGGGTATTGAACCCAAACTTAGGATTAATTAGAACAAACCCCCCCCCCCCCAATTTACTTTTATTGCACTTTACTTTCATTTTATTTTCTGAAATTTATTACTAAAGTTTAAACTAAGTTTTTATCATACTCCCTGTGGTTCGACACCTCAAATACTACTTTGATAGAATTGTGCACTTGCAATTTAACTCAAACGCGTGTTAAAGGTTTAAAAGGTACATCTTATTGTACTGAAACTTTGTGCATATGCTTTTGCGCGCATCAGTCTATAAGAATTTACAAATTCAAGATTTTAAACTATCAAACATCTCACTTTCATGTAATTTGCACTAGTGGAAAAACAGAAATCAGGATCGGCCTATCTGGATCGGTTATATGGACACCCGATCCTAATAAGTATCTGGATCGGTTTATTTAAAAAAACCGATCCTAAAAACTATTCAGATCGGTTTTTAGTAACAACCGATCCTAGTTTATTACTATTAGGATCGGTTTTTTGTGGAAACGGATCCTGATACTATCAGGATCGGTTTTATTTTAGAACCGATCCTAATAGTTCAATCATTTGGATCAGTTTTTAGTAAAAACCGATCCTGATAGTATCAGGATCCGTTTCCAACAAAAACCGATCCTGATAATTAAAATATCTCAAATAAATCTTATTAATTGAAATATATCATAAAATAGCATCTGGATCGGGTCTATACATAATAACCGATCCAGATAACTTAAATACATATAACAAATTAAAATATATCAGAAAATAACATCTGGATCGGTTTTTAGCAATAAAACCGATCCAGATACTATCAGGAACGGTTTTATTGCTAAAATCCGTTCTTGATAAAAATTTTTTTTTTTTTTTTTTTTTTTTTTTTTTTTTTTTTTTTTTTTAAGGTAGCATGGTAAAACCTGGCCAGCTTTCAAGTACGTTTTTTTTTTTTTAAAGAGGTTTATAATTAAATTAATTTCTTTAAAGAGGTCAAATTAAAGATATTTCATTCCCTATGTACATCCTATATATGAACCGTCTGATCAAATTCGAAATAATATGGTCTTGGTCTAACCATATATATTTTGTTATCTCAGGTAATATGAATTCGTTTCCATTTGTTCATGACATCAATTAAGCAATTAATTTTATGGTATTAATTTATAAATAACAAATAAATAATTAAACAAACAATTATACAAACACAAACAAGTTGTTTATTTTTTTTTAAATAATCTCTGGTTATATATATATATCTCAGATAACTTAAATACATATAACAAATGAAATATATATCAGAAAATAGCATCTGGATCGGTTTTTAGCAATAAAACCGATCCAAATACTATCAGGAACGGTTTTATTGCTAAAAACCGTTCTTGATAAATTTTTTTTTTTTTTTTTTTTTTTTTTTTTTTTTAAAGGTAGCATTGTAAAACCTGGCCAACTTTCAAGTATATTTTTTTTTAAAAAAAGAGGTTTATAATTGAATTAATTTCTTTAAAGATGTCAAATTAAAGATATTTAATTCCCTATGTACATCCTATATATGAACCGTCTGATAAAATTCGAATCAATATGGTCTTGGTCTAACCATATATATTTTGTTATCTCAGGTAATATGAATTCGTTTCCATTTGTTCATGACATCAATTAAGCAATTAATTTTATGGTATTAATTTATAAATAACAAATAAATAATTAAACAAACAATTATACAAACACAAACAAGTTGTTTATTTTTTTTTAAATAATCTCTGGTTATATATATATATCTCAGATAACTTAAATACATATAACAAATGAAATATATATCAGAAAATAGCATCTGGATCGGTTTTTAGCAATAAAACCGATCCAAATACTATCAGGAACGGTTTTATTGCTAAAAACCGTTCTTGATAAATTTTTTTTTTTTTTTTTTTTTTTTTTTTTTTTTAAAGGTAGCATTGTAAAACCTGGCCAGCTTTCAAGTATATTTTTTTTTTAAAAAAGAGGTTTATAATTGAATTAATTTCTTTAAAGATGTCAAATTAAAGATATTTAATTCCCTATGTACATCCTATATATGAACCGTCTGATAAAATTCGAATCAATATGGTCTTGGTCTAACCATATATATTTTGTTATCTCAGGTAATATGAATTCGTTTCCATTTGTTCATGACATCAATTAAGCAATTAATTTTATGGTATTAATTTATAAATAACAAATAAATAATTAAACAAACAATTATACAAACACAAACAAGTTGTTTATTTTTTTTTAAATAATCTCTGGTTATATATATATATCTCAGATAACTTAAATACATATAACAAATGAAATATATATCAGAAAATAGCATCTGGATCGGTTTTTAGCAATAAAACCGATCCAAATACTATCAGGAACGGTTTTATTGCTAAAAACCGTTCTTGATAAATTTTTTTTTTTTTTTTTTTTTTTTTTTTTTTTTTTTTAAAGGTAGCATTGTAAAACCTGGTCAGCTTTCAAGTATATATATTTTTAAAAAAAAAGGTTTATAATTGAATTAATTTCTTTAAAGATGTCAAATTAAAGATATTTAATTCCCTATGTACATCCTATATATGAACCGTCTGATAAAATTCGAATCAATATGGTCTTGGTCTAACCATATATATTTTGTTATCTCAGGTAATATGAATTCGTTTCCATTTGTTCATGACATCAATTAAGCAATTAATTTTATGGTATTAATTTATAAATAACAAATAAATAATTAAACAAACAATTATACAAACACAAACAAGTTGTTTATTTTTTTTAAATAATCTCTGGTTATATATATATATCTCAGATAACTTAAATACATATAACAAATGAAATATATATCAGAAAATAGCATCTGGATCGGTTTTTAGCAATAAAACCGATCCAAATACTATCAGGAACGGTTTTATTGCTAAAAACCGTTCTTGATAAATTTTTTTTTTTTTTTTTTTTTTTTTTTTTTTTTTTTTTTATAAAGGTAGCATTGTAAAACCTGGTCAGCTTTCAAGTATATATATTTTTTTAAAAAGAGGTTTATAATTGAATTAATTTCTTTAAAGATGTCAAATTAAAGATATTTAATTCCCTATGTACATCCTATATATGAACCGTCTGATAAAATTCGAATCAATATGGTCTTGGTCTAACCATATATATTTTGTTATCTCAGGTAATATGAATTCGTTTCCATTTGTTCATGACATCAATTAAGCAATTAATTTTATGGTATTAATTTATAAATAACAAATAAATAATTAAACAAACAATTATACAAACACAAACAAGTTGTTTATTTTTTTTAAATAATCTCTGGTTATATATATATATCTCAGATAACTTAAATACATATAACAAATGAAATATATATCAGAAAATAGCATCTGGATCGGTTTTTAGCAATAAAACCGATCCAAATACTATCAGGAACGGTTTTATTGCTAAAAACCGTTCTTGATAAATTTTTTTTTTTTTTTTTTTTTTTTTTTTTTTTTAAAGGTAGCATTGTAAAACCTGGTCAGCTTTCAAGTATATATATTTTTTAAAAAAGAGGTTTATAATTGAATTAATTTCTTTAAAGATGTCAAATTAAAGATATTTAATTCCCTATGTACATCCTATATATGAACCGTCTGATAAAATTCGAATCAATATGGTCTTGGTCTAACCATATATATTTTGTTATCTCAGGTAATATGAATTCGTTTCCATTTGTTCATGACATCAATTAAGCAATTAATTTTATGGTATTAATTTATAAATAACAAATAAATAATTAAACAAACAATTATACAAACACAAACAAGTTGTTTATTTTTTTTAAATAATCTCTGGTTATATATATATATCTCAGATAACTTAAATACATATAACAAATGAAATATATATCAGAAAATAGCATCTGGATCGGTTTTTAGCAATAAAACCGATCCAAATACTATCAGGAACGGTTTTATTGCTAAAAACCGTTCTTGATAAATTTTTTTTTTTTTTTTTTTTTTTTTTTTTTTTTTTTTATAAAGGTAGCATTGTAAAACCTGGTCAGCTTTCAAGTATATATATTTTTAAAAAAAGAGGTTTATAATTGAATTAATTTCTTTAAAGATGTCAAATTAAAGATATTTAATTCCCTATGTACATCCTATATATGAACCGTCTGATAAAATTCGAATCAATATGGTCTTGGTCTAACCATATATATTTTGTTATCTCAGGTAATATGAATTCGTTTCCATTTGTTCATGACATCAATTAAGCAATTAATTTTATGGTATTAATTTATAAATAACAAATAAATAATTAAACAAACAATTATACAAACACAAACAAGTTGTTTATTTTTTTTAAATAATCTCTGGTTATATATATATATCTCAGATAACTTAAATACATATAACAAATGAAATATATATCAGAAAATAGCATCTGGATCGGTTTTTAGCAATAAAACCGATCCAAATACTATCAGGAACGGTTTTATTGCTAAAAACCGTTCTTGATAAATTTTTTTTTTTTTTTTTTTTTTTTTTTTTTTTTAAAGGTAGCATTGTAAAACCTGGTCAGCTTTCAAGTATATATATTTTTTTAAAAAGAGGTTTATAATTGAATTAATTTCTTTAAAGATGTCAAATTAAAGATATTTAATTCCCTATGTACATCCTATATATGAACCGTCTGATAAAATTCGAATCAATATGGTCTTGGTCTAACCATATATATTTTGTTATCTCAGGTAATATGAATTCGTTTCCATTTGTTCATGACATCAATTAAGCAATTAATTTTATGGTATTAATTTATAAATAACAAATAAATAATTAAACAAACAATTATACAAACACAAACAAGTTGTTTATTTTTTTTAAATAATCTCTGGTTATATATATATATCTCAGATAACTTAAATACATATAACAAATGAAATATATATCAGAAAATAGCATCTGGATCGGTTTTTAGCAATAAAACCGATCCAAATACTATCAGGAACGGTTTTATTGCTAAAAACCGTTCTTGATAAATTTTTTTTTTTTTTTTTTTTTTTTTTTTTTTTTTTTTTTATAAAGGTAGCATTGTAAAACCTGGTCAGCTTTCAAGTATATATATTTTTAAAAAAAGAGGTTTATAATTGAATTAATTTCTTTAAAGATGTCAAATTAAAGATATTTAATTCCCTATGTACATCCTATATATGAACCGTCTGATAAAATTCGAATCAATATGGTCTTGGTCTAACCATATATATTTTGTTATCTCAGGTAATATGAATTCGTTTCCATTTGTTCATGACATCAATTAAGCAATTAATTTTATGGTATTAATTTATAAATAACAAATAAATAATTAAACAAACAATTATACAAACACAAACAAGTTGTTTATTTTTTTTAAATAATCTCTGGTTATATATATATATCTCAGATAACTTAAATACATATAACAAATGAAATATATATCAGAAAATAGCATCTGGATCGGTTTTTAGCAATAAAACCGATCCAAATACTATCAGGAACGGTTTTATTGCTAAAAACCGTTCTTGATAAATTTTTTTTTTTTTTTTTTTTTTTTTTTTTTTTTAAAGGTAGCATTGTAAAACCTGGTCAGCTTTCAAGTATATATATTTTTTTAAAAAGAGGTTTATAATTGAATTAATTTCTTTAAAGATGTCAAATTAAAGATATTTAATTCCCTATGTACATCCTATATATGAACCGTCTGATAAAATTCGAATCAATATGGTCTTGGTCTAACCATATATATTTTGTTATCTCAGGTAATATGAATTCGTTTCCATTTGTTCATGACATCAATTAAGCAATTAATTTTATGGTATTAATTTATAAATAACAAATAAATAATTAAACAAACAATTATACAAACACAAACAAGTTGTTTATTTTTTTTAAATAATCTCTGGTTATATATATATTTCTCAGATAACTTAAATACATCTAACAAATGAAATATATATCAGAAAATAGCATCAGGATCGGTTTTTAGCAATAAAACCGATCCAGATACTATCAGGAACGGTTTTATTGCTAAAAACCGTTCTTGATAATTTTTTTTTTTTTTTTTTTTTTTTTAAGAACAACTTTGAAAATAAAATAGTATTAGAATCAGTTATTTCAAATAACCAATTCTAATACTATTTTTTTGTATATGGCCTATGGTTCAATTATATGGTTGTTGTATATGTAATTAGTGTGGTGATTAATAGAATATATATATGGTTGTTGTATATGGCATATGGTTCAATTATAAATATTTTTTGATGAAAATTAATGTAATTTACATTATTAAAATTTATGTGATAATATAATTAGTTATTTGACATTGATATTTCATTTTGAAGTCATTTTGACTATTGAATTTTTTTATACAATCATGCATGATGCATCAATGACTTGTGCCATATAATAATATACATAGGACTTGAACCCTTGTTGTGTGGGGTTGTGAAGGAACGAATACGAATATTAGCATTTGGTCGATCGGAACCGTTAAAATGAAAGAATGTCATATTAATTTCACCATTATAAAATTTGATACAATTCGGGATTCGTGTACTAGTTCATCAAAGCAAAACAATATAGCAACATCGCACGGCCGTAAATAATTTACGTTGGATCAAAACTTACAGTTGTCGGGCCTTCGGCACTTTTACGTTATTAATGTTCCATGTTATATCTTGATCATTTTAAAAATTATTACATGTCATTTAATTACAGACCCACCGTTGGATGATCATGCAGAAATGAACGGTCTGCATTCCATTTAACAATTTGATGCCATTAATAATAATAAAATTGTACAAAATTGATCATAGTAGAGTTGATTTGGCCATACAAACACAAATAAATAAATTTGATATTTTTCACATTTTTCTTAATATTTATCTGTGTACATGCATTATCAACAGAAAAGAAAATAAATGGTAGCCGTTTGATGGTTGATAGACCATCAATATGAGTGGGGTTTACCGCAGTGATCTTTCTTATATATAGTATCAGGATCGGTTTTTTATAAAAAACCGATCTTGATACTATTTTTTTTCAAAGTTGGTTCTGCAGCAAAAAAAAAAAAAAAAAAAAAAAAAAAAAAAAAAAAAAAAAAAAAATTATCAAGAACGGTTTTTAGCAATAAAACCGTTCCTGATAGTATCTGGATCGGTTTTTTATAAAAAACCGATCCTGATTTTTTTTTTTTTTTTGCAGAACCCATTTTGAAAAAAAAATTTATCAAGATCGGTTTTTATATAAAAAACCGATCCTGATACTATTTTTTTCAAAGTTAGTCCCGCCAAAAAAAATTAGTATTAGGATCGGTTTTTTATAAAAAACCGATCCTGATACTATTAGGATCGGTTTTGTATAAACAACCGATCCTAATGATAACTCCCTATATAACCTGCTTAGGGTTCTTCTTATTTTCATTCCGCGCCTCTCATTTTCAACTTAGCGTCTCTCTCACTGTCTCCGTCTCTCCCTCTGTACTCTTTGTGTCTCTCTCTCTGTCTCCGTCTCTCCCTCTCCTCCGTGTCTCTCTCTCTCTTTCTCTCCGTCTCTTCCTCTCAAAGCCGAGCCTCTCGCACCTCCGGCTCGGCCGATCAACTATTACGGTATTAACTTTATATAATTTTCTCATTATTATGCTTTAAAAACACATTTTTTTGTATTTTTTATTGTAAAATGTTTTTCCATCTAATTGTTACATTTGTTTTTATTTTTAGGATCTTTTTTAATCTCAAGTGATGTGATTGCAAAAGAGGTAATTATTGATTTTTTTATTGTTGTGCTTTACATTAATTGCATAAATGTGTGTTAATTGAAGAAATAGCTCAATTAGTCACTTGTATGTTTGTTAATTAATTTTTTTTGGATTTAAATTTCTTGTTATAATATGTAATGCTTCACAAAACTTTGTATGAACATGAATTTTTTGTAATAATTTAAGATGTGTATGATATTTAATTTATGATGTGTATATGATATTTGATTATTGTTTCTTACTGTGCAAAAAAAATATATTTAGGATGCTGGCCAGCAAAATATATATGGAAGCTGGTTAAATAAATAAAAATATTTTTTTTAGCTTCAATAAAACATCAGGATCGGTTATTTTAAACAACCGATCCAGATTACTACTATTATGATCGGTTATTTTTTTAAAAACCGATCCAGATTTCAGATCCTCATTCCAACAAAAAAAAAGTATCAGGATCGGTTTTATATAAAAACTGATCTTGATAGTTCGTATCTGGATCGGTTTTTATTTAAAAACTGATCTAGATATGAAATTTTTAATAAAAAAAAATATTCGAAAATATTATCAAGAACGGTTTTTATATAAAAACTGATCTTAATAGTTCCTATCTGGATCGGTTTTTATTCAAAAACTGATCTAGATATGAAATTTTTAATAAAAGAAAATATTCGAAAATATTATCAAGAACGGTTTTTATATAAAAACTGATCTTAATAGTTCCTTTCTGGATCGGTTTTTATTCAAAAACTGATATAGATATGAAATTTTTAATAAAAAAAAATATTCGAAAATATTATCAAGAACGGTTTTTATATAAAAACTGATCTTAATAGTTCCTATCTGGATCGGTTTTTATTCAAAAACTGATCTAGATAACTACTATTAAGATCGGTTTTATGAAAAAACCGATCCTATTAGTTTCTATTTGGAACGGTTCTTTAAAAAATATAAAACCGATCCTGATAGTATCAGTATCGCCTTCATCAGGATCGGTTGGATTCCGTTACTGATATGTGTATATAACCGATCCTGATTCCATATTTTCCACTAGTGTTGTGAACAAATATGTCTCTTGTCCCTGTTGGTTGCATATGGATTGTGTGGATCCGCGAGAAGCAGTTTTGACGGTTTTGAAAAAAATTACAACTGTTCGATTCATAAAAAATGTCCGGATGTCAGAATGAATTTAGTCCCACATATTTTGTGGTAAGAATAATAGAGAGTATATAAGGCCTTAGAGGCCTAAATAATTGAATAGCGCCGAGTACGTGGAGAGAGAATTGATGCCCCGCAACTTAGATAAATGGATTCAAAATGGAATTTAATTTTTTGGTTTGAAACTGGGGGATATATCCAGAAATCCGGATGCGTATTTTAGCAATTATCCACTCCGAATTACACGGATTCAGATTCGGATCCGTTTACAGCCCTAGGTAGGATAGGTAGCGTCCACCGGAAAATAATTTAGAAATGAAATAAAAGGAATAGATGTGGATCAGGCAATATTGTCGTTCGTGTGGTCGGTTAATTTCTTTTCTTCATTATAATCAATTATATTTAATTTATCAACGTAAATTTTCAATTTCCAATTGAATTAAAGGTTTCGAGTGTATTGAAATTTTTAATTAAGTATCATGTGCTAAGATATGAATCTATATTTATATATTAGAATACATTTTAATTGCTCTTTATTAATGGTTTATAACTAATTAAAAAAAGTTTAAGATATAACACAATTTCGTTTGTTAGTCTAGATCATGATTGATCATGTAACAGCCGCATCTGGAAAGATAGTTACCATTAGGTTAGCCGAGTTATGATAAGGAGAATAAAAATATTAAATTAGTGGTGGAGACCTTAATTAACCGGAGATATCATTAGTTGGACCAATAAAAGTCTTAGTGGTGATGGAGACCCTAATTAAGCACAAACGAATATTGTATTATCTTGCCTCACCATAAGAACAACCAATAGAACTAGAGAATAGGGCAAACAATTAATATAGTTAAGTGATGTCCGAAATCTTTGAGTTAATCACAGAATTCCTTACACCAATTAAAACAAGCCTTAGATGGATCTCTTTATAGGTAGGATGGCTGTGTTGATGCGAAAGCGGCTCTCACTAAATTGAATTAGAAACCTTGGCTTCAAACAACATCTGAAAACCAACATCGAATATGACCATATAAAAATAGATTGAGTAGCCATATTAAGCCAAACTCCTAAGAATTCACATTTTTATTTATTTTATTTACCTTTAATTTTTGTTAAATCAAAAGATCAAACTAACAACTCTTAAATTCCAGATTTTTATCTAGCCTTCGGAAAAGTTGAGTTTAAATTGTTTAAAACTATAAACAGTAATTCTATGCGGATCAACACCCAATTTTACTATTTGATAGAATTATGCGCTTGTAATCTGACTTGTATAATAGAAAACTAGATAATCAACATTGCTAACATAATTTCACCCATCAATCAAATCAATCAGCAGTCTGACGTGGCCCATCCAAGCGTAGTAAGAAAATTCTCAGAAGAATTAAGAAGATTACTATATATAAAATTTTATTCAAAACCGTCCATTTTGATCTGTGAACCTCATGCCAACAAAAGCATGCATGTTTGTGCCATAGTTATATATATGCACTAAAAAATGTGTCTGAATTCAGCATTTATGCCTTTATCATAGATGCCAGCATGGTTCTAAAACTCGGAATCGGAATCGGATTTTGGACTGTGGAATCAGAATCGGATGAATCGGATTGGTAACTCGGGTTTTTTTTGGCAAAAGCATGATTTTGTAGCCAAAAAGTAGGAAAAAATTGATAAAAATAATTTGTAAAAAAACTATGTTAATTAAGACAATATTACATTCAAATAATAGTAAAATTAATAGTTAAGATGTAACCTCCCAAAATTTGGACTTTTTTATGATAAATTAATACATGCCTAAGGGCCTTTCACTAAAAAAACAATATGTAAAGTTGAAAAATAGTAAAATTAAGAAGGGTCGGATTGTAATTTTTCAAGATAAGTAAAATTAATGGGATAAGTAAAATATGTCTACAGTGCAATATATGGATTTTACACTACTAGAATTCACTTTTTTTTCATGCTCCCGAAAATGGCTTTTTCCAAGGGCTTACCCTTGAAAAAAGCCCAAAAATCGCCATTTCAAGCGCTACCCTTGAAAATACTACCGTTGATAATACCATCCTTGGAAATAGTCAGTATTTCCAAGGGGACCGTTGGAAATACTATTTTTCAACTTTTTTCAAGAGACTACCCTTGGAAAAAGGGCCGTTGGAAATACTTTCAAATTTGGCCACTATCTACATTATTTTCAAGGGGAGCATCGTGGAGCCCACCAGATTATTTCCAAGGGGAGCATCGTGGAGCCCACCAGATTATTTTCAAGGGGAGGGAACATGGGTCCCACTTGAACATTTCCAAGGGTGACACTCCTGGGACCCACTTGAGTATTTTCAAGGGCCACTAGTGGAGAATGTACAATTAGTGTCGCCTTATTACAAAAAGTCAACACTAATAATATTAGTGTCGGTTGTTTATAAATAGCGGACACTAATAGTTAAGTATTAGTGTCGGTTGTTTATAAATAGCCTACACTAATACACTAGTGTCGCCTATTTATAAATAGCCGGCACTAAAGCTGAAAAAATTTCATTTTAAGTCCCGCGCACCTCTTTCACAACACACGCCTAGGGTTTAAAACACAGCCTCCTTTCTCCCTCCGCACATCTCTCCCGCTCGGAAAAACCTAGCTGCCCCTCTCTCTTGAGCGTTCACTTCACTTCACGCTTCTCTCCGATCTGATCTTCTCAAACCTAGCCGCTTCTTCTAGGCGAATACTAGAAAATGGCGCTGTTTCATTTCGTCAACTGTGCTCTCTCGCTACACCACCTCTCTCTCGCGACAATGCCTTTTCTTGCATAATCCATCTATAAGAGTGTTAAAGGTCACGACATCAGGTTCATACCCTTTACACATCATGTCATGTAAAAAATCCACTGTTGTCTCAATTTCACCATTCTTGTATAATCCATCTATAAGAATGTTATAGGTTACGACATCAGGTTGATGCCCTTTAGAAATCATGTCATGTAGATAATCCATTGCCTTCTCAATTTCAACTTTCTTGAACAGTCCATTTATAAGAATAACGATAAATGAGCAATTTGAATGATATTTTATTTAGTGAGTGTTATTTGTAAATTATAATGAATTATTTGATATATCTTTGTTTTATATATAGTTCAGCAAAAATATATGAGCATCCCAGAACAAAAATTTTCATTTTTGAAATTTTCTATGATTTATAGTGAATTTTTGATATTTATTTAAAAAAAAAAACAACATTAGTGTAGGCTTTTTGTTAAAAAGCCGACACTAATAAGTATTAGTGTCGGCTATTTATTAAAAAGCCGACACTAATAAGTTATTAGTGTCGGCTATTTATTAAATGGCCGACACTAATACTTATTAGTGTCGGCTTTTTAATAAATAGCCGACACTAAAAGTTAGTATTAGTGTCGGCTATTTAATAAATAGCCGACACTAATGCCTTACTTTTAGTGTCGGCTATTTACGAAGTATTAGTATCAGCCCGATTAGTGTCGCCTAATGTCCGACACTAATACTCATAAATAGCTGACACTAATTCCAAGTTCTCCACTAGTGGGCAGTTTATGGAGGACCCACCCCAGCAAATTCATGGCCAACAAAAGTGGGCCCCACCTAGTTAGATGTTGGTGCTATTATTTGAATGGGTTCGTGCATTTTTTCCATGGAAATACCTCTGGAAATACTAGCCTCCTTTTTTTGTACCAAAATGCTTTCATTGGATAATTCTCCTGGTACCAACCCAATATTCCTTTACAATCCCCAATTCACATTCAAACTGATAACACATCTTACAAATCAATAGAAAACACATTGAGAAAAGAGATTGCAAAGCATTTAATAAGCATAAATCATTAATATAATCAATACATTGTATCAAAAGAAGATGAAAAACCCTTTACAACACAGTATTGTGTGCTTGCACACTACTAATATACTCAAAATATACCCACTATGCTATGAGTTAACAAAAATTCACATAATAAGTTACCACCTAGTTTGTTGATATGCTAGAAGTTGTAAATTCACCAAAATGTGCACTTTCGGACACTAAAAGGTCTGGTTCAAGTTCAAGGTAGATTGCCACCTACACTATTAAGAAAACATCCATGTGAAATTATCGAGTCTGTCACCTACAATATTAAGAAAATAAATCATGAGAATTATATTATTATTATTAGTTTGGAAATGCATTTTGCAAAAATGTAATAAGTTACTAAAACAAAATAATAACCCTTCATTTTCTAATTCAACGATTGTGATTATTAGAAATTTAACAGTATTTCTCTGTTACATTTAACAAAAATGTTAGTCAGAAGGTCAAATTGGTCATTTTATAATGAACCGCGTATTTCATACTCTCAGACTTATCCTCTCCGTCTCTCCCTCCTCGCCGTCTGTATGGGCAGCTGAGCAAGCGCCGTCCCTTTCCGCCATTTTCTTCGCTCTCTCTCTCTACCGAGCACTGTGCCCAAAATCTCCCCTCTCTCTCTTAGCCCGAGCACTGAGCACAAACCTACCCCGCTGTCTCACTCTATAAAACCCTAGGAGAAGGATCTGATGGCTCAAGCGGTCATTGATTTGCTCAACGATGAGCTCACGAGATTGCTCAAGTTGAAATTAAGGGAATTCTGGAAAGGAGGTATTGCTTGTATTTATTAATTGGTATGTTTTCTTTTGTACCTCAAATGTAAGGAGGCTGAAGTAATTGGGTAATCTGATGAAACGTAATGGCACATAGGTACTTGTGGATTATAAATGGGATGATCAAGGGTTCATTAGTCTGATTAGTGCTTAGTGCTTAGACGCTTAGTGGGTAATTTTGCTTTGATAATTTTTGAAGCAATGAACCAGAAGAAATAAATGACCATGCAAAGTTAGATATTTCAATATCTAATTTTTTTATATAACCTTGATTTCAGAAATCTTTAACCCAAATGGCTTCTCCATAATTGCACCCATACCAGCAGTGGCGTAGCTAGGATTTTCATTAGGGGTAGGCAAATTTAATTATTATTATATTAATAATTATTATTATTTTATTTAAATAATTAAATTATTAAATATTATTAAATAATTTTCATTGGAAGCAAAATCGGTAATTAACCATGAATTAAAATTGAGAAAATCGGTAGAAATCCATTGAATTAGATCGAAAACTCAATTTTTTTTTTAAGTTTACTTTGAAGCATAGTTCACAAGACTCTTCTATTAAAATTCAGCTCATTTTGAATAGTTAAACATAATAAAAATATTTTAATGTATTACATTAAATTTCAGTATATTACTTTATAAAACATTTTAGTCTATTCCTTTCACAAAAAATAACAAATTTATTGTGGTCCCACTATCATACCATTCTTATTAACCTTCTTCTTGTCGGAATATTTCAAAATAGATTAATGAAAGGCTATCAAAATTGTAACGACTCAGCCAATTTCACTAATCAAGTGTTTTGACTCAGTCAGAAGTAGACAAAACTCAAATCTAGAGGTAGATAAAACCTAAATCCAAACCAACTATATACGAACTTGGTACCGTATTTCAAAATCCAGGGGTAGGCGGCTGCCTATCCCTGGATACAGGTGGCTCCGCCACTGCATACCAGTACATGTACCTGCACTGTTTACCAGTACTCTCAATCAACTTTTGTCAAATCCCAACCCTAGTTTCTCCAACTCACGTACATTGGACACTTTGGCTCTTGTCTTGACCACCTTAGACATGGCTTCGTATTCATCTTTGCCTCCGCCTTCCAAAAATGCCCCTATAATACAGCCTTCATTAACCCAGTACACACCAAACCGGCAATTAGGGAAATCCCCAAAATGAACTGCTTCTCCAACATTTTCCCCATAAAATTGCCATGATAAGGCAAAAACCCTTAGTAGAAGAACAGTAAGTAGTCCAGGTCACTAGTTTCATCATGTGCCATTATTGCTGAGACAGCATGCCTATATATTAAATTGACAACAATACAATGTGTAAAATATTAGATGAAATATATAAGAAGTCTAGTCAGATTCATATCAGAGTTGTAAGAATTTTCTCTCTTTTTTGTGAAACATGTTAAATTTTCAAGTATGGCATATGCCCTAGAGAGTCAATTATATCCTTTATTTGAAATAAGGGTCTCCTATTATAAAGTACGACAATGAAACTAAGGTGAAGTAGGCAAAAAGTGCTGAGATTAAGCTTGCAATATCCAACTAGATTGCTCTTCGAAAATTTGTTCGTCTGAAAACAAAAAACAAGTGCACAGCTAAGAATAGAATGATGTCCATTTGCTTAAATTACAAAGATTTAATGAAAAGTTATATGCAAGCTAACCAGAAAACATCTAACAAACACTAGTTAGACGAAAGTTAAAAATTCAATTCTCTCAAGCCTCGTCAATCTTTTGATGTGTATTTGCTTAAAGAAAAATCAAATTGGCTCCTGTTGTAGAAGTTCGGTATCAAATTCAACAAAAGTTGGAACTTAAACTTGAAAAAAGAAAAGTTAACTAATTAAATCATGTGGAATTGAGATAAACGTATTAGAATTTCTCAAGGATCTTTGGCAAGTGAAAGAGATAATTGAAAAAAAAAAAAGACTTTTCAATTCCAGCGGAATTGAGTTGAGTTAATTGAAAACAATGTGGAACGGTAAGAGGAATGGGGTTTTACGATTTGCCAAGAGAAAAAAAAATGAGAACAATATCACGAGCACAGAGCAGCAGAGGCGGCAACGCGATTTCTCTGCTCTCTTCTCCGTTCCAATGGATCAGCCACGATTTTGTTCAACCCCGCCGCGATTTCTCTTATCTCTTCTCCGTTCAAAAGGATCAGCCGCGATTTTTAGGGGTGAGAGGAAGAGATCAGTTGGGATTAGCAAAACTTTTGGGATGAGAGAAGAGATCGGAGAAAGAGATAACCACTACTAGAATCTTAGTTTTTTGCAAGGTAAGGACGGTCCTTGCAAAATAAATGACATTTTTGGAATACTCAAACTTTTTGCAAGGTTAGTCCCTTGTAAATTGTATCGCATGGAAATGTGTAATCTGTAACCTTGTAAATACATTTTGAAAGTCAGATATTATAATTAATTGAAGGTTCTTGCAAATACTTAACCCCCTTCGCTTGCAAATACTTTACCACTTTTTAGATATTATATTTTATTAAAAGTCCATGCAAATGCTTGCAAATGCAGAATTTTATTATAAATCACAACAACATGAACAATAGCAGCCACTAATTTTGATTATAGACAAAATAAATACTTAAAAAATTTGTATCTGGTACTGATATGTTAACTTTATCTATCATTTTAGCAACTATAACTAATCAAATCAAATTGATCAATACATTCAAATAAAACTCAATGAGCAATCAAGATTTGTTTAGAAAGCAAAAGAATTTCAAATCCTGAGTTGTTTATCTAGCCTCAATACACCACAGTGGATTGTTTCAGCTAAACAAAATATGTCCAAAACATTCAACCTTCAAAAAAAAGAAAGACACTTTCAAGGTGATAAAAGCTCAAGCTGAGTCAATTTTGAGGCTCGCTGTTTTGTGACGCCTTTCCTTCTTATAGGGAGACTGGTCAGGATCGAAACCTCCTTTGACTGCTCCATAAGCGATCTAGGAAGGTGTCATGGCCATGTAGTCTTTGTTGTTAAACGGTTTTTCTGATGCCATTTAAATAAAAATACAACATTAGTAATTTGTTTAACAAGGAATAAAATTTTCATTTTGCATGATGCTTCATGCGGCTTTTAGAAAGGAACAATCATGTTGTTGAAAAATAAGAGAAATTGGAAATTAAGCACAACAAGATTATAATTATGAAGTTAAAACCATTTAAAGGTCAATTCACCCTCATTAATTAACCTTTAAGTATCTCAAAATTACATTAGCTTACCCTAAACTGAGCAACCCAATACCAATAAAACCCACATGTAGAAAAAAAAAAGACAAAAATGAAATTGAGAAAATGATAATTTTTTGGCCAAAACAGTGTTGGTTCTCAATGATCAGCACATGAAGTAATGATGATTGAACAACATTTCTACTTAATGTCAAGATTAATGCAATTAAACTTGGTTAACCAATTTACCTTGATTACCCTTAAGTGCAATTACCTTTAGTTTTATAATTTACACTCAGATCTGTAGGCTTCAACTAATCAAATAAGCAATGAAAAAACAACGTCAAAGGAGTGATAACCAATACAGTATGACTACTGTCATGCTACAAGCTCTTGCATTAAACAGACCAGTTGGTGGAAACGATCTTAGTCAATCCATGTGTATCAGTTTCCATCAATCTTGAACTTGTTGACCTTGGCAAGAAGAACACAACAAGTATCAACCCAATCACCTCACCACAAAACATATTGCTGAAATTTAAAGAAAATTACCATAAATTCAGCAAGTATAAATTAATAAGCATAAACTCTAACATCCTAAGTTTATCAAAAATTTAACCCTAAATGAAAAAAGTACCTGAGATTCAGACTGAGGCAAATGAGGCGGGGAGAGAGACGAACTGGGGTCCTTGGATCTGAATTAGTAACAGTAAAAAGCATTTAGTATTGTGCATGAGCTGCACATGGGCTCATAATAAAAAGAAGAGTGAGAGGATTAGTTGAAGAACACATTTATACCTATATGCAGACCAAACTGGTTCTGACAAAAGTATTATGGGCAATCCTAGGCACTACTCGACATGCTATTCATATAATAATTAAACAAAAAAGTTTATTATTTTGGTTTGAGCATTTCATCAAACACCTGTAATGCATTGATTTATTTAATAAAATCAACTTAAAACTTCAAGCCTTTCAAACATGTGTCAGTATTTGTGCAATTATGGTTCTAGATGATTTCTTTTGTTTAGTTTTATCACATCTGTGTCGGATTTATTGGACTCAGTTTTTTTGTGTCAGATCAGGTTTTGCCAAGCTAATGAATAGAAAATATGTTGGTCGTAAACCTAACTTAACCAAAATTTCACAATTTACAATTCAAGCATAGGTACTAAACCTAACTTAACCAAAATTTCACAATTTTCAGCAACTTAAGCACGAGGTCTGATAACTACACAACAATTATTTCGGCAAGATCAAGCTACAAGGTCTGATAGATGTACTTAGAAAAACCCACCATAAGTTACCTACAAAAGATGGAACCATTTTATTATCTTCATTTTAAAAATTAACCAACCAAATACTAGCTTAAGCTTGCCGGGTCCATGGGGCAAGAAAATTACCTAGAGAGAGGAGACAGACAATAGAATAGCGGAGGGGGGATGGAGTAGGAGGAGTGAGGCCGAGCGTAGACGGCAGAGAGGCGAGCGCCGTCGCGTCCAGGGAGAGCGGAGACAGCCATCACGTCGGCGCGTCCAGAGTTTTGTTTTCTTTTTCTTTTTCTTTTTCTCTTTTAAACTTTTTAGGAGCGAAGAGAGGAAATGAACCAAACCACCCTCTCGTCGTTCTTCCTTGTCAATAGTTTTTGTGGCTTTCACAACTTTATTGTGAACAGGGTAGTACGACATTTTGTATAACAAACTCAAAAACTTATATAACGGAACAACCTGATTTGTTACGCGATAGTTTGATAAATTTGAATGCAGTTAAGATCGTAATTCTCCTTAGTACTGGTTGGATGTTGGATGATTTCGTGAGCAAAAGTATTTGGCGGCAACTAAAATATTGTCGAGGGAGTAGCTAAAATTTGGAGGAAATCTAATAAATTGATGCTTGGACATGATACTTGGAGGAAGGTTGACAAAAATTTAGATGGAAGTTTATATTGACAAATTTTTTATGCATATGGGATATAAAAAAGAGTACAATTTATATAAGAAATAAAAAAAAATTCAACTTAAATGTTTTTTAATATGACTTCTACAAAAATTTATAATTGATAAAATAAATTAAGTTGAGTTACTTTTTATAAAATCAAATTTGTAAATTTAAAATAAAATTAAAAGTACAACAAATAATATAAAAAATCAAACAAAATATTATCAATTTTTTTTTCGGTTTCTACATCCAAATCATACTTATAATTATTAATTTTATAGAATTTTATCATAATTTGCTCATTCAATGTGTACCAATATTTGTGAAAATATTTAGTAAATTTTAGTCAATTAATATCAAAATTTAATTTTAATTGTAGAAAATATTTTGTATAGAAATTATATTAATGAAACTTATGTAATAATTTATGTTGTATTGCTAAATTAAATTATTTGACCCATTAAATTATATAGCATTACATGCATATTGCATATGTGATTCACATCTCTTATGCATGAACATAAAACATAAACTCTTGTTTCGCGAGTTTATGAAGACTAATGAAAATATGTCGTTTGTTGATCGATCGGGACCGCTTAAATTAAAGAGCACTATACTTATTGTCACTCACCCAAGTTTGATAAAAATCTGTTTTTATTTACCTATCCATCTAGTTGACCGAAAATTGAAGCATCGTATGGCCATAAACACTTCGTATTGGATCGAAGCTTATACATAATAAAACTTCAAAAAATTTCTGTTGATTATGTTCAATGTTCTCTCTTAATCATTTTAAAATAGATTTGGAATGATTTCATTGCAGATCGACCGTTGATTTTCCGCTTGAAAATGAACGGTCCGAAAATATTTTCTAAATTTGAAGGAGCATATAGTAATGAATGTATATAAAAATGACAATAGTAAGTATTATTTGACTATATAAGATGTAAAGAATTAAATTTTATATTTTTTGAAACCTTTTAATATTATTTGTTGTACATACATTATCTAATTAGCAAATATTAAACTCTGAGCCGTTCGATAGATAGTGAAGGGTCTTGATGTCTTCATTTTAGAGACTGTGGGTAAGAAATCCCTATTCTCTGAGGTAATATATTATTTCTTTTTAGATCTGGTTTTAGATGATACACAAGATGTTTTAATATTCGTGCACAAAGATGATAGACGACCTTGATTTAAACAAAAATATTATGTTACCTCGGAGTTTATGAATTTGTTTGTATTTAGGTCTTCTCAGTACATAGGATACAGAGCGCCTTCTATCTTATCTCTTTGTTGTGAACTTGGGGAAATTAGGATTTATTTTCATTTCTCTCCAAACATTCATTTCGGCGCCTTCCTAAATTTTCATTTCCCTCTTAAAAATTCAGATTCTCGTGTATGGCCTTGCAAATTTCAGATTCTCATTTCGGCGCCTTCCTAAATTTTCATTTCCCTCTTCTCTTTGCCTTCGCTCTCTCTCAACCAGTCCTCTCTCCACGCCCCTTCCAGTTCTAGTTTTCCAAACCCTAGATCTAAAGTGTGGAAGATAAATGAGAAGAGCAGCGACGGTCGGCTCAGGTAGTGGGCACTCAGGCGGGACAGCGGGAGGCGGGCGAGTCGGTGGCTCAGGCGGGACAGGGTACAGCTGCCGCCGCTCAGCCTTGAATACTGGCAAGTGGTAACCTTCCGACAACCTTGAATCTAAAGCAAGGTGGTCAGTTCTTGTTATTTATTTTCTATTTTAATTTGCTAAATAAGTTGTACCTCGGCTTGTATCAGAAACAGAAAGACCTGGATCAAAAGTAAAAGTTTGCAAAAGAGATTAAGGTGTACTGGTATTCTGTCTTAAACTATTCTGCCAACAATATTACAAGATTAAACTGTTTTCACAATACTAATCTTTTGTCTGAAATATGCTATACAGTGCCCTCAACAGTCGAAGGGTGATGTTAAGAGATGTGGATTCTATGTCATGAGGTTAATGCTCAAGCCAATGACTACTTATTTTACTACTTTTCGCACTAAGGTATAATAATACATTGATTCATAACCATGATTTGTTTTTATCTCACTAATCACGATTAACTAAGAAATTATACAAGATACCTACATTAACTGTTTTATTATGTTTTCATGTAGTGTTCTGGACTTTGTTTTCGGTTTCAGTTTGGAAGTTAGAGGTTTGGTCCCGTGGCTGATCTACGGTTAGTTCAATTTGCTTGTGTCTTATAGTAAATTAACACTCATTCTTTCGTAGATAAAATTATAATCTGACTAGGCAAATAATGAGTTGTAATTTGAATTTTATTTTCTGAATTTGGCCTTATGGTTGTTCCCAACTTGTATGGTTAAAATTGATTCTAATTTTATTTTCTGAATTTGGCCTTATGGTGAATTTTTAGATGATTATTTGAACTAATAGATACTCTCCTATTTGAACTAATACGACGAATGTCAAAGGTTACATGTTTAGAGAAAGCACAAGCATCTATCCTTTACTTTCTGATTCACAAGTACAGGTGAAACACACAACTTTGATGAGACATCCAATCTTGAAAGGAATTGATGGTTAAATTGTTCATTTTGTTTTGTATCATTGATATTTTATATCTCTTTAAAATTTATCTCATTTTGTTGTGTTTTTTCTCTTTCCCTAGTTGGTACAATTGTTTCTTATTAGATCATCACAAGACAAGAAATTTGTGTGTGAGGCAGCCCTAATTAATATGACAAATCGGGTTTCACCATCAATTTTGCTGCTGAAATTGGAGGCCTCTTTGAAGCACAAGGACCCTCGTGTAAGGGCAAAATCATGCATGTGCTTTGACCGTAATGTGCCTTATCTTGTAAGTTTATTTCTTTTTAATTTAACTATGTGTTGTGTAAGCTCCCTAAAAGCTGGTCAATTATTTTAACTATTCACATATACCCACTTCCTTGAAATGCATTCCGTTACTAGTGTTCTGCAAATAAGAGAGCAGTTAGTGCAGGGTTGGTTATGAAATGGAACCATTTACTCTTTTGTAGGGGTATAAAGGTAAATTATTTTTACATTTAAGGATTACATTTTGTGTGTGTATGGTACTGACCAGTATATACCAGTAACATTTAAGGATTACATTTTGTATATACATTTTGTGTGTGTAAGTTCATTTACTCTTGATGTTTCACCGTTAGTATGGTACTGACCAGTATATACCAGTAACAGCCCTGTAGTAGACCTGTTGAGAGATATAATTTGTAAGGGTAAATATGTAACTTATGAATTGTGTGAGCATATTTCTGAATTCTGTGCAACAATGAAAAGATGCTTCAATTTTTTGTAGAAAATATATTGGTTAAGGATGGAATAGTTAAAATTGCAGATTTGGTAGCGCAAGGGAACTTTACTCGGAGCCTCCTTATACTGAATATGTCTCTACGAGATGGTAAGTTCATTATTTTTGTTCACTAAATGCTTTAAAGTTTGACCCTTGAAATTCTACTGGTACCTCAAAAACCCCAAATGACCTTCTGTGACAGATCAGCCAGTGCAGGCTGATCAGGAGTCCAAACCAAAAATCCACATGAACAGTCAGATAGAGGACTAAAAAACACACACTTTAGATCCAAATTTTGCATTCATAGCATTTTTCTATGATTTACTAGCTATTTTTAAAGTTTGCTTTCTGAATCTCCAAAAAAATGCTGTTCTCTGCATCTTTTACCAATCTGCCCCTGCATTCAAGCATCTGTTAAAAATAGTTAGAAAATTACAAAAATCCTGAAACTTGGCAAGCATGTAGTTTAGACTTTCCTTTACATTTCTATAAAAAGAACAAAAAATTTGGCATTGTAGATTGTCCAGAATGAATTTTTAAAGATTGGCTGACAGTGCGCAGCTAAACTCAGATCTGGGTTGGTTTTCTTTCCATTGACGATCTTCTCTTCCTACTTTAGATCTGTTTCTTTTTAATTGATAAAACAACATTGCTTATGTTCTTAATTTTGCTTAATGGGTGAGCTTGCATTAATTTGAGAATAATTTGCAGAGTGAGTTTGCATGGAGGACATCATAGCAAGAGAAATTGACAACAATACAATGTGTAAAATATTAGATGATATATATAAGAAGTCTAGTCAGATTCATATCAGAGTTGTAAGAATTTTCTCTCTTTTTTGTGAAACATGTTAAATTTTCAAGTATGGCATATGCCCTAGAGAGTCAATTATATCCTTTATTTGAAATAAGGGTCTCCTATTATAAAGTACGACAATGAAACTAAGGTGAAGTAGGCAAAAAGTGCTGAGATTAAGCTTGCAATATCCAACTAGATTGCTCTTCGAAAATTTGTTCGTCTGAAAACAAAAAACAAGTGCACAGCTAAGAATAGAATGATGTCCATTTGCTTAAATTACAAAGATTTAATGAAAAGTTATATGCAAGCTAACCAGAAAACATCTAACAAACACTAGTTAGACGAAAGTTAAAAATTCAATTCTCTCAAGCCTCGTCAATCTTTTGATGTGTATTTGCTTAAAGAAAAATCAAATTGGCTCCTGTTGTAGAAGTTCGGTATCAAATTCAACAAAAGTTGGAACTTAAACTTGAAAAAAGAAAAGTTAACTAATTAAATCATGTGGAATTGAGATAAACGTATTAGAATTTCTCAAGGATCTTTGGCAAGTGAAAGAGATAATTGAAAAAAAAAAAGACTTTTCAATTCCAGCGGAATTGAGTTGAGTTAATTGAAAACAATGTGGAACGGTAAGAGGAATGGGGTTTTACGATTTGCCAAGAGAAAAAAAAATGAGAACAATATCACGAGCACAGAGCAGCAGAGGCGGCAACGCGATTTCTCTGCTCTCTTCTCCGTTCCAATGGATCAGCCACGATTTTGTTCAACCCCGCCGCGATTTCTCTTATCTCTTCTCCGTTCAAAAGGATCAGCCGCGATTTTTAGGGGTGAGAGGAAGAGATCAGTTGGGATTAGCAAAACTTTTGGGATGAGAGAAGAGATCGGAGAAAGAGATAACGGAGTCAGGAAAAAAGTGAAAATGACAATTTTACCCTAAATAACTTAAAATTGGAGACAAAGAGATTAGGGGTGTCAATGGGTACGGAACGGGTCGGGTGGAGACCATTTTCATACTCATACCCATTAAAATTGACCTTACCCATACTCTACCCATACCCATTAAAAATTGATCTTACTCTACCCTACCCTTATCCGTTAATATTATCGGGTAACGAAACGGTAGCGGGTGAATAATGGATAATACTAGTATAATAATTAGTTTTATTATATTTTACAAATTAAACATCAAAAACTCATTCATATTAACACATATATAATTGCATTTCTAATAAAAAATAAAATAAATGTGCAATTAATTCCAACTAAATTATTTTTTATAAAGAATAAAATTCAAAAACATGAATATACATTTAAGTGGGTTAGAAATTGAATTAAATATACATTTAAATGGGTTGGAAATTGAATTGAATATATATTTGGATTTTATAATTACCCTATAGGGTAACGGGTACGAAATAGTCATTACCCATACCATTACCCATTTATTTAACGAAAAAAAATTCTTACCCATACCCATACCCAATAAGCTAACGAAAAAAAAATCTTACCCATACCCGCCTTATCGAATACGATACTGGTTGGGTAAACAGCTTAAAAGGTACCATTGACACCCCTAAAAGAGATTAAAGGTCAGATTTTACTTAAAACAAATTACTGCACTGTAGCCGAATTAATTTTGCTGCACTGTAGCAAACCCTGTAAATAATCATTGCACTTTTCGATATTCGCTGATTGTTATCATAAAATTCCAGCATTTTGCATCTATAGTAAGTAGACAAGAGGAATTGGAGAAGAAAATAATTTCTATTTTGATTTGTACAATGAGCATATTTAAAAGCGTATTGCATCAATCACTAGTCTATCCTAACTATGGTTTAGTCATTTGACTAGAGTAAGCGCTATGTTGTTACCATCGCTATTAGTTGAAACAAATTAAAAGGATCATTCTGTTTCAGTTATGTCAAGAAGCCTCTTTGTTTGCTAAAAACTGGATCGGTCCAGTTATTTCATAGCAAGATCATCGAAGGAGGAATTTAGATATGGAGATGAAGAAGATCAAGCATCGTTTTGCTTTTCTCTTCTCTTTTATTCAATTTTGCTCATTTAAAGGGAGATCTTCATTTGAAATAAAGGGTATATTTGTCTAAATAAGAAATTTAATGCACAAAAGGGAATAAAAGAAAGGATGTTAGATTTCTATGGGGATATTAGATATTAAGGTGTTTTAATGGAGAAATTGGCTATTTTAAAAGTTTACATGGGTACACTAGAAATTTTCTCTATTTCTTCGTGTTTTATTGAAAAAAATTAAAATGT
Organism: Carex rostrata; assembly: GCA_964058875.1. Taxonomy (NCBI): domain Eukaryota; kingdom Viridiplantae; phylum Streptophyta; class Magnoliopsida; order Poales; family Cyperaceae; genus Carex; species Carex rostrata. The sequence continues at coordinate 1,042,507 of CAXKVT010000014.1, read as the reverse complement.
TTTGGATTTCAGTTATTGATCTCGATTCAAAAGTCACTTCCGAATAAATAAGAAAATTATTGTGGTCCTAATACATTCAAATTCTAAAATAAAATTGATTTGACATTTCGACTCTGCCTTCCACTCATGAGTACGGATTTCTGTCTTTTGAAGCTAAATTGGTAAATTTTTATTTAGTTTATTATTATATCTGGTAAATCAACAACACATGATTAAAATTTTCTGAACATAATTGCTAGTCCGTATCGTATCTCTTAACGTTCAAAATATTTTTGTTTCCGTTGTCTGACTGTCTGATCACATCATCAAAAGAAAAGAGTCTATATGCTATTAACAAAAATACATATAATTTATGAGGAGAGTTCAAATGCCTCAATTTTTTGTGCCTCCATCATGCCTTTATTTTTAAAATGCTAATAACTCAAAATTTAAATCATAAACGTCAAAATAAAACCATTAGATGTGATCTATATTATTTTCTTTATGTGCTCATAAAAATTTATTACATTTTGGTTTTGTTTATATGTGAAGCATTTAGAGGAAAATTGAATGTCCATAAATTGTCCACATTAGTACGTTTATACAAGCTCTTGATGACAACCAAAATAAAATTTAAATGTCATAATTTTTTACACATGAATATATAAAATGATGTAGATCATATCTAACGGTTTTATTTTGAATTTTAAGTTTTTAAATTTTGAGTTATTAAAGTTTTTAAAAAATAGAGGCATGATGAGGGCATAAAATATGGAGGCATTTGAATCCTCCTCATAATTTATATATATTTAGTTAGATACATCTGTAACATTAAGAAAATATGGAATCTTGAAAATATTAATAATAAAAAAAAACATGTCTAACAAAATTTACAAATTCAAGATTTTAAACTATCAAATATCTCACTTGCATATAATTTGTAAACAAATATGTCTCTTGTCTCCATTGGTTGGATATAGATTGTGCGGATCCGTGAGTAGAAGTTTTGATGGTTTTGAAAAAAAATACAACTATTTGATTCATAACGAATGTCCGCATGTCAGAATGAATTTAGTCCGACAAACTTTGCGGTAAGAATAATAGAGAGTATATAAGGCCTAAGAGGCCTAAATAATTGAATAGCGCCGAGTGTGGAGAGAGAATTGATGCGTCGCTACTTTGATAAATGGATTCGATAGCGGAAGTTACTTTGTCCGAATTACACGGATTCGGATTCGGATCCACACAATTATCCACTCCGAATATTATGTAACTGATGTTAAATATACGTTCATAATTTGATGTGTATTTGTGTGGATTAATCCGACCTATTTGAATGGTTGTTAAATTAAACCAATTATTTTGTGGGAGCCTTACTCCGAATGGGCATTAGAAATAATTTGTGGGAGAATATGCCAAGCCGTGCAAGAAATTAAAGAGGACGTGAAATTAGATCTTGTTGAATATGCAAGAAATCAAAGTGGAATCAAAGAGGACGTGAAATTAGTGATATCATGCTTTTGTTTTAGTATCTAATATGTATTACATTTTGTCTCAATAAGTTGTGAAGATGAGACTTTGTTAAGGTTATGGTACTTGATACCACTGGTACCGATACTTATTTTGGTCATTTTGATATTGCTTATGAAGGAGCTGCATATTTATCTTTGTGCATTTTGGTAGTGCTGCTTTAATTGATTATATAGTTCATGCCAGCTATATTTTCGTTTCTCCAATTTTAGTTATTTCAAACTGTTTTGAATCATATCAGGTCCTTTTCATATTTGTTATATATAGTATTGTCACAATTTTTCTTTTTCTCATTTTTCTTTTCATTTTGATTAAAAAGTTGTGACAGGTTTCAATTAAAAATGAAATACAAAATTTTGCATAGAATATCACTAATTGGTTGAGTCGGTACCAGTACAGGTATCAATTTAAATTCAAACTGCATTCAAAACTTTTCAAGTACTCTGAATCGCTTAACCAATTGACTTGATTACGGTTTGACTTGTTAATTACTTAAGTTAACGACACTTAGTTAACTGGATGCTCGGTGCGTTGTTCAAACTTTGTTAACACAATTTACTCTAATGAAATATATTTAATTAAAATTGTAATACAATTACATTCATCAATTATATTATAATTATGTTATATGACAATAATAATATGAGGGTAATATAGTCTTTCTCTTATTACATATATATTTTATTCAAATACATGCTACTTTCTTAATCTTTTCTATTTGCCGAACATGAACTCCTTGGCGCTCCTTAACCTCTTAATCCACCATGCCGAAGGGGGCCTTACAGTAAGAAAGAAAAATTATATAGGAGAGTTAGACAATATTATGCATCAACTGTGAGAGTATACTTAATTTTGATTAAATTTACAACACTAAGATTCCCGAGGTCAATAAAAGCAGGCATAATATTATAACTAAGAAAGTGGAGCATATCATTTGTAGTATGTACATATATATAACGTACGTACCTTGACAACCATTAAGGAGATAGGGGTTTCCGTGGTACCCTGGTGCGCAATTGCATATATAACCTTGACCAGTGGCGCGGTCAACACATTGGCTGTTAGTGCTAACACATGCATAATGGGTTCTATTTTGTTTTGCTATTTTGCAGGTCTCGTTCCCTGCAACCCAATCAAAAACAACTGAAAATTTCTTGGCATCCTTAGCCGAAAATGTATTGGCATCCTTGTTAAAGGAGTCAGTTTTGGTGAGATATGTGGTGCTAAATTTGAAATTTTTTTCTATTAGCATCGCATACCCACAAGGGCTGAAGCTTGAGGTATTAGAACTGTGGAATCTAAAATCGAATCTAATATCATAACCCCTCATTCCAAATGGAATGGCAGTCTGGCAGCAACCCATACCAGAGCATGAGCCATTCACCAGTCCCTGCTCACTCAAGCTCACAGATGTACACCCTGTTTCGTACCAGATAGGTCGACTCCTTGGTGGGTTGAATATTGTGTCCCATATAGATTTACTCGTAAGTCTGACATATGCAGATGTCTCACTACCTAGCACCATGAACCTATTTTCAGTATTTGATAACCAAAATGGCGACTCCGTCAAATCAACAGTAGACAGACTCCCACGATTAAAGCTTGAGTTAATATGACACAGCCAAGAAACAATGACCTCAAACCGAGCTTGTCCTTGGGACACGGATATGCTTTGTAATATGGATTCCGATCCGTTTGAAGCAGGCAAAGATATTGCCTTGTAGCTACCGTCGATCGTCTTATTACACAATATGTCGAACTCTTCAGATCTGGAACAATTTTTACCTATCCCAAATGGATAGGTAACCTGTAATTATATGCAACTTTTTAATGTTAATCATGTAAATAACAGTTAACTTTTTGTAATTCTATGTATGATTGCAATTTTGACACTTTTTTTTTATATAATTGACAAGCTATGAATCATGAGTATGCCCTAATATATATGGAACGTACCTCAGTGTCTCCACAATGTGTCGGACATCCGGCAGGGGGTTGAAATATTGGTTGAGCCACAGAGAACGACAGTAGTAGCATGAAGAAGAAAAGGATAGCCATATATATATTAATGTATCTTAAAACAACTAAAAGGCTTTAAGAAATTCAAGTGGTTGTTTTGAAGTTTGAAAAACAAAAACAAATTGATGGAGTTTGGTTGAAGGAGAGTGAGTGATTTAATTTATAGGTATAGAAGAAAATAACTAACTTGGATCTTCATTGTAATTGCTTGTTGTTCACTTTTTTCTAAATAAAGTTTTCCTGCTTCGTCACCTTTAATCTTTATTTACGCGCCTCCATAGATATTAATGAATTGCCAGACCAATATATAATTATAAAACAACAAGTTAAGTTAAATTTGGCCATTTAATTATCTACTAAAAAATAAAATTACTTAAATAACCTTGCAAATTCTAGTCCATTAATAAATTAGAAAATGGTTGCTTCCAGATATTCCTCAAATTCTTATCTCTAAGAAAAAAAAGCAGTTTGGTGAAATTTTTATTTAATATAAAAAATATAAAATTTTCAAATCTACACACATTTTGAATAAAATTTCAAATCTTCCAATTCCGGTAAATAATTTACCTGAAATAAGCCCTATGTACGGTAAATTATTCAACAAATTTAAAATCCTATGTCTGGTAAATAATTTATCAGAAATTGAATTTTCTGATTTTTTTTTATTTCAATTAAATAGAAGATGTGATAATTTTATTTTTCTATTAAAATATTAGAAATATTTTCATATTTCTTTAATAATTGATAAAATACTATATAATTGAATTTATTAAAAAGACTGTGACAAATAACCCATATCAATATTTTTTTCAGGCCAAATTTTTTGCACCTGTAAGAAAAATTAAAATATTTTTTTGGAAAAATTTCTAGTGTACCCATGTAAACTTTTAAAATAGCCAATTTCCCCATGAAAACATCTTAATATCCAATATCCACATAAAAACTTAATATCCTTTCTTTTATCCCTTTTAATTCACTAAACTTGTAATTTAGACAAATATACCCCTTCATTTTAAATAGATATCTCCCATTGAATGAGCAAAATTGAATAAAAGAGAAGCAAAAAGAAAATAGAGACTTCATCTTCTTCATCTCTATGTTTAAAGTCTAAACTCCTCCTTCGTCTACTCCAGTTGTGTATGGTTAATTTGATTAAATAGGAAATTAAATGACAAAATAGGACATCAACAGAGATTTACACCTTTGATGGTGATGTGCAATCATAGACAAGTAACTAAACATATTACACAAATACTTCGCCAATCACATCAGCTAACACAAAATGGAAATATATCACATTACATAATTCCATCCAACAACCAAATAAACCAAAGATTAATAACATTTCATGAATCGAAATAACATAATAAAAAAAAAACAAAACATTGATCTTCAATCATCACTCAACATGCAAACACAGCAAGCCACGCAGAGTGCTTATTCATGATTGAAATCTGAATTCATGAAAAAAAAACCTTTAAAAGAAAAAAAGAAAAATCAAACTTAAAACATAAAACATAACAGTATAAACCTTAGTTAGGTGCTTCCAAAATCAAAAGCTTAGACCTTGTAAATAATCATTGCACTTTCCGATATTCGCTGATTGTTGTCATTTTCACAAATTTCAGCATTTTGCATCAACCTATAGTAAGTAGACAAGAGGAATTGGAGAAGAAAATAATTTCTATTCTGATTTGTACAATGAGCATATTTAAAAGCGTATTGCATCAATCACTAGTCTATCCTAACTCTTTGTTTGTTAAAAACTGGACCGGTCCAGATATTTCATAGCAAGATCAATGAAGGAGGAGTTTAAATGTGGAGATGAAGAAGATGAAGCATCTTTTTGTTTTTCTCTTCTCTTTTATTCAATTTTGTTCATTTAAGGGAGATCTCTATTTGAAATAAAGGGGTATATTTGTCTAAATAACAAATTTAATGAACAAAAGGGGATAAAAGAAAGGATGTTAGATTTCTATGGGGATATTGGATATTAAGTTGTTTTCACGGAGAAATTGGCTATTTTAAAAGTTTACATGGGTACCCTAGAATTTTTCCCTATTTCTTTGTGTATTACTGAAAAAAAAATTAAAATGTTTTGGATTTTAGTTATTGATCTCGATTTAAAAGTCACTTCCAAATAAATAAGAAAATTATTGTGGTCCTTCTAGTACATTCAAATTCTAAAATAAAATTGATTTGACATTTCAACTCTACCTTCCACTCATCAGTATTATTAACATGAGTATGGATTTCTGTCTTTTGAAGCTAAATTGGTAAATTTTTATTTAGATTATTATTATATCTGGTAAATCAACAACACATGATTAAAATTTTCTGAACATAATTGCTAGTCCATATCGTATCTCTTAACTTTCTAAAATATTTTTGTTTCCGTTGTCTAACTGTCTGATCAAAGCGTCAAAAGAAAAGAGTCTATATGATATTAACAAAAGAGGAGGGTTCAAATGCACCCAAAGTGGAATTTAATTTTTTGATTTGAAACTGGACTTCAGCTTGGGTCCGATGCCCATTGGACCCAAAGTGGTTCCAATGGGTTCGCTCACCATCAGATCTGTTTTAAGATTCGTGCACATGAATTTTAAAGCATATACAAAAGTGTGAGCGCGAATCCTAAAGCAGATCCGATGGTGAGTGAACTCATTGGAACCACTTTGGGTCCAATGGGCATCGGACCCAAGCTGAACTCTTGAAACTGGGGGATATATCCAGAAATCCGGATCCGTAATTTAGGGATTATCCACTCCGATCGAATTACACGGATTCGGATTCGGATCGGTTTACAGCCCTAGGTAGGGTCCACTGGAAAATAATTTAGAAATGAAATAAAAGGAATAGATGTGGATCAGGCAATATTGTCGTTCGTGTGGTCGGTTAATTTATTTTCTTCATTATAATCAATTATATTTAATTATTAACGTAAATTTTCAATTTCCAATTGAATTAAAGGTTTCGAGTGTATTGAAATTTTCAATTAAGTATCATGTGCTAAGATATGAATTTCCATATATATTTATATATTAGAATACATTTTAATTGCTCTTTATTAATGGTTTATAACTAATTAAAAAAAGTTTAAGCCGCATCTGGAATTATCATGTGACAGCCGCATCTGGAAACATTACTAGAATTCACTCTTTTTTCATGCTTCCGAAAATAACTTTTTTTCAAGGGCTTACCCTTGAAAAAAGCCCAAAAATCGCCATTTCCAAGCGCTACCCTTGAAAATACTACCGTTGATAATATCCTCCTTGGAAATAGTCAGTATTTCCAAGGGGACCGTTGAAAATAGTCAGTATTTCCAAGGGGATCGTTGGAAATACTCTTTTCTAGCTTTTTTCAAGAGACTACTCTTGGAAAAAGGGCCGTTGGAAATACTTTCAAATTTGGCCACTGTCTACATTATTTTCAAGGGGAGCATCGTGGAGCCCACCAGATTATTTTCAAGGGGAGGGAACATGGGTCCCACTTGAACATTTCCAAGGGTGACACCCCTGGGACCCACTTGAGTATTTTCAAGGGCAGTTTTGTTCGGGTTTACGGGGTGCTTTAACCAAAACCCGTTTAGGCTTAAGTTGCGGAATGACCGTAGAACAAAAATTTCTACGACCAACTTAAGCTCAGGATTAAACGGGGTATGTCAGGAAACTTTCCAAGGCGGTCCACCTTCAGTATTCCTTTGGCATCAAAACCCAATTTAATCATTTTACAGATCTACTCCATGATTGATTTCTAAAACTTTAATCTACTTACCAATTAAATAGATTAATATAGGATATTTATACCTTGTTTCCAAATCACAGTTGGAATGCAGACCGAGCGAGTAGAGCCTCACCAGGGAAGGAATCGACTCGGAGCGGAGCATCAGACGTCTGATGCCTCTATCGGTTATCCACCAGGACTAATCGGAGAGCGGTTTATTTCTTCTGCCAGAAATACCGTAAACTGCAGAATTCTGCAAAAACACTATTCACGGGGAAAAGACGAAAACCCGTAAACACGAATTTTTGGTTGCTCAGTTTCATCAATATGCAAAACTGACATACCGTGAAATTCGGTAAAACACTATTCATCGATCCCGTAAATATACTTCACACCAACCCGCAAGATTATACGTCAAGTACGTATAACTTTCTTTTCTCAACCGAAACACTATTTGGGAGAGAAACCGAGAAAGAGAGAAAATACCGATCCGTTTCGACACGAAACGGTATGAGTGAATTAGTGATTTTTCTCTCTACCCTTCCACCCCTATTTATAGGGTTTAGGGTCGGTTGCCAAAAGACCAAAATGCCCTCCAAGTTTGGCCTATTTACAAGACATGCCATTGACACCTCATCCTTTTATATGTGAAAAGACCAAAATATCCCTTCCACACCCTTCCACACTCTTCTCCATGTTTCTACACCCTAAGGTGTCATGCAAGGTGGCATAGGTGTGAAATGACCATTTTGCCCTTGCGGATAGGATTGATGACATGTCATCTGGATAAGATCGATGACATGTCATCTGGATAGGATCAATGACATGTCATGCGGATAAGGACGAATCTGAAAAGACCCGAATGCCCTCGGCCCGAATACAAATAATATTCGTATAATTATTCTGAACAATTATATATATTTTTCTTGCGGTTGTTGTTTCGGTAATTTATACAATGTGTCCTGCACATTTATAAATTAACCGGTTAACTTTTATACAACGTGTCACACACGTTTATAAATTAACCAATGTTTTTGCTTGTTATTTTTACATAACATTTATAATTTAATTATAACACGTATAATTAATTATAACCATCTTACTATTGATCATAACTAATTTATAATCAATTACAATAAGATTCTCTGATTAACTCCTATATGGTGTGACCCAATAGGATCTGTGTTATGTTGGTAAATAGAGTTAAAACTGTTTTAACTTTTATAATCATGAGCGGCATCTGGCAACACATCATGACCATCCAATTACACAGATGATGCTGTACTGTACAATATCACGATCCAGTAAACAATTTACTTGTGTCTGTTCTTCTGTCTCATAGCTATCAGATTAGTTTCAAGGTAGATGTGTGTCATCCTTGCTAACTGAATATTTTCTTGATCTTGAGCAGATTATCAAATATAATTACTCTTGTAATTATACCACTAGCAGATAATCTTACTCTATCAAGGGGCCCAGTGATGCTATAGCTCGTATAGAGATACGAGGGACAAATAGTATTCTTGGTAAACCATCACTACCTCAGCTAAGCCCTGTATACTGAAGAGCTACCTTTATAACTGCATTTTACCGACAGCGTTTGATAACAATCACACATATACATTTCTTAGTAGGAAAGATAAATACCTCATACTTTAGAACTTAACACTGAATGAAAACATTAATGACACAAAACAATTCTATTTAATGTTTCATTCGGGGTCTGTCAAATACCATGTTTCTAGAACATGTATCTATGTGATTAAAATGACATCTCGTGTCAGGTGGTTTGTAAAACTTAACCATCTTTTAATCCACATACTAATCTTATCGCGGTAATTAGTGTTCCTGCTAATTACCTTGGTCAGTGACTTTTTAAGAGTATATATCATCTATATTATGGAGTTTCACAATTTCAGTCATGAACTCGAAATGATCCATAAATTCAATAATACTCAAGGCAACAAAATGATATATAAATAAACATTCAATTCACGAACAAAGCTTTATGATAATTTATCGTATTATTGACTTCTAGATTATTACAAACTAACAATCTCCCACTTAAGCTAGGAGCCAATCATCGTAGGCCCTACTTATATACAAAATTCTATATTCTCTAAGATCTCGTAGATCCTGAGAAAATCACACAGCCTATCTTCTATGTGTTCCAGATCCATAGAAGCATTAAGCATCTCGTGCTTGGCTTGAGGAAGAGATTTTGTGAGTGGATCAACTGTGTTGCTGACTGTGTCAACTCTACTTATCTTTACATCACCTTTATATTAATTATATCTTTTATAATTAATTATAAGCATCTTATGATGTTTACGATCTCTTATATTAGGTGATAACGTTGTAGACGAGAAACATATCCTTAGTTCTCCTCAAGAACTTAAGGATATTCTTTACAGCATTCCAGTGCTTTATGCCTGCATTAGCCTGATATCTACTCGTCATACTCAAAGCATACGAGACATCTGGGCGAGTGCACAACATGGCGCATATGATAGAGCCAATAGCCGAAGAGTATGGTACTCTACTCATAGTGCTTTGCTCATCAGTTCTCGAAGGACACTGAGTCTTGCTAAGCAGTGCACCATGATTCATTGGCAGGAATCCTCTCTTAGAATCCTGCATGCTGAACCGATTCAGCACTTTGTCAATGTACGTGCTTTGACTTAATCCTATAAGTCTCTTTGATCTACCTTGGTAGATCTTTATGCCTAATATATAGACATCCTCGCCCAAGTCCTTTATCGAGAAAACTTTTCTTTAATGAAGACTTGGCTAATTGCAATAGAGGAATATCGTTTCCTATTAAAAGTATGTCATCTACATATAAGATTAAGAAAGGCGATGGCACTCCCACTAGTTTTTCTGTACACATAAGATTCTTCTTCGCATCTGACGAAGTCAAGCTTTTGACTTCTTCGCCAAATCGAAGATTCCAACTCCGTGATGCATGCTTCAATCCGTAAATGGAATCAAGAAGCTTGCATACCTTCCCAGCTTTCTCTGGATCTTCAAAACCCGTAGGCTGTGTCATATACACATCCTCTTCTTAAATTTCCATTTAAGAAGGCGGTTTTGACATCCATTTGCCATATTTCATCATCATGAAATGCGGCAATTGCTAGGAGTATCCGAATTGACTTAAACATAGCCACGGGTGAAAAAGTTTCATCAATTCCCAGAATTTGTTTGAAACCTTTTCGCTACTAGCCGTGCTTTGTAAATAGTCATATTGCCATCCATGTCTGTTTTCCTTTTGAAAACCCACTTGTTAGCTATGGGCTTCACCCCATCAAGTGGTACAACTAGGTTCCAGACCGTGTTGTCATACATGGACTGTATTTCGGATCTCATGGCCTCCAGCCATTTATCAGAGTCAGGCCTATCCATTGCTTCCGCATAGGTCAGAGGATCTTCAGTGTCAAAAACTGAGACCTTGTGCAGTCCCATGTACCTCTCAGGTGCATGGACTATCCTTGTTGACCTACGTAGCACTTGTTCTTCGGGCTGTCAAACTTGATCCACAACGATCTTCGGATCTAGTTCTTCTTCAACTTGCGTTGAAGTACTTGAGCTCAGGACTAGAACCTCATCCACAGCTACTTGTGGACTTGGTACTTCCAGATGCTCATCAGCCAAAAAATCAAGAGGTGGGTTAATCTGATCTAGTTCAGATATTGTATTGTGTAATGTATCTTGAATTTCTTCAAGTATTACATTACTCCCACTACTTCCTTTTGCAAGAAACTCGTTCTCCAAAAGTATACCATGACGAGCAACAACTAATTTGTTCTCGGACTGGTAATAGAAGTAATATCCTTTTGTTTCCTTAGGATATTCTACGAAAAAGCACTTGTCAGATTTGGGACCAAGTTTGTCAGACGTCGGGCGTTTGACAAATACTTCGCAACCCCATTTTTAAGATAAGACATATTTGGGATTTCCCAAACCATAACTCGTATGGAGTCTTTTCAACTGACTTGGATGGAACCATATTTATCGTTAGTGCGGCAGTATCTAGTGCGTGTCCCCAAAATGATTTTGGAAGGGTGGCGTCACTCATCATGAAACGAATCATGTCCAGCATGGTTTGTTTCATTTTCTTGGCAACACTGTAACATTGCGGTGTTCCTAGAGGTGTGAGTTGTGAGACTATCTCACATTCCTTTAAGTACGTTTTGAAAACCATAACTCAAGTATTTGCCTCCACGGTCCTACCGTAATGCCTTAATACTTTTGTTCAGTTGATTTTCTACTTTAGTCTTAAATTCCAAGAACTCGTCAAAGGATTCAGACTTATGTCTCATGTAAGTCAATACTTTCATGAAACGTTTTGAGTCTTTTGTTATTGATGTTAAACACGTGGTTTTCCATTTCTAGCATATAAAGACCATTTAACAAGTAAGATGATCCATAATATGTCTCATTTTTATAAATAGAACATCTATTGTCCTTTATAACAAACGAGAAACCATTCATCTCTAAACATGAGATTGATATGATATTTCTAGAAATGGTAGGAACAAAATAGACATTTTCTAGTTCCAGAATAAACCCGCTAGGCAAGTACAATTCTATCCTACCGACTGTAACGGCTGCAACTTGTGCTCCGTTTCCAACTCGGAGTTGTATTTCCTTATTGCGTAACTTCCTCTTAGTGCGTGCATATTCGTGCAAATATGAGCACATGATCCGGTATTCAGTACCCAATCATTAAGAGAGGTCGTAACATTAATTTCAATAACATAAATACTTGAGACTGAGACTTTTGAGACATTCTCAAACTTCATATCTCCAAGAGACTTCGGGCAGTTTATCTTCCAGTGACCTTTGCTATTGCTAAAATAGCAGTCAGAGTTAGCAGAAACCTTTATCTTGGGAGAGTTCGTTCCCGGAACCAACTTCCTTTGCCTTTGTACTTAATAGCCGTTTTTCCCTTTTGTTTTCTTGATCTTCTTCCCACCTTCTTGGATCATGAGGACATGAGAGCTATTCTCGATGTTTTTATCAGTGATCCTCAGCATCCCTTGGGGCTCCTACAAGCTCTTATCCAACTCTTGCTTATGGGAGTTCACAATGAACTCCGAATAGCTGAGAGGAAATGAGTTCAGGATAACTTCCGTGGCCAACTCGTGGCTCAACGGACAGTTAAGCTTCTCCAGTTTCTCATCATCACTTGTCATACGAAGTGTGTGAGTACTGACAGAGCTGCTCTCTACTATTTCAGCAGGGACCGGTGTATTTAGGATATATTCCTTTTTCTCACGTATTTAGGATATATTCCTTTTTCTTTAGCCATATTTCTACAACGTTTTAAAGTAAAGATTTTAGCTTTGTTCATGTAATGTTTTATTCCAATAATAAAACTCCCACTGCAAATTTGTTCTATTCCCGTTTGCAGTAGGACCAAGATCCATGTTTTCACCAATAACCAAGGCAGTGTATGCATAACATGGCTATCAGTTATCTTAGGTAAGCAAACTTGCTAATCACATCTCTTTGTGATTCTTAGTTTCGTTAAAACATCACGTGTATTTAACGAAGACTTTGCCCCGAGCCTAAAACTCTTTTAGAAATCATCGGTAAGTAACTGTTAGGTTTTAGATACCACTTTTGGGATTTCGCGGTAACCAAAACCCGTTTAGGCTTAAGCTGCGGAAAGAACGTAAAACAAAAATTTTTACTTCTAACTCAAGCTGTGAATTAAAAGGGATATGCCGGAAAGACCAAAGCAGAGTTCCTTCTGAAGTCTTTCATTGCAAGGATCCTTTTAATCCTTTTACAAATCTACTCCATGATTGATTTCTAAACTTTAATCTACTTACCAATTAAATAGATTAATATAACATCTTTATACCTTGTTTCCAAATCACAGTTGGAATGCAGACCGAGCGAGTAGAGCCTCACCAGGGAAGGAATCGACTCGGAGTATCACACGTGTGATACCTCTATCGGTTATCCACCAGGACTAACCGGAGAGCGGTTTATTTCTTCTGCCAGAAATACCGTAAACCGCGGAATTCTGCAAAAACACTATTCACAGGAAAAAGACGAAAACCCGTAAACATGAATTTTCGGTTGCTCAGTTTCATCAATAAGCAAAACTGACATACTGCGAAATTCGATAAAACACTATTCATCAATCCCGTAAATATTCTCCATAACAACCCGCAAGATTATACGTCAACTACGTATAACTTTCTTTTCTCAACCGAAATACTATTTGGGAGAGAAACCGAGAAAGAGAGAAAATACCGATTCGATTCTGCACGAAACGATACAAGGTGAATTAGCAATTTTCTCTCTACCCCTCCACCCCTATTTATAGGGTTTAGGGTCGGTTGCCAAATGACCAAAATGCCCTCCAAGTTCGGCCTATTTACAAGATATGCCATCGAATGGATAAGGATGATGACATGTGGATAAGATCGATGACGTGTCATCAGGATAGGATCGATGACACGTCATGCGGATAAGCACGAATCTGAAAAGACCCGAATGCCCTCGGCCCGAACACAAATAATATTTGTATAATTATTCTGAACAATTATATATATTTTTCTGCGGTTGTTTGTTTCGGTATCGATGACGTGTCATCTGGATAGGATCGATGACATGTCATGCGGATAAGGACGAATCTAAAAAGACTCGAATGCCCTAGGCCCAAACACAAATAATATTCGTATAATTATTCTGAACAATTATATATATTTTTCTTGCGGTTGTTGTTTCGGTATCGATGACGTGTCATCTGGATAGGATCGATGACGTGTCATGCGGATAAGGACGAATCTGAAAAGACTCGAATGCCCTCGGCCCGAACACAAATAATGTTTGTATAATTATTCTGAACAATTATATATATTTTTCTGCGGTTGTTTGTTTCGGTATCGATGACGTGTCATCTGGATAGGATCGATGACGTGTCATGCGGATAAGGACGAATCTGAAAAGACTGAATGCCCTCGGCCCGAACACAAATAATGTTTGTATAATTATTCTGAACAATTATATATATTTTTCTGCGGTTGTTTGTTTCGGTATCGATGACGTGTCATCTGGATAGGATCGATGACATGTCATGCGGATAAGGACGAATCTGAAAAGACTCGAATGCCCTCGGCCCGAACACAAATAATATTCGTATAATTATTCTGAACAATTATATATATTTTTCTTGCGGTTGTTGTTTCGGTAATTTATACAACGTGTCCTGCACATTTATAAATTAACCGGTTAACTTTTATACAACGTGTCACACATGTTTATAAATTAACTAATGTTTTTGCTTGTTATTTTTACATAACATTTATAATTTAATTATAACACGTATAATTAATTATAACCATCTTACTATTGATCATAACCAATTTATAATCAATCACAATAAGATTCTCCGATTAACTCCTATATGGTGTGACCCAATAGGATCTGTGTTATGTTGGTAAATAGAGTTAAAACTGTTTTAACTTCTATAATCATGAGCGGCATCTGGCAACACATCATGACCATCCAATTACACAGATGATGTTGTACAGTACAATATCACGATCCAGTAAATAATTTACTCGTGTTAATTCTTTTGTCACATAGCTATCACATTAGTTTCTAGGTAGGTGTGTGTCATCCTTGTAAACTTAATCTTTTCTTGATCTTGAGCATATTATCAAATATGATTACTCTTGTAATCATACCGCGCGCTGATAATCTTACTCTATCAAGGGGCCCAGTGATGCTATAACTCGTATAGAGATACGAGGGACAATAGTATTTTTGGTAAACCATCACTACCTCAGCTAAGCCATGTATACCGAAGAGCTACCGTTATAACTGCATTTTACCGACAGCGTTTGATAACAATCACACATATACATTTCTTAGTAGGAAAGATGAATACCTCATACTTTAGAACTTAACACTGAATGAAAGCATTAATGACATGAACACAATTCCGTATAATGTTTCATTCGGGGTCTGTCAGATATAATGTTCCTGGAACATATATCTATGTGATTAAAATGACAACTCCTTGTCTATGGTCTGTAAAACTTGACCATCATTTAATCCACATACTAACCTTACAGCGGTAATTAGTGTTCCTGCTAATTACCTTGGTCAGTGACCTTTTAAGAGTATATATCATCTATATTATGGAGTTTCACAATTTCAGTCATGAACTCGAAATGATCCATAAATGCAATAATACTCAAGGAAACAAAATGATATTAATCATCCAATTCATGAACAAAGCTTTATGATAAATTATCGTATTATTGACTTCTAGATTATTACAAACTAACAGTAACCTCACTCTATTTTGTTTTGTTATGTCTCACATAACCCTCGACCACCAAAGGTAAAAGGTGATGCCTACTGAGTAGGTTTCAATCATACAACCAATGAACAATGATGTGAGGAGGATAGAGTGGAAAGGGCATACTACTTAATATTTAATGGGTTGGTGTTTATGCTTAACAGTGCTAGCAATATCCAAAGGGGTATGTCAGAAAGAAAGATTAATGTGATTATATTCGTATCTTTATAGCGACCTCTTTCATATGCTTCATTAAGCAATTATGGAAATGAAGTCTTGAATACTGAATGTGATCTCCATTTCTTTTCTTATCTTATGTCAGAAAGAACGATTAATGTGATTCTATTCGTATCTTTATAGCGACATCTTTCATATGCTTCATTAAGCAGTCGTGGAAAGGAAGTCTAAAATATCGAATGTGATCCCCATTACTTTCTTCTCTCAGCATATGTAAGAATGACTAAATGTGATTCTATTCGTATCTTTATAACGACCTCTTTCATATGCTTCATTAAGCAATCGTGGAAAGGAAGTCTTGAATACGAAATGTGATCTCCATTAGTTTATGTTCTTATCAGTACCTCTTTGATACGCTTAGCTTTGTTAAGTAGTCAGTTCTTGTAACTGACTTTGGACACGTGAAAGTCGTCTGCCAGAAAGACAACGGTGAGTTCCTTCACAAATCTTTCTTTGACATCACGTTCTTTCACGGTTCCTTTGAAAGCAATAAATCTAATTTATTCAATTCATATCAAAGCAGTAAATCTAATTTACTTATATACGGGAGCAAGTCAGGTATATTATTTATCAGTTCCTAATTCTTTATTTTGCAGCTATGCTCAGTTCTTATATACAATTTAAAGCACATAAACAATTTATATGTTTTAAAATCAGATATTCTTTTCGGTCCATAAAGCAATTTGGTAACGTGACAAAGTTCCTTTTGGGCCAGCGATTAGGACACGTGAAAGGGGCTCCCAGGAAAGATTGGGGTCACAAGGACCGCTTAGACTCAATCTTTCCTAGACAGAACCATCTCTTTCTTGTGTGGAAATGACAGCTCTTACTCAGGTACTTTATTGCTTCATCACATTCTTCGATGAACTTTACTTATCCGAAGGTTTTCGAAAGGCAAAAACTTACACTAAATTTTTCCATTTCAAAAGCATAGAGTAATTTGGTAACGTGACAAAGTTCCCTTTTGGCCAGCTATCAGGACACGTAAACGAGGGTTAGACGAAAAGTCGAGACTTTTGTTGTCATTAACCTTGTCGTTTACGGGTGGAGATTAACAGTTCTTACTTGGGTACTTTATTGCTTCATCACATTCTTAGATATACTCAAACGCAGTTGAAAGTTTTGAAAACGAAAACATAAAGAAAGCATAAAATCCTATTTTATCTTTCTCGGTCGGAGAACCGATCCAAGAAATGTAAAAGTTTACATTTCATAAGAAAGCATAAAGAAAGCTTAAATCTAATTTAACTTTCTTAGTCGGTAGAACCGATCCAAGAAAATCTCATTTCTAATCGGTTTTGGACTTAAGCTGCAAATGTAAGAATTAAACTGATATGCGGTATATGCACCTAATTTGCATAAGTTATAACTTTTAGAAAATCAATCAGCGGGAGAGCCTTGTGCTCTGATACCACTGTTGGGGTTTATGGGGTGCTTTAACCAAAACCCGTTTAGGCTTAAGTTGCGGAATGATCGTAGAACAAAAATTTCTACGGCCAACTTAAGCTCAGGATTAAACGGGGTATGTCAGGAAACTTTCCAAGGCGGTCCACCTTCAGTATTCCTTTGGCATCAAAACCAAATTTAATCCTTTTACAGATCTACTCCATTATTGATTTCTAAAACTTTAATCTACTTACCAATTAAATAGATTAATATAGGATATTTATACATTGTTTCCAAATCACAGTTGAAATGCAGACCGAGCAAGTAGAGCCTCACCAGGGAAGGAATCGACTCGGAGCGGAGCATCAGACGTCTGATGCCTCTATCGGTTATCCACCAGGACTAACCGGAGAGCGGTTTATTTCTTCTACCAGAAATACCGTAAACCGCGGAATTATGCAAAAACACTATTCATGGGGAAAAGACGAAAACCCGTAAACACGAATTTTCGGTTGCTCCGTTTCATCAATATGCAAAACTGACATACCTCGAAATTCGGTAAAACACTATTCATCAATCCCGTAAATATACTTCACAACAACCAGCAAGATTATACGTCAAGTACGTATAACTTTATTTTCTCAACCGAAACACTATTTGGGAGAGAAACCGAGAAAGAGAGAAAATACCGATCCGTTTCGACACGAAACAGTATGAGTGAATTAGTGATTTTTCTCTCTACCCCTCCACCCCTATTTATAGGGTTTAGGGTCGGTTGCCAAAAGACCAAAATGCCCTCCAAGTTCGGCCTATTTACAGGACATGTCATTGACACCTCATCCTTTTATATGTGAAAAGACCAAAATACCCCTTACACACCCTTCCACACTCTTCTCCATGTTTCTACACCCTAAGGTGTCATGCAAGGTGGCATAGGTGTGAAATGACCATTTTGCCCTTGTGGATAGGATTGATGACATGTCATCTGGATAAGATCGATGACATGTCATCTGGATAGGATCGATGACATGTCATGCGGATAAGGACGAATCTGAAAAGACCCGAATGCCCTCGGCCCGAATACAAATAATATTCGTATAATTATTCTGAACAATTATATATATTTTTCTTGCGGTTGTTGTTTCGGTAATTTATACAATGTGTCCTGCACATTTATAAATTAACCGGTTAACTTTTATACAACGTGTCACACACGTTTATAAATTAACCAATGTTTTTGCTTGTTATTTTTACATAACATTTATAATTTAATTATAACACGTATAATTAATTATAATCATCTTACTATTGATCATAACTAATTTATAATCAATTACAATAAGATTCTCCGATTAACTCCTATATGGTGTGACCCAATAGGATCTGTGTTATGTTGGTAAATAGAGTTAAAACTGTTTTAACTTCTATAATCATGAGCGGCATCTGGCAACACATCATGACCATCCAATTACACAGATGATGCTGTACTGTACAATATCACGATCCAGTAAACAATTTACTTGTGTCTGTTCTTCTGTCTCATAGCTATCAGATTAGTTTCAAGGTAGATGTGTGTCATCCTTGCTAACTGAATCTTTTCTTGATCTTGAGCAGATTATCAAATATAATTACTCTTGTAATTATACCGCTAGCAGATAATCTTACTCTATCAAGGGGCCCAGTGATGCTATAGCTCGTATAGAGATACGAGGGACAAATAGCATTCTTGGTAAACCATCACTACCTCAGCTAAGCCATGTATACCGAAGAGCTACCTTTATAACTGCATTTTACCGACAGCGTTTAATAACAATCACACATATACATTTCTTAGTAGGAAAGATAAATAACTCATACTTTAGAACTTAACACTGAATGAAAACATTAATGACACGAACACAATTATATTTAATGTTTCATTCGGGGTCTGTCAAATACCATGTTTCTAGAATATGTATCTATGTGATTAAAATGACATCTCGTGTCAGGTGGTTTGTAAAACTTAACCATCTTTTAATCCGCATACTAATCTTATCGCGGTAATTAGTGTTCCTGCTAATTACCTTGGTCAGTGACTTTTTAAGAGTATATATCATGTATATTATGGAGTTTCACAATTTCAGTCATGAACTCGAAATGATCCATAAATTCAATAATACTCAAGGCAACAAAATGATATATAAATAAACATTCAATTCATGAACAAAGTTTTATGATAATTTATCGTATTATTGACTTCTAGATTATTACAAACTAACAAGTTTATGGAGGACCCACCCCAGCAAATTCATGGCCAACAAAAGTGGGCCCCACCTGGTCAGATGTTGGTGCTATTATTTGAATGGGTCCGTACATGTTTTCCATGGATATACCCCTGGAAATACTAGCCTCCTTTTTTTTGTACCAAAATGCTTTCATTGGATAATTCTCCCGGTACCAACCCAATATTTCTTTACAATCCCCAGTTCACATTCAAACTGATAACACATCTTACAAATCAATAGAAAACACATTGAGAAAAGAGATTGCAAAACATTTAATAAGCATAAATCATTAATATAGTATAATCAACACATTGTATCAAAAGAAGGTGAAAAACCCTTTACAACACAGTATTGTGTGCTTGCACACTACTAATATACTCAAAATATATCCACTATGTTATGAGTTAACAAAAATTCACATAATATGTTACCACCTAGTTTGTTGATATGCTAGAAGTTGTAAATTCACCAAAATGTGCACTTTCGGACACTAAAAGGTCTGGTTAAAGTTGAAGGTAGATTGCCACCTACAATATTAAGAAAACATCCATGTGAAATTATCGAGTCTGTCACCTACAATATTCAGAAAATAAATCTTGAGAATTATATTATTATTATTAGTTTGGAAATGCATTTTGCAAAAATGTAATAAGTTATTAAAAATTGTACTCTACCTTGCTGCAGACATAATAAAATCTTGGATGTAAAGTACATGTTGGTACCCAGGACTAACATGGCCATACCATTGTAAACAGACAATAGATTGACAAGGTTAATTTGTTGGGTATCTTTGGTTATAATGATCAGTGTGTCAACTATCAAAGTAATATCTAATTATGGTAGAATAAACCTCATTATTATCACTCCATGTTGTGTTTTTAACTTGACCATCTTGCTAGTGTAAATTTGATAAAAAAAAAAGTAACCAGATGTCAACCAAATAATAGTTTTTTGTTCTTTACATCAACTGCTTGTGGAGAGGCTAGTTTTCGATTAATTCAACATGTTTGTTCTTTACCTTGTTGCATCAAAGCCACCAATATAACAATATTTGGAAGCACTTATCCCACCATCCGGCCCCTACAAAAATTAATAATAAATGACAATGTAAGAAAACAGAGCTCAAGTATTTAATTTTTCAAACAACAGTTCCAAAATTGCCCTTCTTTGCTTACTCCTTCATATATGCAATTAAAAACTAAGCATAAGATTGAATGCTCGTGCAATACCAAGCAACTGAAATATTCCAACATAATAAGATTGCAGTTTTACAGTATATGTTGACTAATTATTTTATCAAAATGATATTAACTAAACACATTGTTCATATTAAAATGAGGTACATGACTACAAATACGATCTATTATTTCGGCAAGGCACATTGAGTTTTAGAACAATTATTACCAATTTTTGATTTTTCTACAAATTATAGTGAATTTTCAAAGTTCAGCACTTAAACACAAGTTCCAGCTCAAAAACAACATGTCGGTATCAAACTAACCATGAAAGGAACTTAAATTTAACATAGCTTTGGGTCATTAAATGAATTGAAATTAATTGAGGGTGTAGTTCATGACTCCTTGAAACTTTAGACACCAAGAACACTTCATTGAATCTGCGGTATGTTCTACACAAAAATGACAAGGCAGCATGCTAGAAAACATGAAAAACTGGTACCAGCTTAGGTTGGTACATAATCTGATCTGCACAAAAACACTAGTTCGACCCAGCTAGAAAATTTAGAAAATAATGAAACTTAACAGAGATGTAGATCATGAGTTTCTTGAATTTTAGAGACCAAGAACACCCAATTCAGAGTTATGAGCTGTTCTACACAAAATTCACAAATCAGCTTGTCAGGAAATTAAAAAAAAAACAGCAAACAGTGGCTGGTTCAAAGGAGCAAAAGCATACCCAAAATACTCCTAAAAGACCCACCAAAATAACAGAACACCCATAGACCCTCCATAAGCCTTGCGGTGACCTCGAAGTAGACCCTTATATGAAGAAAACCAAAATGAGAATGCTAAATATGATGAACAATCATGCTGAAAAATAGCACTATCTTGCCTCTTTGTCAACTGAATAAAACCTAAGGGCTTGATTGATAACTTCCCTAAATTCTTGGAGACCTAGACAAACATGTATACAAGACAGCCGCAAACTTGAAACAATTAAATCCAGTCATCAAAGTTACCAAATCATGTCTTGACACAACACCACAACTTTCTCATTTCAAGTCCAAATCAACCCCAAATGAACCCAAGTTAAATCCTTCATGTTTCTAAATCAAAATTGAGTATGTTCAAGCATCAGCCCACTCATGAAATTGCCAAAATACCCCTTCACTCGAACTCAAGTGGATTTTTCATGAATAACTTATATAGAAATATAGAATTGTGAAATGATAATAAATACACCTCCAAATGATAACAAATAGACAAGTATCTTTCAAATGATAATCACTTAGGCATACTTCTCTTGTTCTTTCAATTTGTTCAGGAGCCTTGATCTTTAGATTGAAATAAAATAAAACTTCACAATTAGCTGTCTAGCTCTCCAAAATTAATAGTTTTGGAATAAAAATTAACCTATACTCTTGTTGGGAAAGAAGAAATTAAGTATTTCAGCATAGAAGAAATTAAAGTTAACCTTCTTCGACGATGAGTCCTCCAGTGAGATGCATCTTCACAAATATCTTCTTTCCTGTATGAGAGCAAAAGGAGAAACCTTAACATACAAATTCAAAACAAAATAAGAGGGAAATGTTTACCTAAAAACAAAACAAGCGAGAAAGGGCGGATTATGCTAACTCAAGTGGAAATGTTTTCCAGTTGTACATGTTCCACCATCTCCTATAGGCACGAGCTTAAATCTGGGGTAATCCCCAAATTTCATTAACATAAACCCTAATCCCCAAATTTAATTCAACGAAACTTGAAATTACGAAAAGAGAACGAGAATTTGAAATTCTCCAAAGTCACCGTTGATTTGACATCCCAGAAGTAGGGTTAGGGAACCCGGCCGTCGACGAAGAGGTCACCGGTGCCGCATGATGATGCGGCGGTGCTGACAATCCCATGGCAGCTTACATCGGCAGAGTCCTCAAGCACTGAGGGGTGGCAGAGAGAGGTCACCGGTGCCGCGTGATGAAGCAGCGGTGCTGACAATCCCATGGCAGCTTGCATCAACGAAGTGCTGAGGTTGAGAGTCAAAGGGTGAGTAACTGGGTGCGTCTGTGAGAGGAAGACTAGTTAAACCCTAGACAAAAATTCTAATGGACTTGGATAAAACGAGGAGAGCGGCGGGATAATGAAATTTTGGGAGGGAAGTGAAAATGGAATAGCGGGATAGTGAAATTTCGGGGAGGGAAGTGAAAAAAAGAGAGGACAAATCCTCAGATGGATTTAAGAAAAGAAGCGAATTCATATGCTCTGAGGTAACATAATATTTGCGTTTAGATCGGAACCGTCTGATCATTATTATGCACAAATATTAATGAAGCATGTGCATCATCTAAGGTTGGATTTAAACAGAAATATTATATTACTTTATAGAATAGTGACTTCTTACCCACATGCCACAGCTATTCAGTGAAATGTATCTGGCGCTAGGGAAGGAAAAAATTTCGGATCCGGATAGATCAGTTTTATCTTCGTGCAGCACAGTAAACATAAAAGCAGTCCTCAATTGATATATTTGGTGTGTTGTTTATATTCTAAACTGCTCTGTTCCTATGAAAGAAAGAATCTCCTCTAACTTTTTGGAAACATTAGACAGCCAATACAAATTTGAGTACATTTTGTATTTTAATTTTAGTTTAATTGATTTGTGAATTGAAATTGCTTCAAAATAAAAAATTTGCAAGATATTAAATAATTATTTTTATAATTCTAATTTTGAAAATTATATGTAATTAGTATGTTACTGTTGTGATTAATATAATATATATTATGGGCTCTTATACATGGTGTAATGTTCAATTATTATTTTTTTGTTAAATGGTAGTATATGAAATTGATATTAATAAAATTTATGTGACAATATAATTAATGCTTGAATATTGACAATGCATCAGTAAATGATTTTTAATATTGAAATTTTATAACATCATGCATGATGCATCAATGACTTGTGCCATATAAGAATGTACATAGGACTTGAACCCTTGCTGTGTGGGTTAGTGAAGGAACAGAGACGAATGTCGTCCGTTAATCGATCGGAACCGTTCAAATGAAAGAGTGCTACATTTATTTCACTGTAGTAAAGTTTGATATAATTCAAGAATCATTTACCTATCCATCCAAGCGACATAATATAAGAACATCGTACGACTATAAATAGTTTACTTTGGATCGAAGCTTACAATTATCGGGGCTTCAAAAATTTTATGTTCTTAAGGTTCCATGTTTTTTCTTGATCATTTTAAAAATTATTAGGCATTATTTCATTGCAGATCGACCGTTGACTGCTCATGAAAAAATGAACGGTCCGCATTTTTTTAACAATTTGAAAAGGTTAATAATTATAAAATTGTACAAAATTGTCAATTATAGATTTAATTTGGCCATACAAGCAATAAAAAAAATAGTTTTTAATTTTTTTAAATTTTTGTTCATTATAATTTATGTACATGCATTATCAAACAGAAAGGGCTATAAATGTTAGCCGTTCGATCGGTGATGTAGCATCCTGATCTTCACTGGAGTCATCCGTTTCACCAGTTGTGGGTAAGGAGTCGTATTCTCTGAGGTAATATGATATTTCTGATTAATTATGGGGTAAGATGATGCACTGGATTGATGTCTCAAGATGTGTCTTTACAATCGAACTGCCGTAAATGAGATAGACTGATCATGTTACCTCAGATTATTATTTCAATTGAGTTTATAAGTCAGTAAATGCGATACAGAGAGGAATTCACAATGTATAAGGTATCTCAAGCGGTGCCTTCTTTTAATATTGCACAAATCTTTACAATGACTGGATCTAAACCGTTATTTGAGGGATTGTACCAATCAATAAGCCCAAATAATACCGACCCCCGAAGCTAGAACGAATCTCAAAGCAGCTGAGAGCACATATCAAATCGTAGAGTAGAGAGAATGTATTGCACACATTGGAGAGGATACGATTCATACATAGATCCAGAGTTATGACTTATGAAGGATGCCAGGACTTAGCATTTTCTCCACTCTCCCAAATATCCGATCAGTTCTCCCTTCCAAATCATCTAACCAAATCTGTGCGTTTCTCACAAAACCTCAATACTTTGTCGATCGGGTTTATTCTAGCGTCGCCCCTCACTCTTTTCTCTACCAAAACCAAAATGATAAACCCTAACGCCAATGGCTTTTCACAGGAGCGGAATAAAGTCTCGGGCTTGGTCGTCTCTCCATCGATCGACAGTAAACTAGTAAGTTACGTTGCACTGAATGTATTTCTGTTTATCTTTGTTAATTTTGAGAGGAACTTGTTCAATGGTGTGTTTAGTCTGTAGCAAAGGGTTGCAAATTGGGGAAAACTTGTTCACTTTTTATTATGATGCCTAATTTGGTAGTAGAATTCTCTTTTCTAGGTTCTGTTATTGTAGCAAATCTCTCCAAATGCCTAATTTGCCTATGGCTGTAGCAAATGTCACTAGACTCACTCTAGAATGAACTTAATTTGCCTAATATAGCCTATTTTGCCTAATTTGCCTAATTTGGCAGTAGCAAGAGCATCCGTTTCAATGAAAAGGCATGATAGCCCAACTGTGCTTCTTTTTTTTTGCCTAATCTGAACAAAATGGTTATTAATCCAAGCTTGATCAAAACCTTGTTATATGCTAATTGCATATCTGGTTCAGTAATCAGAAACTTCTATTTTACGGATCTATTGGAAATTGCTCCTCTTTGGGCTGATTGTACTTAATTAAAATATAGCTATTTTTTATTTTTTGTTAACTGAATTATTCGTTAAGCATTATCTTTTTTATCTACAGACACATGCACTCAACTTTTGAAAGGCATCAATTCATACCGAGCATCTCTCAACCTCACAACCCTAACCGGAAATTCAAATGCTTGTTGCTTGGCTGAGCAATTAGTAAAGCAATTCAAGGGTCAGCCTTGTACCAACTCAACTGGTGATGAAACTGTACCGGGTACTGAACAAGAATTCCCAAATTATCCTTCCTACCTTTCTCACTGTCACCTCAATGTCATTGTGATATGCACAGGTCATGCCGGCCTGTGTTCAAGGCTGGTATCTGATGTTGTGCTTACCAATTATACCAAGTCACAGTACAATCAGTACTTGAATGATACCCAATTTGTTGGGGCCGGTATTGCCGATGAAATCCTTCTTGTTTCTTAAAAAAAAAAAAAGGTGACTCAATTTTTATATCATGAGGATTATGTCTGGCACATGACCTGGAGATATTATTTTGTTATTTGGATCTCTCTAGTTGGACATGGTTATCTTTTTTCTCAATCAGACATATAGTTGCATGTACTTGATTTAGTGATTTCATCATGTGTTTGTGTTTATCTCTATGACCAGAGTATAATTGTTGTATAATGGTGGTAAGTTGAAATTGCATCTTAGTTGAAATATTTAAAAGTTTACTATTACTTCTTAAGGACCTAAAAAACATGAGTATTATTAATATAATTTCACTTCTTGTTCATTGATGAAGTAACATGATCTCCATTTCTGGCATCTTCTTAGGTTCCTTTTTTATGCGCACATAAAGGAAAGGAGCGCAATTCCAGTTGTTATGTTGAGAATTTGATTGGGATGGGTCATTACGGCGGCATCTGTAAGTGATTCACGGTGCATTCTTGAGACAGATGAAGGTTCAATGTACCATCTAAAAGAAAAGAGCCTGATGTGAATTAAAATTTGATAATCTAAATAGCATCTTTATACTCTTTTTTCGGACCAAGGGAATTTGAAATGGAATAGTTTAGTTATGCCTCAGCATTGCTTATTATGTACTTCAAAAAAAACCTTTATAGTGCAGTTCAAATACATTATATACACTAATTAAAGCATTTGTATGATGTAATAAGAAAAATGAACATTTTATTGTTCATGCCTATTGATCTGTCATGTGTGTATATCTTAATTGAAACTTGATCAATATATGTATGCAGGTAAAAAAATCCTTCCATAAAAATTTAGGATCCTAATTTCACTTAAAATTTTCAAGAATTAGTGTTTCTTTAAGTTACTTTCCGAATCTGTCTTATAGAAGGTCTGATAGAGTGTCTTATATGGTGTTTATTGAATAATTTGTGGTATGATTCTCCTACATAAGTTCTTTTGTATTCATTAATAAAAAAAATTCAGTTTTAATAAATTCTTAATTTCAATTTTTCAGCTGGTAGACAAGGATCAAACTGAGCAATAGTGCTATTTTGGGCGGCAATAAATGAAAGAGATCGGGTCGACATTGCATTAAAAGATATGGCCATAGTGATGAAGCAACAGAATCGAGCTGAAGAAGTAATCGATGCCATCAAGTCTCTCAGAAATCGCTGCTCTCATCAGGCCCAAGATTCCCTTGACAACATCGTCTTGGATCTCTACAAGGTAATTCCTTCCCTGACATTTTTCTGAATTCTTACTGATCTCTACCCATTATTAGACAAAATTCCCTTGGATTATTATAATGTGCTTTTATTGATGGCAAGATTTCACAAAAAATAATGAATTAGAACTGGTATGATCTGGTTACAATCTGGAATTTGTGGTTTGTATTTCGATATAACAGCAACACATAATAGCAAATACTTTTGACTAAAAGTTTGGTATGTACCAGTTCGTACTTGTACACATAATTATTATTTACTACGTAAATTTAATGTATGCATTTGTATGATTGATCTTGTGTATTTTTTTTTTGTTTTTATTCGATTATGAAGATGTCCATATTATCATCTAAGATAACATGCCTCACTTGATTTCAACATACGATCAAAAACTCGCAATTAATAGTTGAGGTTTGGGGCTTCAGTGGGACATGGTTGTGCGATCGCATTTCCTGAAGTATGATATGGGCAGCCGGGACATGGGGTTATGGTGCTAAAAGAATAAGTGGACGTTATTGGGGGATACTACCACTGGGAGGGGGCTCATACATGAAATGGTTACGACAATGTACTTAGACCTTATGAAAGGAGCAACAGAGGGCACTTGCTTCAGTGGATATTGTCATTCTGTATTTTTATCAGTGTTGTTCTCTTTGTAAATAATTTCAGTTTGTTTTTGTTGTACTAGTATTAGTTTTAAGTTTAGGTTAAGATAAAATGTATAAGCTTGTAAATAATTCCATGACCTCATTTTATTCAAAAAAGAGAGCTGACATTTTTTTTTTTTATTGCCTCTTGGTCTAGTAATTGGAGATGGAAGCGTACAAGGAAATTGACAAATTGTCAGATTACGAAGAAAAATTGTAGGTAGATTTTTTTACACTTTTTTTGTTTTGAGAAAAATTGTAGGTGGATTTTTTACACTGATTAAATTTTTACTGATCATAGATTTATGAAATTGTGTGTTGAATAATGAGATACTTTGATTTTGTAAATATGACACTTGGATAATATGATATTATTATTGTGTTATTTAGTAATATTTTTATATATTTTAGTATGATTAATTGGAATTGTGGGTGTTTATTGTACTATTCTTATTGTTGTGATTTATTATTTTCATCATTCAAAGGGGCTTCTCAAATAAACAAAAATGTTTCTGTCTTCAGTAACTAAACTTTTCCAATAGTAGACTCATGAAAATATTATGTCTAACTATAAAATAATATAAACTGAATCAATAAAACATTTTCAAGGGTGTGCTCCAGCATTTCCATGGACCTCAGCATAAAATAATATAAACTGAATCAACGAAATATTTTCAAGCGTATTGTGCTCCAGCATTTCCATGAGCCTCACTATAAAATAATATAAACAGACTTACCAAAACATTTTCAAGGGTAGTCTCTTGGAAATAATATGGGCTCTCAATAAAATATAGTATTCGTTCTGTTTAGCGGGTCATGGGTCGTGCAAAAGTATTTCCAAGGGTGGATAACAAGCATTTTCAAGGGTTGGCATCAGGGATTTCCATGCGCTACTATTTCCAAGGGTCTACCCTTGAAAATAGTTAAATGTGTCAGCAAACTCGATTTTATTTCCAAGAGCCCTTCTTACCCTTGAAAATACAGATGCTACCCTTGAAAAAAGCGGAAATTCTAGTAGTGAAAGATAGTTACCATTAGGTTAGCCGAGTTATGATAAGGAGAATAAAAATATTAAATTAGTGGTGGAGATCTTAATTAACCGTAGACATCATTAGTTGGACATCCAATACAGAAATAATAAAATTAATTAGAAGAATTTATTTTTTTAAAGTATCTGGATCGGTTCTGTCTAAACAACTGATCCAGATAACTATCTGTATCGGTTCTCTGTTAAAATCCGATCCAAATAGTTATCTGGATCGGTTATTATATAAAGAACTGATCCAGATGATATTATCTAAATTAACTTATAATTTATTTTTTTAAGTATATGGATCGGTTCTCTGTTAAAAACCGATTCAGATATTATTTTTCAAATTTTCTTTTCATGTTATAAAAGTAAATTACATATAAAAACAGAAAGCAAAATGTAACCTTGATTTATTTAGAATTGTTGCATGTCATGGTAGTTATTATAGTGGTTGCTATGGCCAATCATACACAGATACATGTCAGTGTTGCTATTAGTGTCAATAGTTATTAATTGTTGATGACTGTTAATTGGTTGATACTAGTTGCACTTAATTACATGTCCGCCAATTCTGGTACGTGTTGAGAAATTAAGAAATATAATTCTGAGGAAAATGAATTTTATTGAATGTTATTTTTTAAATTTATTATGTATATTTATACAAACTAATTAAGGCTCAAGGAGCCGTTATTGTAACGTTGGTTTTGTTTCTGAAATACATACAAGGACATATTCTCTTCTCCTTCTTTTTTTAATTATAGTCCTTAATCTATGACGATGATTAATCTCAGATTGTAAATTAATATCCAGCAAATATTCTTCTATTTCCGTATATTTTATTTTATTAATTTCTATGAATAAAAAAATTCTCCTTGTTTATATCCATTTTCATTCTTGGTAAAAATTTATTTTGTAAAAATTTCTTGTTTATATCCATATTCTTTCTCGTAAAAATTTATTTTCTTTCTTGTTTATATCCATTTATTTTGTAAAAATTTTCTTTCTTGGTAAAAATTCTCCTTGTTTATATCAATAAGGTGTGTTACCATAAAATGGTGCAATTGTATCCCTCCTCATTTATTATTATTATTA
The DNA here is from genome assembly GCA_964058875.1 of Carex rostrata. NCBI lineage: Eukaryota > Viridiplantae > Streptophyta > Magnoliopsida > Poales > Cyperaceae > Carex > Carex rostrata. The sequence goes on along the minus strand of CAXKVT010000014.1, from coordinate 1,012,694 downwards.
TAATTAATCATGTTAATACAAATATAAACCTGTGGGAAAAATTAAGACACTTAGATTATGACTGGAAACACAAGATGCATGTGAAATAGAAAATATAATTTGTAACGTGAAAAAAAATAATGATAAGTAGACGGTTTTAATTATTGGGTTCGCTTTCACTTCGAGAGAAGTTAAAGCTGATCGGTGGTTAGTAGGTCCAAATAGAATAAGGAATTCAATCCTTAATTATTTTATCAAATGCGGATTATAATCATGTCAGTTTAACTTTAAAATTAGGCCTATAAATGTAAACCACCTAATATTGTTACTTAAGAGTAATTAGTCCTCTAATGATCCCACTGTCAGTGACTACATTTTTTTTCAGATCCTAATTCTAAAAAAAAAAACTTTTAGGATCGGTTATTAATAAATAACCGACCCTAAAAGGTTTTTTTGTTTTTAGAATTAGGATCGGTTATTAAAAAATAATCGATCCTAAAAGTTTTTTTTTTCATAACCTAATTCTAAAAAAAAATATACTTTTAAGATCGGTTATTAATAAATAACCGACCCTAAAAGTTTTTTTTTTTTTTAGAAATAGGATCTGAAAAAAAAAACTTTTAGGATCGGTTATTTATTAATAACCGATCCTAAATTTTTTTTTTTTTGAGAATTAGGATCGATTGTTTAGAGAGAACCGATCCTGATACTATTAGGATTGGTTCTAAGCTAATAACCGATCCTAATATATGATAATTAGGATTGGTTCTTAGCTTAGAACCGATCCTGATACTATCAGGATCGGTTTTTAGAGAGAACTGATCCTAATACTTATGTAGCGTTAGAGGTACTGATCCAAAATATTTGAGTATATTTGAGTCTCAACTCATCCCTCTCTCTCTCTCTCCCTCCCTCTCCTCCGTGTCTCTCTCTTTCTCTATCTCCGTCTCTCCCTCTCCTCCGTGTTTCTCTCTCTCTATCTTCGTCTCTCCCTCTCAAAGCTGCTCGCCCTCTCGCCTCACCCTCTCCGCTTAGTATGCTTTACTATTAATTTTAGGTTTATTAACAAAGTAGATTTGCATGTGATTTAAGAGCTTTGATGTTAATTTTGTTTTCTATTTGCAAATTTTATTTTGAACGTTACCTTGTTGGTATTTTTTCAGGCTTGCAAATTGAAATTAGGGGTCAATGGTGCTCTATTAGATACTATTTTGCAATTCGTGAGAGGGAGGGTCATGCTAAGGCTTATTTTCGGCAAGGACAGTTTCTGAAATTTATTTTTTATTTGTGTTTTTGGTGCCAAAATTCTGAAATTTATTTGATATTAGTGTTTTTGGTGCCAAAATTTATTTATTTTTATCTAAAACTGTAGTTTAGGTAAACTTTGCATGAACATGAATTTTTTTGTAATAAATTAAGATGTGTATGATATTTTATTTAGGATGTGTATATGATATTTGATTATTGCTTCTTACTGTGCAAAAAAAAAAATTTAGGATGCTGGCCAGCAAAGTATATATGGAAGTTGGTCAAATAAATAAAAATATTTTTTTAGCTTCAATTAAATATCAGGATCGGTTATTTTAAACAAGCGATCCAGATTATTACTATTAGGACCGGTTGTTTAAAATAATTGATCCTAATTCTAAAAAAAAAAAATCTGAAAAAGAAACTAAAATAACCGATCCTAATTTTTTTTTGAATTAGGATCGGTTATATTAAACAACTGATCCTAATAATTGCTATCTGGATCGGTTGTTATGTATAACCGATCTTGATAGTGTAACATCTGGATCGGATTTGGTTTTTTTAATTAAAACCGATACTAATAAAGTAGAATCTGGATCGGGTTTAATTAAAAATGATCCTACATGTTTTTTTAATGGGTATTAAAAAATGGGGGAAAAAACTATTAGGATCGGTTCTCAGATATAACCGATCCAGATAAGTGCTTATTAAGATCGGTTGGTTAAAAAATAAAAAACCGATCCTGATAGTATCAGTATCGCCTTCATCATGATCGATTATATTCCGATACTAATATGCGTATATAACCGATCCTGATTCTATATTTTCCACTAGTGTTGGTCATTTGATATTGCTTATTAAGGAGCTGCATGTTTATCTGTGTGCTTTTTGGTAGTGCTGCTTTAATTGATTATATAGTTCATGCTAGCTATATTTCCGTTTCTCCAATTTTAGTTATTTCGAACTGTTTTGAATTATATCACGTCCTTTTCGTATTTGTTACAAGAGATGGGCTACGGTGAGTTGCGAAGTAAGGCATTTTACTTCACACTCATATTTTGCGATTTAAAAGTTCAAAACGTTGATCCGAACCGTTCATCTTGTTCTCCATAGTGAAATGTGCTTGGAGACCAAATTTTACATTTTTTAGAATTTTTTTACTATTTATTAAGCAATTTTGAAAGTCGCTGATCTGATGGTCCAGAAAATTTTACTGTTCACAGCAAAACAGCAATTTTAAAAAATGCTTAATAAATACGGCGTGAAGTAGAAACGTGTTTTACTTCGCAATTCACCGTAGCCCATCTCTTGTTATAAATAGTATTATCACAATTTTTCTTTTCATTTGATTCACTACAGCAGAAAGTTCTTGCGCCGGTCGTAGACTACAACACCGATCGCTGATAGCTGATTACGGTCGCTGATCGCCCGGTCGCAGAAAGCACTGTCGCAGATGCTGTTTTGCTGACGTAAACGGTCGCTGAATGACGTCAGCCGGTCGCTGATACTTTTTCTGTGACCATATTTTGTTGGTCACTGTTTGTTTTTGCTGACGTCAAGAAATAGTTTCAGCGACCAACGTAACGGTCGCAGAAACTCAAAAACCGGTTGCACAAAGTGTTCTGTCAATTTTTTAGGATTGTTTTGTTATTTAAATTTGCACCATTTAATAATTGGTACGACACGTACCAGCATACAACATAAATATACGAACAAATTTAAACATAAACATCGATATATACAATACATAAATACAAAACATCAATACATACACATAATACAAGACATCGATACATAAAAAATAGATATAAACATAAATATCGAAAAACTGATAATATATCGATCAAACATAAACATTGAAATGTCAAGTAATATATCGATCTAAATATCGCATAACATAAACAGATAATCTAATCAAGTACCATAAACAAATAATCTAAATGTCAAGACAACATCTGAACAAGATATAAATAACTAAACTAAACGGTACCATCATCGCCGTCATCCTCGTCATCCTGAGGAGCGGGAATCGAGGCCAACTGCGAGCCTGAACCTCCCTATGAAGTTGTAAAAGGGTATTTTAGATAATTATGATTTAGGGTTTACATTTCACAATTAAAACATACTGAAATATTGAATTTCGTATCGGAGCTCTGAACCGAGCCTCCAACCAAGCCTCCACTTGAGCCTCAATGCCAGCCTCCATCTTATCAAGTATCCGGGAAGATATCCTCTCAATATCTTCTTCTGTGAGATGCGTCAATGGCGGGATATAAGAATATGACTGTGACGAGTGCGACCAAGCACTGCCAGACCCACCAGAGTGAAACATACCTCTCATCTTGCCTGAAACATTAAAAGTAAGACAATTAGTATTATCTGACAAAACTAAAAATAAATTTCAAATTTCAAGCGCTATTTTGTCAGAGCACCGAGACCGTAGTTATCGCCGTGGGCATTCCGATCATGAACGCTTGTAGTGAACCAGAGATCGACGTCGTATCTGGGCCATGTCTCTTTATCCTCTCCATACTTGTCATTCATAGCTTTCTCATATTTTAGCTGCAAATTTTGTAAAATATAACAATAATGTTACGTACAACATGAACCATAATATTTTATACAACGATTCGAAAGTACTATTACCTGTGCATTTTTAGCCTTAGTACTAACGTATTCCCCAGTCTTCTTGTTTGTATGGGTAGGCTGAAATTGCTCATCGCTCCATCTGGGTTCGCGCCCTTGTGTTTGCTCCTGTTAAGAATTTGAAAGACAATTTCATTTAAAAAAATATTATCAAGGTTAGTTCAATTATATTCAATAAGAATGAAAATATATTAATTTAATGAAAAACAACTTACGAAGCGTTGTTTGTGAACAAGCATGTTCACAGAGCCCGTTGAAGCCCCTGCACCTTCGGCATTAGCCCTATTTTCTGCATTTCGTTTGCTCCGACTGGTAAAATCATCGCTGCACCAATGATCGACGAGTTCGGGCCAGTACGCTGGCTTAATCCATTCGCAGTAGGGGCGAGGAGCAGCCCCACGCTCCTTCCACTCAAGCATTGAATCTCCGTACTGCTTGTTTGCTGCCCCCTTGCATATATTAAGCATATATTTCAGCCGTACATCAGCTATTTTTCTAAATGTAGTCCATGCCTCACACTCCACTACATCCGATGCAAACTGATAGTGCTTCTGCAATGCATAGTGGACAATTAATATCGTACTTCCTATATAATATCCTTATTATTAGAGCTTTTGTTTCAGAAAATTTTACTTACCAAAAACTCTGTCTAGATAATATCTTTATTATCCTGGGGGAAATCCGTGTATCTGTAGTATGGGCCAGGATAATTATTTCGTACTTCCTGCGAAATAATTTTGGCGACATCCTTCATCTTCTCCGGGTGCCCTGCATCAAAAGTCCTGCAAATAGAAATAATTATTACAATCACTACAATTAAAGCATAATTACAACATACAAAAAAATTGAATATTACTTGAAACCTGCCAACCGAAGCACTGGTCGCAAACTCGGATCTGAAGACGGCGCTTTGTATGCATTTCGACCACGAACATTTCTATACTATGTTACTTTCACAGATTTAATTCATGACAAACAATCATCTATTTCTATACTCTAAGAATTTGAAAAGTCAGCAGATGTCAAGATATTTATGATCACTGCAATACAATCTCACCAAGAATTTATGCTCACTTTAATTCAAAACTGTAATTAATACAAAGCCAGATCTGTAGTTTTTTTATAAATGCCAATGCCAATAAATTTGTGAAGTAGCAGATCATGTAACTAAAACTCAAAATAGTTAATTCAGTTCAGTTATAATAAAATAATAATCTAACAAACTGAAAACTCAGTTTGAACTATTCCACCTTCTAGACTTAACGGTATAATTAGTTCAGTTATAATAAACCCTTGAATCTAAGAAACTGAAAACTCAATTTGAGCAATTCGACCATCTAAACCCTTGAACATGTCCGATTTTAATCTTCCTGCCAAACAAAAGGAATAAACTGCCAAACATGTCAGATTTTAATCTTCCTGCCAAACCTCCTAAATAGTTACAGGCAAGTCATCCTTGGCTACCAAAGATCAGACTCTTATTACATATCTAATAATGTAAGTTGGTTTGCTTCTATCATGTACTGGCATGCACCTATATATAACCAGAGAGAGTGCAGATAGGAGAAATCTAATTTGCTTGTAAAGTAGAAATGAACGAATTCAAATCTGCATCATGGCAACCTTTTCAAAAAGTTAATTGCTTCTTTCCATTTTTCATTTTTGGCTGTCCAATAGGAATATATTCTGATATGTAACCCTAGGTTAGGTTCTGGTCGAATTGAACACCTAATACTGCCAAATCTGATATTAAGAAGCAACAAGTCAGAGGCATGGAATGGTACCACTTCAATGCTATCAATTTTTTTGAAGTTGATTAAGACTTTAGTAATCCTAATTTATGCCCCCAAATGCAATTTGAGCAATTCGACCATCTAAATCATGCCGTGATAACGAAGTAAACATAAAATTTTGAGCAATCAATTTACCTAATCAGAGCCTTCGATCCTTCCCTATGCTGGTTCACCGGCCGCCTCGTTTGTCTTTGCACAGCCTTCAATTCTTCCCTCTAACAACAAATTGAAAAAAACACAAATTGAAAAGACAACTTAACCACGAGAAAAGCGGAGAGCAGAGAATAGCTAGCTCGATTGAGAGAAAATCTAACCTGAACAGCGAGAGGATATCGCGAGAGGAAGCGACTGAGTTCGGATGAGGGAGAGTCGTCGGAGGAGACAGAACCGATCAGCACCGGAGGCAGAATTGATTTTCGAGAAGAGAGGTTTGGAGTTTTGGCGATCGATTTCAAAGGAGTTTTGGTGCTCGATTGAGAGAAAAGCGGAGAGCAGAGAAGGTTTTGGCGGAGAAGAAGGGTTTGGGCGGAGCTTGGTTTTGGCGATTTGGCGGAGAAGATCGTGCTGGCGCCTTTTTTTCAGCGACCGGCGTCATAACCGGTCGCTGATACCGGTTGCAGAAAATCCTGGTCGCTTTAAGTTTTTTGTTTTTCTTTTTTGTGGGGGAAAAATCAATTATCTGCGACCGGTGTTATCACCGGTCGCTGATACCGGTCGCAGAAAAACCGTTATGCTGTAGTGATTGAAAAGTTGTGACAGGTTTCAATTAAAAATCAGATGCAATATTTAGAATATCACTAATTGGTTGAGTTGGTACCAGTGCAGGTATCAATTTAGATTCAAATTGCATTCAAAACTTTTCAAGTACTTTGAATCGCTTAACCAATCGAGTCATGATTACGGTTGACTTGTTAATTGTAAGTTAACGACACTTAGTTAACTGGATGCATGCTCGGTGCCTTGTTCAAACTTTGTTAACACAATTTACTCTAATGAAATATATTTAATTAAAATTGTAATAGAATTAGATTCATCAAATATATTATAATTATGTTATATGACAACAATAATATGAGGGTAATATAGTCTTTCTCTTATTACATATATATTTTATTCAAATACATGCTACTTTCTTAATCTTTTCTATTTGCCGAACATGAACTCCTTAGCGCTCCTTAACCTCTTAATCCACCATGCCGAAGGGGGCCTTACAGTAAGAAAGAAAAATATATAGGAGAGTTAGACAATATTATGCATCAACTGTGAGAGTATACTTAATTTTGATTAAATTTACAACACTAAGATTCCCGAGGTCAATAAAAGCAGGCATAATATTATAACTAAGAAAGTGGAGCATATCATTTGTAGTATGTACATATATATAACGTACGTACCTTGACAACCATTAAGGAGATAGGGGTTTCCGTGGTACCCTGGTGCGCAATTGCATATATAACCTTGACCAGTGGCGCGGTCAACACATTGGCTGTTAGTGCTAACACATGCATAATGGGTTCTATTTTGTTTTGCTATTTTGCAGGTTTCGTTCCCTGCAACCCAATCAAGAACAACCGAAAATTTCTTGGCATCCTTAGCCGAAAATGTATGGGCATCCTTGTTGAAGGAGTCAGGTTTGGTGAGATATGTGGTGCTAAATTTGAAGTCTTTTTCTATTAGCATCGCATACCCACAAGGGCTGAAGCTTGCGGTATGAGAACTGTTGAAGCTAAAATCAAATGTAATATCATAAGACTTCATTCCAAACGGAATGGCAGTCTGGCAGCAACCGGTACCAGAGCATGAGCCATTCACCAGTCCCTCCTCTCTCAAGCTCACAGATGTACAGCCTGTTGTGTACGAGATAGATTGACTCCCTGTTGTGTTCCAGATAGATTGACTCGAAAGTTTGACATATGCAGATGTCTCACTACCTAATACCATGAACATGTTTTCGGTATTTGATAACATAACAAATGGCGTATTGGTCAAATCGACAGTCAACGTAGCCCCACGAATAAAGCTTGAGTTAACATAACACAGCCAAGAAACAACGACCTCAATCCGAGCTTGGCCTTGGGACACAGATATGCTGTTTAATACTAATAACTCGGAATCCACATCTGCGTTTGCAGTAGATATTGCCTTGTAGCTACCATCTTTCGTCTTATTACACAGGAGGTTGAACTCTTCAGATCTAGAACAATTTTTACCAATCCCAAATGGATAGGTAACCTGTTATATGAAAAATTTTCATGTTAAATAATTAAGATGTTGTATGTAATTAAATAACAGTTAGCTTTTTTAATTCTATGTATGATTGCAATTTTAACCCCATTTTTTTTTTTTGTAATTTACAAGTTATGAATCAGGAGTATAACCATTTCTTTAGTAATATATATGGAATGTACCTCGGTGTCTCCACAATGTGTCGGACATCCGGCAGGGGGTTGAAATATTGGTTGCGCCACAGAGAATGACAGTAGTAGCATGAAGAAAAAAATGATAGCCATATATATATATATATATATATTAATGTATCTTAAAACAACTAAAAGTCTTTAAAAAATTCAACTGGTTGTTTTGAAGTTTAAAGAACAGAAACAAATTAATGGAGTCTAGTAGAAGAAGAGTGAGTGATTAACTTAATTTATAGGCATAGAATAAAATAACTAAATTTGTAATTGCTTAATTTGCTCTATTAATTCAAAATTTGTTGTGAGTTTGAACAAATATTTATAGTGTTATCATGTTGTTCTCTTTTTTTTTTTCTAAATTCAGTTTTCCTGCTTTGTCACCTTTAATCTTTATATGCGCTCCTCCATTGATATTAATGAATTGCCAGACCAATATATAATTATAAAAAAACAAGTTAATTTAAATTTGACCATATAATTATCTATTAAAAATAAAATTACTTAAATAACCCTGCAAATTCGAGTCCATTAATAAATTAAAAAATGGCCGTTTCCAGATATTATTCAAATTCTTATCTCCAAAAAAAAAAGCAGTTTGGTCTGAAATTTTTATTTCATATAAAAAATATAAAATTTTCAAATCTACATACGATTTCAATAAAATTTCAAATCTGCCAATTTCAGTAAATAATTTACCGGAAATAAGCCCTATGTACGGTAAATTATTCAATAAATTTAAAATTCTATTTCTGGTAGAAATAGAATTTTCTGATTTTTTGTTTTAATTAAATAGAAGATGTTATAATTTTATTTTTATATTAAAATATTAGAAATATTTTCATATTTCTTTAATAATAGATAAAATACTATATAATTGATTTATTTGGAAGAACACGACAAATAACCCATATCAACATTTTTTTCAGGCCGCAAAAGAAAATTAAAATATTTCTTTGGAAAAATTTCTAGTGTACCCATGTAAATTTTAAAAATAGCCAAGTTCCCGTGAAAACATCTTAATATCCAATATCCCCCTAAAAACTTAATATCCTTTCTTTAATCCCCTTTAATTCACTAAATTTGTAATTTAGACAAATATACCCCTTCATTTTAAATGAAGATCTCCTTGTGAATGAGCAAAATTGAATTAAAATATTTTGGATTTCAGTTATTGATCTCAATTCAAAAGTCACTTCCGAATAAATAAGAGAATTATTGTGATCCTTCTAATACATTCAAATTCTAAAATAAAATTTATTTGACATTTCGACTCTGCCTTCCCCTCATGAGTATTATTAACATGAGTATGGATTTCTGTCTTTTGAAGCTAAATTGGTAAATTTTTATTTAGTTTATTATTATATCCGGTAAATCAACAACACATGATTAAAATTTTCTGAACATAATTGACAGTACATATCGTATCTATTAGTGTTCTAAAATATTTTTGTTTCATTGTCTGACTGTCTGATCAAAGCGTCAAAAGAAAAGAGTCTATATGATATTAACAACAATACATATAATTTATGAGGAGGGTTCAAATATCTCAATTTTTGTGCCTTCACCATGCCTTTATTTTTAAAACGCTAATAACTCAAAATTTAAATTATAAACGTCAAAATAAAACTATTAGATGTGATCTATGTTATTTTCTTTATGTACTTACAAAAAAATATTACATTCTGGTTTTGTTTATATGTGAATCAATAAAATGAAAATTCAATGTCCAAAAATTGTCCACATTAGTACATTTATACAAGCTGTTGATGACACCCAAAATAAAGTTGATCATATCCAACAGTTTATTTTGACTTTTAAATTTTAAATTTTGAGTTATTAAAGTTTTTAAAAAAATAGAGACATGATGAGGGCATAAAAAATGAAGGCGTTTGAATCCTCCTCATAATTTATATATATTTAGTTGGATACATTTGTAACATTATGAAAATATGGAATCTTGAAAATAATAATAAAAAAAATGTCTAACAGAATTTACAAATTCAAGATTTTAAACTATCAAACATCTCATTTTCATATAATTTGTGAACAAATATGTCTCTTGTCTCCGTTGGTTGGATATGGATTGTGCGGATCCGTGAGAATAAGTTTGAAGGGTTTTGAAATAAAATACAACTATCCAATTCATAACGAATGTCGGGATGTTAGAATCAATTTAGTCCCACAAATTTTGCGGTAAGAATAATAGAGAGTATATAAGGCGTTAGCAGTGTTCTAAATAGCGCACTATAGCGCGTGTTTGGTCGACTCTAAATGCGCTATTTGAGCTATAGACGCTATAGCGGTAATAGGGGTCCACTATAGCGCATAGCGTGTAGCGCAAATAGCGTGCGCTATGCAACATTTGTTGTTGTTTTTTCTTTTCAATTTATATGGACTTTAAATAAAGGATCAAATTGAATTTTAACCGTGATTTTTTTTTTTGCAATTAACGTACTAAGCTTTGTATTAAACTATTAATTATTAAACGAGAGATCCATCAAACGAAATCAAATAAGGAAGCTACAACGAGCTACAAATAGGAAAGTTTTCAAGAAACAACCATCCCAACAAGCAACCTAGTTAATTTTAAGTTTTAACATTTAATTGAAATTTTATATCACTTTGATTTCGACTTCTGTTCCTATTTCTTAATCAATTATGGTACGAAGAACAGTCTGTCAGAGAGAGATGAAAAGTTATAAGAGACTCCCCTAATTTATTTTCTGTTCTACGAACTGGGAGGAGGCAGGTAAAATTAGAACCTTTATTTTTTTAATTTGTGTAGTTTGTCTTTACTTTCAAATATGAGGTTAATTTTACTTTTTATTAAATTAGCGAGTAGTTTTGTTTTAGTGCAATTTATGTTACTGGTTTTTTTTTTTCTTTCTTGAAGTAACAAAATGATACTTACTATAATGTAGTTGAAATATTTTGAATAGATTAATATAGTTAATTATGCCATGATGTCTATAATATAGTATAAATATATAATATATTTTTTTATAAAAATCAAATAATGCTATGTAACTTAGCTTTTGCTATAGCCACGCTATTCACTATAGCTTCTTTTGTAGACTTCCCGCTATGATGCGATAAACGCTATTTAGAACCTTGGACCTTAGAGGCTTAAATAATTGAATATCGCTGAGTGTGGAGAGAGAATTGATGCGCCACAACTTAGCTAGATAAATGGATTCGAAAGCGGAACTTAATTTTTTTGGTTTGAAACCGGGGGATATATCTAGAAATCCAGATCTGTATTTTGGCAATTATCCACACCGAATTACACGGATTCGGATCCGTTTACAGCCCTAGGTAGAGTCCACTGAAAAATAATTTACAAATGAAATAAAAGGAATAGATGTGGATGAGGCAATATTGTCGTTCGTGTGGTCGGTTAATTTCTTTTCTTCATTATATATATATGATCAATTATATTTAATTATCAACGTAAATTTTCAATTTCCAATTGAATTTAAGGTTTCGAGTGTATTGAAATTTTTAATTAAGTATCATGTGCTAAGATATGAATTTCCATCTATATTTATATATTATAATTAATAAATTTTAATTGCTCGTAATTAATGGTTTATAACTAATTAAAAAAATGTTTAAGATATAACATAATTTTGTTTGTTAGTCTAGATCATCATGTGATAGCCGCATCTGGAAAGATAGTTACTATTAGGTTAACCGAGTTATGATAAGGAGAATAAAAATATTAGATTAGTGGTGGATAGGGGTGTCAATGGGTACAATACGGAGAGGGTGGAACCATTTTCATACCCATACCCACTAAGAATTGACCTTACCCATATCCTACCCATACCCGTTAAGAATTTTCCTTACTCTACCCTACACATACTCGTTAAGATTAGCGGGTAACGAAACGGTAGTGGGCGAATAACGAATAATACAAATTAATATAATAGTTTTATTATTTTTACAAATAAACCATAAAAACTTATCATGTCATACATATGCAATTAATCATAATTACTAATATAAAATTAAAAATATAAATATGTAATTAATTCTAAGTAATAGTTTTTTATTAAGTAAAAAAAAATATCTCTTCTAACAAATTCAATTCCTTAACTAAATAATCAATTAACATTTAAATAAAAAGTAAAATATTTAGCATAATATTCTTCTTATGATAGAATTTATTTGATATAATTACCCGTTACTCAACGGGTACGAAATAACCTTTACCTGTATCCATACCCGTTTATCTAATGAAAAAAAAATCCTTACCCATACCCATATTTAATAAGTTAACAAAAAAAAAATCTTTCCCATATCCGTCTTATCGAATACGATACGGGTAGGGGTAAATGGATGTCATTGACACCCCTAGTGGTGGAGACCTTAATTAACCGGAGATATCATTAGTTGGACCAATAAAAGTCTTAGTGGTGGAGACCTTAATTAACCGCAGACGAATATCGCCTCACCATAAGAACAACCAATAGAACTGGAGAGTAGGCCGGGCGAATAATAAAAATTAAGTGATGTCCGAAAACGGCTAGGTTTGTTTCCAGCCTTCATTATATAATCAACATTTTCCCAAAATAACCTATACACATCTCATATTAGCTTTCAACCTTTTATAATGTTCATTATGTAATCAAAATTTCAACAAAAATATCAAAATAGCCATCCTAGTCATATAAGTAAGAAAAACCACAAAATTGCCAATACAGTACTAATCAAAATTTCGGGCACCTCCAAGTCACTCGTAATTGAGCATTCAGCAATCTCTTGTGTAGGACAATGGATCAATCAATTACTTTTTTTTCTTTATATATAAACCAATTAAATTGATCAATTACTTGAGTTATTGAAATTACAATTAGTTAAACTTGTAAATTTTGCCACCTAATTAAAAAGAGAGAGATTAAGTAACTCAAAATGTAATAGCAATTTTCAAGAAAATTACCTATAACAAGCTTGCCCCATAATTGTATTTTCGGCTCATTCTTGTAACAACCTCCAGGGACTATACTATTTCCATGTGCGCCTGGGGGACATTCACATTTGAATGATCCCGGAGTGTTTTTACAAATACCATAGCAATTTGAACTAATCTGGCACTCATCTGTATATATATATATATATATATATATATATAGTGTCTGTTCGACTGGGTAGGATTTAGCTTCCTTAATGCTCCTTAGACTCTTAATCTGCATTAATCCGTCCGAACAGCTGCTCTTTTGGCAGGATTAAGCTTACTTACCACACAACCTTAATCCAGGGAACCCCTTCCTTAGGAATCCTGCCTCCTTAGATCTTGTTGAATATGCTAAACTTTGTCTCTAGTGATATCATGTTTTTGTTTTATATAATATGCATTACATTTTGTCTCAATGATCGAGTTGTGAAGATGAGACTTTGTTAAGGTTATGGTACTTGGTACCACTCGTACCGATATTTTGTTGGTCATTTGATATTGCTTATTAAGGAGCTGCATGTTTATCTGTGTGCTTTTTGGTAGTGCTGCTTTAATTGATTATATAGTTCATGCTAGCTATATTTTTGTTTCTCCAATTTTAGTTAGTTCGAACTGTTTTGAATTATATCAGGTACTTTTCATATTTGTTATAAATAGTATTATCACAATTTTTCTTTTTCACATTTTTCTTTTCATTTGATTGAAAAGTTGTGACAGGTTTCAATTAAAAATGAGATACAAAATTTAGAATATCACTAATTGGTTGAGTTGGTACCAGTGCAGGTATCGATTTAGATTCAAATTGCATTCAAAACTTTTCAAGTACTTTGAATCGCTTAACCAATTGAGTCATGATTACAGTTGACTTGTTAAGTGTAAGTTAACGACACTTAGTTAACTGGATGCTCGGTGCCTTGTTCAAACTTTGTTAACATAGTTTATTCTAATGAAATATATTTAATTAAAATTGTAATACAATTAGATTCATCAATTATATTATAATTATGTTATATGACAACAATAATATGAGGGTAATATAGTCTTTCTCTTATTACATATATATTTTATTCAAAATGCTACTTTCTTAATATTTTTTATTTGTCGAACATGAACTCCTTAGCGCTCCTTAACCTCTTAATCCACCATGCCGAAGGGGGCCTTACAATAAGAAAGAAAAATATATAGGAGAGTTAGACAATATTATGCATCAATGTAATTTTCAACAATAAACAAGACCTTTTCTTTAAACTGAAAGCAGAGCAATTTTTTTTTCCTCTAAGATTGCCGAGATCAATAAAAGCAGGCATAATTATAATTAAGAAAGTTGAGCATATCATTTGTAGTATGTACACACATATATATATATATATATATATATATATATATATATATATATATATATATATATATATATATAACGTACCTTGGCAACCATTAAGGAGATAGGGGTTTTCGTGGTACCCTGGTGCGCAATTGCATATATAACCTTGACCAGTGGCGTGGTCAACACATTGGATGTTAGTGCTAACACATGCATAATGGGTTCTATTTTGTTTTGCTATTTTGCAGGTCTCGTTCCCTGCAACCCAATCAAGAACAACCGAAAATTTCTTGGCATCCTTAGCCGAAAATGTATGGGCATCCTTGTTAAAGGAGTCACATTTGGTGAGATATGTGGTGCTAAATTTGAAATTTTTTTCTATTATCATCGCATACCCACAAGGGCTAAAGCTTGCGGTATTAGAACTGTTGAAGCTGTCATCAAATTTAATATGATAAGACTTCATTCCAAATGGAATGGTAGTCTGGCAGCAACCGGTACCAGAGCATGAGCCATTCACCAGTCCCTCCTCTCTCAAGCTCACAGATGTACACCCTGTTGTGTATGAGATAGATTGACTCCCTGTTGTGTTCCACATAGATTGACTCGAAAGTTTGACATATGCAGATGTCTCACTACCTAACACCATGAACATATTTTCGGTATTTGATAACATAACAAATGGCGTATTGGTCAAATCAACAGTCAACGTAGCCCCACGAAGTTTTTTGGTCGACTTAACATAACACAGCCAAGCAACAACAACCTCAATCCGAGCTTGGCCTTGGGACACGGATATGCTGTGTAATACTAATGACTCGGTTACCACACCTACGCTTGCATTAGATATTGCCTTGTAGCTACCGTCGCTCATCTTATTACACAGGAGGTTGAACTCTTCAGATCTGGAACAATTTTTACCTATCCCAAATGGATAGGTAACCTGTAATTTTATGCAACTTTTTAATGTTAAATAATTAAGATGTTGTATGTAATTAAATAACAGTTAGCTTTTTTAATTCTATGTATGATTGCAATTTTAAACACCATTTTTTTTCTAATTTACAAGTTATGAATCATGAGTAGGCCCTTTTCTTTAGTAATATATATGGAACGTACCTCGGTGTCTCCACAATGTGTCGGACATCCGACAGGGGGTTGAAATATTGGTTGAGCCACAGAGAACGACAGTAGTAGCATGAAGAAGAAAATGATAGCCATATATATATATATTAATGTATCTTAGAACAACTAAAAGGCTTTAAGAAATTCAAGTGGTTATTTTGAAATTTGAAAAACAGAAACAAATTGGAGTTTGGTTGAAGAAGAGTGAGTGATTTAATTTATAGGGATAGAAGAAAATAACTAACTTGGATCTTCATTGTAATTGCTTGTTGTTCTCTTTTTTCTAAATAAAGTTTTCATGCTTTGTCACCTTTAATCTTTATATGCGTGCCTCCATAGATATTAATGAATTGCCAGACCAATATATAATTATAAAACAACAAGTTAAGTTAAATTTGACCATTTAATTATCTACTAAAAATAAAATTACTTACATAACCCTGCAAATTCTAGTCCATTAATAGATTAAAAAATGACCATTTCCAGATATTCTTCAAATTCTTATCTCCAAGGAAAAAAAAGGCAGTTTGGTCCAAATTTTTTTTTTTCTTGAGAAAGTGGGAAAACCCACTGATTTCATTAGAAACCAGAGTGTTCAAATGCTTTCAAGCTCCAAACATCTAGAGCCAAAAAACATATACAAAATATCTGGATATAACCAGGAAGCAAAGGAACAAGACATTACATCAAATTTCCAACTAAAGCAACTAAAACAACAAAAAACTTCACATTACAAAGCAACAACCACATGAAGGCATCTAAGCTATATAACTTGGGCTGTACCAAGCATACGGGTTATATCTCCTTGTATTAGCGGGGTGGTTTCCCCGTCCTCTTCCTCAACCCCTACCACTGACAAGGTCAGCTCGCCCTCTGACATGAGAGGGTGCAATTCCTGAGTAAGCAAGTTATTAGTATCTAAAGGCAAAATTAGAGATAAGTGAAAAGTATAACCATTATTGAGAGTGTTGCACCAAAAGCTAGTAAGAGAGATGATTTTTGAACCTACTGATTTCAGTGAAGGAATACATGTGTTTTGAAAACATAATTTATTTCTTTCCAAAATTTGTATTTATATAAAAAATATAAAATTTTCGGAAGACCAACAATCCAACACTGACGGTTCCTAAAAAAAAATAAACAGTCAGTACAATGTATCAACACTAACGGTTCTAAAATAAAACAGTCAGTAAAAATATCAACATTGACGGTTCTAGAATAAAAAAGTCAGTGAATAAAAAATTACAAAGAAATTGACAATAAAATCAACATAAAAGAAAGTTTGAAATCGGACCGTTCATTTTTACGTGGGAAATCAACGGTTGATTTGTAGTGAAATCATTGCAAATCTATTTTAAAATGATCAAGGGAGAACATTGAACGTAACCAACCTAAAAATTCAAAAGTTTAATTTTGTATAAGCTTCGATCCAACACGAAGTGTTTATGGCCATACGATGCTTCAATTTTTGGTCAACTAGATAGATGGGTAAATAAAAATAAATTTTGATCAAACTTGGATGCACGACAATAAATACAGTACTCTTTAATTTAAATGGTTCCGATCGACCCACGGATAACATATTCTCGTGCGTCTTCATTAACTCACAAAACAAGAGTTTATGTTTTATGTTCATGTATAGAAGATATGAGTCATATATGCAACATGCATGTAATGCTATATAATTTAATGTGTCAAAATAATTTAATTAAGCAATAAATAACATTAATTATTGCATAAATATTACTAATATAATTTTCATTACAAAATATTTTCTAAAATTAAAGTCAAATGTTGATGTTAATTGCCTAATCACGTATTATTACTAATCATACTTATTAAACCAACACTGACTGTTCAATTGAAAAAACAGTCGGTGTACAGTATACTATCAATACTGACCCTTTTATTAAAAAAAACAGTCACTGTTGCTACACTGACCCTTTTATTAAATAACAGTCAGTGTTGTTATTCAACACTGACGCTTGAAAAACAGTCAGTGTTGGTTATCAACACAGATTGTTTTTAAAAAACTAGTCAGTATTGGTTATTAACACAGATTGTTTTTAAAAAACTAGTCAATGTTGGTTGTCAACACTGACTGTTTTTAGAGCGTTAGTGTTGATACCAACACTAACGAGCGTTAGTGTTGATACCAACACTAACGCTTTAAAAATCGTCAGTGTTGGTGTTCAACACTGACGCTTTAAAAACTGTCAGTGTTGACAACCAACATTGACTGTTTTTTTTAAACCGTCAGTGTTGATAACAAACACTGACTGTTTTTCAAGCGTCAATGTTGAACAACAACACTGACTGTTATTTAATAAAAGGGTCAGTGTAGGTATAGCAACACTGATGCTTCGGTTAAAATAGTCGGTGGTTAAGGGTCGGTGAAGGGGTTTTTTGTACTGGTGATCATAATTTATTCAAGCTTTATGTTAATCAATAAAGAGCATAATTATAACTGACAACAATTTTTTGTATTAGGGAGAATATACCTTGTGATGAACATCCTTATAGATGTCGCAGCAGGGATTACCTTTGGGCTTCTAATACTTGCATCTTGGATTTCCAAATTTGATCAAAACCTTGTTATATGTTAATTACTAATGGATTGCGAGAAACAAATTATGTTTCCAGGATGCAAGCATTCCTCTCTGAAGGTACGTGGGTTGTAAGATCATTTCTTTACTACTACTTTTTGGTGTAAAACTCTCAATAATGGTTCTTTACTTAATTTGTCTCTTATCTTGGCTTTAGATACTAATGAATTGATAAACTGGAGAGGGGTTTGCAAGAAGCATTTCTTTACTGTTTTTGGTTTTCTTTTTCTTGGTCCGATCCAACCGTTGCTTACTGGTTGTGGCTGGTATGAGTTTTTTTTTCAGTTTTTTGCTTGCTTGTCTGATTTCTGATAAAGACTTCTTTATTGGTATTGCCCTGTTATTCTGGTACAAGGGATTTTATATCGGGGATTGATGATTGTTTGCTGGTTTTGCTGGTATTTTCTGGTATTTTCTGGCCCCTTTGTTTTTGCTGATAAGAACCAGTCGCTGATTCTCGTTTTCTTTGTTTGTATTGATCTGATAGATCAGGTTGTGGGCTTTGGGTGGCTGGTACAGTTCCTCCTCTGGACGGAACCCTACTACAATAGGAATAAGTGTGTCCTTGTTTTGCTAGCAAAGAGGCAAAGGATTCAACAATGGGGCGTGTCTGTACGAAGACCGTGAAGAAATCATCACGCTAGGTAAGTTATCACTTCTCCCTTCTTACCTTATTTCAATGGATTGAGTGAAGGATTGACTTGATGATTAAATAAAGTTCAATAAAGAATTGTTGCCTTGCTAAATTTATGACTTGTGATTTCAGCTCTTCAGTTTCTGATTGGGTTGTTTATTTGAAATGGGAAAATTTGATAATGATTTAGTTTAGAATAAATGTTTGACTTTTCATGTGGAGGAATCAGATCCAGAATATGAGAAACTCTATAAAAATGGACATACGGATCCATAGTACTGACTGATGTGGGCTATGCATAGTACCGTAGCCTCACTATTATTTCTTAACTTTCTATTTTGGTATTCTTTGCATACGTTGAGTGAGTTCTTTTGAAATTTGTTGTCATAATTGGGTCAGTCATTAGCAGACTTTGGTAAGGCGAGAACTCTGGTGCGAATTTGAAAAGGGGGAATTTGAAATGGACTGAGAGAGATGAAGCTATTAGATGCATGTGAAGGGGAATCTCAAGGAATCTTCTGGTATGTTCATGTTCATTTTACTATCCTTTTATTTACCTAAACTAAAATATTATACATGCCATCCTAATCAGCTGTGGGTTTTGCTTGAAATCTTTTCAGTTTTTTTTTTTATTATTGACTGTGAATTTATACACTTCTGTTGCTACTTTTTTGTCTTGCTATAATTTCAGGTTTCTTTTACCTCCATCTTATAGTAATAAATAACATAGCATCTACCAAGCTTTAAAAAAAAATGATATAACAGCATATTTCTTTGGATCCTTTCTTGGATAAACACCATTATTGGTAACGAAGGGTATTGCTGTTGGGTTGATGGGTCTTTCCAGGATCCGAATAGGGGTGGGGGAGGATATATAATTTTTAAGGGTGATAATATGATACAATATGAAGTAATTTATGGTGAGCCTTTCTCTCCTTTCACATGGAATCTATTGCTATGTTTTGTGCGCTGCAAGGTACTGCAGTTTCAAGGGGAATTGAGGTGTGCATGCACTTTTCTATCAGACTCCATGTTGCTTAGGGTACGTATGATGAATGCTAAGCAAGCTCCAACAATTGTTGAATGACAGGAACACAAAAATTATGCAATTTTGGTTGATCATGTCTTGAAATAGAGCTTTCTTATGTGCTTTGTACACCAAGGGAAAATAATGTATTGGCCCATAATTTAGTGAATCTTGGCAGGTTATCATGCTTTAATTATAATTATGAGTCTTTACTTTTCCTTTGTTAAAAAATATGTGACATAATGTAATATTTTTTATTTAATATCATAGCTTACGGGTATTTTAAGCAAAAGAATTAAAAATAAAACTTGTAGAATTGACTAAAGAAATATTCAAATAATTGTTTATATATTCATTTCATCCAAGTACAATGATGAAATACTGTCAATCTCCACCGTGCAGCAAGTATTACACGATTTTTTGTCTGTAATTTGTTGAGAAAAATAAATGCGCCATAGTATTACCAGGTACTTCTGAATACAGAAAAATGATTATTCCTCTTTACCGACTTTTGCAAGCTGATGAAGTTGACATAGATTGATTCGAAGGATATTGAACTCAAAACAGCTAGGTGTGGTTGACCTGTAGGTTATCTCAAAAGGTGGCTATTCAAAGCGCATCTTTTACAAGTAGTAATCGTGCCCGTGCACAGCAACGGGAGCAAATTATGTAGTAGAAATCATTAAGCTCCTTAATAAGGAGGAGAGATAATTTAAATCAAATTTGTAGTGAAAAATAGTTAAATACTATATTTATCTACAAGATAACACATGTGAATTCTAGTGTAGTGGTAAGAATTTTGGCACCAACAGAACCCAACTGGGTTCGAATCTCGCCTTCAGCAGAAAAAGAAAAAGAAAAAGGGTGCGCGGTGCACAGGCTCGGTCCGCAGGTGACGTGCGTGGAATTGGAGGATCCCGTGATTACTGGCATGGCGGAATTAAAGCTAATTGAACGGTCCAAATCTAAACTCAAATTTTATGTTACATCTGCGGATGGAGACTCGTGGAATTGGAGGTTTGAAGAAAGGAGCTTATCATAGAAGCTATGTACATAAAGATAAAAGTGATGTATGCAATGAATTTTTTTTATTCTAATTTAATGAAGAATGCAAATAAAGTTTTGTTTTTTATTTTAAATATCTCAGTATTATTTGGGAGTAAGTTTTTGTTTGGTTTTAAATTTGTTATTTTATGTTTTAAACTTTATAATAAAAAAAAAGTAAAGAAGAATATATTATGTATAATTATTTGGTTCTTATAAATGTGATGGTTGGTATTAACATAAAACTGTAAAAAAAAAATATTATTTTTAAACTATTAATGAATATATTTTTAAACTATTTGAGGGCCAGTGTCAATTTATTGTATATGCAGTAATTTTTGAAAGCAAATAAAAACGGCATGTGAAATCATTTATTTTGGACATCTTAAAAAGTTATCTTTTATAAATATAATTAATTTTCAAACAATGTATACGTTAACATTAGAAAGGGATAAATTAGATATTAAAAGATAAAAGTTTCTCTTAGCTTTCAAAATAGTGGCACCCTATCTATAAGGTGTTGAGAACGAGAATATCATAATACACCTTACTCAAATTGGCTTTACCAAATCGTGAGATTATGAGAGGTTTATATACATGTCGTTGTTTAAGGATAGCTTTTAAATAAATTTTAGTGAATCTCTTATATTTACAATCAAACATGTGTATCCTAAAATAGATATATAAGTTTACTGTCATTTGAATGCAAACAAAAAAAACTTATGAATGTTTACAAGATTTCTCGTGATTTATTTATGTAATCATATTTAATATTTATTTATGTAATTCCTTTATTAAACTTAATTGTGATTTTGTGTCATGATTAATCACAAGAAAAGAAGTGAGAAAAAATAAAACACATGTGAGATAATTAACAAATCACCTATAATAGTAGAAATTTTATAGTAAGATAATTAAATTTAACAAAGTATTTATTACATTATAAATTTCACATTTAAAGAAAGTGATCAAAATAAATTTTTAGGCCAAGTTAATTCTGTAGGGCGCAGAAAGTTGCACGGCGTCAGGTTAGCTAAAGGTGCAGATTTTATATGGGTGAGTGGAAATGCTCCCGCGTGGGTTCAGTGCTCTGGTTCTTTGAGATGAATGTGAGCAGGTCACCGAACTCAGGGGAAGACATCCACTGGGGATTTCTTTCTGCATTCCTTCCGGTTCACCTCTTGTGACAACCTACGTTCATGATCAGTTGTCGGAGGTTTTATTATTTTCGATTGTGATAACGTTTTACTCCTGACGGGCACAAGCCCCCGCCGTTAATTATATCAGAAAGACCTTTCGAGCCTATCTGAAGACCTCATGCATTCCGGGAGTGTGCCTATTTGGATTGAATTGAATAATAGGGCTAAAGAAAGGGCTCATGCATAATTTATTTTTGGTCATGTGGTTGGTTCTCATTTGAGTTTGAATTTGTTTTAAGTCATTTTGTTGTGATGTATGCATGAACAATATGATTCTATACTTTTGAAATATGAGAATATTCATAAGAAATATCATTTATATGTTTTTTTAATGTGAAAAGAGCATTTAAATGTCATTTTTATATTTTTTATTTATGAAAATATGTCAAGAGAGGGGTGTTTTGGTCATTTCAGATTATGGCCGAGACCTGGATATGTTTGATTATTATTTAGAATTGTTGAGAATTGAATTTGGGTTCATTTGGAACTTATTTGAGTTGGTTTGGACTTAGTATGAAAAAGTTATGGCTAAAAAGGACTTGAAATAACCTATTTGTAAACTTTTTATGTTTCAGGGACTTGTTTGTAATTTTCCAGGGACCTGAGGCTGTGATTTGGGCTTTTGACAGGGTCTGGAATGCAATTTGGGCCTTTAAGGGCTTGTTTGAAAAGGTTTTATGCTGACAGGGGCCTTTTTATAACTTTACAGGGACTTCTCTGCATATTTTGAATAAATAGAGGGGGGTTTATATGCGAAAAGACATCTTCTGGTCACATGTGGACTTTAAGATTTGTGCTGAGCATCAAGATTTGGGTTTCTGGGCTTTGAGATGTGTGCAAGCCATTGGATTTAACTCATTGGGCTTTAAGATGTGTACAGAAGGGATTTGGTTAATCTGGGCTTTGAGATCGGGCTTTTGGGCCTCTGACAAATGCACTAGGTCATCAATCAATGTGCAGGATTACGGATGTCATTCATTTGAGCTTTAGGATTTGTGTCATATTACTTAAATTTCTTTGAACTACTGACAGAGGGGTCTCATATTGTCAGGAGCCGTTTGATTCGTGAATTTGAACATGGGCCTTTAGATAAAGGGGTTTGCTTCAAGATTCGCGCAGAAGGATGTCCCGGCTAGGGTTCTTCCCCGATGAACTCCTTCCGGCCGATCTAGACCACGGCGGTGCCGGCCAAGGATATGGTTGTGATCGTGAGACTGTCAGGAGTCAATTGACACTATTGTCGGTCGTCGGCGGTCATCAAAGGCGGCAGAACAGGCATCTACAGTACCTATCGGTATCGGTTGGGTTCCAGATCGATTTCAATTGATTTCTTTAGGGTTTTCTTCAACTAATTGATCATCTAAAGTCGTATGGGACTAGAGAAGACACTGGAAGTATTAATTTCACATTTAAGGGAGTTTTGAGCATGATTTGTGATATCTCCATATTATATCTAAATTACAGCCCTGATTTACACTAAAACCTGTGTTTTAGAGCTTATAAAAGTGGACTTTGTACTTGTATTTCGATGAAATGTGGTATGCTATGCTTTGTTTGGTATTTTGCAGGAAAAAAGGGCAAAAAACTGGATCTGATACTTTTCATACGGCCCGTATGACATTCCCTACGGGCCGTACGAGATCTGCCCAACCACATAGAAGGTTTCCACAATAGAGGAACAAAGTCTCCAAGACAAAGCACAGGCATATGGCCCGTACGGGGTCCCCTACGGGCCGTAGGACACTAATTCGAAAAATTCAGCTGGAATCTGAAATGAGCATAATTTAAGGAGGCCGAAAAGGAAGCCTCTTGGGGCGTGATCTGGAGCATTAAATGAGATATTCCACACCAAAAAAAGGGGGATTCACCACTGGAACTTGGACAAGCTTTCTTGGAGCAAAAGACAAGAGGAGGAGAGGAGGAAGAGAAGTGAAAAACGCGAGTTTGAAACGGATCTTCAGATTTTCCACTGTTTTGTCATGAACTCTTTCATCTCTTGTTATTTGTGTTATCTTATGAACATGAGTAGCTAATTTACTTTGTTTCTAGGGTTAAGATGTAGTTTATAGTTTGGTTTTGTTTGCATGCTACTTGGATTTTGTGTTGAATGCTTTGTTTTTACCTTGTTGAGTAGTATTTTTATTGCTTTATTTGTGCTTGCTTGAATTGATTAGTCATCCCGTTAGATGAATGTGCACATTTAAGTGTTAGGAGCCAAGTCTATGACATTTAATCCAACCGAATAAAGTATATGAAGTAGGGTGAAACCAAGGAGTACCCGAAAGGTGAAACTTTCCTTGAGGCGAAAGTCCTTGGATACTTTTAGTAAACCAACAAGTAACTTGGATAAATTAGGCCAAAATGCGAAAGTTGAGGTTTAACGCATCTAAGAGGGAAGTATTTGAGTCCGGAAATCGGGTACTAGGCCAAAATGTGAAAGTTGACGTTAGGTATCTAGATCTGGTCGATAGAAACCCTAAACATTAGCATCAACGCAGAAAACAGTAGCTGCAGCATTAACTCGGGGTCCCCTACGGGCCGTATGGGAATCCGTACGGGCCGTATGCCTCGGGGCTGAACAGAAATGAAATCTGAACCTTGAAAACGCCTTTTTATCAATTGAAAACCACTTTAATTCTCTTTATTGTCTTTTAAACTTGTTATAAATCATTAGAATTGTTTGAACCAATCCAAACCAATTTCTCTCACTTCTAGAATCTCAAGTAATTTTAAGACGAGTCCGGTCATTTTCTTCCGTCCCTGTGGATCGATACCTGAGCATACTCATCGATAGGATAGTGCAATTGCTATCTGATTTGACAGAGTATAACAAATGTTTAAAAGGTATAGCTTGCTATACCGAAACTTTGTAGCATATATTCTGTGCGAACAAGTTATTGGCGCCGTTGCCGGGGAACGGCAACAAAAATTCTAGACTTTTTCTTATTTTTGCTTGATTCTAGATTTTAATTTTAATTTTTCTTTTTCCATATTTGCAGGAACATACTGGAAGAGTGGCCCAAGAACAACTACCGTACAGCCCGTAGGACATTCATACGGACCGTACAAACCGACAACAGAGGCCAGACAGACCCAGCACAAGGCGCAATGAACAATGGCGGAGCTAATCCACCCGTCACTGATCCACCCGTCAATGAAGTACCCGTCCAGGACCCTCCCGTCCAGGATCAATTCTCTGATGATGAAGGAGCAGACTATGCGCCAAGGACGTTGCGAGAGTTCAATGTCCCGAGAGCTGGAGATGTTAGAGGAGCAATCCGATTGCCAAGAGTTGCCGGCAACTAACCCAACTTCAATCCGGGCGTTGTCAACATCGTTCAGCAAAACACATTCCATGGCATGGATCATGAGGATCCGCATGCCCATGTTCAAACCTTCCTTGAGTGTTGTGCCACCATTAAAATCAATGGCGCAACAGCTAATTACATTAGGCTTGCTTTATTTCCTTTCACTCTTAGGGATAAAGCCAAGAAATGGTTAGGGTCATTACCAAGGGATTCAATTACCACTTGGAGGGAACTGTCCAAACTGTTTTTGACCAGATTTTTCCCCCATAAAAGAACTGCCAATGTTAGGACCCAACTGACCAGTTTCAGACAAAGGCCTGATGAACCACTGAATGAGGCCTGGGAAAGGTTTAGGGAATTGCAATACTCTTGTCCACATCATGGTATTCCCGAATGGTTACTTGTCCAGTCCTTTTATGCTAGTTTAACTGATACCACTCGTACTTCAGTTGATGCAGTTGCAAGTGGAGCTCTCATGGATCGAGAGGCTACCGAGGCAATGAACTTAATTGACAATATGGCAACCAACCAACAATGGTCTGGCCGAGGGAGCACTCGAGGAACTAGAGGAGGCTGACTTGAGGTCGATCAGATCACAGCTCTCACCGCCAAGATGGATGCCATGCAGAAGGCTTTTGACAAGATGAGTGTAAAAGCGCTTGGTAATCAGCAACCACAACCTTGTGTTATGTGTGGAGACGAGGGGCACGAGTATGAGAATTGCCCACTTGCGCAAAGGGATGAAGGGCCCGAGCAAGTGAATTCTCTTAACAATGAGCCCTCTTACTTCCCAAAAACCTCCTTTCAGCCGAACCTATTCCAAGGACCCAATTGAACAATAGAATTGGAGGTGGAAGCAAAACAATTCCACACACTTCAATAACAACCCTTCTGGCAGCAACAATAACAACCGCAACTTCTACAACAATGCTGCATTCAATAACCCGAACAACCGTGCACCATACTTTGGACCATCTAAGCCCTATGTTACCCCTACAGTGGAAAACTTTATGCATGAGCAAGGGAAGATGAATCAAATGCTCTTCGAGCAAATGCAAGCGATCAGTGCTCAGTTGGCTAATTTGGCTGCCCAAAACAAACCTCAAAGTGGGAGCCAAACCGCACCACCACAACCTGGAATGCTACTAGGCCAACCAGAGATTAACCCCATGGAGGAAGCCAAAGCAGTGACATTGCGAAGTGGGACACAGTACCAAGGACCAGCCATGCCTGCCGAGCTAGAAGCCAACCCTACGGCCCGTATGAATGCCATACGGCCCGTATCGACACCCCCTGTGATTTCTGAACAGTCAGAGCCTGATCCGATTGAAGTTGTGAATGAAGAGACAGACCATACGGTCCGTACCAATCCTGTACAGCCCGTACAGAACGAAGCTGACAGACAAAAAAAGAAGGTGACCGAGAAACCACCACCCTACTGGCCACCAGTACCATTCCCACAGAGATTAGCCGAAACCCGACTCAATGAACAATTCTTCAAGTTTATTGAAGTTATGAAGCAATTGCACATTACAATTCCATTCACCGAGGCATTGACCCAAATGCCAACCTATGCTAAGTTTCTCAAGGATATCCTATCCAATAAACGAAGCTTGGGGGGGCATGAGACGGTGAAATTGACTGAACAGTGCAGTGCTATACTGAGAAGTGAACTTCCACCGAAATTGGAAGATCCGGGTAAGTTCTCTATTCCATCCACGATTGGCAAGGCCACCATCCAACGAACTTTGTGTGATTTGGGGGCTAGTGTGAGTCTCATGCCGCGAACTATCTTCGAACGATTGGGAGTAGGCGAGCTTAGACCTACACGAAGGACCTTACAACTCGCGGATTCTTCGGTGAGACTACCACTTGGCATAGTAGAAGATGTACCGGTTCAAGTCGGTAAGTTCTATGTGCCCGGTGATTTTGTTGTAATGGAAATGGAGGAAGACAAGGAGGTCCCTATCATTCTTGGACGTCCGTTTTTGAGAACCGCTGGGGCGCTTATTGATGTGAAAAATGGGACTTTAACCTTGAACATCGGAGATGAGAAAGTTCACTTTCAAATCGACCGAGCAATGAAGTATCCCGCTCAACCCGAATCGTGTTATATGATCGATGTGATTGATGAATTGGTTGAAGAGAATTTTCTGGAGCAAGTCAACAACTCGCTAAGGTATCATTTCGATTTTCTATCTGATTTGCAGGATGGAACAAGCGAGCTTGAGACGATTTGCGTAGCAGACACAACACCTGTCTGTCCGGGAAAATTGCCATACGGGCCGTACCTAGATCATACGGACCGTACACCAGAGGAATTTCAAACAGAGAAGCTGGAGATTGAGAAGGAACTAAAAGCTCAGGCTGAAGCTGATACGGACCGTATGAACAGTCAGACAGAGCAGATCACTCCCGAATTAAAACCTCTCCCAACTACTCTCAGGTACGAATTCCTTGATTCAGAAAAGAAATGTCCTGTTATTGTAAATGCAGGATTGACCCCTGACCAAACCGCCAAGGTCATGGAGAAGTTGAGAACCTACAAAGGCGCGATTGGATATTCTATCAAGGACTTGAAGGGGATCGATCCAACCATTTGCACACACAGGATCTTGCTAGAAGACGACCACAAGCCTTTAGTTGAACACCAAAGACGGCTCAACCCAAATCTAAAAGAGGTAGTAAAGAAAGAAATTTTAAAACTTTATGAAGCAGGTATTATCTACCTGATTTTTGACAACAAATGGGTGAGCCCCGTCCATGTGGTTCCCAAGAAAGGGGGAGCAACAGTGGTGAAAAATGAAAAAGATGAGATGATTCAAACGCGCATTGCAACCGGTTGGAGGATGTGCATTGACTACCGGAAGCTCAACGCGACTACACGCAAAGATCACTTTCCCTTGCCATTTGTTGATCAACTCCTTGAAAGGCTTGCTAATCACTCATATTTCTGTTATCTTGATGGTTATTCAGGTTTCTTTCAGGTTCCCATTCACCCGCAGAACCAAGAGAAGACCACATTCACATGCCCATATGGTACCTATGCATACCGTAGAATGCCCTTTGGTCTTTGCAATGCACCTGCGACTTTTCAGAGAGTCATGATGGCTATTTTTTCTAATTTTATTGAGAAGGAAGTTGAGATTTTTATGGATGATTTTTCTGTATATGGTACTTGTTTTGATTCTTGTTTGGCTAATTTGTGTAAGATTTTGCAGAGATGTGAAGAAGTGAATTTAATCAATTTAATCCTCAATTGGGAAAAATGTCATTTCATGGTCCAAGAAGGAGTTGTCTTGGGACATGTTGTCACCTCTAGGGGGATTGAGGTTGACAAAGCAAAAATTGAGGTAATCGAGAAACTCGAAATCCCAACAAATGTCAGGGGGGTTCGAAGTTTTCTTGGACATGCCGGTTTTTATCGCCGTTTAATAAAGGATTTCTCAAAAATTGCGAAACCATTGACCAATCTACTTATTAAAGACTCTGATTTTGTTTTCACTGATGATTGTGTCAAGTCTTTTTGCAGTTTAAAGGAAGCCCTTATTTCTGCACCTATCTTACAGCCACCCGATTGGTCACTACCATTTGAGTTGATGTGCGATGCAAGCGACTATGCAGTTGGGGCAGTTCTGGGGCAGCGGAAGGACAACAAGCCGTGTGCTATCTATTATGCTAGCAAGGTGCTGGATCCGGCCCAAATGAACTACACCACAACCGAGAAGGAGCTTCTCGCCATTATTTTTGCCCTTGACAAATTCAGATCATATTTGGTGGGCTCGAAGATAGTGGTCTACACAGATCATGCTGCACTAAGGTACCTTTTGACTAAAAAGGATGCAAAACCAAGACTAATTAGATGGATTCTTCTTTTGCAGGAGTTTGATCTTGAGATAAGAGATAAGAAAGGAGTGGAGAACTCTGTGGCGGACCATTTGTCCCGGCTCCATTGGGAGGAGGATACCACAACTAAGTTCCCAATCAATGACTCATTCCCCGATGAACGACTCCTTGCAATCAGTTCTGACCTGGAGGATATTCATACGGGCCGTACAGAAGTTCATATGGTCTGCATGATCCAGCATATGGCCCGTACACCTATTCATATAGGCCGTACACAGACCCACCAGAGCAAACAGCAAGTTCCCTGGTATGCTGACATCGCGAATTACCTGGTCTCTGGAGTTTTGCCTGGCACAATGTCCCACCAGCAGAAGAAGAAACTCAAGTCTGATGCCAAGTACTACTTTTGGGATGAGCCCTACCTTTTCAAAATTGGAGTTGACGGAATATATAGACGCTGTGTTTCACACGAGGAAACAGGTTCTATTCTTGCACATTGCCACTCATCCGCTTATGGAGGACACTCTTCATACTCCAAGACCACTGCCAAGGTATTACAATCTGGTTTCTTTTGGCCTACTCTTTTCAAAGATGTAAGATCTTTTGTTCTAGCTTGTGACAGGTGCCAAAGAACCGGAAACATGACGAGACAAAATGAAATGCCTCTCAACTTTATTCTTGAGGTAGAGATTTTTGATGTTTGGGGCATTGATTTCATGGGTCCATTCCCTTCTTCCCGAGGGAATGAGTATATTTTGGTGGCAGTCGACTATGTGTCAAAGTGGGTAGAGGCAATGGCATACCGCAAGGCTGACTTGAATTCGGTGAGAAGGTTTTTCAATGAGATAATTTTCCCTCATTTTGGGGTGCCACGAGCCGTCATCAGTGACGGAGGCAAGCACTTCATCAATCGACAATTCAACAATCTCTTGAGCCGACATGGGGTGACTCATAAGGTATCTACTTCTTATCACCCTCAAACTAATGGCCAAGCTGAGATTTCTAACAGGGAAATCAAGTCGATCTTAGAGAAAACAGTGGCAAGAACAATGAAGGATTGGGCTTTCAAGCTGCATGATGCACTTTGGGCCTACCGCACCGCCTTCAAGACACCGATTGGCATGAGCCCTTACAAGCTGGTGTATGGAAAGCCGTGCCACCTTCCTGTCGAAATTGAGCACAAGGCATTCTGGGCCACAAGAGCGATCAACATGGACCTGCTTGCAGCTGGAGAAAAACGTGTCCTCGACTTGCATGAGTTGGAGGAAATGAGGTTGCATGCATACGAGAATGCCAGGTTTTACAAGGAAAAGGTGAAGCAATTGCATGACCGACGCATTTCGCCTCGCCAGTTCAAAGAGGGAGATCTTGTACTTTAGTTTAATGCTAGATTGAGAATTTTTCCAGGTAAACTCAAGTCAAGATGGTCCGGCCCATTTCAAGTAAAGAAAGTGTATCCTTTCGGAGCAGTTGATATTTGGAGCATAGAAAGTAGGACCTTCAAGGTAAATGGTCAGCGTCTCAAGCATTACGTTGCTGACCACTTGATGAATGAGCTGAGTGTTCAGTTTCTTTCTGACCCCGCTCCGATAGAAGCTTAATTTGCAAGGTGGTCTAGCTAATGACCTAAAACAAGCGCTTCTTGGGAGGCAACCCAAGCACCTTTAAATTTATTATGTTTAGTCATTTCTTTTTCTTTTTACTTAAGTTTTTGCATATTTAGTTTCATATTAGTTTAATTCTGATTCTTCAATTTTTAGTTGTCTTTCAATTCGGATCAGATAGGAGGAAAAATCATTTCTGGGAATTGCTACGGCCCGTACCCAAACCCCTACGGGCCGTAGGGCATTCATTCGGCGCAGATACTCAAGGGACAAAACTCTCTCTCTTCGCGTCCCTTCGACTCACCCCTCTACCTTTTTATACCCCCCTCCCGACAGACCCTAACCCACCCAACCCCACCTTGTCGTCTTCCTCCTACGGGCCGCACGACACCCCATACTACCAATTCCCTAGCCGCTGCCACCCTCGCCTCCGCCACTAGCCGACCACTCTCCACCTCTGCACAAAGGAAGCGCGCCGTTCTCCACGCTGACCCGACCACCGCCATCTCTACTTCTACCCGACTCAACCACCACCTACACCGCCGGCCGCCTCTCCTTCCTCTTCTCCAAGGTAAGCACCCTTACCTTTCCCCTTTTCTCTTTTTACTCATTTTTCACTATTCCTCTTTATTTTTCGTACATCTCCTCCGATCTCTCGGTCACCGTAACTCAACCAGACCAAACCCTCTCTCTCAGCGAAAACAACCCACCCTACGGCCCGTAGAAACTCCCTGCCGAAAACTACCAAGCCTATCCACCAGCCTACAACCCGTACCCAAAGCCCTACGGCCCGCACACACCAAAACTAACAACCATGTCTGCTGAAAACCGCCGCAAGAGACACCAAGATCGGTCACCATCCCCACCACCCCATCCAGTTCCGGAGCCATATGACTCTGGCTCTGACCAAACCTACTCTGGTGAGTACACCGACCGATCCGACCGCTTCGCGATACGGTACTTCGAAATGCCCACTCGTCGGATGTACGAAAAATTCATTAACTTACAGAAAAAAGACATTTGAGAACACAGCCATGGTCCACCTCACCACACTCCACAGTTTTGGAGTGGAGGACGATTTCAACATTCTCACTACTAGGGTTGGGTTTGGCACTGATTTTTGGAATCTCCGCCATCCCGCCAACGAAATGGACACCAAGGAATTTCTCTCCTCTCTCGAGCTTAAGAGGGACAATCAGGATGTCCTTTTCTTCAAATTCCGGCTATGCAATAGAACTCATCGCGTCTATCTCCCTTCTCTACGCGAGTGGTTCGGTTTCCATCCAGAGCCCACTACTGACACCCTCAGTTTCCGTGAAGGATGGGATCAGGATACCTTCTGGGCCATGATCACTGGCTGCCCTAGATCGGCCAGTACCGAATACCGAGCCCGCTTCATCCCTCACCCTACTTTCCGTATCATCCAGCGTGCCCTCGCTTCCACCATCTTCGCTCGCGATGAGACTCTGAACCGCGCCAACACCATTGACCTCATGCTCATGGATACCATGCTCCGTCCCGTGCCCGAGTATCCAGACTTGGCTCTTCTCATGGTCCAGCACTGGATCCAGCAGCGCGACAAAAAGAAGAGTGGTGGCAAGATCAAGATCAGGGCCTATGTTGAGCTCATCAAGAAAAAGATTGGATTGGGAGCGATACCGGGCAGAGAGCCATGCACTGGTCCCACCATTATGGATCCTGAGAGCTACCGCCAGGGTCTTTTCATCTCTATCTCCCGTGGGCCAGCGGGTCACCAGGACTACTATGACTGGCGCTTTGAGGATGGTTCCTCCCGCCGGTTACCGTTTGGTCCATCTATCTCCCTGACTGACCCCTCCACCTGGTTGGTCTCGGCTACTCCACCTCCTACCTCTGACATTCCCAGCTCATCCACCCAGCCACCACCATCAGAGTCTGCGCGCCCATACCCACCCGACCCCACTCTTAGGGATATCTACTCCCTCATGAGGGACATCAGGGATACTCAGCTGGAGCAGGGCCGTCACATCACAGCTATCCAGCAGGAGACAGACCTTCACAGCGATCGCTTGGATGAGCTCAGTGGACACATGTTTGACTATGCTGAGCGCCTTGGTGACATCGAGGACCAGTTTCGCGACTGGCGCTTCGACCCCTCCTATGATTACTGATCAGGATTGTTTCCACTACCCCAGCTTTTATCTTTTTATCTTACTTTACTTACTTGCATGTCTTGAAGCATTGAGGACAATGCTCAGACTAAGCTTGGGGGAGGGGGGTGACTAGTTACTTTGTTTAGTTGTTTAGTTGCATGTAGTTTGTTATTTCTGTGTTTGCATGTTTTGAGGATAAATTTGTGTGAATTGCGTGAATTAGGGACCAAATTGAGAAATTTTGGTTGTGACATGGTTCAATTTGTCAAATTGGAAATAACCACACATTTGGTTGGAAGAACTGTATACGATAGTTTGTTTTGGGACTTTGTAGAGTTGAGAATTGAATTGTACCAAGAAAGCATTTGAAACCGAACTGTGCCTTGTAAAAATAGAGGAATGGGATTTGAAAACAATAGAAAGGTTGGGATATCCATTGGTATGAGAGAATACCATTGGATATGTGTATTCATGATATGTGCAAACAAATAAAAAAAAAAATATATAAAAAAGGAGAGAAAAGATGGAGAAAATAAGAGTACTGGCTATAAGTCCATTAGGGCGCCTTTGAGCTCGTCTCCCAAAAATGTAAAAAAAAACAAGAGAAATAACTTTTGCACATATCAACACATGTAGTCCGCGACTTTCTAACCTAAGTTTGTTCCAAGCTTGGGGGGGGGGGGGGGGGTATCAAAGAAAAACAAATCACCACAAATGAGGGCATAAACTTGGTAGAAAAATGAACTATTGATGCGTTTGATTACTTAGTTCTTACAAACAGCAATACATTCTTGAATATAGAGTTTTAATCGATTGAATTGTGGGGTGAATCAAAGTTGACCAAAGGAAACCAATTCACTACCCAAAATGACTCTAATAGGTTTCTAACGAACACAAAATCATGCAAATTTTCCTCTTAGTAGATTAACTTGCATTTAGGTAAGTCCAACAACCAGAACCACACCTAAGTTAGAATTTTTGCTTGAGGACAAGCAAAGTTCAAGCTTGGGGGAATTTGATATCTCCATATTATATCTAAATTACAGCCCTGATTTACACTAAAACTTGTGTTTTAGAGCTTATAAAAGTGGACTTTGTACTTGTATTTCGATGAAATGTGGTACTGCTATGCTTTGTTTGGTATTTTGCAGGAAAAAAGGGCAAAAAACTGGATCTGACTACTTTTCATACGGCCCGTATGACATTCCCTACGGGCCGTACGAGATCTGCCCAACCACACAGAAGGTTTCCACAACAGAGGCACAAAGTCTCCAAGACAAAGCACAGGCATACGGCCCGTACGGGGTCCCCTATGGGCCGTAGGACGCTAATTCGGAAAATCCAGCTGGAATCTGAAATGAGCATAATTTAAGGAGGTCGAAAAGGAAGCCTCTTGGGGCGTGATCTGGAGCACTAAATGAGATATTCCACACCAAAAAAAGGGGGATTCACCACTGGAACTTGGACAAGCTTTCTTGGAGAAAAAGACAAGAGGAGGAGAGGAGGAAGAGAAGTGAAAAACGCGAGTTTGAAACTGATCTTCGGATTTTCCACTGTTTTGTCATGAACTCTTTCATCTCTTGTTATTTGTGTTATCTTATGAACATGAGTAGCTAATTTACTTTGTTTCTAGGGTTAAGATGTAGTTTCTAGTTTGGTTTTGTTTGCATGCTACTTGGATTTTGTGTTGAATGCTTTGTTTTTACCTTGTTGAGTAGTATTTTTATTGCTTTATTTGTGCTTGCTTGAATTGATTAGTCATCCCGTTAGATGAATGCGCACATCTAAGTGTTAGGAGCCAAGTCTATGACATTTAATCCAACCGAATAAAGTATATGAAGTAGGGTGAAACCAAGGAGTACCCAAAAGGTGAAACTTTCCTTGAGGCAAAAGTCCTTGGATACTTTTAGTAAACCAACAAGTAACTTGGATGAATTAGGCCAAAATGCGAAAGTTGAGGTTTAACGCATCTAAGAGGGAAGTATTTGAGTCCAGAAATCGGGTACTATGCCAAAATGCGAAAGTTGAGGTTAGGTATCTAGATCTGGTCGATAGAAACCCTAAACATTAGCATCAACGCAGAAAACAGTAGCTGCAGCATTAACTCGGGGTCCCCTACGGGCCGTATGGGAATCCGTACGGGCCGTATGCCTCGGGGCTGAACAGAAA
Organism: Carex rostrata; assembly: GCA_964058875.1. Taxonomy (NCBI): domain Eukaryota; kingdom Viridiplantae; phylum Streptophyta; class Magnoliopsida; order Poales; family Cyperaceae; genus Carex; species Carex rostrata. The sequence goes on along the minus strand of CAXKVT010000014.1, from coordinate 977,642 downwards.
TGAAATCTGAACCCTGGAAACACCTTTTTATCAATTGAAAACCACTTTAATTCTCTTTATTGTCTTTTAAACTTGTCATAAATCATTAGAATTGTTAGAACCAAACCAAACCAATTTCTCTCACTTCTAGAATCTCAAGTAATTTTAAGACGAGTCCGGTCATTTTCTTCCATCCCTGTGGATTGATACCTGAGCATACTCATCGATAGGATAGTGCACTTGCTATCTGATTTGACAGAGTATAACAAAGGTTTAAAAGGTATAGCTTGCTATACTGAAACTTTGTTGCATATATTTTGTGCGAACAATTTGAGTTTTATGGTTTCGGTTCCAATACTGAGTTGGTACCGGAGGGCAATTCAAAGGGTTCAAGGCAGAATTGAGCATCCAGAGAAGTCACCTATGTCATTTGAAAGGTTTAAGAGAGCTCGAAGCTTGAATAGGCATTGAATTGGATTTTGGATCAAGTTGACATGGATAGCATGTATTTTTCGATATTTTTAAATCAATTTCTCTTGAATTTTGTACAAGATGTGTGGTTTTTATTTCACAGATTCAAAGATGTATATGTTAAGGACTTTTTTTCCAAGTTTTAGATTTTTTTGGTCAGTGCAGCTCAATCAAATAGCTTTGAATAGTGCCAGGGGTATGCATGGTAATTTCACCAAATTAATTACAGGATTTCCATTTTTTAAAAGTTGAACTTTGGAGGTCTATAACTTTATGTAGGAAAGTCCAAATGATGCAAACTTTATATCAATTTTGTGTGTTTTAATGTGCTCTATCTGACTGTGAAGCTCATTTTTCACTTTGGTCCTTTGGTTAATTAGTATTGACAGATCTGTCAGCATAGGTCAAATGGGTGTATTTAAGTACATTTCACTGCACCAGTGGTACATCTAAAGCTTTATACTACTGAGTCTGGCGTTGGTATGATACCAGAGGGTACCAGGAGGTATCAGGTGACATGGTGAAGGTCTGGTTTAGCTCAGAACAGGTTTTCAAGGGCTCAAAGCCACTATTTTTATACCAGTAAACATAAAGAAGAAATCAAGATGTTCAAAGTTCATCAAATCATCATTTTGAAACATTTAAAACATGTTAAGACTTTTTAAATTATGCAGGGAGGTCCCTGGATGTTTGAAAATCATATTTTGGCACCTTTACACTTGATTTAAAGGCATTATCATCAAAACTTCAAGGATTTGAAGATGTAAATGACATGGAGCAGCCAGGTTCCTGGCTTTTTTTTACACTTTAAACCTCAATTTCTCACTATTTGCAAATAAACCCTTCAAAATAGTGAAATTAGCTATTTTGGCAGCATAACTTCACTATTTTTCTGATTTTATTTGCATATAGGCCCTCTCAAGTGATCATTAGGTTGAGGAACTGCAAAGGATGCTTGTGGCTCACTTTAAACAGCCCTTGTGTGTTTATATTTTGTTTTAAGTCACTTTAGTCCCTTAATTTGATTATTTTTATAAAAGAACTAAAGGATCAAATGAGCAAGGATGCCTGTGGCTCACTACACTCATTTTTACCCCTAATTAATTTACAAAAATAATCAAGGGAAGTAGAGAAGAAGAAAAGATCAAAGAAAATAGAGAAAATAAACTAAAATGTAGTTTTTTATGAAAGATTTGTATTGAAATCATAGATCCTTGCATTTTAAATGTTTATACACCTTTTTATATATATTTAAATGATTTTAGAAGAAAGCATCAGAACAGAATAGAAAAGAACAAGAAAATGTAAAGAAAATAGCCAAATTTCAAAGGAAACAAGCTTTATTAGCCATGAAAGGCATACAATTTGACCCCAAGGGCCTTACATTGATTCAGAACTCTAATTACCTATGAATTAGGTCTAGTGTAGGGGAAGTTTGGCCTCTGAAGGCTACTGGTGTACTGGTATACCAGTATGTATGTATGTATGTATGTATGTGTGTGTGTATGTATGTGAGTGTCTCTCTTGTATCTCTCTCTTCAGGTGTATCAATCGTCCCTTTTCTTTTCATTTGATCATGTTTATATAGCCTTGAAGGCAGGAGAGGTCTAGGGTTAGCTGAGCATATGTTGGCATGCATCTCACCCTTCATTTGCTTCAATTTCATTTGAATGGTTCAGATTGGAGCTCTAACCTTCAAGGTGTCATTTGCAGAGCTGTAAACCAATCGATTTAAGCCATGTTGGCAATCCATGGGATGTAGCAATTAGTACCCTTGATTTCATGTGTTTAAAGGGCTGAGATGTGAAGATATGGAGTCATGCACGGCAGAAGAGATTCTTCTATTTTGTCATGTTGTTGAGGTGTTATAACAGCTATGCATGAAGTTAATTGAGTGTCAGACCCATTCCAACGTTCAATTTTCATTTTAGATGCATTGTAGGCTGCTTTCGTGTGTGCAAGTGTGCCAGTAGGCAATTCGGGTTATACCCTTCAATTAAAGTTTTAAAGGTCCTTTTTCTAACCTCTAACGACCATGTTTAAACATTCAGAGAGTTCAGAATTATTTCCATTACTCTCAATTTCAAGAACCCTATAACCCAGGTGGTTTGAGTTCAGGTCACTCGAGACCATTTCCTGTCAAATTGACCGTTCAAAGGTCATCGTTTGAAGGTAAGAAGCCTTTATGTGCTTTCAATTTTACGTTTCGGGCTTTGCTCCGCCTGAATCGAGGTTCTCTATCGCCGGAGAAGGGAAGAAAGAAAGGAGGGAGGAAAGAGAGAAGAGACTGTCGGGTGGGACCCGTGGCTCAGTTCTTCCTCTCCGATTCTTTTCTTTTCCTGCTTGAGCTTGGTTTATCGTGAGCCGTGAATGGGCTTGTGCACGGTTCATGATGCGCTGAGCGCATACATTCCAAAGGGGTCAAGGCGCTTCGCAGCGCTGTGGCTTTAATCAAGTTCAGGCTTGATTGAGCTTGGGGCATGGTAAGCCGAAGTGCTGACATTTCGGTGTATGGAGTTCATTCCTCGTGCTCTAGGCCCACTCATCTCTGGGGATCAGCGAAATCCTCTCTGAGAGGCTGACAATGGGTCCAGCTTGTAAGGTTTAGGTTTGGTATACCCCTTCTTTGCACCCAGAGTGACTAGAGTTAATGCTAAGGGTACCCAGGCTGAGGTGGCACCAATCAGAGGCTGCCATCTCAGCAATTTCTTTAAAAATTCATAACTCTTCAGCCATTTGGAGTTAGAATCTGTATTTTATATCAAAATTCATGGTTTCAAACGTAGAATATTACCATGAATTTTAATATGTCTTTTCCCTTCATCTCGGTAAGATTTTAAATCATTTGGCGTCTTTCCAAGTATTTCAAATCATTGCCAATTTCTGTTTTATTTATTGGCAACTTTTTTAGGGTACAACAAATTCTATTGGAACCGAAACCTCTGCCCACCGGTGGGCAGGAAATTCCTGCCTCCAGAGTCACTGCAGAGTGAGCCCTCATTTAACCCTAAACCCAAAACTATTTTAACCCTAAACCCTTTAACAGTAACTGGGCCCACCTCGCAGTGACTCTGGGGGCAGGAATTTCCTGCCCACCGGTGGGCAGGAAATATGATTCCTTTCATTTGGTACCAATTTAATTTAAAGAAAGTTCATTAACACTGTTTTTGTCTACCAATTTAATTTTCGTACCAGTTAATTCTATTTTCATTTGGGCCAAGTTGCTTCAATTTTTCATGGTACCAGCATCATTGTGCCATGTTACCACTGGGCAACGACATCAACATCAGTCCTTCATGAAGGCTATTTGATTTTTGTAACTTTGTAAATTTGTAAATATTCTTTTTTATTTAATATAAATGTTACTGGCAACATGTTGTTAACCTTAAAAAAACAAGTCACCACTGTGTCAAATTTCTTCAATTCTTTTTTCAAATATCAATCACTGTATATAAAAAAAAAATTAAGAGTAATTTAGTTTTTATGCTTATTCTTAAAGTAAAACATATTTTTTATTCACTCATGCTTATTTTTAATCTACTGGTGTTGTTTCCGAACACCAACTCCTTAGTGAAGATTAAATTGTTAAATCTCAACCTCTTAAGCCATGGTGCCGAATATGGCTGTAAAGATTAAAAGAAGTATTATTGTATATACTAGATAGAACTGGCGTCAGTTTATATTGATTTGATCAGTAACATGTGAATATTATTATCTGTCCAATATCAAATTTTTATATAGTGCATAATGTGATGAACAGTCATATTCCGCAATGGTCAACATACATGTGTGATATGTATTTACAATTAATTATTTCCACAAACAATATATTATTAAGATCCAAGGTTATTGTTTGCTCTTATTATTAATGAACACATAATGAAAAAAATAATTAAAAAATAATTACATTAACAAAAAGTGAACAAAACAATATTTCAATCCCCGTTGCAATGCATGGGCACTTATTCAAATACATGCTACTTTCTTAATCTTTTTTATTTGCCAAACATGAACTCCTTAGCGCTCCTTAACCTCTTAATCCACCATGCCGAAGGGGGCCTTATAGTAAGAAAGAAAAATATATAGGAGAGTTAGACAATATTATGCATCAACTGTGATAGTATACTTAATTTTCATTAAATTTACAACAATAAACAAGACTTTTTCTGAGATTGCCGAGGTCAATAAAAGCAGGCATAATTATAACTAAGAAAGTTGAGCATATCATTTGTAGTATGTACATATATATATATAACGTACGTACCTTGGCAACCATTAAGGAGATAGGGGTTTCCGTGGTACCCTGGTGCGCAATTGCATATATAACCTTGACCAGTGGTGCGGTCAACACATTGGCTGTTAGTGCTAACACATGCATAATGGGTTCTATTTTGTTTTGCTATTTTGCAGGTCTCGTTCCCTACAACCCAATCAAGAACAACCGAAAATTTCTTGGCATCCTTAGCCGAAAATCTCTTGGCATCCTTGTTAAAGGAGTCAGGTTTGGTGAGATATGTGGTGCTAAATTTGAAGTTTTTTGTTTCTATTAGCATCGCATACCCACAAGGGCTGAAGCTTGCGGTACGAGAACTGTTGTAGCGTTTATCAAATGTAATATCATAATACTTCATTCCAAACGGAATGGCAGTCTGGCAGCAATCGATACCAGAGCATGAGCCATTCACTAGTCCTTGCTCACTCAAGCTCACAGATAGACACCCTATTGTGTACGAGATAGATTGACTCCCTTTAAGTTTGGCATATGCAGATGTCTCACTACCTAATACCATGAAACTATTTTCGGTATTTGATAACCAAAATGGCGTATTGGTCAAATCAACAGTAGACTCACCCCCACGAATTAACCTTGAGTTAATATAACATAGCCAAGAAACAACGACCTCAATCCGAGCTTGGCCTTGGGACACGGATATGCTTTGTAATACGGCTAACTCTGAGCGTGAAGCAGGCAAAGATATTGCCTTGTAGCTACCGTCGATCGTCTTATTACACACGAGGTTGAACTCTTCAGATCTGGAACAATTTTTACCTATCCCAAATGGATGTGTGTCCAGAAATCCATCTAAGTACTTAGTGCGGCTGTACCGCAAACTTTGCGTCCGCACTGGGCATTTTTCTTCATTTTTCATCGTTTTTCTTCATTTTCTGCAAATTAAAACCAAACAAACGCAGTAACTTGATCCTAGGTGTATTCTATTCACTTTATATTCAAAATACAAGATATTTGGTATTATTTCGTGATAAAAATCAGATCGAATTTGTGTATAATTTAGGCCTATCAGTACTACATAAACATCAAATATGAAATATCTCAAGTACGATATAAAATATCTAAAGTACTACATAAATATCAAATATGAAATATCTCAAGTACGACATAAAATATCTAAAGTACTACATAATATCTAAAGTACTACATAATATCATAAAACATCAAATATCTACTAATCATCTCCGAGATCATCCCCGCTGTCATCATGAGTATCGGGGTGCAAGGTAGAACCTCCTTGTAAGATTATAACTAAAATTTTTATGGTTCAATGTTAAGAGTTTATTGTTTAGGATTTAGGGTTTAGATTTTTTAGGAGTTTACTGTTCCGTTAGTCGATTTGCCATACGTAATGTCCTTATTGGTTGTGGAAGCCCTTATTGGATTCAAACAGACCCAAAAATTGGATTTCGTACCTTATGAGATGAAGAACCCGCCATGGTACGCCTCATCTCCTCCATAAATTGGTTGAGCTGTGGTTGAAGAATGCCTAACACCTAACCTAAAATCGCATTTATGTCTTCTTGCCTGAGAGGATTGGCCCCGAAGAATACGATTGCGATTGTGATTCGGCTCACGATTGCGAAAAAGACGCCCAAGACCCTCCTGGACGATACATCGATCTCGTCTTGCCTTAAACATTAAAAATAAGATAATTAGTGTTACGTTACAAATTTAAATATAAATTTATAAAATTTAAGTATGTGTATTTTACCTAGAGCACCGAGACCATAGTTGTCGCCGTGAGCATTATTGTCTGTGTTGGCATACCAGATGTCTTCGTCAAAAGAGGGCCAAAGAGCTTCATCGGGCCCATACTTTGTGCTCATATCCTATTTGTATTTTTCCTACAAAATTTATAAAATATAACAAATAAAAAATGTACAAAAAGAATGAATATTATTAAAAGATTGTTATGTTATATTACCCGTGCCCTTTTCGCCCTCTCGGAACAAAGTTGCCCCGTCTTCTTGTTAGTATGTGTCGGCGTAAACAGCTCGTCAGACCACCTGGGATCGCGATTGTTTTCATCCATCTATTATTAATAAACATTTCAACACAAATAAAATTATCAAAGTTAGTTCGAGTAAACTGAAATTGAAATTAATTGTTTTGATGAAATAAAACATCTTACGAATTTTTGTTTGTGAACCAGCATGTTCACTGAGCCTGTCGATGCAAAGGTAGCCTCTTTAGATGATGTCCTATTTTTATGATTCTGCTCGCTCCGGATAGCAAAGTTTTCAGTACACTAATGGTTGCACAATTTGAGCCAGTTATCCCCCGTTATCCAATCATATGTGCTTGGCACCCCTCTGTCTTTCCACTCTAAAATATTATCACTGTACTTATCTTTCGCATCATCTTTGCACTTGTTAAGCATGTTTGGAGAAGTTTGTTGGCTATGTTGCTGAATGTCTTCCAGGCCTGAGCCATGCCTTCCTCCAGGGGAAACTGAAAGTGCTTCTGCATGCATTATTAAAAAGTTGTTGGTTAGCTTAAAAAGAGAAACTGTAGATTGCCAATTTCAAAAAAAGAGATTTTACTCACCAAAAACTCTACCTGGACCCCGAGTTTAGTTTGATCAGGAAAGTCATCATATTTTGTGCACACTGCTTTGTTAGGTCTGTTAGTTATCTTAGGAAAGTACAAACGTGCGCATTGTGAGATTATTTTGTTGATATTTTTGATCACGTCCGTCTTTTCTCCAATAAAAGCTCTACAAACAATAATTTTGAATGGGTATAAACCTAAAATGCATGCTATAAGTTTCGGTTTAGTTGGATTATAACATAATACTATATTAATAATATAATTAAGAAAGAAAACTTGCCTGATTACAAACAGTTACTCCCTTTAAGATCGAGCTTTCTCCTCTCTTTCTTTCTTCCCAAGATTAACCTAACTTCTACAACTCCTAAAACCAATTAACCAATCAATTAATCAAACCAATCAATTACTATTGAAACAAGCAAGCAGATTCATTACTAAATTATAGTCAAGCATGAGATTGCAACTAGAGAAAAATGTAAAGAGTATGCATTCAAAATTCTCAATCTCATGCTTATTCACTTGCTAGTAAAAAAAATGCAATACAGTAAAAGGGGTAAACTTATAATTGTTTAAATCTGATCTTTCCATAATAGATCATCAATTGTTGGGACCATGAAATAATGATTTGCCATAATGATTCATCAGTAGTAAGTGAACTTCTACATCGATCCATTCCATTTGAGAAAACAAAAATTAAGGTTTACTAGGAGAAACTTCGAGTACCTCTAACCAAAAGAAGAATTTGCACAAGAGGTTCATACTATAAAATAAGTACCATTAGACTATAGATATCTATTCTATGGGCTTTCAGCAAACAAAAAAAAAGGAAAAAAATATTATATCTTTTGTCAAAAGTAGGGTTCTATGGTGGGTACAGAATCATTGTCTTAGAACGGTACAATGAACCAGTCCTGATTAAAATATCAATCTATGGATCAGAATGCGTGCATTACAAAAGTAATAAACTACAAGCAATCACCATCACCATAACATTGTCCCAGAAACTTCATCAGAACAATTTCTAGAATCCAGTTATCACTCAATGTCTAAGTTCTAAACATTTCTTCGCATTTGTTGTTCTACAAAACTTTGAATTCTTTTTTTTTTTTTTTAAAGTTGCTATATCGGTTATTAACTGTAAGATTTGGGCCTTGTGCAGTCTAATTTGAATGTGTATCCTTCATTCCTTGTTCGGTTATGACCCAGAACGAACACTTACCAGTCGAAAAGAACAAAACAAAATAATGCAAAATCATAACGACGCTAACAAATGCATTATATTACCATCCAGTACTTATTAAAGAAGAAATTAAAAAGAAATTTGTTTGATCCGACTTGCAAGCAAGAATTAAATAGTCAGCATCTAATAGGAAAACTATCTTGAAGACAGGTAATCACAAATTCTAAGCTAAAATTATTAATAAAAAAACGAACATATATATATATAACCCCAAATCCATGTCCAATTTGAGCTCTAAATAAATACAATAATTCACCCCCATAGTACAAAAGTTCAGTTTTCCCCATTTAAAAAAATAGAAAAACAAAAAATTCTACCTATTCCATGTCCAATTTTGTTTATTTGACAGAATAATTTGCACAAGAGGTTCATACTATAAAAAAAGTACTTATTTGCAGAAGAACTTCTACATCCATTCCATTTGAGACAAGTACCATTAGACTATCATACTATAAAAAATTAAAGAAAAACAAATTATAAATACAAAGACAAAAATGTTGTATAAAAGGTATACACTTACGTGTTCTTAGTGGTTAGCACCTCTTCCATCTGTTTTCCTTTTACCCATTCAATAGCTGAATAATTTTTAAAAAAGAAGAAGATATATTAGCCTTTTATTGTTTGATTGAATAGAGCACATAAAATATGTCACAAAAACATAAAACCTTCTCTACCCTAATTGTACCATCTTTCAGTCTTGTACAGTTAACAATTGGTACAGCAATACAAAATCCAGACGCTACAAATTGTAACATAAATTTAGCAAAATTAAGCTTCAGTTTCTGCAAATATTCTATAGATTAGTTCGATTTCACAGATACCAACTCTCAGTTGAATATGTCAGCCAAAAAGAAGAAAAAAAATAAGCATCTCGGTACTGGTACAAGCATCTCGGTACCGGACAGGGTACACAGAACCCCTAAATCACAGAAATTACTTTGAGATTTAGTAGCAAAATCATCTTCGATATTAATCAAATTACCAGGGTCGGCTGGATCTATAGCTGTACACCTTGCATACAAGACAAACACTGACAATGCCTGAAAAGTGAATTTAATTGCATTATGAGATAAAATCAACATGAATTTTGCACAATACAAACAAAATTTGTGCTGTTACCAAAACACCTAGCATTTTAAGTAAGATCAAGAGTAACTAACCAAGAAACTGTAGACACCTACAGCAATATTCTGGTAAATATCGTTTCCAAGAAATGGTGAGAAAAATATGTAGAATGCGATGCACAGTATGAAGTATACTGCTATGGCAATGACCTGGTATACAGAAAGAAAATAAATTATTTAACAGTTACGAATAGCACACAAAAGAACTATTTTTAGAAGCGGAAAGAATTGTGCACTCCAGAGTAACATTTCCGGAATAATAAAATTGATGCTCAATTTTCATACAATTTGGTAGAAACTATAAACTTAGTTATTATGTACCCAATCGGTGAAGAGGAGGAGATCAAGAATGGAGAGGAGGTGGTCGGTGGTCGAACGGAGAGGAAGAGGTCGGTGGAGAACGGAGAGAACGGAGAGGAGGTGGTCGGTGATTGGTGGTCGAGGACAGGAGATGTGTCGATTTCGCGGGACAGGAGATGACCTAACGCGGGAGAGGAGAAGTATCGCGCCAGTCCAGAAAGGTGTGGGCCAAATCCGTCCCTGTTTTTTTTTTTTTTTTTTTTTTGGGGTCTTCTGTGTCCGGCGAACAGACCGGTCCCAGATGAGTGATTTTGCTGTAGTGAATTTAGTCCCACAAATTTTTCGGTAAGAATAATAGAGACTATGTAAGGCCTTAGCAGTATTCTAAATAGCGCGCTATAGTGTGTTTGGCCGTAAACGCTAAGCTATGGCATCAAAACGCGTTATTTGAGCTACAGACGCTGTAGCGATAATAGCGGTCCACTATAGCGCAAATAGCGCGCGCTATGCAACATGAGATGTTTTTTTTTTCTTTTCAATTTATATACGCTTTAAATAAATGATCAAATTGGATTTTAACCGTAATTTTTTTTTTGCAATTGACGTACTAAGCTTTATATTAAACTATTAATTATTAAATGAGAGATCCATCAAACGAAATCAAATAAGGAAGCCACAACGAGCTAGAAATAGGAAAGTTTTCAATGAACAACCATCCCAACAAGCAACCTAGGTAATTTTAATATCACTTTGATTTTGTCTTTTGTTCCTATTTCTTAATCAATTATGGTACGAAGAACAGTCTATCAGAAAGAGATGAAAAGTTACAAGAGACCCCCCATAATTTATTTTCTATTATGCGAACTAGGAGGAGGTAGGTAAAATTAGAACCTTTATTTTTTTAATTTGGGTAGTTTGTCTTTACTTTAAAATATGAGGTTTATTTTACTTTTTATTAAATTAGCGAGTAGTTCTGTTTTAGTACAATTTATGTTACTATTTTTTTTTCTTTGTTGAAGTAATAAAATGATACTAACTATAAGGTAGTTGGAATATTTTGAATAGATTAATATAGTCAATTATGCAATGATGTCTATAATATAGTACAAATATATAATATATTTTTAATAAAAATGAACAAAAGCTATGTAGCATAGCTTTTGCTATAGCTTTTTTTGTAGATTTTCTGCTATGATACGATACACGCTATTTAGAACCTTGAGCCTTAGCACCATGTTTGGTTGTGGCCTAAATGGTGGAATAAGGAGTTTAGGCCTCGTTATTTCACCAAATGTGTCTTAAATGAGCTGGCCTAAGATGGCATAAGCTGATCTTTAGGCCGGCCTAAATTAAGGCACCTCACATGGTGGTTTAATTTTTAATCCACCTCGTGGCCTAACTTGAATGATTATAATAATATTTTATTTGTATATAATAAATATATTATTGTTAATAATTATTATTAGTATATAATTATATAATTAATATCTTATATTATTAATATATTAAATAATTACTATAATAATATTATATAATTAATATCATTTTATTAATAATTATTATTAATAAATAATTATATAATTATTATGTTATATGGTTAATATATTAAATAATTATTATAATAATATTATAATATTTTATAGTTATTATTAATATATTAATATTATATAATTAGTATCTTATTATTAATAATAATTATTAATATATAATTAATACCCTATATTGTGAATATATTAAATAATTATTATAATAATATAATATTATATTAATATTATATAATTAATATTTTCTTATTCATAATTATTATTAATAGGTAATTATATAATTAATATCTTATACTGTTAATATATTAAATAATTATTATAATAATATTACAATATATTATAGTTGTTATTGATATATTAATATTATATAATTAGTATCTTATTATTAATATATAATTATATTGTTAATATATTAAATTATTATTTTAATAAGATTATATAATTAGTAATTATTATTAATTTATAATTATACAATTAATTTTTTATTATTTATAATAATTATTAATATATAATTAATATTTATATTGTTAATATATTAAATAAAATTTATAATAATATATAATATATTACAATTATTATTAATATATTAATATTATATAATTAGTATCTTATTATAAATAATTAACCAATTTAGGCTTTTAAAACTTTAGTCCTCCACCAACTCTAACCAAACAAGAAATAGTTTAAGCTATAATTTAAGTTTAGGCCTCAACCAAACATGAATAATTTTGACTGGCCTAAGTTGGAATAACCAATTTAAGCCTCCTTAGCTTTAGGCCACAATCAAACATGGGGCTAAGGACTAAATAATTGAATAGCGCTGAGTGTGGAGAGAGAATTGATGCGCCACAACTTAGATAAATGGATTCGAAAGCGAAGTTAATTTTTTGGTTTCAAACTAGGGGATATATCCAGAAATCCGGATCCGTATTTTGGCAATTATCCACTCCAAATTACACGGATTCGTATCCGTTTACAGTCCTAGGTAGGGTCCACTGGAAAATAATTTAGAAATGAAATAAAATGAATCGATGTGGATGAGGCAATATCCGATTTTTTTAAAAATACCCATTAAAAAAATTAATTTAATAAAAATAACTAGATCTGAATTGAAATTTTAAAACTACCCAAATCGCGGATATTTTCCGCGGCCCATAATTTTTATTCCGAGCCGCGGAAAAAATTTGCGCCCCGAAAAATTTTTTATTTTTTTTTATTTTTTTATTCCGAGCGCGGATATTTTCCGCAGCCCAGATTTTTAATTTTTTATTTTTTTTTAGAGTTTGGAGAAAGAAAATATTGTTTTTTTGCCCAACTTTGTACCTCTGGTTAACATATCAAAACACCTTCAAAAATCATGAAAATTTACCGACATATATTCTTGACTTCATAGAATAAGACTGTAAAGTTTCATACAAAATCTCACAACAGATTGTGAGATATCGGTTCTCAAAAATTGCCCGAGCTGCTGAAGGAGTGCTTTTGAGCCCAACTTTGCACCTCTGATTAACATACCAAAACACCTTCAAAAATCATGAAAATTTACCGACATGCATTCTTGACTTCATAAAACAAGACTGTGAAGTTTCATACAAAATCTCAAAACAGATCGTGAGATATCGACTCTCAAAAATTGCCCGAACTGCTGAACGAGTGCTTTTGAGCCCAACTTTGCACCTCTGGTTAACATATCAAAAACCTTCAAAAATCATGACAATTTACCGACATGTATTCTTGACTTCATAAAATAAGACTGTGAAGTTTCATACAAAATCTCAAAACAGATCGTGAGATATCAGCTCTCAAAAATTGCCCGAACTGTTGAACGAGTGCTTCATTAATGGTTAAAGCCATTATTTGAATTATTTGAGATTCGAATCTAAAAAGTTCATGAATTAATTTCGAACAAACTATATATACCCAGTTTGAGTTTGAGTTTGAATAAGATTCAAAACGAATTGGTTTGATTTGTTTCATAACAAACTAATTTCAAATTGAATTAATTACGAACTTTTTTTTTAATCAAACTCAAATCAAATCACGAACTACGAACTTTTTGTGCCGCCTTACATGACAGCAAAGAGAACAGAACTCAAGAGATTTCTTTATTTAGAATGACTGAATGACGATAGAAAGGTAACTAAATTGGAGAGTTTCTATATTTTAGAAGGATAAATATGATACTTCAAATTTGGTGAGAAGTATGTAATATTAATGGTTTGGAAGGATAAATATTAGACTTTTTTGAATTTTAGAAGGATAAATATATCATATGTAACATTAAACGGAATTTATAATTTTCAAAGTTAGAAGGATTAATGTGAGATATTTTTGTTTTAGAGAGGGAAAATGTAATTTAAATGTTTTATAAATATATGTATGAAATTTATAAAAATTAAAATTTATTGATCATTCATTTCATGTGAGAAGTTGATATTGCTATATGTAATCTATTATTTTGACCAATTTCCGTACCAAAACATGTACTTTGGGCCATCAAATAACATCCATTATAATGAATATGTATAGAATGTGGTACTGCTGCGCTTTCATTCTTACTTCGCAGGGAAATTGGTGAAATCAAGGAGATTTCTGAAGTTCAGAGATTTTGATGCGACCCGCATCATGTTTGCGCGAGGCGCAATGCCATCTCATGCGAGGTCGCAATGAAACAGGTCGCAATGCCATCTCATGCGAGGCGCATCAAACGAGTTCCAACGCGGGTCATAACACTGGTGACGCGACTCGCGTCAAGAGTTCCTAGAGCAGTCAGCGGGAGCCCAATGAGGCCCAATAAAGCCTAGATTTTGAAACACTCGTTTGGGAAAAGCTATAAATAGACCACCCCTGCCACTGGAGAGGGGGTTCAGAAATTCAAGATTCAAAAGTCTCAAGACCTTTGGAGTGTCGTTCAAGAAAGAGGAGGAGCTGAGGAGTGAAGATTCTTCTTAGATCCAATTCCTCCTTCGGTTTTATCATGATTTCTTCTCTTTTCTCTCTCTTTATGATGCTTGACTAGATCTATCTTGTTTCTAGGGTTGATGTAATCTAAAACTTTGTTTGTGATGCATTGAATTTGAATTTGAGTTGTTCTTGTGTTCATTTGATTGAGTATTACTCTTCCATTGCTTGATTGAGGTTGTTTGATTGAATCTTGTTGTCTATTGTTGAATGTTTCTTACATCTCTTCTAATATTGTGACCTTGATATTTCTTGCAATTTGATCAAGTACTTGAGGTAGATCTTAGATCTGAAAAGATAGATCAATTGAACCGAGAGGTGAGATTTCCATCTATTAAGAGATAGTGGATACCTTTAGCAAACCGAACAAATGACTTAGATTGAACACTAGTAAACGAAAGTTTGAGGTTATAGATCTAAGAAGGTGAAATTGCAATTCCTCACTAGGTTCATTAAGCCAATAAATGAAAGTTGAGGTTCAGGAAATTTAGGTACGGTCAATAGATCCTTGCACAAGTAAACAATTCAGAAACGAGTTCAATGCTGCATTCACTCGAGGATCACGCGGGCCGCATGGGAGACCATGCGGGTTGCGTCACAAGGGTCGCATGTGAAAGCATGCGAGTCGCGTCAAGGTCCAGAGAGGCAAGGTTGAGGATGAAATCTGAAACCCTTGAGACTTCATTTTAAATCGATTTGAACCAACATTTATTTTTCTGTTATCTTCTGTTGTCGAATTTAGAAACTTGAAACGAATTCAAACCAAACTTGTCACTTCTAGTACTTAACCAGGATAAGTAGTGATCTAGAACAGAATTGTACCGTCCCTGAGGATCGATACCTGATTATACTCTTGAACGAAAGTTGTGCACTTGCAACATAATTCAAAAGCTAAATCACGGTTTAAAAGGGTATAGCTCGCTGTACCTGAAACTGTGTATAGCATACTTTTGTGCGAACAGAAGTCATGCCTTGCATTAGGCATCATAGTTTATGGATTATCATACATATTTTACTGATACTATCAAAGTTTGTTATGAAATATTTCTTAGATCAATAGCTTTTTTCTCATATATTAAATTAATTCATGATTTTTGAAGGTGTTTTGGTATGTTAATCAGAGGTGCAAAGTTGGGCTCAGAAGCACTCCTTCAGCAGTTCGGGTAATTTTTGAGAGCTGATATCTCACGATCTGTTTTGAGATTTTGTATGAAACTTCACAGCCTTGTTTTGTGAAGTCAAGAATGCATGTCGGTAAATTTTCATGATTTTTGAAGGTGTTTTGGTATGTTAATCAGAGGTGCAAAAGTTGGGCTCAGAAGCACTCGTTCAGCAGTTCGGGCAATTTTTGAGAGCCGATATCTCACGATCTGTTTTGAGATTTTATATGAAACTTCACAGTCTTATTCTATGAAGTCAATAATGGATGTTGGTAAATTGTCATGATTTTTGAAGGTTTTTTGATATGTTAACCAGAGGTGCAAAGTTGGGCTTAGAAGCACTCTTTCAGCAGTTCGGGCAATTTTTGAGAGCCGATATCTCACGATCAAAAGATCAAACTGACAATTTATTTTATTTACCTTTAATTTTCGTCACGATCAAAAGATCAAACTGACAACTCTTAATTTCCAGATTTTTATCTAGCCTTTCGAAAAGTTGAGTTTTAATTGTTTAAAACTCTAAACAGTAATTCTATGCGGATTGACACCCAATATTACTACTCGATATAATTATGCGCTTGTAATCTGACTCGTATAATAGAAGACTGGATAATAATCAACATTGCTAACATAATTTCAACCATCAATCAAATCAATCAACTGTCTGACCTGGCCCATCCAAGCGTAGTAAGAAAATTCTCAGAAGAATTAAGAAGATTACTATATATAAAATTTTATTCAAAACCGTCCATTTTGATCTGTGGACCTCATGCCAACAAAAGCATGCATGTTTGTGCCATAATTATATGCACTAAAAAATTTGTCTGAATTCAGCATTTACGCCTTTGTCATAGGTGCCAGACTGTTTGTTGCATCAACTTAATTTATTATTCTATTACAGCTTGGTTCATTTGAGATAAAACTTGGATCCGTATTTCTCTCACATTTTATATTATCGTATTTCAGGTCGATCTTACCTAAATTATTTTATATTTTGTTCAGGTCACCAGAGATGAAAGAAACGGCTAGGTTTGTTTCCAGCCTTCATTATATAACCAACATTATCCCAAAATAACCTATACATAATTACATATCTCATGTTAGCTTTTAACCTTTTATAATGTTCATTATGTAACCAAAGTTTCAACAAAAATATCAAAATATATAGCCATCCTAGCCATATAAGTAAGAAAAACAACAAAATTGCCTAAAAAAAAAACACAACATTTGGTATGTACTGAAGTCGGGCATCTCCAAGTCACTGGTAATTGAGAATTCAGCAATCTCTTGTGTAGGACCGTCCATGTCTTTTATTGCTGTGTGAAGCATGGCAGCAACTTGTCTCATATCAGGTCTCCTCTCCCCTTCCATGAGCAAGCATGTTCTCGCTAGCTCCATCACTCGTTTAATAAGTCCCATGTTCTCTCCATCCATACTCATGAATGATGTGATGTGATCATCCAATATCTCCTCGACTCTGTTGTCCTTCATAGCATACAAAAATTCTGCTGTGGGGTTATAGTACTCCAACCCATCCATGTAGACGGCCTTAAGCCCTTTACAATTATGCCCTCAACAAGAGACCTCCTTAAGCCCTTTACATTTAGTTATTATTTTCTATTGTCTCCCCCATCAGAAGAGAGCACACTTACCTAGGCACCACAAATAAAAGAACTCGTTCTCTCTGTCGGAGATTGACGGTTGTCCGACCAACAACATCCAAATCCGACGCCTCACGGCTGTTCTCGTCGTGATGCTCTCTCTATTGACATCTCATTTATTCGTAGGCATTTTTTATTTCATTGGCATCTTTCTTGAGAATCATTCAATAGTTTTTTTCAACTGATTTTCTCAAAATGTAAGTTAACCTTGATATGATTTTTCTATGTTCTTTGGATTTTCTCAAACGACACTTAAGAAATTTCTACTCGAGAGCTCTGTGTAAATAGACGGGTGCAAACCACTATGTATTTTCTTGAGTAATTTTTATTATATATCTCGAGATGCAATTTTTCTCTGAAGAGAGCTATGTGGTGTAATTGATTAGTAATTAAATGCTTGATTGCACCCGTAGAACACTCAATTTGGTTAATTAAATGCTTAATTGCACAGTTAAGCTTCTGTTGGATAAAGTCTATGTTGGATATTTGGAAATAATTGTCTATATAAGTGAATGCATGTGTTGGATACTTGGAAGTAATTTTCTGTCTCCGACATATTGTACCGGTCAGAATCAATACCGTACCAGTAAGAGTATGGTATATTTTTTCTCTAATTTGCAATATATTTAGCATGTACTGAAATAAGCTTGATTGTATATGCAATTGAATTTGTCCAAAACAAGGAAACAACAATTTGAATCTTATACCTTGCATTCATAGCCACTATATAGTACTGGAACCAAGCAAAGCACATATCAATTAGCACAGAGAAAGGATAAAATGGGGGATTTAAAAAAGAACCAGTAAAGGACATAAGAACAACTGACAAAATACCAACACTTGGATGACGAGCAGGCCATAGACGAGGAAGATGATGATGAAGACGTTGAGCAATCTGGAATTATCACTGGTCTCAATGAAACATAGCTTAGAGACTTACTCCGAACAGGCATTCACTAGTACAAAAAACCACTTCACCGACCCTTAATCACCGACTATTTTAAGCAAAGCATCAGTGTTGCTCACACTACACTGACTCTTTTATTAAATAACAGTCAGCGTTGTTGTTCAACACTGACGCTTTATAAACAGTCAGTGTTGGTTATCAACACTGACTGTTTTTCAAAAAAGAGTCAGTGTTGAACACCAACACTGACTGTTTTTCACGCGTCAGTGTTGATTACCAACTCTGACGCTTTAAAAACAGTCAGTGTTGGTACTCAACACTGACACTTTTGAAAAACAGTCAGTATTGAGTACCAACACTGACTCTTTTGAAAAACAGTCAGTGTTGAGTACTAACACTGACTCTTTTGAAAAAGAGTCAGTGTTGGTACTCAACACTGACTCTTTGTAAAGCGTCAGTGTTGAGTAGCAATACTGACTCTTTACAAACAGTCAGTGTTGGTACTCAACACTGACTCTTTTGAAAAACAGTCAGTGTTGACTACCAACACTGACTCTTTTTCTAAAGAGTCAGTGTTGGTACTCAACACTGACTCTTTGTAAAGCGTCAGTGTTGAGTAGCAGTACTGACTCTTTAGAAACAGTCAGTGTTGGTACTCAACACTGACTCTTTTGAAAAACAGTCAGTGTTGAGTACTAACACTGACTCTTTTGAAAAAGAGTCAGTGTTGGTACTCAACACTGACTCTTTGTAAAGCGTCAGTGTTGAGTAGCAATACTGACTCTTTAGAAACAGTCAGTGTTGGTACTCAACACTGACTCTTTTTAAAAACAGTCAGTGTTGAGTACCAACACTGACTCTTTTTCTAAAACAGTCAGTGTTGAATGCCAACACGGACTGTTTTTTAAAAACAGTCGGTGATTTTTTTTTTAATGCCACTGAAATTTTGAAAAAACAGTGGCTTCATTTTAGTGTAGTTCTCATGTTCTGTGTAAATAAAGTGCACTGAAACAATTGTTTAAAAATATTTTGAGAAGTTACATGTGATTATAAATGTCTTTATAATTAACACAATCACAGTAACTGTATATGCTAACATGCTTGCTTTGGACATCTTTTCCTAAAGCTTCAAATCAAAAGGAATTCAATTCCCGGGAAGAGACGATGAGGGTCTGGCTCCAGTATTTATAATTTATTAGGGTTGAATTTTATTTAAAAATAATAATTTATGTGTATTAGGTGAATTTTATTTAACAATTATATTTATTATTCATATTTTTGTTTGTTTCTTTTTTCATTTTATTTTACATTTTTTCCTTAATTTTTTTTTTTCAAATATCATAATTAAAAATATATTATTTTGGTTTGAAAATTTCATTGAACACATGTAATACATTAATTTATTTTGGTTTGCGCCCGCATGCGCCGCATGGGCTATGTATATATTATATATGTATAATATATGCATAATATATGTATATATAATGAGGAGGGTTCCAATGCCTCATTTTTTTTATACCTCATCATACCTCATATTTTATATCTTCATTTTCTTCATATTCAAAGTCTAAATTGTCGATCCGAACCGTTCAACATAATATCCATACTAAAATATGGAGGGAATCCTCCTCATATATAATACATGTATATGTATATATATGTATATATAATATAATACAAATTTTAGAAGGGAATCCAATTAAGTAATTTGTGGATATTTTATAATACAATTAAGTCTTCCAAAATTTATAATATATTTTTAAATTTTGATTAGTTGTTAAGAAAGTATGCACATAAATAAATAATATGATAATTTAATTTATGTTGAAGAAAATAAAAATATGTTAATTAATTATAACATGCAATATAAAGGCCATATTCTTAAGTATAAATGCCATATTTAGTTACTTCTTAAGTTGAAATGGCTTAAATAATTACTCTTATTATTCTTAATTATTAAGTCAACACTGACTCTTCTAAAAAAGAGTCAGTATTAGCTTCAACACTGACTCTTGTGAAAAAGAGTCAGTATTAATATGCAACACTGACTTTTTTTTTGCGAAACCGTCAGTGTTGATAAAAACACTGACTATTTTTGCGAAACCGTCGGTGATTTTTACCGCTGTTAATTTCATTTCGCGGGTTTGTAACTCAAAATTACGATCAGCCGCGATGCATTTCTCTCAGCGCCAAACAAAAATCTTGATCCGCTCCATCTCTCTCGCTCTCTCCAGACCTAGCCGCCAGACCCGACCCATCTCTCATCGCCGCCGCCGCGTCTCTCCTGCACGAAGGAAAAGAAGAAGGAAAGAATCCGCTTAGCCGCACAGTTCACGTATCTCGTGCCTCAGCCGCACAGTGCGCGTCTCTCCTGCGCCTCAGCCGCTCAATATACCAAATCGCGCGCCCGTATACGCTACTTCGAGCTGCCGTTGAGATCCTCTCCCCTTCTTCCCTGTCCGTCCCCGTTCCTCCTCCGCCGTTGTTCCGCCAATGGTGACCGCCGTTCCTCCTCCGCCAATGGTGACCGCCGCTCTCCCCCTCCCGTTCGCCTCCTTCTTGCTACAAGGTAATAAAAATTCTGATTTAAGAAGGGCATTGCCCCAAAATTCGTTCTTCTAGTTCCCCTTTTGGGTGGGGGTGGTCAAGGGTTCTTAGTGTAAAAAGTAAAAACTAAGATTTCAGGAGAAACTGCAAGGTTAACAGAAGGAATGGTTATCTGAACAACAAAAAAGACAAATCTCTTTTATGACCACTCGTTGTGTAAAATTACAACTTAAAACTCTAGGTTGAAGTTAGGTTTATCAAAATTTAGCTAGTTTACAACTCTGCCTTTTGGAAGTTTGATGCTGCTTGTAATAAAATTTTGATTTAAGAACCCCAAAATTCAATTTAGGTAATACAAATTCGAATTTGTGAGCAAGGCAGTCACTTCTTGCTACACACTCACAGATCCATTTATTTAGGTAATACAAACTCGATTTAAGGGCATTGTTCAATTGAGTCTAAATTACAGGTTTAGGTTCGTTTTGATTAAAAAAATAGGGTCAATTCATGTTAAAGGTACTTTAACTTGGTTGATGCACATTTAACATGAGTCAGGCTTGATTGCATTTCTGAAATTGTGTCGGTGCTATGTTCTGTTAATTGGGGCTCTTCTAGAAGCGAAGGTGTGGGAGAAGCCATGAGAGAATTTCAGACCAAATACACACACAAAAAGGATGTTTCTATCTATTTGGTACCTCCTGGTAACCAGCATCAATATTATGGCACCACTAAATCAGACCAAATTTTTGGTACTTTTAGCTTTCCTAAACTAAAATAGTAACATAGACCAGTATATCATTTATTTCAGAAGAGCCTATGCAGATGTTCTCAAGCATTACTTCGAGGAGAAATGGATTTCTACTCAAAAACTCTTTGAACATGAAGAGAGGTTTCACAAAATTCTTCAACTTATTCCAGATGAAAGTATGCTAATTTTCTTTTCCTTTTAGTTTTTGGACTATATTTAGCTTCCTTGCGTTTTTCTTTTTGCTTCTCTGTTGTGCCTTGTAAGGCTTGAAATCTAAACTCATATTGAGTTAAATCTGCACCTTTGTGAATTGCTTGCTGATTTTGCTTGATGACATTGAATAATTGGAAAGCTTGTACCTTTGCGTTAAATAATGCTGGTTCAGTTCAACCTTTCATAACATTGAATAATTGGCAAGCATATATTTTTGTTCACTAAATGCTTTAAAGTTTGACCCTTGAAATTCTACTGGTACCTCAAAAACCCCAAATGACCTTCTGTGACAGATCAGCCAGTGCAGGCTGATCAGGAGTCCAAACCAAAAATCCACATGAACAGTCAGATAGAGGACTCAAAAACACACACTTTAGACCCAAATTTTGCATTCATAGCATTTTTCTATGATTTACTAGCTATTTTTAAAGTTTGCTTTCTGAATCTCCAAAAAAATGCTGTTCTCTGCATCTTTTACCAATCTGCCCCTGCATTCAAGCATCTGTTAAAAATAGTTAGAAAATTACTAAAATCCTGAAACTTGGCAAGCATGTAGTTTAGACTTTCCTTTACATTTCTATAAAAAGAACAAAAAATTTGACTTTGTAGATTGTCCGGAATGAATTTTTAAAGATTGGCTGACAGCAGTAAACTCAGATCTGGGTTGGTTTTCTTTCCATTGATATATCTCGATCTTCTCTTCCTACTTTAAATATGTTTCTTTTCAATTGCTAAAACAACATTGCTTATGTTCTTAATTTTGCTTAATGGGTGAGCTTGCATTAATTTAAGAATAATTTGCAGAGTGAGTTTGCATGGAGTGAATACACTTCTACGGTATATTGTCATACTACCCTCTTGCCATACACTTTATCATTGTTATTAAATTTAATGGCACAAATTCTAATTTTCACTAATTGCTATCCGTAGGTTGTACTTGGTGAAGTGGCAATGTGAGGTTGATTGCGTTGAATAGGCCTCGTCAATTGAATGTCATCTCTTCTCGGGTGGTACTATCCTTATATTAGTTATAGGTTGCAAGAAAGAGAAGCATTTTTTATTTAAGTCAAGTAAATAGATTTTTGATGGCAATTAACTTGGATAATTTGGTGTCTTTTGTGGATATATGGCATGTAATTTGGATAACATGTAATTTGATAATTTTTAATGGCAATTAAATTGTTTGGTGTCTTTTGTTTGTGATTGTGGCATATTAATTTTTTAATGTCAATAAATGTTGAATGGTAATATCTGGCTAGCAAAAATATGGAGGCTAGCCCAGAATTAAATAGAACCATGCCACTGTTTTGAAAAACAGTCGGTGTTGGTGCTCAACACTGACTCTCTTGCAAAACAGTCAGTGTTGAGCACCAACACTGACTCTTTTGGAAAGAGTCAGTGTTGATGCTCAACACTGACTCTCTCGCCAAACAGTCAGTGTTGAGCACTAACACTGACTCTTTGGCAAAGCATCAGTGTTGGTGCTCAACACTGACGCTTTGGTAAAGAGTCAGTGTTGGTGCTCAATACTGACGCTTTGCCAAAGAGTCAGTGTTGGTGCTCAACACTGACGCTTTGGCCAAAGAGTCAGTGTTGACCAGCAGTACTGACTGTTTTTAAAGAGTCAGTAAAAGAAACTTTCACTGGCGCCGGTTTTACTGACGCCGCTATAACAATCGGTATAGGGGTATTTCAGCAGTCAGTGAATGTACTTTTTGTACTAGTGATTAGAAATAATTTGTGGGAGAATATGCCAAGCCGTGCAAGAAATCAAAGAGGATGTAGAAATTAGATCTTGTTGAATATGCTAAACTGTGTCTCTAGTGATATCCTGTTTCTGTTTTAGATTGATTACATTTTGTCTCAATGAGTTGTGAAGATGAGACTTTGTTAAGGTTATGGTACTTGGTACCACTGGTACAGATAATTATTTTGGTCATTTGATATTGCTTATGAACGAGCTGCATGTTTATCTGTGTGCTTTTTTGTAGTGCTGCTTTAATTGATTATATAGTTCATGCTAGCTATATTCCCGTTTCTCCAATTTTAGTATTTCGAACTGTTTTGAATCATATCAGCCTATCAGGTCCTTAATTTTCATATTGTTATATATAGTCGGTGCCTTGTTCAAACTTTGTTAACACAATTTACTCTAACGAAATATTTTTAATTAAAATTGTAATACGACAACAATAATATGAGAACAATAATATGAGGGTAGTCTTTCTCTTATTACATATATGTTTTATTCAAATACATGCTACTTTCTTAATCTTTTTTATTTGCCGAACATGAACTCCTTAGCATTCCTTAACCTCTTAATCCACCATGCCGAAGGGGGCCTTATAGTAAGAAAGAAAAATATATAGGAGAGTTAGACAATATTATGCATCAACTGTGAGAGTATACTTAATTTTGATTAAATTTACAACAATAAACAAGACCTTTTCTTTTAACTGAAAGGAGCAATTTTTTTTTTCTCTCTAAGATTGCCGAGGTCAATATAAACATTCATAATTAATTATAACTAAGAAAGTTGAGCATATCATTTGTAGAATGTACATATATATATATATAAAATACCTTGGCAACCATTAAGGAGATAGGGGTTTCCGTGGTACCCTGGTGCGCAATTTCATATATAACCTTCACCAGTGGCGTGGTCAACACATTTACTGTTAGTGCTAACACATGCATAATGGGTTCTATTTTGTTTTGCTATTTTGCAGGTCTCATTCCCTGCAACCCAATCAAGAACAACCGAAAATTTCTTTGCATCCTTAGCCGAAAATGTATTGGCATCCTTGTTAAAGGAGTCAGGTTTGGTGAGATATGTGGTGCTAAATTTGAAGTTTTTTTCTATTAGCATTGCATACCCACAAGGGCTGAAGCTTGCGGTATTAGAACTGTTGAAGCTAAAATCAAATGTAATATCATAAGACTTCATTCCAAACGGAATGGCAGTCTGGCAACAACCGGTACCAGAGCATGAGCCATTCACCAGTCCCTCCTCTCTCAAGCTCACAGATGTACACCCTGTTGTGTATGAGATAGATTGACTCCCTGTTGTGTTCTAGATAGATTGACTCGAAAGTTTGACATATGCAGATGTCTCACTACCTAATACCATGAACATATTTTCGGTATTTGATAACATAACAAATGGCGTATTGGTCAAATCAACAGTCAACTCAGCCCCACGAGTTAAGCTTGAGTTAATATAACACAGCCAAGAAACAACGACCTCAATCCGAGCTTGGCCTTGGGACGCGGATATGCTGTGTAATACTAATAACTCGGATACGACACCTGTGTTTGCAGTAGATATTGCCTTGTAGCTACCATCTTTCGTCTTATTACACAGGAGGTTGAACTCTTCAGATCTGGAACAATTTTTACCTATCCCAAATGGATAGGTAACCTGTAATTATATGCAACTTTTTAATGTTAAATAATTAAGATGTTGCATGTAAATAACAGTTAACTTTTTTTAATTATATGTATGATTGCAATTTGAAGCACCTTTTTTTTTCATAATTTACAAGTTATGAATCATGAGTTCCCTTTTCTTTAGTAATATATATGGAACGTACCTCGGTGTCTCCACAATGTGTCGGACATCCTGTAGGGGGTTGAAATATTGGTTGCGCCACAGAGAACGACAGTAGTAGCATGAAGAAGAAAATGATAGCCATATATATATATATATATATATATATATATATATTAATGTATCTTAAAACAACTAAAAGTCTTTAAGAAATTCAACTGGTTGTTTTGAAGTTTGAAAAACAGAAACAAATTGATGGAGTTTGGTTGAAGAAGAGTGAGTGATTTACTTAATTTATAGGCATAGAAGAAAATAACTAAATTTGTAATTGCTTACTTTGCTCTATTAATTCAAAAATTGTTGTGACTTTGAACAAATATTTATAGTGTTATCTTGTTGTTCTCTTTTTTTTTTTCTAAATAAAGTTTTCCTGCTGCTTTGTGACCTTTAATCTTTATATGGGCGCGTCCATAGATATTAATGAATTGTCAGACCAATATATAATTATAAAACAACAAGTTCAGTTAAATTTGAGCATTTAATTATCTACTAAAAATAAAATTACTTAAATAACCCTGAAAAGTCTAGTCCATTAATAAATTAGAAAATGGACGTTTTCAGATATTCCTCAAATTCTTATCTCCAAGAAAAAAAGGCTGTTTGGTGCGAAATTTTCATTTAATATAAAAAATATAAAATTTTCAAATATATACACATTTTGAATAAAATTTTAAATATGCCAATTCCAGTAAATAATTTACTAGAAATATGCCCTATGTACGGTAAATTATTCAACAAATTTTAAATCCTATTTCTGGTAAATAATTTATTAGAAATAGAATTGTCTAATTTTTTATTTTAATTAAATAGAAGATGTTATAATTTTATTTTTCTATTGAAATATTAGAAATATTTTCATATTTCTTTAATAATAAATAAAATACTATATAATTGAATTTATTAGAAAGAACGCTACAAATAACCCAAATCAACATTTTTTTCAGGCCATATTTTTTGCAGTTGTAAGCAAAATTAAAATATTTCTTTAGGAAAAATTAAAATATTTCTTTGGAAAAATTTCTAGTGTACCCATGTAAACTTTTAAAATAGCCAATTTCCCCATAAAAACATCTTAATATACAATATTCCCATAAAAACTTAATATCATTTCTTTTATCCTCTTTAATTCACTAAATTTATATTTTAGACAAGTATACCCCTTCATTTTAATTGGAGATCTCCCTGTGAATGGGCAAAATTGAATAAAAGAGAAGAAAAAAGAAAAGAGAGACTTCATCTTCTTCAGCTCTATGTTTAAAGTCTAAACTCCTCCTTCATCTACTCCAGTTATGGTTAATTTGATTAAATAGGAAATTAAATGATAAAATAGGACATCAACAAAGATTCGTACCTTTGATGGTGATGTGCAATCATAGACAAGTAACTAAACATATTACATGAATACTTCGCCAATCACATCAGCTAACGCAAAATGGAAATATATTACATTACATAATTCCATCCAACAACGAAATAAACCAAATATTAATAACATTTCATGAATCGAAATAACATAATAAAAGCAAAACAAAACATTGATCTTCAATCATCACTCAACATGCAAACACAGCAAGCCACGCAGAGTGCTTATTCATGATTGAAATCTGAATTCATGAAAAAGAAACCTTTAAAAGAAAAAAAAGAAAAATCAAACTTAAAACATAAAACATAACAGTATAAACCTTAGTTAGGTTCTTCCAAAATCAAAAGTTTAGACCTTGTAAATAATCATTGCACTTTCTGATATTCGCTGATTGTTGTCATTTTCACAAATCGTACCGTTTTGCATCAAGCTATTGTAAGTAGACAAGAGGAATTGGAGAAGAAAATAATTTATATTCTGATTTGTACAATGAGCATATTTATAAGCGTATTGCATCAATCACTAGTTTATCCTAGCCATGTGCCTACCCTCGATCAAGAGGGTGCCTATGGCCCAAATATTATTGAAATCCACGGCCCAGACAGAAATTATAAAACAAAGTTTATATCCAAATCCATTGTCCCTGCAGGCCGATTGGTTGATCTTTCATTATACAACTCTCCTTTATTTAAAGTGAAGCGCAGGGTTCAGTAGTTTAGCATGAGGGTTGTGGACTTGTGGGACTAAAAGACTTTTGTTCTATTCCGGTATTTTTGTACTCCTCCGGACGTCTAACTTCAAATAGCATTTTGGGCCGGGCCCCTCTTTAATCTCATTAATTACAAAAATTTAATTACATTTCTATATTAAGTCATACAGCATACCTTTTCTCCATTTCTTTCCTTTTTTTCTCATTTTTTTTTCAAATTTGTTTTTCTTAATTTTCTTAATTAATATTTGTATCTGAAAGTTCATATAACTCAATTATCCGATAATTATTTCTTTCGTATCTGTATTTGAATATGTATTAGTGGATTATCCACTCTGTATCTATATCTGTATCTATTTATGACGGCTTTGGTTTTAAATTTTGATATTTATTTACTATTCATATTTGTATTCATATCTGTTTATTGAAATACGGATACAAATTTGGTATTAGCATTATCCGCTTCGAATTGCGTTGTTTACACCACTACATTTGTCTCTATTTAGTCAAAAAAATTACTCATTTCAAAATAGATAAATCCAGTACATCCTGGCTTCGTTCTCAATTCTTTACGAAGTCATATCACTTTTCCTAAGATCCAAAGCACTGGTAATCTTAATAACTTCAACATTGCTGGATACAAAGCGAAATAAAAAAAAATAGATGGCTCCGCTATTTTAGCGAGTTAGAGAGCCAAAAAAGACGATTATTGCTACTTCAGTTTTTTATTTTATTTTTAATACTCTTGTTAGTATTTTGTATTTTAACACGTGAGATTATATAATAAAAATGAATCATTTTGTACTGTTGTTAATATTTTGTGTCTACCTCTGACTAAAATTCTGGATCCGCCCCTATCCTAACTATGGTTTAGTCATTTAACTAGAGTAAGCACTAACACTATGTTACGTCAAGACACCTCTTTGTTTGTTAAAAAGTGGATCGGTCCAGTTATTTCATAGCAAGATCGATCAACGGAGGAGGAGTTTAGATGTTGGGATGAAGAAGATGAAGCATCTTTTTTCTTTTCTCCTCTTTTATTCAATTTTACTCATTTAAAGAGAGATCTCCATTTGAAATAAATGGTATATTTATCTAAATAACAAATTTAATGAACAAAAGGTGATAAAAGAAATAATGTTAGATTTCTATTGGGATATTATATATTGTGTTTTCATGGAAAAATTGGCTATTTTAAAAGTTTACATGGATACACTAGAAATTTTCCCTATTTCTTTGTGTGTGTTAATGAAAAAAATTAAAATGTTTTCGATTGCAGTTATTGATCTCGATTCAAAAGTCACTTCCACTCATGAATACTATTAACATGAGTACGGATTTCTGTATTTTGAAGCTATATAAATTGGTAAATTTTTATTTAGTTTATTATTGTATCCGGTAAATCAACAACACTTGATTAAAATTTTCTTAACATAATTGCTAGTCCATATCGTATCTCTTAACGTTCTAAAATATTTTTGTTTTCGTTGTCTGGCTGTCTGATCAAAGCGTCAAAAGAAAAGAGTCTATATGATATTAACAAAAATACATATAATTTATGAGGGTTCAAATGTCTTAATTTTTTGTGCCTCCACCATAACCGTTAGATGTAATCTATGTTATTTTCTTTATGTGCTCATAAAAATTTATTACATTTTGGTTTTGTTTATATGTGAATCAATGAGATGAAAAATCAACGTCTAAAAATTGTCCACATTAGTATGTTTACACAAGCTCTTGATGACAATCAAAATAAAGTTAAAATGTCATAATTTTTTACACGTGAATATATAAAATGATGTAGATCATATCTAACAGTTTTATTTTGACTTTTAAGTTTTAAATTTTGAGTCATTAAAGTATTAAAAAATAGAGGCATAATGAAGGCATAAAAAATGGAGGCATTTGAATGCTCCTCATAATTTATATATATTTAGTTGGATACATCGGTAACTGTCACACTCCAGATTTTGACCATCCAAACCATGATTATAACTGTCACACCCCAAACCAGGAATTCTAGATTAAGGTGTGATCAACCTCGCCTCGTACTTAATTAATCATTAAGCACGCAAGGCTAATCATAAATAATAATCAATCAACAGCAGAAGCGAAATAATATAAATATCAAGCATCAGTCACATAGCAAATAAATAAACATACACATACATAACATATAATTCGATCCATTTCGGATCCAAATATCACCATCTATAGAAGGGGATACATGATCTATCGAGCCCGTATATAAACACAGGAAATACGGAACTCGTAAACCTAACCAAAAGCCTAACCCTAACTAAGTCAAGTGGTGTGGCCCTCGAGGACAGCTCTTGACATCTCCTGCTGCGGACCGCCAGAACCTGTACCCAAAACCCACGAAACAACTTGTGGGTGAGCGACGAATCGCCCAGTATGTGACCCAGAATTATCCCCTCAGGGATCCTCTACGGTCAAAGCACTTTTATTTATAAAATGAATACAATTAAAAATATGCACATGCCCTGGTCAGCCTCTGCCAGGTTTTCAAAAAAAAAAATATGCACATGTGTGAACCTATATTAATAGCTAATAGAATTTACAATACTTTTGAATGATGCCATGATGCGATTATTCTATTATGCCAACATGCGAAATAAACTCAAAATAAAATCAAGGTGTAATATCGGATATAAATCAAGTCGGAATCCAGTACTCCTTGCACTGTGTGCCCAAATACAATAATAATAATAATAATAATAATATGGATAAAGTAATCACCCCGTGTCGTGCCAATATGATCAAAAAGATCCAAACAATATAATCCAAGGACTGTGATCAGAGTGCAATGATACACGTTGCCTAGTGACATCGAGCATTGCTCCACAAGATAATAGCACACTAGCCGATAGTTATATCAAATCCAATGTGTCATCTCGCCTAACGATTCATCACCCAAACATATCCAATAGGAGAAATCATACAATGCAGGTCGTAAAAAGTTAATCTCTTCCCTCATGAGCAGGAGAGAACTCTACCGTCCGGCCAGACCAATAGGACACCACTCATGGATTCTACCCAAACCAGTGCTGGAACCCCGTACAAGATTCTACCCAACACTACCCGGCTTGGAATCCCGTTCTAACACATGGATTCTACCCAAACCGGTGCTGGAACCCCGTACAAGATTCTACCCAACACTACCCGGCTTGGAATTCCGTTCTAGGCAAAGTAGCTCCTAATGTAGGGAAGGAATAAATCCCGAATCGTATCGTGCCACAGAACTCGAGTCCGGAACTGCTCACGTCAAATAGTAAAATGATCGAAAATGATACATAATCAAAGTTTATACATATAATATAAATCCTAAAGCCATCCAAGGATCAAGTGACCCTCAGCTCAGTGGCTGTCGGGCCGTCCCATGCCAAGTGACACCAAGACGGAACGAAGTCACTCGGCTCTGCTCAACTCTCACCAATGCATGCGTATGCACGTAATATAATAATAATATATTGTCTCCACGAGAAGAAGACAAACTAGTATCATAATATTCTAATAATATAAATATAGTATTATTTAATTACTCTACTCCTACAATACAGTAAATTCAAGATTTTCGGGGCTTATGCAATTCTACCTATAGTGCAAAAAAAGGATAAACATGCTCTACAGTTTTAATGCAACTACTTAAAATAAAGTGCGGATGTCAGGTCAGATGGATCGACTGGTAAGAGTACGCTCACGAAAGAAAATAATTCAGATATCCCACACCTGAGGGGGGCTGGAGTCTCTGTCGCTAATAATCAGCGTGCTCCGCGTATGCTCTGAATTGCGGGTCAGTCGGATCATCCCAATGATCGGGCTCATACAGGATCTGCTGATCTGAAATTACGTAATTATAACTAATTAAGATCTACTCTAAATTATTCTAACCCTCGCCCCAATTAATGTGTAAGTCAAATCCTCGATTATTTCGATTTTATAAAAATTACCGATTCAGTCAGTCTGACTGAGCTGGTTAGTCAAATATTAATTATTTACTTTGACCTAAATTAATCTAATTTAATTCTAAAATAATTTATATTTTTAATAATTTAATTTGAAGATAAATTGCTTGTAAAAATTCTAACGTCGAAATATTCGCAAAAATAATCATTTGTTAGTTACGGTAATTTTAAACGTGTCTTATCTATTAATATATCATAATTACTTATCTATTTGATTTATTTTAGCTTAACTCTAATTATTTTAAATCAGTCGAAATGCGGTAAAAGTTAACTTATTATCAAAATTCTTAATGCTATTTATTTTTATAAACATGCATAAATTATGTAATTATTACTAAACTAATAAGTATTAAAATATACTTTCAGTTATATTATAATTTAGATACGTAAATTAGTCTTACAAAATTTTAGAGAAGAAACGTTTATCTATTGTACGTGTTTTTTCTAATTATCTCTAAGTCGAGCAATTCGTTATTTTATAACTACTCTAATTCTACGTGTAATTAGTCGTTTCGAATCTAAGTCAAAAATAAATATTTCTCGTTGCTAATTAATTGTCCTTTATTAATTAGCAACGATTTTTCGTACAAGTTCGAAAATGTTTAAATTTAAAAAACTTATTATGAAACTTTTATTTTATTTTAAATATGTTGGGTGTTTCAATTTGATGTGTGTTTCAACATATTACTTATTAATATCTAAGTTCAAGAAACCGATTAGTAATAATTTAAGTGTCATCTATTTAATTTAGTGAAGAACTATATTATATACATATGTCAGACTACATACTATTTGTGTTTATATGTCCTTAAAATATACATCAACATATCCAAATAAGCACATAACATATAGTAGATAAACATATAAATATAAAGATAAATTGCACTATACTTGTAATAACAAGATATACTAATTATATGGATTAATAGTAATTATATATTCAATATTACATTTGCTATTAGTCTCATTTTAATTTATTTCTAGCTCCTATTCATTCGGTCCAATCAAGTCAATTAATTAATCCACTTGTCTATTTAAAATTAGACTCATTTTCAAATCACTTTTATTTAAGTTTGAGCTCAAGCCCAAAATATAGGCACATTCGGTTATTCACAAAAATTAGGCCGAACTCACAAATTTCACATTTGTGCATATTTACACTTAAAACCCTCGGCTTAGAGTTATTTACTAAGGACTTAGAATTTCCACAATGGTCCCGAGTTTAAATTATATTTGCAATTCAGACCAAAATTTGAATTCATCAATTCCACAACTAAATTTCTTACGGTTTCAAGCAATTAATGCAAACCATTCAATAATTCACGATTTTAATTCGATAATCGATTTCACTAACTTATTTCATAAAAAACCAAAATTTTAAGAGCCACGAAGGGCTTTAGACCATATATACGAAATGCGCAAATGAGCGCAAACATCAATCGAAAAGTATCAAAATCATCACCGAAACAAAAACAGAACAGCACAAGATTTACCCGAGAGAAGCAATTTGCAAAGAGGAGCAAGAAAGAGGCCGGTTCCAAGGGGTTTGCCTCGCCTCACGGCCACCTCCGAGTTCACCACAGATAGCACCAGCCAGCACCGAATAGCACCGGCCAGCAACAAAGAAAAAGCACCAGAGGACCGAACTCACAAACTAAGCACAATCAAACCCTAGGGTTTTGAAAAATAGCAACAACAGAGGGAAAACGGAAAAGAGAGAGGGAGAAAGAAATTCTCAACACATGAGTGAAAAGAGAGCAGCAATCAACAACGAGAGAGAGAGATTATATAACCCGGGAGAGAGAAATCGAAATCTAGAGAGAGGGGCGAAGTGACGGGGCGTGCGTTTCATACGGCAGTATGGCGCGAGAGAGAGATGTGACGGGAAGGTACGGCTGGGTCGTTAAGTCGTCGCGCGTGGGAGAGAAGTCGTGCGGAGGGATTCTGCGCAGAGACCAGAGAGAGAGAGGGAGAAGCAATTTCTTCTCCAAGAAGAAATAATGGAGGGAGCGAGAGAGATGAGTGGGGCAGGGTTGGCAGCGGCAAGAGGAGGGACAGGGAGGGTTTCTCCCTTCTTGCGTGAAACAGAGAAGAGGGAGACGGGGAGGGGATCTATGCTGGGCTAGTGATTGGTAAACGGGCCGGGCCGGGCGGTCCGGGCAAAACCCGGGCACGGGCACGGGTAGTCACGGTCACGGGCGTCACGGGCACACGGGTACAACGGGCCGGGCGTCACGGGTTTTTTTTTCAAAAATCCTGCCCTGCCCGTTTAATACCCGTGCCCGTCACGGGTTCGGGGGTAGGACGGTCCGGGTACCGGGGGCCGGGCGGTCCGGTCCGGTCCGGGTCCGGACCGGTTTTTTTTTTTTTTTTTCTGTTTTTTGTTTCTGTTTTTCTGTTCTGTTTTTTTTCTTCTGGTTTTTTTTTCGGTTTTTTTGTTCTGTTTTTTTTTGTTCTGTTTTTTTGGTTCTGTTTTTTTTCTGTTTTTTTTTTCTGTTTTTTGTTTCTGGTTTTTTTCGGTTTTTCTGTTCGGTTTTTCGGTTCTGTTTTTTTTTCGTTTTTTTGTTCTGTTTTTTTGTTCTGTTTTTTTTCTGTTCTGTTTTTTTCTGTTCTGTTTTTTTTGCTGTTTTTTTTTTGCTGTTTTTTTTTCTGTTTTATTTTGCTGTTTTTTTTTGCTGTTTTTTTTTTGCTGTTTTTTTTCTGTTTTTTTTTTTGAAAACCAATAAATTATAAATTCAAATTCATACCAATTTAAACTCATTTGACATGGTTGTATATTTGAACTCAATAATTTTTGTTATAATAAAATATAAATAAAAAATTTCTTAAATCTATTATTTTAAAAATAATTAAGCTCTTATTTTAAAACAATAGATTAATAAATCTAACATCTTTGATTAACCTATTAAAAATAAATCCGAATTTCAAAAATAAAATCTAATCTATTCAAAACAAATCAAATTACTTCACATATTCAAAAAAATAAATCTAACATCTTTCATTAACCTATTAAAAATAAATCCGAATTTCAAAAATAAAATCTAACCTATTCAAAACAAATCAAATTACTTCACATATTCAAAAAAATAAATCTAACATCTTTGATTAACCTATTAAAAATAAATCCGAATTTCAAAAATAAAATCTAACCTATTCAAAACAAATCAAATTACTTCACATATTCAAAAAAATAAATCTAACATCTTTGATTAACCTATTAAAAATAAATCCGAATTTCAAAAATAAAATCTAACCTATTCAAAACAAATCAAATTACTTCACATATTCAAAAAAATAAATCTAACATCTTTCATTAACCTATTAAAAATAAATCCGAATTTCAAAAATAAAATCTAATCTATTCAAAACAAATCAAATTACTTCACATATTCAAAAAAATAAATCTAACATCTTTCATTAACCTATTAAAAATAAATCCGAATTTCAAAAATAAAATCTAACCTATTCAAAACAAATCAAATTACTTCACATATTCAAAAAAAATAAATCTAACATCTTTGATTAACCTATTAAAAATAAATCCGAATTTCAAAAACAAAATCTATCCTATTCAAAACAAATCTAATTACTTCACATATTCAAAAAAATAAATCTAACATCTTTCATTAACCTATTAAAAATAAATCCGAATTTCAAAAATAAAATCTAACCTATTCAAAACAAATCAAATTACTTCACATATTCAAAAAAATAAATCTAACATCTTTCATTAACCTATTAAAAATAAATCCGAATTTCAAAAATAAAATCTAATCTATTCAAAACAAATCAAATTACTTCACATATTCAAAAAAATAAATCTAACATCTTTCATTTACCTATTAAAAATAAATCCGAATTTCAAAAATAAAATCTAACATATTCAAAACAAATCTAATTACTACACATCTAACAAATATAATATAAACTAAATAAATCTAACAAATCTAACATAAAATAAATCTTATAAATCTAATTACTTAACAAATTTAATAAATCTAACATTCAATAAATATAACAAATCTAATTACTTAACATTGAATAAATCTAACATAAACTAAATCTAACATTCAATTTAAATTCTAAATTGTTTCTACAAAAATAAATCTAACATCAAATTTAATTTTTAAATTACTCTACAAAAATAAATCTAACATTCAATATTTCAATCTAACAAAATTTAATCTAGCAAAATTTAATCTAACAAAATGTAATCTAACAAAAATTAATGTTGCCTTTTTAATTTCGCGAGAAAATCTTCGAGAATACCTTCGTAATTTTGTTTCCGTTTGCGTGTTTGCGTTTGCGTATTTGTTAAATTAACAACTATTTTTTTTGACAATAAAATTAAAATTGGAGAATAATAAAAATATTGAGATTGAGATTGAGAGAATTAGAGATGAAAATATTGAGAGAGATGTGAAAATTTGTAAGGAATGGGTGTATATTTATAGAATTTTGTTTGGAGGGATTAAAATTTGAATTAAAAAAAAAAAAAAAAAAAAAACTGAAAAAAAAAATGGGTAGGGGTCCGGGTAGAAATTGGGGATGTGGGGCATGGGGGGAATGGGGGGGGAGAATTTGAGTTTAAATTTTGAATTTTAGACCAAAAGTAAAAAAAAAAAAAAAAAAAAAAAAAATTCTGCCACGGGCTCACGGTCACGGGCACGGGCACGGGCGCACGGACTCACGGGCACGGGCGTCACAGGTACGGGTTACGGGTACGGGGGTCCGGGTTCTCACGGGCATTTTTCCAAAAAACCCGGTCCGGCCCGTTTAATACCCGTGCCCGTGTGCCCGTGTACCCGTGCATACCCGTGGCACGGGCACGGTCCGGTCCGGACACGGGCACGGGCGGACCGGTCCGGGTTGGGTCCCCGGGGGCATTTACCAAACACTATGCTGGGCGGACCCAAACCCCATATCCAATTGGGTAAATTTCCAAGTGTGCATTTAATTCAAAATGGAAGGGTATGATCTCTTCAAGATTCGTGCAAGATTAAAGATCAGCGGTTCAGAAAATTCCGATTTTCAATGGCTCATTATAGTTGATTGTTTAGATCCGTAATGTCGTATAAAATAAAATTCGAGACTTATAAATATTTATTCATTTGCACGAGTATTTTAAGTATTCATTTCTAATCTTTAAACTCGAATAGTTTGATTTCAAATCTTATATATATGTTATTTATATATGTTCATAATTTCTAAATAAATAGTTAATATCAATTCTTTAGAATTTTAAATAAATAAAAGTTAAAATGTTCATATAGGATTAGTCGTATGAAAAATCCGTATATTTATCTCATTATAAGAATCATATTATTTTATTTCTGAAATTTTTACGATTTGTAACGGATTCTTGATTCTACGAATACAATTACTATCGGTTCCATAAATATTATTTTACTTCTAACTTCTTAAATTTAAATGTACATAATTCATAGTTCGTTTATATTTTGAAATTTTTAGATTCGTTTTAAATTAATCAGATAAATTGGATCGATTATTAACTTACTTAGAAAATTGTATATAGTGTAAGATCAATTTAGTGATTAATCACGCTTTAAAATTTCGGAATATAACAATAACATCATCATCGCACTTTTCCTATGCCCATCAACATTGGAAGGCCACCAACCCACTAGGAAGTTCAACCAACAATGGAATGCTACAATCACATATCAAATTCTAATCTCAGATCCGCTATCCCATTAAATATATCGTCATAATCCAATATGCAATACCAATATTCAAATCAACCATACAAAACAAGAATACAGTTATAAAGAAGTCTAGTTACCTGATAGCGAGAAATTAAGAATTTCAAATCAGATTGCAACGATAGTTCATAGTCATGGCGACGGATTCGAAATTCAACTCAAATATAGAAATTTTTCTTGATCAGATGTGCAAGGAAAAGAGGAGCGGAAGATATAGTGCCACAGAGAATTCATGTTTGATTTTTAGCAATGTCTTATTGCTTATTTTATTCTTTAATTGATATATAGAGAGGATATGGGCGGTTTTGAGACAAAATGGAAACAAATCAATTATTGCTTTGTATATGATGGTATATTTAATTGGCCTTGTATTTGAGACAAATCAGGGTTGGCGGTTTCAGAAAGTAAACCGAAGGGATTCAGTAGTTAAATAAAGGGAGGTGCTATATTAAGATCAATAATTTCAATAATGAGAGCAGAGAAAAAATTTCTTATACTAATACCCAGTTTACCCTTCTCTTTTAATACCATATAAGTAGGTAATTAATGAAAGACTAAAAAGGAAATGATTCAAATATCAAACTGAGCAAACAATATCCAAATATACCAAATAAACCAAAATAAACCGAACAATACTCAAACCTGCCAAATAAATTATAAGTTTATAACAAACCAAGTAAACCAAATACTACTCAAACATAAACCAAAATAGACCAACCGAACAATACCCAAACATATCAAATAAGCCAAAATAAAACAAGTAACCCAAACAATACTAAAACCTACCAAATAAACCAAAATAAACCAAATGAACCAAGCAAACCCAATAAACCAAATATCTCATTTAATGATATAAAAACTATTTGTAAACTTTATAATACATTATTAAGAACTAAAAGTTCATCGTAAGTCTCAAAGTTTAAGCCAATTAATTAGAAAAGTTTCAGGCTCTGTATCATTAGTGTATATTGTATATTGACTGACTAATTAAGATTTAACTATTAATAAAATACAAAATATTTTCAGATTAGACAACTTGCTATTTACAAGTGTGAAAAAAGCTAAAACATATGGATATCATATATTGATTCTGTTTGGATATATGCACTTTGAAGTGAGTTATAATTCAATTTATTTAAGATGAAGTATAGGAACTGATTTCAAACATTAAAAAAAAAAAACACACATTAGATAGAGTTCTATATATGGTTTCCATTCTATACGTACAAAAAGAGATGAAAGACATTTGAGATCCAAATAATTTCTATATTAGTTATTTATTAATTACGTACTCAAATATAGTATTAAAAGAAAGGATGCTGATAACAATCCCCGCAGGTCTATCCCCGCAAAAAACCCCGCACAAACTGCCAAAAATATCATGGGAGGGACCGCTCAATAATTAATACCCCGCAGAAACTGTTAGTATTTAACTTGAAGCATCAAAGTATTTATCGTGAATTTGCAAAGTGTTAATCCCTATGCAATGATCTCTATTTAGGAAAGAATAAATCAATCCATTAGTTGTCCCCGCACAAAATTTCCTTTTTTTTTGAATCATCCCCGCACAACTGGGGACCATTAAATAAACAATCCCCTCATAAATACTTGCCATTTATCCCCGCACAAATTTTCCTTTTTTTCTGGATTGTCCCCGCACAACTGGGGACCATTAAATAAACTATCCACTCACCCAATGATAAATACTTATCAGACATAAGGATAAATACTTTATGATACATTGATAAATACTATATGTTACATGGATAAATACTTATCAGACATAATTGCAATTTTCAGTACAATATCCATGATAAATACTTCTCAGATATAAGGATAAATACTTTATGATACATTGATAAATACTATATGTTACATGGATAAAAACTTATCAGACATAATTGCAATTTTCAGTACAATATCAATGATAAATACTTCTCAGATATAAGGATAAATACTTTATGATACATTGATAAATACTATATGTTACATGGATAAATACTTATCAGACATAATTGCAACTTTCAGTAAAATATCAATTATAAATATTTCTCAGACATAATGATAAATACTTTATGTTACATGGATAAATACTTCTCAGACATAATTGCAACTTACAGTAAAACATCTGTGACAATGATAAATACTTCTCATATATAATCGTAAATACTTGTCAGGACAACGATAAATACTTTCTTGAACTTGTCAATAAGTAATGTTTAATCAAATCAAAGTATTATCATGTCAGGGACAATGAGAAATACTTCTCAGACATAAAGATAAATACTTGTCAGAACAATGATAAATACTTTCCTGAACATCAATAAACATATAAAATATTTATTAGCGGGAATTGTTATTAAATGATAGTATAATTAATGCGGGAATTGTTATTAGAGGACAGTATAATTAATGTGGGGATTGTTAATTAATGCGGGGATTGTTATTAAAGGGCAGTAATTAATGCAGGGATAAATGAAAATTCTTAGAGTGATTAATGCGGGGATAAAAGACAGTTAAGGGAGTTAATTTGGAGAGAGAGAGTGCGGGGTTAAATGGGGGGACAGGGGTGAGGGGATCAATATAATTATTCTAAAAGAAAAGGATATATTGGACATTAGTATAAAAAAATTTCTCTCAACTCTCATTATTGAAATTATTGTCCTTAGAATAGCACCTCCCTTAAATAAAAGACGGAATGCCGGGTTTTACCATTCATGAAGATGTCACGAATGGCCACATGGTAAGGGATTCCATTTTAATTTTAATTTAATTTAATTTTAAAATGGATATAAATGAAAATAAATTATATTATTATAATTTATTGTCGGTTATCATTTGTTACTTAAAATATTAAAATAGAAAACCTAACATATAATATAAATATATATATATTTTTCTTCACTTAATAATTATACCTTAATTAAAAAGCCCTAGAGTTATTGTACCCAAAGTTTCGAGAGTTTAAATATATATATATATATATATATATATATATATATATATATATATATATATATCCCTATCTTATTAAGGAGCTTAATGTCTAGATCCTGCAAGGGTTCTGATTTACTGTTATTTTGGCAGAAAGATTCTCAGCCATTGAATTTTCAGATTGCAACTTCTTTTGATTAAATACACTATTTTTCTGTGTAGAAGTCTAAATTCAGTTTAAATTGGACTCGCCACACGTATTGTCACACATATTGTCACAAATATTTTTATTCTGCACCGTTGGATCTGAATCAAAAATCGTGCAAATTTAATCTCAGATGTACAAATTTTTTCGCTGGGACGCTTGTTGCCCGTCCCCGTCCCCGTCCCCGATCCCTTCTTTCCAAAGAAAAAGAATGAAAAAAAAAACCTAATCGCCTCAGCCATCTCCTCCACACCTCTCGCTCTCTCACCTGACCCGTCCCCAAACCCTTCTCCAAAATTGATCGTCTCGCCTCTCCCTCCTCCGGTGCCTCTCAAGCGGCCCCTCTCCACTGTCCGCCGTCGCCTTTCTCCTCCCAGCGCATCACCGTTGCTTCTCCAGGTGCCTCTCTAGCGGTACTCTGCGATGGAATCCCCATCTCTTCTCCAGTTGATCTCCGATTGAGTCGGCGATGCCAAGGAGCCCACCAAAGCATCACCACGATGGCACCTCTCCTTTGCGGTACTGGAGTCCACCGCCCAAAAGATGGGTATGTAAAACTTTACGAATCTCAACTAGCCTATTTTCTGGTATTTATTCAGTAAACCGAGGTGAACAAGTTGTCTGGTAGTTTTCACAATAAGTCCGGATCTTACTTAAACGGGCAATTTCATGTTCTCTCTCTTGCTTGTACTGATCATGACCTTGTTATAACCACTGAGCTGTACCTATCTAATTGCTAAATTTTGATCATGTTTTTGCGTTAGGACATCCTATTTGGGTGTTGTTCCAGTAACAGTGAGCTATCAGCTGTTGCTTGTTTCATTGGCTTTTCCAAGTGCCAATTATTTGCATTTTATAGTCTGAATTTGATTCTGTATTTGGTTTATTATGTTTGTATTGGCAATAGATAGAAATTTTTCAGAGAATTACAAAACCAAGGATGTCTCTGAAGCTCGAATCAAAGACATCGTAGCTTCAGCTGTTTCAGGATTCAATGGTAATTAAATTTATTAATATTTGATGATTAGATGGAAACTAAAAGAGGGAGAAATTTTTGTTTTTATTTTCTTTATTGAACAAAGGAATTGAATAGAACTTGATGCTTTTCATGTTTCACCCATTCCACTGTTTTGCTCTTTACGGTTCTGATTTGTTGTCTTTGGATGATGACATACAAGTACCGTTTTTGCATATGGGCAAACCAGCAGTGGTAAAACACATTCTAGAAATGTTAATTAATGTGTCAATTGAACAAATTGCATTTCTCTCTTCTCTCGATCTGCGAAGCTCCTCCCTTCTCTCAAAGGTCAATGTTTAATCTCCTCTCCCCTCTTCTCTCACAATTTGGTGTTGGAATTTGACCAATTTCTGCCCAATTTGATGAAGTAGAGCTGTTGTCCCATCCTATCTTGAAGAAATACTATGATCTTTTTGGTCTTCACGAGCAACAAGAGCCTTTGATTTCATTACCTAATTTAATTCCAATGTATGATTAGGTTAAAAGGATGATATCTATTTTCTTACATTTTATTTTCTGGTGTTATATAGGATGTTTATTAATTGCTGGTCATTATTTGCATAATCAAAAGTATGTTTTCTTGCTTGTTTCTTAGAAGATTACCTTTTAACTCATCCTTTTAATTGATAATTGCATGAAGGTCACCACTGGAGTTGACCATGTGTTCAATCTGGCCACTGTCATGTGTGGCATGGGTTTTATCCAGTCTAATCACTCTGTCACTCATCCTTTTAATTGATAATTGCATGAAGGTCACCACTGGAGTTGACCATGTGTTCAATCTGGCCACTGTCATGTGTGGCATGGGTTTTATCCAGTCTAATCACTCTGTTATTATGTATAACAACACCATGATTAGTTTCAACATGCTTGAGGCTGCCATGATTAATAGTTTTAAGAGGTTTGTAATCCTAAAAAATTAATCAATACTGCTATACATTTTATTTCGGTTAAAATTTAAAGGAAATGTCTGGGCATTTAAAAAAGCATGATTAGCTTTAATAGTGCTTATGGCGGTAGGAATAGGCGGTTTTTTTACTTGGAATTTAGCGTGTCCATTAAACCGCACAAATCTGTTGAAAATGACTGAAATGTCCCTCATTTGTCAAATGAATTAGGGAGCTAAAGGGTCTTCTAGAAACTCAGTTGGCCAAGTATTCCATTTGGATTTCATTATGGTAGTATGTACGTGATATGTATAGTAATATTATGAGTGGCACTAACAAACTCGAGGTGATATTAATCATATCAAGAAATTGGTTTACATTAGAACTTCTTAATTTTTGTTAGAAATTGACAACAATGTCTTTTCCTGAGTCATGTAGGTGTTAGAAAGGAAGGTATTTTGGGCATTTTAGAAAGATAGTCTTTTCTGGTTGATTCTTTAATTGCATTTTAGTAATAAGAGATTTTTTAGATTAAATCTTTAATTGCATCTCTTGTAGATTTTTCTATGCCTCAAGTGCGTGCATCTACCCGGAGTTCAAGCAATTGGAAACTAATGTCAGCTTGAAGGAATCAGATGCCTGGCCCGCTGAGGTGTCTATTATTTCCATGTCTAAGTTTTCTTTTCTTTTCTTTTTTATTAAAAACTCTTAGCACCAACTTATTACCTTTTAACTCAGTATATATGGCTTTCTATTTGTTGCAATGTAGCCTCAAGATGCATATGGATTGGAGAAACTGGTAACCAAGGAATTGTGCAAGCAACACTAAGGATTTCGGCATTGAATGCCGTGTCGGTCATTTCCATAACATTTACGTCCCGTTCGGCACATGGAAAGGTAAATTCAATATTTCATGCATATTTCACAGTTGTCATTACAAGTTTCCTTTTTGCTAAAATATTTATTTTCTAAAAAATCCCTCTCTTTTTCTAAAACATTGTAATTTGGGTTTGGGTTATAGGTGGAACGGAGAAGGCCCCAGCTGCATTTTGCCGAAAGGCCCTTACTTCAACCGACAAATTTGAAATGTGGGGAGATGGTCTCCAGACCCATTTCTTCACTTTCATTGACGAGTGCGTTGAGGGTGTTTTGAGGTAATAACTTTTCCTAACATAATTCTGTAGTTCGTGTAATTTTACATTTATCGATTCTCTTGCAAAGTTTGTTTTTGCAACTAATTTCTGGTTGAGTTCATGTTTAGGCCACCAAAAAGAAAATTTATTCTCATAGTTTGACTCACTAATTTACTCTTATCTGTTTTATGATTAGGTTGACCAAGTCTGATTTCTGTGAGCCGGTCAACAATGGAAATGACGAAATAGTGAGCATGAATGAGATGGCTGAGATTGTACTTAGCTTCGAAGACAAGAACCTCCTAATTCACTACATTCCTGGTCCTGAGAGAGTCCGCGGGGGTAATTCCGATAATACTCTTATCAAGGAGAAGCTTGGCTGGGCACCCACCATGAGGCTCAAGGTAAATTATGTTCATTTACAAATCTGTTTTTATGTTCTTTTGTTTTGCTTGTTTATCATTTTATTATTCACTGGAAAATTTTATGAATTCCATTTTATTATTTACTGAGTTATTAATACATTTTTACAGAATTGGTTGAGATTTACATACTTATGGATTAAGGAGCAGCTTGAGGAGGAAAAGGTTTTAGGAGCCGATTTTGTCGGGTTATGGTTCGTCCAAGGTGGTCGGGATCCAAGCGTCAGTTCAACTTGGTTCCCTTTGTGCTGCTGATGGGAAGCAGTAAAAATCCGTGCAATTCATCCTAATTTATTTGATTTGTGTTGAATTGAGCTTAATTCCATATTTGGAATAGAATGGAGGGATTACAGCTTAGTGTAATATTGCTTTTTTGTTTCATTAGTATTCATTAGTTGTTTTGTTAATTCCATTTTTTTTCTCTCTATTTTTTTATGAAAAAAATACTTTAATAAATTAGGTTTTCTACTACATAATTTGCTCCCGTTGCTGTGCACGGGCACGATTACTAGTATATATATATAGAGGTGGGCTACGGTGAGTTGCGAAGTAAAACGCGTTTCTACTTCACGCCGTATTTTTATTTTGAAAGTCCAAACGACCGATCCGAACCGTTAGATGTTTAATCCATATTGAAATGTGCTTGGAGACCAAATTTTACATTTTTTGGAATTTTTTTACTATTTATTAAGCATTTTTGAATATTGCTGTTTTGCTGTGAACAGTAAAAAAGCAGTAAAATTTTCTGGACCATCAGATCAGCGACTTTCAAAATTGCTTAATAAATAGTAAAAAAATTCCAAAAAATATAAAATTTGGTCTCCAAGCACATTTCAATATGGAGAACAAGATGAACGGTTCGGATCGACGTTTTGAACTTAAAAATCGCAAAATATGAGCGTGAAGTAAAATAATCGCTTTACTTCGCAACTCACCGTAGCCCATCTCATATATATATATATATATAAAGGAGGGTTCAAATGT
This sequence comes from Carex rostrata, assembly GCA_964058875.1. Lineage (NCBI taxonomy): Eukaryota > Viridiplantae > Streptophyta > Magnoliopsida > Poales > Cyperaceae > Carex > Carex rostrata. The sequence continues at coordinate 932,969 of CAXKVT010000014.1, read as the reverse complement.
ACCCAAATTTTTGTGCACCCAAATGCACCCTATCTTTCAAATTCTTTTTCTCCGTTTTCAAAATCCGAACCATTAGATGTGATCTATATATTAAGATGTGCTTGGAGACCAAATTTTACATTTTTTGGAATTTTTTTACTATTTCTTAAGCCACTTTGAAAATCGCTGATTTTACATTTTTCTGGACCATTGGATCAGCAATTTTCAAAGTAGCTTAATAAATAGTAAAAAAAAATTCCAAAAAATGTAAAATTTGGTCTCCAAGCATATCTTAATATGTAGATCGCATCTAACGGTTTGGATTGACTATTTGGACTTTGAAAATGGAGAAAAAGGATAGGGTGCATTTGGGTGCATTTGAACCCTCCTCATATATATATGAGGAGAGATCAAGTTACAACAATTTTTGAGTTACAACAAGTTACAACAAGCATTTTCTACATTTTTAAAGTCCAAATCGTCGATCCAAACCGTTAAATGTGATCTCTACAATAAATTGTGCTTGGAGACCAAATTTTATATTTTTTGGAATTTTTTTACTATTTATTAAGATGGGTACAAAAACTAGTCAAATTCATACCATTGAATTTTGTACCCATCTTAATAAATAGTAAAAAAAATTTAAAAAATATAAAATTTGGTCTCCAAGCACATTTTATTATAGATATCACATCTAACGGTTTGGATCGACGATTTGGACTTTGAAAATGTAAAAAATGCTTGCTGTAACTTGTTATAACTCAAAAATTGTTGTAACTTGATCCCTTCTATATATATATATATATATATATATATAGAGTAAGACTTGGGTGCTATGGATAGCATAGAGGGCTACCGTGCTACGGCTCAATATTCGAGTTTTCAAAATTCTAACGATCGATCCGAACCGTTCATCTTGTTCTCCATATTAATATGTGTTTGGAGACCAAATTTTACATTTTTTGAAAATTTTTTACTATTTTTTTAGCTAGGTAGAAAATCACTTGATCTAAAAAATTCTGCACCATTAAGATATTTGATTTTCTATCTATCTAAAAAAATAGTAAAAAATTTTCAAAAAATGTAAAATTTGGTCTCCAAACACATATTAATATGGAGAACAAGATGAACGGTTCGGATCGTCCGTTAGGATTTTAAAAACTCGAATATTGAGCCGTAGCACCGTAGTCCCCTATGCTATCCATAGCACCCAAGCCATACTCTATATATATATATATATATATATATATATATGAGCTAGGCTACGGTGAGTTGCGAAGTAAAGCGACTATTTTACTTCACGCTCATATTTTGCGATTTTAAAGTTTAAAACATCGATCCGAACCGTTCATCTCGTTCTCCATATTGAAATGTGCTTGGAGACCAAATTTTACATTTTTTAGAATTTCTTTCCTATTTATTAAGCAATTTTGAAAGTCGCTGATCTGATGGTCCAGAAAATTTTACTGTTTTTTACTGTTCACAGCAAAACAGCAATTTTCAAAAATGCTTAATAAATAGTAAAAAAATTTCAAAAAATGTAAAATTTGGTATCCAAGCACATTTCAATATGGATTAAACATCTAATGGTTCGGATCGGTCATTTGAACTTTCAAAATAAAAATACGGCGTGAAGTAGAAACGTGTTTTACTTCGCAACTCACCGTAGCCCACCTCTATATATATATATATTATGCCTTAATTTTTTTTTAATAGAGACATATAGTATATTAAACATTATAAATAAGACCTTGTAACTACAAATAATAAAAATTCAATTTTTCGGGGATGTTACATTAACATTAAAAAAATATGGAACCTTGAAAATAATAATAATAAAAAAACATGTCAATAAGAATTTACAAATTCAAGATCTTAAACTATCAAACATCTCACTTTCATATAATTTTTGAACAAATATGTCTCTTGTCTCCGTTTGGTTGGATATAGATTGTGCGGATCCGTGAGAAGAAGTTTTGACGGTTTTGAAAAAAAATACAACTATTTGATTCATAACGAATGTCCGGATGTCAGAATAAATTTAGTCCCACAAATTTTGCGGTAAAAATAATATAGAGCATATAACGCCTTAGAGGCCAAAATAATTCAATAGCGTGGAGAGAAATTGATGCGCCGCAGCTTCGATAAATGGATTTGAAAATGGAAGTTAATTTTTTGGTTTGAAACTGGGGGATATATCCAGAAATCCGGATCCGTATTTTAGCAATTATCCACTCCGAATTACACGGATTCGGATTCGGATCCGTTTACAGCCCTAGCTAGGTAGGGTCCACTGGAAAATAATTTAGAAATGAAATAAAAGGAATAGATGTGGATTAGGCAATATTGTCGTTCGTGTGGTCGGTTAATTTCTTTTCTTCATTATAATCAATTATATTTAATTATCAACTTAAATTTTCAATTTCCAATTGAATTTAAGGTTTCGAGTGTATTGAAATTTTTAATTAAGTATCAAGTGCTCAGATATGAATTTCCATCTATATTTATATATTAGAATAAATTTTAATTGCTCGTAATTAATGGTACTTATAACTAATAAAAAAAAGTTTAGGATATAACACAATTTCGTTTGTTAGTCTAGATCATTATGTGATAGCTGCATCTGGAAATATAGTTACCATTAGATTAAGCGAGTTATGATAAGGAGAATAAAAATATTAGATTAGCGGTAGAGATCTTAATTAACCGGAGATATACCAATAAAAGTCTTAGTGGTGGAGACATTAATTAACCGCAAATTAATATTGTATTGTCTTGCTTCACAATAAGAACAACCAATAGAATAGAGAGTAGGCCGGAAGAATAATATAATTAAGTGATGTCCGAAAACTTTGAGTTAATCACAAAACTCCTTAATTGCACCAATTAAAACAAGCCTTAGATGGATCTCTTCATAGGGTGGATGTGTCGATGCGAAAGGGGCTCTCACTAAATTGGATTAGAAACCTTGGCTCAGAAAACCGTTCATGTAAGTAACCGAAGTTTCAACAGCAATATCAAAATAGCCAATACAGTACTTAAAAAAAAACACACACACACACACACAAATTTACTATGTACTGAAGTCGGGCATCTCGAACTCGCTGAAGTCGGGCATCTCCAAGTCACTAGTAATTGAGCATTCAGCAATCTCTTGTGTAGAACCCTCCATGTCTTTTATTGCTGTGTGAAGCATGGCAGCAACTTGTCTCATATCAGGTCTCCTCTCCCCTTCCATGAGCAAGCATGTTCTCGCTAGCTCCATCACTCGTTTAATAAGTCCCATGTTCTCTCCATCCATACTCATGAATGATGTGATGTGATCATCCAATATCTCCTCGGCTCTGTTGTCCTTCATAGCATACAAAAATTCTGCTGCGAGGTTATAGTACTCCAACCCTTCCATGTAGACAGCCTTCTTTCTGGTGAAAAGTTCTATGAGAACCACACCAAAGCTATACACGTCACTTTTTACAGTGAGTTGGCCTGTCTGCATGTACTCCGGGTCTAAGTAACCACGGGTACCTTGCACATGTGTCACAAATTCTTCATCATCCCCCGTTGGTGCCAAAACTGAAGCACCAAAATCAGACACCTTGGCCACAAAATTCTCATCCAAAAGTATATTGGAGGTTTTCACATCACGGTGAACAATGGAAGGGGATGCCCATGAGTGCAAATAAGCTAGTGCTTCTGCAGTCTCTTGAGCAATCCTTAAACGAGTGTTTAACGGGATGCACATGGCATTCTCCCCATGGAGGAGGTCAAATAGAGTTCCTTTCGAAATGAACTCGTAAACTAAGACTGGGATTTCCAATTCAAGACAACAACCGAGGATTCTTACTATATTTTTATGGTTAATTTGGGAAAGGATGAGAATCTCTTTACCAAATTCTTTTTTTTGCCTCTCGTTGATTGTCTTGCATTTTTTTATAGCTACCTCTTTGTTATTAATGGTACCTCTGTATACTGTACCATTTCCTCCTTCTCCTACCACATTCTTTGAGTTGAAGTGGTCGGTAGCCTCTTTCAGTTCTTGTTCTTTGAATATTCTAAATGAAAATCCCTGCTCAGATTTCATCTTCTCAAGCAACAAATGACCTCCATATTGCCGAAAATATTTCTCCTTGATTGTTGTGATTTGTCTTCTTTGATAGACCCAATACACCAAGGAGCTTGAAAGTAATAGGATAACAATACAAATACTAACACCTGCAAACAATTAAATGAATATTAGTTCAACTAATCAATCAATTAGTTTTTTATATACACTAATTAAATTGATCAATTACTTGAGTTATTGAAATCAAAATTAGTTAAACTTGTCAATTTTACCACCTAATTAAAAATAGAGAGAGATTAAGTAACTCTAAATGTAATAGCAATTTTCAAGAAAATTACCTATAACAAGCTTGCTCCATAGTTGAATTTTCGGTCCATTCTTGTAACAACCTCCAGGGACTGTACTATTTCCATGTGTGCCTCGGGGACATTCACAATTGAATGATCCCGGAGTGTTTGTACAAATACCATAGCAATTTGAACTAATCTGGCACTCATCTGTATCTATATATATATATATATATATATAGTAAGAAAGAAAAATATATTGGAGAGTTAGACAATATTATGAATCAACTGTGAGAGTATACTTAATTTTGATTAAATTTACAACAATAAACAAGACTTTTTCTTTCAACTGAAAAGAAGAGCAAATTTTTTTTTCTCTAAGATTGCCGAGGTCAATAAAAGCAGGCATAATTATAACTAAGAAAGTGGAGCATATCATTTCTAGTATGTACATATATATATAACGTACCTTGGCAACCGTTAAGGAGATAGGGGTTTCCGTGGTACCCTGGTGCGCAATTGCATATATAACCTTGACCAGTGGCGTGGTTAACACATTTGCTGTTAGTGCTAACACATGCATAATTGGCTCTATTTTGTTTTGCTATTTTGCAGGTCTCATTCCCTACAACCCAATCAAGAACAACCAAAAAGTTCTTGGCATCCTTAATCGAAAATTTCTTGGAATCCTTGTTAAAGGAGTCAGGTCTAGTGAGATATGTGGTGCTAAATTTGAAGTTTTTTGTTTCTATTAGCATCGCATACCCACAAGGGCTGAAGCTTGTGGTATCAGAACTGTTGAAGCTTTTATCAAATCTAGTCTGATAATACTTCATTCCAAATGGAATGGCAGTCTGGCAGCAACCGATACCAGAGCATGAGCCATTCACCAGTCCCTGCTCACTCAAGCTCACAGATGTACACCCTGTTGTGTACCAAATAGATTGACTCCTTGTAAGTTTTACATATGCAGATGTCTCACTACCTACTACCATGAACCTATTTTCAGTATTTGATAACCAAAATGGCGTATTGGTCAAATCAACAGTATACTCACCCCCACGAAGTTTTTTGATTGAGTTAAGATAACACAGCCAAGAAACAACAACCTCAATCCGAGCTTGGCCTTGGGACACGGATATGCTGTGTAATACGGATAACTCGGAAAACTCTGAAGCAGGCACAGATATTGCCTTGTAGCTACCGTCGATCGTCTTATCACACACAAGGTTGAATTCTATAGATCTGGAACAATTTTTACCTATCCCAAATGGATAGATAACCTGTAATTATATGCAACTTTTTAACGTTAAATAATTAAGATGTTGTATGTAAATAATAGTTGACTTTTTTTAATTCCATGTATGATTGCAATTTTAAACACCTTTTTTTTTATAATTTACAAGTTATGAATCATGAGTATGCCCTTTTCTTTAGTAATATATATGTAACGTACCTCGGTGTCTCCACAATGTGTCGGACATCCCGCAGGGGGTTGCCATATTGGTTGAGCTACACATAATGACAGTAGTAGCATGAAGAAGAAAACGATAGCCATGTATATATATTTATGTATCTTAAAACAACTAAAAGGCTTTCGGAAATTCAAGTGGTGGTTTTGAAGTTTGAAAAACAGAGACAGATTGATGGAGTTTGGTTGAAGAAGAGTGAGTGATTTACTTAATTTATAGGCATAGAAGAAAATAACTAACAAGAACCTACTGTTTTTAATATGTAATAGAGTGATGGGATGAAAAACTCTATCAGGAAACAATTCAAGTTTCACTTACTAATTAGAACCTATTGTTTATAATATCTAGTAGAGGGATGGGATGGCAAGCCCTATGAATAAAAAATTCAAGCTTCAATTCCCGTACTAATTAATTACAACCTACTATTTATTTGTAGAGCAAGAAACAATTAATACAATGTGTGCATTCTCAGTGACTCAAAATGTTTGTAGGTTAATTATTTCTTACATTCTCAATGACTTAAACCTCGTACAACGCTGTGGGTACAATATTTGTTATTAGCATAATATATATTTTAGATTAAGAATATTAATAAATTAACGCTACAACATCATGATAAAAATTCTTAGCTAAAATTTTAATAAATTAATCAGACCCTTGAGTATAATTAATTATAACTGAATGTAAAAGCTTGATATATATATAGAGAGAGAGTAAAGCTAGGGTGTGATGTTTGGTAAGCATAACTCCAAAAGTTCATCGGATCGACTTCAAACGCCGAATCCAAACCGTTGAAATCCAAGTACTTTATGAGTGATGCATGTACAAGCAAAATTTTGAAGGTTTCGAGTTTATTTGCTACACGGTCAAGCGGTCAAAGAAATGAACATTTTATAAGTTAATCTATAAGTTGTTTTATATATTCAATTTTTATTATTTCTTTGACCGCTTGACCGTGTAGCAAATAAACTCAAAACTTTCAAAATTTTGCATGTATATGCATCACTCATGAAGTACATGAATTTCAATGGTTTGGATTCGACGTTTGACGTCGATCCGATATACTTTTGAAGTTGTGCTCACCAAACTCTCTTGGTGAACACATCACACTCTAGCTTTGCTCATATATATATATATATATATACGAGGTGGGCTACGGTGAGTTGCGAAGTAAAGCGACTATTTTACTTCACGCTCATATTTTGCGATTTTAAAGTTCAAAATGTCGATCCGAACCGTTCATCTTGTTCTCCATATTAAAATGTGCTTGGAGACCAAATTTTATATTTTTTGGAATTTTTTTACTATTTATTAAGCAATTTTGAAAGTCGCTGATCTGATGGTCCAGAAAATTTTACTGTTTTTCACTGTTCACAGCAAAACATCAATTTTCAAAAATGCTTAATAAATAGTAAACAAAATTCCAAAAAATGTAAAATTTGGTCTCCAATCACATTTCAATATGGATTAAATATCTAACGGTTCGGATCGGTCGTTTGAACTTTCAAAATAAAAATACGGCGTGAAGTAAAAACGCGTTTTACTTCACAACTCACTGTAGCCCATCTCATATATATACATATATGTACATAGATATATATGTATATATACATATATATATGAGGTAGGCTACGGTGAGTTGCGAAGTAAAGCGACTATTTTACTTCACGCTCATATTTTGCGATTTTAAAGTTCAAAATGTCGATCCGAACCGTTCATCTTGTTCTCCATATTAAAATGTACTTGGAGACCAAATTTTATATTTTTTGGAATTTTTTTACTATTCATTAAGCAATTTTGAAAGTCGCTGATCTGATGGTCTAGAAAATTTTACTGTTTTTTACTATTCACAGCAAAACAGCAATTTTCAAAAATGCTTAATAAATAGTAAAAAAATTCCAAAAAATGTAAAATTTGGTCTCCAAGCACATTTTTATATGGATTAAACATGTAACGGTTCGGATCGGTCGTTTGGACTTTCAAAATAAAAATACGGCGTGAAGTAGAAACGCGTTTTACTTCGCAACTCACCGTAGCCCACCTCTATATATATATGTACATATATGTACATATATATCTATGTACATATATATATATATGTACATATATATCTATGTACATATATATATATATTGTCACACCCCAAATCCACCGAGGTCTGACAGCCTGCCGCGTGTATCTATCAGGTGTCACATATACACGCAAGGCAGTGGATCTTTTATATGCATTACCAATATCCTCATTCGCTGCGTCCGTGTAATGAACCTGAAAATAATCGGGAGGGTGGGGGTGAGAATAAATCCTCAGTGCGAAATTTGCCACAGTTTATCCATCCAACATTGGAAGGCCGCCAACCCACTAGGAAATTCATCCAACAGTGAGAGGCTACAATCACATATCAAATTCCAACCTCAGACCCGCTATCCCATTAAATATGCCATCATAATTCAATATGCAATACCAATATTCAAATCAACCATACAAAACGAAAACACAGTTATAGAGAAGTCCGGTTACCTGTTAGCGAGATATTCATAATTTCATTCGGTTTGCAACAATAGTTCAGAATCACTGCGACGTAGTCGGAGTTCGAATCGGGCAGAATATTTCTTCCATATGTCTCTATTTATCAAAAACATCAACAAAATATTTAATAGTTGATATCAAAACATCAACAAAATATTTCTTCCATATGTCTCTATTTATCAAAAAGAGGGTCGGATCCAGACAGAAAAGAGGAGAGTGAATTCATATGAGTAATCAAATCATTTGAATTTGGTGATGTAAGTCAGAATAGATGGGGGGGGGGGGGGGGGGGGGGGGGTGTAAGTTACGGCAAAGAATAATTAAAAGGGACAGTTAGGTTATGATTCACCATGCAATTGATCTATTCCGCAGCGAATTTAATATATATACAGGTGGGTTAGAAGGTCGGTTAGGGAGGGGGCGCAAATTTTGGGGAGCATGAGACGCGTCTCATTAACTTTTTTTCATAATTTAGAAATAAGCTTGATTAGATTTATAATTAAGGAAATAAAGTAAACATAGAAGCTTGTAGCGCAAATCTAAGTTTTAAGAATAAAACGTAAATGGAAATTTTATTATTTCATTCTTCTTCTAACAAAAACTAAAATCTTTATATATTATAAAAATGTCTTGTAAACAAATAATAATTACTTAATTTTTCAGAATGTTACATTCTTCCCTCCTTTAAAAAGAATTTTGTCCTCAAAATTCAAAAATAAAATTATAAATAAGTATATTACGCTTCTGCTGCGCAACTCTGATTAAAATATAAAATTATTTTCAAGAATAAATCGAAGGAAATAAAGGGAACAAATTTTGCTAGATTAATTAGATATGGATTATCAGTACTTCAAATTAAATTAAAATCTACATAAAAGTGGAACGGGTGAGAGATCGAACCTTCTCTCAGTGCGGGATTTAGTTCCAGCCCGGAGATTTGTAAAATCATCATTTTACTAAACTACTTTAATCATTCATCAATAATAAAAATATATCCTACTATGTAATTCTATCATGAATGAAACCTTTATAAATTCAAGACCATCCTACTAATCCAATATGCATATTTGACAATCATAATGCAACTATACTATCCTCATGCAATCATGCTCACAAATGCACCATTCATCATAACATAAAACAATTTCCACTTTCATTTAATAACTAATAGCTCACTGACCATCACTTTGCTTGTGATGCGTTAATTTACTGACCACCACTTTGCTTGTGATGTGTTAATTCACTGACCACCCATCAACTGTGGATGCGTTATCTTGCACCTTTACCCTGCTAGCAGTTATCACTGACCATCACTTTGTTTGTGATGCGTTAATTCACTGACCATCCATCAACCGTGGATGCGTTACTTATCATTAATTCACTGACCATCATCACCCGTGGATGCGTTACCTCATAATTAATCACTCCACATCAATTCACATTTAATATGCAACAATCCCAAGGTATCTACTATGTTCATTAACCATATGCAAATCTTTGGTTAACAAGACAATACCCTATATATCCATTTATGATTTCCAATGATGCCTAATCCAAAATATTTACGGAAGATTCAATTCACAACATGCAATCAATTCACACGTATGCATCATGAAATAAAATATTAAGGAAATAAGTATTTTACAAAAAGTCCAGAAAAGCCGCACCTGTTTGCGTAGTAAATTCTTGACCGTTAACCGCGTCTCTTAGTCCCTCGTAAGTTGAACCTAAGAATTAAATATACCTCTATTTAATAAAGGTCACGCATTCTTATTTTCTAAAGTTCTCTATTTATCATTATAATCACAGATTATTAGTTCTAACTTTCTAAACCGTGGCTAGTCTAAACCTTTGATATTATATGTGCTGTTAAATAATTACAAGAAATAAAGAAAGCAAATCAAGTAAATTTGAAGCTTTATATCACAGATGGTTTTGATTCACATGCTTTATATTTATTTATTTATTTTGATATCATGGATTTGAAAAGAATTAGTATCTATTATATAACTACTAATTAAGATAATAATTTAAATGAGTACTTAAAATCACATAAGTATATCTTTACTCCATTACATAAATAATTTAAGAATTTCTCATTAAGAAAGGAATGAATTTTATAACCGAATCATTTTTATCAATTTTAACAACTAACAATAGATGAACAAAACAAAATCAAATCCATGTGGAGTACAGAAGCATCATGCCATGCATGGTTATTCAATTAATATAACTAAGTAATGTGTCATTATAAAACTAATCATCTTTAATTAAACAAAGGAGAAAAGGAATTAAAGAAGTAGATGACTCGGTTATTGTACATTATTTTCTTTGAAAATTTAGAACATCTAGGTTTCATGAATACAATTTAATACCAAGACCTTATCGTTAAGAAAAATGAGATTTATGAAGTGTATTACTTGAAATTTGCGGTTTAGGAAGAGTACGCGCAACAGTCACTGTTTTGGACGTTTCTCGACAGTCCAGGCTCCGATCGGGATGAATCCAGCGCTCATGGTTCCGTATCGCCGAGCACTACAACTCTCATGTGAACGATTCTCCAAAATCCGGACGTACGGGCGGTGGTTCTCTTCGGAAATTGGCTACCCAGTTTGGATCCAGCAGGGGTTTAGATCCGAAATGGGGGAAAGGGTGCTGTGGCGACTAGGGTTTGAGAAGAGGTTTATATAGAGGTGAGGCTAGGGTTTGCCTCCAACTTCTGGGTGGGTTGGACTGGGCCTTTACAGGCCATGATCAAATTTAATATGTCAATTTGGACTAAGAACAGAAATCTGTTTCTGCTGTTTTAATTTTCATCTTCAAAGATTGACAAAACTGGATTTATGGGTTCGGAATATGAAATTATTTCTCACATAAGAGTCGTAGAAATTTCTGTTATGGTTCTAACGCAACTGTTTTCACCTTAATCGGATTTTCCAGTGAGGAGAAAAGATAGAAATGGTCGACGAAGGTCTGCAGTCTCCTAACCGAAACGTCTACTGACTTTATAATTTTATAGAGAATCCTACATTCGGAATTTAGGGTAGTCTTATACACGAAAGTTGTAGATAATTAATTTCTCTTTACAGCTATTAAATTTCATTCAAATCTGAATTAATATGAGTGATCTGTGATTAGAATACTAACGGTTGTTCATCTAAAAATTACAACAGAAGCTAAATTCGGAAGGTTATCAAAAGATATAGCTCAAATGAAGTTTTTAAATAAGATTTTGATTTGTATTTATTTCATAATTATTTGAAGTCAACTAAGAAGACGTTTGTTTCAGAAATTAGATGGGCAATTATTTTAATTTTTATGAGATTCTCTACAATATTTTCTATAAGGACAATTATGCGTGTCATTCTAACTCAAGACATGTATATATATATTTAATTTTTTTCTCGTTTGGGCTTAATCTTTGTTATTTTATTTTATTATATATATTTTTTTATGGTATCAAATATCATACCTAGAAATAACGTGGTGTTACATTCAGGTACTGATGAGCTGTGACTAGAACCAGTACCAGTAAGTTAAGCACCTGCTTTCATACATTTTTTGAGTTTTTATTTATTTTGTGTTCTCACTGGTCTTTTCTCTAAGGAAACCATAGAAGGCTCTGTAACTTACATTTTTTTTACTGTTAACAGTGGGTCGGTACTTTTTTATTAGTTCATCGGGTCTAATTGAATTGCTCTCCAAAAGAAGGAAAATAAACAATCGAAAGTGTATTACAAAAATATCAAGGCATATTTGAGCAAACGACGTTGAATAAAAAATGAATTACAGATCTTAATTTGTATTGGAATAGAACAATGAAATTGGAGAGGGGAGAAGTCTTATTTCTTATCCTTTTGGCATATGATCAACAAAAAAGCAAAGGAGCTAACCTGAAATTGAGAGCGCGTATGCGAGAGATAAAGAGAGAGACGACAGAGCGAGTGGGAGGGAGAGACAGAGCGACAAGAGGAGAGATTTGGGAAAGGAGAAACAACAACGGAGAAGAATCTGTTTTGAACCGCGGTTTTATGTCGGTTTAAATCAACGATTTCTAATAAAGACCGGACGGTTTAATGTCTTATGACAGGTTCATTACTTGAAGCGATCCATTTAAAGAACCGAACCGGATAGGTGACCGGGTCCGGTTTTTTTCGGTTAAACCACCGGTCCGGTCCGGTTCTGATAACACTGGTAAGAAGAATGAGAAGAAGTACCTTGTGGTGAGTCAGGTTACTGTGGCAGCTCAGAAGGCTCGGGTTCTTGTGGCGGCTCAGAAGGCTCGGGTTCTTGTGGCGGCTCAGAAGGCTCGGGTTCTTGTGGCGGCACAGGTGGCTCTGCTTGAAGTGCTTGTTGGGCAAGGAGTTCTTGCTGGGCACGGAGAGCGCGATGCCGACGCTCGTGGTTTTGCTTGGAACAACGCTCATTGAACATTGTTGCTCTAAAGTTAAGGTGACGCGCGGGCCGCGTTGGTTGTGTTGCGAGTCGCATCGGGTTAGGTCAGAGCACAGCAATGGCGAAAGCGACGGTGAAGAAGAAGAGGTGATCGAGGCAGCGTCCTGGGAAGGTGTAGGGGTTTGGAGAGATGGGATGTGCCAACCGATGGAGGGGTCTCGGCGACGAGAGGGAGACGGCCAAGGTTGAAGAATTGAAGAAAGATGGGAGAGAACGGTCACGGTTTGGGCGATGCGAGGTCGAACTCGGGTCGCACTGAGAAGAAGAGAAAGAGGTCGGGTGCACTTAGATGAAGAATGGTGAAGCGGTGCGGGTTAAGTAGAGGAGGTCGAGCCGTTTCAGCGTGTAATCGACGCGCCTCTTTAATGCTGCATCGATTGGCACTGACGCGGGTCGCATCGCTCCTCAAGCGGGTCACATGGACCGTAAGCGAGTCGAGTGTCTGTGTAGGGCGCAGAAAGTTGCACGGCGTCAGGTTAGCTAACGGTGCGGGTTTTTACGTGTGTGAGGGTGGAAATGCTCCTGCGTGGGTTCAGTGCTCTAGTTCTTTGAAGTGAACATGAGCAGGTCACCGAACTCAGGGGAAGACATCCACTGGGTATTTCTTTCTGCATTCTTTCTTGTTCACCCCTTGTGACAACCTACGTTCATGATCAGTTGTCGGAGGTTTTATTATTTTCGATTGTGAGGACGTTTAACTCCCGACGGGCGCAAGCCTCCGCCGTTAATTTAATCAGAAAGACCTTTTGAGTCAGACTGAACACCTCATGCATTCCGAGATTTGTGCCTATGGGTTGTGAACTGAATAATGGGGCTAAAAGGGCTCATGTATGATTATTTTGGTCATGTGGTTGGTTCTCATTTGACTTTGGATATCTCTTTGGTCAGCTACCATGATGCGTGCATGAAAATATGGATCTTATATTTTTAAATATGAGAATATTCATGAGAAATATCATTTATGTATTTATAATTTGAAAGAAAACATTTAAATATCATTTTTATATTTTTATTTATAAAAATATGTCAAGAGAGGGGCATTTTAGTCATTTCATATTATGGCTGAAAATTGAACATGTTCAATTATTATTCATGCTTATAGAGAGTTGAATTTGGGTTCATTTGGAACTGGTTTGAATCGATTCGGACTTAGAACGAAGAAGTTATGAGTGAAAAGGACTTGTTTGTGAAGATTTTTATGTTCCAAGGATTTGTTTGTAAATTATAAAGGGTTCTATATGTAATTTGGGGTTTTGATAAGGTTTAGAGTAGAATATGGGCTGACAAGGACCTTTTTATGAAGATTTTACTAAGCCAGGGGCATATATGCAAATAAACAAGGGCTTCTGTACATATTTTAAACTGTCAGGGGGACTTATGTACAAAACAGATTTCATCAATTATTAACAGAGACTAAGAGCCGTTAGATCATTGTTTGGGCTTCAAGATTTGGATATGGTGCTTCAAGATATGTGCTGTGCTTTAAGGTATGGGCTCAGAGATTAGCTTTGGGCTTTGGACATAAGTACATAACATTGGGCTTATGGGCTTTGAATATTAATTTAAATAAAGTTGGGCTTTGGTATCGGAATATTATCATGAAACGTGGGCTTGTGTCAAAACTCATGCAGAACGGCCCGAATGGTTTTATGACATGTGGGGTCCAATTGTCGGGATCCTTTGGTTATGGATTTAAACTCCGGCCTTCAGATGAAATGTATACGTCAAGATTCGTGTTTTTAATTTAAATTTCAGTTAACATTTCCGTTAAGCATATCTCATTGCGTCAATATCCGTGCGGTTTCTGATGAACTTAATTCGCACAAGACACGTCCAGTCCCGATTAGGGCTCATCTCTCCAGTGGTACTCCGGGCATGGCAGACCTCGGGCCGCTGCAGTTCTCATCGCCTTGCCCTCAGGAACAGGTTAAGCCACTTGTCGGCGAAGGTAGGTCACTGGAGAAGATGATTCTTGGTTGAGCTTGACATCATCGGTACCGATGGGGCTTACTATGATTTCCTTCGACATCTTCGCAATTTTCTTCAATTGAGTCATCATTTGTTATTATCTGGGAGCATGAAAGCTCAGGAGAGTATCGGTTTAAGATTTGATCAAACATCAGACATGATTCAAATTTCATAGCCTCGGTTCAATACTGAGTTGGTACCAGCATGTGATACAGTGAGCTTGATGGGTAATTACATGCTTCAAAGGAGTTATATTATCCTCTGGCGACATACTGGAAACTTAGAAATATTAACTTGGTCTTGAAGGGTTGGTTATGCATAATCGCTTATAAAGCATAATTTGGAGGTTTTCTGAAGTTTATATTTTTAATTCGGAATTTCATGAAACATTATATCAATTTGGTTATGGGTGTTTAACATAAGGTGTCAAGGACATTTATAACTGATTTTACAATTTTTTAGAATTTTATTTATATCCTTGAAATATTTAATTCAAACAAGGAGGGCATTATAGTCTATGTATTGCAGAAATTTTATATTTAATTTGAATTAACTTAAACATTTTCTTTAGAACAAAATATAAATTCAAATGATGCAAATGAAATGTCCATTTTGACCAGCTCTGAATAATATATCAGTCTGTAAATTTTATTTTGTATTTTAGTCCTGGTAAAATCATCAAAAGGGCAATGCGGCCAGCACAGGTTATATACATTGTTTTTCAGTATTTTCCAGATTCAAATTTCCAACTTTGAAAATTCATTAAAAATTGAAATAAAATCATAAAAATGTAAAATTTATCTTGAACTTGTGTGTTTTTGAGTTCTCTATTTGACTGTAATTTTAGATTTGCATTTGAGTCCCTGTTTTGGTCCAGATTTACTGTTTTGTCAGCAGGGGTCAAATCAGCCCTTTTTGAAGGCTTTGCTTGTACCAGTGGTGCATGTACCACTAGTGGCTGCTGAGTTCAAGTCATGTATTGCATAATTAACAATCCTCAAGCGTCTTAATCATGATTAAAGGGCTGGTTAGGGTTCATGGCTGTTTGGGTGGCTCTAAGTCAATGAATTGGTACCAGTAACTATAAGAACAAGATTGAAACTTTAAAATACAAGATCAAGGCTTCAGGATTCAAAATATCAAGCTCAGCTGAGCATCAAATTGTCATAGTGACAGTTTTGCAGGGAGGCCCCTGAATTGTTGAGAAATCACATTATCTCTCTTTTTAAAGAGCAAATCATTAGGGAATCATTGAGCAAGCATGCATACAGCCAGGATCAGTATGACTGATGCTTATATGCAACTATACCCTTCTCCCTTCACTATTTACAAAACATATTATCTTGAAACTCAGATTTCATGCATCATAGCATGTGTCCATGTCTGAGATCAGATTCTAAGGTGTATATAGGCCCTCTTAAAGGTGACAGTAGGGAAAACATCAATCTCAACCTAGCTGTACCTGATTATTACTTATTCTCTTAATTCCTTTCCTTTTGAAATAAAGTTAGTAAATTGGATGTAATAGGAACTGTCAATCTCAACTTATTACATCTTCTCAACTAAAGTTATTTTCAAAGGAATTAAAAGGTTATCTTATACATTTCTTTTATTCATTCCTTTAATCTTTGAGTAAAATAGTTGAAGAGCTCTGATGCAAATGGAACTGTCGAGCTCAACATTCACATTTTTACCTTCATCTGTTTTATCTCAGGTTAAAGGAAAGTTTTAGATCAAATCCATGTGCAAAAGAAAGGAAAATAAAGAAAAAAGAAAAGAAAAGCAAATAGAATAAAATGCAAATGTTTATATTTTCAGATTCATTGGTTTCTAAAATCAGCTATATATCTGTTATTACCTCATCTTCTTATCATTTTTATTTTATACCTCAATATAACATTGATTGCTATAAGAAGCTTTTATTTGAACAACTCAATACCTTGAGCTCATAGATCTGAACCAAGGTGCTGATAATAGCAAAGAAAAGGAAGAAAACGAAAAGAAAGAAAGAAAGAACAAAGGCACAGATCAGATCAAAATCAAAAGAAGAAAAGAAAACAAAAAGATGAAAGTAAACATTTCAAAACAAGCTCCAAGTAAACTTGCATTTCATTCATTCATATAGTATGTACATGAAACTAAGCCACACATGGCATCTACATTGCTTGTAAAAAAAATGGAAATCTACCTATGATTTTAATTTGGCAGAAAAGGGGAGAGGAGGAAGAAAGATTTAAGCTTTGAATTATGGCTATCTTAACAAGGTGTTTGTATGTGTATGTATATCTGTCTCTCAGATTATATCCGCCTCTTATTTTTTTGCTGCTAGGCATGGGTATATATAGCCCTCAAGGCTAGGGTTTTGGAGAGCCTATGTTGGCATGATCTCCATCCTTCATTTCTTCATCATGTTATCAAGGGTTCAGATTATAGCCCAACATTTCAGGGGTTTGAACCAATTATAATGTGCCATCTCATCGATCCATATGCAGTCTCATTTATAGCCATTGATTTCATCCATTCAAAGGCTTGGATTTCATGCATGAAACTGTGAAGAGGATCATGCTTTCCTCACTACCCTGGGGTGGAGATTCATGTGCTGGCATCATCCGCATCGTCCATTTCTCATCTAATCGGACGGCCATGGTTTGGGGCGCAGAGAAGGCAGTAGCAGCAGATTCGGCAGGCCAGCTGAGTCCTCTGTTTTGTTTCCATTCGGACTGAGCCGTTGGAGAGGAGATGCTTTAGAATTATATGAACCTGGAATTGTGAGCCACGCAAGAACCTTTCATTGCGGTCCTTCATGCACTGAGCCATCGGCTCCGCAAGATTTTAATTTTCATCTCACGCGCAAGGCATGACTTGCGATTGGCTGTGAAGAAACGCGACCCACATGTCAGCTTAATTGAGATATATGCTGCCGACGCTTTGAAATTTAACGAAATCAAAGTCGGTCCATGCACAGCCCAATTCGGCTTGTTACTCAATTAAACTTATTTCGCTATGTTTGCTGATTGGTAAAAAGGCGGGTTTAATTGGAGATATAGCTGCTGCCGAATTCCTTGAATCATTGCCGAAGCTTTTAATTAATTCAAACAATTTGAATTCGGCCCAATTTAACCCATCAAGCAAAGCCGTGAACCATCACTTCAATTTCATGATTTGAATAGACATCATCTCCATTTCAAACCATGATGGATGCCTCCATTTCATTTTATTTAATTTTCAGAATTCAATAGCTCTCCAATCATTTTGAGTTGGGAAATATATAATATATCAAAATTCATGGTTTCTCATTAGGAATCATAATATGAACCTCAATGCATTGCTCTTGATCCATTTTAAAGAGCCTTCACATGTCCTTGGTATTCTCCAAGTGTTAAAATATTGCTACTTTATTTTAGCAACATTTTAGGGTACAACAGTCGACAACGGGGGTCGCATCGATTGCCAGGCTCAGAGGAGATGCGCCCCGTAATGAAATCAATGCGGGTCGCGTTGAGTCAGGAACTGGTGGCTCTCATCCTGTTAACTTTCTAATGCAAAACAACTTGAAAACAAATATGCATGCAAACAATAAAAGAAGATAAAGGATATGCGAAAACGAACATTTCATCGTTGATGTGTATAGGGAACGTTAGCGTCCCTCTTTCTAGAGTAACCTGGGTGCTTGGTTCACCGAGAAAGCCTCGAATATTCGCATATTTCATGCTTTTATAACTGGAGTCTTTAACAAGCAGATAGGCGTTGTTCATCAGGGTGTGCTTAACTACACAGGCATCCCAAACTCTATTCCCTGGTTTTGAATATTCTATATTCTTAACCCATATTGTTTCCCCTATCTCAAATATCTGCACGTCACGAAGTAAATGTTTTGCGTGTTTTATTCCATATTTCGGGCACATTAGTGTCCCAGGAGCTCTCTTAGCAGTGTTGCAGATTCTGCATAAGAATATTTCTTGCGGATTAGGCTCTGTTATGAATAAATGTGTTACGTCTAATGCACTTTCTTTATCATCTGAGCCATCTAATGAGCCATTATCGTATTCAGTTTGGTTATTGATCATACTGCGTGTATCATCTACTTCTTCCCAGTCAGACATCTGTTCCGAAGAGGAATATTCAAGAGGGCATGATCTCTCTCCTTCGTCTAATTGCTTTGGGATTGAGCCACATCTTGCGTGCTTCTTTTTGCACGTTCCGCCTTTAGGATTACTTCGCATCCTTGGCATATCCAGGTTTGGTACCTGTCATCCAAGACCTTTGCCTCTTCTTTTTCAACTGTGCCGCAAGGTGGGTGGTACACTCTCTCACACCTGTAGCACATGAACATTAACCAATAGTTACCTTCTTTACCACATTCTGCACAAAAGGCCTTTGTTATAGGCACCCAACCTTCGGAGTCCCATTCAAGCTTGGATGCCGTATCCCATTCCTCATATTCAGAATCTTTCATATGACAGAAAGTCTCCATCTCTCTTTCGGAGTAATCTAAAATCTCTTTATTCTTAGCAATATGGGAGTTTGATTCTCCTACTATTATTTTGGAGGATGTCGCACCGGTGACAAGTTTCCTCTTTTTTGTTCTTTGCCTCTTGTTGTTGCCATTTCTAAGAGACATGTATGCGCGGCATATGCCTAGAGTGGCCTCTTTGGTGTATGGTCGCGTGGAAGGCGAATAAACCTCCTTCAACTTCCCTTTTTCTTGTGAGCACAACTGGCGAGTCGTCAAGTTCGACTCCATGAGCTGCAGTGGTGCAAATGGGTTCTGGGCGAGTATTATATCCTGGTATTTGCACATCTTCCTCTTGCAAGACAGGTCTTCTAACCTTGTTTTTGCGTTCAAGCTCTTATAACCTGTCGGCGGCGAGCCCTTCCTTCTTTCTTGTTCCTGGTTGTGGGATGCCGAGCCAAGATGTTGTTTTTTTTACTCCCCTATTGTTGATGGTTAGAGCATTATATTCTTCTACCATAGTCTTGGCCTCCCTCTTAAACCCCATGTTTTGAGAGACGCTCTTAGTGTTGTTGAGATGAGCAAAGGCGCTGCCCCTTTCAGGTTTCATCGAAGCCATCGGTGTCTTGGCTATCACCGGGAGCATTGCACTCTTTGGCGGTGATGCTGGAATAATCTCTACAGCTTGTGGAACGGAACCGAACTAGAGGATGGTACCAAATGTAATCATCGGTGATGGCAAAACAATATTGTAACCACTTGTAACGTCCCGTCACGTCAACGTTTTAGTTATTAAAAATCATTACGAGAGAACATAAAGATTATTATAATATATATATGTAACGCTTCATCATGACTAGATACATTTTAGAATGTAAAGAAAGTTTAAGCACTTTGTAAAAAAAGAGTCCAAATGAAAGACCAATCTATATACATACACCTTGAGTTAGGATTGCACACATAGTTATCTATATAGAAAATATCGTAATAAATCTTGTAGAAAAATACAAACATTTCTAAAATAAATGTTTTCTTACCTGACCGCAACAATTAGGATATAAATACTAATCGAACCTATAATTAAAACCTAGATTTGAACTATCCTATTTTTGATAACCTTCTAAATTTAACTTCAGCTGGATTTTTCAGACAGATAGTTGTTAGTATTCTAATCGCAGCTCACTCATATTAATTCGGAATTAAATGAAATTTAATACCTGAAAAGCTAACTTCATGATCTACAACTTTTGTTTAGAAACCTACCCCAAATTCCGAACGTAGAATTGTCCATAAAATTCTAAAATCAGTAAACAGTGCTGTTCGGAAATTGCAGACCTATGTCGACTAATTTAACAATTCCTACTCACTGGAAATTCCAATTAAGTTGAAATCAGTCTGGTTGAAACCGTAACAAAAAATCCTATGACTATTAAGTAGTAAATTTTCCCAAATTCCGAACCTATAAGTCTAGGTAACTTTATCTTTAAGGATGAAAATTAAAACTGCAGAAAACATAATTTGTCATTAGCCCAAGTCGGTAAGATTGATTAATTATGGTCCATTAAAGCCCAATCCAACAAACCAAAATCTGAAGACAACCCTAGTCTGACCTCTATATAAACACCCTCACCCCCCCCCCCCCCCCCCCCCCCTCAAACCCTAGCCGCCACATCCTCTAATTCCCATCAATTCGGATCCAAACCCTGCTGGACCCAAACCAGCCAGCCGACTTCCGCAGAGAACTGCCGCCCGTACGTCCAGATTTTGAAGAAGTGTTCAACACGAGAGTTGTAGTGTTCGGCGATACGGAACCATAAGCGCTGGATTCATCCCGATCGGAGTTTCGACCATCGAGAACCATCAGAAACAGTGACTGTTGCCCATACCTTCCTAAACTGCAAACTCTAAGTAATAAGTTTCGATCATAATTCTCATTTTGTTTTTAATGATAAAGTCTTGACTATTAAATTATATTCTACTAAATTTATATATTTTTGGATACTCACCATTTTCTTAGTTAGTAAATATTAAATATTAATTCTTGTCAAAACCGTTATCCATCTATGAATTATTTTAGATAATTTATTTCCTTCTTTTCAAATAAATTTTCACTTTTTGCTTTGTTTGTTGGATGTCAAAATTTAAAAACAAAACTATTATATATTCCTTAGATAAAAGAAAGTTGGATTCCTAAATAAACAAGTTTCGGTTATTTGATTTATTTATTTATAATTATTAAAGATATATAATAATAAATAAAAAAGGATCTGTGACATAAATTTTTAAATTGCTTTAGTTGTTTTCTTTCTTTTAATTGTCAAATTGTCTTACTTAATAGTATTATAATATCAAAGAATTAAACTAATTAAAGTTTAGAAGTTAAGACTAATAATCTATGAATATAATAAAAAAATAGGGAACTTTAGAAAATAAGAATATGTGAACTCAAACCTTATTAATTAGAGGTATGTTTATTTCTTAGGTTCGATTCTTGAGAAAGTAAGAGATGTAGATAACGGTCAAGAATTTACTACGTAAATAGGTGCGGGTTTCCTAGACTTTATAAAACTATTTTACTTTCGTATTGTTCATTCAACTGTTTATTTTTATTGCATTAGTTGGATTTATGCATGTTGTCTTCGAACCATTCGACTTGAGTAGACATAAATAAATT
This sequence comes from Carex rostrata, assembly GCA_964058875.1. Taxonomy (NCBI): domain Eukaryota; kingdom Viridiplantae; phylum Streptophyta; class Magnoliopsida; order Poales; family Cyperaceae; genus Carex; species Carex rostrata. The sequence goes on along the minus strand of CAXKVT010000014.1, from coordinate 911,092 downwards.
GCATGAAATGATAGGATTCATATATTGACCAATGGACTTGCATGAATAGGATGTGTTGAGCATGGCATGAACTGTGTGATTGAATAAATGTGTTTTGAAAACAAACGAATATGGTAATTGAACAGGGGCCAATATGCTTGCATATTGGGATGTATACATTGGGTTTAGTTTCGACTGGACCCCTCGTTAACGTGACTGTAGGCGAAAGCGGTCCTGTCACGGATGTGATTGTAGGCTGACGCGGCGGTCCCTTCACGGACGTGATCGTAGGCGCAAGCGGTCCTTTCACGGACGTGATTGCAGGCGGAAGCGGTCCTATCACGCCAAGACCTAGCGGCATATGAATTCACTGTCTAGTGAGGCAAACGAACAAGATTAACAGATTTTTCTTTAAATAAATGAAAGTAAATAAATGAAAGTAAATGAATGAAGTAACAATAGGATATGCATTGCATTGGAAGAAGCATACGCATTTTATTTATGTATTTTCATATTTGTGAATATAAGTAAAGGTTTTATAAGCTCTGGGCTGGAACTAAATCCCGCACTGAGAGAAGGTTTGATCTCTCACCCGTTCCACTTTTACGTGGGTTCCAGGTATGAAGAGGAATGATTCGAGCAAGGAAAAGAGTGAGACTAAGCGGGAAGGCTTGTGATTTATAAATTGCCACATGTTGTTTATTTTTATTTCCATGATTCAATAATTGATATATTGAGCAGGCATGGCAGCGCTTGTGTTACTAGCCATGTCTGCCATTATTGTTTGTTAAACTCGTTTGTTTATGGAATAAATGTGGCTTTATTTATACTGTTATTGATAATGTATTTGATGTGCACACGCCTTACGTATAAATACGTGGCGGGTTGTCTCGGGGTGTGACACCACTCCCCAAACCAAGCAAAGGATTGAAGTGGGGTTTCGGACACTTGTTGTTGGGTTTCGGGGTAACCAAAACCCGTTTAGGCTTAAGTTGCGGAATAACCGTAGAACAAAAATTTCTACGGCCAACTTAAGCTCAGGATTAAACGGGGTATGTCAGGAAACTTTCCAAGGCTGTCCACCTTCAGTATTCCTTTGGCATCAAAACCCAATTTAATTATTTTTACAGATCTACTCCATGATTGATTTCTAAAACTTTAATCTACTTATCAATTAAATAGATTAATATAACATATTTATACCTTGTTTACAAATCACAGTTGGAATGCAGACCGAGCGAGTAGAGCTACATCACGGGAATGATTCTCCTCGGAGCATCAGACGTCTGATGCCTCTATCGGTTATCCACCAGGACTAACCGGAGAGCGGTTTATTTCTTTTGCCAGAAATACTATAAATCGCGGTATTCTGCAAAAACACTATTCATGGGGAAAAGACGAAAACCCGTAAACACGAATTTTTAGCTACTCAGTTTCACAAATAAGCAAAACTGACATACCGCAAAATTTGGGAAAACACTATTCATCAATCCCGTAAATATACTTCATAACAACCCGCAAGATTATACGTCAACTACGTAAAACTTTCTTTTCTCAACCGAAACAGTATTTGGAAGAGAAACCGAGAAAGAGAGAAAATACCGATTCGTTTCGACACGAAATGATACGAGTGAATTAGTGATTTTCTCTCTACCCCTCCACCCTTATTTATAGGCATTTGTGGCGGTTGCCAAATTACCAAAATACCACATGAATAGTAAGGAGGTGTGAATAGTAAGGAGGTTTCAAAGTGAAAAGACCAAAATACCCTCGGTGGATAAGAATGATGACATGCCATGTGGATAAGGATGATGACATGTCATGTGGATAAGGATGACATGTAAAAAGACCAAAATGCCCTTGGCCCGAATTCATTTAACATCCATATAATTATTCTGAACAATTATATTTCTTGCGGTTGTTGTTTCGGTAACTTTTATACAACGTACCGTGTACGTTTATAAATTAACCGTTATTTTTGCTTGTCATCTTATATGACATTTATAATTTAATTATAACACGTATAATTAATTATAACCATCTTACTATTGATCATAACCAATTTATAATCAATCACAATAAGATTCTCCGATTAACTCCTATATGGTGTGACCCAATAGGATCTGTGTTATGTTGGTAAATAGAGTTAAAACTGTTTTAACTTCTATAATCATGGGTGGCATCTGGCAACACATCATGACCATCCAATTACACAGATGATGCTGTACTGTACAATATCACGATCCAGTAAACAATTTACTTGTGTCTGTTCTTCTGTCTCATAGCTATCAGATCAGTTTCAAGGTAGATGTGTGTCATCCTTGCTAACTGAATCTTTTCTTGATCTTGAGCAGATTATCAAATATAATTACTCTTGTAATTATACCGCTAGCAGATAATCTTACTCTATCAAGGGGCCCAGTGATGCTATAGCTCGTATAAAATACAAGGGACAAATAGTATTCTTGGTAAACTATCACTTCCTCAGCTAAGCTATACATATGGAAAAGCTACCGTTATGACTGCTTTTTACGGACAGCGTTAGATAACAATCACACATACATATTTCTCAGTTGGAACGATAAATACCTCATACGGTAGAACCTGACACTGAATGAAAACATAAATGACACGAACACAATTCTATTTAATGTTTCATTCGGGGTCTGTCAAATACCATGTTCGTAGAACATGTATCTATGTGATTAAAATGACATCTCGTGTCAGGTGATTTGTAAAACTTAACCATCTTTTAATCCACATACTAACCTTATCGCGGTAATTAGTGTTCCTGCTAATTACCTTGGTCAGTGACTTTTTAAGAGTATATATCATCTATATTATGAAGTTTCACAATTTCAGTCACGAACTCGAAATGATCCATAAATTCAATAATACTCAAGGCAACAAAGTGATATATAAATAAACATTCAATTCATGAACAAAGCTTTATGATAAATTATCGTATTATTGACTTCTAGATTATTACAAACTAACACTTGTTATCCTCCAACTCAAAGCGAGTGACACGTTGTGGTGAGGAGGTGTTGCTCATCTGTAAAGTAGAAGAAGATACTCATTAGTTTAGAACCCCTCGATCCATGATTGATACCCTAAGCACATGTCAATTTTCGTCAAGCCCCAAAGATGGGAGGAGAAGAATGTCCCATCGGGCGTGCCAGAATCTGTTGAGGCATTTTTGTCGGCCTGTTGTTTTGGTGTAGACCGGCGCGAACGTCTCTGCAGATACACTCCCTCCCTTGAGTAGGTGACGGGGAGGAAGCTTATTGTTTGATTGTGGGGATTCTTTTCCTTCCGACAGGCGCAAGCCCCTGCCATTAATTACCCTGGATAGTACCCAGGAAACTCCGATTAAGGGGCTAGACGAAATGACATGACTAAGGTAGGGTATCAGAAGTGCAATTAAGAAGAGAAGGTGATACTGAATCAGAGGGGTAGTACTGATTCAACCCTTGAGGAGCATACTAATGGTGTATGCCTTGGGTTTTCTATAACTTTTATTTGATTTGGATTTTGCCTAGGATTTTCTAGGGCTTTTGTTTGGGGTGCATGTTTCATGCAAGGGCTTTAGCTGAATATATATGTCATGGGTGACACCGGACTACCTGAGTGGGTGTCTATAACACTTCGACAGCCTACGGGTCGGACTGGCGCAGAGGGTTTAGACCAGGGCGTATCATGTGCCCATGGCATCTATAGGATTTTCCTTCCCTAGGGGTGCCTGTTTCATGCAAGGACTTTAGTTGAATTTATGTATTATTAGGGTGGCGTGGAAGCCTTTGAATTTGGGTGACGTGGAAGCCTTTGAATTTAGGTGGCATGGAAGCCTTTGGTTTGAATGGCATGGAAGCCTTTGCATTTGGATGGCGTGGAGACCTTTATATTTGGGTTGGCGTGAAAGCCTTTGGTTTTGGGTTGGCGTGAGAGCCTTTATTTGGAGTGACATGGAAGCCTTTGTATTTGAGTGGCGTGAAAGCCTTTATTTGGGTTGGCACGGAAGCCTTTGACTTGGGTTGGTGTGAAAGCCTTTGATTTTGGATTGGCGTGAAAACCTTTGGTTTTGGAGCGGCATTGAAGCCTTTGAATTTAGATGGTGTAGAAGTCCTTGGTTTGACTTTACTTTGGTGCATCGGGTTTATTCGTGTTTGGTTTATGGTTCGGCATGGTTCGGGTTTAAGCTTGATTTTGCTTGGATTGAATTTGAATTTGATTTTATTTGATTTTTGGTTGGGCTTGGATTTGACTTGGACTCGGTTGTGGTTCTTTGGTTCGCTTTGAATTTGTTGGCTTATTTGATTTATTCGGTCTGTTTCAAGTTTGGTTGCAGGTTTTGTGTTGGTTTGAGTTTTGTATTTAATATGGATTCAGCTTGGATTGAAGTAATCACGTTCATTTCAATTTTTGGGCTTATTTGGATCAAGTGTCTTGGATTCGATATGGACTCATATTTGAGTTTATTTTGGACTCGGTTTTGGGTGCTGATTTTGGGTTCAATCGGGTTTGCCTCGGATTTGAACTACTTGAGTCTTTGAATATACATTTGCCTCGGATTTATTTTCATGTATACCACTGTTATACAATAGTAGGTAATATGCGAATTCACTTGTCCAATTTGCACAGACTTCTTCCGTAATATTTTTTTTACCTCAAACAATCCTTTTTATGATCATTTTTTTATCCCTTCATTTACTTTGTCATATTTCTTTTTAAGATGCGCATTCCCCTTTTTATTTTCTTTTATGAAATTTCAACAGCATTTCGATTTCAATTTGATCTAATCGAATATAATTTTTCATATCTAATTAAGAGGGAATTTCAACAGCATTCCTGCCTCATTCGTACTCGTCATTAGTATGATTGTGGCATCCTACACGCACCGAGTGCTTCGGATCCTTTTTTTGTTGGTGCCCTACATGCACCGAGTGCTTCGAGCCCATTGAATCACCCCACCGGCACTCTACGCGCACCAAGTGCTTCGAGTCCGATGGTAGCGAGTGTTTGTGCAATTTTGCCCAACCGGCACCCTACGCGCACCGAGTGCTTCGGGTCCGAAAGTAGCGAGTGTTTGTGTGGTTTTGCCCAACCGGCACCCTACGTGCACCGAGTGCTTCCGGAAGTAGCGGTCAATTATTCCAAACGTGTCGTGACTTTTGTTTAGAATGTTTTCATAAAGATCTGAAAAAAAAAGTGAATAAAGGGGATCGCATATCAGGTATTCATTTCACCAACAATGCAAAACTGTACTCTTTTCTTTTACCTTTTCTTCTCTGCAACGGGGAAAACTGATATATATTCTTTCTTCTCAATTATCTCACTGTTAATTTCTTTCGTTGATCTCTCTCAATACCCAAAATTTATGTTATAAATTGAGTATATAGTTCCGGCTCCTCTCTCTGTCTCGTGGTGTCTCTTTAGATTTGAGTATATTTTGGACTCTATCCTCTGGTCTCCCCCGTCTATGTGTATATCCTTTGCTTGTCCTTTTATAGTGCAGGAGGAAGGCGCCTTTGTTGCCACAAATCATGCTACTGTTTCTTCAAATTAATATGGCCAATCATGTAACTTCTTAATTCTCAAATATCTTGCAATCACTATTATAACTCTATCATTATGTAGGATATATTGCACGGTACGTTACTACAGCAGTGGATATTTTCTTTTATTTTCTGGTATTGAATGTGGTGTATAATTGTCGTTACAATGACGATAGGCGTCATTAATGCCTTCAGATCTGATAGAGAATGATTTTATGATATAAATTTATATTTTGCGGCTTAGATATGTACTTCAATGATGTACACCGCCCCTCTTTTTATTTTATTTCAATGATTTGAACATCATACTTTCATGATATAATTTATATTTTATAACTCGGATATATATTTACATTTATGTCCCCTATTCTCTGTTTTTTTGGTTGACAGTATTAACTTGTGTAATCAATTACAACGGTGATAAATATTGTTAAAGTATGGATCTGGTTATCAAACCTTGTGAGCAATTCAAGCAGGGTTTGTCGCTCGTTTAAATTTTATTGATGTTGTCGTTTCTACAGGAAAAATCATAGTTAATGTCATTAATTTCAAAAAAGTGATTAAGGAAGCATCTGTCGCTCAGAGAATGATTTTGGCGAATGAGTGATCAATTTATTTTATTGACGGTAATAAGTGTTGTTAAGGACATCAAACTCAGCATTTGTTGTCAGAGCCGTTTTAGTACAGAGCTTAATGGGTTGAAGGCTTTTTGTTAACGGGCTAAAGATAATTATAGAATTGGTAGATCATCATGATGCGACCCATGTATAAATGAACGTCTTGATCCGATCGAGATGGACTGATTTAGCACCCTGAAAGGCTTTGATCGATTTAATGATTACTCTCCCCCTTAAACATTTTTTTTTTATTTCATTTCATTTTGTTATTATTATTACTTATTTTTGTACACATTTTTTTTTTACTAATAAAGGTATGTCAATCGGTGGCAGTTTTGTGTGTGTGTGTATATATATATATACTAGTATCATACCCGTGCGTTGCAACAGAGACATATTATAAGAAACTAATATATCAATGAAAATAATAATTATCTAAAAATTAAAACACATGTTAATAGAAAATTTATATGATTATGTATTTTTAATTAACTTTAATCGTGATCTCTGATAACAATTTGATGATGTGATGATTTTTTATTTTTAAGTACCAATGATATCAAATAATAGTTCGATTCGAATCTAATATCAAATATCATACAACAATTCAATATCAACATATAATATGATATCAAAAAACATAAATAAAAAGTATTATCGTGTGTATGTATAGGATACACACACACACACATATTATAAGAAAAATATATATTTACACACACGTTCCAATTTATATTATTCTTTGTTTCCAATTTAGAACACACACACACACATTGATATATTCTATATCGGAAATATATTCTAAATTGCCCACACCAATATGTATAGAAACAAAGAAAGAGAAATAAGGAAATAAAAAAATGATTTCCATTGTGATCCGTATAGAAACGAAGAAGTAAGAAAACAATAAATAAGAAAATGGAAGGTGGAGTCTTCTCAATTGAAGAGGAGAAATATGGAAAAAAAAAATAAGGAAACAGATAAATATATCGCTAAATTTCAGAATTTATTCAATTTTAATTGTAACGTATCGTGTGACAGCATATGTGGTGGGTATGTTTTTAACTAAATTTAGACTTCTATACATAAAACAGATGCATTTAATTAAAAGAAGACAAAATATGTAATTGGAGAGCTGAGATCAAATCCGAAGTTTCATCTCTCAATCGTAGCCGTTGACGGATCGGACATCCAACGTGCTTAATAATAGAATAGAGATATATATAGAGTTAGGCTGGGGGTGCTATGGATAGCATAGTGGCCTCTATGCTACGGCTCAATATTCGAGTTTTCAAAATCCAAACGGTCGATCCGAACCGTTCATCTTATTCTTCATATTAATATCTGCTTGGAGACCAAATTTTACATTTTTCTGAATTTTTTTACTATTTATTAAGTATTTTACAAAATTGTTGATCCAACGGTGGCTGCACAAAACAGTAAAACCGTTGGATTAGCGATTTTCAAAGTGGCTTAATAAATAGTAAAAAAATTCAGAAAATTATAAAATTTGGTCTCTAAGCAGATATTAATATGGAGAATAAGATGAACGGTTCGGATCGACCGTTTGGATTTTGAAAACTCGAATATTAAGCCGTAGCATAGAGGCCACTATGCTATCCATAGCACCCCAGCCTAACTCTATATATATACATTTATTGTGTTGTACTGTTTTTAAGTAGAACAAATGTCATGACCGATCCATTTATGTTGAATTTGCATCATCATTTTATTTTGTCATATTTTTAGACTAAAACAGGTTGGTCTCTTTTTCATTCTCCAATTCCGTGTCGGATTGCTCCACCTCGCTATCCGAAAACAAGGCTTGCATTGCTTTGGCTTTTTTCTTTTTGTACCCGTCATATTTTTGCCTTGATTTTCGGTCTTGATGCATTTCACCATCCGTATTCTTCAATTGTGGGAATAGCTTGAAACATGTTTGGATGGTATGCCCCTCTCTATGACAAGCAAAACACATTACCCTTTTGTTTTTCTCTTCTCGTTCCTTGTTGTATTTTCTTTCAAAATCAAGAATCCCTTGTAACATTTTGGATAAGAGGAGGGCATCTTTGGATGATTCATGATCAATTTTGTTTATAAGTTGATCATTTGAGAGACGAGTGTTTGAGGAGCTAGGAAACTTACGGTTTTGTATCGGGATGGCTACAGTCTTTGACTTTGAATTTTGTTTTAGCTCTCCGGATTGTCGTAGTTTCTCTTCAAAGCTCCAGAAGTGTGCGTAGAGGTCATCCGATGTGAATGAGTCATGCGTTCCTTGGATTGCTCCAAGAGCACTCACCAATCTGGACCATCTATCTCTCATGAGCATCACCCTCAATAGCTTTCCTACAAGTTTATTGTTAGAAAGCGGTTCTCCTAATTCAGTAAATTCATTTTGGATATGAATAAGTCTAGTATACATATCATCTATGCTTTCACCATCTTCAACCTTAAAGGTTTCAAATTTGGCTTCTAGACCGGTTATCTTGGTTCATTTAATTTGAGTATTTCCCTTGTACCGGTTTACAAGAGCATCCCACATTTCTTTTGCACTTGAGGCACTACCAAAGAGTGAGGCTACCGATTCACTAACCAAGTTAAATATGGCATTGGTTGCAAGATCATTTTCTTTCTTGGTTTGTTTGGAATTGGGAGTCTCAACTTTAATATCGGTTGTACTATCGGTAGTAATGGCAGTAAATGTTAGCGTGTAACCCTTTTCAACCACATTTCATACCTCAAGGATGTTCAAGTAGTTAATCATAGTTTTCTTCCAATACATGAAATTTTTGGTTGTAGTACCAAAAATTAGGGGTTCCTTCACGGATCTATAGGGTGCCATTCGTCAAGTTGATCTAACTCCAATTAAGTGTGACTTAATTCGAGTAACTTGCTATGATACCACTTTGTTATACTAAATGCACCTCTAATTGAATAAAAACTGAAATTAATGGTAGTAGAAAGTAAATAGATGAGATTAGAGAAATTTGACACGCGGGATGTTAACGGAGTTCGACAAAGCAAAGGCCTACGTCTTCGGGTCTTCGCAATCTCAAGTGGTGAGCCTTTCTATGACCTAATACGAAAGGATTACAACTTGTGAACCGTTGAGCCCTTACACACCAAGCGGAAAATCAAACGACCAACTCAAAGAGATGAGAACAAGGTCTCTTAGTTCAAGCTACTCGAGAGAAACACTCAATAGATCACTCTAATCTAATCTAACTCAAGATTAATGAAGTAGGTTTGAGGTTGTTTGACGGATTTTGAAGTTTTAAGCTCTCAGAAAATCACTTTTTAGAAGTTTAGGGTCGGCTAAGATTATTTGGGAAGAAAGCCTAAAGCCCTATTTGTAGAAACAGCTCAAAAATGAGCTAAATGAGCTAAAACGTTACCAACGTTTTAGTTCAAAATGCGATTTAGGGTTTCAATTTTCTGACAGCTCAGCTTATCGATCAAAAACATTATAACGATTTTATAATGTTTCTATATCGGTTTGCACTGTAAAATTTTTGATAAAAAATAGGAATTTCTGAAGCTCAGAATTAATTAAAACGTTACAACGTTTTTATAAATGTTATAACGTTTGTGACTCGATTTTGAATTTGATACAACTGTATTTAACGTTCTTGTCACACCCCGGGACAACCCGCCACTTATTTTTACCTAAGGCGTATTCACATCACATACATTATCAATAACAATATAAATAAGCCACATTTATTTCATAGTCAAACGAATTTAACAAACGATCATAGCAGACATGGCTAGTAACACAAGCTCTACCATGCCTGCTCAATATATCAATTATTGAATCATGGAAATAAAAATAAACGACATGTGACAATTTATAAATCATAAGCCTTCCCGCTTAGTCTCACTCTTGTCCTTGCCCGAATCCTTTCTCTTCGTACCTGGAACCCATGTAAAAGTGGAACGGGTGAGAGATCGAACCTTCTCTCAGTGCGGGATTTAGTTCCAGCCCAGAGCTTATAAAACCTTTACTCATATTCACAAATATGAAAAATACATAAATAAAATGTGTATGCTTCTTCTAATGCAATGCATATCTTATCATTACTTACTTCATTCATTTACTTTCAAAAAATCTGTTAATCTTGTTCGTTTGCCTCACTAGACGGTGAATTCATATGCCGCTAGGTCTTGGCGTGATAGGACCACTTTCGCCTGCAATCACGTCCGTGAAAGGACTGCTTGCGCCTACGATCACGTCCGTGAAGGGACCGCGTCAGCCTACAATCACATCCGTGACAGGACCGCTTTCGCCTACAGTCATGTTAACGAGGGGTCCAGTCGAAACTAAACCCAATGTATACATCCCAATATGCAAGCATATTGGCCCATGTTCAATTACCATATTTGTTCTTTTTCAAAAACACATTTATTCAATCACACAGTTCATGCCATGCTCAACACATTCTATTCATGCAAGTCCATCAGTCAATATATGAATCCTATCATTTCATGCAAGTTATTTGTGTCTACTCAAGTCATACGAATGGTTCGACAACAACATGCATAAATCCAAATAATGCAATAATAATAAACAATTGAATGACAATAGGAAAGTAAGATAGTTTTATAAAGTCTAGGAAACCCGCACCTGTTATCGTAGTAATTTTTTATTCATTCTTCCACTCTTCTAACACTTCGGGATTCAAACCTAAATTACGTAAGCATAACTCTAATTAATATCGCTTGACAACATTTGTCTATAATACTTAATATGCTTTAGTCATTTACAACTTAATTACTTGAAAATCCGTTTAAGAATCAAAAGTAAAAAAGGTAAATAAAGACTTGAACATATATATATAGATTGTAACCTAATTTATTATCTAAAGAAGAACTGAAAATAAAATCAAAGGTTGGTTGGAAATCAAAAAGAAATAGTATATAATGAGCCATAATTTTATTTACGAAGTTCTTGAAAATATAGCTATTTAGTAATTGAAATTCTTATCCTCATAGTTGAAAATAATTATAGTAATTAGTGAAGATTATTATAGTTATCTAAATAAAGATTCAGAAGTGAATGAATGAGGCCGTAAAGAATAAAGATAAAATATATAAGATCTAGAATAGATGTTTATAAACGTTTGATACAAAAATAAACATACTATATGACATTACTTAAAAAGTTCAATAATATCAAGAAAAATAATAAAGTGAAGATATGATTCCATGTAAAACAGAAAAATGAAAACCAATGTAACGTCAATTTATAACATTGTTAACTAACTACTATATAATACTAGTTTATTATTTAATAAATTCATCCGAACAAGTAATCACCATCCAGTGGTTAAATAACTAATTTTTTTAATTGGAGTTACCTTGAGAGTAAGGCACGTGCAAGAAAAGATAAGGGCGTGACGCATGGGTCATAGTGGCTGCCGGGTGATCGTCTGCCTTGGTAGTAGCTGGTGGTGTAAAGGGATGAAGGGGTGGGGTGAGGGGCGGTGCGCGGCATGCAGCGGTGGCAGCTGTCCTGATGGCTCCTTGTGCGCCTTGGATAGTTGCAGTTTTAGAGGGAGGAGGAAGAGAGAAAAGAGAGTTGATGGCTGCTAGGGTTATTATAAGCAAGACCGGGAGGACATGAGCTTTTATATATGGTAGTAGGCTGCTAGTTGGCGAATTAATGAAAAGGGAAAGTCACGTAGAAATAAAAGAGGAAATACCAAAATTTAAGGCCATAGATATTGGTGATTATATTGATTGATGGATGATGATTATATATTTTGCTGCTATCTTCTCTTTTTTTTTTTTTTTTTGATCGATGGTGCTTATATTGCATGAGTTAGATATATAGGTCATAGATCGTATAGTAAGTATATTACACGAAATTGATATGAGCAAAAGTTGAATACATGTATCTATGACTTGGATGTTTCAAACATGGAAAAACTCAAACTATAAAAGTCTGTAGCTAGGGATCGTACTTAGATTTATATATCTATTTAATTCATTCAATTGATCAACATGATTATGAGAAATTTAAGATTAAAATATTCAGAGTCATCTGTCATTATTTTCTGAATAGTCTAACATATAGAATTTTGTAAAATCATATAACATTAAATTTACAGATCTTTATGTTAGTTTTCTAATATTAGTTTATTACGTTCTTTATTCTTTGTATCTTATGCTTGATCATATATATAAAGTATAAATATTATTTGTTCTATACTTTTATATCGATAAATAAATAATAAATTAAAAGTTGACGTAACGAGGTGTTACAGTTCTGACATTCCTGAAACGTTACAATGTTTTATAAAACATTTTAAAGTTTTAAATTGATTATGTACAGCTGTGCTTCTGCAGTTCTGATAGTCTAAAATGTTATACCATTTTTATAAACGTTACCAACGTTTTGGATTCCATCTGCGTTTGATCAAGTTGTGCTGAAAACGTTACAACATTTTACCAACGTTTTAGTAACGTTTGTCCCTGTTTAAACAGCCTCAAACTTACTTTATCAAGCTTCTGATTTTACAATTTGTGTTTTTGATAAGAGTCTTCATGATTTCTTCAGTCCAAGTATTCCAAAATGCAATTCCATTTGACTTGAACCTACATATCTTTCAAAAAAAGAAAAAATTGTAAAATTCAATAATTGTATGTTTATGCAAATTAGTTAAATAGACAAAAAAGATTATTGTATGAACAACAATTGGTTGATTGTGTTTAGTAGGTTGATTGTTGATTTCTCAGTTGTAATATTGGATTACAACAAAGAAGAGGTAGTAGATTAAGTGTTTAGAAGATGGGCTTTTAGGAAATCAGACATTCTATCATTCAAACTTGTTTAATATAGGTTCTGGTTATTATAATAATAGCTCATGGTCTGTCACCAACCGTGTGCTATTGCTAATACCTGTCAATGTTTGGTCACTCAATAGCATGTGACTCTGTCACCATCCGCACACATTTTGGGGTAAACCGTACAAGATCTGGTTACAACTCCAGTCGGAATCGCACACGGTTTGGCCAGAACCGTACACGCCCTATACTGGTATCTCTGCGATCTGAGAGCTGCTAATCCTATTCTAGTGCTGATCTCTAGGTTAGACTCACAACACCCTAATTGAGCAAATACCATTTGAGTACTTTGTAAGGCTCAGCAGCATTACGATTAATGATAAGTCCCAATTACTAATATCTTACGATGTCAATAATCAAGATTACCCCACTACTAGTTACGGAATGCGATATTCGTCTGCTAAACTATATCCTAATAGGTTCCTTAACTGAGGTTCGAATATAAGGGATCAACTGGTCAGTCTATTCTATTTGTACTTAGGATAACTTATGTTCGTTGGATATTGGTTAACCCCAATTATGTATGAAAGGATTGTACACTCCATTCATACGAGGTCGCTTTAATCACACAATAAACAAGATCATAAGGCATAAAATCTCAGTAAGAATTCAGATCATAGTGTAAAGATAATTATAATTGAACAACTAGATTAAACTCATAAGAATTCAAGATTACATGTCTTCACCCTAGAATAGGGTTGCTTAGCCGTTCATGGCGGGTTCAACAACAAAAGAAACAAGATACATAAAGAAAGAGAGCAGTTAAGAGAGATGGAAGGAGAACACCTATGTTACCCATTTATCTCATGCACGCCGTCTTTACGTCTTGTTCCTTCCTCCTCTTCTAGTAGAGACCTTGCTATTCCGTGATGATTTTCTTATGCATAGCCTCCACTAGAGTGAAACCCTAGTTCTAAGTGTTCTCAAATATGTATTATGTTCTGTGTTATGTCTAGAGTGAAGGCCTCTTCTTTCCCAGGTGTCCATTTGCTTAAATAGGCCTTGATTGGGAAGTTAGATTCATAATTGTTGTTTTGGCAGTTTCTGCGTGCGGATGCCGGAATAGCATGCGGTTTGGCTGAGATCCGCACGGGCGGCATAACCGCCTGCGATAGCGCCGTGCGGATTGTCTGAGATCCGTGCGGTAGCATTCCTGGATAGCATGCGGATGAAGGCATCCGTGCGCCTGAGGCTGAGGTGTCATAATTGCTTGTTTTATGCCTGTTTTTGATCCAAAATCATTGAAAATCTGCAATTCTCTAAAATCAAGTGAAATAACAAAAAGGAATCTGATTCTCTAAAAAATAAGCAATTGTAACTCGATAAATGGCAATAACATAGGCTAAGTGATAGGAAAAATCATAACAAATTTGACCCCTATCAGGAGGCGTAGGCCGCTGTGGGGGGTGGGGTAAAGAGGCGGAGTCGCAACTTAGGTTTCTTTTTTTAAGCTAATGCGATAGAGAGGAGACAGGAATTTTTTTTCTAACGGAACCAAAAGAGCGCTCCGTAACCACTTATGTTGATGATCATACTTAGAGCAGTTCAGACGGCTCCCAGACCTGGAATGCAGTTTGTTAAAATGCTGCTGGCAGCAAACTAGCCATACTCTATATATATTAACATTCTGGAAGAATATATATATACAATTTGACTACGGTGTTATGGGTTGCATAGAGGGTGATGGTGCTACGGCTCAATATTCAAGTTTTCAAAATCCTAACGGTCGATTCGAACTGTTCATCTTGTTCTCCATATTAATATGTGTTTGGAGACCAAATTTTACATTTTTTGGAAAAAAATTACTATTTTTTTAGATAGGTAAAAAATCACTTGATCTAAAAAATTCTGCACCATTCAGATATTTGATTTTCTACCTATCTAAAAAAATAGTAAAAAATTTCCAAAAAATGTAAAATTTGGTCTCCAAACTGTTAGTTTGTAATAATCTAGAAGTCAATAATATGATAATTTATCATAAAGCTTTGTTCATGAATTGGATGATTAATATCATTTTGTTGCCTTGAGTATTATTGAATTTATGGATCATTTCGAGTTCATGACTGAAATTGTGAAACTCCATAATATAGATGATATATACTCTTAATCTTAAAAGGTCACTAACCAAGGTAATTAGCAGGAACACTAATTACCGCTATAAGGTTAGTATGTGGATTAAAAGATGATTAAGTTTTACAAACCACCTGACACGAGATGTCATTTTAATCACATAGATACATGTTCTAGGAACATGGTATTTGACAGACCCCGAATGAAACATTAAATAGAATTGTGTTCGTGTCATTAATGTTTTTCATTCAGTGTCACGTTCTAAAGTATGAGGTATTTATCGTTCCCACTAAGAAATATGTATGTGTGATTGCTATCTACCGCTGTCCGTAAAAAGCAGTCATAACGGTAGCTTTTCCATATGTATAGCTTAGCTGAGGAAGTGATAGTTTACCAAGAATACTATTTGTCCCTCGTATCTCTATACGAGCTATAGCATCACTGGGCCCCTTGATAGAGTAAGATTATCTGCTAGCGGTATAATTACAAGAGTAATTATATTTGATAATCTGCTCAAGATCAAGAAAAGATTAAGTTAGCAAGGATGACACACATCTACCTTGAAACTAATCTGATAGCTATGAGACAGAAGAACAGACACAAGTAAATTGTTTACTGGATCGTGATATTGTACAGTACAGCATCATCTGTGTAATTGGATGGTCATGATGTGTTGCCAGACGCCACCCATGATTATAGAAGTTAAAACGGTTTTAACTCTATTTACCAACATAACACAGATCCTATTGGGTCACACCATATAGGAGTTAATCGGAGAATCTTATTTTGATTGATTATAAATTGGTTATGATCAATGATAAGATGGTTATAATTAATTATACATGTTATAATTAAATTATAAATGTTATGTAAAAATAACAATTAAAAACATTGGTTAATTTATAAACGTGTATGACACGTTGTATAAAAGTTAACCGGTTAATTTATAAATGTGCAGGACACATTGTATAAATTATCGAAACAACAACCGCAAGAAAAATATATATAATTATTCAGAATAATTATACGAATATTATTTGTGTTCGGGCCGAGGGCATTCGGATCTTTTCAGATTCGTTCTTATCCGCATGACATGTCATCGATCCTATCCAGATGACACGTCATCGACACCGAAACAAATAACCGAAAGAAAAATATATATATAATTGTTCAGAATAATTATACGAATATTATTTGTGTTCGGGCCGAGGGCATTCGGGTCTTTTCAGATTCGACCTTATCCGCATGACACGTCATTGATCCTATCCAGATGACATGTTATCAATCCTATCCACAAGGGCAAAATGGTCATTTCACACCTATGCCACCTTGCATGTGTAGAAGCATGAAGAAGAATGTGGAAGGGTGTGGAAGGGGTATTTTGGTAATTCACATATAAAAGGATGAGGTGTCAATGGCATATCTTGTAAATAGGCCGAACTTGGAGGGCATTTTGGTCTTTTGCAACCGAATCTAAACACTATAAATAGGGGTGGAGGGGTAGAGAGAAAAGATATATATATGCACATTCACATGTATCTTTTCGTGCAGAAACGAATCGGTATTTTCTCTCTTTCTCGGTTTCTCTCCCAAATAGTGTTTCGGTTGAGAAAAGAAAGTTATACATAGTTGACGTATAATCTTGCGGGTTGTTGTGGAGAATATTTACGGGATTGATGAATAGTGTTTTACCAAATTTCGCGGTATGTCAGTTTTGCATATTGATGAAACTGAGCAACCGAAAATTCGTGTTTACGGGTTTTCGTCTTTTTCCTCGTGAATAGTGTTTTTGCATAATTCCGCAGTTTATGGTATTTCTGGCAGAAGAAACAAACCGCTCTCTGGTTAGTCCTGGTGGATAACCGATAGAGGTATCACACGTGTGATACTCCGAGTCGATTCCTTCCCTGGTGAGGCTCTACTCGCTCGGTCTGCATTCCAACTGTGATTTGGAAACAAGGTATAAATATGCTATATTAATCTATTTAATTGGTAAGTAGATTAAAGTTTTAGAAATCAATCATGGAGTAGATCTGTAAAAGGATTAAATTGGGTTTTGATGCCAAAGGAATACTGAAGGTGGACCGCCTTGGAAAGTTTCCTGACATACCCCGTTTAATCCTGAGCTTAAGTTGGCCGTAAAAATTTTTGTTCTACGGTCATTCTGCGCCTTAAGCCTAAAAGGGGTTTTGGTTAGCACTTCGCAAAACCCAACAGTGGTATCAGAGCACAAGGCTCTCCCGCTGATTGATTTTCTAAAAGTTATAACTTATGCAAATTAAGTGCATATACCGCATATCAGTTTAATTTTTACATTTGCAGCTTAAGTCCAAAACCGATTAGAAATGAGATTTTCTTGGATCGGTTCTACCGACTAAGAAAGTTAAATTAGATTTAAGTTTTATTTATGCTTTCTTATGAAATGTAAACTTTTACATTTCTTGGATCGGTTTTCCGACCGAGAAAGATAAAATAGGATTTTATGCTTTCTTTATGTTTTCGTTTTCAAAACTTTCAACTGCATTTGAGTATATCTAAGAATGTGATGAAGCAATAAAGTACCCAAGTAAGAACTGCTAATCTCCACCCGTAAACGACAAGGTTAATGACAAGAAAAGTCTCGACTTTTCGTCTAACCCTCGTTTACGTGTCCTGATAGCTGGCCCAAAGGGGACTTTGTCACGTTACCAAATTACTCTATGCTTTTGAAATGGCAAAATTTAGTGTAAGTTTTTCGCCTTTTCGAAAACCTTCGGATAAGTAAAGTTCATCGAAGAATGTGATGAAGCAATAAAGTACCTGAGTAAGAGCTGTCATTTCCACACAAGAAAGAGATGGTTCTGTCTAGGAAAGATTGAGTCTAAGCGGTCCTCGTGACCCCAATCTTTCCTGGGAGCCCCTTTCACGTGTCCTAATGGCTGGCCCAAAAGGAACTTTGTCACGTTACCAAATTGCTTTATGGACCGAAAAGAATATCTGATTTTAAAACATATAAATTGTTTATGTGCTTTAAATGGTATAAATAAGAACTGAGCATAGCTGCAAAATAAAGAATTGGTAACTGATAGATTATATACCCGACTTGGTCCCGTATATAAGTAAATTAGATTTACAGCTTAGAGTAAATTAGATTTACTGCTTTAAAATGAAAATGGGTAAAACTAGATTTACTGTCTTTCCAAGGAACCGTGAAAGAAAACTTTCTTTGAAGAAAAATATGAATGTGAGATCACATTTGACATTGTTTCTTTCTGACTTCCTTTCCACGACTGCTTGTTGAAGCATATGAAAGAGGTCTTTTAGGAAAATGTAAATGGGATCATATTCACTATTCTTTCTGTCTGACTTCCTTTCCACGACTGCTTAGTGAAGCATATGAAAGAGGTCTTTGAGGAAGATAGGAATTGGATCACAATCGATATTTTTCTGACAAGCAACTTTCACGTGTCCGTAACGCTTGTTGTACCCTAAAATATTGCCAATTGAATATTGGTAATAATTTTAATGCTTGGAAAGAAGCCAAATGATTTAAAGCCTTCCCAAGACAAAGGGAAATGACATATTAAAATTCATGGTAATATTCTACATTTAAAACCATGAATTTTGATATAAGGTTCAGATTCTAACTCTAAATGGTCAAGGAGTTATGAATTTTCAAAGTTTATGCTGATTTGGCAGCCTCTGATTGGTGCCACATGGCACAGGGTACCCATAGCAATAACCTTGAGCTTTCTGGGTACAAATCAGGAGCCGCAAACCTCCACCTTACATGTGGGACCCTTTGTGCAGCGAAACAAATCAATTTTCGCTGAAGTTGGAAGATAGGCAGACATGGAGCATGAGGATTAAACCCTGTACACCGCTCTGTCATTGAAATGTTGCATGGTGAACCAAGTTCACCCAAGGCCTGCACTTGAGTTTAAACTCAGGCGCTAAAGCGCCGCTGAACCCTTCAGCATACGTGAACTCGGTTCAATGAACCCAAGCGCCATCAAAGAAGCTGTCGGCGCCTCGGCCCACGTCAAACCAAGCTCAAACAAATCAAATAAAGAAATAGAGAGAGAGAGGATAGATGTCAGGGTCGCTGAAAGGTGGGACCCGAGCCCTGACACCTTCTTCTTCCTCCTCCGCGTCTCCTGAGCTCCAATTGGAGCTTGAAATTCATGGAAATTGAAAAGGGATTGAGCAGGTGCTCACCTAAACTTGAAAGAGGTTCCCTTCCTCTACTCCTTTCTATGTTCTCCCAAGCCTGAACAGTAATTACCCTCTCTAAACAAGGCCGAGAAGGAATGAAGGTGAGAAAATGGGATAGCCGATTAGAGGCAGCTCAAGCTTTGAAACTTGACCGAATGACACCAAATGCCAACACGATGGTATCCCAAGCACCAATTTGGAATAACAGAGCCCAATTTGGTGTAATTTTGAATCGGTACCACATAGGATCCGAGCAATGCTCTCCATGCCAACTTGGTTATCTGAGTGGTAAATTGAGCTTTAGAACATGATAAGGGACACTATACGATGCTCTCTGTCATCTTTGGATGCTATGAAACACAAGAATCAAGAAAAGCCCATGTTAAGCTATGAAACAGCTCGGGTGCACCCTAAACTAGCCGTTTGGCTACTCACAGCTCACCCTGGTCCCCAGGACACGTGCCTGGGGCACCTGAGGTCAGTCCAAGATAGAAGAATATTCTTCTTACACCCCAGGGGTCATGCAAATCAAGTTACACCTCTGAAGCCATGCAATCAAAGGCCATGATGCCATGCAGTGCCCTAATGGTCAATCCAAGGGCTCAAATGCATCCAACACACTCAAATGACATGTCAAAGCACAATTGGGTGATCCCCTACATAAAGCACACATGGAATGAAGCCAATCAGCCAGAGGCATTTGATCAAACACCTCTGGTCAAGATGAGACCACCTCAGCTGGGGCAATACAAAACCCTAGCTCCTAGCCTATAAAAAGGCACCTCAAATGAAGCTCAAAACAAAGAAGAACAGAAAAAGAACAGACAGACACAAGAAAAGAGATAGCTAGAGAAAGATACACGCAATCAAGCTCTAGATACACACAAACACACACTTTACATACACACAGTGGTGCACACACACACCATAGGCTTCCTCTGTGCTTAGCAAGCTTAATTCATAGGTAATTAAGTCTTGGATTCAATGTAAGGCCCCTAGGGGGCCATCTCATGTACTAATTTCATGAATAAAGTTTCTTTTTGCCATTTTTGATCTTCTTCTTGTTACTCTTTGCTCTATTTTGTGTTTCTGATCTGATAATCTCTCTTTAAAACATCAAAATAATATATACAAGCATTTAAAAATACAAAAATCATCATTCTTGTACAAATCTTTCATAAAAAAAACACATTTTAATACATTTTCTACTATTTTTCTCTCATCTTTTTCTTTTCTGCCTCCTTGGATCACTTTTGCAAATTAATTGAGGGCTAGGATGAGTGTAGTGAGCCAGCTGGCATCCTTGCTCATCTAATCCCTTGATTTCTTTGATTAAAAGTGATTAAAAAAGGAAAAAGTAACTTAAATCAAAAGATAATCACACAAGGGCTGTTTAAAGTGAGCAAGTAAGCATCCTTTGCAGTTCTCAACCCTAAGTCCACTTGAGAAAGGCCTACGTTGCTGTCAAATCCAAGGAAATAGTGAAATTATGCCCTTTTTAATGGTTAATTTCATTATCTTTGAGGATCTGATTGCAAATAGTGAAAAACGGAGGTCTAAAGTGTAAAAAGACAGCAACTGAGTTGCTCCATGTCATTTACATCTTTAAATCCATGAAGTTTTGATGATAATGCCTTTGAAACAAGTGTAAAAGTGCCAAAACATGGTTTTAAACAAAATCAGGGACTTCCCTGCATATTTCCAGGCACAGGCATGTTCAAAATATGTTTAAAATGATGATTTCAGGATTTTTAAACTCCTTGATCTTCTCTTTTTGTTACTGGTATGAAAACAGTGGCTTTAAGCCCTTGAAAACCTGTTCTGAACTAAACCAGACCTTTAATCATGCATAAAGCAATGGAAATGCCACTGGTACAATAGAATTCATTGAAATGTGTACAAATGACCTCTGCTGACAGATCAGCCATTTCAGAACAATGGAAGGACCAAATTGGAAAACAAACCTCACAGCTAAATAAAGCACTTCAAAATACACAAAATCGATATAAAGTTTGCATCATTTGGACATTCCTACAGAAAGTTATGAGGTTCCAAAGTTCATCTTTTAAAAATGAAAATTCTGTAAATTAAATTGACAAAATTACCTTCAATGCCCCTGACACTGATCAAGCCATTTGACTGAGTAAATGAGCTCAGAAAATTCTCAAATTTGGAATAAAAATCCTTGATATGTCTATATTTGAGTTCATGAAATAAAATTTATGACTTCTTTACAAAATTCAGGAGTAATTGGATCTGGAAATCTGGAAATATCATGTTCATATATCCTCTTCTTGATCAAAACCTGATCTAGCACAAATCAGTATTTCTGTGATGATCCAAATCCTTCTAAAAACATGTAAGAAACTCTCAAGAATACTCAATTTGGCTTTAAACCTTCTGTACCACTCATTGGTACCAATTCGGTACCGAAACCGAAGTCATGAAGCTCAAAACATGTCTAAAACTTCTCTAAGCCTCAAATTGGTATCCCTGATGTCTCCTATAACATCATACGATTCCAAATGACCAGTCAATTGAAAGAAAACCTAAAGAAATCGATAAAAATCGATCTAGAATCCAATCGGTACCGATAGGTACTGTAGATGCCTGTTCCGCCGCCTCCGATGGCCGTCGACAGCCGACAATGGCACCAATCGACTCCTGACCATCAAGGCGATCACAACCATGCCCTTGGCCGGCGCTGCCGTGACCTGGATCGGCCGGATTGAGTTTGTCAGGATGAACCCTAAAGCCTATAACCCCTTTGCACGATCCTCAAAGCAAGAAGCACAGATCTCAAAGCAATCTGTTTGATCAGTGAACCAAATTTAAATCAAATCCAACGGATCCTGACATTTGGGCCCCACATGTCATATGTTTAAATCAATTAAGAGATTAGCCCGAATCTCAAAGTTCAAATGAATGGTATCTGAGGCTTTGTGCATTAATTAAAGGCCCAGTGCACGTCTCAAAGGCCCAAAGCCCAAATCTTGATACTAAAACCCAAATCTTGAAGCCCACTTAACTAAATCATCTCTGCACTAATCTTGAAGCCCAATGATTTCAATCCAGTGACTTGTGCACATCTCAAAGGCCCAAAAGCCCAAATCTCAAAGCTCTGCACTGATCTTAAAGTCCACATATGACCAGAAGATCCTCTTTTGCATATAAACCCATCTGTTTTATTAAAATAAACAGAGAAGTCCCTGTAAATTTACATAAAGGCCCCTGCCAGCATAAAAACTTCCCAAATAAGCCCTTAAAGGCCCAAATTGCATTTCATACCTTGTCAAAAGCCCAAATCACAGCCTCAGGTCCCTGAAAATTTACAAACAAGTCCCTGGGAGTATAAAAATCTTCACAAATAAGCCCTTTCAAGTCCTTTTTGGCCATAACTTTCTCATACTAAGTCCAAATCAACTCAAACCAGTTCCAAATGAACCCAAATTCAATCTTCTTTAACTTTAAATAATATTTGGACATATTCAAATCTCAGTCGTAATCTGAAATGACCAAAATACCCCTCTCTCAAACACATCTTTATAAATAAAAGCATAAAAGTGACATCAAACGTTCCTTTTACATCAAAAATATATAAATGATATTCCTCATGAATATTCTCACATTTGAAATGTATAAAATCCATGTCTTCATGCATGCATCATGATAATTGACCAAAATATACTTCAAAATTAAATGAGAACTAAATACACGACCAAAACATATCATACATGAGTCCCTTTTTAGCCTCATTATTCAGTTCAATTTGAATAGGCGTACATCCCGGAATGCATGAGGTATTCAGTCTGACCCGAAAGGTCTTTTTGATGTAATTAACGGCGGGTGCTTGCACCTGTCGGGAGTAAAACGTCCTCACAATCGAAAACAATAAAACCTCCGACAACTGATCATGAACGTAGGTCGTCACAAGGGGTGAACCAGGAGGAGCGCAGAAAGAAATCCCGAGTGAATATTTTCCCCTGAGTTCAGCAACCTGCTCACATTCGAAGCAGCAGAGTACTGAGCCCAGCCGGGGGCATTGCCACTCACACCCACATGCAAAAAATACCGCACCGTTAGCTAACCTGACGCCGTGCAACTTTCTGCCACCTACAACGCTGACCAAGGTCAACATTACGAACTGAAAGAAATATACGTGACTCGGTCACATATATAGGTAAATCAGATTTACTGCTATCATATAAAAACGTATAGATTAGATTTACCGTTTTTATAAGAAACCATATAAACTACCTCTACAAGATAGACGGTAGCTAAAGTCAGTTACAAGAATTGACTGCTTAACAAAGCTAAGCGTATCAAAGAGGTACTGATAAGAACATAAACTAATGAAGATCACATTTCGTATTCAAGACTTCCTTTCC
Source organism: Carex rostrata (assembly GCA_964058875.1). NCBI lineage: Eukaryota > Viridiplantae > Streptophyta > Magnoliopsida > Poales > Cyperaceae > Carex > Carex rostrata. Next base: position 887,443 of record CAXKVT010000014.1, on the reverse strand, counting down.
ACGACTGCTTAATGAAGCATATGAAAGAGGTCGTTATAAAGATACGAATAGAATCACATTTAGTCATTCTTACATATGCTGAGAAAAGAAAGTAATGGGGATCACATTCGATATTTTAGATTTCCTTTCCACGACTGCTTAATGAAGCATATGAAAGAGGTCGCTATAAAGATACGAATAGAATCACATTAGTCGTTCTTTCTGACATAAGTTAAGAAAAGAAATGGAGATCACATTCGGTATTCAAGACTTTCTTTCCACAACTGCTTAATGAAGCATATGAAAGAAGTCGCTATAAAGATACGAATAGAATCACATTAGTCGTTCTTTCTGACATACCCCTTTGGAGATTGCTGGCACTGTTAAGCATAAACACCAACCCATTAAATATGAAGTAGTATGCCCTTCCCACTCTATCCTCCTCAAACCATTGTTCATTGGTTGATGGGTAAACTACTCAGTAGACATCGTCTTTTACCTTTGGTGGTCGAGAGTTATGTCCGACATATCAAACCAAATAGAGTGAGGTTACTTACCGATGATTTCCAAAACAGTTTTGGGCTCGGGGCAAAGTCTTCGTTAAATACACTGATGTTTTAACGAAACCAAGAATCACAAAGAGATGTGATTAGCAAGTTTGCTTACCTAAGATAACTAATAGCCATGATATGCATACACTGCCTTGGTTATTAGTGAAAATATGGATCTTGGTCCTACTACAAACGGGAATAAAACAAATTTGCAGTGGGAGTTTTATTATTGCAATAAAACATGACATGAATAAAGCTAAAATCTTTACTTTAAACGTTGTAGAAATATGGCTAAAGAAACGTCTTTCTCTTTACGCTCCCTACTCGAAAAGGTAGACATATGTGAGAAAAAGGAATATATCCTAAATACACCGGTCCCTGCTGAAATAGTAGAGAGCAGCTCTGTCAGTACTCACACGCTTCGTATGATAAGCAATGATGAGAAACTGGAGAAGCTTAACTGTCCGTGGAGCCACGAGTTGGCCACGGAAGTTATCCTGAACTCATTTGCTCCCAGCTATTCGGAGTTCATTGTGAACTCCCATAAGCAAGAGTTGGATAAGGGCTTGCAGGAGCCCCAAGGGATGCTGAGGATCACTGATAAAGACATCGAGAATAGCTCTCATGTCCTCATGATCCAAGAAGGTGGGAAGAAGATCAAGAAAGCAAAAGGGAAAAACGGCTATTAAGTACAAAGGCAAAGGGAAGTTGGTTCCGGGAACGAACTCTCCCAAGATAAATGTTTCTGCTAACTCTGACTGCTATTTTAGCAATAGCAAAGGTCACTGGAAGAGAAACTGCCTGGAGTATCTTGGAGATATGAAGTTTGAGAATGTCTCAAAAGTCTCAGTCTCAAGTATTTATGTTATTGAAATTAATGTTGCGACCTCTCTTAATGATTGGGTACTGGATACCGGATCATGTGCTCATATTTGCACGAATATGCACGCACTAAGAGGAAGTTACGCAATAAGGAAGTACAACTCCGAGTTGGAAACGGAGCACAAGTTGCAGCCGTTACAGTCGGTAGGATAGAATTGTACTTGCCTAGCGGGTTTATTCTGGAACTAGAAAATGTCTATTTTGTTCCTACCATTTCTAGAAATATCATATCAATCTCGTGTTAAGAGATGAATGGTTTCTCGTTTGTTATAAAGGACAATAGATGTTCTATTTATAAAAATGAGACATATTATGGATCATCTTACTTGTTAAATGATCTTTATATGCTAGAAATGGAAAATCCCGTGTTTAACATCAATAACAAAAGACTCAAAACGTTTCATGAAAGTATTGACTTACATGAGACATAAGTCTGAATCCTTTGACGAGTTCAAGGAATTTAAGACTAAAGTAGAAAATCAACTAAACAAAAGTATTAAGGCATTACGGTAGGACCGTGGAGGCGAATACTTGTGTTATGGTTTTCAAAACATACTTAAAGGAATGTGAGATAGTCTCACAACTCACACCTCTAGGAACACCGCAATGTTACAGTGTTGCCAAGAAAATGAAACAAACCATGCTGGACATGATTCGTTCCATGATGAGTAACGCCACCCTTCCCAAAATCATTTTGGGGACACGCACTAGATACTGCCGCACTAACGATAAATATGGTTTCATCCAAGTTAGTTGAAAAGACTCCATACGAGCTATGGTTTGGGAAATCCCAAATATGTCTTATCTTAAAAATGGGGTTGCGAAGTATTTGTCAAATGCCTGACGTCTGACAAACTTGGTCCCAAATCTGACAAGTGCTTTTTCGTAGGGTATCCTAAGGAAACGAAAGAATATTACTTCTATTACCAGTCCGAGAACAAATTAGTTGTTGCTCGTCATGGTATACTTTTGGAGAACGAGTTTCTTGCAAAAGAAAGTAGTGGGAGTAATGTAATACTTGAAGAAGTTCAAGATACATCACACAATATAATATCTGAAACAGATCAGATAATCCCACCACTTGATACTTCGGCTGGTGAGCATCTGGAAGAACCAAATCCACAAGTAGCTGTGGAAGAGGTTCTAGTCCTAAGCTCAAGTGCTTCAACGCAAGTTGAAGAAGAACTAAATCCGCACACTGTTGTGGATGAAGTTCAACAGCCCGAAGAACAAGTGCTACGTAGGTCAACAAGGATAGTCCATGCACCCGAGAGGTACATGGGACTGCACGAGATCTCAGTTTTTGACATTGAAGATCCTCTGACCTATGCGGAAGCAATGGATAGGCCTGACTCTGATAAATGGCTGGAGGCCATGAGATCCGAAATACAGTCCATGTATGACAACACGGTATGGAACCTAGTTGTACCACATGATGGGGTGAAACCCATAGCTAACAAGTGGGTTTTCGAAAGAAAAACAGACATGGATGACAATATGACTATTTACAAAGCACGGCTAGTAGCGAAAAGGTTTCAAACAAATTCTGGGAATTGATGAAACTTTTTCACCCGTGGCTATGTTTAAGTCAATTCGGATACTCCTAGCAATTGCCGCATTTCATGATGATGAAATATGGCAAATGGATGTCAAAACCGCTTTCTTAAATGAAAATTTAAGAAGAGGATGTGTACATGACATAGCCTACGGGTTTTGAAGATCCAGAGAATGCTGGGAATGTATGCAAGCTTCTTGAATCCATTTATGGATTGAAGCATGCATCACGGAGTTGGAATCTTTGATTTGGCGAAGAAGTCAAAAAGCTTGACTTCGTCAGATGCGAAGAAGAATCTTATGTGTACATAAAAACTAGTGGGAGTGCCATCGCCCTTTCTTAATCTTATATGTAGATGACATACTCTTAATAGGAAACGATATTCCTCTATTGCAATTAGCCAAGTCTTCATGAAAGAAGAGTTTTCTCGATGAAGGACTTGGGCGAGGATGTCTATATACTAGGCATAAAGATCTACCGAGGTAGATCAAAGAGACTTATAGGATTAAGTCAAAGCACGTACATTGACAAAGTGCTGAATCGGTTCAGCATGCAGGATTCTAAGAGAGGATTCCTGCCAATGAATCATGGTACACAACTTAGGAAGACTCAGTGTCTTTCGACAACTGATGAGCAAAGCACTATGAGTAGAGTACCATACGCTTCGGCTATTGGCTCTATCATATGCGCCATGTTGTGCACTCGCCCAGATGTCTCGTATGCTTTGAGTATGACGAGTAGATATCAGGCTAATCCAGGCATAAAGCACTGGAAAGCTGTAAAGAATATCATTAAGTTCTTGAGGAGAACTAAGGATATGTTTCTCGTCTACAACGTTATCACCTAATACGAAAGATCATAAACATCATAAGATGTTTATAATTGATTATAAAAGATATAATTAATATAAAGGTGATGTAAAGATAAGTAGAGTTGACACAGTCAGCAACACAGCTGATCCACTCACAAAATCTCTTCCTCAAGCCAAGCACTAGATGCTTAATGCTTCTATGAGTTTGGAACGCATAGAAGATTGGCTGTGAGATTTTCTCAGGATCTGCGAGATCTTAGAGAATATAGAGTTTTGTATATAAGTAGGGTCTACGATGATTGACTCCTAGCTTAAGTGGGAGATTGTTAGTTTGTAATAATCTAGAAGTCAATAATACGATAATTTATCATAAAGCTTTGTTCATGAATTGGATGATTAATATCATTTTGTTGCCTTGAGTATTATTGAATTTATGGATCATTTCGAGTTCATGACTGAAATTGTGAAACTCCATAATATAGATGATATATACTCTTAATCTTAAAAGGTCACTAACCAAGGTAATTAGCAGGAACACTAATTACCGCTATAAGGTTAGTATGTGGATTAAAAGATGGTTAAGTTTTACAAACCACCTGACACGAGATGTCATTTTAATCACATAGATACATGTTCTAGGAACATGGTATTTGACAGACCCCGAATGAAACATTAAATAGAATTGTGTTCGTGTCATTAATGTTTTTCATTCAGTGTCACGTTCTAAAGTATGAGGTATTTATCGTTCCCACTAAGAAATATGTATGTGTGATTGCTATCTACCGCTGTCCGTAAAAAGCAGTCATAACGGTAGCTTTTCCATATGTATAGCTTAGCTGAGGAAGTGATAGTTTACCAAGAATACTATTTGTCCCTCGTATCTCTATACGAGCTATAGCATCACTGGGCCCCTTGATAGAGTAAGATTATCTGCTAGCGGTATAATTACAAGAGTAATTATATTTGATAATCTGCTCAAGATCAAGAAAAGATTAAGTTAGCAAGGATGACACACATCTACCTTGAAACTAATCTGATAGCTATGAGACAGAAGAACAGACACAAGTAAATTGTTTACTGGATCGTGATATTGTACAGTACAGCATCATCTGTGTAATTGGATGGTCATGATGTGTTGCCAGACGCCACCCATGATTATAGAAGTTAAAACGGTTTTAACTCTATTTACCAACATAACACAGATCCTATTGGGTCACACCATATAGGAGTTAATCGGAGAATCTTATTTTGATTGATTATAAATTGGTTATGATCAATGATAAGATGGTTATAATTAATTATACATGTTATAATTAAATTATAAATGTTATGTAAAAATAACAATTAAAAACATTGGTTAATTTATAAACGTGTATGACACGTTGTATAAAAGTTAACCGGTTAATTTATAAATGTGCAGGACACATTGTATAAATTACCGAAACAACAACCGCAAGAAAAATATATATAATTATTCAGAATAATTATACGAATATTATTTGTGTTCGGGCCGAGGGCATTCGGATCTTTTCAGATTCGTCCTTATCCGCATGACATGTCATCGATCCTATCCAGATGACACGTCATCGACACCGAAACAAATAACCGAAAGAAAAAAATATATATAATTGTTCAGAATAATTATACGAATATTATTTGTGTTCGGGCCGAGGGCATTCGGGTCTTTTCAGATTCGACCTTATCCGCATGACACGTCATTGATCCTATCCAGATGACATGTCATCAATCCTATCCACAACGGCAAAATGGTCATTTCACACCTATGCCACCTTGCATGTGTAGAAGCATGGAGAAGAATGTGGAAGGGTGTGGAAGGGGTATTTTGGTCATTTCACATATAAAAGGATGAGGTGTCAATGGCATATCTTGTAAATAGGCCGAACTTGGAGGGCATTTTGGTCTTTTGCAACCGAATCTAAACACTATAAATAGGGGTGGAGGGGTAGAGAGAAAAGATATATATATGCACATTCACATGTATCTTTTCGTGCAGAAACGAATCGGTATTTTCTCTCTTTCTCGGTTTCTCTCCCAAATAGTGTTTCGGTTGAGAAAAGAAAGTTATACGTAGTTGACGTATAATCTTGCGGGTTGTTGTGGAGAATATTTACGGGATTGATGAATAGTATTTTATCGAATTTCACGGTATGTCAGTTTTGCATATTGATGAAACTGAGCAACCGAAAATTCGTGTTTACGGGTTTTCTTCTTTTTCCCCGTGAATAGTGTTTTTGCAGAATTCCGCGGTTTACGGTATTTCTGGCAGAAGAAACAAACCGCTCTCTGGTTAGTCCTGGTGGATAACCGATAGAGGTATCACACGTGTGATACTCCGAGTCGATTCCTTCCCTGGTGAGGCTCTACTCGCTCGGTCTGCATTCCAACTGTGATTTGGAAACAAGGTATAAATATGCTATATTAATCTATTTAATTGGTAAGTAGATTAAAGTTTTAGAAATCAATCATGGAGTAGATCTGTAAAAGGATTAAATTGGGTTTTGATGCCAAAGGAATACTGAAGGTGGACCGCCTTGGAAAGTTTCCTGACATACCCCGTTTAATCCTGAGCTTAAGTTGGCCGTAGAAATTTTTGTTCTACGGTCATTCCGCACCTTAAGCCTAAAAGGGGTTTTGGTTAGCACTGCGCAAAACCCAACACAAACACATATTAATATGGAGAACAAGATGAACGGTTTGGATCGACCGTTAAGATTTTAAAAACTCAAATATTGAGCCGTAGCACCGTAGCCCTCTATGCAACCCATAGCACCGTAGCCAAATCGTTTGGGCTACGAGATCTAAACCGTTCATCTTGTTCTCCATATTAATATGTGTTTGGAGATCAAATTTTACATTTTTATAAAAAAAATTTACTATTTTTTAAGATTTATTGAAAATCGTTGTTTTTTTATGGTTCAGATTTTTCTAAAAAACATCAGAAATTATAAGACATAGCATTGGAAAATATAAGTCAAAGCATTGTTTTTTTTAGTCAGTACCCAATTAGTTAATGAGTTTAAATCCGATTCGATATTTTTTTTCGTTTTTCTTGACAAAAATCCTAGGTCCGCCCCTGACAACAAGAGGAGGGTATTATCAGCTGTGCGCTTTAGGCACAATCCATTTTAGTAAATGCCAGCTGGTACTAAACCTAACATATATGTTGGATTTGTGCGATCGATGTTGTGCATTTTTGAAGTAATTTACCCAAATTGATTTAACAAATTGCTGGTCTGACACTTAATTAGATAAATGAAAATGAAGTACAATTTAGTGTACAATAAAAATAATAAAACGCCTTCAAAATTCAACGGCTGCAACTGCAATACATAGGTTCAAATATTGACGAAGGTGGCACCCTTCAATCAAAATATTGAAGACAGCCTTGCATTAGCATCTGCCCCGTACAAATTAATTTATCATCCAATTAAATTCCTTCCTGTAATAGCTAGCCTATTACATAACGTACGGCAGCCCAGCCCAGCCCATAAAGATTGTATTATTAAACTGGATAACTAAATGCAATTACATCGATCGCTAATTAAATAAATTTCATGTATTATTTTACCGCATGGACACGCAAACTAAATTGTATCAGCACATGCATACAATTAAAAATCTCATAGAATTAATGAATCTACCAATGCAATTCACAAGTAATGTATCCATGAAAATTTATCCCTCATGAGTATTTCAAAAAATTGTATGGGTGCGTAAACATCTTAATTTTACATGAGCACAAAAAATAGCTATCCATGCGAATACACTCATATAGATATTTATGATATCTTCTTCTCCAAACAAAATCTTGTAAACATGATACAACTTGTGTTATCATAAATGAAATTTGAGGGTTTAATTATATTGACTCTAAGAAAAAAAATTATGACAACATACAATTGCCACATATATAAAATAACGACATAGATAATAAACAGAGGGATCGAGAAGCAAATCAACAAATAAAATTAATTAAATTAAATACAGTACTCAATTGATCAATGGATTGATCGGCATAATAAATAAGTGTGTGTGTGTGTGTATATATATATATTTTTATTTATTTATGACAGTCATAGAGGCAATAACATTTGTTGCGTCGACATTGGCTGCGGCTGTAATTTTGTTGAGCACATTTTTGTTGGCACACTTGGGGAATGCAGTAGCGAAACCCTGGCCAAGTTATCTCGACATCACTACACTCACTTATTGTTGGTGTGGGACCTAATTAAATTTATTTTATTGCAAAAAAAAAAAAATTAATATATAGTTTCAACTAGCAAGCTATAATAATTGACAACATATATATGAAATGAAACTAATTAATTACGTACCGGAAAAAATGAAAACGAGAACAAGTAGAAAAACAATCTTCATTGTAATTGCTTGCTTTGCTCTATTAATTCAAAAAAATTTGTGAGTTTGAACAAATATTTATAGTGTTATCTGATGTTCTCTTTTTTCTAAATAAAGTTTTCCTGCTTTGTCACCTTTAATCTTTATATGCGCGCCTCCATAGAAATTAATGAATTGTCAGACCAATATATAATTATAAAACAACAAGTTAAATTTGACCATTTAATTATCTACTAAAAATAAAATTACTAAAATAATCCTGCAAATTCTAGTCCATTAATATATTTGAAAATTGTTGTTTCCAGATATTCCTCAAATTCTTATCTCCAAGAAAAAAAAGGTAGTTTTGTTCGAAATTTTTATTTAATATAAAAAAATATAAAATTTTCAAATATAAACGCGTTTTGAATAAAATTTCAAATCTGCCAATTCCGGTAAATAATTTATCGAAAATAAGCCCTATGTACGATAAATTATTCAACAAATTTGAAATCCTATTTCTGGTAAATAATTTATCAGAAATAGATTTTTTTTTTATTTTAATTAAATAGAAGATGTTATGATTTTTTTTATTAAAATATTAGAAATATTTTCATATTAAATTTAATAATAGATAAAATACTATATAATTGAATTTATTAGAAAGACCGCGACAAATAACCCATATCAGCATTTTTTCAGGCTAGATTTTTTGTAACTGTAAGAAAATTAAAATATTTATTTGAGAAAAGTTCTAGTGTACCCATGTAAACTTTTAAAATAGTCAATTTTTCCATGAAAACATCTTAATATCAAATATCCCCATAAAAATTTAATATCCTTTCTTTTATCCCCTTTAATTCACTAAATTTGTAATTTAGACAAATATACCCCTTCATTTTAAATGAAAATCTCCCTTTGAATGAGCAAAATTGAATAAAAGAGAAGAAAAAAGAAAAGGGAGACTTCATCTTCTTCATCTCTATGTTTAAAGTTTAAACTCCTTCATCTACTCCAGTTGTTTATGGTTAATTTGATTAAATAGGAAATTAAATGACAAAATAAGATATCAATTAACAGAGATTCGCACCTTTGATAGTGATGTGCAATCATAGACAAGTAACTAAACATAATACACGAATACTTACTTCGCCAATCACATCAGCTAACGTAAAATAGAAATATATCACATCCATGCAACAACCAAATAAATCAAAGATTGATAACATTTCATGAATCGAAATAACATAATAAAAGCAAAATAAAACATTGTTCTTCAATCATCACTCAACATGCAGACACAGCAAGCCATGCAGAGTGCTTATTCATTATTGAAATATGAATTCATGAAAAAGAAACCCCAAAAAGAAAAATCAAACTTAAGACATAAAACATAAAACATAATATTATAAACCTTAGTTAGGTGCTTCCAAAATCAAAAGCTTAGACCTTGTAAATAATCATTGCACTTTCCGATATTCGCTGATTGTTGTCATTTTCACAAATTCCAGCATTTTGCATCAAGTTATATAGTAAGTAGACAAGAGGAATTGGAGAAGAAAATAATTTCTATTCTGATTTGTACAATGAGCATATTTATAAGCGTATTGCATCAATCACTAGTCTATCCTAACTATGGTTTAGTCATTTAACTAGAGTAAGCACTATGTTGTTACCATCGCGGTTAGTTGAAACAAATTAAAAGGATCATTATGTTTGAGTTACGTCAAGAAGCCTCTTTGTTTGTTAAAAACTGGATCGGTCCAGTTATTTCATAGCAAGATCAATGAACGAGGAGTTTAGATGTGGAGATGAAGAAGATGAAGCATCTTTTTGCTTTTCTCTTCTCTTTTATTCAATTTTGCTCATTGAAAGGAAGATCTCCATTTGAAATAAAGCAGTATATTTGTCTAAATAACAAATTTAATGAACAAAAAGGGATAAAAGGAAGGATGTTAGATTTCTATGGGGATATTGGATATTAAAGTGTTTTCATGGAAAAATTGCCTATTTTAAAAGTTTACATGGGTATGTTGGTTTCAAAGGCACTAGAGGAGGGGTGAATAAAGCTTTGAGTCATACTCATCTCCGTCTCATTTGTTTCCCTTCCAACTTTGGGTTTTTCCTTCTCTTCAGACATTAATTTCATTAGGCCCAATAAGCCCAGACTCTATAACACCTTCTCCAAATCCGAACTGATCGAGTCAACTATCCCAACGGCTAACTCCAAATTGGCTATTGTCATTGCCGATTCTTACAGTCACTAAGAATCCATAATCATCTTTCCTCTGTTAGATTTCAGTTATTGATCTCGATTCAAAAGTCACTTCTGAATGAATAAGAAAATTATTGTGGTCCTTCTAATACATTCAAATTCTAAAATAAAGTTGATTTGACATTTCGACTCTGCCTGCCACTAATGAGTATTATTAACATGAGTACATATTTCTGTCTTTTGAAGCTAAATTGGTAAATTTTTATTTAGATTATTATATCCAGTAAATCAACAACACGTGATTAAAATTTTCTGAACATAATTGCTAGTCCATATCGTATCTCTTAACGTTCTAAGATATTTTTGTTTCCGTTGTCTGACTGTCTGATCAAAGCATCAAAAGAAAAGAGTCTATATGATATTAACAAAAATACATATAATTTATGAGGAGGGTTCAAATGCGTCAGTTTTTTGTGCCTCCACCATGCCTTTATTTTTAATTTCTAATAACTCAAATTTTAAATCATAAACGTCAAAATAAGACCGTTAAATGTGATCTATATTATTTTCTTTATGTTCTCATAAAAATTATTACATTTTGGTTTTGTTTATATGTGAATGAATAAGATGAAAAATCAATGTCTAGAAATTGTCCACATTAGTACGTTTATACAAACTCTTGATGACAACCAAAATAAAGTTGAAATGTCATAATTTTTTACACGTGAATATATAAAATGATGTAGATTATATCCAACAGTTTTATTTTGACTTTTAAGTTTTAAATTTTGAGTTATTAAAGTTTTTAAAAAATAGAGGCACGATAAAGACATAAAAAATGGAGGCATTTGAATCATCCTCATAATTTATATATATTTAGTTGGTAACATTAAGAAAATATGGAACCTTGAAAATAATTAAAAAAAAAAACATGTCTCTAAGAAATTACAAATTCAAGATTTTAAACTATCAAACATCTCACTTTCATATAATTTGTGAACAAATATTGTCTCTGTTGATTGGGTATGAGTTGTGCGGATCCGCGAGAAGCAGTTTTGACGGTTTTGAAAAAAATACAACTGTTCAATTTATAACGAATGTTTGGATGTCTGAATGAATTTAGTCCCACAAGTTTTGAGGTAAGAATAATAGAGAGTATATAAGTCCCACAGCGCAAAGTGGCAAGAATAAATGGATCCGGATTGATCTAAGTGGATCCGGATATATATTCGGATATTCAATCCGATTTCTGAATCTGGAAGGAATTCTTATAGTTAGCAATTTTCCAGATCGTGTATATACTTAATAAAAACGGGTTGATTAATACTTAATTTATATTTTATAATTAAATGGCTGCGTGTGTGTATGAAAATGGGCTATGATGAGCTATGAAGTAAGATTCTTGTTTTATTTCTTGCATATATTTCTGTTTTGAAGTTTAAATAATTTGATCTGAACCACTGAACATGACCTCCATATTAATTTAAATGAGGGTGTTCGGCAAGTTGGTTAGGCTTAAATTTTAAGCTCCACTAAGAAAGATGTGTTTGGCAAGATAAATTTAAAAAAGTGAGTCTTGAGCTTTCTTAAGGAGGCTCAATGCCTTGAGTCATGTAGAATGGTGGCTTAAAAATTGGGGCAAGCAGCAAGCTTAAGAAAGTGATTTTAAGCTTTGCAAAGGAGGAGCTCTAAGGAGGGTGCACCGAACATTACCAATGTGCTTAGAGATCAAATTTTATATTTTTTTGGAATTTTTTTACTATTTTTCGGATGGGTAGAAAATTACTGTTTTTAATGTATTATGGATCATTAAAAACAATGATTTAAAAAATTCTAAAAAAATAGTAATAAATTTCCAAAAAATGTAAAATTTGGTCTCCTTGCACATTTGAATATGTAGATCATATTGAGTAATTCGGATCTACTTTTTAAACTTTCAAAAGTAAAAAAATATGAGTATAAAGTAAAACAAGACTCTTACTTCACAACTCACCATATAGTCCAACTATATAGAGTAGAACTAGGGTGTTCTTAAGTTCACCATGGTGTTTGGTGAGCTTAACTCTAAAATCTATTATATTGGCTTTAAACAATTAATAAATTCAAACCGTTGAAACCTCATGAGTGATGAATTTACATGTAAATTGTTTAGAATTTTGAACTAATTTTGTATAAAATCAAGTGGTCAAAATTAGAAGGTTTAAAAATTAAAAAAAAAAAATACAGATTCGAGGGGATAATGCTGAAACCCAAAATTTACCGACATTTTTATTTTTACCCCATTAAAAAATTATTTTAATAATAATAACCAAAGTTTAGCAAAAGTTTTAAAAATACCCCTTCCGTGGAAATTTTCCACGGGCTGGAATTGAAATTCCCATTTTTTTTTTTTATAAAACAGAAAAAAAAAATTTGTATTGAAATATTAGAAATGTTGGATATATTTCTTTGAAAATAGATGGAATACAATATAATTTGATTTATTAGAAAGACTGTAACAAATAACCCGGATCAATATTTTTCAGGTCGGATTTTTCGCGGCTCTAAGAAAAATTAATATATTTCTGTATGTGTTATTGGAAAAAAAATAAAAATGCTTAGATTCTGAGTTATTGATCCCGGTTCAAAAGTCACTTCTATGTAATCTAGAAAATATTGTAATCCTTCTGGGACATTTAATTTATAAAAAGTTGTATCTATTTTGAGAATTCTTTTTGAATAATAATTATTAAATAACTTAAAGTTTTTGTTTTTTTCAAAAATAGATATAACTTTCCATAAATTAAATGTCCTAAAAAGATCACAATATTTTCTAGATTACATAGAAGTAACTTTTGAATCGGGATCAATAACTTAGAATCTAAGCATTTTTATTTTTTTTCCAATAACACATACAGAAATATATTAATTTTTCTTACAGCCGCGAAAAATCCGACCTGAAAAATATTGATCCGGGTTATTTGTTACAGCCTTTCTAATAAATCAAATTATATTGTATTCCATCTATTTTCAAAGAAATATATCCAATATTTCTAATATTTCAATACAAAAAAAAATTTTCTGTTTTATAAAAAAAAAAAAAAAATGGGAATTTCAATTCCAGCCCGTGGAAAATTTCGACGGGTGGGGTATTTTTAAAACTTTTGCTAAACTTTGGTTATTATTATTAAAATAATTTTTTAATGGGGTAAAAATAAAAATGTCCGTAAAATTTATATCAACGGTCAACATTTCATTTATATCCGAATTCAGTCAATTCACTATAATTCGGTCCAATTTTTTAAATCCAATCCGTTATTACCCCTTTTTATTTTATTTTTAAAGTAACTTGATTTTAAAGTTTCAAATAATATGAAATAATACAAATTTGTAACGAAATTCGTTTGTGAGGAGGAGATGTCATTTCTTCTACATATATATTAAAATTAACAAAGAAATAATGTAAATATAACATTTCTAACACATTAAAAATCTAACATATCTAAGTTTCTAACATATTTAAATTTACAAAATAAATCTAACATCTAATTTTCTTCAAGGTCTCGATCGGGTTCAACGAATAAACCAAGGGTGTTACATTCCGAAATTTTAAAACTTGATTAAATTGATAAATCGATCAATTGGCTTAAATAAAAAGTTTAATTAACTTAACGATCGTTCAGAAATTTTCTGACCGACTAAAACGAAACTAAAATTTCGTAATATAAATAATGTATGAAATTATGTATAATAAAATTTAGAGATTTAGAAATAAAATAAAATATACCACTAGGAATAAAATTATAATTATTTGGTAAATCAGAAACTTAGAAAATCCGTTAAAATTCCTTTTAATTGTTAGGAAAGAAGAAATTGATTTAATTAGATTCGTGTGAATAAATAAGTAATTGAATTTCAAATAAGAGTATAATTATACGAAATTATTCGTACGAGATAAATTATATAAAAGTTACCGATTTCGTTTATTTGAGAATTTTAAGAATTTGATTTGAGATGTATATATATAGACATAGATACTATCCGATATCGATTTATTCGAATTCTAAAATTGAATATATATAATTATATAAAAAGAGATCGAATTATTCGAATCTTAAATTGAGAGATAAATACACAATTTATATGTACAAATATAGTTACAAAGATATTATGAACTTTCGATTTGTATTTATGAAAGAAACGTAATTTAAACCAATTAAAATGAGACCATAATGAAATACTGAATTATTGGGACCATCCGATTAAATCTAACACGGATCTTAAACAAATTGATTGAGGCAAATTATATCTCTGAATTAATTGAACCATTGATTTTCCCTTCTACACGAATCTTAAAGCAATGGATTTAATTACCCCTCCCCACTCTCCTTTCTCTCTTTCCCTCTCTGTTGGCGAAGCCCCCCCCAAAACAGAACCCCCATCCCGCCCCCTTTTTCCTCTCTGTTGCGCCAAAGAAAGAAAAGGGACAGGGGCTCCGCCCCCTCCCGTCGCCGGCGAGCCGCGCCGCGCCCCAGCCCCATCTCCCTCTCCTCCTCTTCTCGGTCCGACCCACCTGACCCGCCATAACTTCTACGCCCAAAAACAGAGGCGCCGCCTCTCCCCTTGCGTCGCTGCCACGGCCACCACCGGCCGCCACCCCACCCTCTCCTCTCTCTCTCTGACCCGGGGCACTAATCTCTTGGATTCTTTGCAATTGCCGCTGATTTTTGCGAGCTTTCGAGAAACCCTAGAAATTAGGGTTATGGTGCTGAGCCATGCTGGTGTTGATTGGTGCTGCCTCGGTTCGATTGGTGCTATCCCGGTACTTGGAAGTGCCCATTGCATGAGGTGCTCGCTGATTTTAGACGACCGCAAGGCGAGGCGAAACCCTCGGAACCGATCACTTTCTTCCGACATTTTCTCTTTCGGTTAATTTCTAAAATTCGTGATTTGTGTGTCTTGATGAATCGATTAATGTCGTAGAACTTGAATTGGCTAATTATCGAGTTTGGTTGTTGATTTTCCCGACTCGATCGAATTGCTTGAATTATTTTCTTTGAGACCCCTTTGTCGTAGGTTGTGTAATGCTATATTGACTTGTAGTGCTTTAGTACTCCTCTGTTTTGATACTGGTAAATGCAAAATTGAAGATAGAGGGGTTGTGGCAAATTTTAATAATATTGAGGGGGTATTGATTAAAGTAAGTAAATGTGACTAGGATCGAATTGCAAATGTTTAAAGAAAAATGGATATGGGACTTGGGTCAAATGAAATTATAATTAGAACATGCCAAAACTCTTGACTATAGAAACGAGATATAATAATTTATTTAAAGTGAATATTAACCTTTTATTTCTGAGCTGATAATTTGTAAAAATAGACATTTAGTTTAAAAATCTGATTTGAGTTTTAGTTGTAATACTAATTTTAATTAAACGAAGGTTGTAAATAGAATGTGTCTGTTCTGATCTGACCTGGTGCTGATTTTGTGTGTGTACCAGCCCTTGACTTGACAGGGACCAAAAATGTAAATAAATTAAATTGAGTGTTGTTTTGTGCAAAATACAAGCCTTGGGAATTTTTATAAAAATAAGGGGTACGAATTGTAAACTATAAGGCCTTATGTGGAATAGTATAAATTAATAGCCTAAATGTGAGGTTTTGAATTAACGACCGGCCTATGCATTAGAAATGTTATAAATGGACTTGGAGTAACTTGTGAATTGTTAATTAGAGGCTTAAACCTTTGCTAAATTATGGGCCTTTAATTAAATTGAATTGGAATAAAATAATTGATACGTCAAATGGGCCAAAGTGTAATAAGGTGAAAGTTTATATAAGGGCTGACCATATATGTAAATTTGGAATTGGACTTGAACTAAAATGATTATAAATGAGCCGAAAGGTATAAAAGAATTGACGAATTGAAAGACGGCTTTTGGAATTTAAGTTTTGAGAATGTAACCGAACTAAACCAAGTAATCGTATAATATAGGTGTAGGCTCAGTCGAGCCAGATTTCGCGAGGCAATTCGAGACGCCTGATCTTTAAATTAAGCGGTACGCTCGTCATAATAAGGTGCGGGATTCTTGGACTTGTTTGATACTTTATTTTCAGGAATTAAACTGTTATTCGTTTGTCATGTTGAATCTCATTGATTGCATCATTGAATTGTGTAAAGCATTTGCATAGCCCAATCAAATTAAACTCGAATTGATATGACTTGAGTGATTTGCATGCTGGTATGGTTGTAGGTTGTGTCGATCTATCATGATCTGATTTGATTGAAAGTCACCACGATTTGATTTGATATGTATGTGAATGGATTTACGAAGTTAAGCACTTGGATCCAATGAATTTGCCAAGTCGGGCTGTATGCTGACTTGGATTCCCAGGATCCTAATGGCCTTAGGTGAACGGCCCTCAATATGCCCAGTACCGGTTGGGACGAGGGAGGGTGATTATGTTATGAGATGTGATTGGAAATCGTGGGTGACATGTGTAACGTCTATGGCTCGGTGGCATTCTCCTACGTTTTAATGGATTTGGAAGGTCAATTGAATATGACGAATATTGGAAACGATTCTCAAAAAAGATTTTCTTTATGTGATTCAAACCAGACCTTAATAAACTGTTAAGCCAAGCGATTGCAGATGGGTGTTAGATAAAGGGTCCAGCGGTTGGCCATCTGTAGGTGTCAGTAACCCTACAGATGTGGGTTTGATAATGGTTCAGCTCGAAAGAACATCTGTAATTGCTACAAGCCCTAATGAGTCGAGTTAAGCCAAAATATATGTTGTGTTTGAAATTCATCTTGGAAATTCCGTAAACTGTGTTGCAGGTTGATTAAATTGTTGTCGAGCATTGGCATTCTGTTATTTATGATTATATATATCTGTTTGAACTGTTATTGTTTGGGTTTCATTTTTGAATGTAGAGTTTGATTGCAAGTCCAATAATCTAAACTGTGGCAAATTTCGCACTGAGAATTTATTCTCCCCCCCTCTCCCCGATTATTTTCAGGTTCATTACACGGACGCAGCAAGTGAGGATATTGGTAATGCATATAAAAGATCCACTGCCTTGCGTGTATATGTGACACCTGATAGATACACGCGGCAGGCTGTCAGACCCCGGGGATTTGGGGTGTGACAAAGGGTTTCAACATTTGGATTTGAGATCTATTTAATCTAATTTAATAATGTCATTAGAAATATTACAATGGGTGCATAAACAAAAAATTCTAATTTTGATGATAATTAAGTGCTAATTAAAAATAAATTCGAATTTTAAATTTAAATGACTAAATATTGTAATTTAAAAATAAATCTAACAAATAGTATTAATTGTATGGAAAATAGATCAAAGAAAGAGAAAAAAAAATGAAAAAATCCCTTCAATGTCTCGGGTTAAAAAAAACCCAAGATTTTCAATATTTGGATTTGAGATCTATTTAATCTAATTTAATATTGTTGTTAGAAATATTACAATGAATGCATCTATGTATATAAGTTAACTAAATTAATTCAGATAATAAATGTTTTTTTTATATGTTTTATAGTTTGTAAGGTGCTTGCACAATTAAAATAATTCAGTCAAGCATTTTCATGAGACAACAATAAAAGATTCAGTCAAATATGCGGCCATTTTTTTAATACCCTTAAAAAAATGTCCTCCAATTAAATTTTTTTTATAAATGCTCTGACCACCTTCTCCACGGGAGGCCCAAAACACAAGCGGACCGCCTGGCCCACGGGCGGGTCACAGCACTAGCGGACCACCCGTGGAACGGACGGTCCTTTTTTTTCAGAGATCTTAGTATTTTGATTTAAATAATTTTGTGAAGAAAAAGTTTTCTTGTTTAGAGTGTATGCCAAAAAATAAGACATTTGATATATTTATGAAGTGATGTTGTAACTCTTTATAACTTTGATTTTATTTGTCAGTTGGATATCACAAGTCTCAATATAACACTAATTAAGGACTTTACCCTTATTCAAAAATTTCCAAGCTCTGACTACTTATTCATCTTCTTCTCTTTTTCCGATTTTTATGAAATATGTATAATATATACATATATACATATATACATATACACATACATATACACATATACAGCTATACATATACACATATACAGCTATACATATACATGACACTTAGACATGTTTCACCGGAATCAAAATGGGTAAAATGCAAGTAATAGACATTTTTCTTTTTTTTACCCGAGTGAATTAGAGCATCATCCGAAGACCTAACTATGTGACACGCATTAGTATCAAATTTAGCATAATATCCCGAGTCACATAACTTACTAACACTAAGTTGTAGTCTAAATCATCAACAAGATATACATTTGATATGGTCAAGTGTTGGTTACAGATTGAGCCTATTTCAATAATAGAGTTATTTCTTTGATTATTTCCAAAGGTAACCGTACCTCCATCATATGGCTCCAAGAATTTAAAAATTAATTGGTCATATGGTGTGAGCATCCACTATCAATGATCCAAGCACTTTCCTTTTGACTTATAATCAAACACACCTACAAAGTATATATTAGTTATTGTTGAGTTAGTAACTAACATATCTTGTTTTAATCTCCCCCTTAATGTTTGGCAATTGTAATACTTTAGGGGAGATTAAGTGTGAACCTAAGCTAGTATAGCTTTAGGAACTCAAACAACATTTTGTTTGTTGTTTACATTCCTAAATCTACACTCTAGAGAAGAATGGCCTAGTTTACAACAATAGTTGCACATTGTAGTTGATTGCTTTTGAGTATTAGAACCTTGTTTGAAAATGGATTGGTATTTCACTTCATGCACACTACTTTTATGACTACCATGTGACCTATTTGCAACTCTAGATGTAACAATCTTGATTTTGTTAGAATCAAATATATTGTGATGTTATGGAACATCTCTAGCTAAACCATATCTTTGAGTTTGGTTTTGTAAAGCATTTTTTTTTTAATTCATAAAATCATCCATCGGGTCCTTTGAAATAAGTTTTGTTTGACCCCTTTGGATTAAAAGTGTTCCCATCACTATCTTGAAAATTATTTTTGTTCTTGTAATTTCTTTTGTTGTACCTATACCTAAATGCATAATTTAATGACTTTTGATCTTGTTTAGCATTTGAGGTATGTGAAGACTTCAATTTTGATGACTCCTTGTTCAAGGGAGCTAAGCCATTTTTAGTAAAAATTGATAAGTTGAATATTGTTCACAATTAAACTTAAGTTTGGCATTTGGAATGCTTGAAGTTTGAGAATATTCTCCTTTTTCTTTTGGGCCTTGTATGTGGTTGGATTTAAATGATGATTTACTCTTCTCAAATCCAAGACCAATTTTATCTATTTTACGATAAGATTAATCATTTATCAAATTACCCATATAGTAAGGATCTAGACTAGTAACATTTAAAAATCCACTAGGAGATCTCAATGCCCAATTTTTGGTCTCTAAGATTTGAATTTTAACTTTTAAAATGCCTATTTCACCTAAGTGCGATACCTTTAAACTTTTGTTTTCAAGTCCTAACATGTCATTTTTAGCAATGAATTTTTGAATAATACATTTTTTTTCAACCAAGGTTCTATTGGACTCATCAAGAAGAGATTATAACCTAGATTCATTATCATAGTGCATTAGAATTTCATTGGTGAAAGTACTTGTATCATTGGTTTCTAACAAGCCTTTGTTGGTCTCATTGGTGAGTATACAATTTTCAATATCAATTTCTCCACTATATTTTTCACCTCCTTCATTTATAAATTCATGTTCGGTCTCATAACCATCAAGACTAAGATTTGAATGTACCTCATTAGCGGAGTTTGTTGAAGTTTCAACTCCATCATCTCCCTTCTTGGTATTCCTTGATTTAGCAAGCTCAAAGAGGAAGTTGACGGTGGTCTCATCGGTGATGTTCTTGCTTGCGATAATCAAGTCCATGTCAATTTTTAAAGGACCTTTGTCTACATTTTCCATCAATGCAAGGTTGGTCTCTTCTTCGTTCTCCAATTCCGTGTCGAATTGCTTCACCTCGCTATCTGAAAACAAGGCTTGCATTGCTTTGGCTTTCTTCTTTTTGTACCCGTCATATTTTTGTCTTGATTTTTGGTCTTGTTGTATTTCACCATCCGTATTCTTCAATTGTGGGAATAGCTTGAAGCATGTTTGAATGGTATGCCCCTCTCTATGGCAAGCAAAACACATGACCCTTTTGTTTTTCTCTTCTCGTTCCTTTTTGTATTTTCTTTCAAAATCAAGTATTTCATAGAACATTTTGGATAAGAGGAGGGCATCTTTGGATGATTCATAATCAATTTTGTTTATAAGTTGATCATTTGAGAGACAGGTGTTTGAGGAGCTAGGAAAGTTACGGTTTTGTACCGGGAAGGCTACGGTCTTTGACTTTGAATTTTGTTTTAGCTCTCCGGATTGTCGTGGTTTCTCTTCAAAGCTCCGGAAGTGTGCATAGAGGTCATCCGGTGTGAATGAGTCATGCATGCCTTGGATTGCTTCAAGAGCACTCACCAATCTGGACCATCTATCCCTCATGAGCATCACCCTCAATAGCTTTCCTACAAGTTTATTGTTAGAAAGCGATTCTCCCAATTTGGTAAATTCATTTTGGATATGAATAAGTCTAGTATGCATATCATCTATGCTTTCACCATCTTCAACCTTAAATGTTTCAAATTTGGCTTCTAGACCGGTTATCTTGGTTTATTTAATTTGAGTATTTCCCTTGTACCGGTTTACAAGAGCATCCCACATTTCTTTTGCACTCAAGGCACTACCAAAGAGTGAGGCTACCGATTCACTAACCAAGTTAAATATGGCATTGGTTGCAAGATCATTTTCTTTCTTGGTTTGTTTGGAATTGGGAGTCTCAACTTTAATATCGGTTGTATTATCGGTAGTAATGGTAGTAAATGTTGGCGTGTAACCCTTTTCAACCACATTTCATATATCAAGGATGTTCAAGTAGTTAATCATGGTTTTCTTCCAATGCATGAAATTTTTGGTTGTAGTACCAAAAATTAGGGGTTCCTTCACGGATATATAGGGTGTCATTCGTCAAGTTGATCTAACTCCAATTAAGTGTGACTTAATTCGAGTAACTTGCTCTGATACCACTTTGTTATACTAAATGCACCTCTAATTGAATAAAAACTGAAATTAATGGTAGTAGAAAGTAAATAGATGAGATTAGAGAAATTTGACATGCAGGATGTTAACGGAGTTCGGCAAAGCAAAGGCCTACGTCTTCGGGGCTTCGCAATCTCAAGTGGTGCACCTTTCTATGACCTAATACGAAAGGATTACAACTTGTGAACCGTTGAGCCCTTACACACCAAGCGGGAAATCAAACGACCAACTCAAAGAGATGAGAACAAGGTCTCTTAGTTCAAGCTACTCGAGAGAAACACTCAATAGATCACTCTAATCTAATCTAACTCAAGATTAATGAAGTGGGTTTGAGGTTGTTTGACGGATTTTGAAGTTTTAAGCTCTCAGAAAATCACTTTTCAGAAGTTTAAGGTCGACTAAGATTATTTGGGAAGAAAACCTAACGCCCTATTTGTAGAAACAGCTCAAAAATGAGCTAAATGAGCTAAAACGTTACCAACGTTTTAGTTCAAAATGCGATTTAGGGTTTCAATTTTCTGACAGCTTAGCTTATCGATCAAAAACATTATAACGATTGTATAACATTTCTATAACGTTTTGCACTGTAAAAATCTTGATCAAAAATAGGAATTTCTGAAGCTCAGAATTAATTAAAACGTTACAACGTTTTTATAAATGTTATAACGTTTGTGACTCGATTTTGAATTTGATACAGCTGTACTTAACGTTCCGACATTCCTGAACCGTTACAACATTTTATAAAACATTTTAACATTTCAAATTGATTATGTACAGCTGTGCTTCTGCAGTTCTGATAGTCTAAAATGTTATAACGTTTTTATAAACGTTACCAACGTTTTGGATTCCTTCTGCGTTTGATCAAGTTGTGCTGAAAACGTTACAACATTTTACCAACGTTTTAGTAACGTTTGTCCCTGTTTAAATAGCCTCAAACTTACTTTACCAAGCTTCTGATTTTACAATTTGTATTTTTGATAAGAGTCTTCATAATTTCTTCAGTCCAATTATTCCAAAATGCAATTCCATTTGACTTGAACCTACATATCTTTCAAAAATAGAAGAAATCGTAAAATTCAATAATTGTATGTTTATGCAAATTAGTTAAATAGACAAAAAAGATTATTGCACGAACAACAATTGGTTGATTGTGTTTAGTAGGTTGATTGTTGATTTCTCAGTTGTAATATTGGATTACAACAAAGAAGAGGTAGTAGATTTGTTGAATTTAGGGGCACATTTAATTGCTCAAAAACTGAAATTAAATTGCAATTGAAAGTAAAGAGATGAGTTTAGAGAAATTTGACACGCGGGGTGATAACGGAGTTCGGCAAAACAAAGGCCTACGTCTCCGGGGCTTCGCAACCTAGTGAGGTGCGCCTTTCTATTACCCAATACGAAAGGATTACAACTTGTGAACCGTTGAGCCCTTACACACCAAGCGGGAAGTCAAACGGCCAACTCAAAGAGATGAGAACGAGGTCTCGATTGTCTAGAAACACAAGAGAAACACTCAATAGATCACTCTAACCTAATCTATATCAAGATTAGTGAAGTAGGTTTGAGGTTGCTTGAGGGATTTTGAAGTTTTAAGCTCTCACAACAATGGAGTAGGCTAAGCTCTCAGAAAATCGCTTTTGAATTAATTAGGGTCGGCTGAGATAAGTGAGAGAGGAACCTCACTAATCTATTTATAGTGTCAGCTCAAAAATGAGCTTTTTGGACTAAAACGTTACAACGTTTTAGTTCAAAGTGCGATTTAGGGTTTTAGTTTTCTGACAGCTCAGCAAAAGCATTCAAAAACGTTACAACGTTTTATAAACGTTACATAACGTTTTGTTCTGTAAAATCTTGATCAAAAACAGGAATTGTTTGAAGCTCAGATTTAATTAAAACGTTACAACGTTTTATGAAAACGTTACAACGTTTTATACTTGGCTTTTACATTGGCATAAACAATCATAAATCGTTATAACGTTTTCACAAAACGTTATAACGTTTTAGGTCGTTTAGTAGTCCTGTATGTGAGCATATTTTCCATTCCTGAAATGTTACAACGTTTTATGAAAACGTTATAACGTTTATGTTATTTCTGAGTTTGATCAACATCTTTTTTCAGCGTTTTTGACAGGTTTAAAACGTTATAACGTTTTATAAACGTTACCAACGTTTTTCTTCTGTAAACACAGCCTCAAACTTACTTTACTAAGCTTTTGATTTTACAATTTATATTCTTGATAAAGGTCTTCATGATTTCTTCTGTCCAAGGATATTACATTGCAATTCCAACTCTTCTTGAACCTTCATAATCTTAAAATAGAAGAAATCGTAAAATTCAATAATTTTATGTTTTTGCAAATTAGTCAAATAGACGAAAATGATTATTGTACGAACAACAATCTCCCCCTTTTGACGATTTGCAAAAACATACAATGCGAGTAAGTGCATACATCGAAAAATTGTTCACCCAATTTTGATTTTGTATGTCTAGCAATTTGTACTAATTTCTCCCCCTTTTGGAAATCGACGAAAGGGAATAGAAAGTAGCACTAATTTTAAGTGCTCCCCTTCAAAATATGCACTCCTTCTCAATTTAGCAATGTAACAATGATAATTCACAAATAAAATATGATTGAGGGTATAATTCTTAACATTACAAGACAATTCGCATCATATCATGCATATCAAATGCATATAAAACATTTCAATTCATGCAATCCAAGTAATTCAATACAACTTGTCAAGACTCCAAGATATCCAATTGGGCATGTTTGAGCAATTTTGCAATATAACCCTTAACAAGTTAATAATTCATATACCACATTTGAAATACCTACATCTCGTACATATCCATACCAAATAGCAAATATCCAATATGTCAATTCAATCAATTCATGCAATTCAACTAAATTAAACATTTCAAGCATATAACACAACAAGAGATTTAAAGAAAAGCATAAGATCCACAATGTTTGCAATTTGAACCCTAGATTTTCGCAATTTAAATCACAGCTAGCTAATGATTTCAACAGTTCAACCAATTCAAAACACGAATTAAACCTAATTATAGTTCAAACTTAAAGTACGCAACAATGACACTAAAGTTCATGCATCAAGTTTCAAAATGCAATGATGATAATTTAAAGAAAATGAATCTACTGCGCGGGTGGGGTTTGAGTCGGATCATCCTCTTCTTCATCCTTCTCGTCAGCCACATCAATATTCGGTTCTTCATCATGTTCATCTCTAGCGGATGGAACTGAGCTAGACGCGACGCCAAATTCCTTGATGAACCTTTTTGAGAGGTTTGCTTGGCGTTCGTCAAGTATCTTGAGGGCCTTTGTATGGGCCATCAATTGCCTGTCCATTCTTGGCATGGTCAAATGTTGCTCTTGCATCCTTTGACACATCCACATAATTCGTTCATTTGGATCGTCGGGAATAGGAGGGAATGGCAACGTGGCACCTTCTTCAGGCATATAGTTGAAGTGGGGTTGGTTTTGAGGAGGGTTTTGGACAGGTGGTTCTTCATCCATTTCTTCCGGATCCCAATATTGGTTTGGCAAGGCTTCTTGATGAAAAATCCATGAATTTATGTCACGCCCATCGGGACCATATTTCGGCAGGCCTGAAGCAGAGTATGCCTGTACCCACCCTATCTTTGTCAATTGATCGACTATGTTCATTGGGTTAAGATAGGTTAGGGTTGTGGGAAGGTTGATGCCATTTAGTCTTATTATCTTATGAATGACATGAGCATATGGCAAATGGGCTACCTTGCTTCTAAACACGCTTTGCATGTGACAGAGAATGATATAGGGAATGTTGATTGAAATACCATCCAATTGAATGAGATGACGAAGGTAGTACATGGCACCAAATTCGATGTTGGTTTTGATTTTTGATTTTGGGGTGAGAATGTTATTGATGAAGACAAATAGCAATCGGTGCAAGGATGGAAGAGGGGTTGCATAAATCTTGTTACCGGCAACATTATTCCTATCAAACCATTTCTTATATGAGTCAGCCAATTATGTGGCATCCCTTGGCCAATTTCTCAAAAGGTATGTTTCATCCCCATCATTTGTGAGTCCAAGCCATTGGGCAACATTTGCAAGAGTCATGCAAATTTCTCTTCCGCCCATCCATGAGGATACCACAAAGGGATTATCATTGAATGTTAGGTTTGAGTAGAAGATACGAGTAATGATTTTAGTAAACGGTTCATCAACCTTAATGAGAGGTTCCCAATCCCAATGGTTTAGGTATTCAATTATCTTATTATCCTCTCGTGGGGAAAAGGTAACCGATGCCTTGTCAAAATAGTAGCAGTTACACAGATCTCGGGCATCAAAATGACCGATAAAGTTTTCAAATGCCTCCAAATTTCGAAAAAGGTACCGATTTTCATGGTCTATTGCAAAGTTTGGTTCAATATGCCCCCTACTTCCTCCTGGCTCATCCCCTAAATGGGCTCTTTTCTTTTCCCTTGAAACATTCACCTTTCTTGGACCCATCGATTTGAGATAAGTTTGAAAGATTACCGATTGAAGAGCAATGTAGTAAATCGAGAAGAGCGAAGCCAGAGGAGTGCAGTGATGATCTCGGATCGTCAATCCGACGGTCGGATCGCCGGATTTGCAAGTAGGGTTTTGGTTAGGGTTTTGGAGAAGAGAGTGGAGAGAGAGAGAATGGAGATTTGAGGGAGAGATTAGGATAGAGAGAGAGAAGGAGAGGAGAATGGTGTGTTTTGATCGTGAAATAGTGAGGAGTGGTGACCGGAATAGGGAGAGAGAGAGAGAAAACGGCGGAGAGAGAGAGAGAGAAATGAAGAGATGGAAGAGAAAGAGATAGAAGAAATGAAGAAGAAGAGGAAAAGCTATTTTTAGCACCTTTTCGTCATAAATCGTTACGGACGTTTTATAAAACGTTACAACGTTTTGTGAGTATACTGCGTTATCGACCTAAAACGTTACAACGTTTTCAAAACGTTATGTAACGTTTTCTTCTGTCTTAGAATGATCAATTTTGCAATTTTTGAATTTGAACTTTTATTGAAATCGTTACAACGATCTGTGAAAACGTTGTAACGTTTTGAACAGGAAAACTGCTCTTGTCACACCCCGGAACAGGGGGTCGCGCAGTTTTGTGTCACTGTTTTAAAATGCGGTTTTATATATATATATATATATTGTTATGTTTATGTATGTGGACCTGCTTCTAGGAGTATGCGGGGGGTGGCAGGGGGGCGGCAGCCCCCTGCGAGCGTTGTCTGAGGTTACGAAGCAAGATGGACGGTCCAGATTAGTCAAATTACCGATCAAGATTAGTCAAATATCATGAAAATCCTTTAACCGACGGCCCAGATTAGTCAAATTACCGATCAAGATGGACGGTCCAGATTAGTCCTTTTTCACATAATTTTACTTAAAATACAATCATACTATCATAGGATTTGATTTAAACAAGTTTGGTTCAAATCCGATTTAATTTGGCTAAGTTATACCCAAAACAGCATTTTTCAGAATCCCCATTGCGGCCCGCAACAAGTTCCAAAATTTCTAGCCTCTGCAAATTGTCTCTGCCTCCATTCATTGCGGCCCGCAATAAATGTATTGCGGCCCGCAATGACCTAGTTGGACTTTAATCTGCGACTTTCCCTCTGTCTCCATTCATTGCGGCCCGCAATAAATGTATTTGCGGCCCGCAATGACCTGGTTGGATTTCAATCTGCGAAATTCCCTCTGTCTACTCTCATTGCGGCCCACAATAGGGTTATTGCGGCCCGCAATAAGGGTACTGTTTTTCATTCCTTTGCCCATTTTCGTGAAATTTCACCCCGTTTTCAAACTCGATCAAATCCCCATATAATTAAACAATTATTCCCCATTCACTAGAAATTCTAATGACATTTAATATGCAATTTCAACGTTTAAGTCATAACAACAATTTAAAACATACCGTTAGGGTTTTATAACATAATACGGTTCGATAATAACCTATACATCAAAATAACCGACTACAGGTTCAACTACACATTCAAAATGGGCATAAAAGGGGTTTGGCATAACCTATTAGCCCGGCCTAAACTCACGCGTCGAGCCCGAGTCCCACTTCACTCGCGTTTACCTGCACATATCAATTCAAAGGAAAAATTTCCCGAGGGGAGGGGGTGAGAAAACCTGTCATCCGTTTTCTCAGTGCGGAATTTAAAGGGCTACTGGATTTGTGAGAAATCCATCACCAGAACTAAATACACTAGCAATAGGGCATCTATTTACTTATTCACCAATAATAATAAATGCACATGTACCGGGAATAGATTCAAACGGATTTCAATTCACAAAAATCAACATCAATCAACGAATTTCCAGAAAGATTTGGTTTCACAGATATAATATATATAAGTCTGGTTATGAGGTACAGATATCAACTATCGATCCCTCCGGCTTAACAGTTCTATTTTCTGGTTTCAAATCATACAATCTCATCAATTCATCACTTAAAATATACACGGGTATATTCCGCGAATATGCAACAGAATATCACTTTTCTCAAAAAGAAATCACTGACACTTTCACTGAATCACTGAACCACAGTTCTACCTAAAATTACACTGCACTTCCCTTACCCAACCGGTACTGGGTTCACTAGGGCCATTCTCCAGATGCGCATAAGGGTCCTGGATGAAAGTCTAGTAGCTAGCTAGACTTTCCACTATGATACACTGTTCACTTCACACAATCAATCCAAGTCATACTGTGGTTCCACTCACTTATTCAAAACGACAGATCAACAATCGATAAACCGTACCAACATGAGGATCATAACAGTTATACAATTCAATTACACTAATATCACAATTAATGCAATGCGGCAACAAATGCTTTCAATCAGAGATTCAACATGCTATGCACAGTTTATTTAAATCAAGCAATCAACATAAATATAATAATATGCACCGTTATTTAGTTCTACGAATAAACCCCAAAACAGATCCCGTGAACCCCCGCACCTGGTTACGTAGGGCACGTAGAGGGTCCGCGATCTCGCGACTCGGTAAGCTCGCCAATCCCGCTAGTCGTGCTCGTTAGGATCTATACATAGGTCAATTTATTAAATTCCGGCACTTTTACAATTTAAACCCTAATCAATTTTTGAGAAAATTCGTAAATTGGAAATTTGGTTGCACTTTGGAACACGGAATCAATCAATTTACA
The DNA here is from genome assembly GCA_964058875.1 of Carex rostrata. Lineage (NCBI taxonomy): Eukaryota > Viridiplantae > Streptophyta > Magnoliopsida > Poales > Cyperaceae > Carex > Carex rostrata. Next base: position 858,736 of record CAXKVT010000014.1, on the reverse strand, counting down.
CTATAGAAACAACAAAGGCACGGAATAATCAGTTTGGTACGATTCTACGGGTTTTCACCGAAACCCTAAAAACACGGAATCAAGAAATGAGAGAGAAATAGGAATGGGAATTACCAATGGAACGGATGGATGTGCGAGGTTTGAGCTCCTCTTCCTAAATCTCCGTTTTCGGGCAATACGGTCACCGGGGGAGGTTTGTGGGGTTGTCTCTCTCTCACTCTCTCGTTGTCTTTCTCTCTTGGCGGAAATAAAGAAAGAAAAAGAGATGGGGGCGCAGGAAAGGAAAGGAAGGAGGGAAAGAGGAAAGAATGACAAGGGCCCCCACTTGTAAGTGGTCTTTTTGCAAAATAAACCCTTCACTTGTTCGATATTGATTAAATGATTTATATAACACCTATTGCTCCTCTTTCTTAACACAATTAATCGTATAATTATTCTTCACCATCCACGTCACTAATTTCGTATATACGTATATATATATTATTCGATTTAACCACTTATAATTTTAATTAAATCTGAATTTTAAAAGTTCACAGTGTTACAGCTCTTAAAATGGCTAAGTATCAGGAATAAATCGTTACAACATTTTCTAAAATCGTTATAACGTTTTAGGTATGGAATTTTTCCTGAAAATTGGCTAAGTAGCAGCTGAGAAACGTTACAACGTTTATAAAACGTTACATAACGTTTTGTACTGTAAAGTTTAACACAAATTGAACTATTTTGACTTGTATGAATTATTTTAAAAACAAAGTATTGATATGCCTTAATCTCTCAGTTCAAGCATGCCTAATTTAAACCTTAATTCATTGTGTTGTTGAGTATTCAAGGGTTTTGTGAAAATATCGGCAATTTGTTCTTTGGTGTCAATATGTATGAGTTCTATTTCACCTTTTTCAATGTGATCCCTAATAAAATGATGTCTTATTTCTATGTGCTTGGTTCTAGAATGAAGAACCGGATTTTTGGATATCATAATGGCACTTGTATTGTCACACATAATTGGTACGTTGCGGAAGCGAATTTCATAATCATTTAAGGATTGGATCATCCAAAGAATTTGTGTGCAACAACTACCGGCCGCTACATACTCGGCTTCCGTTGTGGAAAGGGCAACCGAGGTTTGTTTGCGACTCGACCAAGATACAAGTGAACCACCAAGAAATTGGCATGTACTACTTGTGCTTTTTCTATCCATACGATCTCCGGCAAAGTCGGCATCGGCATATCCTATCAAATCTAAATCGGATTGTTTGCCATACCATAATCCTAAATTTAAACTACCCTTGACATATTTGAGAATTCTTTTAACGGCTTTCAAGTGCAATTCTTTGGGATTTGCTTGATACCTAGCACATAGACATACCGCAAACATTATATCGGGCCTACTAGCAGTTAAATAAAGTAGACTACCTATCATAGCTCGGTATTGAGTGATGTCCACCGATGTGCCATTCGGATCCGAGTCAAGATTTGCATTCGTAGCCATTGGAGTTTTGCTTGTATTGCTTTCGGTCATCCCAAATTTCTTGATCAACTCCTTCGCATACTTGGTTTGGCTCACAAAAATGACGTCCATGAGTTGCTTGATTTGAAGTCCCAAGAAGAAATTCAACTCACCCATCATGTTCATCTCAAATTCACTACTCATAAGAGAAGAAAATTCCTCGACAAGTGCCGCATTAGGTGAACCAAAAATTATGTCATCTACATAAATTTGCACCACCAAGAGTGATCCATCTCTTTTCTTAGTGAAGAGAGTTGTATCATTATTGCCTCTAATGAATTCATTTTCAATTAGAAAGGAACTTAATCTACCATACCATTCCCTAGGGGCTTGTTTGAGTCCATAGAGTGCTTTGGTGAGTCTATACACATGATTAGGAAATGTCGAATCAACAAAGCATTGAGGTTGATTAACATATACCTCCTAATCTATGAATCCATTCAAGAATGCACTTTTAACATCCATTTGAAATAATTTGAAATTCTTGTTTGAGGCATATGCTAAAAGCATTCTAATGGATTCAAGACGAGCTACGGGTGCAAAGGTTTCTTCAAAGTCAATACCCTCTTGTTGTTTGTACCCTTGAGCTACCAACCTAGCTTTGTTGCGAATTACATTTCCATCTTCATCCTTTTTATTTCTAAAGACCCATTTGGTTCCAATAATCATTCTATCATTTGGCTTAGGTACAAGTTTCCAAACTTTGTTCCTTTCAAATTGAGCAAGTTCTTCTTGCATGGCACAAATCCAACTAGGGTCTACATTTGCATCTTTGAAATTTTTTGGTTCGATGTGAGATACAAATGCACAATGACCTATCATTTGATTTAATTTGGATCTTGTTTTAACTCTTTCCCTAGGATCACCAATAACATTAGAAAGAGGATGAGATGGTACTTCCCTTAGGTCTTGAGGGATTTGGTACTCAATTCTTGGAGGTTGTATCTCTTTGGTTTGCATTCCTTCAACTATTGGATCCATCTCCTTATTGGTTGCATCTTCAATTATTTGATCCGTCTCAATATTGTTGGTTGTATCCATTTCGGGTTGAGTTTGCTCGGGTTGATTCTCAATGGTGTCGGTTCTTGTCTCAACATCATCTTGATCAAGAATTGGCACTTCAACACCTACAATTTCAATACCTTTCTCGACCTTTTGATTAGCATTTTCATCAAATTTAACATGCACGGATTCAATTACGATTTTTTGAGATGGAATGTAAATTCTATAGGCTTTACTTGAATTTGAATATCCTACAAACATTCCCTCAATTGACTTAGAATCAAATTTGGTTACTTTGGGAGATTCATCAAGAACAAAGCATTTTGAACCAAATACTCTAAAATGAGATATCTTAGGCTTGTACCATTTCCATAGCTCATATGGTGTTTTATTCAATATGGTCATTATGCTTACAAGATTTACCACGTAGCATGCCGTATTCACCGCCTCGACCCACAAGTGTTTGGGTAAGGAGTATTCATTTAGCATGGTTCGGGCAAGCTCAACTAAGGTTCGGTTCTTCCTCTCAACTACCCCGTTTTGTTGAGGTGTGCGAGGAGCCGAATACTCATGTTTATATCCCCTTTTAGAGCAAAGTTGATCAAATTTTGCATTTTCAAATTCGCCCCCATGGTCGCTTCTAATCCTAATGATTTTTGACCCCTTTTCATTTTCAACACGCTTGCAAAATTCAATGAAGTTGCTAATTGCTTCATCCTTGTGTTGTAAGAACAAGACCCAAGTAAAGCGACTATAGTCATCTACAATTACATATGCATATTTCTTCTTTGCTAAACTTGGTACACTTATTGGTCCAAATAAGTCCATATGTAATAATTGCAAAGGTTGATCGGTTGAAACCATATCCTTGGATTTAAAGCTACTTTTGGTTTGTTTACCTTGAACACATGCCTCACATAATCCTTCAAGTTCTAGTTTATGTGTTGGTAAACCACGCACAAGATCTAATTTCACTAATTTCTTAATGGTATCAATTGAAACATGACCTAATCTACGATGCCATAACCATGATCCATTAGATATGGAGCTTAGACATGTTTCACCGGAATCAAAGTGAGTAAAATACAAGTAATAAACATTTTTCTTCCGTTTACCCGAATAAATTAGAGCATCATCCGAGGACCTTATTATGTGACAAGCATTAGCATCAAATTTGGTATAATACCCCGAATCACATAGCTTACTTACACTAAGTAAGTTGTAATCTAATCCATCAACAAGATATACATTGGATATGGTCAAGTGTTGGTTACCAATTGAGCCTATACCAATAATAGAGCTCTTCCTTTGATTATTCCCAAAGGTAACCGTACCTCCATCATATGGTTCTAAGAATTTAAAATTAGATTTGTCACCGGTCATATGGTGTGAGCATCCACTATCAATGATCCAAGCACTTTCCTTTTGAGATGAAATCAAACACACCTACAAAGTATATATTAGTTATTATTGAGTTAGTAACTAACATATACCTTGTCTTTAATCTCCCCATTTATGTTTAGCAATTATAATACTTTTAGGGGAGATTAAGTGTGAACCTAAGCTAGTATAGCTTTAGGAACCCAAACAACATTATATTTGTTGTTTACATTCCTAAATCTACATTCTAAGGAAGTGTGGCCAAATTTGCAACAATAGTTGCACATTGTAGTTGATTGCTTTTGAGTAATAGAACCTTGTTTGAGAATAGATTGGTACTTCACTTCATGCATATTACTATTGTGACTACCATGTGACCTATTTGCAACTTTAGATGCAATGCTCTTGGTTTTGTTAGAATCAAATCTATTGTGATGTTGGGGAACATCTCTAGCTAAACCATTTCTTTGAGTTTGGTTTTGTAAAGCAATTTTATTTTTGAATTCATAAAACCATCCATCGGGTCCTTTAAAATATGTTTTGTTTGATCCTTTTGGATTAAGAGTGTTCCTATCACTATCTTTAGAAGCATTTTTGTTCTTAGAAATTCTTTTATTGTACTTTTACCTAAATGCATAATTTGGTGACTTTTGATCTTGTTTAGCATTTGAAACATGAGAAGACTTCAATTTTCATGACTCTTTGTTCAAAGGAGTTAAACCCTTTTTAGTAAAAAATTGATAAGTTGAATATTGTTCACAATTAAACTTTAATTTGGCATTTGGAATACTTGAAGTTTGAGAATGTTCCCCTTTTCCTTTAGGGCCTCGCATGTGATTAGATTTAAGTGAGGATATTTACCCTTCCCAAATCCAAGACCAACTCTATCATTTTTATAATATGATTGATCATGTATCAACTTGCTCACATAATAGGGATCTATACTAGTGACTTTTGATAATTCACTAGGAGATCTCAATGCCCGAATTTCGGTTTCTAAGGTTTGAACTTTAACTTTTAAAATGCCTATTTCACCTAAGTGTGATGCTTTTAACTTTTTATTTTCAAGTTCTAACATGTCATTTTTAGCAATTAATTTTTGAATAGTACCTTCCTTCTCAACCAAGGTTCTATTGGACTCATCAAGGAGTGATTTCAACCTAGATTCATGATCATCGTACATTAGAATTTTATTTTTGAAAGTGCTTGCATCATTGGTGTCTAACCTATTGGTACACAAGTCATTGTTGGTCTCATTTGTGATTATGCAATTTTCAATATCAATTTCACCACTATATTCTTCACCACTTTCATTTATACATTCAAGTTCGGTCTCATAACCATCAAGACTAAGTGTTGAGTGTACCTCACTAGCGAAGTTTGTTGAGGTGTTGACTCCATCATCTCCCTCCTTTGCATTCCTTGATTTAACAAGCTCCATGAGAAAGTTGATGGTTGTTTCATCGGTGATGTTCTTGCTAGCTATAATTGAATCTATGTCAATTTTCAAGGGATCTTCATCTACACTTGCCATCAATGCAAGGTTGATCTCCTCTTCATTCTCCGATTCCATATCGGATTGTTCCGTCTCACTATCCGAGAACAAAGCTTGCATAGCTTTGGCTTTCTTCTTCTTGTACCCATCATACTTTTGTCTTGGTTTTCGATCTTGTTGTGCTTCACCATCCGTGTTCTTTAATTATGGAAATAGCTTGAAGCATGTTTGAATGGAATGCCCCTCTCTATGGCAAGCGAAACACATTACCATTTTGTTATTCTCTTCTCGTTCCTTGTTGTATTTTCTTTCAAAGTCAAGCATTCCTTGAAACATCTTGGATAAGAGAAGGGCATCCTTGGATGTTTCATGATCAATTTTGTTGATAAATTGATCATTTGAAAGACGGGTGTTTGAGGAGCTTGGAAAGTTACGGTTTTGTGCCGGAAAAGCTACGGTTTTGGATTTTGAGCTTTGCTTCAAATCACCGAATTGTCGAAGTTTTTTTTCAAAACTCCTAAAATGAGCATAGAGGTCATCCGGTGTGAATGTGTCGTGCGTGCCTTGGATTGCCTCTAGAGCACTCACCAACCCGGACCATCTATCCCTCATGAGCATCACCCTCAATAGCTTTCCTACAAGTTTATTGTTAGAAAGTGGTTCTCCCAATTCGGTAAACTCATTTTGGATATGCATAAGTCTATTATACATATCTGTTGGGTTTCGAGGAACGGTTCAAACCCATTTAATTAGCTTAAGCTGCGGAAAGAGTAAAACAAAAATTTTTACATCTAACTTAAGCTATGGATTAAATGAATCAAGAAGATTCGTTTAATCCTATTTACAGATCTACTCCATAATTGATTTCCTAAAGCATTAAATCTATTTACAAATTAAATAGATTAATATAACAATTTATACCTTGATTCCAAATCTCAGTTGGAATGCAGACCGAGCGAGTAGAGCCTCACCAGGGATGGAATCGACTCGCAGTATCACACGTGTGATACCTCTATTGGTTATCCACCAGGACTAACCGGAGAGCGATTTACTTCTTCTGCCAGAAATACCGTAAACCGCGGAATTCTGCAGAAACACTATTCACCAAAAAAGAGACAGATTAAATATATTTAAGAATGCAAGTTATTCTGTTTTACTAATAAAGCAAAACATGAAATACCGCAGAATCTAAAAATATATTTTTCCGAATCTCGTAATAACCGAAATCAGGGAAGAGAGGGAAAACCGATTAACGAAGTAATCAGATTAACACGTGAATTAGTGAGTCTTTCTCTCTACCCCTACCCCTCTATTTATAGACTTTTGAGGAGGTTGGCAAAAGACCAAAATACCCCTCAAAACAAATCTATTTACCAAAAATCCCTTGACACCTCATCCTTTTATCATGTGAAATGACCAAAATACCCTTGCCACCTCACATGACACATGTCAACACAAGGGAAGTCGGCATAGGGTGAAAATGACCAAAATACCCTTGGCCCATTAAGGCATGAATAGTGTTGGGCTTTGATTTTGGGCTTTGACTTTGGGCCTTTAATTTTAATTAAGGCTTTGATTATTTTGGGCTTTTAAATCCATAATTCAAGCCCATAATTAACAATTAAAATTCCAAATCATATATATATAATTGTCATGTACAATTATATTTCTTTTCGGTTATTGTTCGGTAACTTTTATACAGCGTAACGTGTACATTTATAAATTAACCGTTGTTTCTGCTTGTCATTCTAAATGACATTTATAATTTAATTATATCACGTATAATTAATTATAACCATCTTAATATTAATTATAATCAATTTATAATTAATCAATAAGATTCTCCGAGTAGCTCCTATATGGTGTGACCCAATAGGATCTGTGTTATGTTGGTAAACAGAGTTAAAACTGTTTTAACTTCTGTTAGTCATGGGTGGCATCTGGCAACACATCATGACCATCCAATTACACAGATGATGCTGTACTGTACAATATCACGATCCAGTAAACAATTTACTTGTGTCAGTTCTTCTGTCTCATAGCTATCAGATCAGTTTCAAGGTAGATGTGTGTCATCCTTGGTAACTGTATCTTTTCTTGATCTTGAGTAGATTATCAAATATAATTACTCTTGTAATTATACCGCATGCAGATAATCTAACTCTATCAAGGGGCCCAGTGATGCTATAGCTCGTATAGAGATACGAGGGACAAATAGTATTCTTGGCAGACTATCACTTCCTCAGCTAAGTTATATATATGGAAATGCTACCGTTATGGCTGCTTTTTACGGACAGCGTTAGATAACACTTACTCATATATATTTCTTAGTGGGAATGATAAATACCTCATACTGTAGAACTTTGACACTGAATGAAAACATAAATGACACGAACACAATTCTATTTAATGTTTCATTCGGGGTCTGTCAAATACCATGTTCCTAGAACATGTATGCATGTGATTAAAATGACATCTCGTGTCAGGTGGTTTGTAAAACTTAACCATCTTTTAATCCACATGCTAACCTTATCGCGGTAATTAGTGTTCCTGCTAATTACCTTGGTCAGTGACTTTTAAGAGTATATATTATCTATATTATGGAGTTTCACAATTTCAGTCATGAACTCGAAATGATCCATAATTTCAATAATACTCAAGGCAACAAAATGATATATAAATAAACATTCAATTCATGAACAAAGCTTTATGATTAACTTATCGTATTATTGACTTCTAGATTATTACAAACTAACAATCTCCCACTTAAGCTAGGAGCCAATCATCGTAGGCCCTAGTTACACAAATCTCTAGTATTCTAAAAATCTCGTAGATCTAAAGAAAAACTCATAGCCAGTCTCCTATGTGTCTCAGACCCATAGAGGCAATATGCATCTGGTGCTTGGCTTGAGGAAGAGGTTTCGTGAGTGGATCAGCTGTGTTGCTGACTGTGTCAACTCTACATATCTTTACATCACCTCTATTTACGATCTCTCGTATCAGGTGAAAACGCCGTAGAACATGCTTGGATTTCGAGTGCGATCTCGGTTCTTTGGCCTGAGCTATAGCTCCATTGTTGTCACAGTAGAGGTCCACAGGGCCTTGAACACTGGGAACCACTCCAAGTTCGCTAAGGAACTTCTTGATCCAGAAACCCTCTTTAGCTGCCTCGGATGCAGCTATGTACTCTGCTTCGGTGGTTGAGTCTGCTGTAGTCTCTTGCTTTGAACTCTTCTAGCTCACAGCACCACCGTTGAGTATGAACACATACCCAGACTGTGATCTTGAGTCATCACGATCAGTTTGGAAACTGGCGTCAGTGTAACCATTAATCACAAGCTCGGAATCACCACCGTAGACGAGAAACATATCCTTAGTTCTTCTAAAGTACTTAAGGATATTCTTTGCAGCAATCCAGTGCTCTTTGCCTGGATTAGCCTGATATCTACTCGTCACACTCAAAGCGTACGAGACATCAGGGCGAGTGCACAACATGGCGTACATGATAGAGCCAATAGCCGAAGCGTATGGTACTCTACTCATAATGCTTCGCTCATCAGTTGTCGAAGGACACTGAGTCTTGCTTAGCTGAACACTATGAGACATTGGCAGGAATCCTCTCTTAGAATCCTGCATGCTGAACCGATTCAGCACTTTGTCAATGTACGTGCTTTGACTTAAACCTATAAGTCTATTTGATCTATCTCGATAGATCTTTATGCCTAGTATATAGACAGCCTCGCCCAAGTCTTTCATTGAAAAGACTTTCTTCAACGAAGACTTGGCTTGTTGCAAAAGAGGAATATCATTTCCCATTAGTAGTATGTCATCTACATATAGGATAAGAAAAGCGATGGCACTCCCACTAGTCTTTCTGTATACACATGGTTCTTCTTCGCATCTGACGAAGTCAAGCTTTTTGACTTCTTCGTCAAATCGAAGATTCCAACTCCGTGATGCTTGCTTCAGTCCATAAATGGATTTAAGAAGCTTGCACACCTTCCCAGCATTCTTTGAATCCTCAAAACCCTCAGGTTGTGTCATGTACACATCCTCTTCTAAATTTCCATTTAAGAAGGCGGTTTTGACATCCATTTGCCATATTTCATAATCATGAAATGCGGCAATTGCTAGGAGTATCCGAATTGACTTAAACATAGCCACGGGCGAAAAAGTTTCATCATAATCTACACCGAGAATCTGTTTGAAACCTTTCGCTACTAGCCGTGCTTTGTATACAGTCATCTTACCATCCATGTCTGTTTTCATTTTGAAAACCCACTTGTTAGCTATGGGTTTTATCCCATCAGGTGGTACAACTAGGTTCCAGACCGTGTTGTCATACATGGACTGTAATTCGGATCTCATGGCCTCCAGCCATTTATCAGAGTCGGGCCTATCCAATGCTTCCGCATAGGTCAAAGGATCTTCAGTGTCATAGGCTGAGATCTCGTGCAGTCCCAAGTACCTTTCAGGTGCATGGACTACTCTTGTTGACCTACGTAGTACTCGTTCTTCGGGCTGTTGAACTTGATCCACAACTGTCTGCGGATCCAGTTCTACTTCAACTTGCGTTGAAGTACTTGAGCTCGGGACTAGAACCTCATCCACAGCTACTTGTGGATTTGGAACTTCCAGATGCTCATCAGCCGAAGTATCAAGAGGTGGGTTAATCTGATCTGGTTCAGATATTGTATTATGTGATGTATCTTGAATTTCTTCAAGTATTACATTACTCCCACTACTTCATTTTGCGAGAAACTCGTTCTCCAAAAATATACCATGACGAGCAACAACTATTTTGTTCTCGGATTGGTAACAGAAGTAATATCGTTTCGTTTCCTTAGGATATTGTTACATTCTGAAATTTTAAAACTTGATTAAATTGATAAATCGATCATTTGACTTAAATAAAAAGTTTAATTAATTTAATTAGATTCGTGCGAACAAATAGATAATTGAATTCTGAATAAGTGTATAATTATACGAAATTATTCGTACAAATAAATTATAGAAATTATAAAACTCGTTCATTCAGGATGTTTAGAGATTTAATCGAATATATATATATATTATATAAATTGAGAACGAATTATCCGAATCCTAAATTTAAATATGAACATTCGAAATAGTTAATTGCAAAATTAAGAAACTCCGATTCAAATTTATAAAATAAATTTGATATTTAAGAGAGACTAAATTTTTAATAAACCAATTTTTATGAAATTGCCACTCTTGTTGCTTCCTGTCAGGTGAAATTCGCGCCAGGTATATATGTCATTCTATGAGTAGCTTCTTTGGAAAATCTCAACCATTCAAATAGAATTGACACGAATCTCAAAGCATCCCTATTAAAATCCCTCCTTTCTCTCTTTCACTTGTCTCCCTCCCTGTCTGTGCGTGAAATCCACGCCAAGCCCCAGCGCCCCCCCCTCTGTTACGCCAAGCCCCAAACCCCAGCGGCTCCGCCCCCTCCCGTCGCCGGCGAACCCCACCGGACCCGCCGTTCTCTCCTCTCTTCCTCTCTGGCCATGGGAGCCCCAACAGCCGCCCCCTCTCTAGGTTCCGGCCTCCCCTGCCCCTCCGCACCACATCCTCCTCCTCTCTTGCCGAGCCACGCCACCACCATCAAAATATCCCTCTCTTCTCTCTCTAACCCGTGGAACACCCCTTTCAATTTATCTCTCCCTCTTCGGCACCGGTTGCCGCTAGTTCCGTGAGAATTCGAAACCCTAGAAAAGCGGGTTGTGCCTCATGCTTGCGAATTGATCCCGCTGGTGCGTCCCTTGCGCTGACCTGGTACTTGGAGGTGCCCATTTCAGGTGGTGCTCGCTGATTTTAGACGGTCGAGAGACGCGGCCTTGCCTTGGAACCGGCTTTCTAAGAGAGAGACATCCAACTCGGGTAATTTTCAATTGGCCGTCTTAATTTCTCGATTTGTTGTTGTATCGGGTTTATGATAGATGTGAACTTGCTAATTTTTGAGTGCGGGTTGTTGATTTTCCCGACTCGATCGAATCCTTGACTTGTGAAATTTTTCCTAAAATTAGAGGACTAAATTGTAAGATTGGAATTTTTGAATTATGAGGAGTTCGGCCGAATTGAGTGAAATAATTGAATTGCATCGTTGATTGCTAATTGGATAAGTAATATGAATTTGAGCCTTTCCTTGTAGACTTATAAAATTTTAAGTGAAAGTTTTGCTTGAAGAGTCCAAAACTACATTCGTAAAAGTTAATTATAAAAGTTAATTATAAAGTTTAACATATTTTATTTACTTGAAACATGATTCGGTGACTAGCTAAATAATTAGTGATTTGCCAATATCTAGATGAGTACCTTGTCTTTTTATAAAAATTATATTACATTATATATACACATATTATATATACACATTTTATATGTAAAGATTTAATATTTACAATTGTCTAATATATATTAACAATTTATTTGAGACCACAATTATTAAATGATACATGTAAACATCTATGAAAATCGTATCTAAAATTAACGTGATATAAAATAACAAATCAGGAAAAAGAAATATACGGTAAATCGTAGATGTTGGTAACTAATTCAATATACTAGTATGGGTAGTAAAATAAGAATGTCAAGTAACTATATTATTTTAGATTATTTTAAAGTGTATAGACTTGAATGAAAGTACTTATAAAATTCAAAGTTTAATACTGGTCAGTAAACAATAAATTAATGGGACAATGATCTTCCTATAATGATTAGGTGATGTTGGGAAATTTATTTGAAATGCTTGATCTGTTTTGGTTGTTCTAATCAAAGAAACTTGTTGCACACCCTCTAATACAAAACACATAATTCTAAATTATCTATCTCACTGGTATAGCCGGTACCACTACTGGTATGGTTTGTGTTGTTAGGAACCAAAGTATAAATTTTATAAGATGAGGGACTAAATTACAAAATAGTTATGCCCTTTCGGCTGACAAAAAAATGAAAATGTGTCTTCTCTGATTTGTGTTAAATTAAATAAGAATTTGAAATAGAATCTGATTTAACCTTCGGTTTAGGCCGAAAATAAAATATAAAATAATTAAAAGGCCTTGTGTGATTGTTAGGAATAAATGGACCAAATTGCGTGATGTGATTTATTTTGAGATGTAGGCCGGCTATGCATATGTATAATTTTGTTATGGGCCTTTGAAATAAATTGTTGTGACATGGGCTTGAATTGAAGTATTTGTAGTAGGCCTTGAGTTGAATTGTATAAATGGGCCTATAAATTGATTTGCATATGACATGATGTGTATATGTAAATTTGGAATTGGACTTGAATTAAAATGATTATAAATGAGCCGAAAGGTATAAAAGAATTGACGAATTAAAAGACGGCTTTTGGAATTTAAGTTTTGCTAATGTAACCGAACTAAACCAAGTAATCGTATAATATAGGTGTAGGCTCAGTCGAGCCAGATATCGCGAGGTAATTCGAGACGCCCGATCCGTAATTAAGCGGTACGCTCGTCATAATAAGGTGCGGGATTCTTGGACTTGTTTGATACTTTATTTTCAGGAATTAAACTGTGTATTCGTTTGTCATGTTGAATATCATTGATTGCATCTGAATTGTGTAAAGCATTTGCATAGCCCAATCAAATTAAACTCGAATTGATGTGACTTGAGTGATTTGCATGCTGGTATGGTTGTAGGTTGTGTCGATCGATTATTATCTGATTTGATTGAAAGTCACCACGATTTGATTTGATATGTATGTGAATGGATTTACGAAGTTAACACTTGGATCCAATTAATTTGCCAAGTCGGGCTGTATGCTGACTTGGATTCCCAGGATCCTAAATGGCCTTAGGTGAACGGCCCTCGATATTCCCAGTACCGGTTGGGACGAGGGAGGGTGATTATGTTATGAGATGTGTGATTGGAAATCGTGGTTGACTTGTGTAACGTCTATGGCTCGGTAGCATTTTCCTACGTGTTAATGCATTTGAACGGTCGATTGAATATGACGAATATTGGAAACGATTCTAAAAAGGATTTTCTTTATATGATTCGAACCAGACCTTAATAAACTGTTAAGCCAAGCGATTGTAGATGGGTGTCAGATAAAGGGTCCAGCGGTTGGCCATCTGTAGGTGTCAGTAACCCTACAGATGTGGGTTTGATAATGGTTCAGCTCGAAAGAACATCTGTAATTGCTACAAGCCCTACTGAACTGAGTTAGGAATCGAGTTAAGCCAAAATATATGTTGTGTTTGAGATTCATCTTGGAAATTCCGTGAACTGTGTTTCAGGTTGATAAATTGTTGTCGAGCACTGGCATTCTGTTATTTATGATTATATGTATATCTGTTTGCATTGTTATTGTTTGGGTTTCATTATTGAATATAGAGTTTGATTGCAAGTCCAATAGTCTAAACTGTGGCAAATTCGCACTGAGAATTTATTCTCACCCCCACCCTCCCGATTATTTTCAGGTTTATATTGCACGGACGCAGCGAGTGAGGATATTGGTAATGCATATAAAAAGATCCACTGCCTTGCGTGTATATGTGACGGTTGATTTATACACGCGGCAGGCTGTCAGACCCGGTGGATTTGGGGTGTGACAGTTAAGATGGTATCAGAGCAAGAATATGCAGTGCCAATAACTCATTTGCTGTTGAGAGAACGTCAGTGAGATCAGATCGAATTATTAGTATTGTTTATGGAATTATTGTCAACTCTATTAATGATATATCCTAATTGATGTGGAACTGAAAACTGGAAATTTAAAAGTAGATATGTGCAATGGATTGGTTAATACTTAATAATACTTAATATTTTATGATGATAACTTGTTATAGAAATGATAGAACAATTACAAAATGATAAAGACAGAAGTGGAAGTTCAGTTTTTAAATGATATGCTTGAATAAAATTATTAATGTAGTTATTTTTATTGTAATTCAACATAAGTTTAGTATTATTTTAATTTTCATTTTTGCTAAAAGCAAACATAAATGAAGTGATAGATACAAGGGTACAAATGTAAAAGTTATATCTAACAATAGATTATAAGAATCAATGATATAGCTATAGTTTATATGAAAATATATTATGGACTAGATCGTATTGTGGTTCACCTCATTAAATATAAATTGTAAGGAATCGATCTATAAATTTGTATATGCATATGAAATAATTGATTGTCAAAGTATATAACATATAAGTACACTAAAATTTTTAAACTGAATATTGTGTATATTATAAATGGTTTTCAAGGGTTAGACTGAATTTTAAGAGGAGTCACTCTGACACGTACTTCTGAATTCCTAACTCTTATCTCAACTTCCTGTTTCGATTTCTTCTGAATTGTATACCTTGTTTCCAATTGTTGTATTCTATCTTGACACTGAAATCTGTCAATATTGGTATTATTCTTGTTTTACGTACTGATATGGATAGTAATCTGTTTAGGATCAAATTGTGAAAATTTAAGGTCTAGTGAGGTACTTTATATATGGTTCTCTTATTAGATCTTATCGGGACAACTGACCTGAATTTCTTTTAAAGATTTAGATAGAAAATAATAATTATAATACCTGAGAATAAATATTGATCATATTACAAAGCAAAGTGTTTTTAATTGGAAATAGAAAGGAGCAAGTAAATTTTTATGATATTATTGCATCTGCATCAATGGTTTGGTTAGTTAAATATAATTTTCAAGGCTTTATTGGTTAATGCATGGACTCGTTGCATCTCCTGATATCTGGACCAATTTACACTTATGTCTATATCTATATAATTATAATAAAATAATATTCATGTGTGGGTCTAAAATTTTAGACATTGGATAGAAATTCTGAAGTTTTGCATGTATTGATAACATTATATAAGATGCATAATTAAATTTCGGAAGGGTTTCGAGTCTTTCGACAAGTATTTTAAAGAACCATGATGAATGCATATTCGAGTTACCAGAAGTAGTCAATAGTATTTATCATGTTAATAAATAATTTTGAATAATTGTCAAGTGAGGCATGTTTATTTTGAATGAATTATAGAAATTCTAAGATCAGATTTAATAGTGTTCTAATATAGTTACGTATAAATGTTGAGTGACAAAAGTAAGTTAAAAATATATATAATCCTTCTGTAATTAGTAATTAAAGTGACGCCAAACAATTGTGAGAGTGATATGAATTTGCTATCGTGTGTACACAATATATTATATTGATTTATAATTGTGATAAACTTGTCATAATAAATTAACAAATAATTATTTTAGAATAATCTTGATGTTATGGTACCAGTTAAATAATTCTTGAATAAAATCATAATTCTTGTCGAATGGCAATCATTAGTAATTATTCTGAAAATACTTGATGGAATTTTCGTACAAAATATTTCGATCAGAGTAGCGCAGCGGAAGCGTGGTGAATTTATACACTTAATTAAATTGGGTAAACTATGCATTTTAATTTTTGGTCTAACTATTTTAGATCAAAGAAGATACTATTTTCTATTATGATTTTTAATTTCGAGGACGAAATCTATTTTAAGGGGGGAAGAATGTTACATTCTGAAATTTTAAAACTTGATTAAATTGATAAATCGATCATTTGACTTAAATAAAAAGTTTAATTAATTTAATTAGATTCGTGTGAACAAATAGATAATTGAATTCTGAATAAGTGTATAATTATACGAAATTATTCGTACAAATAAATTATAGAAATTATAAAACTCGTTCATTCAGGATGTTTAGAGATTTAATCGAATATATATATATATTATATAAATTGAGAACGAATTATCCGAATCCTAAATTTAAATATGAACATTCGAAATAGTTAATTGCAAAATTAAGAAACTCCGATTCAAATTTATAAAATAAATTTGATATTTAAGAGAGACTAAATTTTTAATAAACCAATTTTTATGAAATTGCCACTCTTGTTGCTTCCTGTCAGGTGAAATTCGCGCCAGGTATATATGTCATTCTATGAGTAGCTTCTTTGGAAAATCTCAACCATTCAAATAGAATTGACACGAATCTCAAAGCATCCCTATTAAAATCCCTCCTTTCTCTCTTTCACTTGTCTCCCTCCCTGTCTGTGCGTGAAATCCACGCCAAGCCCCAGCGCCCCCCCCTCTGTTACGCCAAGCCCCAAACCCCAGCGGCTCCGCCCCCTCCCGTCGCCGGCGAACCCCACCGGACCCGCCGTTCTCTCCTCTCTTCCTCTCTGGCCATGGGAGCCCCAACAGCCGCCCCCTCTCTAGGTTCCGGCCTCCCCTGCCCCTCCGCACCACATCCTCCTCCTCTCTTGCCGAGCCACGCCACCACCATCAAAATATCCCTCTCTTCTCTCTCTAACCCGTGGAACACCCCTTTCAATTTATCTCTCCCTCTTCGGCACCGGTTGCCGCTAGTTCTGTGAGAATTCGAAACCCTAGAAAAGCGGGTTGTGCCTCATGCTTGCGAATTGATCCCGCTGGTGCGTCCCTTGCGCTGACCTGGTACTTGGAGGTGCCCATTTCAGGTGGTGCTCGCTGATTTTAGACGGTCGAGAGACGCGGCCTTGCCTTGGAACCGGCTTTCTAAGAGAGAGACATCCAACTCGGGTAATTTTCAATTGGCCGTCTTAATTTCTCGATTTGTTGTTGTATCGGGTTTATGATAGATGTGAACTTGCTAATTTTTGAGTGCGGGTTGTTGATTTTCCCGACTCGATCGAATCCTTGACTTGTGAAATTTTTCCTAAAATTAGAGGACTAAATTGTAAGATTGGAATTTTTGAGTTATGAGGAGTTCGGCCGAATTGAGTGAAATAATTGAATTGCATCGTTGATTGCTAATTGGATAAGTAATATGAATTTGAGCCTTTCCTTGTAGACTTATAAAATTTTAAGTGAAAGTTTTGCTTGAAGAGTCCAAAACTACATTCGTAAAAGTTAATTATAAAAGTTAATTATAAAGTTTAACATATTTTATTTACTTGAAACATGATTCGGTGACTAGCTAAATAATTAGTGATTTGCCAATATCTAGATGAGTACCTTGTCTTTTTATAAAAATTATATTACATTATATATACACATATTATATATACACATTTTATATGTAAAGATTTAATATTTACAATTGTCTAATATATATTAACAATTTATTTGAGACCACAATTATTAAATGATACATGTAAACATCTATGAAAATCGTATCTAAAATTAACGTGATATAAAATAACAAATCAGGAAAAAGAAATATACGGTAAATCGTAGATGTTGGTAACTAATTCAATATACTAGTATGGGTAGTAAAATAAGAATGTCAAGTAACTATATTATTTTAGATTATTTTAAAGTGTATAGACTTGAATGAAAGTACTTATAAAATTCAAAGTTTAATACTGGTCAGTAAACAATAAATTAATGGGACAATGATCTTCCTATAACGATTAGGTGATGTTGGGAAATTTATTTGAAATGCTTGATCTGTTTTGGTTGTTCTAATCAAAGAAACTTGTTGCACACCCTCTAATACAAAACACATAATTCTAAATTATCTATCTCACTGGTATAGCCGGTACCACTACTGGTATGGTTTGTGTTGTTAGGAACCAAAGTATAAATTTTATAAGATGAGGGACTAAATTACAAAATAGTTATGCCCTTTCGGCTGACAAAAAAATGAAAATGTGTCTTCTCTGATTTGTGTTAAATTAAATAAGAATTTGAAATAGAATCTGATTTAACCTTCGGTTTAGGCCGAAAATAAAATATAAAATAATTAAAAGGCCTTGTGTGATTGTTAGGAATAAATGGACCAAATTGCGTGATGTGATTTATTTTGAGATGTAGGCCGGCTATGCATATGTATAATTTTGTTATGGGCCTTTGAAATAAATTGTTGTGACATGGGCTTGAATTGAAGTATTTGTAGTAGGCCTTGAGTTGAATTGTATAAATGGGCCTATAAATTGATTTGCATATGACATGATGTGTATATGTAAATTTGGAATTGGACTTGAATTAAAATGATTATAAATGAGCCGAAAGGTATAAAAGAATTGACGAATTAAAAGACGGCTTTTGGAATTTAAGTTTTGCTAATGTAACCGAACTAAACCAAGTAATCGTATAATATAGGTGTAGGCTCAGTCGAGCCAGATATCGCGAGGTAATTCGAGACGCCCGATCCGTAATTAAGCGGTACGCTCGTCATAATAAGGTGCGGGATTCTTGGACTTGTTTGATACTTTATTTTCAGGAATTAAACTGTGTATTCGTTTGTCATGTTGAATATCATTGATTGCATCTGAATTGTGTAAAGCATTTGCATAGCCCAATCAAATTAAACTCGAATTGATGTGACTTGAGTGATTTGCATGCTGGTATGGTTGTAGGTTGTGTCGATCGATTATTATCTGATTTGATTGAAAGTCACCACGATTTGATTTGATATGTATGTGAATGGATTTACGAAGTTAACACTTGGATCCAATTAATTTGCCAAGTCGGGCTGTATGCTGACTTGGATTCCCAGGATCCTAAATGGCCTTAGGTGAACGGCCCTCGATATTCCCAGTACCGGTTGGGACGAGGGAGGGTGATTATGTTATGAGATGTGTGATTGGAAATCGTGGTTGACTTGTGTAACGTCTATGGCTCGGTAGCATTTTCCTACGTGTTAATGCATTTGAACGGTCGATTGAATATGACGAATATTGGAAACGATTCTAAAAAGGATTTTCTTTATATGATTCGAACCAGACCTTAATAAACTGTTAAGCCAAGCGATTGTAGATGGGTGTCAGATAAAGGGTCCAGCGGTTGGCCATCTGTAGGTGTCAGTAACCCTACAGATGTGGGTTTGATAATGGTTCAGCTCGAAAGAACATCTGTAATTGCTACAAGCCCTACTGAACTGAGTTAGGAATCGAGTTAAGCCAAAATATATGTTGTGTTTGAGATTCATCTTGGAAATTCCGTGAACTGTGTTTCAGGTTGATAAATTGTTGTCGAGCACTGGCATTCTGTTATTTATGATTATATGTATATCTGTTTGCATTGTTATTGTTTGGGTTTCATTATTGAATATAGAGTTTGATTGCAAGTCCAATAGTCTAAACTGTGGCAAATTCGCACTGAGAATTTATTCTCACCCCCACCCTCCCGATTATTTTCAGGTTTATATTGCACGGACGCAGCGAGTGAGGATATTGGTAATGCATATAAAAAGATCCACTGCTTTGCGTGTATATGTGACGGTTGATTTATACACGCGGCAGGCTGTCAGACCCGGTGGATTTGGGGTGTGACAGATATCCTACGAAGAAGCATTTGTCAGCTTTGGGATCAAGTTTGCCAGACGTCGGACGTTTGACAAATACTTCGCAACCCCAAATTTTAAGATAAGACATAGTTGGGATTTTCCCAAACCATAACTCGTATGGAGTCTTTTCTACTGACTTGGATGGAACCATGTTTATTGTTCGTGCAGCAGTTTCTAGTGCGTGCCCCCAGAAGGATTTCGGCAGAGTGGCTTCACTCATCATGGATCGAACCATATCTAGTAGAGTTCGATTCCGTCTCTCAGAAACACCATTCCATTGTGGTGTCCCTGGAGGTGTGAGCTGTGAGACTATCCCACATTCCTTTAAGTATTCTTTAAACTCAAAACTCAAGTATTCGCCTCCACGGTCAGAACGCAGAGCCTTAATACTTTTGTTCAATTGATTTTCTACTTCAGTCTTGAATTCTTTGAACTTGTCAAAGGATTCAGACTTATGTCTCATCAAGTAGACATAACCGTATCTACTGTAATCATCAGTAAACGTGATAAAGTAAGAAAAACCATTTCTTGTGCAAGTACTCATAGGTCCACATACATCCGTGTGTATAAGACTTAACAAGTCACTTGCCCTTTCGCCCTTTTTGGAGAAAGGCGCTTTGGTCATTTTACCTCTGTAGGGCGCAGAAAGTTGCACGGCGTCAGGTTAGCTAACGGTGCGGGTTTTTATGTGTGGATGAGTGGAGATGCTCCCAGCTGGGCTTAGTGCTCTGTTTCTTTGAAGTGAACATGAGCAGGTCACCAAACTCAGGGGAAGACATCCACTGGGGATTTCTTTCTGCATTCCTTCCGGTTCACCCCTTGTGACAACCTACGTTCATGATCAGTTGTCGGAGGTTTTATTATTTTCGATTGTGAGGACGTTTTACTCCCGACGGGCGCAAGCCCCCGCCGTTAATTACATCAGAAAGACCTTTCGGGTCAGACTGAAGACCTCATGCATTCCGGGATGTGTGCCTATTTGGATTGAACCGGATAATGGGGCTAAAAAGGGCTCATGTATAGTCTGTTTTGGTCGTATGGTTGGTTCTCATTTGATTTATGGGTATGTTATGGTAAATTGTCATGATGTATGCATGAAGACATGGATTTATGTATTTGAAATGTGAGAACATTCATGAGAAATATCATTTGTGTGTTTTTAATTTGAAGGGAGTATTTAAATATCATTTTTTATATTTTTATTTATAAAGAAAATATGTCGAGAGAGGGGTATTTTGGTCATTTCAGGTTATGTATGGGACCTGGATATGTTAAAATATTATTTAGAATCGTAGAGAATTGAATTTGGGTTCATTTGGAACTGATTTGAGTTGATTTGGACTTAGTATGAAAAAGTTATAGCCAAAAAGGACTTGAAAGGATCTATTTGTGAACTTTTTATGTTTCAGGGACTTGTTTGTAATTTTCTAGGGACCTGAGACTGTAATTTGGGCTTTTGACAGGATCTGGAATGCAATTTAGGCCTTTAAGGGCTTGTTTGAGAAGGTTTTATGCTGACAGGGGTCTTTGTATAAATTTACAGGGACTTCTCTGTATATTTTAATAAACAGAGGGGTTTATATGTAAAAAGGAATCTTCTGGTCACATATGGACTTTAAGATTGGTGCTGGACATTAAGATTTGGACTTTTGGGCCTTTAGGATGTGCACATGCCATTGGATCGAAGTCATTGGGCTTTGAGATGTGCATAAGAGATCTGATTGATCTGGGCTTTGAGATTGGGCTTTTGGGCCTTTGATATGTGTGCAGAGTCCCTGGATTTAACTCATTGGGCTTTGAGATTAGTGCCATGTCACTTTAATCCGTTTGAATTACTGACAGAGGGGTCCCATGCTGTCAGGAGCCGTTTGATTCGTAAATTTGAATATGGGCCTTTAGATCAAGAGGTTTGCTTCAAGATTCGTGCAGAGGGGTTTCCCGGATAGGGTTCTTCCCTGACAAAACGAGTTTGGCCGACTCCGGTAACGGCGACGTTGATCAAGGATACGACTGTAATCGTCTCATCATCTGGAGAGCGATGGTGTCTTTATCGGCGGCTGAAGCTCACCGGATACGGCGGTTCATGGATGAGAATATGGGTACCGGTACCGATGAGGGTTTACTCCGGGTCCCTTTGATTTGGTCATGATTTCCTTCGATAGCTTGGTCATTTGTGATCGCAAGACTGCATAAAAGCGTTTAAAAATGTCAATTTCACATTTGGTTGAGTTTCAACCATGGAGCATGCCTTCTGCTTTGATTTCAGTACCGATTGGGTACTATTAACTGGTACAGAGTCACCAAAACTGATTCAAGGGTTCAAAGGCCTTCATTTGATCATTTTAAAGAGGCTTAGGCATGTCAGAGGGTTTAATTTAGGTTGAACCAAGTTCTGACTGTGTATGGCATGAAGAGTTCATAATTTCAGAACCATTTTTAATCTATTCCCTTGTGAATTTTGTACACGAGAGATAGATTTCCTTTCACAGGATCATAGAAGAGGATGTCAAAGGTATCTGTATTAATCTTTATCATTTTAGGCAATTTATTTACATTTATAAACATTTAATCATTGTCAGGGGCATTGTTGTCCATATTCTGCATAATTCTTGTGTTTAATTTTCATTTAACTTTGAATTTCAATTCAGAGCTGAGTACAAGTCCAATCAATACAAATTTTATGTCTATCCTGACTGGCTTGAAGTCTAGTTTCTGAATATATCATTTATTTGACATTTCAACTCTTTTAGGAGTTTCAAACTGGCAATGCAACAGTCAGGGGTCAAATGTCCATTTTCTGACAGCAGCATTTTCTGAATAGCTGAACTTGGGAGATTTATTCCCATCAATTGGCTACACGAAGTTTCATGTTCTTTACATGGAAATACTCCTTGAGTCATGACGTGTCAAATTTCAGAATTTCCTGAGCATTATTTCTCAGTTTAAAGGCTTGTATAGCATGAAGGGCATAGCTGGTAAATCTGACAGAAAATTCAGCATTTTATATTTTTAAGAGATGAACTTTGGAGATCCATATCTTTCCATAGGAAAATCCAAATAACATGAACTTTATATCAATTTTATGTGTTTTTAAATTATCTATCCAATGGTGAGGTCTATTTTACAGTTTGGTCCCTGTTTTGGTCTGTATTAAACAGTTTACCAGAACAGTGCAATTAGGGCATTTTGATGTGCTTTATTGCAATGATAGCTACTATGTCATGTGTAACTGCTGAGTCCTGACTTGACATCGTGCCTGAGGTCAATCAGAGAGTACTATACATTGGTGGGAGGTCTGGTAGAGTTAATAACATGATTCAAGTAGCTTAAGCTACTGATTTGGTACCAGGACCACATGAGAAAAGATCAAAAGTATTAAAATTCATCAAATAATCTTTTTAAGACATTTTTAACATGCCAAGGACTGCACATTTGCAAGAAAGTCCCTGGTTATTCAAAAATCATGTTTTTGAGCCTTCTCACTTGATTGAAAGGGCAAGATCATCAAGACTTCATGAATCAAAAGATGTAAATAGGATCTAGCAACATCAGCTGCTATCCTTTTACACCTTAGACCTTAGTCTTTCACTAATTACAAAGAAGTCCTCAAGAATAGCAAAGATTAGCATTTTGGCAGCATAACCCCCTTATATTCTTGATTCCTTCCTTTGTAATTAGGCCCCTCAAGTGGTCATTAGGTTGAGAACTGCAAAGGATGCTTACTTGCTCACTTTGAACAGCCCTTGTGTGTTTATCTTTTATTTAAAGTCACTTTTTCCCTATTTTGATCATTTTTATAAAGAGATCATAAGGATCTGATGAGCAAGGATGCCAGCTGGCTCACTACACTCATTTTAGCCTCTAATCAAGTTATAAAGATGATCAAGGGAGATAAGAAAGAAAAAGAAAGAAGATTGGAGGAAAAGGGATTTTTTATGTATTTTCACATGAAATCAACAATAAGTAAAGAGGATTAATCAAGGAATCTAAACTATGCTAAGATAACATTTTTATATAGTTTTATTGCTGTTTAAAACTGAAAATACAAAAAAAATGCATTTTTGATCATCAAGCTTTCATGTTCTTTAATTTGTCATGAGACAAATCTAGAAATCATGCAAGCTCTCTCATTTTATGGTTTAAAAGGCATCAAAACAGAAAACAGCATGAGATAATCAAAGAAAGAAGAAGAGGTAGAGGCAAGATACACAAAAATCACCAAATAAGAAACTTTTATTCATCAAAACGTATGTACAAGTTTTGGCCATGAGAGGCCTACATCTCTTTAAACCTCAAATCACCTATTCTATTGCTTGCTATACTGATCAAAGGAGGAAGGAGAGCTCAGGTGTGTTTGGCTTGTGTATTGTAGGTTGTTGTGTTGAGAGAGGTTGGCTGTGTGTTAGCCGCACGTGTATGTGTGTTAGGCTTGTAAACTTGATTGTCTCTGTGTGTATTGTGTTGCTCTCCCTCCTCTTTGATTGATGTGTTTGTGCCTGTATTTATAGCCTGTGGGCTCTAGGGTTTCGGTTTTGCAACTCCATCCTGGCCGTGCATTTCATCGAACGGCTGGCGTGCAATAAGAATATGGACAGCTAGCATCATCTGGAAGGTTCCAAAGCATATTCTTTTCATCTAATATGATCCAATTAGTGCTTGGCACGTGGAATCTGAGATTTGGAGCCTTGAGGGAGCATCCTCAGGCTGGTGCCGACATGGAGGCAGGGAGCCGTTTCTTCTCTGTTTTGTTTGTTATGAGAAGGAAGGTGCTATTGCATTGCGTAGACATGGAGTATCATGACCCGTGCGGCTGCCAAGGATATGGTCTTTCATGAACCAGGTGTACGACAGGAGGTAGCGCCATTTGCATAATTTAAACCAAGCTAATCATTTAACCTGACATACGGGACCCATTTGTCCGAGAAACACAACTGCGTTTCAGCTCGCCGAAGCTTTTGATTGATTATAATTCAATTCGGCCCAAGCCCAGTACACTCAAATTATTTTGGCATGTTTCCTTTGATGGCTGATGCATGTATAGCCCATTATATTTATTTTCATTTTGTAACCCGTGAGCATCTATGGTTAAATAGATGTGTACTCATCTTCTCCATTTCAAATATCAATTGGAGTTCTCCATTTCTCATTTCTAAATGAATTCCAATGTTAAAGATCCCCAAATTTGTGTACCCAACAATCTTCCATTCATTTAATTGGCAATTTTTTAAGGTACAACAAATGCCCCCCACCTGGGTGGGGGTGTGAAGACCTCAGGGACTGAACAGCTCAGCCAGGTGCCCCCAGTGTATCTCATTATACTTCATGAAACTCCTTCTTATGTTATCTGCCTTGTTGCAGGTGTTGGAGCTCCAAGTTGGGCATCGACCGCTCGGAAGCTGACTTGGTCATATAAGAAGATCCATAATATAATTCATCTTTGTATATAGAACATCTATTGTCCTTTATCACAAAAGAGAAACCATTCATCTCTAAACATGAGATTGAAATGATGTTTCCGGAAATGCTAGGAATAAAATATACATTTTCTAATTCCATTACAAGCCCGCTGGGCAAATACAACTCTATACTACCAGCTGTTACGGCTGCAACTCGTGCTCCGTTTCCAACTTGGAGTTGTATCTCCTTGTTACGTAGCTTCCTTCTATTCTTTAGTACCTGCATATTTGAACAAATATGAGCACATGATCCAGTATCCAATACCCAATCATTTATAGAGGTAGCAACGTTAACTTCAATAACAAAAATACCTGAGGTTGAAGCCTTGGAAACCTTTCCAGACTTCAGATCCGCTAGGTACTTCAGGCAGTTCCTCTTCCAATGACCCTTGCTATTGCAGTAATAGCATTCAGAGGAAGCAGCAACCTTTATCTTGGGAGGATTCGGTTTAAGAATCTTTTTCCCTTTGCCTTGATACTTGGGAGCCACCTTCTTTGGGGCTTTCTTTATCTTTTTCCCACCAGCTTGGATCATGAGAACAGAAGACTTTTTCTTCATATCCCCATCAGCGATCCGAAGCATCCCTTGGAGCTCTTGTAGACTCTTATCCATTCCTAGCATATGGAAGTTCATGATGAACCCCGAAAAGCTTAGAGGGAGTGAGTGCAGGATAATGTCCGTAGCAAATTCCTTGCTTATCGGAGCATTCAGCTTCTCGAGCTGCTCAACATCGCTCGTCATACGGAGCATGTGAGTTCCCATAGAGCCTTCCTCGATCAACCTGTGACCAAGTAAAGATTTTGTCACTTTAAATCTCTCGATACGCGCTTGCTCTTGAAACATGTTCTTGAGCTGATCGCATATGATATAAGTTTTGGTATCCATGAATCGGCGTTGCAATTCAGGACCCATAATACTTACTACGAGACCTTGTACATCAAGCTCATCCTCTTTGTGCTTGTTGTACTTAGTGACATCCTCTGGTTTGCCATTTGTTCCTGGCTCAGCAGGGACAGGTGAGTTTAAGACATATTCTTTCTTTTCACGTCTTAGTACAATGGTGAGAGCACGGAACCAATCAGTGAAATTGGATCCGTCCTCTTTCAGTGTTTGTTTCTCGAGCAGGGAGCGTAGAGAGAAGGATGTTTCTTTAGCCATATTACTACAATGTTTAAAATGTAAAGATTTTAGCTTTGTTCATGTAATGTTTTATTCTAATGATAAAACTCTCACTGCAAATTTGTTCTATTCCCGTTTTGCAGTAGGACCAAGATCCCTATTTTCACTAACAACCAAGGCAGTGTATGCATATCTTGGCTATCAGTTATCTTAGGTAAGCAAACTTGCTAATCACATCTCTTTGCGATTCTTGGTTTCGTTAAAACATCACGTGTATTTAACGAAAACTTTGCCCCAAGCCCAAAATTATTTTGGAAATCATTGGTAAGTAACCTCACTCTATTTGGTTTGATATGTCGGACATAACCCTCGACCACCAAAGGTAAAAGGCGATGTCTACTGAGTAGTTTAATCATCAACCAATGAACAATGGTTTGAGGAGGATAGAGTGGGAAGGGCATACTACTTAGTATTTAATGGGTTGGTGTTTATGCTTAACAGTGCCAGCAATCTCTAAAAGAGATATGTCAGAACGAATGAATAATGTGATTTTTATTCGTATCTAAAGAGACCTCTTTCATATGCTTCATTAAGCAGTCGTGGAAAGGAAGTCTAGAAAGAATACCGAATATGATCTCCATTACTTTCTATTCTTAACGTGCCAGAAAGAACGACTAATGTGATTTTATTCGTATTTAAAGAGACCTCTTTCATATGCTTCATTAAGCAGTCGTGGAAAGGAAGTCTAGAAAGAATACCGAATATGATCTCCATTACTTTCTTTTCTTTTAGCAGTATCTCTTTCATATACTTAGCTTTTGTTAAGCAGTCAGTTCTTGCAACTGACTTTAGACATTCTAGCGGACACGTGAAAGTCGTCTGCCAGAAAGACAACGGTGAGTTCCTTCACAAATCTTTCTTTGACATCACGTTCTTTCACGGTTCCATGAAAGCGATAAATCTAATTTATTCAGTTCATATCAAAGCAGTAAATCTAATTTACTTATATACGGGACCAAGTCAGGTATATATATTTATCAGTTCCTAATTCTTTATTTTGCAGCTATGCTCAGTTCTTTATTCTATACCGTTAAAAGCATATAAACAGTTTACATGTTTTTAAAACAGATATTATTTTCGTTCCATAAAGCAATTTGGTAACGTGACAAAGTTCCTTTTCGGCCAGCCATTAGGACATGTAAAAGGGGCTCCTAGGAAAGATTGGGGTCACGAGGACCGCTTAGACTCAATCTTTCCTAGACAGAACCATCTCTTTTACGGTGTGGAAATGACAGTTCTTACTAAGGTACTTTATTGCTTCATCACATTCTTCGATGAACTTTATTTTCCGAAGGTTTTCGAAAAGGCGAAAGATTTACACTAAATTTTGTCATTTCAAAAGCGTTAAAGCAATTTGGTAACGTGACAAAGTTCCTTTTCGGCCAGCCATTAGGACGTGTAAAAGGGGCTCCCAGGAAAGATCGGGGTCACAAGGACCGCTTAGACTCAATCTTTCCTAGACAGAACCATCTCTTTTACGGTGTGGAAATGACAGCTCTTACTAAGGTACTTTATTGCTTCATCACATTCTTCGATGAACTTTAACGCGATCAAAAGTTTTTGAAAACGAAAATATAAAGAAAGCATAAAGAAAGCGTAAATCTAATTTAACTTTCTTAGTCGGAAAAACCGAACCAAGAAAATCTCATTTCTAATCGGTTTTGGACTTGTGCTGCAAATGTAAGAATTTAAACCGATACGCGGTACATGCACCTTATTTGCATAAGTTATAACTTTAGAAAATCAATCAGCGGGAGAGCCTTGAGCTCTGATACCACTGTTGGGTTTCGAGGAACGGTTCAAACCCATTTAATTAGCTTAAGCTGCGGAAAGAGTAAAACAAAAATTTTTACATCTAACTTAAGCTATGGATTAAATGAATCAAGAAGATTCGTTTAATCCTATTTACAGATCTACTCCATAATTGATTTCCTAAAGCATTAAATCTATTTACAAATTAAATAGATTAATATAACAATTTATACCTTGATTCCAAATCTCAGTTGGAATGCAGACCGAGCGAGTAGAGCCTCACCAGGGATGGAATCGACTCGCAGTATCACACGTGTGATACCTCTATTGGTTATCCACCAGGACTAACCGGAGAGCGATTTACTTCTTCTGCCAGAAATACCGTAAACCGCAGAATTCTGCAGAAACACTATTCACCAAAAAAGAGACAGATTAAATATATTTAAGAATGCAAGTTATTCCGTTTTACTAATAAAGCAAAACAAGAAATACCGCAGAATCTAAAAATATATTTTTCCGAATCTCGTAATAATCGAAATCAGGGAAGAGAGGGAAAACCGATTAACGAAGTAATCAGATTAACACGTGAATTAGTGAGTCTTTCTCTCTACCCCTACCCCTCTATTTATAGACTTTTGAGGAGGTTGGCAAAAGACCAAAATACCCCTCAAAACAAATCTATTTACCAAAAGCCATTGACACCTCATCCTTTTATCATGTGAAATGACCAAAATACCCTTGCCACCTCACATGACACATGTCAACACAAGGGAAGTCGGCATAGGGTGAAAATGACCAAAATACCCTTGGCCCATTAAGGCATGAATAGTGTTGGGCTTTGATTTTGGGCTTTGACTTTGGGCCTTTAATTTTAATTAAGGCTTTGATTATTTTGGGCTTTTAAATCCATAATTCAAGCCCATAATTAACAATTAAAATTCCAAATCATATATATATAATTGTCATGTACAATTATATTTCTTTTCGGTTATTGTTCGGTAACTTTTATACAACGTAACGTGTACGTTTATAAATTAACCGTTGTTTCTGCTTGTCATTCTAAATGACATTTATAATTTAATTATATCACGTATAATTAATTATAACCATCTTAATATTAATTATAATCAATTTATAATTAATCAGTAAGATTCTCCGAGTAGCTCCTATATGGTGTGACCCAATAGGATCTGTGTTATGTTGGTAAACAGAGTTAAAATTGTTTTAACTTCTGTTAGTCATGGGTGGCATCTGGCAACACATCATGACCATCAAATTACACAGATGATGCTGTACTGTACAATATCACGATCCAGTAAACAATTTACTTGTGTCAGTTCTTCTGTCTCATAGCTATCAGATCAGTTTCAAGGTAGATGTGTGTCATCCTTGGTAACTGTATCTTTTCTTGATCTTGAGTAGATTATCAAATATAATTACTCTTGTAATTATACTGCATGCAGATAATCTAACTCTATCAAGGGGCCCAGTGATGCTATAGCTCGTATAGAGATACGAGGGACAAATAGTATTCTTGGCAGACTATCACTTCCTCAGCTAAGTTATATATATGGAAATGCTACCGTTATGGCTGCTTTTTACGGACAGCGTTAGATAACACTTACTCATATATATTTCTTAGTGGGAACGATAAATACCTCATACTGTAGAACTTTGACACTGAATGAAAACATAAATGACACGAACACAATTCTATTTAATGTTTCATTCGGGGTCTGTCAAATACCATGTTCCTAGAACATGTATCCATGTGATTAAAATGACATCTCGTGTCAGGTGGTTTGTAAAACTTAACCATCTTTTAATCCACATGCTAACCTTATCGCGGTAATTAGTGTTCCTGCTAATTACCTTGGTCAGTGACTTTTAAGAGTATATATTATCTATATTATGGAGTTTCACAATTTCAGTCATGAACTCGAAATGATCCATAATTTCAATAATACTCAAGGCAACAAAATGATATATAAATAAACATTCAATTCATGAACAAAGCTTTATGATTAACTTATCGTATTATTGACTTCTAGATTATTACAAACTAACAATATCCTCAATGCTTTCACCATCTTCAACCTTAAAGGTTTCAAATTTTGCTTCTAAACCGGTTATTTTGGTTCGTTTGATTTGGGTATTGCCTTCATACCGGTTTACAAGACCATCCCACATTTCTTTCGCACTTGATGCACTACCAAAGAGTGAGGCTACCGATTCACTAACCAAATTGAATATGACATTGGTTGCTAGGTCATTGTCTTTCTTGGTTTGTTTGGAATCGACGGTCTCAATTTTGGCATCGGTTGAACCCTCGGTAGATACACTTGTGTATGTTGGTGTATACCATTTTTCAACCACATACCACACCTCAAGGATATTCAAGTAATTAATCATGGTTTTCTTCCAATGCATGAAATTTTTGGTGGTAGTACCAAAAA
Organism: Carex rostrata; assembly: GCA_964058875.1. Lineage (NCBI taxonomy): Eukaryota > Viridiplantae > Streptophyta > Magnoliopsida > Poales > Cyperaceae > Carex > Carex rostrata. The sequence continues at coordinate 828,197 of CAXKVT010000014.1, read as the reverse complement.
TTAGGGGTTCTTTCACGGATCTATAGGGTGCCATTTGTCAAGTTGATCTAATCTCCAATTAAGTGTGTCTTAATTCGAGTAACTTGCTCTGATACCACTTTGTTGAACTTAGGGGCACCTTTAATTGCTCAAAAACTGAAATTAAATTGCAATTGAAAGTAAAGATATGAGTTTAGAGAAATTTGACACGCGGGGTGATAACGGAGTTCGACAAAACAAAGGCCTACGTCTCCGGGGCTTCGCAACCTAGTGAGGTGCGCCTTTCTATTACCCAATACGAAAGGATTACAACTTGTGAACCGTTGAGCCCTTACACACCAAGCGGGAAGTCAAACGGCCAACTCAAAGAGATGAGAACGAGGTCTCGATTGTCTAGAAACACAAGAGAAACACTCAATAGATCACTCTAACCTAATCTATATCAAGATTAGTGAAGTAGGTTTGAGGTTGCTTGAGGGATTTTGAAGTTTTAAGCTCTCACAACAATGGAGTAGGCTAAGCTCTCAGAAAATCGCTTTTGAATTAATTAGGGTCGGCTGAGATAAGTGAGAGAGGAACCTCACTAATCTATTTATAGTGTCAGCTCAAAAATGAGCTTTTTGGACTAAAACGTTACAGTGTTTTAGTTCAAAGTGCGATTTAGGGTTTTAGTTTTCTGACAGCTCAGCAAAAGCATTCAAAAACGTTACAACATTTTATAAACGTTACATAACGTTTTGTTCTGTAAAATCTTGATCAAAAACAGGAATTGTTTGAAGCTCAAATTTAATTAAAACGTTACAACGTTTTATGAAAATGTTACAACGTTTTATACTTGGCTTTTACATTGGCATAAACAATCATAAATCGTTATAACGTTTTCACAAAACGTTATAACGTTTTAGGTCGTTTAGTAGTCCTGTATGTGAGCATATTTTCCATTCCTGAAACGTTACAACATTTTATGAAAATGTTATAACGTTTATGTTATTTCTGAGTTTGATCAAGATCTTTTTTCAGCGTTTTTGACAGGTTTAAAACGTTATAACGTTTTATAAACGTTACCAACATTTTTCTTCTGTAAACACAGCCTCAAACTTACTTTACTAAGCTTTTGATTTTACAATTTATATTCTTGATAAAGGTCTTCATGATTTCTTCTGTCCAAGGATATTACATTGCAATTCCAACTCTTCTTGAACCTTCATAATCTTAAAATAGAAGAAATCGTAAAATTCAATAATTGTATGTTTTTGCAAATTAGTCAAATAGACGAAAATGATTATTGTACGAACAACAAGATTAAGTGTTTAGAAGATGGGCTTTTAGGAAATCAGACATTCTATCATTCAAACCTGTTTAATATAGGTTATGGTTATTATAATAATAGCTCATGGTCTGTCACCAACCGTGTGCTATTGCTAATACTTGTCAATGTATGGTCACTCAATAGCATGTGACTCTGTCACCATCCGCACATGTTTTCGGGTAAACCGTACAAGATCTGGTTACAACTCCAGTCGGAATCGCACACGGTTTGGCCAGAACCGTACACGCCCTATACTGGTATCTCTACGATTTGAGAGCTGCTAATCCTATTCTAGTGATGATCTCTGTGTCGGACTCACAACACCCTAACTGAGTAAGTACCCTTTGAGTACTTTATAAGGCTCATCAGCATTACGATTAATGATAAGTCCCAATTACTAATATCTTACGATGTCAATAATCAAGATTAACCCACTACTAGTTATGGAATGCGACATTCGTCTGCTAAACTATATCCTAATAGGTTCCTTAACTGTGGTTCGAATACAAGCAATCAATTGGTCAGTCTATTCTATTTGTACTTAGGATAACTTATGTTCGTTGGATATTGGTTAACCCCAATTATGTATGAAAGGATTGTACACTCCATTCATACGAGGTCGCTTTAATCACAGAATAAACAAGATCATAAGGCATAAAATCTCAGTAAGAATTCAAATCATAGTGCAAAGATAATTATAATTGAACAACTAGATTAAACTCATAAGAATTCAAGATTACATGTCTTCACCCTAGAATAGGGTTGCTTAGCCGCTCATGGCGGGTTCAACAACAAAAGAAACAAGATACATAAAGAAAGAGAGCAGTTAAGAGAGATGGAAGGAGAACACCTATGTTACCCCTTTATCTCATGCACACCGTCTTTACGTCTTGTTCCTTCCTCCTCTTCTAGTAGAGACCTTGCTATTCTGTGATGATTTTCTTATGCATAGCCTCCACTAGAGTGAAACCCTAGTTCTAAGTGCTCTCAAATATGTATTATGTTCTGTGTTATGTCTAGAGTGAGGGCCTCTTCTTTCCCAGGTGTCCATTTGCTTAAATAGGCCTTGATTGGGAAGTTAGATTCATAACTGTTGTTTTGGCAGTTTCTGCGTGCGGATGCCAGAATAGCATGCGGTTTGGCTGAGATCCGCACGGGCGGCATAACCGCCTGCGATAGCGCCGTGCGGATTGTCTGAGATCCGTGCGGTAGCATTCCTGGATAGCATGCGGATGAAGGCATCCATGCGCCTGAGGCTGAGGTGTCATAATTGCTTGTTTTATGCCTGTTTTTGATCCAAAATCATTGAAAATCTGCAATTCTCTAAAATCAAATGAAATAACAAAAATGAATCTGATTCTCTAAAAAATAAGCAATTGTAACTCGATAAATGGCAATAACATAGGCTAAGTGATAGGAAAAATCCTAACAAATTTGACCCCTATCAGGAGGCGTAGGCCGCTATGGGTGGTGGTGTAAAGAGGCGGAGTCGCAACTTAGGTTTCTTTTTTTAAGCTAATGCGATAGAGAGGAGACAGGAATTTTTTTTCTAACGGGACCAAAAGAGCGCTCCGTAACCACTTATGTTGATGATCATTCTTAGAGCAGTTCAGACGGCTCCCAGACCTGGAATGTAGTTTGTTAAAATGCTGCTGGCAGCAAACTAGCCATACTCTATATATATTAACATTCTGGAAGAATATATATATACAATTTGACTACGGTGTTATGGGTTGCATAGAGGGTGATGGTGCTACGGCTCAATATTCAAGTTTTCAAAATCCTAACGGTCGATTCGAACTGTTCATCTTGTTCTCCATATTAATATGTGTTTGGAGACCAAATTTTACATTTTTTGGAAAAAAATTACTATTTTTTTAGATAGGTAAAAAATCACTTGATCTAAAAAATTCTGCACCATTCAGATATTTGATTTTCTACCTATCTAAAAAAATAGTAAAAAATTTCCAAAAAATGTAAAATTTGGTCTCCAAACACATATTAATATGGAGAACAAGATGAACGGTTTGGATTGACCGTTAAGATTTAAAAAACTCAAATATTGAGCCGTAGCACCGTAGCCCTCTATGCAACCCATAGCACCGTAGCCAAATCGTATGGGCTACGAGATCTAAACCGTTCATCTTGTTCTCCATATTAATATGTGTTTGGAGATCAAATTTTACATTTTTATAAAAAAAATTTACTATTTGTTAAGATTTATTGAAAATCGTTGTTTTTTTATGGTTCAGATTTTTCTAAAAAACATCAGAAATTATAAGACATAGCATTGGAAAATATAAGTCAAAGCATTGTTTTTTTTTAGTCAGTACCCAATTAGTTAATGAGTTTAAATCCGATTCGATATTTTTTTTCGTTTTTCTTGACGAAAATCCTAGGTCCGCCCCTGACAACAAGAGGAGGGTATTATCAGCTGTGCGCTTTAGGCACAATCCATTTTAGTAAATGCCAGCTGGTACTAAACCTAACATATATGTTGGATTTGTGCGATCGATGTTGTGCATTTTTGAAGTAATTTACCCAAATTGATTTAACAAATTGCTGGTCTGACACTTAATTAGATAAATGAAAATGAAGTACAATTTAGTGTACAATAAAAATAATAAAACGCCTTCAAAATTCAACGGCTGCAACTGCAATACATAGGTTCAAATATTGACGAAGGTGGCACCCTTCAATCAAAATATTGAAGACAGCCTTGCATTAGCATCTGCCCCGTACAAATTAATTTATCATCCAATTAAATTCCTTCCTGTAATAGCTAGCCTATTACATAACGTACGGCAGCCCAGCCCAGCCCATAAAGATTGTATTATTAAACTGGATAACTAAATGCAATTACATCGATCGCTAATTAAATAAATTTCATGTATTATTTTACCGCATGGACACGCAAACTAAATTGTATCAGCACATGCATACAATTAAAAATCTCATAGAATTAATGAATCTACCAATGCAATTCACAAGTAATGTATCCATGAAAATTTATCCCTCATGAGTATTTCAAAAAATTGTATGGGTGCGTAAACATCTTAATTTTACATGAGCACAAAAAATAGCTATCCATGCGAATACACTCATATAGATATTTATGATATCTTCTTCTCCAAACAAAATCTTGTAAACATGATACAACTTGTGTTATCATAAATGAAATTTGAGGGTTTAATTATATTGACTCTAAGAAAAAAAATTATGACAACATACAATTGCCACATATATAAAATAACGACATAGATAATAAACAGAGGGATCGAGAAGCAAATCAACAAATAAAATTAATTAAATTAAATACAGTACTCAATTGATCAATGGATTGATCGGCATAATAAATAAGTGTGTGTGTGTGTGTGTATATATATATATATTTTTATTTATTTATGACAGTCATAGAGGCAATAACATTTGTTGCGTCGACATTGGCTGCGGCTGTAATTTTGTTGAGCACATTTTTGTTGGCACACTTGGGGAATGCAGTAGCGAAACCCTGGCCAAGTTATCTCGACATCACTACACTCACTTATTGTTGGTGTGGGACCTAATTAAATTTATTTTATTGCAAAAAAAAAAAAATTAATATATAGTTTCAACTAGCAAGCTATAATAATTGACAACATATATATGAAATGAAACTAATTAATTACGTACCGGAAAAAATGAAAACGAGAACAAGTAGAAAAACAATCTTCATTGTAATTGCTTGCTTTGCTCTATTAATTCAAAAAAATTTGTGAGTTTGAACAAATATTTATAGTGTTATCTGATGTTCTCTTTTTTCTAAATAAAGTTTTCCTGCTTTGTCACCTTTAATCTTTATATGCGCGCCTCCATAGAAATTAATGAATTGTCAGACCAATATATAATTATAAAACAACAAGTTAAATTTGACCATTTAATTATCTACTAAAAATAAAATTACTAAAATAATCCTGCAAATTCTAGTCCATTAATATATTTGAAAATTGTTGTTTCCAGATATTCCTCAAATTCTTATCTCCAAGAAAAAAAAGGTAGTTTTGTTCGAAATTTTTATTTAATATAAAAAAATATAAAATTTTCAAATATAAACGCGTTTTGAATAAAATTTCAAATCTGCCAATTCCGGTAAATAATTTATCGAAAATAAGCCCTATGTACGATAAATTATTCAACAAATTTGAAATCCTATTTCTGGTAAATAATTTATCAGAAATAGATTTTTTTTTTATTTTAATTAAATAGAAGATGTTATGATTTTTTTTATTAAAATATTAGAAATATTTTCATATTAAATTTAATAATAGATAAAATACTATATAATTGAATTTATTAGAAAGACCGCGACAAATAACCCATATCAGCATTTTTTCAGGCTAGATTTTTTGTAACTGTAAGAAAATTAAAATATTTATTTGAGAAAAGTTCTAGTGTACCCATGTAAACTTTTAAAATAGTCAATTTTTCCATGAAAACATCTTAATATCAAATATCCCCATAAAAATTTAATATCCTTTCTTTTATCCCCTTTAATTCACTAAATTTGTAATTTAGACAAATATACCCCTTCATTTTAAATGAAAATCTCCCTTTGAATGAGCAAAATTGAATAAAAGAGAAGAAAAAAGAAAAGGGAGACTTCATCTTCTTCATCTCTATGTTTAAAGTTTAAACTCCTTCATCTACTCCAGTTGTTTATGGTTAATTTGATTAAATAGGAAATTAAATGACAAAATAAGATATCAATTAACAGAGATTCGCACCTTTGATAGTGATGTGCAATCATAGACAAGTAACTAAACATAATACACGAATACTTACTTCGCCAATCACATCAGCTAACGTAAAATAGAAATATATCACATCCATGCAACAACCAAATAAATCAAAGATTGATAACATTTCATGAATCGAAATAACATAATAAAAGCAAAATAAAACATTGTTCTTCAATCATCACTCAACATGCAGACACAGCAAGCCATGCAGAGTGCTTATTCATTATTGAAATATGAATTCATGAAAAAGAAACCCCAAAAAGAAAAATCAAACTTAAGACATAAAACATAAAACATAATATTATAAACCTTAGTTAGGTGCTTCCAAAATCAAAAGCTTAGACCTTGTAAATAATCATTGCACTTTCCGATATTCGCTGATTGTTGTCATTTTCACAAATTCCAGCATTTTGCATCAAGTTATATAGTAAGTAGACAAGAGGAATTGGAGAAGAAAATAATTTCTATTCTGATTTGTACAATGAGCATATTTATAAGCGTATTGCATCAATCACTAGTCTATCCTAACTATGGTTTAGTCATTTAACTAGAGTAAGCACTATGTTGTTACCATCGCGGTTAGTTGAAACAAATTAAAAGGATCATTATGTTTGAGTTACGTCAAGAAGCCTCTTTGTTTGTTAAAAACTGGATCGGTCCAGTTATTTCATAGCAAGATCAATGAACGAGGAGTTTAGATGTGGAGATGAAGAAGATGAAGCATCTTTTTGCTTTTCTCTTCTCTTTTATTCAATTTTGCTCATTGAAAGGAAGATCTCCATTTGAAATAAAGCAGTATATTTGTCTAAATAACAAATTTAATGAACAAAAAGGGATAAAAGGAAGGATGTTAGATTTCTATGGGGATATTGGATATTAAAGTGTTTTCATGGAAAAATTGCCTATTTTAAAAGTTTACATGGGTATGTTGGTTTCAAAGGCACTAGAGGAGGGGTGAATAAAGCTTTGAGTCATACTCATCTCCGTCTCATTTGTTTCCCTTCCAACTTTGGGTTTTTCCTTCTCTTCAGACATTAATTTCATTAGGCCCAATAAGCCCAGACTCTATAACACCTTCTCCAAATCCGAACTGATCGAGTCAACTATCCCAACGGCTAACTCCAAATTGGCTATTGTCATTGCCGATTCTTACAGTCACTAAGAATCCATAATCATCTTTCCTCTGTTAGATTTCAGTTATTGATCTCGATTCAAAAGTCACTTCTGAATGAATAAGAAAATTATTGTGGTCCTTCTAATACATTCAAATTCTAAAATAAAGTTGATTTGACATTTCGACTCTGCCTGCCACTAATGAGTATTATTAACATGAGTACATATTTCTGTCTTTTGAAGCTAAATTGGTAAATTTTTATTTAGATTATTATATCCAGTAAATCAACAACACGTGATTAAAATTTTCTGAACATAATTGCTAGTCCATATCGTATCTCTTAACGTTCTAAGATATTTTTGTTTCCGTTGTCTGACTGTCTGATCAAAGCATCAAAAGAAAAGAGTCTATATGATATTAACAAAAATACATATAATTTATGAGGAGGGTTCAAATGCGTCAGTTTTTTGTGCCTCCACCATGCCTTTATTTTTAATTTCTAATAACTCAAATTTTAAATCATAAACGTCAAAATAAGACCGTTAAATGTGATCTATATTATTTTCTTTATGTTCTCATAAAAATTATTACATTTTGGTTTTGTTTATATGTGAATGAATAAGATGAAAAATCAATGTCTAGAAATTGTCCACATTAGTACGTTTATACAAACTCTTGATGACAACCAAAATAAAGTTGAAATGTCATAATTTTTTACACGTGAATATATAAAATGATGTAGATTATATCCAACAGTTTTATTTTGACTTTTAAGTTTTAAATTTTGAGTTATTAAAGTTTTTAAAAAATAGAGGCACGATAAAGACATAAAAAATGGAGGCATTTGAATCATCCTCATAATTTATATATATTTAGTTGGTAACATTAAGAAAATATGGAACCTTGAAAATAATTAAAAAAAAAAACATGTCTCTAAGAAATTACAAATTCAAGATTTTAAACTATCAAACATCTCACTTTCATATAATTTGTGAACAAATATTGTCTCTGTTGATTGGGTATGAGTTGTGCGGATCCGCGAGAAGCAGTTTTGACGGTTTTGAAAAAAATACAACTGTTCAATTTATAACGAATGTTTGGATGTCTGAATGAATTTAGTCCCACAAGTTTTGAGGTAAGAATAATAGAGAGTATATAAGTCCCACAGCGCAAAGTGGCAAGAATAAATGGATCCGGATTGATCTAAGTGGATCCGGATATATATTCGGATATTCAATCCGATTTCTGAATCTGGAAGGAATTCTTATAGTTAGCAATTTTCCAGATCGTGTATATACTTAATAAAAACGGGTTGATTAATACTTAATTTATATTTTATAATTAAATGGCTGCGTGTGTGTATGAAAATGGGCTATGATGAGCTATGAAGTAAGATTCTTGTTTTATTTCTTGCATATATTTCTGTTTTGAAGTTTAAATAATTTGATCTGAACCACTGAACATGACCTCCATATTAATTTAAATGAGGGTGTTCGGCAAGTTGGTTAGGCTTAAATTTTAAGCTCCACTAAGAAAGATGTGTTTGGCAAGATAAATTTAAAAAAGTGAGTCTTGAGCTTTCTTAAGGAGGCTCAATGCCTTGAGTCATGTAGAATGGTGGCTTAAAAATTGGGGCAAGCAGCAAGCTTAAGAAAGTGATTTTAAGCTTTGCAAAGGAGGAGCTCTAAGGAGGGTGCGCCGAACATTACCAATGTGCTTAGAGATCAAATTTTATATTTTTTTGGAATTTTTTTACTATTTTTCGGATGGGTAGAAAATTACTGTTTTTAATGTATTATGGATCATTAAAAACAATGATTTAAAAAATTCTAAAAAAATAGTAATAAATTTCCAAAAAATGTAAAATTTGGTCTCCTTGCACATTTGAATATGTAGATCATATTGAGTAATTCGGATCTACTTTTTAAACTTTCAAAAGTAAAAAAATATGAGTATAAAGTAAAACAAGACTCTTACTTCACAACTCACCATATAGTCCAACTATATAGAGTAGAACTAGGGTGTTCTTAAGTTCACCATGGTGTTTGGTGAGCTTAACTCTAAAATCTATTATATTGGCTTTAAACAATTAATAAATTCAAACCGTTGAAACCTCATGAGTGATGAATTTACATGTAAATTGTTTAGAATTTTGAACTAATTTTGTATAAAATCAAGTGGTCAAAATTAGAAGGTTTAAAAATTAAAAAAAAAAAATACAGATTCGAGCGGATAATGCTGAAACCCAAAATTTACCGACATTTTTATTTTTACCCCATTAAAAAATTATTTTAATAATAATAACCAAAGTTTAGCAAAAGTTTTAAAAATACCCCTTCCGTGGAAATTTTCCACGGGCTGGAATTGAAATTCCCATTTTTTTTTTTTTATAAAACAGAAAAAAAAAATTTGTATTGAAATATTAGAAATGTTGGATATATTTCTTTGAAAATAGATGGAATACAATATAATTTGATTTATTAGAAAGACTGTAACAAATAACCCGGATCAATATTTTTCAGGTCGGATTTTTCGCGGCTCTAAGAAAAATTAATATATTTCTGTATGTGTTATTGGAAAAAAAATAAAAATGCTTAGATTCTGAGTTATTGATCCCGGTTCAAAAGTCACTTCTATGTAATCTAGAAAATATTGTGATCCTTCTGGGACATTTAATTTATAAAAAGTTGTATCTATTTTGAGAATTCTTTTTGAATAATAATTATTAAATAACTTAAAGTTTTTGTTTTTTTTCAAAAATAGATATAACTTTCCATAAATTAAATGTCCTAAAAGGATCACAATATTTTCTAGATTACATAGAAGTGACTTTTGAACCGGGATCAATAACTCAGAATCTAAGCATTTTTATTTTTTTTCCAATAACACATACAGAAATATATTAATTTTTCTTACAGCCGCGAAAAATCCGATCTGAAAAATATTGATCCGGGTTATTTGTTACAGCCTTTCTAATAAATCAAATTATATTGTATTCCATCTATTTTCAAAGAAATATATCCAACATTTCTAATATTTCAATATAAAAAAAAAATTTCTGTTTTATAAAAAAAAAAAAATGGGAATTTCAATTCCACCCCGTGGAAAATTTCCACGGGTGGGGTATTTTTAAAACTTTTGCTAAACTTTGGTTATTATTATTAAAATAATTTTTTAATGGGGTAAAAATAAAAATGTCGGTAAAATTTATATCAACGGTCAACATTTCATTTATATCCGAATTCAGTCAATTCACTATAATTCGGTCCAATTTTTTAAATCCAATCCGTTATTACCCCTTTTTATTTTATTTTTAAAGTAACTTGATTTTAAAGTTTCAAATAATATGAAATAATACAAATTTGTAACGAAATTCGTTTGTGAGGAGGAGATGTCATTTCTTCTACATATATATTAAAATTAACAAAGAAATAATGTAAATATAACATTTCTAACACATTAAAAATCTAACATATCTAAGTTTCTAACATATTTAAATTTACAAAATAAATCTCACATCTAATTTTCTTCAAGGTCTCGATCGGGTTCAACGAATAAACCAAGGGTTTCAACATTCCGAAATTTTAAAACTTGATTAAATTGATAAATCGATCAATTGGCTTAAATAAAAAGTTTAATTAACTTAACGATCGTTCAGAAATTTTCTGACCGACTAAAACGAAACTAAAATTTCGTAATATAAATAATGTATGAAATTATGTATAATAAAATTTAGAGATTTAGAAATAAAATAAAATATACCACTAGGAATAAAATTATAATTATTTGGTAAATCAGAAACTTAGAAAATCCGTTAAAATTCCTTTTAATTGTTAGGAAAGAAGAAATTGATTTAATTAGATTCGTGTGAATAAATAAGTAATTGAATTTCAAATAAGAGTATAATTATACGAAATTATTCGTACGAGATAAATTATATAAAAGTTACCGATTTCGTTTATTTGAGAATTTTAAGAATTTGATTTGAGATGTATATATATAGACATAGATACTATCCGATATCGATTTATTCGAATTCTAAAATTGAATATATATAATTATATAAAAAGAGATCGAATTATTCGAATCTTAAATTGAGAGATAAATACACAATTTATATGTACAAATATAGTTACAAAGATATTATGAACTTTCGATTTGTATTTATGAAAGAAACGTAATTTAAACCAATTAAAATGAGACCATAATGAAATACTGAATTATTGGGACCATCCGATTAAATCTAACACGGATCTTAAACAAATTGATTGAGGCAAATTATATCTCTGAATTAATTGAACCATTGATTTTTTCCTTCTACACGAATCTTAAAGCAATGGATTTAATTACCCCTCCCCACTCTCCTTTCTCTCTTTCCCTCTCTGTTGGCGAACCCCCCCCCCCCCACAACAGAACCCCCATCCCGCCCCCTTTTTCCTCTCTGTTGCGCCAAAGAAAGAAAAGGGACAGGGGCTCCGCCCCCTCCCGTCGCCGGCGAGCCGCGCCGCGCCCCAGCCCCATCTCCCTCTCCTCCTCTTCTCGGTCCGACCCACCTGACCCGCCATAACTTCTACGCCCAAAAACAGAGGCGCCGCCTCTCCCCTTGCGTCGCTGCCACGGCCACCACCGGCCGCCACCCCACCCTCTCCTCTCTCTCTCTGACCCGGGGCACTAATCTCTTGGATTCTTTGCAATTGCCGCTGATTTTTGCGAGCTTTCGAGAAACCCTAGAAATTAGGGTTATGGTGCTGAGCCATGCTGGTGTTGATTGGTGCTGCCTCGGTTCGATTGGTGCTATCCCGGTACTTGGAAGTGCCCATTGCATGAGGTGCTCGCTGATTTTAGACGACCGCAAGGCGAGGCGAAACCCTCGGAACCGATCACTTTCTTCCGACATTTTCTCTTTCGGTTAATTTCTAAAATTCGTGATTTGTGTGTCTTGATGAATCGATTAATGTCGTAGAACTTGAATTGGCTAATTATCGAGTTTGGTTGTTGATTTTCCCGACTCGATCGAATTGCTTGAATTATTTTCTTTGAGACCCCTTTGTCGTAGGTTGTGTAATGCTATATTGACTTGTAGTGCTTTAGTACTCCTCTGTTTTGATACTGGTAAATGCAAAATTGAAGATAGAGGGGTTGTGGCAAATTTTAATAATATTGAGGGGGTATTGATTAAAGTAAGTAAATGTGACTAGGATCGAATTGCAAATGTTTAAAGAAAAATGGATATGGGACTTGGGTCAAATGAAATTATAATTAGAACATGCCAAAACTCTTGACTATAGAAACGAGATATAATAATTTATTTAAAGTGAATATTAACCTTTTATTTCTGAGCTGATAATTTGTAAAAATAGACATTTAGTTTAAAAATCTGATTTGAGTTTTAGTTGTAATACTAATTTTAATTAAACGAAGGTTGTAAATAGAATGTGTCTGTTCTGATCTGACCTGGTGCTGATTTTGTGTGTGTACCAGCCCTTAACTTGACAGGGACCAAAAATGTAAATAAATTAAATTGAGTGTTGTTTTGTGCAAAATACAAGCCTTGGGAATTTTTATAAAAATAAGGGGTACGAATTGTAAACTATAAGGCCTTATGTGGAATAGTATAAATTAATAGCCTAAATGTGAGGTTTTGAATTAACGACCGGCCTATGCATTAGAAATGTTATAAATGGACTTGGAGTAACTTGTGAATTGTTAATTAGAGGCTTAAACCTTTGCTAAATTATGGGCCTTTAATTAAATTGAATTGGAATAAAATAATTGATACGTCAAATGGGCCAAAGTGTAATAAGGTGAAAGTTTATATAAGGGCTGACCATATATGTAAATTTGGAATTGGACTTGAACTAAAATGATTATAAATGAGCCGAAAGGTATAAAAGAATTGACGAATTGAAAGACGGCTTTTGGAATTTAAGTTTTGAGAATGTAACCGAACTAAACCAAGTAATCGTATAATATAGGTGTAGACTCAGTCGAGCCAGATTTCGCGAGGCAATTCGAGACGCCTGATCTTTAAATTAAGCGGTACGCTCGTCATAATAAGGTGCGGGATTCTTGGACTTGTTTGATACTTTATTTTCAGGAATTAAACTGTTATTCGTTTGTCATGTTGAATCTCATTGATTGCATCATTGAATTGTGTAAAGCATTTGCATAGCCCAATCAAATTAAACTCGAATTGATATGACTTGAGTGATTTGCATGCTGGTATGGTTGTAGGTTGTGTCGATCTATCATGATCTGATTTGATTGAAAGTCACCACGATTTGATTTGATATGTATGTGAATGGATTTACGAAGTTAAGCACTTGGATCCAATGAATTTGCCAAGTCGGGCTGTATGCTGACTTGGATTCCCAGGATCCTAATGGCCTTAGGTGAACGGCCCTCAATATGCCCAGTACCGGTTGGGACGAGGGAGGGTGATTATGTTATGAGATGTGATTGGAAATCGTGGGTGACATGTGTAACGTCTATGGCTCGGTGGCATTCTCCTACGTTTTAATGGATTTGGAAGGTCAATTGAATATGACGAATATTGGAAACGATTCTCAAAAAAGATTTTCTTTATGTGATTCAAACCAGACCTTAATAAACTGTTAAGCCAAGCGATTGCAGATGGGTGTCAGATAAAGGGTCCAGCGGTTGGCCATCTGTAGGTGTCAGTAACCCTACAGATGTGGGTTTGATAATGGTTCAGCTCGAAAGAACATCTGTAATTGCTACAAGCCCTAATGAGTCGAGTTAAGCCAAAATATATGTTGTGTTTGAAATTCATCTTGGAAATTCCGTAAACTGTGTTGCAGGTTGATTAAATTGTTGTCGAGCATTGGCATTCTGTTATTTATGATTATATATATCTGTTTGAACTGTTATTGTTTGGGTTTCATTTTTGAATGTAGAGTTTGATTGCAAGTCCAATAATCTAAACTGTGGCAAATTTCGCACTGAGAATTTATTCTCCCCCCCTCTCCCCGATTATTTTCAGGTTCATTACACGGACGCAGCAAGTGAGGATATTGGTAATGCATATAAAAGATCCACTGCCTTGCGTGTATATGTGACACCTGATAGATACACGCGGCAGGCTGTCAGACCCCGGGGATTTGGGGTGTGACAAAGGGTTTCAACATTTGGATTTGAGATCTATTTAATCTAATTTAATAATGTCATTAGAAATATTACAATGGGTGCATAAACAAAAAATTCTAATTTTGATGATAATTAAGTGCTAATTAAAAATAAATTCGAATTTTAAATTTAAATGACTAAATATTGTAATTTAAAAATAAATCTAACAAATAGTATTAATTGTATGGAAAATAGATCAAAGAAAGAGAAAAAAAAATGAAAAAATCCCTTCAATGTCTCGGGTTAAAAAAAACCCAAGATTTTCAATATTTGGATTTGAGATCTATTTAATCTAATTTAATATTGTTGTTAGAAATATTACAATGAATGCATCTATGTATATAAGTTAACTAAATTAATTCAGATAATAAATGTTTTTTTTATATGTTTTATAGTTTGTAAGGTGCTTGCACAATTAAAATAATTCAGTCAAGCATTTTCATGAGACAACAATAAAAGATTCAGTCAAATATGCGGCCATTTTTTTAATACCCTTAAAAAAATGTCCTCCAATTAAATTTTTTTTATAAATGCTCTGACCACCTTCTCCACGGGAGGCCCAAAACACAAGCGGACCGCCTGGCCCACGGGCGGGTCACAGCACTAGCGGACCACCCGTGGAACGGACGGTCCTTTTTTTTCAGAGATCTTAGTATTTTGATTTAAATAATTTTGTGAAGAAAAAGTTTTCTTGTTTAGAGTGTATGCCAAAAAATAAGACATTTGATATATTTATGAAGTGATGTTGTAACTCTTTATAACTTTGATTTTATTTGTCAGTTGGATATCACAAGTCTCAATATAACACTAATTAAGGACTTTACCCTTATTCAAAAATTTCCAAGCTCTGACTACTTATTCATCTTCTTCTCTTTTTCCGATTTTTATGAAATATGTATAATATATACATATATACATATATACATATACACATACATATACACATATACAGCTATACATATACATGACACTTAGACATGTTTCACCGGAATCAAAATGGGTAAAATGCAAGTAATAGACATTTTTCTTTTTTTTACCCGAGTGAATTAGAGCATCATCCGAAGACCTAACTATGTGACACGCATTAGTATCAAATTTAGCATAATATCCCGAGTCACATAACTTACTAACACTAAGTTGTAGTCTAAATCATCAACAAGATATACATTTGATATGGTCAAGTGTTGGTTACAGATTGAGCCTATTTCAATAATAGAGTTATTTCTTTGATTATTTCCAAAGGTAACCGTACCTCCATCATATGGCTCCAAGAATTTAAAAATTGATTGGTCATATGGTGTGAGCATCCACTATCAATGATCCAAGCACTTTCCTTTTGACTTATAATCAAACACACCTACAAAGTATATATTAGTTATTGTTGAGTTAGTAACTAACATATCTTGTTTTAATCTCCCCCTTAATGTTTGGCAATTGTAATACTTTAGGGGAGATTAAGTGTGAACCTAAGCTAGTATAGCTTTAGGAACTCAAACAACATTTTGTTTGTTGTTTACATTCCTAAATCTACACTCTAGAGAAGAATGGCCTAGTTTACAACAATAGTTGCACATTGTAGTTGATTGCTTTTGAGTATTAGAACCTTGTTTGAAAATGGATTGGTATTTCACTTCATGCACACTACTTTTATGACTACCATGTGACCTATTTGCAACTCTAGATGTAACAATCTTGATTTTGTTAGAATCAAATATATTGTGATGTTATGGAACATCTCTAGCTAAACCATATCTTTGAGTTTGGTTTTGTAAAGCATTTTTTTTTTTGAATTCATAAAATCATCCATCGGGTCCTTTGAAATAAGTTTTGTTTGACCCCTTTGGATTAAAAGTGTTCCCATCACTATCTTGAAAATTATTTTTGTTCTTGTAATTTCTTTTGTTGTACCTATACCTAAATGCATAATTTAATGACTTTTGATCTTGTTTAGCATTTGAGGTATGTGAAGACTTCAATTTTGATGACTCCTTGTTCAAGGGAGCTAAGCCATTTTTAGTAAAAATTGATAAGTTGAATATTGTTCACAATTAAACTTAAGTTTGGCATTTGGAATGCTTGAAGTTTGAGAATATTCTCCTTTTTCTTTTGGGCCTTGTATGTGGTTGGATTTAAATGATGATTTACTCTTCTCAAATCCAAGACCAATTTTATCTATTTTACGATAAGATTAATCATTTATCAAATTATCCATATAGTAAGGATTTAGACTAGTAACATTTAAAAATCCACTAGGAGATCTCAATGCCCAATTTTTGGTCTCTAAGATTTGAATTTTAACTTTTAAAATGCCTATTTCACCTAAGTGCGATACCTTTAAACTTTTGTTTTCAAGTCCTAACATGTCATTTTTAGCAATGAATTTTTGAATAATACATTTTTTTTCAACCAAGGTTCTATTGGACTCATCAAGAAGAGATTATAACCTAGATTCATTATCATAGTGCATTAGAATTTCATTGGTGAAAGTACTTGTATCATTGGTTTCTAACCGATTGGTATACAAGCCTTTGTTGGTCTCATTGGTGAGTATACAATTTTCAATATCAATTTCTCCACTATATTTTTCACCTCCTTCATTTATAAATTCATGTTCGGTCTCATAACCATCAAGACTAAGATTTGAATGTACCTCATTAGCGGAGTTTGTTGAAGTTTCAACTCCATCATCTCCCTTCTTGGTATTCCTTGATTTAGCAAGCTCAAAGAGGAAGTTGACGGTGGTCTCATCGGTGATGTTCTTGCTTGCGATAATCAAGTCCATGTCAATTTTTAAAGGACCTTTGTCTACATTTGCCATCAATGCAAGGTTGGTCTCTTCTTCGTTCTCCAATTCCGTGTCGAATTGCTTCACCTCGCTATCTGAAAACAAGGCTTGCATTGCTTTGGCTTTCTTCTTTTTATACCCGTCATATTTTTGTCTTGATTTTTGGTCTTGTTGTATTTCACCATCCGTATTCTTCAATTGTGGAAATAGCTTGAAGCATGTTTGAATGGTATGCCCCTCTCTATGGCAAGCAAAACACATGACCCTTTTGTTTTTCTCTTCTCGTTCCTTTTTGTATTTTCTTTCAAAATCAAGTATTTCATAGAACATTTTGGATAAGAGGAGGGCATCTTTGGATGATTCATAATCAATTTTGTTTATAAGTTGATCATTTGAGAGACAGGTGTTTGAGGAGCTAGGAAAGTTACGGTTTTGTACCGGGAAGGCTACGGTCTTTGACTTTGAATTTTGTTTTAGCTCTCCGGATTGTCGTGGTTTCTCTTCAAAGCTCCGGAAGTGTGCATAGAGGTCATCCGGTGTGAATGAGTCATGCATGCCTTGGATTGCTTCAAGAGCACTCACCAATCTGGACCATCTATCCCTCATGAGCATCACCCTCAATAGCTTTCCTACAAGTTTATTGTTAGAAAGCGATTCTCCCAATTTGGTAAATTCATTTTGGATATGAATAAGTCTAGTATGCATATCATCTATGCTTTCACCATCTTCAACCTTAAATGTTTCAAATTTGGCTTCTAGACCGGTTATCTTGGTTTATTTAATTTGAGTATTTCCCTTGTACCGGTTTACAAGAGCATCCCACATTTCTTTTGCACTCAAGGCACTACCAAAGAGTGAGGCTACCGATTCACTAACCAAGTTAAATATGGCATTGGTTGCAAGATCATTTTCTTTCTTGGTTTGTTTGGAATTGGGAGTCTCAACTTTAATATCGGTTGTATTATCAGTAGTAATGGTAGTAAATGTTGGCGTGTAACCCTTTTCAACCACATTTCATATATCAAGGATGTTCAAGTAGTTAATCATGGTTTTCTTCCAATGCATGAAATTTTTGGTTGTAGTACCAAAAATTAGGGGTTCCTTCACGGATATATAGGGTGTCATTCGTCAAGTTGATCTAACTCCAATTAAGTGTGACTTAATTCGAGTAACTTGCTCTGATACCACTTTGTTATACTAAATGCACCTCTAATTGAATAAAAACTTAAATTAATGGTAGTAGAAAGTAAATAGATGAGATTAGAGAAATTTGACATGCAGGATGTTAACGGAGTTCGGCAAAGCAAAGGCCTACGTCTTCGGGGCTTCGCAATCTCAAGTGGTGCACCTTTCTATGACCTAATACGAAAGGATTACAACTTGTGAACCGTTGAGCCCTTACACACCAAGCGGGAAATCAAACGACCAACTCAAAGAGATGAGAACAAGGTCTCTTAGTTCAAGCTACTCGAGAGAAACACTCAATAGATCACTCTAATCTAATCTAACTCAAGATTAATGAAGTGGGTTTGAGGTTGTTTGACGGATTTTGAAGTTTTAAGCTCTCAGAAAATCACTTTTCAGAAGTTTAAGGTCGACTAAGATTATTTGGGAAGAAAACCTAACGCCCTATTTGTAGAAACAGCTCAAAAATGAGCTAAATGAGCTAAAACGTTACCAACGTTTTAGTTCAAAATGCGATTTAGGGTTTCAATTTTCTGACAGCTTAGCTTATCGATCAAAAACATTATAACGATTGTATAACATTTCTATAACGTTTTGCACTGTAAAAATCTTGATCAAAAATAGGAATTTCTGAAGCTCAGAATTAATTAAAACGTTACAACGTTTTTATAAATGTTATAACGTTTGTGACTCGATTTTGAATTTGATACAGCTGTACTTAACGTTCCGACATTCCTGAACCGTTATAACATTTTATAAAACATTTTAACATTTCAAATTGATTATGTACAGCTGTGCTTCTGCAGTTCTGATAGTCTAAAATGTTATAACGTTTTTATAAACGTTACCAACGTTTTGGATTCCTTCTGCGTTTGATCAAGTTGTGCTGAAAACGTTACAACATTTTACCAACGTTTTAGTAACGTTTGTCCCTGTTTAAATAGCCTCAAACTTACTTTACCAAGCTTCTGATTTTACAATTTGTATTTTTGATAAGAGTCTTCATAATTTTTTCAGTCCAATTATTCCAAAATGCAATTCCATTTGACTTGAACCTACATATCTTTCAAAAATAGAAGAAATCGTAAAATTCAATAATTGTATGTTTATGCAAATTAGTTAAATAGACAAAAAAGATTATTGCACGAACAACAATTGGTTGATTGTGTTTAGTAGGTTGATTGTTGATTTCTCAGTTGTAATATTGGATTACAACAAAGAAGAGGTAGTAGATTTGTTGAATTTAGGGGCACATTTAATTGCTCAAAAACTGAAATTAAATTGCAATTGAAAGTAAAGAGATGAGTTTAGAGAAATTTGACACGCGGGGTGATAACGGAGTTCGGCAAAACAAAGGCCTACGTCTCCGGGGCTTCGCAACCTAGTGAGGTGCGCCTTTCTATTACCCAATACGAAAGGATCACAACTTGTGAACCGTTGAGCCCTTACACACCAAGCGGGAAGTCAAACGGCCAACTCAAAGAGATGAGAACGAGGTCTCGATTGTCTAGAAACATAAGAGAAACACTCAATAGATCACTCTAACCTAATCTATATCAAGATTAGTGAAGTAGGTTTGAGGTTGCTTGAGGGATTTTGAAGTTTTAAGCTCTCACAACAATGGAGTAGGCTAAGCTCTCAGAAAATCGCTTTTGAATTAATTAGGGTCGGCTGAGATAAGTGAGAGAGGAACCTCACTAATCTATTTATAGTGTCAGCTCAAAAATGAGCTTTTTGGACTAAAACGTTACAACGTTTTAGTTCAAAGTGCGATTTAGGGTTTTAGTTTTCTGACAGCTCAGCAAAAGCATTCAAAAACGTTACAACGTTTTATAAACGTTACATAACGTTTTGTTCTGTAAAATCTTGATCAAAAACAGGAATTGTTTGAAGCTCAGATTTAATTAAAACGTTACAACGTTTTATGAAAACGTTACAACGTTTTATACTTGGCTTTTACATTGGCATAAACAATCATAAATCGTTATAACGTTTTCACAAAACGTTATAACGTTTTAGGTCGTTTAGTAGTCCTGTATGTGAGCATATTTTCCATTCCTGAAATGTTGCAACGTTTTATGAAAACGTTATAACGTTTATGTTATTTCTGAGTTTGATCAACATCTTTTTTCAGCGTTTTTGACAGGTTTAAAACGTTACCAACGTTTTTCTTCTGTAAACACAGCCTCAAACTTACTTTACTAAGCTTTTGATTTTACAATTTATATTCTTGATAAAGGTCTTCATGATTTCTTCTGTCCAAGGATATTACATTGCAATTCCAACTCTTCTTGAACCTTCATAATCTTAAAATAGAAGAAATCGTAAAATTCAATAATTTTATGTTTTTGCAAATTAGTCAAATAGACGAAAATGATTATTGTACGAACAACAATCTCCCCCTTTTGACGATTTGCAAAAACATACAATGCGAGTAAGTGCATACATCGAAAAATTGTTCACCCAATTTTGATTTTGTATGTCTAGCAATTTGTACTAATTTCTCCCCCTTTTGGAAATCGACGAAAGGGAATAGAAAGTAGCACTAATTTTAAGTGCTCCCCTTCAAAATATGCACTCCTTCTCAATTTAGCAATGTAACAATGATAATTCACAAATAAAATATGATTGAGGGTATAATTCTTAACATTACAAGACAATTCGCATCATATCATGCATATCAAATGCATATAAAACATTTCAATTCATGCAATCCAAGTAATTCAATACAACTTGTCAAGACTCCAAGATATCCAATTGGGCATGTTTGAGCAATTTTGCAATATAACCCTTAACAAGTTAATAATTCATATACCACATTTGAAATACCTACATCTCGTACATATCCATACCAAATAGCAAATATCCAATATGTCAATTCAATCAATTCATGCAATTCAACTAAATTAAACATTTCAAGCATATAACACAACAAGAGATTTAAAGAAAAGCATAAGATCCACAATGTTTGCAATTTGAACCCTAGATTTTCGCAATTTAAATCACAGCTAGCTAATGATTTCAACAGTTCAACCAATTCAAAACACGAATTAAACCTAATTATAGTTCAAACTTAAAGTACGCAACAATGACACTAAAGTTCATGCATCAAGTTTCAAAATGCAATGATGATAATTTAAAGAAAATGAATCTACTGCGCGGGTGGGGTTTGAGTCGGATCATCCTCTTCTTCATCCTTCTCGTCAGCCACATCAATATTCGGTTCTTCATCATGTTCATCTCTAGCGGATGGAACTGAGCTAGACGCGACGCCAAATTCCTTGATGAACCTTTTTGAGAGGTTTGCTTGGCGTTCGTCAAGTATCTTGAGGGCCTTTGTATGGGCCATCAATTGCCTGTCCATTCTTGGCATGGTCAAATGTTGTTCTTGCATCCTTTGACACATCCACATAATTCGTTCATTTGGATCGTCGGGAATAGGAGGGAATGGCAACGTGGCACCTTCTTCAGGCATATAGTTGAAGTGGGGTTGGTTTTGAGGAGGGTTTTGGACAGGTGGTTCTTCATCCATTTCTTCCGGATCCCAATATTGGTTTGGCAAGGCTTCTTGATGAAAAATCCATGAATTTATGTCACGCCCATCGGGACCATATTTCGGCAGGCCTGAAGCAGAGTATGCCTGTACCCACCCTATCTTTGTCAATTGATCGACTATGTTCATTGGGTTAAGATAGGTTAGGGTTGTGGGAAGGTTGATGCCATTTAGTCTTATTATCTTATGAATGACATGAGCATATGGCAAATGGGCTACCTTGCTTCTAAACACGCTTTGCATGTGACAGAGAATGATATAGGGAATGTTGATTGAAATACCATCCAATTGAATGAGATGACGAAGGTAGTACATGGCACCAAATTCGATGTTGGTTTTGATTTTTGATTTTGGGGTGAGAATGTTATTGATGAAGACAAATAGCAATCGGTGCAAGGATGGAAGAGGGGTTGCATAAATCTTGTTACCGGCAACATTATTCCTATCAAACCATTTCTTATATGAGTCAGCCAATTATGTGGCATCCCTTGGCCAATTTCTCAAAAGGTATGTTTCATCCCCATCATTTGTGAGTCCAAGCCATTGGGCAACATTTGCAAGAGTCATGCAAATTTCTCTTCCGCCCATCCATGAGGATACCACAAAGGGATTATCATTGAATGTTAGGTTTGAGTAGAAGATACGAGTAATGATTTTAGTAAACGGTTCATCAACCTTAATGAGAGGTTCCCAATCCCAATGGTTTAGGTATTCAATTATCTTATTATCCTCTCGTGGGGAAAAGGTAACCGATGCCTTGTCAAAATAGTAGCAGTTACACAGATCTCGGGCATCAAAATGACCGATAAAGTTTTCAAATGCCTCCAAATTTCGAAAAAGGTACCGATTTTCATGGTCTATTGCAAAGTTTGGTTCAATATGCCCCCTACTTCCTCCTGGCTCATCCCCTAAATGGGCTCTTTTCTTTTCCCTTGAAACATTCACCTTTCTTGGACCCATCGATTTGAGATAAGTTTGAAAGATTACCGATTGAAGAGCAATGTAGTAAATCGAGAAGAGCGAAGCCAGAGGAGTGCAGTGATGATCTCGGATCGTCAATCCGACGGTCGGATCGCCGGATTTGCAAGTAGGGTTTTGGTTAGGGTTTTGGAGAAGAGAGTGGAGAGAGAGAGAATGGAGATTTGAGGGAGAGATTAGGATAGAGAGAGAGAAGGAGAGGAGAATGGTGTGTTTTGATCGTGAAATAGTGAGGAGTGGTGACCGGAATAGGGAGAGAGAGAGAGAAAACGGCGGAGAGAGAGAGAGAGAAATGAAGAGATGGAAGAGAAAGAGATAGAAGAAATGAAGAAGAAGAGGAAAAGCTATTTTTAGCACCTTTTCGTCATAAATCGTTACGGACGTTTTATAAAACGTTACAACGTTTTGTGAGTATACTGCGTTATCGACCTAAAACGTTACAACGTTTTCAAAACGTTATGTAACGTTTTCTTCTGTCTTAGAATGATCAATTTTGCAATTTTTGAATTTGAACTTTTATTGAAATCGTTACAACGATCTGTGAAAACGTTGTAACGTTTTGAACAGGAAAACTGCTTTTGTCACACCCCGGAACAGGGGGTCGCGCAGTTTTGTGTCACTGTTTTAAAATGCGGTTTTATATATATATATATATTGTTATGTTTATGTATGTGGACCTGCTTCTAGGAGTATGCGGGGGGTGGTAGGGGGGCGGCAGCCCCCTGCGAGCGTTGTCTGAGGTTACGAAGCAAGATGGACGGTCCAGATTAGTCAAATTACCGATCAAGATTAGTCAAATATCATGAAAATCCTTTAACCGACGGCCCAGATTAGTCAAATTACCGATCAAGATGGACGGTCCAGATTAGTCCTTTTTCACATAATTTTACTTAAAATACAATCATACTATCATAGGATTTGATTTAAACAAGTTTGGTTCAAATCCGATTTAATTTGGCTAAGTTATACCCAAAACAGCATTTTTCAGAATCCCCATTGCGGCCCGCAACAAGTTCCAAAATTTCTAGCCTCTGCAAATTGTCTCTGCCTCCATTCATTGCGGCCCGCAATAAATGTATTGCGGCCCGCAATGACCTAGTTGGACTTTAATCTGCGACTTTCCCTCTGTCTCCATTCATTGCGGCCCGCAATAAATGTATTTGCGGCCCGCAATGACCTGGTTGGATTTCAATCTGCGAAATTCCCTCTGTCTACTCTCATTGCGGCCCACAATAGGGTTATTGCGGCCCGCAATAGGGTTATTGCGGCCCGCAATAGGGTTATTGCGGCCCGCAATAGGGTTATTGCGGCCCGCAATAAGGGTACTGTTTTTCATTCCTTTGCCCATTTTCGTGAAATTTCACCCCGTTTTCAAACTCGATCAAATCCCCATATAATTAAACAATTATTCCCCATTCACTAGAAATTCTAATGACATTTAATATGCAATTTCAACGTTTAAGTCATAACAACAATTTAAAACATACCGTTAGGGTTTTATAACATAATACGGTTCGATAATAACCTATACATCAAAATAACCGACTACAGGTTCAACTACACATTCAAAATGGGCATAAAAGGGGTTTGGCATAACCTATTAGCCCGGCCTAAACTCACGCGTCGAGCCCGAGTCCCACTTCACTCGCGTTTACCTGCACATATCAATTCAAAGGAAAAATTTCCCGAGGGGAGGGGGTGAGAAAACCTGTCATCCGTTTTCTCAGTGCGGAATTTAAAGGGTTACTGGATTTGTGAGAAATCCATCACCAGAACTAAATACACTAGCAATAGGGCATCTATTTACTTATTCACCAATAATAATAAATGCACATGTACCGGGAATAGATTCAAACGGATTTCAATTCACAAAAATCAACATCAATCAACGAATTTCCAGAAAGATTTGGTTTCACAGATATAATATATATAAGTCTGGTTATGAGGTACAGATATCAACTATCGATCCCTCCGGCTTAACAGTTCTATTTTCTGGTTTCAAATCATACAATCTCATCAATTCATCACTTAAAATATACACGGGTATATTCCGCGAATATGCAACAGAATATCACTTTTCTCAAAAAGAAATCACTGACACTTTCACTGAATCACTGAACCACAGTTCTACCTAAAATTACACTGCACTTCCCTTACCCAACCGGTACTGGGTTCACTAGGGCCATTCTCCAGATGCGCATAAGGGTCATGGATGAAAGTCTAGTAGCTAGCTAGACTTTCCACTATGATACACTGTTCACTTCACACAATCAATCCAAGTCATACTGTGGTTCCACTCACTTATTCAAAACGACAGATCAACAATCGATAAACCGTACCAACATGAGGATCATAACAGTTATACAATTCAATTACACTAATATCACAATTAATGCAATGCGGCAACAAATGCTTTCAATCAGAGATTCAACATGCTATGCACAGTTTATTTAAATCAAGCAATCAACATAAATATAATAATATGCACCGTTATTTAGTTCTACGAATAAACCCCAAAACAGATCCCGTGAACCCCCGCACCTGGTTACGTAGGGCACGTAGAGGGTCCGCGATCTCGCGACTCGGTAAGCTCGCCAATCCCGCTAGTCGTGCTCGTTAGGATCTATACATAGGTCAATTTATTAAATTCCGGCACTTTTACAATTTAAACCCTAATCAATTTTTGAGAAAATTCGTAAATTGGAAATTTGGTTGCACTTTGGAACACGGAATCAATCAATTTACACTATAGAAACAACAAAGGCACGGAATAATCAGTTTGGTACGATTCTACGGGTTTTCACCGAAACCCTAAAAACACGGAATCAAGAAATGAGAGAGAAATAGGAATGGGAATTACCAATGGAACGGATGGATGTGCGAGGTTTGAGCTCCTCTTCCTAAATCTCCGTTTTCGGGCAATACGGTCACCGGGGGAGGTTTGTGGGGTTGTCTCTCTCTCACTCTCTCGTTGTCTTTCTCTCTTGGCGGAAATAAAGAAAGAAAAAGAGATGGGGGCGCAGGAAAGGAAAGGAAGGAGGGAAAGAGGAAAGAATGACAAGGGCCCCCACTTGTAAGTGGTCTTTTTGCAAAATAAACCCTTCACTTGTTCGATATTGATTAAATGATTTATATAACACCTATTGCTCCTCTTTCTTAACACAATTAATCGTATAATTATTCTTCACCATCCACGTCACTAATTTCGTATATACGTATATATATATTATTCGATTTAACCACTTATAATTTTAATTAAATCTGAATTTTAAAAGTTCACAGTGTTACAGCTCTTAAAATGGCTAAGTATCAGGAATAAATCGTTACAACATTTTCTAAAATCGTTATAACGTTTTAGGTATGGAATTTTTCCTGAAAATTGGCTAAGTAGCAGCTGAGAAACGTTACAACGTTTATAAAACGTTACATAACGTTTTGTACTGTAAAGTTTAACACAAATTGAACTATTTTGACTTGTATGAATTATTTTAAAAACAAAGTATTGATATGCCTTAATCTCTCAGTTCAAGCATGCCTAATTTAAACCTTAATTCATTGTGTTGTTGAGTATTCAAGGGTTTTGTGAAAATATCGGCAATTTGTTCTTTGGTGTCAATATGTATGAGTTCTATTTCACCTTTTTCAATGTGATCCCTAATAAAATGATGTCTTATTTCTATGTGCTTGGTTCTAGAATGAAGAACCGGATTTTTGGATATCATAATGGCACTTGTATTGTCACACATAATTGGTACGTTGCGGAAGCGAATTTCATAATCATTTAAGGATTGGATCATCCAAAGAATTTGTGTGCAACAACTACCGGCCGCTACATACTCGGCTTCCGTTGTGGAAAGGGCAACCGAGGTTTGTTTGCGACTCGACCAAGATACAAGTGAACCACCAAGAAATTGGCATGTACTACTTGTGCTTTTTCTATCCATACGATCTCCGGCAAAGTCGGCATCGGCATATCCTATCAAATCTAAATCGGATTGTTTGCCATACCATAATCCTAAATTTAAACTACCCTTGACATATTTGAGAATTCTTTTAACGGCTTTCAAGTGCAATTCTTTGGGATTTGCTTGATACCTAGCACATAGACATACCGCAAACATTATATCGGGCCTACTAGCAGTTAAATAAAGTAGACTACCTATCATAGCTCGGTATTGAGTGATGTCCACCGATGTGCCATTCGGATCCGAGTCAAGATTTGCATTCGTAGCCATTGGAGTTTTGCTTGTATTGCTTTCGGTCATCCCAAATTTCTTGATCAACTCCTTCGCATACTTGGTTTGGCTCACAAAAATGACGTCCATGAGTTGCTTGATTTGAAGTCCCAAGAAGAAATTCAACTCACCCATCATGTTCATCTCAAATTCACTACTCATAAGAGAAGAAAATTCCTCGACAAGTGCCGCATTAGGTGAACCAAAAATTATGTCATCTACATAAATTTGCACCACCAAGAGTGATCCATCTCTTTTCTTAGTGAAGAGAGTTGTATCATTATTGCCTCTAATGAATTCATTTTCAATTAGAAAGGAACTTAATCTACCATACCATTCCCTAGGGGCTTGTTTGAGTCCATAGAGTGCTTTGGTGAGTCTATACACATGATTAGGAAATGTCGAATCAACAAAGCATTGAGGTTGATTAACATATACCTCCTAATCTATGAATCCATTCAAGAATGCACTTTTAACATCCATTTGAAATAATTTGAAATTCTTGTTTGAGGCATATGCTAAAAGCATTCTAATGGATTCAAGACGAGCTACGGGTGCAAAGGTTTCTTCAAAGTCAATACCCTCTTGTTGTTTGTACCCTTGAGCTACCAACCTAGCTTTGTTGCGAATTACATTTCCATCTTCATCCTTTTTATTTCTAAAGACCCATTTGGTTCCAATAATCATTCTATCATTTGGCTTAGGTACAAGTTTCCAAACTTTGTTCCTTTCAAATTGAGCAAGTTCTTCTTGCATGGCACAAATCCAACTAGGGTCTACATTTGCATCTTTGAAATTTTTTGGTTCGATGTGAGATACAAATGCACAATGACCTATCATTTGATTTAATTTGGATCTTGTTTTAACTCTTTCCCTAGGATCACCAATAACATTAGAAAGAGGATGAGATGGTACTTCCCTTAGGTCTTGAGGGATTTGGTACTCAATTCTTGGAGGTTGTATCTCTTCGGTTTGCATTCCTTCAACTATTGGATCCATCTCCTTATTGGTTGCATCTTCAATTATTTGATCCGTCTCAATATTGTTGGTTGTATCCATTTCGGGTTGAGTTTGCTCGGGTTGATTCTCAATGGTGTCGGTTCTTGTCTCAACATCATCTTGATCAAGAATTGGCACTTCAACACCTACAATTTCAATACCTTTCTCGACCTTTTGATTAGCATTTTCATCAAATTTAACATGCACGGATTCAATTACGATTTTTTGAGATGGAATGTAAATTCTATAGGCTTTACTTGAATTTGAATATCCTACAAACATTCCCTCAATTGACTTAGAATCAAATTTGGTTACTTTGGGAGATTCATCAAGAACAAAGCATTTTGAACCAAATACTCTAAAATGAGATATCTTAGGCTTGTACCATTTCCATAGCTCATATGGTGTTTTATTCAATATGGTCCTTATGCTTACACGATTTACCACGTAGCATGCCGTATTCACCGCCTCGACCCACAAGTGTTTGGGTAAGGAGTATTCATTTAGCATGGTTCGGGCAAGCTCAACTAAGGTTCGGTTCTTCCTCTCAACTACCCCGTTTTGTTGAGGTGTGCGAGGAGCCGAATACTCATGTTTATATCCCCTTTTAGAGCAAAGTTGATCAAATTTTGCATTTTCAAATTCCCCCCCATGGTCGCTTCTAATCCTAATGATTTTTGACCCCTTTTCATTTTCAACACGCTTGCAAAATTCAATGAAGTTGCTAATTGCTTCATCCTTGTGTTGTAAGAACAAGACCCAAGTAAAGCGACTATAGTCATCTACAATTACATATGCATATTTCTTCTTTGCTAAACTTGGTACACTTATTGGTCCAAATAAGTCCATATGTAATAATTGCAAAGGTTGATCGGTTGAAACCATATCCTTGGATTTAAAGCTACTTTTGGTTTGTTTACCTTGAACACATGCCTCACATAATCCTTCAAGTTCTAGTTTATGTGTTGGTAAACCACGCACAAGATCTAATTTCACTAATTTCTTAATGGTATCAATTGAAACATGACCTAATCTACGATGCCATAACCATGATCCATTAGATATGGAGCTTAGACATGTTTCACCGGAATCAAAGTGAGTAAAATACAAGTAATAAACATTTTTCTTCCGTTTACCCGAATAAATTAGAGCATCATCCGAGGACCTTATTATGTGACAAGCATTAGCATCAAATTTGGTATAATACCCCGAATCACATAGCTTACTTACACTAAGTAAGTTGTAATCTAATCCATCAACAAGATATACATTGGATATGGTCAAGTGTTGGTTACCAATTGAGCCTATACCAATAATAGAGCTCTTCCTTTGATTATTCCCAAAGGTAACCGTACCTCCATCATATGGTTCTAAGAATTTAAAATTAGATTTGTCACCGGTCATATGGTGTGAGCATCCACTATCAATGATCCAAGCACTTTCCTTTTGAGATGAAATCAAACACACCTACAAAGTATATATTAGTTATTATTGAGTTAGTAACTAACATATACCTTGTCTTTAATCTCCCCATTTATGTTTAGCAATTATAATACTTTTAGGGGAGATTAAGTGTGAACCTAAGCTAGTATAGCTTTAGGAACCCAAACAACATTATATTTGTTGTTTACATTCCTAAATCTACATTCTAAGGAAGTGTGGCCAAATTTGCAACAATAGTTGCACATTGTAGTTGATTGCTTTTGAGTAATAGAACCTTGTTTGAGAATAGATTGGTACTTCACTTCATGCATATTACTATTGTGACTACCATGTGACCTATTTGCAACTTTAGATGCAATGCTCTTGGTTTTGTTAGAATCAAATCTATTGTGATGTTGGGGAACATCTCTAGCTAAACCATTTCTTTGAGTTTGGTTTTGTAAAGCAATTTTATTTTTGAATTCATAAAACCATCCATCGGGTCCTTTAAAATATGTTTTGTTTGATCCTTTTGGATTAAGAGTGTTCCTATCACTATCTTTAGAAGCATTTTTGTTCTTAGAAATTCTTTTATTGTACTTTTACCTAAATGCATAATTTGGTGACTTTTGATCTTGTTTAGCATTTGAAACATGAGAAGACTTCAATTTTCATGACTCTTTGTTCAAAGGAGTTAAACCCTTTTTAGTAAAAAATTGATAAGTTGAATATTGTTCACAATTAAACTTTAATTTGGCATTTGGAATACTTGAAGTTTGAGAATGTTCCCCTTTTCCTTTAGGGCCTCGCATGTGATTAGATTTAAGTGAGGATATTTACCCTTCCCAAATCCAAGACCAACTCTATCATTTTTATAATATGATTGATCATGTATCAACTTGCTCACATAATAGGGATCTATACTAGTGACTTTTGATAATTCACTAGGAGATCTCAATGCCCGAATTTCGGTTTCTAAGGTTTGAACTTTAACTTTTAAAATGCCTATTTCACCTAAGTGTGATGCTTTTAACTTTTTATTTTCAAGTTCTAACATGTCATTTTTAGCAATTAATTTTTGAATAGTACCTTCCTTCTCAACCAAGGTTCTATTGGACTCATCAAGGAGTGATTTCAACCTAGATTCATGATCATCGTACATTAGAATTTTATTTTTGAAAGTGCTTGCATCATTGGTGTCTAACCTATTGGTACACAAGTCATTGTTGGTCTCATTTGTGATTATGCAATTTTCAATATCAATTTCACCACTATATTTTTCACCACTTTCATTTATACATTCAAGTTCGGTCTCATAACCATCAAGACTAAGTGTTGAGTGTACCTCACTAGCGAAGTTTGTTGAGGTGTTGACTCCATCATCTCCCTCCTTTGCATTCCTTGATTTAACAAGCTCCATGAGAAAGTTGATGGTTGTTTCATCGGTGATGTTCTTGCTAGCTATAATTGAATCTATGTCAATTTTCAAGGGATCTTCATCTACACTTGCCATCAATGCAAGGTTGATCTCCTCTTCATTCTCCGATTCCATATCGGATTGTTCCGTCTCACTATCCGAGAACAAAGCTTGCATAGCTTTGGCTTTCTTCTTCTTGTACCCATCATACTTTTGTCTTGGTTTTCGATCTTGTTGTGCTTCACCATCCGTGTTCTTTAATTGTGGAAATAGCTTGAAGCATGTTTGAATGGAATGCCCCTCTCTATGGCAAGCGAAACACATTACCATTTTGTTATTCTCTTCTCGTTCCTTGTTGTATTTTCTTTCAAAGTCAAGCATTCCTTGAAACATCTTGGATAAGAGAAGGGCATCCTTGGATGTTTCATGATCAATTTTGTTGATAAATTGATCATTTGAAAGACGGGTGTTTGAGGAGCTTGGAAAGTTACGGTTTTGTGCCGGAAAAGCTACGGTTTTGGATTTTGAGCTTTGCTTCAAATCACCGAATTGTCGAAGTTTTTCTTCAAAACTCCTAAAATGAGCATAGAGGTCATCCGGTGTGAATGTGTCGTGCGTGCCTTGGATTGCCTCTAGAGCACTCACCAACCCGGACCATCTATCCCTCATGAGCATCACCCTCAATAGCTTTCCTACAAGTTTATTGTTAGAAAGTGGTTCTCCCAATTCGGTAAACTCATTTTGGATATGCATAAGTCTATTATACATATCTGTTGGGTTTCGAGGAACGGTTCAAACCCATTTAATTAGCTTAAGCTGCGGAAAGAGTAAAACAAAAATTTTTACATCTAACTTAAGCTATGGATTAAATGAATCAAGAAGATTCGTTTAATCCTATTTACAGATCTACTCCATAATTGATTTCCTAAAGCATTAAATCTATTTACAAATTAAATAGATTAATATAACAATTTATACCTTGATTCCAAATCTCAGTTGGAATGCAGACCGAGCGAGTAGAGCCTCACCAGGGATGGAATCGACTCGCAGTATCACACGTGTGATACCTCTATTGGTTATCCACCAGGACTAACCGGAGAGCGATTTACTTCTTCTGCCAGAAATACCGTAAACCGCGGAATTCTGCAGAAACACTATTCACCAAAAAAGAGACAGATTAAATATATTTAAGAATGCAAGTTATTCTGTTTTACTAATAAAGCAAAACATGAAATACCGCAGAATCTAAAAATATATTTTTCCGAATCTCGTAATAACCGAAATCAGGGAAGAGAGGGAAAACCGATTAACGAAGTAATCAGATTAACACGTGAATTAGTGAGTCTTTCTCTCTACCCCTACCCCTCTATTTATAGACTTTTGAGGAGGTTGGCAAAAGACCAAAATACCCCTCAAAACAAATCTATTTACCAGAAGCCCTTGACACCTCATCCTTTTATCATGTGAAATGACCAAAATACCCTTGCCACCTCACATGACACATGTCAACACAAGGGAAGTCGGCATAGGGTGAAAATGACCAAAATACCCTTGGCCCATTAAGGCATGAATAGTGTTGGGCTTTGATTTTGGGCCTTTAATTTTAATTAAGGCTTTGATTATTTTGGGCTTTTAAATCCATAATTCAAGCCCATAATTAACAATTAAAATTCCAAATCATATATATATAATTGTCATGTACAATTATATTTCTTTTCGGTTATTGTTCGGTAACTTTTATACAACGTAACGTGTACGTTTATAAATTAACCGTTGTTTCTGCTTGTCATTCTAAATGACATTTATAATTTAATTATATCACGTATAATTAATTATAACCATCTTAATATTAATTATAATCAATTTATAATTAATCAGTAAGATTCTCCGAGTAGCTCCTATATGGTGTGACCCAATAGGATCTGTGTTATGTTGGTAAACAGAGTTAAAACTGTTTTAACTTCTGTTAGTCATGGGTGGCATCTGGCAACACATCATGACCATCCAATTACACAGATGATGCTGTACTGTACAATATCACGATCCAGTAAACAATTTACTTGTGTCAGTTCTTCTGTCTCATAGCTATCAGATCAGTTTCAAGGTAGATGTGTGTCATCCTTGGTAACTGTATCTTTTCTTGATCTTGAGTAGATTATCAAATATAATTACTCTTGTAATTATACCGCATGCAGATAATCTAACTCTATCAAGGGGCCCAGTGATGCTATAGCTCGTATAGAGATACGAGGGACAAATAGTATTCTTGGCAGACTATCACTTCCTCAGCTAAGTTATATATATGGAAATGCTACCGTTATGGCTGCTTTTTACGGACAGCGTTAGATAACACTTACTCATATATATTTCTTAGTGGGAACGATAAATACCTCATACTGTAGAACTTTGACACTGAATGAAAACATAAATGACACGAACACAATTCTATTTAATGTTTCATTCGGGGTCTGTCAAATACCATGTTCCTAGAACATGTATGCATGTGATTAAAATGACATCTCGTGTCAGGTGGTTTGTAAAACTTAACCATCTTTTAATCCACATGCTAACCTTATCGCGGTAATTAGTGTTCCTGCTAATTACCTTGGTCAGTGACTTTTAAGAGTATATATTATCTATATTATGGAGTTTCACAATTTCAGTCATGAACTCGAAATGATCCATAATTTCAATAATACTCAAGGCAACAAAATGATATATAAATAAACATTCAATTCATGAACAAAGCTTTATGATTAACTTATCGTATTATTGACTTCTAGATTATTACAAACTAACAATCTCCCACTTAAGCTAGGAGCCAATCATCGTAGGCCCTAGTTACACAAATCTCTAGTATTCTAAAAATCTCGTAGATCTAAAGAAAAACTCATAGCCAGTCTCCTATGTGTCTCAGACCCATAGAGGCAATATGCATCTGGTGCTTGGCTTGAGGAAGAGGTTTCGTGAGTGGATCAGCTGTGTTGCTGACTGTGTCAACTCTACATATCTTTACATCACCTCTATTTACGATCTCTCGTATCAGGTGAAAACGCCGTAGAACATGCTTGGATTTCGAGTGCGATCTCGGTTCTTTGGCCTGAGCTATAGCTCCATTGTTGTCACAGTAGAGGTCCACAGGGCCTTGAATACTGGGAACCACTCCAAGTTCGCTAAGGAACTTCTTGATCCAGAAACCCTCTTTAGCTGCCTCGGATGCAGCTATGTACTCTGCTTCGGTGGTTGAGTCTGCTGTAGTCTCTTGCTTTGAACTCTTCTAGCTCACAGCACCACCGTTGAGTATGAACACATACCCAGACTGTGATCTTGAGTCATCACGATCAGTTTGGAAACTGGCGTCAGTGTAACCATTAATCACAAGCTCGGAATCACCACCGTAGACGAGAAACATATCCTTAGTTCTTCTAAAGTACTTAAGGATATTCTTTGCAGCAATCCAGTGCTCTTTGCCTGGATTAGCCTGATATCTACTCGTCACACTCAAAGCGTACGAGACATCAGGGTGAGTGCACAACATGGCGTACATGATAGAGCCAATAGCCGAAGCGTATGGTACTCTACTCATAATGCTTCGCTCATCAGTTGTCGAAGGACACTGAGTCTTGCTTAGCTGAACACTATGAGACATTGGCAGGAATCCTCTCTTAGAATCCTGCATGCTGAACCGATTCAGCACTTTGTCAATGTACGTGCTTTGACTTAAACCTATAAGTCTATTTGATCTATCTCGATAGATCTTTATGCCTAGTATATAGACAGCCTCGCCCAAGTCTTTCATTGAAAAGACTTTCTTCAACGAAGACTTGGCTTGTTGCAAAAGAGGAATATCATTTCCCATTAGTAGTATGTCATCTACATATAGGATAAGAAAAGCGATGGCACTCCCACTAGTCTTTCTGTATACACATGGTTCTTCTTCGCATCTGACGAAGTCAAGCTTTTTGACTTCTTCGTCAAATCGAAGATTCCAACTCCGTGATGCTTGCTTCAGTCCATAAATGGATTTAAGAAGCTTGCACACCTTCCCAGCATTCTTTGAATCCTCAAAACCCTCAGGTTGTGTCATGTACACATCCTCTTCTAAATTTCCATTTAAGAAGGCGGTTTTGACATCCATTTGCCATATTTCATAATCATGAAATGCGGCAATTGCTAGGAGTATCCGAATTGACTTAAACATAGCCACGGGCGAAAAAGTTTCATCATAATCTACACCGAGAATCTGTTTGAAACCTTTCGCTACTAGCCGTGCTTTGTATACAGTCATCTTACCATCCATGTCTGTTTTCATTTTGAAAACCCACTTGTTAGCTATGGGTTTTATCCCATCAGGTGGTACAACTAGGTTCCAGACCGTGTTGTCATACATGGACTGTAATTCGGATCTCATGGCCTCCAGCCATTTATCAGAGTCGGGCCTATCCAATGCTTCCGCATAGGTCAAAGGATCTTCAGTGTCATAGGCTGAGATCTCATGCAGTCCCAAGTACCTTTCAGGTGCATGGACTACTCTTGTTGACCTACGTAGTACTCGTTCTTCGGGCTGTTGAACTTGATCCACAACTGTCTGCGGATCCAGTTCTACTTCAACTTGCGTTGAAGTACTTGAGCTCGGGACTAGAACCTCATCCACAGCTACTTGTGGATTTGGAACTTCCAGATGCTCATCAGCCGAAGTATCAAGAGGTGGGTTAATCTGATCTGGTTCAGATATTGTATTATGTGATGTATCTTGAATTTCTTCAAGTATTACATTACTCCCACTACTTCCTTTTGCGAGAAACTCGTTCTCCAAAAATATACCATGACGAGCAACAACTATTTTGTTCTCGGATTGGTAATAGAAGTAATATCCTTTCGTTTCCTTAGGATATTGTTACATTCTGAAATTTTAAAACTTGATTAAATTGATAAATCGATCATTTGACTTAAATAAAAAGTTTAATTAATTTAATTAGATTCGTGCGAACAAATAGATAATTGAATTCTGAATAAGTGTATAATTATACGAAATTATTCGTACAAATAAATTATAGAAATTATAAAACTCGTTCATTCAGGATGTTTAGAGATTTAATCGAATATATATATATATTATATAAATTGAGAACGAATTATCCGAATCCTAAATTTAAATATGAACATTCGAAATAGTTAATTGCAAAATTAAGAAACTCCGATTCAAATTTATAAAATAAATTTGATATTTAAGAGAGACTAAATTTTTAATAAACCAATTTTTATGAAATTGCCACTCTTGTTGCTTCCTGTCAGGTGAAATTCGCGCCAGGTATATATGTCATTCTATGAGTAGCTTCTTTGGAAAATCTCAACCATTCAAATAGAATTGACATGAATCTCAAAGCATCCCTATTAAAATCCCTCCTTTCTCTCTTTCACTTGTCTCCCTCCCTGTCTGTGCGTGAAATCCACGCCAAGCCCCAGCGCCCCCCCCCCCCCCTCTGTTACGCCAAGCCCCAAACCCCAGCGGCTCCGCCCCCTCCCGTCGCCGGCGAACCCCACCGGACCCGCCGTTCTCTCCTCTCTTCCTCTCTGGCCATGGGAGCCCCAACAGCCGCCCCCTCTCTAGGTTCCGGCCTCCCCTACCCCTCCGCACCACATCCTCCTCCTCTCTTGCCGAGCCACGCCACCACCATCAAAATATCCCTCTCTTCTCTCTCTAACCCGTGGAACACCCCTTTCAATTTATCTCTCCCTCTTCGGCACCGGTTGCCGCTAGTTCCGTGAGAATTCGAAACCCTAGAAAAGCGGGTTGTGCCTCATGCTTGCGAATTGATCCCGCTGGTGCGTCCCTTGCGCTGACCTGGTACTTGGAGGTGCCCATTTCAGGTGGTGCTCGCTGATTTTAGACGGTCGAGAGACGCGGCCTTGCCTTGGAACCGGCTTTCTAAGAGAGAGACATCCAACTCGGGTAATTTTCAATTGGCCGTCTTAATTTCTCGATTTGTTGTTGTATCGGGTTTATGATAGATGTGAACTTGCTAATTTTTGAGTGCGGGTTGTTGATTTTCCCGACTCGATCGAATCCTTGACTTGTGAAATTTTTCCTAAAATTAGAGGACTAAATTGTAAGATTGGAATTTTTGAGTTATGAGGAGTTCGGCCGAATTGAGTGAAATAATTGAATTGCATCGTTGATTGCTAATTGGATAAGTAATATGAATTTGAGCCTTTCCTTGTAGACTTATAAAATTTTAAGTGAAAGTTTTGCTTGAAGAGTCCAAAACTACATTCGTAAAAGTTAATTATAAAAGTTAATTATAAAGTTTAACATATTTTATTTACTTGAAACATGATTCGGTGACTAGCTAAATAATTAGTGATTTGCCAATATCTAGATGAGTACCTTGTCTTTTTATAAAAATTATATTACATTATATATACACATATTATATATACACATTTTATATGTAAAGATTTAATATTTACAATTGTCTAATATATATTAACAATTTATTTGAGACCACAATTATTAAATGATACATGTAAACATCTATGAAAATCGTATCTAAAATTAACGTGATATAAAATAACAAATCAGGAAAAAGAAATATACGGTAAATCGTAGATGTTGGTAACTAATTCAATATACTAGTATGGGTAGTAAAATAAGAATGTCAAGTAACTATATTATTTTAGATTATTTTAAAGTGTATAGACTTGAATGAAAGTACTTATAAAATTCAAAGTTTAATACTGGTCAGTAAACAATAAATTAATGGGACAATGATCTTCCTATAACGATTAGGTGATGTTGGGAAATTTATTTGAAATGCTTGATCTGTTTTGGTTGTTCTAATCAAAGAAACTTGTTGCACACCCTCTAATACAAAACACATAATTCTAAATTATCTATCTCACTGGTATAGCCGGTACCACTACTGGTATGGTTTGTGTTGTTAGGAACCAAAGTATAAATTTTATAAGATGAGGGACTAAATTACAAAATAGTTATGCCCTTTCGGCTGACAAAAAAATGAAAATGTGTCTTCTCTGATTTGTGTTAAATTAAATAAGAATTTGAAATAGAATCTGATTTAACCTTCGGTTTAGGCCGAAAATAAAATATAAAATAATTAAAAGGCCTTGTGTGATTGTTAGGAATAAATGGACCAAATTGCGTGATGTGATTTATTTTGAGATGTAGGCCGGCTATGCATATGTATAATTTTGTTATGGGCCTTTGAAATAAATTGTTGTGACATGGGCTTGAATTGAAGTATTTGTAGTAGGCCTTGAGTTGAATTGTATAAATGGGCCTATAAATTGATTTGCATATGACATGATGTGTATATGTAAATTTGGAATTGGACTTGAATTAAAATGATTATAAATGAGCCGAAAGGTATAAAAGAATTGACGAATTAAAAGACGGCTTTTGGAATTTAAGTTTTGCTAATGTAACCGAACTAAACCAAGTAATCGTATAATATAGGTGTAGGCTCAGTCGAGCCAGATATCGCGAGGTAATTCGAGACGCCCGATCCGTAATTAAGCGGTACGCTCGTCATAATAAGGTGCGGGATTCTTGGACTTGTTTGATACTTTATTTTCAGGAATTAAACTGTGTATTCGTTTGTCATGTTGAATATCATTGATTGCATCTGAATTGTGTAAAGCATTTGCATAGCCCAATCAAATTAAACTCGAATTGATGTGACTTGAGTGATTTGCATGCTGGTATGGTTGTAGGTTGTGTCGATCGATTATTATCTGATTTGATTGAAAGTCACCACGATTTGATTTGATATGTATGTGAATGGATTTACGAAGTTAACACTTGGATCCAATTAATTTGCCAAGTCGGGCTGTATGCTGACTTGGATTCCCAGGATCCTAAATGGCCTTAGGTGAACGGCCCTCGATATTCCCAGTACCGGTTGGGACGAGGGAGGGTGATTATGTTATGAGATGTGTGATTGGAAATCGTGGTTGACTTGTGTAACGTCTATGGCTCGGTAGCATTTTCCTACGTGTTAATGCATTTGAACGGTCGATTGAATATGACGAATATTGGAAACGATTCTAAAAAGGATTTTCTTTATATGATTCGAACCAGACCTTAATAAACTGTTAAGCCAAGCGATTGCAGATGGGTGTCAGATAAAGGGTCCAGCGGTTGGCCATCTGTAGGTGTCAGTAACCCTACAGATGTGGGTTTGATAATGGTTCAGCTCGAAAGAACATCTGTAATTGCTACAAGCCCTACTGAACTGAGTTAGGAATCGAGTTAAGCCAAAATATATGTTGTGTTTGAGATTCATCTTGGAAATTCTGTGAACTGTGTTTCAGGTTGATAAATTGTTGTCGAGCACTGGCATTCTGTTATTTATGATTATATGTATATCTGTTTGCATTGTTATTGTTTGGGTTTCATTATTGAATATAGAGTTTGATTGCAAGTCCAATAGTCTAAACTGTGGCAAATTCGCACTGAGAATTTATTCTCACCCCCACCCTCCCGATTATTTTCAGGTTTATATTGCACGGACGCAGCGAGTGAGGATATTGGTAATGCATATAAAAAGATCCACTGCCTTGCGTGTATATGTGACGGTTGATTTATACACGCGGCAGGCTGTCAGACCCGGTGGATTTGGGGTGTGACAGATATCCTACGAAGAAGCATTTGTCAGCTTTGGGATCAAGTTTGCCAGACGTCGGACGTTTGACAAATACTTCGCAACCCCAAATTTTAAGATAAGACATAGTTGGGATTTTTCCAAACCATAACTCGTATGGAGTCTTTTCTACTGACTTGGATGGAACCATGTTTATTGTTCGTGCAGCAGTTTCTAGTGCGTGCCCCCAGAAGGATTTCGGCAGAGTGGCTTCACTCATCATGGATCGAACCATATCTAGTAGAGTTCGATTCCGTCTCTCAGAAACACCATTCCATTGTGGTGTCCCTGGAGGTGTGAGCTGTGAGACTATCCCACATTCCTTTAAGTATTCTTTAAACTCAAAACTCAAGTATTCGCCTCCACGGTCAGAACGCAGAGCCTTAATACTTTTGTTCAATTGATTTTCTACTTCAGTCTTGAATTCTTTGAACTTGTCAAAGGATTCAGACTTATGTCTCATCAAGTAGACATAACCGTATCTACTGTAATCATCAGTAAACGTGATAAAGTAAGAAAAACCATTTCTTGTGCAAGTACTCATAGGTCCACATACATCCGTGTGTATAAGACTTAACAAGTCACTTGCCCTTTCGCCCTTTTTGGAGAAAGGCGCTTTGGTCATTTTACCTCTGTAGGGCGCAGAAAGTTGCACGGCGTCAGGTTAGCTAACGGTGCGGGTTTTTATGTGTGGATGAGTGGAGATGCTCCCAGCTGGGCTCAGTGCTCTGTTTCTTTGAAGTGAACATGAGCAGGTCACCAAACTCAGGGGAAGACATCCACTGGGGATTTCTTTCTGCATTCCTTCCGGTTCACCCCTTGTGACAACCTACGTTCATGATCAGTTGTCGGAGGTTTTATTATTTTCGATTGTGAGGACGTTTTACTCCCGACGGGCGCAAGCCCCCGCCGTTAATTACATCAGAAAGACCTTTCGGGTCAGACTGAAGACCTCATGCATTCCGGGATGTGTGCCTATTTGGATTGAACCGGATAATGGGGCTAAAAAGGGCTCATGTATAGTCTGTTTTGGTCGTATGGTTGGTTCTCATTTGATTTATGGGTATGTTATGGTAAATTGTCATGATGTATGCATGAAGACATGGATTTATGTATTTGAAATGTGAGAACATTCATGAGAAATATCATTTGTGTGTTTTTAATTTGAAGGGAGTATTTAAATATCATTTTTTATATTTTTATTTATAAAGAAAATATGTCGAGAGAGGGGTATTTTGGTCATTTCAGGTTATGTATGGGACCTGGATATGTTAAAATATTATTTAGAATCGTAGAGAATTGAATTTGGGTTCATTTGGAACTGATTTGAGTTGATTTGGACTTAGTATGAAAAAGTTATAGCCAAAAAGGACTTGAAAGGATCTATTTGTGAACTTTTTATGTTTCAGGGACTTGTTTGTAATTTTCTAGGGACCTGAGCCTGTAATTTGGGCTTTTGACAGGATCTGGAATGCAATTTAGGCCTTTAAGGGCTTGTTTGAGAAGGTTTTATGCCGACAGGGGTCTTTGTATAAATTTACAGGGACTTCTCTGTATATTTTAATAAACAGAGGGGTTTATATGTAAAAAGGAATCTTTTGGTCACATATGGACTTTAAGATTGGTGCTGGACATTAAGATTTGGACTTTTGGGCCTTTAGGATGTGCACATGCCATTGGATCGAAGTCATTGGGCTTTGAGATGTGCATAAGAGATCTGATTGATCTGGGCTTTGAGATTGGGCTTTTGGGCCTTTGATATGTGTGCAGAGTCCCTGGATTTAACTCATTGGGCTTTGAGATTAGTGCCATGTCACTTTAATCCGTTTGAATTACTGACAGAGGGGTCCCATGCTGTCAGGAGCCGTTTGATTCGTAAATTTGAATATGGGCCTTTAGATCAAGAGGTTTGCTTCAAGATTCGTGCAGAGGGGTTTCCCGGATAGGGTTCTTCCCTGACAAAACGAGTTTGGCCGACTCCGGTAACGGCGACGTTGATCAAGGATACGACTGTAATCGTCTCATCATCTGGAGAGCGATGGTGTCTTTATCGGCGGCTGAAGCTCACCGGAGACGGCGGTTCATGGATGAGAATATGGGTACCGGTACCGATGAGGGTTTACTCCGGGTCCCTTTGATTTGGTCATGATTTCCTTCGATAGCTTGGTCATTTGTGATCGCAAGACTGCATAAAAGCGTTTAAAAATGTCAATTTCACATTTGGTTGAGTTTCAACCATGGAGCATGCCTTCTGCTTTGATTTCAGTACCGATTGGGTACTATTAACTGGTACAGAGTCACCAAAACTGATTCAAGGGTTCAAAGGCCTTCATTTGATCATTTTAAAGAGGCTTAGGCATGTCAGAGGGTTTAATTTAGGTTGAACCAAGTTCTGACTGTGTATGGCATGAAGAGTTCATAATTTCAGAACCATTTTTAATCTATTCCCTTGTGAATTTTGTACACGAGAGATAGATTTCCTTTCACAGGATCATAGAAGAGGATGTCAAAGGTATCTGTATTAATCTTTATCATTTTAGGCAATTTATTTACATTTATAAACATTTAATCATTGTCAGGGGCATTGTTGTCCATATTCTGCATAATTCTTGTGTTTAATTTTCATTTAACTTTGAATTTCAATTCAGAGCTGAGTACAAGTCCAATCAATACAAATTTTATGTCTATCCTGACTGGCTTGAAGTCTAGTTTCTGAATATATCATTTATTTGACATTTCAACTCTTTTAGGAGTTTCAAACTGGCAATGCAACAGTCAGGGGTCAAATGTCCATTTTCTGACAGCAGCATTTTCTGAATAGCTGAACTTGGGAGATTTATTCCCATCAATTGGCTACACGAAGTTTCATGTTCTTTACATGGAAATACTCCTTGAGTCATGACGTGTCAAATTTCAGAATTTCCTGAGCATTATTTCTCAGTTTAAAGGCTTGTATAGCATGAAGGGCATAGCTGGTAAATCTGACAGAAAATTCAGCATTTTATATTTTTAAGAGATGAACTTTGGAGATCCATATCTTTCCATAGGAAAATCCAAATAACATGAACTTTATATCAATTTTATGTGTTTTTAAATTATCTATCCAATGGTGAGGTCTATTTTACAGTTTGGTCCCTGTTTTGGTCTGTATTAAACAGTTTACCAGAACAGTGCAATTAGGGCATTTTGATGTGCTTTATTGCAATGATAGCTACTATGTCATGTGTAACTGCTGAGTCCTGACTTGACATCGTGCCTGAGGTCAATCAGAGAGTACTATACATTGGTGGGAGGTCTGGTAGAGTTAATAACATGATTCAAGTAGCTTAAGCTACTGATTTGGTACCAGGACCACATGAGAAAAGATCAAAAGTATTAAAATTCATCAAATAATCTTTTTAAGACATTTTTAACATGCCAAGGACTGCACATTTGCAAGAAAGTCCCTGGTTATTCAAAAATCATGTTTTTGAGCCTTCTCACTTGATTGAAAGGGCAAGATCATCAAGACTTCATGAATCAAAAGATGTAAATAGGATCTAGCAACATCAGCTGCTATCCTTTTACACCTTAGACCTTAGTCTTTCACTAATTACAAAGAAGTCCTCAAGAATAGCAAAGATTAGCATTTTGGCAGCATAACCCCCTTATATTCTTGATTCCTTCCTTTGTAATTAGGCCCCTCAAGTGGTCATTAGGTTGAGAACTGCAAAGGATGCTTACTTGCTCACTTTGAACAGCCCTTGTGTGTTTATCTTTTATTTAAAGTCACTTTTTCCCTATTTTGATCATTT
The DNA here is from genome assembly GCA_964058875.1 of Carex rostrata. NCBI lineage: Eukaryota > Viridiplantae > Streptophyta > Magnoliopsida > Poales > Cyperaceae > Carex > Carex rostrata. Next base: position 784,840 of record CAXKVT010000014.1, on the reverse strand, counting down.
TTATAAAGAGATCATAAGGATCTGATGAGCAAGGATGCCAGCTGGCTCACTACACTCATTTTAGCCTCTAATCAAGTTATAAAGATGATCAAGGGAGATAAGAAAGAAAAAGAAAGAAGATTGGAGGAAAAGGGATTTTTTATGTATTTTCACATGAAATCAACAATAAGTAAAGAGGATTAATCAAGGAATCTAAACTATGCTAAGATAACATTTTTATATAGTTTTATTGCTGTTTAAAACTGAAAATACAAAAAAAATGCATTTTTGATCATCAAGCTTTCATGTTCTTTAATTTGTCATGAGACAAATCTAGAAATCATGCAAGCTCTCTCATTTTATGGTTTAAAAGGCATCAAAACAGAAAACAGCATGAGATAATCAAAGAAAGAAGAAGAGGTAGAGGCAAGATACACAAAAATCACCAAATAAGAAACTTTTATTCATCAAAACGTATGTACAAGTTTTGGCCATGAGAGGCCTACATCTCTTTAAACCTCAAATCACCTATTCTATTGCTTGCTATACTGATCAAAGGAGGAAGGAGAGCTCAGGTGTGTTTGGCTTGTGTATTGTAGGTTGTTGTGTTGAGAGAGGTTGGCTGTGTGTTAGCCGCACGTGTATGTGTGTTAGGCTTGTAAACTTGATTGTCTCTGTGTGTATTGTGTTGCTCTCCCTCCTCTTTGATTGATGTGTTTGTGCCTGTATTTATAGCCTGTGGGCTCTAGGGTTTCGGTTTTGCAACTCCATCCTGGCCGTGCATTTCATCGAACGGCTGGCGTGCAATAAGAATATGGACAGCTAGCATCATCTGGAAGGTTCCAAAGCATATTCTTTTCATCTAATATGATCCAATTAGTGCTTGGCACGTGGAATCTGAGATTTGGAGCCTTGAGGGAGCATCCTCAGGCTGGTGCCGACATGGAGGCAGGGAGCCGTTTCTTCTCTGTTTTGTTTGTTATGAGAAGGAAGGTGCTATTGCATTGCGTAGACATGGAGTATCATGATCCGTGCGGCTGCCAAGGATATGGTCTTTCATGAACCAGGTGTACGACAGGAGGTAGCGCCATTTGCATAATTTAAACCAAGCTAATCATTTAACCTGACATACGGGACCCATTTGTCCGAGAAACACAACTGCGTTTCAGCTCGCCGAAGCTTTTGATTGATTATAATTCAATTCGGCCCAAGCCCAGTACACTCAAATTATTTTGGCATGTTTCCTTTGATGGCTGATGCATGTATAGCCCATTATATTTATTTTCATTTTGTAACCCGTGAGCATCTATGGTTAAATAGATGTGTACTCATCTTCTCCATTTCAAATATCAATTGGAGTTCTCCATTTCTCATTTCTAAATGAATTCCAATGTTAAAGATCCCCAAATTTGTGTACCCAACAATCTTCCATTCATTTAATTGGCAATTTTTTAAGGTACAACAAATGCCCCCCACCTGGGTGGGGGTGTGAAGACCTCAGGGACTGAACAGCTCAGCCAGGTGCCCCCAGTGTATCTCATTATACTTCATGAAACTCCTTCTTATGTTATCTGCCTTGTTGCAGGTGTTGGAGCTCCAAGTTGGGCATCGACCGCTCGGAAGCTGACTTGGTCATTCTTCTTCAATCATGATAGGGCATACAGGTATGCTTCCTTTATTCTCATCTATGCTTAGTACTTTGCATGGGGTCTGGTGGGTGGTTGGACGGTCTTCAGGCTTATCCGGGGCAAGTACCACTATGATGTGGGACCCGGGACTTGTCCTCCGATCATGTATCCAAGGGTTGCTCTAGTCGCGGTGGCATAGGGATAGGCATGCCTCTGCCGAATGGGCATAGAGGTATCCCAGCCGGGCTATTACAGTAGAGCAGGGGAATTGTTCATGGGTAGGCATTGACCTCTTTTATTCATGTACGGATGACCCGGGCTATTCATAGCTCGAGTTCCTTTGCATTTTGTAACCTATCTCTGGTCTTCATTGCACCATTGCATCATATCATAACACATCATTCATCTATCTGGCTTGTGCAGGGGTCCCTTTTGGGCGGCATGATCCCCCTTTTGAGAAGACTCTTCGTAAGAGGCGCAAGCGCAGTGCTGTTGCTAAGGTTCCCGTATCGGGAACATCGATCCCATCAGGTATGTTTTAGTTTCATCTTAGTTTTATCCCCTCTTTTATACAACACTAACCTTTAGTTTGACAGGTACCAAGGTTAAAGTGGATGGGGAGGAGGATGCTGGATCCTCTCGGAAGAAAATATCATCTGAGGCATATCTGGCGGGACTGGGTATGAAGTCTCTACATTAATGGAGATCATACTATTTCATGTATCATGTCATGGGTACATGCCATCGAGCTGACCCCTTGTATGTTGCTCATACACACGTATTGATCTATGGTTTATGTTTGCATTCTTTTGGTTTGAGCTTTCTGAGTTTTCTTCCACCGGGTTCTAAGCGATAGAATAATCTCTGATTGACTAAAACGACAGTGTCATTCATCGTATTCCGGCTCTAGGCTTGAGGAATCCATCATCAAATCTCACTAGGAACCCGCTTATAGGCCATAGGGTTTAGTGTTATCCGGCATCATATTCTCGGCGTTGACCAGTCCATTGTGCATAAAGGTCTCGCGGATGAAAATGGGAATCGAACACCCCACTTGGGAGAAGAGGGCTCGTCTTCAGACTCAGTTACATGCTGAGTCTGGCGTCACACACTTGGCATAGACCCGCCTATGGGCATCGAGGAGTCTCGCGAAGATGGTGGAACGTCTTCCGGCCCTGAGCTTGTGGAATTCGTCTTCAGATTTCATTGGGAACACGCTTATGAGCCATACAGTTCCAATGTCATCCGGCATCGCATTCTCGGTACCGACCAGCTCATGACGCATTAATGGTCTTACAGATGAAGCAGAGATCGAACACCCCACTTGGGAGAGGAGAGCTCGCCTTCAGACTCAGTTACATGCTAAGTCTGGCATCACGCACTTGGCACAGATCCGCCTATGGGCATCAAGGGATCTTGCAAAGAATGTGGAACGTCTTCCGGCCCTGAGCTTGTGGAATTCGTCTTCAAAAATTTCATTGGGAACACGCTTATGAGCCATACAGTTCCAATGTCGTCCGGCATCGCATTCTCGGTACCGACCAGCTCATAACGCATTAATGGCCTCACAGATGAAGCGGAATACGGTCTAGGTTTTCGAGGGAACACCTCGAGCATTTTTCACGAGGGAGCACCTCGAAGATTGTCTGAATTCTCATGAGGGATCACCTCAGAGATTGTATAGATCTGCGAGGGAGCACCCCGGAGGTTATCTGCGTTCACGAGGGATCACCTCGGAGATTGTATGAATTCACGAGGGATCACCTCGGAGATTGTGTAAGTCTGCGGGGGAGCACCCCGGATATGGTTTAAGTCCGTGAGGGAGCACCTCAGGCATTTCTTCGAGGGATCACCCCGGAAATTGTACAGGTCTGCGGGGGAGCACCCCGAGCATAGTTTAAATCTGCGGAGGAGCTCTCCGAATATGGTTTAAATCCATGAGGGAGTACCTCATGCATTTCCTTCGAAGGATCACCTCGGGCATGGGTTTAATTCAAAAGCCATTGCTGGGTATTGCAGTAGAGATACAACCTCGGTGGAGCTGGTTTCATTAGCCTGTTGATGGCATAGGTTTTGGTAATGCTACTCATCATGGGTTCTCATGGGAGCAAAACTTCTTGAGCATTTGGTATAGTTGCAGTCTCGGTGGGACTGTTTTATAAGCCTCTCGTGGCATCGGGTTTTATAGCATAAGCCTTTTACGGGCATTGTAGTATGGATATGGCCTCAAGGGGGACTGGTTTTCATGGACCCCTGCAGGGCAAGAGCTTCTCAAGCATCTGTTATAGTCGCAGCCTCGGTGGGACCTTTTTATGAGCCTCCTATGGGCATTGTAGTATGGACGCAGCTGCGGTGGGATTGGTTTCATGAGCCTTTTGTGGGCATTGCAGTATGGACACAGCCGCGGCGGGACTGGTTTTCGTGAGCCTCCTGGTGGCATAGAGTTTACTAGGGGCAGCCCTGGTGGGATTTTGGGTATTGGTAGGCATGATAGCGTACAGCCAGGTCATCAACAGGTAATCATTGAGGGATCACCTCAGATGTCATCCCTATATAATTGGTTTTAGTATGTAGCCCTGGTGGGGCTTTGGGTATTGACCTAAGTGGCCTTTTATTGCAAGCCTCATGCGGCATCTTTCATATGTGGCACGGGTGAGACTTTAGAGAGACCAATCCTGGTCCACATCTTGACATGGGTCAAGGTTAAAAGTTGAGGTCTATGGTCATATATATAGGGAATATGGGTCCCTTTTTGGTTATAGGCTGGTGGGCTGTGATAATTGTTTTAGAGCCCTCCTAGCATTAGGCACAACATCAAAGCCTCATTTTGTCCAGCACAAATATGTAAAGCTTGCTCGTCTTTTAAATGACTGGCTAGACGAGCATACCAGTGACAATTGTTTAAGGGCACAAGCTTGACAAAGCCCATTTTGTGCTTGAGGCTTTATAGTGGGCCTTACATCTCTCCACTCTTTATCATGTGGTGGGACTTTTAATGTATATGTGTATATATGTGTGTGGGGTGGAATCTTACTTCACTCCTCTTGTGCCCTCTTAAGCGACCTATGCGGTGTCAATCATTGGACATAGATAATTGTTTTAGTGCACACATGGCCCAGGCACAATATCAAAGCCTTATTTTGTTCAGCACAGAAATATAAAGCTTGCTCGTCTTTTAAGTGACTGGCTAGACGAGCGTACCAGTGACAATTGTTTTAGGGCACAATCTTGACAAAGCCCATGTGTTAGTTGTTTAAAGGGCACAACTCAACAAAGCCCATTTTGTGCGTGAGGCTTTAATTATGGACCTCGCATCTCTCCACTCTTATATTGATGATGGGACTTTTGCATTATAGACATGATTTGTGGGTGGAATCTTACATCACTCCTCTCATGCCTTCTTAGACAACCTATGCGGTGTCAATCATTAGGCGGTGGCTCAGCGGAAAATGCGTTGCCAAATTGATTTGTTTTTGAAAACATGTTTTAAAGGGGTTTGGTGCCTTCAGATTTAAAATAGTCTTAACGACCGCTTTCTCTATCTTTTAATTTTATTTGAGATATCATCACTAGGCACCCCCATTGTTTAAAGGACAATGGAGAAACCTTGCCTCTATATTTTCAAAACCGGGAAGAGGCAAACCGGTGGTAGTTGTTTCAAGTGGGCACAACACCAAAGCCCAACTTTGTTAGAAGCACAAAGTTTAAAGCTTGTCTGTCTATTTTACATACTGAACGGGCAGACACGCCAGTGTGGGTTGTTTAAAGGCACAACAAAACAAAGCCATGGTGTGGGTTGTTTAAGGGCACAACCAACAAAGCCCAACTTGGTGGCGAGAGGCCTTTATGGAATTTATGGCTAGTTGGGGGACCTTACATTTCGCTCACGACAAGTTTCACTCATCGGCGGGTCGGCCCATTATTATCATTGTAGAGGTTTTCGCATAAGCGCGTCATTATCGTGGACATGTACTTGGCATTTCATTTATGGACTTTTGTGTATCATGATTATGGAGAGTATTCAGAGGCTTTATTTATGGAGTTTGGAAGTTTTAAAGCCTTGGATTATTTTATGTGGAGTTTTAGGCTTCATTTTGTGGGGTTTATAGCATTAAACACAAGGTTCAAACGTGCGAACGGGACGCAACATAAGTAGCATGCATTTTATAACATCACATACAACATCTTTTATGGAGAAACATAAACATAACATGACATGAATTTGAACATGAAACGTTTCACCACCCCTGATCACTTGGGGGCGGGCTCATCTCTTTAACGCTTTGTGGGCCTGTTATCTTAACCCGACTCAGATGGTTCTGAGGATGATGGCAATGTGATTGGCCTTGAAGGACCAGGTCTGCCAGGCGTAGGTGCAGGTGGCGATGGCTTTGATCCCTGCACGGCACTTTCGGCATCATTGGGTGGAGGAGACCCATCATGTTCATCATCCCACCCCTCAACTTCCACATCTACTATCCGATAGATGGGTTCCACTGACAACCATAGGTGACGTGGGATAGTATTTGGGGCTCCGCAGGCGATCAACATTCGCAGAGTGTTGTAGTTGTTATTGGAGAAATATGGAGCAATTGCTAGTGGAAATCCAAATCCGGCAATCAGCGTGTTGATGTCACTGGAATTCCATAGGTGTAGCGGTACTCTGCGCAGTCGTATGCGTGTGCGATGTGAGAGAGGCTGTGAATATCCTTCATGGGCGGATGACCACCCGGTAAGCAGGAGATCTAGAGGAGCCAATTGGGGAACCACTGATTCAATGGTGATGGCTCCCAGGGCGAGGGCCCTGATTTTTATGGCCTCATCTGGGCATATCAATATGTAATCAGTATTGGGTTCGTCGACTTCTTCAACTATCAGGGTAGTGAAGTCGATGTTAAGCCGACTAGCAAGGTAATGGCTTATGCGGTGCTTGGTAAAGCTTGTGGTTCTTCCGCTCATGATGCGGATGAATATGGAGCGTCCCAGCCATAAGAGATCAGGAGGCAGTACATCTTTGTTTGGGAAGATGACATGTAAGCCATTGGGACCCGAGAGAGGGTCATATCCCAATTTTTCTGTTGATGTGAGCGGCATGGTTGCCCAATCATCACGAATTGGTCGTAGCAGTGCCATTGTGGTAGTGCTTGAGCTTTGTCAGTCGGGAATGGACGTGACTCAGAGATGTTGATTTTCATTTGGGGAGGGATATATATATTATTCCCTCGGGCGCCATGATGCCCGCCATGGTGTCTATGTGTAACTGCCATTTCCATTTGATGGGCGCGATGGGCAGTTTCTCACATAACCAATCACGAGTCGCTAAAGTACTCTTGGTGGTAAATGTCATGGGTATCACCCTTTTGGTATGGTTTTAAATAACGACCATTCACTGGATTCGTGGGCGTGCCGTTCTCGTAATTTATCAACTTGTACTGGTGGTGTGGTAACACTTGATCCACTTCGTATGGGCCCCATGAATTAGTGACCATGAGCCTGTTGATTTCTTTTACAACCCAGACAAGTTGTCCCTTTTTTATATTCGGGGAGTTGGGTGATTTCATGGGCTGAGCAATGGTCATCTCCCACGTTTATTTTGGCTTTCTGCCGGATGCGAGCTTCGTTCCATTTCTTCTTGGAAGCGCTCTCATGATCTTTGATGACCCAATTGGGTCTTACCATTGCATCTTTGGCTTTCTTGATCATTTCAATTTGGGTTTGTATTTGCACCATTATGCATTTTTGGCATTCGTAGTGGTCAAACCTTGTATCATTGGCTTTGACTTCTTCTTTGCCAGGAGTAGCGCAGGGCGGGTGATATGTATCGCCACATTCAGCGCATTCAAACATGTCTCAGGAGTTTCCTTGCTCCTTGCATGCACTACAAGAGACATTGTTCCCAAACTCTTCTTCATATTGAGTTGGGCTGTCAATTTCAATTTGGACCATATAGCAACTTTGACGTTCAGATTCATCTCCTTTATTGGAACTTCCCGAGTCTGTGCCATGTTCCGTTTCGGGGTGTTGTGTGTTTGCAACCCCGTTAACTCCTTTTGGGGAGTTACTCATTGACGGTTCGGGTTTGGCAAATCTTCCTTTAACCTTATGTATTTTCTTTCGTCCTCCTTTCTTAGGACATTTGCATGGTGGACAGAGCCAGCCATGAAACTTTTCATCACACCCGGGAGCTACATTTCTCCCAAGTACACAGTGTGTGCACGAGCGTTTGAGGCATTGGTCACACTTGATCATGGCATTGGCGTCTTTTTCGATATTGCATTTCGTGCATTTGGTTTTATCAACAGGTTTAAACCCGCTGTTATCATTTGATCGGGTGTCCTTAGAGTTGACGGACCTTGGAGACACCATGTAACATTCTCCTTCATTTTCTCCAGCAGAGCTTTCGGAGGTATCTCCCCACATCACGGGGATTTTAGTGGATTCATGTCCTCGAGGTGCTTGATACGCCTGGAGGTATTTCCCTTTAATGGGAGGCGTGATAGCCACCTCAACATGTGAGACGGCATTCACTTGTTCATGACTTGCAGGGGTTTGCATGGCACTTGGCGCTAGGTGCATGCGACCTTCCTTGATCTTTTGTTCGACCAGGTCCTTAAAGACCCAACAGTCTTCTATAGCATGACCCACTATTCTATGGTAGGGGCAATACTTCGGGTGATTTACCATGCCTGATTTTTCCGAGCGTTTGCATATGGGCAGCTCAAGACCATCTTCTAGAGCTTGCTTGAATATCTTGAAGGTTTTCTCTCTTTTGAAATAGTATTTCCTATTTTTTCGCTCATTGAGGCTTTCTATGAAGCGAGTGTTTTGGTTACCGCGAGTATTAGGAGGAACTGGTCGGTAATCAACTCTTTTATCTTCTTCATCAGAAGGCTTCATGCTGTCACTTCTGACAGCATATACAGTCTTGGCATCATTCCTTCTTGGAAAGTCACTTTTCTGCCGTGATGATGACACAGCAGGTTCATCTAGTTTTGCATGCCCGATACGGGACACGGTATCGATAAGCTCTTGGTAAGTGCTTATGTTGGCTATACTTAACCATTCTCTCATCTTACCAGAGAGGTTTCGAATTATAAACTCGATAGCATCTTTCTCGGGCATTGAGTGACTTGCTCTGACGCTCATATTACGCCATCTTATGATATACGACATAGCTGACTCACCGGATTTAGGTTTCATCCATGCTAGGTCTGCCAATCTGACTTGGTTGGTTGTAGTGGCAAACCGATCTATGAAAAGGGACACCATGTGGTCCCATGATCGGATGCTACCGGGTTCTAGAGAGCAGTACCAGTCAAAGGCTGGTCCAGATAGACTCCTGGAAAATTGTCGACAGAGGAATGCTGGGTTCCTTGCCGAATCTCCACATTGGATCATGTAGTGGTTGATATGTTGTTTGGGGTTAAGGTCATTGACACCATCACCTGAGAATTTAGTGAAAAGAGGGACGGAATATGTCGGTGGATATCTGGGTATATCAAAAGCAGGGGGATATGGTTTTCCTACTTGGTATCGGGGTGTGTCATTGGCTATCCCCATCACTCGTATTTGCTAGCTTATCATCTCCTGGATTTCTTCCATGGTTATACCAGGAGGAGACGGTTGTCTCTGGTCTTCCCAATGAACTCTAGGCCCGGACTGGAAATTTACCCTTTCAACTTCTGGAGGGTCTGTTTGATTTACCGGTGAGCCATCACACTCAGGTTCAGCCGGACCCTTCCCACGAAGGATAATTGCCATCTTTCTTTCCCTTTCTCGGGATTGATGCAACTCAGCTCTCATGTTTTGGAGCTCAGCTTGCATTTGGTTGAAGATGGTTAGTTGCTCTAACGCTTGTGCTGCCATGTCAGTGCCACGTTGACTTCCATAGGGCGAAGTTATCACAGCATTATTGAAACCTTGGACAGAGCCATCAAGGCGTCCTTCGGTTGACAGGATAACAGGATCTCTGCCTTTACTTTGAACATGAGGGTCATTTGAATCTTCCCTCTCAGTGCTTGGTCCATCACCAACTGCGTATATGGCAGGGCTAGGATTTTGATCAGGAGATTCTTCTTCTCCCAAAGGATCTTCCTGTATGGATATCATGTAGACAGTTGCTTCATCGTCTGATTCTAGGGGTGTTGTTATAACCCTGCGCTTCTTGTGTATGGCGCTTGGTGCAACGATTGTCAGACTTCTTTGGGTTGGACACGGGTTAATCCGTGCCCCCAGCCGATCATGTACATTGGTTGATTTCATTTTCTGAGAGGTTTGATATGATCCCTCGTTATTGGCATTTTGAGAGGTGTTGGCCCGCATCTCTCTGCGAAGTTTTGGTTTTAAAGAGGCACCATCGGGTGCCCCCAGCTTTGAGGTTGGTATGAAAGATGACGAGGCGCCTTCAAATGCCCCCAGCCCTTTGGCTGGGAAGGAAAGCCTCGTAAACACAGATGGTCGGGCACTTTTGGGTGCCCCAGGCTCATGGATTGGAGCATTGGGTTTAGGTCTCCTCAGTATTTGTACTGGGTAGGTCAGCTTAGCCTTGGCATCAGCTGGTATAGAAGTATTAGGAGCAGGAAAAGTATAATATCGACTTCTGCGCTGCTTTAGAGTGCAGAGTTGCCTGTGAGCCTTATGTATGGCTGTTATGGTAGTATCTTCAACCGTTTTGGGGTTGGAGTTTGAGGTTATTCTCCTGGATTTATGTATGCAGGAGACGGTTTGAGGGATCTCCCCCGCTACACGTATGTGTGCAGTGGAAGAGTTCTTTTTCACAATCCTCAGAGGAGAAAAGGAGTTATGGGTAAGGAGAGCCGGTTCAGCTACCAGTTCATTTTGGTAGGATTGAAGGGATCTCTTCTTGTTGACCGGGGTCATGGCATGGTTGACCCGGGTCGGTTTCTTTTGAGCGCGCCTTCTTGCGCGTCTCATCTTGACAGGAAAGGTAAAGGTTTGACCATCCATTCCCTTAGGGGTGAGGTAGTAGCACACCTCATCTTCTACTTCAGCTTCCTCCTCGGTTATAGACCCGAGGGTTTCTTGCTCAATCTGCTCAGTCATGGGAGCAGGTGTGGCAAACTTGAGTATTTCAGAGGTGGGGACTGCGAAAGCCCCGAAAAACATCACCTCTCCGTTGTCAGGAAAGGTGGTCAGCTGGTTGTTTGCTGCAGCGAGGTAGTTCATTGTTATCAACATCCTGCAAGCAAACAGACTTGAAATTTCATTAGTCAATTTTGTATTTTATGAGAACCAATTTGGTATACATGAGTTTTTAGCCTGATTATTCAATTCATAGGCAGCGATAACAAATATAACGGGACAATATTTCACCCAAGCGATCCAACGACCTGTTGTTTTGGGAATTTTGAAAGTCATTGGTTGCTTGAGTATAGTTCCTTTTATATTTGTATCGGATCCCGAACATGTGAGGAGAAGTATGTCCCACCGGGCGTGCCAAAACCTGTAGGGCGCAGAAAGTTGCACGGCGTCAGGTTAGCTAACGGTGCGGGTTTTTATGTGTGGATGAGTGGAGATGCTCCCAGCTGGGCTCAGTGCTCTGTTTCTTTGAAGTGAACATGAGCAGGTCACCAAACTCAGGGGAAGACATCCACTGGGGATTTCTTTCTGCATTCCTTCCGGTTCACCCCTTGTGACAACCTACGTTCATGATCAGTTGTCGGAGGTTTTATTATTTTCGATTGTGAGGACGTTTTACTCCCGACGGGCGCAAGCCCCCGCCGTTAATTACATCAGAAAGACCTTTCGGGTCAGACTGAAGACCTCATGCATTCCGGGATGTGTGCCTATTTGGATTGAACCGGATAATGGGGCTAAAAAGGGCTCATGTATAGTCTGTTTTGGTCGTATGGTTGGTTCTCATTTGATTTATGGGTATGTTATGGTAAATTGTCATGATGTATGCATGAAGACATGGATTTATGTATTTGAAATGTGAGAACATTCATGAGAAATATCATTTGTGTGTTTTTAATTTGAAGGGAGTATTTAAATATCATTTTTTATATTTTTATTTATAAAGAAAATATGTCGAGAGAGGGGTATTTTGGTCATTTCAGGTTATGTATGGGACCTGGATATGTTAAAATATTATTTAGAATCGTAGAGAATTGAATTTGGGTTCATTTGGAACTGATTTGAGTTGATTTGGACTTAGTATGAAAAAGTTATAGCCAAAAAGGACTTGAAAGGATCTATTTGTGAACTTTTTATGTTTCAGGGACTTGTTTGTAATTTTCTAGGGACCTGAGCCTGTAATTTGGGCTTTTGACAGGATCTGGAATGCAATTTAGGCCTTTAAGGGCTTGTTTGAGAAGGTTTTATGCCGACAGGGGTCTTTGTATAAATTTACAGGGACTTCTCTGTATATTTTAATAAACAGAGGGGTTTATATGTAAAAAGGAATCTTCTGGTCACATATGGACTTTAAGATTGGTGCTGGACATTAAGATTTGGACTTTTGGGCCTTTAGGATGTGCACATGCCATTGGATCGAAGTCATTGGGCTTTGAGATGTGCATAAGAGATCTGATTGATCTGGGCTTTGAGATTGGGCTTTTGGGCCTTTGATATGTGTGCAGAGTCCCTGGATTTAACTCATTGGGCTTTGAGATTAGTGCCATGTCACTTTAATCCGTTTGAATTACTGACAGAGGGGTCCCATGCTGTCAGGAGCCGTTTGATTCGTAAATTTGAATATGGGCCTTTAGATCAAGAGGTTTGCTTCAAGATTCGTGCAGAGGGGTTTCCCGGATAGGGTTCTTCCCTGACAAAACGAGTTTGGCCGACTCCGGTAACGGCGACGTTGATCAAGGATACGACTGTAATCGTCTCATCATCTGGAGAGCGATGGTGTCTTTATCGGCGGCTGAAGCTCACCGGAGACGGCGGTTCATGGATGAGAATATGGGTACCGGTACCGATGAGGGTTTACTCCGGGTCCCTTTGATTTGGTCATGATTTCCTTCGATAGCTTGGTCATTTGTGATCGCAAGACTGCATAAAAGCGTTTAAAAATGTCAATTTCACATTTGGTTGAGTTTCAACCATGGAGCATGCCTTCTGCTTTGATTTCAGTACCGATTGGGTACTATTAACTGGTACAGAGTCACCAAAACTGATTCAAGGGTTCAAAGGCCTTCATTTGATCATTTTAAAGAGGCTTAGGCATGTCAGAGGGTTTAATTTAGGTTGAACCAAGTTCTGACTGTGTATGGCATGAAGAGTTCATAATTTCAGAACCATTTTTAATCTATTCCCTTGTGAATTTTGTACACGAGAGATAGATTTCCTTTCACAGGATCATAGAAGAGGATGTCAAAGGTATCTGTATTAATCTTTATCATTTTAGGCAATTTATTTACATTTATAAACATTTAATCATTGTCAGGGGCATTGTTGTCCATATTCTGCATAATTCTTGTGTTTAATTTTCATTTAACTTTGAATTTCAATTCAGAGCTGAGTACAAGTCCAATCAATACAAATTTTATGTCTATCCTGACTGGCTTGAAGTCTAGTTTCTGAATATATCATTTATTTGACATTTCAACTCTTTTAGGAGTTTCAAACTGGCAATGCAACAGTCAGGGGTCAAATGTCCATTTTCTGACAGCAGCATTTTCTGAATAGCTGAACTTGGGAGATTTATTCCCATCAATTGGCTACACGAAGTTTCATGTTCTTTACATGGAAATACTCCTTGAGTCATGACGTGTCAAATTTCAGAATTTCCTGAGCATTATTTCTCAGTTTAAAGGCTTGTATAGCATGAAGGGCATAGCTGGTAAATCTGACAGAAAATTCAGCATTTTATATTTTTAAGAGATGAACTTTGGAGATCCATATCTTTCCATAGGAAAATCCAAATAACATGAACTTTATATCAATTTTATGTGTTTTTAAATTATCTATCCAATGGTGAGGTCTATTTTACAGTTTGGTCCCTGTTTTGGTCTGTATTAAACAGTTTACCAGAACAGTGCAATTAGGGCATTTTGATGTGCTTTATTGCAATGATAGCTACTATGTCATGTGTAACTGCTGAGTCCTGACTTGACATCGTGCCTGAGGTCAATCAGAGAGTACTATACATTGGTGGGAGGTCTGGTAGAGTTAATAACATGATTCAAGTAGCTTAAGCTACTGATTTGGTACCAGGACCACATGAGAAAAGATCAAAAGTATTAAAATTCATCAAATAATCTTTTTAAGACATTTTTAACATGCCAAGGACTGCACATTTGCAAGAAAGTCCCTGGTTATTCAAAAATCATGTTTTTGAGCCTTCTCACTTGATTGAAAGGGCAAGATCATCAAGACTTCATGAATCAAAAGATGTAAATAGGATCTAGCAACATCAGCTGCTATCCTTTTACACCTTAGACCTTAGTCTTTCACTAATTACAAAGAAGTCCTCAAGAATAGCAAAGATTAGCATTTTGGCAGCATAACCCCCTTATATTCTTGATTCCTTCCTTTGTAATTAGGCCCCTCAAGTGGTCATTAGGTTGAGAACTGCAAAGGATGCTTACTTGCTCACTTTGAACAGCCCTTGTGTGTTTATCTTTTATTTAAAGTCACTTTTTCCCTATTTTGATCATTTTTATAAAGAGATCATAAGGATCTGATGAGCAAGGATGCCAGCTGGCTCACTACACTCATTTTAGCCTCTAATCAAGTTATAAAGATGATCAAGGGAGATAAGAAAGAAAAAGAAAGAAGATTGGAGGAAAAGGGATTTTTTATGTATTTTCACATGAAATCAACAATAAGTAAAGAGGATTAATCAAGGAATCTAAACTATGCTAAGATAACATTTTTATATAGTTTTATTGCTGTTTAAAACTGAAAATACAAAAAAAATGCATTTTTGATCATCAAGCTTTCATGTTCTTTAATTTGTCATGAGACAAATCTAGAAATCATGCAAGCTCTCTCATTTTATGGTTTAAAAGGCATCAAAACAGAAAACAGCATGAGATAATCAAAGAAAGAAGAAGAGGTAGAGGCAAGATACACAAAAATCACCAAATAAGAAACTTTTATTCATCAAAACGTATGTACAAGTTTTGGCCATGAGAGGCCTACATCTCTTTAAACCTCAAATCACCTATTCTATTGCTTGCTATACTGATCAAAGGAGGAAGGAGAGCTCAGGTGTGTTTGGCTTGTGTATTGTAGGTTGTTGTGTTGAGAGAGGTTGGCTGTGTGTTAGCCGCACGTGTATGTGTGTTAGGCTTGTAAACTTGATTGTCTCTGTGTGTATTGTGTTGCTCTCCCTCCTCTTTGATTGATGTGTTTGTGCCTGTATTTATAGCCTGTGGGCTCTAGGGTTTCGGTTTTGCAACTCCATCCTGGCCGTGCATTTCATCGAACGGCTGGCGTGCAATAAGAATATGGACAGCTAGCATCATCTGGAAGGTTCCAAAGCATATTCTTTTCATCTAATATGATCCAATTAGTGCTTGGCACGTGGAATCTGAGATTTGGAGCCTTGAGGGAGCATCCTCAGGCTGGTGCCGACATGGAGGCAGGGAGCCGTTTCTTCTCTGTTTTGTTTGTTATGAGAAGGAAGGTGCTATTGCATTGCGTAGACATGGAGTATCATGACCCGTGCGGCTGCCAAGGATATGGTCTTTCATGAACCAGGTGTACGACAGGAGGTAGCGCCATTTGCATAATTTAAACCAAGCTAATCATTTAACCTGACATACGGGACCCATTTGTCCGAGAAACACAACTGCGTTTCAGCTCGCCGAAGCTTTTGATTGATTATAATTCAATTCGGCCCAAGCCCAGTACACTCAAATTATTTTGGGATGTTTCCTTTGATGGCTGATGCATGTATAGCCCATTATATTTATTTTCATTTTGTAACCCGTGAGCATCTATGGTTAAATAGATGTGTACTCATCTTCTCCATTTCAAATATCAATTGGAGTTCTCCATTTCTCATTTCTAAATGAATTCCAATGTTAAAGATCCCCAAATTTGTGTACCCAACAATCTTCCATTCATTTAATTGGCAATTTTTTAAGGTACAACAAATGCCCCCCACCTGGGTGGGGGTGTGAAGACCTCAGGGACTGAACAGCTCAGCCAGGTGCCCCCAGTGTATCTCATTATACTTCATGAAACTCCTTCTTATGTTATCTGCCTTGTTGCAGGTGTTGGAGCTCCAAGTTGGGCATCGACCGCTCGGAAGCTGACTTGGTCATATAAGAAGATCCATAATATAATTCATCTTTGTATATAGAACATCTATTGTCCTTTATCACAAAAGAGAAACCATTCATCTCTAAACATGAGATTGAAATGATGTTTCTGGAAATGCTAGGAACAAAATATACATTTTCTAATTCCATTACAAGCCCGCTGGGCAAATACAACTCTATACTACCAGCTGTTACGGCTGCAACTCGTGCTCCGTTTCCAACTTGGAGTTGTATCTCCTTGTTACGTAGCTTCCTTCTATTCTTTAGTACCTGCATATTTGAACAAATATGAGCACATGATCCAGTATCCAATACCCAATCATTTATAGAGGTAGCAACGTTAACTTCAATAACAAAAATACCTGAGGTTGAAGCCTTGGAAACCTTTCCAGACTTCAGATCCGCTAGGTACTTCAGGCAGTTCCTCTTCCAATGACCCTTGCTATTGCAGTAATAGCATTCAGAGGAAGCAGCAACCTTTATCTTGGGAGGATTCGGTTTAAGAATCTTTTTCCCTTTGCCTTGATACTTGGGAGCCACCTTCTTTGGGGCTTTCTTTATCTTTTTCCCACCAGCTTGGATCATGAGAACAGAAGACTTTTTCTTCATGTCCCCATCAGCGATCCGAAGCATCCCTTGGAGCTCTTGTAGACTCTTATCCATTCCTAGCATATGGAAGTTCATGATGAACCCCGAAAAGCTTGGAGGGAGTGAGTGCAGGATAATGTCCGTAGCAAATTCCTTGCTTATCGGAGCATTCAGCTTCTCGAGCTGCTCAACATCGCTCGTCATACGGAGCATGTGAGTTCCCATAGAGCCTTCCTCGGTCAACCTGTGACCAAGTAAAGATTTTGTCACTTTAAATCTCTCGATACGCGCTTGCTCTTGAAACATGTTCTTGAGCTGATCGCATATGATATAAGTTTTGGTATCCATGAATCGGCGTTGCAATTCAGGACCCATAATACTTACTACGAGACCTTGTACATCAAGCTCATCCTCTTTGTGCTTGTTGTACTTAGTGACATCCTCTGGTTTGCCATTTGTTCCTGGCTCAGCAGGGACAGGTGAGTTTAAGACATATTCTTTCTTTTCACGTCTTAGTACAATGGTGAGAGCACGGAACCAATCAGTGAAATTGGATCCGTCCTCTTTCAGTGTTTGTTTCTCGAGCAGGGAGCGTAGAGAGAAGGATGTTTCTTTAGCTATATTACTACAATGTTTAAAATGTAAAGATTTTAGCTTTGTTCATGTAATGTTTTATTCTAATGATAAAACTCTCACTGCAAATTTGTTCTATTCCCGTTTTGCAGTAGGACCAAGATCCCTATTTTCACTAACAACCAAGGCAGTGTATGCATATCTTGGCTATCAGTTATCTTAGGTAAGCAAACTTGCTAATCACATCTCTTTGCGATTCTTGGTTTCGTTAAAACATCACGTGTATTTAACGAAAACTTTGCCCCAAGCCCAAAATTGTTTTGGAAATCATTGGTAAGTAACCTCACTCTATTTGGTTTGATATGTCGGACATAACCCTCGACCACCAAAGGTAAAAGGCGATGTCTACTGAGTAGTTTAATCATCAACCAATGAACAATGGTTTGAGGAGGATAGAGTGGGAAGGGCATACTACTTAGTATTTAATGGGTTGGTGTTTATGCTTAACAGTGCCAGCAATCTCTAAAAGAGATATGTCAGAACGAATGAATAATGTGATTTTTATTCGTATCTAAAGAGACCTCTTTCATATGCTTCATTAAGCAGTCGTGGAAAGGAAGTCTAGAAAGAATACCGAATATGATCTCCATTACTTTCTATTCTTAACGTGCCAGAAAGAACGACTAATGTGATTTTATTCGTATTTAAAGAGACCTCTTTCATATGCTTCATTAAGCAGTCGTGGAAAGGAAGTCTAGAAAGAATACCGAATATGATCTCCATTACTTTCTTTTCTTTTAGCAGTATCTCTTTCATATACTTAGCTTTTGTTAAGCAGTCAGTTCTTGCAACTGACTTTAGACATTCTAGCGGACACGTGAAAGTCGTCTGCCAGAAAGACAACGGTGAGTTCCTTCACAAATCTTTCTTTGACATCACGTTCTTTCACGGTTCTATGAAAGCGATAAATCTAATTTATTCAGTTCATATCAAAGCAGTAAATCTAATTTACTTATATACGGGACCAAGTCAGGTATATATATTTATCAGTTCCTAATTCTTTATTTTGCAGCTATGCTCAGTTCTTTATTCTATACCGTTTAAAGCATATAAACAGTTTACATGTTTTTAAAACATATATTATTTTCGTTCCATAAAGCAATTTGGTAACGTGACAAAGTTCCTTTTCGGCCAGCCATTAGGACATGTAAAAGGGGCTCCTAGGAAAGATTGGGGTCACGAGGACCGCTTAGACTCAATCTTTCCTAGACAGAACCATCTCTTTTACGGTGTGGAAATGACAGTTCTTACTAAGGTACTTTATTGCTTCATCACATTCTTCGATGAACTTTATTTTCCGAAGGTTTTCGAAAAGGCGAAAGATTTACACTAAATTTTGCCATTTCAAAAGCGTTAAAGCAATTTGGTAACGTGACAAAGTTCCTTTTCGGCCAGCCATTAGGACGTGTAAAAGGGGCTCCCAGGAAAGATCGGGGTCACAAGGACCGCTTAGACTCAATCTTTCCTAGACAGAACCATCTCTTTTACGGTGTGGAAATGACAGCTCTTACTAAGGTACTTTATTGCTTCATCACATTCTTCGATGAACTTTAACGCGATCAAAAGTTTTTGAAAACGAAAATATAAAGAAAGCATAAAGAAAGCGTAAATCTAATTTAACTTTCTTAGTCGGAAAAACCGAACCAAGAAAATCTCATTTCTAATCGGTTTTGGACTTGTGCTGCAAATGTAAGAATTTAAACCGATACGCGGTACATGCACCTTATTTGCATAAGTTATAACTTTAGAAAATCAATCAGCGGGAGAGCCTTGAGCTCTGATACCACTGTTGGGTTTCGAGGAACGGTTCAAACCCATTTAATTAGCTTAAGCTGCGGAAAGAGTAAAACAAAAATTTTTACATCTAACTTAAGCTATGGATTAAATGAATCAAGAAGATTCGTTTAATCCTATTTACAGATCTACTCCATAATTGATTTCCTAAAGCATTAAATCTATTTACAAATTAAATAGATTAATATAACAATTTATACCTTGATTCCAAATCTCAGTTGGAATGCAGACCGAGCGAGTAGAGCCTCACCAGGGATGGAATCGACTCGCAGTATCACACGTGTGATACCTCTATTGGTTATCCACCAGGACTAACCGGAGAGCGATTTACTTCTTCTGCCAGAAATACCGTAAACCGCAGAATTCTGCAGAAACACTATTCACCAAAAAAGAGACAGATTAAATATATTTAAGAATGCAAGTTATTCCGTTTTACTAATAAAGCAAAACAAGAAATACCGCAGAATCTAAAAATATATTTTTCCGAATCTCGTAATAATCGAAATCAGGGAAGAGAGGGAAAACCGATTAACGAAGTAATCAGATTAACACGTGAATTAGTGAGTCTTTCTCTCTACCCCTACCCCTCTATTTATAGACTTTTGAGGAGGTTGGCAAAAGACCAAAATACCCCTCAAAACAAATCTATTTACCAAAAGCCCTTGACACCTCATCCTTTTATCATGTGAAATGACCAAAATACCCTTGCCACCTCACATGACACATGTCAACACAAGGGAAGTCGGCATAGGGTGAAAATGACCAAAATACCCTTGGCCCATTAAGGCATGAATAGTGTTGGGCTTTGATTTTGGGCTTTGACTTTGGGCCTTTAATTTTAATTAAGGCTTTGATTATTTTGGGCTTTTAAATCCATAATTCAAGCCCATAATTAACAATTAAAATTCCAAATCATATATATATAATTGTCATGTACAATTATATTTCTTTTCAGTTATTGTTCGGTAACTTTTATACAACGTAACGTGTACGTTTATAAATTAACCGTTGTTTCTGCTTGTCATTCTAAATGACATTTATAATTTAATTATATCACGTATAATTAATTATAACCATCTTAATATTAATTATAATCAATTTATAATTAATCAGTAAGATTCTCCGAGTAGCTCCTATATGGTGTGACCCAATAGGATCTGTGTTATGTTGGTAAATAGAGTTAAAATTGTTTTAACTTCTGTTAGTCATGGGTGGCATCTGGCAACACATCATGACCATCAAATTACACAGATGATGCTGTACTGTACAATATCACGATCCAGTAAACAATTTACTTGTGTCAGTTCTTCTGTCTCATAGCTATCAGATCAGTTTCAAGGTAGATGTGTGTCATCCTTGGTAACTGTATCTTTTCTTGATCTTGAGTAGATTATCAAATATAATTACTCTTGTAATTATACTGCATGCAGATAATCTAACTCTATCAAGGGGCCTAGTGATGCTATAGCTCGTATAGAGATACGAGGGACAAATAGTATTCTTGGCAGACTATCACTTCCTCAGCTAAGTTATATATATGGAAATGCTACCGTTATGGCTGTTTTTTACGGACAGCGTTAGATAACACTTACTCATATATATTTCTTAGTGGGAACGATAAATACCTCATACTGTAGAACTTTGACACTGAATGAAAACATAAATGACACGAACACAATTCTATTTAATGTTTCATTCGGGGTCTGTCAAATACCATGTTCCTAGAACATGTATCCATGTGATTAAAATGACATCTCGTGTCAGGTGGTTTGTAAAACTTAACCATCTTTTAATCCACATGCTAACCTTATCGCGGTAATTAGTGTTCCTGCTAATTACCTTGGTCAGTGACTTTTAAGAGTATATATTATCTATATTATGGAGTTTCACAATTTCAGTCATGAACTCGAAATGATCCATAATTTCAATAATACTCAAGGCAACAAAATGATATATAAATAAACATTCAATTCATGAACAAAGCTTTATGATTAACTTATCGTATTATTGACTTCTAGATTATTACAAACTAACAATATCCTCAATGCTTTCACCATCTTCAACCTTAAAGGTTTCAAATTTTGCTTCTAAACCGGCTATTTTGGTTCGTTTGATTTGGGTATTGCCTTCATACCGGTTTACAAGACCATCCCACATTTCTTTCGCACTTGATGCACTACCAAAGAGTGAGGCTACCGATTCACTAACCAAATTGAATATGACATTGGTTGCTAGGTCATTGTCTTTCTTGGTTTGTTTGGAATCGACGGTCTCAATTTTGGCATCGGTTGAACCCTCGGTAGATACACTTGTGTATGTTGGTGTATACCATTTTTCAACCACATACCACACCTCAAGGATATTCAAGTAATTAATCATGGTTTTCTTCCAATGCATGAAATTTTTGGTGGTAGTACCAAAAATTAGGGGTTCTTTCACGGATCTATAGGGTGCCATTTGTCAAGTTGATCTAATCTCCAATTAAGTGTGTCTTAATTCGAGTAACTTGCTCTGATACCACTTTGTTGAACTTAGGGGCACCTTTAATTGCTCAAAAACTGAAATTAAATTGCAATTGAAAGTAAAGATATGAGTTTAGAGAAATTTGACACGCGGGGTGATAACGGAGTTCGACAAAACAAAGGCCTACGTCTCTGGGGCTTCGCAACCTAGTGAGGTGCGCCTTTCTATTACCCAATACGAAAGGATTACAACTTGTGAACCGTTGAGCCCTTACACACCAAGCGGAAAGTCAAACGGCCAACTCAAAGAGATGAGAACGAGGTCTCGATTGTCTAGAAACACAAGAGAAACACTCAATAGATCACTCTAACCTAATCTATATCAAGATTAGTGAAGTAGGTTTGAGGTTGCTTGAGGGATTTTGAAGTTTTAAGCTCTCACAACAATGGAGTAGGCTAAGCTCTCAAAAAATCGCTTTTGAATTAATTAGGGTCGGCTGAGATAAGTGAGAGAGGAACCTCACTAATCTATTTATAGTGTCAGCTCAAAAATGAGTTTTTTGGACTAAAACGTTACAATGTTTTAGTTCAAAGTGCGATTTAGGGTTTTAGTTTTCTGACAGCTCAGCAAAAGCATTCAAAAACGTTACAACATTTTATAAACGTTACATAACGTTTTGTTCTGTAAAATCTTGATCAAAAACAGGAATTGTTTGAAGCTCAAATTTAATTAAAACGTTACAACGTTTTATGAAAATGTTACAACGTTTTATACTTGGCTTTTACATTGGCATAAACAATCATAAATCGTTATAACGTTTTCACAAAACGTTATAACGTTTTAGGTCGTTTAGTAGTCCTGTATGTGAGAATATTTTCCATTCCTGAAACGTTACAACATTTTATGAAAATGTTATAACGTTTATGTTATTTCTGAGTTTGATCAAGATCTTTTTTCAGCGTTTTTGACAGGTTTAAAACGTTATAACGTTTTATAAACGTTACCAACATTTTTCTTCTGTAAACACAGCCTCAAACTTACTTTACTAAGCTTTTGATTTTACAATTTATATTCTTGATAAAGGTCTTCATGATTTCTTCTGTCCAAGGATATTACATTGCAATTCCAACTCTTCTTGAACCTTCATAATCTTAAAATAGAAGAAATCGTAAAATTCAATAATTGTATGTTTTTGCAAATTAGTCAAATAGACGAAAATGATTATTGTACGAACAACAAGATTAAGTGTTTAGAAGATGGGCTTTTAGGAAATCAGACATTCTATCATTCAAACCTGTTTAATATAGGTTATGGTTATTATAATAATAGCTCATGGTCTGTCACCAACCGTGTGCTATTGCTAATACTTGTCAATGTATGGTCACTCAATAGCATGTGACTCTGTCACCATCCGCACATGTTTTCGGGTAAACCGTACAAGATCTGGTTACAACTCCAGTCGGAATCGCACACGGTTTGGCCAGAACCGTACACGCCCTATACTGGTATCTCTACGATTTGAGAGCTGCTAATCCTATTCTAGTGATGATCTCTGTGTCGGACTCACAACACCCTAACTGAGTAAGTACCCTTTGAGTACTTTATAAGGCTCATCAGCATTACGATTAATGATAAGTCCCAATTACTAATATCTTACGATGTCAATAATCAAGATTACCCCACTACTAGTTATGGAATGTGACATTCGTCTGCTAAACTATATCCTAATAGGTTCCTTAACTGTGGTTCGAATACAAGCAATCAATTGGTCAGTCTATTCTATTTGTACTTAGGATAACTTATGTTCGTTGGATATTGGTTAACCCCAATTATGTATGAAAGGATTGTACACTCCATTCATACGAGGTCGCTTTAATCACAGAATAAACAAGATCATAAGGCATAAAATCTCAGTAAGAATTCAAATCATAGTGCAAAGATAATTATAATTGAACAACTAGATTAAACTCATAAGAATTCAAGATTACATGTCTTCACCCTAGAATAGGGTTGCTTAGCCGCTCATGGCGGGTTCAACAACAAAAGAAACAAGATACATAAAG
Organism: Carex rostrata; assembly: GCA_964058875.1. Lineage (NCBI taxonomy): Eukaryota > Viridiplantae > Streptophyta > Magnoliopsida > Poales > Cyperaceae > Carex > Carex rostrata. The sequence goes on along the minus strand of CAXKVT010000014.1, from coordinate 761,455 downwards.
AAAGAGAGCAGTTAAGAGAGATGGAAGGAGAACACCTATGTTACCCCTTTATCTCATGCACACCGTCTTTACGTCTTGTTCCTTCCTCCTCTTCTAGTAGAGACCTTGCTATTCTGTGATGATTTTCTTATGCATAGCCTCCACTAGAGTGAAACCCTAGTTCTAAGTGCTCTCAAATATGTATTATGTTCTGTGTTATGTCTAGAGTGAGGGCCTCTTCTTTCCCAGGTGTCCATTTGCTTAAATAGGCCTTGATTGGGAAGTTAGATTCATAACTGTTGTTTTGGCAGTTTCTGCGTGCGGATGCCAGAATAGCATGCGGTTTGGCTGAGATCCGCACGGGCGGCATAACCGCCTGCGATAGCGCCGTGCGGATTGTCTGAGATCCGTGCGGTAGCATTCCTGGATAGCATGCGGATGAAGGCATCCATGCGCCTGAGGCTGAGGTGTCATAATTGCTTGTTTTATGCCTGTTTTTGATCCAAAATCATTGAAAATCTGCAATTCTCTAAAATCAAATGAAATAACAAAAATGAATCTGATTCTCTAAAAAATAAGCAATTGTAACTCGATAAATGGCAATAACATAGGCTAAGTGATAGGAAAAATCATAACAAATTTGACCCCTATCAGGAGGCGTAGGCCGCTATGGGTGGTGGTGTAAAGAGGCGGAGTCGCAACTTAGGTTTCTTTTTTTAAGCTAATGCGATAGAGAGGAGACAGGAATTTTTTTTCTAACGGGACCAAAAGAGCGCTCCGTAACCACTTATGTTGATGATCATTCTTAGAGCAGTTCAGACGGCTCCCAGACCTGGAATGCAGTTTGTTAAAATGCTGCTGGCAGCAAACTAGCCATACTCTATATATATTAACATTCTGGAAGAATATATATATACAATTTGACTACGGTGTTATGGGTTGCATAGAGGGTGATGGTGCTACGGCTCAATATTCAAGTTTTCAAAATCCTAACGGTCGATTCGAACTGTTCATCTTGTTCTCCATATTAATATGTGTTTGGAGACCAAATTTTACATTTTTTGGAAAAAAATTACTATTTTTTTAGATAGGTAAAAAATCACTTGATCTAAAAAATTCTGCACCATTCAGATATTTGATTTTCTACCTATCTAAAAAAATAGTAAAAAATTTCCAAAAAATGTAAAATTTGGTCTCCAAACACATATTAATATGGAGAACAAGATGAACGGTTTGGATCGACCGTTAAGATTTTAAAAACTCAAATATTGAGCCGTAGCACCGTAGCCCTCTATGCAACCCATAGCACCGTAGCCAAATCGTATGGGCTACGAGATCTAAACCGTTCATCTTGTTCTCCATTTTAATATGTGTTTGGAGATCAAATTTTACATTTTTATAAAAAAAATTTACTATTTGTTAAGATTTATTGAAAATCGTTGTTTTTTTATGGTTCAGATTTTTCTAAAAAACATCAGAAATTATAAGACATAGCATTGGAAAATATAAGTCAAAGCATTGTTTTTTTTAGTCAGTACCCAATTAGTTAATGAGTTTAAATCCGATTCGATATTTTTTTTCGTTTTTCTTGACGAAAATCCTAGGTCCGCCCCTGACAACAAGAGGAGGGTATTATCAGCTGTGCGCTTTAGGCACAATCCATTTTAGTAAATGCCAGCTGGTACTAAACCTAACATATATGTTGGATTTGTGCGATCGATGTTGTGCATTTTTGAAGTAATTTACCCAAATTGATTTAACAAATTGCTGGTCTGACACTTAATTAGATAAATGAAAATGAAGTACAATTTAGTGTACAATAAAAATAATAAAACGCCTTCAAAATTCAACGGCTGCAACTGCAATACATAGGTTCAAATATTGACGAAGGTGGCACCCTTCAATCAAAATATTGAAGACAGCCTTGCATTAGCATCTGCCCCGTACAAATTAATTTATCATCCAATTAAATTCCTTCCTGTAATAGCTAGCCTATTACATAACGTACGGCAGCCCAGCCCAGCCCATAAAGATTGTATTATTAAACTGGATAACTAAATGCAATTACATCGATCGCTAATTAAATAAATTTCATGTATTATTTTACCGCATGGACACGCAAACTAAATTGTATCAGCACATGCATACAATTAAAAATCTCATAGAATTAATGAATCTACCAATGCAATTCACAAGTAATGTATCCATGAAAATTTATCCCTCATGAGTATTTCAAAAAATTGTATGGGTGCGTAAACATCTTAATTTTACATGAGCACAAAAAATAGCTATCCATGCGAATACACTCATATAGATATTTATGATATCTTCTTCTCCAAACAAAATCTTGTAAACATGATACAACTTGTGTTATCATAAATGAAATTTGAGGGTTTAATTATATTGACTCTAAGAAAAAAAATTATGACAACATACAATTGCCACATATATAAAATAACGACATAGATAATAAACAGAGGGATCGAGAAGCAAATCAACAAATAAAATTAATTAAATTAAATACAGTACTCAATTGATCAATGGATTGATCGGCATAATAAATAAGTGTGTGTGTGTGTGTGTATATATATATATATTTTTATTTATTTATGACAGTCATAGAGGCAATAACATTTGTTGCGTCGACATTGGCTGCGGCTGTAATTTTGTTGAGCACATTTTTGTTGGCACACTTGGGGAATGCAGTAGCGAAACCCTGGCCAAGTTATCTCGACATCACTACACTCACTTATTGTTGGTGTGGGACCTAATTAAATTTATTTTATTGCAAAAAAAAAAAAAATTAATATATAGTTTCAACTAGCAAGCTATAATAATTGACAACATATATATGAAATGAAACTAATTAATTACGTACCGGAAAAAATGAAAACAAGAACAAGTAGAAAAACAATCTTCATTGTAATTGCTTGCTTTGCTCTATTAATTCAAAAAAATTTGTGAGTTTGAACAAATATTTATAGTATTATCTGATGTTCTCTTTTTTCTAAATAAAGTTTTCCTGCTTTGTCACCTTTAATCTTTATATGCGCGCCTCCATAGAAATTAATGAATTGTCAGACCAATATATAATTATAAAACAACAAGTTAAATTTGACCATTTAATTATCTACTAAAAATAAAATTACTAAAATAATCCTGCAAATTCTAGTCCATTAATATATTTGAAAATTGTTGTTTCCAGATATTCCTCAAATTCTTATCTCCAAGAAAAAAAAGGTAGTTTTGTTCGAAATTTTTATTTAATATAAAAAAATATAAAATTTTCAAATATAAACGCGTTTTGAATAAAATTTCAAATCTGCCAATTCCGGTAAATAATTTATCGAAAATAAGCCCTATGTACGATAAATTATTCAACAAATTTGAAATCCTATTTCTGGTAAATAATTTATCAGAAATAGATTTTTTTTTTATTTTAATTAAATAGAAGATGTTATGATTTTTTTTATTAAAATATTAGAAATATTTTCATATTAAATTTAATAATAGATAAAATACTATATAATTGAATTTATTAGAAAGACCGCGACAAATAACCCATATCAGCATTTTTTCAGGCTAGATTTTTTGTAACTGTAAGAAAATTAAAATATTTATTTGAGAAAAGTTCTAGTGTACCCATGTAAACTTTTAAAATAGTCAATTTTTCCATGAAAACATCTTAATATCAAATATCCCCATAACAATTTAATATCCTTTCTTTTATCCCCTTTAATTCACTAAATTTGTAATTTAGACAAATATACCCCTTCATTTTAAATGAAAATCTCCCTTTGAATGAGCAAAATTGAATAAAAGAGAAGAAAAAAGAAAAGGGAGACTTCATCTTCTTCATCTCTATGTTTAAAGTTTAAACTCCTTCATCTACTCCAGTTGTTTATGGTTAATTTGATTAAATAGGAAATTAAATGACAAAATAAGATATCAATTAACAGAGATTCGCACCTTTGATAGTGATGTGCAATCATAGACAAGTAACTAAACATAATACACGAATACTTACTTCGCCAATCACATCAGCTAACGTAAAATAGAAATATATCACATCCATGCAACAACCAAATAAATCAAAGATTGATAACATTTCATGAATCGAAATAACATAATAAAAGCAAAATAAAACATTGTTCTTCAATCATCACTCAACATGCAGACACAGCAAGCCATGCAGAGTGCTTATTCATTATTGAAATATGAATTCATGAAAAAGAAACCCCAAAAAGAAAAATCAAACTTAAGACATAAAACATAAAACATAATATTATAAACCTTAGTTAGGTGCTTCCAAAATCAAAAGCTTAGACCTTGTAAATAATCATTGCACTTTCCGATATTCGCTGATTGTTGTCATTTTCACAAATTCCAGCATTTTGCATCAAGTTATATAGTAAGTAGACAAGAGGAATTGGAGAAGAAAATAATTTCTATTCTGATTTGTACAATGAGCATATTTATAAGCGTATTGCATCAATCACTAGTCTATCCTAACTATGGTTTAGTCATTTAACTAGAGTAAGCACTATGTTGTTACCATCGCGGTTAGTTGAAACAAATTAAAAGGATCATTATGTTTGAGTTACGTCAAGAAGCCTCTTTGTTTGTTAAAAACTGGATCGGTCCAGTTATTTCATAGCAAGATCAATGAACGAGGAGTTTAGATGTGGAGATGAAGAAGATGAAGCATCTTTTTGCTTTTCTCTTCTCTTTTATTCAATTTTGCTCATTGAAAGGAAGATCTCCATTTGAAATAAAGCAGTATATTTGTCTAAATAACAAATTTAATGAACAAAAAGGGATAAAAGGAAGGATGTTAGATTTCTATGGGGATATTGGATATTAAAGTGTTTTCATGGAAAAATTGCCTATTTTAAAAGTTTACATGGGTATGTTGGTTTCAAAGGCACTAGAGGAGGGGTGAATAAAGCTTTGAGTCATACTCATCTCCGTCTCATTTGTTTCCCTTCCAACTTTGGGTTTTTCCTTCTCTTCAGACATTAATTTCATTAGGCCCAATAAGCCCAGACTCTATAACACCTTCTCCAAATCCGAACTGATCGAGTCAACTATCCCAACGGCTAACTCCAAATTGGCTATTGTCATTGCCGATTCTTACAGTCACTAAGAATCCATAATCATCTTTCCTCTGTTAGATTTCAGTTATTGATCTCGATTCAAAAGTCACTTCTGAATGAATAAGAAAATTATTGTGGTCCTTCTAATACATTCAAATTCTAAAATAAAGTTGATTTGACATTTCGACTCTGCCTGCCACTAATGAGTATTATTAACATGAGTACATATTTCTGTCTTTTGAAGCTAAATTGGTAAATTTTTATTTAGATTATTATATCCAGTAAATCAACAACACGTGATTAAAATTTTCTGAACATAATTGCTAGTCCATATCGTATCTCTTAACGTTCTAAGATATTTTTGTTTCCGTTGTCTGACTGTCTGATCAAAGCATCAAAAGAAAAGAGTCTATATGATATTAACAAAAATACATATAATTTATGAGGAGGGTTCAAATGCGTCAGTTTTTTGTGCCTCCACCATGCCTTTATTTTTAATTTCTAATAACTCAAATTTTAAATCATAAACGTCAAAATAAGACCGTTAAATGTGATCTATATTATTTTCTTTATGTTCTCATAAAAATTATTACATTTTGGTTTTGTTTATATGTGAATGAATAAGATGAAAAATCAATGTCTAGAAATTGTCCACATTAGTACGTTTATACAAACTCTTGATGACAACCAAAATAAAGTTGAAATGTCATAATTTTTTACACGTGAATATATAAAATGATGTAGATTATATCCAACAGTTTTATTTTGACTTTTAAGTTTTAAATTTTGAGTTATTAAAGTTTTTAAAAAATAGAGGCACGATAAAGACATAAAAAATGGAGGCATTTGAATCATCCTCATAATTTATATATATTTAGTTGGTAACATTAAGAAAATATGGAACCTTGAAAATAATTAAAAAAAAAAACATGTCTCTAAGAAATTACAAATTCAAGATTTTAAACTATCAAACATCTCACTTTCATATAATTTGTGAACAAATATTGTCTCTGTTGATTGGGTATGAGTTGTGCGGATCCGCGAGAAGCAGTTTTGACGGTTTTGAAAAAAATACAACTGTTCAATTTATAACGAATGTTTGGATGTCTGAATGAATTTAGTCCCACAAGTTTTGAGGTAAGAATAATAGAGAGTATATAAGTCCCACAGCGCAAAGTGGCAAGAATAAATGGATCCGGATTGATCTAAGTGGATCCGGATATATATTCGGATATTCAATCCGATTTCTGAATCTGGAAGGAATTCTTATAGTTAGCAATTTTCCAGATCGTGTATATACTTAATAAAAACGGGTTGATTAATACTTAATTTATATTTTATAATTAAATGGCTGCGTGTGTGTATGAAAATGGGCTATGATGAGCTATGAAGTAAGATTCTTGTTTTATTTCTTGCATATATTTCTGTTTTGAAGTTTAAATAATTTGATCTGAACCACTGAACATGACCTCCATATTAATTTAAATGAGGGTGTTCGGCAAGTTGGTTAGGCTTAAATTTTAAGCTCCACTAAGAAAGATGTGTTTGGCAAGATAAATTTAAAAAAGTGAGTCTTGAGCTTTCTTAAGGAGGCTCAATGCCTTGAGTCATGTAGAATGGTGGCTTAAAAATTGGGGCAAGCAGCAAGCTTAAGAAAGTGATTTTAAGCTTTGCAAAGGAGGAGCTCTAAGGAGGGTGCGCCGAACATTACCAATGTGCTTAGAGATCAAATTTTATATTTTTTTGGAATTTTTTTACTATTTTTCGGATGGGTAGAAAATTACTGTTTTTAATGTATTATGGATCATTAAAAACAATGATTTAAAAAATTCTAAAAAAATAGTAATAAATTTCCAAAAAATGTAAAATTTGGTCTCCTTGCACATTTGAATATGTAGATCATATTGAGTAATTCGGATCTACTTTTTAAACTTTCAAAAGTAAAAAAATATGAGTATAAAGTAAAACAAGACTCTTACTTCACAACTCACCATATAGTCCAACTATATAGAGTAGAACTAGGGTGTTCTTAAGTTCACCATGGTGTTTGGTGAGCTTAACTCTAAAATCTATTATATTGGCTTTAAACAATTAATAAATTCAAACCGTTGAAACCTCATGAGTGATGAATTTACATGTAAATTGTTTAGAATTTTGAACTAATTTTGTATAAAATCAAGTGGTCAAAATTAGAAGGTTTAAAAATTAAAAAAAAAAAATACAGATTCGAGCGGATAATGCTGAAACCCAAAATTTACCGACATTTTTATTTTTACCCCATTAAAAAATTATTTTAATAATAATAACCAAAGTTTAGCAAAAGTTTTAAAAATACCCCTTCCGTGGAAATTTTCCACGGGCTGGAATTGAAATTCCCATTTTTTTTTTTTTATAAAACAGAAAAAAAAAATTTGTATTGAAATATTAGAAATGTTGGATATATTTCTTTGAAAATAGATGGAATACAATATAATTTGATTTATTAGAAAGACTGTAACAAATAACCCGGATCAATATTTTTCAGGTCGGATTTTTCGCGGCTCTAAGAAAAATTAATATATTTCTGTATGTGTTATTGGAAAAAAAATAAAAATGCTTAGATTCTGAGTTATTGATCCCGGTTCAAAAGTCACTTCTATGTAATCTAGAAAATATTGTGATCCTTCTGGGACATTTAATTTATAAAAAGTTGTATCTATTTTGAGAATTCTTTTTGAATAATAATTATTAAATAACTTAAAGTTTTTGTTTTTTTTCAAAAATAGATATAACTTTCCATAAATTAAATGTCCTAAAAGGATCACAATATTTTCTAGATTACATAGAAGTGACTTTTGAACCGGGATCAATAACTCAGAATCTAAGCATTTTTATTTTTTTTCCAATAACACATACAGAAATATATTAATTTTTCTTACAGCCGCGAAAAATCCGATCTGAAAAATATTGATCCGGGTTATTTGTTACAGCCTTTCTAATAAATCAAATTATATTGTATTCCATCTATTTTCAAAGAAATATATCCAACATTTCTAATATTTCAATATAAAAAAAAAATTTCTGTTTTATAAAAAAAAAAAAATGGGAATTTCAATTCCACCCCGTGGAAAATTTCCACGGGTGGGGTATTTTTAAAACTTTTGCTAAACTTTGGTTATTATTATTAAAATAATTTTTTAATGGGGTAAAAATAAAAATGTCGGTAAAATTTATATCAACGGTCAACATTTCATTTATATCCGAATTCAGTCAATTCACTATAATTCGGTCCAATTTTTTAAATCCAATCCGTTATTACCCCTTTTTATTTTATTTTTAAAGTAACTTGATTTTAAAGTTTCAAATAATATGAAATAATACAAATTTGTAACGAAATTCGTTTGTGAGGAGGAGATGTCATTTCTTCTACATATATATTAAAATTAACAAAGAAATAATGTAAATATAACATTTCTAACACATTAAAAATCTAACATATCTAAGTTTCTAACATATTTAAATTTACAAAATAAATCTCACATCTAATTTTCTTCAAGGTCTCGATCGGGTTCAACGAATAAACCAAGGGTTTCAACATTTGGATTTCAGATCTATTTAATCTAATTTAATAATGTCATTAGAAATATTACAATGGGTGCATCTAACATAAAATTCTAATTTTGAGGATGATTAAGTGCTAATTAAAAATAAATTCGAATTTTAAATTTAAGTTACTAATAATCCTAATTTAAAAATAAATCTAACAAATAGTATTAATTGTATGGAAAATAGATCAAAGAAAGAGAAAAAAAAAATGAAAAAATCCCTTCAATGTGTCGGGTTAAAAAAAAGCCAAAATTTTCAACATTTGGATTTGAGATCTATTTAATATAATTTAATATTATTGTTAGAAATATTACAATGAGTGCATTTATGTATAGAAGTTAACTAAATTAATTCAGATAATAAATGTTTTTTTATATGTTTTATAGTTTGTAAGGTGCTTGCACTATTAAAATAATTCGGTCAAGCATTTTCATGAGGCAACAATAAATGATTCAGTCAAACATGCTCCCTTGAGATGACTAGTCGACTACCAAGTTTTTTTTTTTTTAAAAAAAAAAAAAGAACGCAGAAAGTGCTAACACAACCCTACCATATATAAGTTTTTGTTGACTTGATAGTGTGAGGTGATATGGTTGCAATATTGTGTGGTATTAAGGAAGCTAATATGAATACTTAGAGTAGAACTAGCTAGGGTGTTCTTAAGTTCATCAAGTTTTTTTGGTGAACTCAAGTCTAAAACTCATTAAATTGGTTTTAAATAACGAATCTAAACTGTTGAAACATGTCTATTTTATGAGTGATGCGTCTACATGTAAAAAAAATTAATTTTGCATAGAGTTAAGTGGTCAAAAAAGATTCAAAAAAGTAATGCATTAAAATTAATTTATTAACTTTTTAATTTTGATTGCTTGATTTTATACTAAATTAATTCGAATGTTTAAAATTTTCACATGTAGAAAAAAAATAATTTTGTGTATATGATAGATAATTAATCATTGAACGTGGTAAAGAATAATATTTTTGTTAAGTAAATTTATTACTATAGAATTCACGTGTAGTTGTTAGCTCATTAGTTAATCTACGCTAAAGTACTTTAAAATTTGCGCATAATATAATTTTTTTTAAATTTTCTTTAGAAAAAATTTCTTAAAAACTTCTTCAACAAATTATATTTCTTAAAGTCTTTTTCAGAAAGATTAAATTATTAAAAATAAAATTAATATGAACATCGTATAAAATTTCTTGAAATCTTCTTCAAAAAAACTTTTAAATATCTTTTAAAATCTTCTTTCGAAAGGCCTTCTTAGTATCTTTTGAAAAAAAATTCGAAGTCCTTCTTAGTATCTTTTGAAAGTAAATTCGAGAAGATTAAATTAATGAAAAAAATTATGAATATCATATAAAATTTGTGCATCATATGAATCATTTTCAAGAAGATTTCTTAAAAAAAACTCATATGAATTTTTTGTACATCATATAATTCTTCTTGAGGAAGATTTCTTAAAATCTTCTCATATTAATTTTCGTACATCATATATATATTTTTCCAAAAAGATTTCTTTAAATCTTCTTCCAAAAGATTAAACTATAAAAAAAAAATTACACTTCATATAAAATTATATTGTTACATTCCGAAATTTTAAAACATGATTAAATTGCTAAATCGATCATTTGACTTAAATAAAAAGTTTAATTAACTTAACGATCGTTCAGAAATTTTCTGACCGACTAAAACGAAACTAAAATTTCGTAATATAAATAATGTATGAAATTATGTATAATAAAATTTAGAATTTTTAGAGAACTAATTGAATATATATAATTATATAAAAGGAGAACGAATTATTCGAATCTTAAATTGAGAGATAAATACACAAATTATATGTACAAATATAGTTACAAAATTTTATGAACTTTCGATTTGAATTTATGAAAGAAACAGAATTTAAACCAATTAAAATGAGACCATAATGAAATGCTGAATTATTGGGACCATCCGATTAAATCTAACACGGATCTTAAATGTTGTAATTTAAAGTTTGGAATTATATCAACCACTCATCTCATCCAGCACGAATCTTAAAGCAACCCAATTTAATAACTCCCTCTCTATTTCTCTCCTCTCCTTCTCTACCCGTGACAGACCCCCCCCCAGCCCCCCCCGTCCCTTTTCCTCTTTCTACGCCAAAAGCAGAGGGGCTCCGCCCCCTCTTCCCTCTTCCGTCGCCGGCGAACCCGCCAAACCCGCCCCATCTCTCTCTCCTTTTCTTCTCGGTCCGACCCGCCAGAACCACCCGCCCTCTCTCTCTCTTTTCTGCCTCCCCTCCCCTCTCATGAAACTCTAGAAATTAGGGTTGAGGGGTTGGCTTGGTGCCGTGCTGGTGTTGGCGTGGTGCTGCCTCGGTGTTTGCTTGGTGCCGTGCTGGTGTTGGCTTGGTGCTGCCTCGGTGCTTGATTGGTGCTGTCTCGGTGCTTGATTGGTGCTGTCTCGATGCTTGATTGGTGTTGTTCTGATGCTTGGTTGGTGCTGAGCCGTGTTAATTTCGGGTGGTTGCTCCGGTGTCGACTTCCCTTTCCCCTTTACTCTCTCCATACCGGGCTATCTCTAATTGGGTAAATTATCGAGCCTCTTGATCAATTGGTTGGATTTTGTAAAGGGAATTGTAGTTAATTTCACCTTTGCTCGGGTTGTTGATTTTCCCGGTAAATGGTGCTGACTTGAGGCTTGAGCCGTGTTGATTGAGTTCTGGTGTGCCTGCTCTGATTTGACCTATGGCTTGTTCTGTTTTGCTGATTCTGTTGTTGCTTGGCCTGGTTTGTTCTGTTTTGCTGATTCTGTTGTTGTTTGGCCTGGTCTGTTCTGTTTTGCTGGTTTGTGTTGAGAATGTGGTACTTGTGGTGCTTGCTGTTGTGTATGTGCTGCTGGTACCAGTCGGTACTGGCCCAGTGATACCACTGGTACTGTGCTGAATTTTTGTGTGTATACCAGCCTTTGAACTGGCAGGGACCACATTGCAAATTAATTATATTTAGGGGTTTGAATTGTAAAATATAAGGCCTTATGTAGAGTAGTATAAATTAAGAGCCTAGATGTGAAAATGTGAGGTTTTGAATTAATGGCCGGCCTATGCATTAGAAATGTTATAAATGGACTTGGAGTAAATTGTGAATTGTTAATTAGAGGCTTAAACCTTTGCTAAATTATGGGCCTTTAATTAAATTGAATTGGAATAAAATAATTGATACGTCAAATGGGCCAAAGTGTGATAAGGTGAAAGTTTATATAAGGGCCGACCATATATGTAATTTTGGAATTGGACTTGAATTAAAATGATTATAAATGAGTCAAAAGGTATAAAAGAATTGACGAATTAAAAGACGGCTTTTGAAATTTAAGTTTTGATGATGTAACCGAATTAAACCAAGTATACGTATAATATAGGTGTAGGCTCGGTCGAGCAAGATATCGCGAGGTAATTCGAGACGCCCGATCCTTAAATTAAGCGGTGCGCTCGTCGTAATCAAGTGCGGGATTCTTGGACTTGTTTGATACTTTATTTTCAGGAATTAAACTGTTTATTCGTTTGTCATGTTGAATGCTTAATTATTGCATATTTTGGAATTCATGCTGTATATTGATTCTTGCATAAATGAGAATGATTTGAATTGTTCGGTTAAGGTTATTTGGCATGTTGGTATGGTTATTATTTGATTAGTTCTATTAATTGTTCTTGATGTGAATGAATCTGCCAGGCCGACCTGTTTAGGTGGCTGGATAAGGTGACGGTGACCTATCCGTTGACCTGTGTTTATGAATTTGCCAGACCGACCTGTTTAGGTGGCTGGATAAGGTGACGCTGCTGACTTATGCGTTGACCTGTTATGAATTTGCCATACCGACCTGTTCAGGTGGCTGGATGAGGTGACGCTGCTGACTTATGCGTTGACCTGTGATGAATTTGCCAGACCGACCTATTTAGGTGGCTGGATAAGGTGACGGTGACCTATCCGTTGACCTGTTTAATGAATTGTGCAAGGCTGATAGCTGATTGTGATTCTATTTGAATGAAATTGCAAAGTTGACCGGTATGGCTGACTTTGATTCCGTGTGATTGCATTTTTGTCAAAGTTGACCTGTATAGGTGACTTTTAACCAGGCCTTAGGAAATGGTTAAGCCAAACAACTACAGATGAGTGTCAGATAAAGGGTCCAGCTTGGTTGGCCATCTGTAGGCGTCTGTAACCCTACAGATGTGGGTTTGATAAAGGTCCAGCTCGAAAGAACATCTGTAGTTGCTACAAGTCCTAATGAATCGAGTTAAGCCAAATATATGTTGTGTTTGAAATTCATCTTGGAAATTCCGTGAACTGTGTTTCAGGTTGATTAATTGTTGTCGAGCATTGGCATACTGTTATTTATGATTATATATATCTGTTTGCATTGTTATTGTTTGGGTTTCATTTTTGAATATGGAGTTTGATTGCAAGTCCAATAATCTAAACTATGGCAAATTTCGCACTGAGAATTTCATTCTCACCCCCTCCCTTTGGGTAATTTTCAGGTTCATTACACGGATACAGCAAATGAGGATATTGGCAATGCATATAAAAGATCCACTGCCTTGCTTGTATATGTGACACTTGGTAAATATACGCGGCAGGCTGTCAGACCCCGGGATTTGGGATGTGACATATATGAACCATACTAAACATCTTAAAATGAATGTACATAAATTGATAACTTATTTCATTTTAGTAATGTATCATTTATTTAAATTATATTAAAATAAAAAAATATCAACGTTACCTCAAATTCTCTATTAGTAGAGATCTCGTGTTGCTAATGTATTATAAAATAAAGATAAAGAATAATAGACAAGACTAAGAGAACGCATAAAAGATGACAATCTCTTTAGTCATACACTTCTCATGTGTACAATATAAGATTACAAAGTATTTATTTATATACCACAAATTATAAATTAAAAGTCATCTAAAATTAATTAATTTCAATAGTAGCTAGTGAAGAAATGAATTACAATAACAATAATTAATATTGAGAGTTACAAAATAGTTCAACATTCACAATTATTTCAAAACAATCATGTAAGTCAGGTCTTTTTAAAATTCAAATTTATCTAATTTCGGATCGTTTTCACAAATTAACTTAATTAGTGAAAAACACCAAATATTCATGCTGACCATAACGCTTCTGTTTTATTTTATTTCAGTTTTGCTTTCCAACACCAAATATTTAATGAAATTAGTTATCTATTTGACGACTCAAATTTGACTTTTGGAACACTACTCTATTTATTTAGATAATTGATAATAAATAAATAAAAGTTTCTTGATTAAATAATAAACTAAAAGTAGATGATTATAAATTTAAATATCTTTATTAATTTTACGTGTCTTTCACTATTATTTTATTTTAAAAAATGTATAACTAAAAATTTAACACTTGAATATAGAAAGGCTGTTAATTAATTAGGTGTAATCTATACAATCTTATACACTTAAGAATAATTTGTTTTTATTTAAGAATTAACACACTACTTTACATATATACAAAGAAATCGATTTGCGGACCTCTTGCGAAGCTTAGCTTTGGTATGAAAATAATGAAAACAATATAATAAAGAGTTGAATAAAAAAGTTGTGGTAGTTAAATTAATTAATTAATTTAATATGAAAAGAAAAATGAAATGGATATGTCCATGAATTTGAAACCGGAGGCGTTAATTTGTCAGAAATGGATGGGTCCTTAATTTGTCTGAAATGGAGATGAAGAAAAGAAATTAAGGAAAAAAAAACCAGGAATGAAACCGACCCGCAGTATTTCTTTCTTTCTTACGAAAACCATGTGCTTCAATCTGCTCTCGTATTCTTTCTTTTCTTCTACTTGAATCAATAAAACCAACAATCAATCTATCAATCGAAATCAATCGATTGAAATCTGGAGGGCGCTCATCAACTCAACAATCTCTCAGCAATTAAATCTGAGAAGGTATATATATTTCAGTCTTAAAAATTTAATCTTTTTTTGGTAGTAGCAATGAAATCTGATGTACGTTAATAGAATTAATTTGGTTCAATTTTAGAAGAAGAAAAGATGTCGCTACTATCAAAGCTAAAGTGTATAACCATTGAATGAATGTGCTTTCTTGTACTTGATCAATCAATCCATCAATCGATCGAAATCTGAAGAAGGTAAAAATTGAATCTTTTTTTGGTATTATTATTATTATTATTGAAAAATTGAGTAGCAATGAAATCTGATGCATGTTAATTGGGTAATTGGGTTTTCTTCTCTTTGAAGAAAAGAAGAAGAGAAGATGTCGCTACTATCAAAGCTAAAGTGTATAACCATTGATGTAACGGGTACCTTGATAGCTTATAAAGGAGAATTGGGGGATTATTATTGCATGGCTGCTAAGGCAGCTGGGCAACCTTGTCCTGATTACAAACGCATGCATGAAGGCTTCAAGACTGCTTACACTGACATGGCCAAAAGATACCCTTGTTTTGGTTTTCATGCAAAGATTCCAAATGTTGATTGGTGGAGAAGCTGCGTCAAAGATTCCTTCATCCGGGCAGGATACCAGTATGACGACGAGACATTTGAGAATATCTTCAAGCGCATTTATTCTTCCTTCGGATCTGCTGCGCCATACTCTATATTCCCCGATTCTCAGCCATTTATGCGGTGGTTGCGCCACAGAGGTGTCACTGTCGGAATTGTTAGCAATGCTGAGTACCGTTACAAGGAGGTCATTCTCCCCTCATTAGGCCTCAACAAGGTTAGGTTGTAAACCTCTATTTTCTTTAATTTCACTACTGTGAAGTATCAGTACCAGTACCAGTACCACCAAATTGCTCAGACATGTTATTTTGAACTTTGAAAAAATGACCTTGATTGCCTTTGTTCTTGAACTGAAACAGCTAGCACCTAGCAGAGGTTGGTTGTTGCTGGTAGTCTGGTACCAACAATTAGGCCTCAACAAGGTTGTAAACATTTTCTTTTATTCTTTCTTTTATATTTTTACCCTTAATTTTAACACCACATGATGACCACAGGGATCAGAGTGGGATTTTGGCGTGTTCTCTGGCATAGTTGGAGTGGAAAAGCCAGACAAGAAGATTTACGAAATTGCCCTTGAGATGGCAGGAAATGTGAGGCCTGAGGAGACACTGCACATTGGTGACAGTTTCCGGAAGGATTATATTCCAGCTCATGAACTGGGGATGCATGCTGTGCTTCTTGATAGATTCAAGACAATAGAAGCACAGAAATGGAGCGAGGCAGGTGCACCGGTTTTCCCCGACCTGGTGTCGGTTCAACAATGGCTCACCAAGGGAATGGATCATGAAACAGTAAAGGTTGCAAGGAATGGTTCAATTAATTAGTTGTAATTGCATAAGAAGAAACAGAATGGTTGGATTTATTTAGGAACTCAGGACTGATGTGATGTGATGGAATGGAAGGTGCATTCCAATTTTCAATATTAATTGTTGGTAAATCAAGTTTTTAATTAATTAAGATAAGTTTCTTCGCATCCTCTAGTGTCCAATGGAGTCATGCTGGGATTAATTTCACTACTGTGTAGTACCAGTAGTACCGGTACCGGTACCAGTACCACCAAATTACTCAGACATGTTGTAATTCCTGGTAGTCTGGTCCCAGTACCAGTACCAGTACCACTCCAGTTCAAAATTATGCAATTACAACCTAGCAGAGAGGTTGGTTGTTGCTGGTAGTCTTGTAACAAAGCTGAAGTAATTAGTGCATAAAAGGACCTCTCTTGATTATGATTGCCGTATTCTGATGCATGCAGTTTCTTCATTATTATCCATCTTATAAGAAGAAGAATATGAGCAATTATCTATACTCATTTTTTTAATGAATTTTCAGATTTGGCTACAATTTTTTAAGATGCATAGATTGATGATTTTATTGGATTATGTATGTATTAAGGAGGCCTTTTTTTAGTTTTACACAAATTTGATCAAAGAACAAAAGGACAAGTAATAATCTGTGATAATTTATCTGAAGAAAAATATTTATATATCTTTTAAATGTGAAAGGTACTATAAAATAAAATAATGTATAGCATTAAATTTTGGATATAAATAAGAATACTTTCGAAACGCTAAAAAAGTAAAGACATATACAATAAAACAAAGGATATTCCTAAAAAAATTTATCCGTAAAAATATATGTGTTTAAATATGAAGAGAAATATGAGAATACAAAATCATATGATCAGATTAAAATGAAAAGAGAGCAGCAAAATCAGACAATAAAACAATATATATTATATAATATAATATGATTAATCTCATATTCTGTGATAACTTAACAGGACAAACCAAAAATTGAAATAATAATCTGTTGTGTAATTTTTGCAAAATTGTGTAAAGAACCGGACATCTCCAGTTTTGTAAGAACCGCAGGCATTTATTTGGACTCATGAAGGATTGAATTTGAATGATAGATGTATCCTATTCCTATTCCTATCCCATTCAAATTCAGTAGTAGTAATGCTAATTAGAACACAGCTCTCTGCTTGCATCTCCAGATCTCTCTCTTCTATCTCTCCTACCACCTCCACCTTAGAAGATGTCGCCTCCAATCATAGAGGTATTGTATTGAACACACTTTTCATTTCATGGTAGAGAGGAGAGGAGCTCTCTCAAAAATAAAAAAAATAATGATGCCCACCAACTGTTCGACAAAAATACTAATCCAATCCAATCCATTTTGCACCTTAATTAGGTTTGGCAAGAGTGGTATTGAAGAAAGGAAAAGCCAAAATTTTCATGGGTGGAAACCCCATGGTCTACAGTGGTGCTGTCGATCGAATAAAGGGTCGGCCAGCTCCTAAAACTGGCGACATGGTTTTAGTATCTGACGGTTCAGAAAACCCGATTGGTTGGGGTCTCTACAACTCTGTTTCAATGTATTGTGTTAGGCTTATGCAACTTGAACAAGACGCAACAAGGTGGGTGCCTAAATTATCTATATTTCTCTCTATCTTACTTAAGCAGCATACCAGTCTCAGTACAATGGTTCAACTTGTACAGTGAATAGCTTTTTAATATTTTTCAGAGATCCATCATGCATATTAAATATGGAAAATCTGCTCCAGAAAAGGTTTTCAGCTGCTATAGATTTACGTACAAGCCTGGGCCTTCCATCAGCTGGTACAAATGTTTACCGCCTAATTAACAGTGAAGGTGACCGGTGCGTAACCTATATGATATTCTCTGAAGAGTTGTTTTTCAAATCTATGATTTTATATATGATATTCTGTCTGAATCACAGATTGTCAGGCCTCATAGTGGATGTATTTGGAGAAGTGGCAGTAATTGCATCATCAGCTGCTTGGGTTGAGAGGTACAGACAACAAATCGAGTCTCTTGTAAGTCAAGTTTCTGGTATTAGACATACTTGGTGGAGAGCGTCAGTTGATATCTTAAAAGAAGAAGGCCTCCAAGTTGAACAGAACCACTCTCCCGTCGCTCAAAAATTCAAGGTTCAAAAACTACTTTTGTTATTATTTATTATATTATTACATGTTTGTTTAGTTTTGATCTTTAATCCTAACAAAACATCTGTGAGAACAGAGTGTGTTTATATTACTACATGTTTTCTGGTAATGTTTGTTGTAGTAATTGGCACATATCATATGAAATGTTTCAGATTTGCATGAGGCATGGATGGATACTATTACTATATATTTTGAGGATTTTTCAGAGGGAACATAACTAAAAGTTTTGCCTATTTCTTCTTAAAAATAAGGTTGTGGAGAATGGAGTGTATTATCAAGTTTCACCGGAAGGTCAGAAAACAGGATTTTATGCTGACCAAAGGGAAAACAGGCGCCTCATTTCATCTCTTTCGAAGGATAAAAAAGTACTTGATTTATGTTGTTACACTGGTGGATTTTCCCTTGGTGCATTACTTGGTGGCGCTCACCATGTCACTGGTAAGCCTGAATTATCTTTATCAGATAGGTCTTTTTTCTAAAGAAATCCATTATTTAATTAGTATTTTCAAAAGGCACCATACATGTGTATTTGAGAAGCCCCTTTATGAAATCCAAGAGCTGACATTTTTAATTAAGAAAAGAGAAAGAATAATATCCAAGTTGGTTTTGATACTTTTTTACTTAATTTGGGCTTGCTTCAACTGAAAGAAAGACATTTCTGGAAAAGATAGTTTGAAAAGGAATGAAAAGGATAATATTTTGTGTGACAATTTAATTTTAGGAGTTGATTCTTCAATGGCTGCCATAGAGTTGGCGAATGAGAATATCATTCTCAATAATTTGGATCATGAAAGAATATCATTTGTAAAAGAAGATGTAAATGAGTTTATGAAACAAGCTTTATTACGAAATGAAGAATGGGACCTGGTAATTCTAGACCCTCCAAAATTTGCACCTAGGAAAAAGGTCATTTCTCTCTCTTTCACACACACACGTTATTATGATCACAGTGACAAATGAATTATTCGGGTATAAATTTGCGAATCTTGTGACTATGATTATGATAGTTAATATTATTTTTTTTGAAAACTTGGTAGTGATAGTTATATGTTTGTAGGTGCTCCATAGTGCACGTGGCATGTACAGAAACCTAAACTCATTGGCAATGCAAGTGACAAAGAGAGGGGGACTCCTCATGACATGTTCTTGTTCTAGTGCTATGACTCAAAGCCGCCTTTTTATTCCTACACTTCAGGTTTTTTCACTTGTTTCTGCATACTATACTGCATGCTGTTCTTTCTACTTGTTCTTTACAAATGAATAAATGAAATACATGCAAAATAAATGCAGGGTGCTGCATCAATGTCAGGTAGAAGAATTGGTGTTTTACGGCAAGGCGGAGCGGGTTGTGATCACCCCATAAACCCATCATACCCAGAAGGGGAATATCTTACCAATGTCTTGCTCAGCCTTTCCTAAACAACTCTTTCATTTTCACTTTTCTAATGCCTGGAAATTAATATCTGCAACTGATGTTTTATTAGAATTTGTGAAATTAGTTACAATATTTATTTGAGTGATTTAAATCAACCTTTGTTTTAATATATACAAACTAGATCGAATCAAATAGTAAAAAAATGTTATTTTTATTAAAATTATGCACTATTGAAAAACAATGATTTTCAAACTAAATAACTTTTAAATTTTTTTTTTAAATTTAGTCACCAAACACATTTTAATATAGATTGAACATCTAATAATTTGGATCAACTATTTAGATTTTGAAAATCGAAAATCCAAGTTATTTATTTCAGAGACTAGAGAAAAATATTTTAAACTTAGCCATTCTCTATGTAATGCGTATCCTCTGCATTAACACAAAATGAATCTTTTGAGTTAAAGAATCTTAACTATCTGATATTAAATAGAGTCAATCTGTAACTTGCTTATAACATAAAGGTCTTTCAATATTAGTGCAGATCTAATTCACACGAATTTTAAAATAAATTGAACGATTAAGATTCATTAACTCAAAAAGATTCTCTTTTGAGTTAATGCAGAGGATACGAATTCTTGTCTATGTATATTTTACATTGGATGGTATCGATATTCGATAGGCTTAGGTAATCCTTGACGTAAATGGGTACTCCTAGGTTTTGTAAAAAGATAAAGTTATCTTGTTAGATTCTCCAACTTTCGGCATAATAATAAAAAAAAAAAAAAAAAAAAGTTGGTCATCCTATGTAAAGAGGTTCCTGACAGGTGGGCCGTAAAGATTGATTACACGGAGGGAGAGAGATATTTAGCCAGGTCCTGCCCTAAAAAAAGCCTATCGTAGACCCGGTTTATAAGATCTACATTATCTGACAGGTGGGACCCAAAGTCATCGATTGATCTGATGGTGTACCTCAGTACCCGTGTTGTGTTGTGTTGTGTTGTGTTGTGTGTAACCGATCTTAAATAAAATATGTTATGTATGCTATTTATAGTTAGGGGTGAAAACGGGTCGGATATTATCCGACCGAATTCGGATTCGTATTCGAATTTTTCAGATTCAGATAGTCGGATACGGATAATTTGCGGATATGAATACGGATACGAATATGATTTATTCGGATACGAATTCGGTTTTAATTTCAGAAGCGAATACGGATATGGATTCGGATAATTATCCGAATACGGATACGTTGATTTTTCGGATATCCGAATTTTTCATTTTTCGGATATCCGAATTTTTCATTTTTCGGATATCCGAATTTTTCATTTTTCGGATATCCGAATTTTTCGGATAATCGGATAATTTTTCGGATATCCGGATTTTTGAATTTTTCAGATAATTTTTTGGATATTCGGATACAAGTGGGGTCCGCCTGTAATAGAAATAGAGAGGGGAGTATTAAGAGGTGAGATCTGTGTGACCATCCGTGAGTGAGAAGTCCTGCCATAAGACCCCATCGTCATTCAAACAACATCTTGAATTTTTATTTCTCTCGTTAAGTTAAATCTTAGGTTTAAAAATCCATAATAAATTTTCAAAAATACTAATAATCATTTTTTAATTATTTTCTCATTTAATTAATTAAGTTTTGATGTAATTTATTGTTTATGATGGGTCATTTTATTTTTATTAAACAACACATCAGTTAATTAGTTTTGTTCTGATTTCAAATGTGAATAGTTGTTGTTTTACAATTAAAAATTTAAATTCACTCCACTGATGTTATACAATCTTGTTGTAATATATATATCCGAATTAGAAATTCGATTTATATCTGTATTCGTATTTGTATTCGACTAATATTCGATTCGTATTCGTATCTGATTAATATCCGATCCGTATTCGTATCCAATTAATATCCGATTCGTATTCGTATCCGGAAAATAAAAACGGATACGAATATGGTTTTATTACTATCCAATCTGTATTCGATCCGTTTTCACCCCTAATTATAGTACAAACAATATATAGATAAATATTAATATCTGAAACGATACACTATTTCTTATTGTATACAAATACAAGTAATTTCAGATTTTTAAGCAATATATGGTTATAATTAGTTGAAATTAATTACTTTGATTTAATTGTAATTTCATATTTCTAAGCTAAATGACGCTAGCTATGATATTATTTAGCATATGTAATGGTTAATTAATATGTTTTTTTTTATAAATTTTTAGTTATTTTTGTAAATTACTCTTCTTATAATAATAAGCATTATATAAATCTGTTCTTGCAATGATAACATTTGTCCTATAAAAAATAACAATGTAAAGGACAATTTAGTCTTTTCACGCTTTAGGCATGTTTTTTATTCACATTCATTCACAATATTAATCCACAGAAGTTGCCGAACACACTCCTTAATAAAGATTAAACTTTTAATCCATCACCGCTATGGAGAAAGCACCGAACATGTCCTTATGTATATTTTACATAGGATGGTATCGATGGGGTATTAGGTTCTCTTTGGACGCAATTGGGTATTCCTAGATTTTGTAAAAAGATAAAAAGATAAAGTTATCACGTTAGATTCTGTAACTTTCGCATAATTAAAAATAATAATTTAGCCATCCAATGTAAAGAGGTACCTGACGGGTGGACCCTTAAGAAAGGTTACACGGAGGGAGATATTGTTCAGAGTAGGTCCGATACTCATCGGACTTACTTTGGTTAGATGGGTGTAGTGACCATCCGATTGCATCAAGATTTGTGTGCTCCTATTAAAATCTGTGCGCGTCTGTATTATTTTTATACGGACAGATCTTAATGCTAATCGTACGGTTGTGGAACTAATTGAATCTAAAAGTAGATCCAATGCCCATCGCACCTACTCCTCTATCGGGAGATAGATATTTAGCCAGGTCCCAGCCCTAAAAAAGCCTACCGTAGACCCGGTTTATAAGATCTACATTAACTGACAGGTGGGACCCAAAGTCATCGATCTGATCTGATGGTGTACCTCTGTACCTGTGTTGTGTTGTGTGTAACCGACCTTAAATAAAATATAGATACCCTTTTTGGGCTTTCGGGCTTCTTTTCTCTCTCTCTTTCTCTCGATTGATGAATTAATTCCCTCTTGTGTGCAAGCCACCTCACACAGCACGCTTCTCTTCTCTTCTCTTCGGTCGAGAGAAAATCCCAATCCCATGGCGAGTGCCACCTCCTCAGCCTCAGACGATACTCCGCCACCGCAAGTAGCTGACTCTCTTACGGCGATCCACTCCGGGGCGGTGTCGGACGATGACGAAGAGGAAGACCTGTGCAGGATCTGTCGCTGCGCGGCCACCTCAGAAGATCCACTCCATTACCCTTGCGCATGCCGTGGCAGCATTAAATTCGTGCACCAGAACTGTCTTCTCCAATGGATCAAGCACAGCAGCTCTCGGCGATGCGAGGTAACCAACTTTCATTTTTTCTTCTTTAATCTTTCTTGATTTTCTGTGGCGCTTTCTGCTTATCCATTCGTGCATTTCTGAATTACAGGTCTGTAGGCATAGTTTTTCGTTTACCCCGATATATGCTGAGAAAACCCCTACCAGACTGTCTCTTGCCGAACAACTCACCTGGTTTGCTTCAAAAACATGGACTGCTTCAAAGTTTTCCACCCGTCTGGCACTTGTTCTCTTTGTGTGGTTTGTAATTGTGCCATTCATAGCAGCTCATTTCTGGGATATGGCTTTTATAAAGACTCCCAGGGAATTAGGAGATGTTCAATGGCTTCTCAGTAACAGCAACAGCACTATAATTGACCAAATACTATGGGGGCAACTCATCTTTCTTTGCACTATGTTGGTAGGTTCTGCTCTATTCATCTGTTTCCAGTTGTTAGGTGCAAACAGGATTCCACTACTGGGTGGTGTGGCCCTATTTCAGGAGAATGAGTCGTTTGCTGAAATCGTAGGGATGAGAGGATCTGCTATTAAATTGATCAAGCGTGCATTTCAGGCGCAGCTAGGTATTGCTGTGTTCCTGGTTATTGCAGTATTGGTACCTTTTTCATGGGGAAGGATAATTCTCTACCTAATGAATGGTGGTACCGGACATGCAAGCGATTGGAGCGTGCTTGCAGTTGGATACATATCTGTTCTTGGCCCAGTTGCCACTATTGTGGGACTCTACATGATTCGACAATTTTCCAAGGATATTAGTCTGAGCAGGAGCAGTATTAAGAAAGGTTTATGTGCATGCAGGAGTTTTGTAGTGAGGGTGGTTAGACAAGGGTTTATTTTTATGGTTGTGTTCGGTGGTTTCCCTTGCTTGTGGGGATGGTGGTTTGATATATGCACCATGAAAATGGTGCAAATGCAATTTGGGGGCCTCGACCATTTGTTGGATTTCCCTCCATTAAAAATCTTGGTGTTTTGGGGTTGTGGAATTATTTCTCTGGTGGTTATGAAAAAGTTCCTCCTGCTTATTGATGAGGTATGATTTCAAGCTAGATTTTAATTTCCTCCACTCAGAATCTATGTCTGTTCATTACTTCATTTAAGTTTGTTCATTACTGTAACAACCCTCTATTATTGACAGGAACTACAACTACAAGAGGGAATTTTATACTCTCTTCAAATACCAAGAGACATCAATCAAATTTCGATCCGTGAATTTACTGATGCCTCATTGCACGATAATGCATACCGTCTCCTTCTAAACACTGCTGTTTTTATGACCTTGACGGTGGTTCTTGTCTTTTTACCATTCAAGCTGGTCAGCTATACTCTACCTTCTTTCCTCCCATTGAATTTCATGTAAGTTTCTTTTCTTTTCTTCCCATTTCTTGCAACAATACACAATATATATTCAATCACTAAAGGTCATTAAGTGTCAAGACCTAATATATATATTATTTACAAATCGTAGCCTTTGCTATTCGCCAAGTGGTCTGCACTGGAATACTCTTGGGAGACTGTTACGCAGCCGCTACGTCTCCCGTCATTACAACCCTCACTCAGCATTCAAGTTTGTCTTGCATCATTGGCTCTCTTTTGTTGCCAAGGCCCTTCACCTGGATGATTTCTTGCTACCAATAAATGAAGATGCAAATGGCAATGCTTCTACTAGCAGAATTGACGAAGTCAAAGAATCTCAGGATGATCAAGTTGATTCAAAGTATGTGTTTTTTAAGTTTATTTATATGTTTACAACCTTGTATGACAAGTGAAAATTTGTGCATTTGGTGCAAAAGAGAATGCTGTGCATATGCACAATGCCTACCAACCACAGGACATGTCATGGAGCCCTTACAAAGTATTATAATTATCCTCCGCTCCTCTCTATCCTCATTTACTTCAAAATATATGCAAACCACCATATTTCAACTGGAAAAGAGTGCAAATATGACATTGCCAATGTTCAGAATAGCGCAAGATACTGGCGTGGTTTGTAGGCCTACAAATGGCCCTTTTATGTTTTGTCAAAGTCACACATGGCATTATGCCTTTGAACTTTATTTAAATTATGGTTTTGGAACGTTTAGTCATACTATGATATAGAAGCTTAGTTCTGTGCCCTGTTAGAAATGCTTTAAGACCTTCATTTTCATTTTCAATTTATAATTCAAAAGAAAACATTAATTGTAGAAATGGATATCTCCAGTTTCTGTGAGTGGACTGTTTATTATTAAAACCCCTTTTGAAAAATAGTAGGGACTAATTTGTCTAATGATCTTTGAGACTTTATGTCATGCATGAATTATGACAAATGATGTTTGATCTAATAGAGATAACAGAGCCGTAAAGATAATAGAAGTAATATAATAAATTTGTAGCAGGCTTGAGTTGGTGGTTAAAATTGCTGCGCTGTTGATTCTGGGTTCATTATCTCTGGTGCTTCTCACTTCAGGCATGATAGTAGTTCCTACATCTCTTGGCCGAGCAGTTTTCAGTCTTATAATGTGGATCACAACTTTCAGCATTGGAACTAATGGTAATTTATCCAACCACATAGTAAAAGTTGCATTTGATTCTGCAGAGAGCAGTATAATATTTTTAGTTCTTTAGGCTCCTCATAAATCTATAGGATAATTGTAAAGAACTTGGGTTTAACTGTGTTTGTATAGGTCAGGCAAACCGGACTGCTTAGCTGATACTTACTGGTATTAACCAGAATAGAACCACTTTCTCTGGAAGCTAAACCACCTTTTCTATAGAAGAAGACAATATAACAAACAACTGCTATTTTGGAAACAGATTTGTAAATTAACTTTCAAATAAGCACAAGCAATATTAAAAGCCAAAGTTTAAAAAACTATTTAACAAATAAACTGCATATTTACCTTCCATCTATGATTCTTTGTAGATGAGATAAATTTTCTTATTGGATGCTATATAATCTCGGATGGCATAGTAGCAGTGAGATCTTTCATCAATTTTGTTGGAACTAGAAGGATACTTTCTGTTATTCAGCTAGCTGGGAAGTGGTGCATGATTGGGCTAAAGTGCTTTGCCCTTCTCTCTATTTCGGTAAAATTCTCTCAATAATTAAGACAAAAGGTAGTGATTAATCAATCAGTAACCAGACTGGTAAAGGTTCCTTAGAATTTTTTTTTTATTTGAAAAATTATCTATCATTCTCAGCATGTCTGATATGTTAACTGGTCATTTATTAATGTTTACATGGCAACTCCACTTTGCATATCTCTGGTAATAATAGTTAGTTATTGTTTGTCAGGTATTATTCATTCCTCTGCAATTGGGGCTTCTAGCTAACTTGATGATAGAGATGCCTCTTGATGTGAGCGTAGACGAAAGACCAGTTTTTTATTTCCATCATATATGGGTCTCGGGGTGTATACTTCTCTCTGCATGGATCAGATTGGTAAGTGATTTCACTTCCAATCATAAAATCTTACTGTAGTCTCTCTGTGTGCTCAGCCTGATAGTCATTAATGATTACCTAAGTGCATGTGTATACTAATATTAATTTCAGGTGATGTCGGGTGTGCGAGACACAAATTCTGTCGAGTGGCGTGCTAAGTTTGAAAGAGTAAAAGCAGATGGTTTCTCACGCTTAAGAGCTTTGTGGGTGGTACGTGAGATTCTATGCCCGATTGTATGCAAACTACTGACGTGGCTGTGTGTTCCTTACATTTTTGCAAAGGGTGTTTTTCCTTTGTTGGGTTACTCCGTGAGAACCAACTCTAGTGTCTATCACTTTGCATGGCTTGGTTATCTCCTGCTCTCCCTTCTCTGCTACATTTTCAAGAGGCTTTACATGTACCTCTCTAGTTTGCATGATCGTATAAAGGATGAGCGCTACCTCATTGGTACCACATTGTGCAACTTTCAACAGGAGGATGCTACTACTCAATTAGAAGAACGAGTGAATGAATGAAGAGCTTCTATCTTGTATTTGTATATAATGGGGTTGTATTTTTTTTTTTTTTTCTACTAGAGGTATTATGAAGGCATAGGTTGTCGTTTTTGTAAAAAAGAATCGAGATTAGTGTCATAAATAGATAGATTAGATACTTGTGCAAGTTTTGGTGAAAAATTGTTCATGGAGACAAACCCACCACCGTCAACTTGACCTGGACCTACTTTTCATTAATGAAGAAAATGGAATGCATCAAGGTCCCAATTTCTTCTATGAATTGCTTTGATCTGCTCTGTACGACTGCACCATTGTTCCTTTCGTAAAGTAATACATTAATGTCCAAATATTTGATAACACATTAATGCATTTTTTTTAAAGGTAAAAATACATTAATGTCAACAATAAAACATTTCCAGTTTGTTTTACTGTTAGTACTTAGTACTGTGTACTGGTCATCTTTTCACCTTTTGTATAAAACAAATTCACAATTTTATGATTTGACATAGATACTGTTGCGAAAAAGTGGCCCTTTAGCAGCCCGTACCAGAAGAAATAAAACCTGGTTGTATTTTACTATTTATCTTCAGTTGAACGTCTTCATGTTTCGATGAAGAAACAAAATGAATATTGTTCTAGCATCGAGCGAAATATCCTTTGTAAATTGCTCATCTATCTTTCAATGGATGTTTTTCTTTCTTGCATTTTGTGCTGCCAGTATCCAAGAAACTGTCTTTCCTTTTATGTCTAGTACCTGTGGAAATGCTGTTATACTTAATTTATTCCTTTGCGAATTGCATCTGTTATGTACATTGTTTGAATGTTTCATCATTTTTTACCTGATCAGCTTCCATATCTATATGACCAGCAGCAACAGCATCACTGAATCATGCTTGCATGCTTAATTTTTTATCACTTGCAAGTTGCAAAATACATAGTTTGACAGTACCATTACCAGTTCTTTCCGGTTAATAATAATTATCTTTTGGCAGTAACAACAGCTATTAATAATGTGATTTACTGTGAGACCATTGGCATGAAGTTTAACATATTAGATGTTATTTCATTAGAAATTACTATAGTTTTTGTATTAAGTTGTACATAATGATAGTTTACGGTTATCATATCCGGTGTCAATTTGCATGTGATCGCAAGTTATTCTATTCTTTCTCAACTCGAAGGGGATACTGACATGTCAGCAATCTCTTAGTGGGTGCATATAAAATTATCTCAGATTTGAGAAGAAAAAAAATAAACAGAGAGAAAAAGAAAGGAAGCAAAGAGCTAAAACTACTAAGCTTCAGGCACAAGCAAAGGTAACATCCACTACATTTTCCTCAGAGAAAAAGTAAAGATGGCGTTTGTATAAAGATATGCCAAAGATTAGGCTTTTCAATTTGATATTTGGTAGGAAATATTTCTAGTAGGAAAAGGCACAGTTCAAACTTCAGACTAAAAAGAAGAAGAAAAGGGAAAGCTGCCAAAAAGATAAAATAACATGGTCTCCAACCTCCCATTTTGCGCATTAAAGCGACCCAAATGTATTTTTTTTGGTCCTTTTGTGAATGAAACTTTTAGGTCGAAGTTGTTGCCAGATGCATTATTTTAACAGATTATATTGCAAAAGCATGATCTAGAAATGTATCATGTTGGTCGAGATTAGAGCAACCACGAGATTTATAATTATTATTTATTTATTAGTATAAACTCAAACAATTCATAAAAGATTTACCTCTACTGCTTTTTCTCTGCATAAAGATTAACTTTGTTAACTTGAACCATTCAAAATTTGATAAGAATAGATAATTTTCAAATTAATTCCAATTTACTCATTTCGGTCATTAAAATGGTAGTTGGAATAAAGTACATGGTTGTTAAAATAAGAAAAAGTCGCCTCACAAAACTTGATGCTGAATTAAGTAATAATATATCACAAAAATTTATAACTTTCATTATTTTTTATAGATCTAAGATATAGACAGACTAAAATTCTGTCAACTCACATCTATTCCAAAAACTGATTCACTCGTCAGTTAAAAAACAACCAGGTATCAAGCCACTAAAATCAATATCACTCCATGCAACTGAGTTTATGACAAGTGGGCCCTGCGTAATTATAACAATGAAGACCGAGAACTACAACTATGAACCTGCATGGGGCCATGAATTTCATTTATTTACTGTACCAATTCGTACCGGACCTAGTGACAGTATAAGTATAAACCAGTCAAACCAACAAGAAACTGATAGACAACCAACAACTGCCTGAATGAACCATGTCAAGACAACAACAGACTGAGAGTCACACTCAAAATCCCAACTCAACCGGGACCTACCTATACCAACCCGAAACCCGTACACTGCTATTTTCTTGAGAATACTACCACAGACCTACAATAGAAGAATTAGACCTGATACCTAACCTAACTACCTGAACCACCTCAAAATTTCAACCTCTCAGCCAAATTAACCTGAATCCGAGCAACTAAATTAGAAAAGAAACTAAGATAAAATTAAGGGTAACATAAAATATTGTAATTTATTTGCAAATAGAATCTTAACACCAATTACATCTGTGTATAACACCCAACTATTTTTTTATGATAGCAAAAACAACACCTCACTATGGAATAATCAAATATATGACAATCATGTCCTTACTGTGATAAATACTTTCACTATAACTAAAATTGGACTCAAAACCAAAGTAAAGCTGTTATTAGGGGTAAAGTTTGACTTTCCTTTGACTGAATTTTCATTTTAAGGTGTTATTTGCAAATAGACCTACAAAAATATGGTAATGTTCATTGCAACAAGTAAAATAAGGGGAATTTCACATATGGTAAAATAATTAGGTCTACTATGCAAAAAGACATTGAACTAACAATCTATAAAATAACTACAAACCATCGCTTTTATGTATTGAATAGATTTAATTCCATGTAATACACAGGATGATCATTTTATATTGAACTCTAAAAACAACAACTACTACCTTGGCAAAAAAAAAAAAAAGGAACGCCGAATTACATTAAACGGACAATTTTACCATCTTTGCTTCCTTTCAAACTCACAAAAAGGAAAAAGTAGATAGAGAAAGACATAGCTTGCGCTAATTCTTCACAACAAAGACCTGCAAAATAAGAAAATGGAAAAATGAGTCCTAGAAAACAGCTAAAGATTTCAACTTTGACACACAAAGTGTTTGTGATTTGATGATGGTAACTATTGCATAAATAACCCTACAGAAAAGGAGGCTGTTTGGACAACATTTCTGACAAAGAAGGAACTGAATGTGTATAGGGGTTCAAATGTTTATCCGAGGATAAGAGATGTCTCGTTTTGCAGCATATGCAAATAAAATTTAAGGTTCTGCAAGGCTGCAACTCAAATGCTTCATTTAGAAATTGATAAACATCTCGCCCCAATAAGGACTTTCCATTTAAAACTATCTATCTCCTTCAACATTCCACTTTGAGAAAAAAAATTCTTATTATTTTCATCTCTCTCTCTCTCTGCTTTTCCTTGCCTAGAATTTTATTAGTAACACTTGGAAGAAACTTAAAGATTGCATAGGCATAAGGTTGAATGGGGATTAATACACCCATATGACCAATAAAGCGGCATTAGTAAGCACAATAAAAAAAAAATTGGGCTAATTCCATGATTAATTTGACCCTTGTCCCCAAACAAAAAGTGAAAAAAAAAGTCAAACATAAATGAATTTTGACTTCCATAGATAAGATGGTCCATACTCTCAAAATAATAATAATAATAATAATAATAATAGTTGTCATGTAACATCACTTACACCTCAGTAATGCTCTCATGAAACTTGGCAATTAGTTACAACATGATCACTCAAATTTACAAAAACATTCAGCCACTGACACAAAGATAAAACACCACTCATTTATCTTCACAACCCAATTTTTGGAAGAGAAATAAGACAAAGTGAAATACACAGTTTTGAAGCAACAACAATTGGATTTTTCATATGAAAGTAAAACCAGACAAAGTGAAGTAAACAGTTTTAAGTAACAACTATTGGTTTTTTTCTTTTCAAAAGCAATGAATCTTACTTGAAAAAGTTTTCTTTTGAACATGTTGAATCTATCTGTGCTTATCATATTGAAAGCAATCACACTGGCACTGAACTGGTAAAGATTAGGCTGAACTGGTAAAGATTAGGCACTGGCATAACAGTAACCAATAGAAACAATATCCAAAAATGAAGTGTTCATACCTTCACTGTTCGTCCGCATAAAAGCACAATACTGTACACTCGACCTGGCGTGTTAACCTAATCCTTCAAAATAACCGAATGGGCAATCTGCATTAACGGGTCAATGCATTCTGGTGCGAATTTCCTGGCAAAGAGGTAGGAATAAGTTGAATTGGATCTCCTCAGTTCCCAGATGAGCTCCGGCTTCACCTCGTCAGGCTTGTACATGTGTGGGTGTCCCTCGACACTATCCGTCCAATTAACCCGGGTCAGGGTATATCCGCTACACCCATTTGGATCCTGCATATCCAACAGTGTGGGGAAGTAGTGTTCCTCAGGGTAACAACTGTCACGCATTTTCCTCAGGCACGGCATCCGAAACTTCTTCCAAAGCCTCCGATCTCTGACAACCATGACAGCATGTTTTCGTGTCAGTGCAAAGAACTGTGACCCAACACGGAATCTCTCAAAAGGAACCTCAGGAAGCATGGCATCGTCACCCCTGGCAATGTATCGTGTATAGAGACCGGGATCATCAGCAACGATCTCGATGTAACTGCGTCTAGGCCGGGAGAGCAGGGATCGATACATAAAATCGAAAGAGTGGAGTGGGATACAGGTTTGTGAAATGATGGTAAAGTAAGCATTGGATGGATCATCAAGCAGAGCAAAAGCAAGGAGGCGTCGAGCAGCAGAGATCAGGGTAGGAGAAGCACGCTGAGTAGGTTTGGAAGGGATGAAACGACCAACAAAGGAAGGGGAAGAGAAGGAAGGATGAAGAGGGGATTTAATGGAAGGATCAGCATGGATGTAGACATTAAAGAGATGAGAACGATTGTGGAAGAATTGTTCCCAAAGAGGAGCAAAGTGTAGAGGGGTATTGGTAAGAAAAAGAAAGGCGATCTTGGGTGTACGACGGTGAGGAAGGCGGAGAGAGGTAGCAGAGGAAGAGGAAGAGTCAGAAGCAAGGATAGCACGACGAAAGAGAGCAAGGTCGGAGGTTTCATCGGAAGCAGGGATGGAAGGAAGGGTTTTGGGAGGAAGGAGACGGGGAGCAAGAAAGAAAAGCAAAGGAACAGAGAGGAGGAGAAGAAGAGAAAGAAGGAATGCGGAGGAGGTGGTGGAGAAATACGACGACGACGACGACGACGACGACGAAGAAGAAGAAGAAGATGGCATCATTATCTCAATCTCAATCTCAATCTCAACTAAATTGAAATCGGAATTGGAAATTGAAATGCATGCATCAAACAAATTCGAGGGTTTAGGAATTGGGGGCCGCGTGTCGGTGGGTTTGGGAATTGGGGGGTTTCTTTTGATGCTGTGGTTGCTGTGCTGTGCTGTGTTATTAGAGAAGGGAAGAGGAGAGAAGAGGAGAGAGATCCAGGAGAGAGGAGGAGAAGGATGCGTTGGTGGTGAGGTGAGAACTCGTATCCTCTGCATTAACTCAGAATGGAATCTTTTGAGTTAATGCATCTAGACCATGGGATTCCCTTTCAAAATCGTGCAGACTAGATCCGCACTAATATTAAAGACCTCCTGTGATAAAATCGGACGGTCAAATTAGTTTCTATTAAAATCAGACGGTCGAAATCTTTTGAGTTAATGCAGAGGATACGTGTCCGGTGACCTGACCGTGTGTTGTGTTGTGTAATTGTGTTGTTTCAGACTTTCAGTGCGGGTTGTGAGGTGGGACCTACCTGTTCCCTTTTTCATTTTTTTTTTAATTGCAGACGAGTTTAGGAAGGAGACCCACTCTACAATTTCATGTATTTTTTTTTATTCAGATAACTTTGTTTTTCATAAGATTCGTATGAAATTGCGGAAAATTTAAAAATAGTTTGCTTTTTTCTTTCAGTAAGACATTACTATCATTGTGGTGTATATATATATATATATAATTGTATGATGATGTAGATAATTTAATAAGAAAAAAACAATTGTATGGTTCAACAACTGGTACAATATCCATTTGTTGAATTGCCGACAGGTTTTGGTGCACTATATTTATCATGTGGTAATATTTTGCCTTTTTTTTTTTTTTTCTATTCTATGACTTTCACATTCTATAATATTTATCATAAATTAAGCACTTTAAAGATTTGGCTAATAATTGCATATTATTGGAGAGAAGTGAGAAGCATGCATGCATTTTATTCTATATTTAATCTTTCTCCCTCTTCTCACGGCTCAATACTTGTTTTTAATAGAATAATACCAACCGACAATTCAAATTGGTGTGTAATGTGTATGCAATGTGTTAAACCTTTTTTTAGTGGTTAAAAGCTACAAAATTTTGACCAAATTTATAAAAGACTTTTACTTTTGTGAATAATTTATACTTGACACTAATACAAAATTGACACCTGCAAAAAAGGTGATCCAAATTTGATACCTTATCATTAAAATTTTTTTTTTAATTAATTTTACGCAAAAAAAATTCATCCTGTCACCCATCCCATCGCATTGTGGGGTTATGGATCCGACCCGATAAATGTGTAATATTTGGGTCCGTGAGACGCAGACACGTGGTGAAAGATCCGATTGTGATGGAGCGTGTGTACATTACAACTGCACACGCTGTCTGTCGTTTCTCCTCCAGGGATTTAGCTGAATGCATTCGAGACAAGTCAACAATCTACCGAGCATTCGGTTATTATTATTTTTTTTTTATCGGCAACATTTTTAAATACAATAATGTTTCTATCTATTCTCAAATTATCATCTTTGACTAGTGTTTTGAGAAAAAAAACGGGTTCAGGACGAGATCTGGCCACCCGTGGAACCGATTCGTACTAATTCGAATCGTGGTCAAAACTCACATCGGCTCGGACCGATAATAAAGAGGGTCATAACACGGTTTTTGGTGGATTTTCTCCACTAGATCTGAACTAACATGGGCGGTTCTAATCCCATGGACCAGACCGGACCTTAACTGGACTAAACTCGGACCAAACCGTGTCTAAACCGTGATAAACCGAACTAGACCGTGATAACCCATGCTTAAACTGTGATAACTTGTGATAACCCTTGATAACCCGGACCGAATCGTGCATAAACTATGATAACTCATGCCTAAACCATGATAAACTAGACCAAACCCAAATCGGATAGGTGCCAAACCACCAATTTTTTAACCAATTGATAAAAAAATGGACTGGCCAAACATGAACGGACCGGACCATGGACCGTACCAACCCGTGTGGGTCGGGACCATGGTCCTTGTCACGGGTTTGGGCCAACCATTCCAAATTAGACCCAACTGTGCCAACCCGTAAACCAGAGGGACCCATGGACCGACTGAGTTTGGTAAACACTATCTCTGCCTCAACGCCTCAACTAGTTCAACTGACTTTTCAATTTTCAATCAAGCAATAAGCATTTAAACCCCAAGCATGAAGCCTTTAAATCTCACATTTGTCCTCTCTTCTACCATCTCTTCTCTACCGCTGCCTCCTCTTTTGTAACCCCCCCCCCCCTGCCTCCTCTCCATACTTCTCTCTACTTCTTCCCTCCCTCTTCTCTACCCTTATATCCACTCACCTCTCTACGCTCCTCTCCGCCTATGATGTCCGAAAGGGGATGCAACAAGAAATGTTGGAGGAAATGAGAAAGAAACTAGATCTAGATCCGAGTTTGCCTCATCGCTATAAGCTTCGTAGTACAAATAGACAAAGGTTTAAATACTTGACATTAGTACTTTAAAGGGTTGTACACAGAGGTTTAATGGCTTGGAAAATAAAATTTAAAGTGCCTACTGACTTTTAATGTAAATTTTTTTTTATAATTTACATATAAAATTTAAAAGTTCGGCATAATTACTTTAAAGAGTTCTAGACAAATGTTTAAATGCTTGATCGTACTTTAAAAAGTTGTAAAAGAAATGTAAAGACTTGAGAATCAAAAGTGGAAAAAAAAAAGATAACACAAATATAATTCGAAATTTATTTTTCATGGATCTCATTTGAAAGATAAAATCAAGTAGAAAATGATCATATTTTTAAATTTGAAAAATCCGTCACAGATCATTAGGAAAATCAATTAGAATAACCAGAGGAAAAAAACAGAGTGGATAAAAGTAATTTTTTCTTTTTTTACTGTCACAAGATCATCGAAAAAATTAATTAGAATAATTCGAGAAAAAAAAAACAGAGTGGGTGAAAGAAACATTTTTATTTTTTGTATGAATACAAAAAATAGTTAGGATTTAAAAACTAAGATTTTGAGATTTAAGGCCTATAAACAAAGATTTAAAGAGTATGGAGAAATATTTTAAATGTTCATAAACAAAGCTTTAAAGGTGCCGACATTATAAAAGATTGGAGGACTTAAGAGACGGGGAAAGATTTGTTTGGAGCCGACATTATAAAAGATTGGAGGACTTAAGAGACGGGGAAAGATTTGTTTGGAGAAATTATCAGGTCTCAATTTAATACTATAAATAATTTTTCCTCAATACTAAATAATTTTACACTACAAATATCAAAATCAATTAATCATTAAAGTTCCTTAACATGCTTATTTCATGATAAAATTTATCTATTATTGTGAAAAGGAGGTAACACATTTGGTTAAAAAAAAAAATCTAAAATCTTTGATTATTTAAAAGATTGAGAATTTGATTTCTTCACGAAGGATTTAAAAAAAAAATTATCTATTGTTGCTGCGCTTAATGAGGTAATCCGCTTAGAATATGTTGTTTTAGAGAATTAATTTTGACGTTGGGAGGAGGTAGAAAGATTGTTTTAAAAAGACAAATTTGAAGAAATAGATGATTTATTATTTTTTTTTTTTTAAATCTGATAGAGGCTATGAGCTGGATGATTTTTTAAAGGGATTGGGTTTTGTCCAAAGGGCTTTGGACAAAGTCTCATCCAAAGTCAAAATTAAACGTCTGATTTGCATTGAGATTCGTATAAATATATTTAAAACCTAATAAATTTAAATGGCTCATTGAATCTAAATATTTATACGAATTTGATACAAATTGGAAAGTTTAAATTAGACTTTAGATGAGACTTTGTCCAAAGCCATTTGGATAAAAACCCCACGTATTTTTAAAATGCAAAGTATTTGCGATACGGATTTGTTTTTTTAAATAGAATCAATATTAATTATTCTAACAGAAGAAACACCATTAGTTTGGTTTTGAGAAAAAAACAACTCCATCGATCAATGGAGGAAGAAACAAGTAGAAATGTCCAATGTAAATAACAAATTTTAAATTCTTTCTTCAACAATTCCTAGGATTGATGGAACTGTTTTTTTTTTTTTTTTTTTTTTTTTTTTCTAAAAACCAAACTAATGATGCTTGGTTTTTTAAAATAATTAAAATTAATTATATTTAAAAAAAAAAAAATCTGCGATACGTGTAGCACTTTAAACGGTGTGAGGACAATTTAATGGCTATTTATTGATAGTTGAAAATCGCAAGTGAATTTAATATATGCTTCGCTGGCCCCGAGTCCTTTAGAGTGCACTGATTGATTAAAAGCGCGTGTATTATATAAATACATAGCAATCTGACACGAATGAGTCTACTTTGTATCTGGCCGTTGAAAGGTTTCTTTTCAATCTCTAGAAAATTTAAAGATAACGTACACACCAATAATAGTATAAATAAATAAATAAATAATTTGGAAATTTAAGAAAAATGGTCGTACACTGGTACGTAAAATAGTAGCAACGTGTAGAGCAAGGTGTCATGCAACAGCAAGAATAGACATATTAAGAATGAAAGGAGGAGATTAAATTTGCTCCATCAATCTAATAAATAATGTACTTGTAGATAGCTACTTCTACTTGAGTAGTTCAGTGGCCTCTTTCTAAGGGAATTAGTATATATTTAACTTGACACATTCACCTCAAATTTTCTGATTTTCTATGCATTTTTCGTATCACATTCACATAGAGATAGAAGCAAACCCAACAAATAGATTCCCATGGCAATGGCAAGACATGATTGTGATAAAACCCAACAAATATTTTAAGCTCAATTGGAACTTGGGCCATCAATATACATACATAATTGTTTCGAACTTGGGCCTTCAATATTTGTGGAGAAGCAATGGGCCTTCAATACATGTGTTGTTAATGGGCCTTCAATACATGTGAAGGAAGATGCCAGTAAATCTAGGCCTGCTAATTAGACAAACCACTGGGCCTTTTTAGTTGTAGTGGGAGATGTTAATAAAATGTAACTTTAATTAGGTCTTTTTGTAAAAGAGAGATGACCATATATATATATATATATATATATATGCTGGATGATTATTTAGCTTAAACTTAACTCTTGGTTTTGAATGCTTCTTAATTTTGCCTCATCTAGCTAGATCTCTGGTTTTTTTCTATTTAATTGTAGTATACAAAGACTTGTGAGTTAATTTGTTAAGGTTCTTTAATTACTTCTCCTTGGCCTCTATGTGAATGTGAATGTGAATGTGAAAGACAAGACATGAAGAGGTAAAGAGTAAGTATAATTTATAATAAGAATCACTACATAAAGTTAACAAGTTTTGCATCAGAATGAAACAAATGTAAAAATATATATATATAAAACTCAACTAGATAATTAAGGTTCTAGCTATTTGATGTCCATATATATTTGAGAATTTAGTTGCACCTCATTAATTTCCAATTGGATATAAATCGTTAATTTTCAATTAAAAAACTGAGTCAAGTCAATTGTGGATTGTGGTGGTGTTCTAGAAATTAACTAGAAGATTAATGTTGTTCACGGATAGAGATGAGAGGCTCTCATCATATTCTTTTGTAGTGATGACAAGTCAATTATCAGGTCTCGAGACAATGACCTATTGACCGTTAAAATTACCAAAATGTCCATTGCCAGTCCTTCAATAAATTAAGTAGGGTCATACTTTCGTGCAATTAATGTGCGAAACCATTGGTCATACTGGTAGATGGGTCATGGGACGTGCAAGGAAGGGCATGCAGGGGTAGGGATGGTAATTTACAACAGGCGTGGAGATGATCTTGTGTACACACAGTTTGAAAAAAATCCCTTGCATGCAGTGATGATGGCAATAAGCTAGGCTAGCTAGGTATGTGGAGGAACAAGGCAACACAGGAAATTTCACTATCTTTTCAGACAACAAAACTATATATGGTGCTGTGCAGGAAATCAAGGAAGGAGATATCATTTGGAAGTGCAATATATAATATATATATCTTAGGAACCTGGTATTGGTATAAGACAAACTAAAATGTAAAAATATATATACACAACTCAACTAGATAATTAATTAAGGTTCTATTTGATGTCCATATATATTTGAGAATTTCCTTGCACCTCATTAATTTCCAATTGGATACACATCGTTAATTTTAAGTTAAAGAAACTAAGTCAAGTCAATTGTGGATTTGTGGACTGTGGCGGTGTTGTAGAAATTAACTAGCTAGAAGATTAATGTTGTTCACGGATAGAGATGAGAGGCTCTCATCATATTCTTTTTTAGTGATCACAACTCAATTATCAGGTCTAGAGATAATGACATATTGACCCTTAAAATTACCAAAATGTCCATTGCCAGTCCTTCTCATTCAGAAAAAAAAAAATCAAAGCCTTTAATAAAGACAACAACATGCAATTCATGATCAAATTAATAAACACCATAAATTCTTGCCCCATTATCTATTATTATTTTTTTTATTTAGCTTATGGTAAGAGTTTTGTTATAATGGTTTATCTTCTTAATAAAAAATATCTTTGAGGCACAATCTTCACACAAGTATTTTCTTCTTTTTTAATTAATTAAGTATCACGTCCTTTTTTAATTTTGGTGACACATAATTAAGTGTCACTTTCGTACTGACCTCATGCCTATTTCTCTGAACGGTAGTTAGTTTGTTCTCCTCTCCCAATCAATTTGGGATCTTCTGTGGCATTGTGTGTATCATTTCCGTGTGGGAGATTGCTGACTCATACTGTACAATAGTGACAAATGAATTATTCGTGTTCGGTTCGGCGAGATCAAAAATTTATGATTCGGAAATAATTCATGTATAATTCGGAAATTTTTCGGAATTATCCGAACTAGAGATCTCAGTCCTACAAGAGAGCAAAAAAAAAATGTTCTGAGAAAAATTTGTGAATAATTCGTAAAATTTGGGAATTATTCGAGTTTAATTCGGTCAAAGTTCGGTCAACCGAATAATTCGACGTCCAATTCGGCATCACCAAAAAAAATAATTATTCAGATTTAATTCGCGAGTAATTCGTAAATTTTGTGACTATGATATACACCTCCTTTTCTATGCATTTCTAAAAATGCTTCACAAATGTAGAAATATATACTGCCACATGATAATTTTGCTTTGGACTACCTACCTCTACTTTGAGCATCTCTTTTAACTTTTAAGTAATATTCTCAACCAGTTGTTATATGACAAATTAGCCCAAATACATATAACATTCATTTTTTGTGAAGCAAGCAATCGCTTTGCTTTTTTTTATCTTCTCCTCAACCTGTCTACACATCATTACAAATCACATTTGCAGTTTGCTACTGCAACCTTAAGCAAACCTTTCCTTTCCTGTTAAATCCTTTGTGGCGCTTCCAACCCATAATCACCGTGTAACGATTACCAGTTGCTCCGTGACTGTCACTACTGACGGGTCCCACAAATTACTCTTTTTTTTTTGGGATCCATCTCTGACGTACCAATTGGTACAAAGACTTCCTCTCTTAGTCTTTAGTCTTTAGTCTTTACCTCTCCCTTTCTCTGTTTCATGCCTGTTCTTATTCTATGATGACTTCCTTTTCTTATTCTACCAAATCACTCTTTTAATTCAATTAGTCTCCATCTCTCTCTCGCTAGCTCTCTACAATTTCTAAC
The DNA here is from genome assembly GCA_964058875.1 of Carex rostrata. Lineage (NCBI taxonomy): Eukaryota > Viridiplantae > Streptophyta > Magnoliopsida > Poales > Cyperaceae > Carex > Carex rostrata. The sequence goes on along the minus strand of CAXKVT010000014.1, from coordinate 721,447 downwards.
CTCTTCATCTTCATCTTCATCTCTCTCTCATGAAAGCCCATTTAGTTATCACTGCTTTCCTCTTCATAGTAGGGTCGGTCTACAGCCGGTTCATAGTAGAAAAGAGCAGTGTCAGAGTTGTATCGCCACGTCACATCAGAGGTCACCATGACGCTGCACTAGCAAATTTTGGCGTACCGAATTATGGTGGTACACTTGTTGGAGCTGTGATTTATCCTGATAAGAAATCGAACGGTTGTGAGAAGTTTGATACTACTTTCAAGTCCAAGTCTCGAAGACCTGTGATTCTCCTTCTTGATCGAGGAGGTGCGTATATATGTTCCATTTTAATATCTTATTAATTGGTGATTATTTTGTTTTATTAACTGGCCTTGATTCTCTTGTGATTTGGTTCATATTTCTCTGGTATGAAGGTTTCTGTTTATTTATTTTACTAACTTGCTGGCTTAGTTATATATTTATTTCTTATTTAATCATATTCTCAACCATGACATTTGAACTAATTAACAAAATGAATACATGTTATGTTGTGTTCAGACATATATATTAGGCAGCTTGTTTACTTGCTACATATAATTTTCTTTTGTTTTAAATGTAAGTAGGTAATATATAATTGCCTAACTGTTCTCCTTTTAAAATTAGAAGCAAGCTAATCTAGCCAAGTAGCTTGTATGATTGATAGTTTGATACCACTACTCCCTAGTCTTAATAAATAAAGGTGAGTACTAACTCTTAATATGGTACCAACACACACACACACATGATCTCTGATGAAAAAAAAAAAGGAAAAAAAAATAAATCACATGGTTAAATTTGTTAGGGGTGTACAAAAATAATGTCGACCCACCCGACCCGTCTGACCCGTCCGACCCGATCCGTATTTTACCGGGTTGAGATGTTATTGGGTCGGGTATGGGTTGGATTTTGACAAACCCGTTACTTTGGGTTGGGTCATGAATTTGCTCTTAACAACCCGTTTATATCCGGACCCGGTCTCAAATCTATGTTTTTACATTTTTACATAACTTCTTAATAGATTTGTATTCAGAGATGAGAAAGAGGAGAATTAATGAATCAATTTTTTTATTATCTTGATTGAATGATTTTACAGAGAGAGAGTTCGCATATATAGGTTCAGTAGTCAATTGTTATTACAAGATTCCCTAACTGCTATTTTACACATTGATACAATCTAATTTGCCTAATTATATAAATGACCTCTATTACTTCTCTTTCTATTTACTCCTCCCCTCACGTTTAAAGCACTATTTATTTCTACCCAATTTGAGGATATTTAAGAGTTTTAAGTTTAATTTGAATTTGAATTGTTATGCTTTTTTATTTCATGGATTTTATATGCGATTGTTATATGTCGCTACCTTTTTTTTAGGATGTTACATTTTAGATATGTTTTTTTTTTGTTATGGATGTTATATGCTACATTATTTCTATTTTATTTATGTTTGTCACTTTTATTTGTACCTAGTTTTTTCGATCAAAATTATAACCCGTTTAACCCGTCTAACCCACATAACCCGTAATAACCCGTATATAAAAAAATAGATGGGTTGGGTTAGGTTATGGGTGGGTCAAGTAAAGAATTATTTTAACCCGGTGTAATCGGGTTGGATTCAAATTTTAATAAAATATCATCGATCCGCCCGTTGTACACCCCTAAAATTTGTACATGGTTGCATTTTCAATTTCAGTTAATAAAATTTCTCCTTTCTTGTACTGAATAGGAGAAGTAATATTAAAGTTAAATCATCTCACCTGGACAGGGACACGTATATGGATCCATAAAAGTTGAATATTTAATATAAAATATTTGCTTTATTATCTTTATTGAGGGTTGGGATGTATTTACATTTAATTAATGTAACAGTCTTGACAATCCTCACAAATAGAGTATATATATTATTTTCTTTTGATTTAAGTGAATATATTTGATCTATGTAGAATGTTACTTTGCACTCAAGGCATGGAACGCACAGAATGCCGGTGCAGCGGCGGTGCTAATTTCTGACAATATTGATGAGCCCCTGCTCACAATGGACACACCCGAAGAATTCTTCTCTGACTCAACAATCGACTATGTTCAGAAAATCGCCATCCCATCGGCCCTGATAGAGAAATCATTCGGTGAATCACTCAAGAAAACTCTGCAAAAGATCGATACGGATACCTCAGAAGGTAATGAGTTGATAGTGAAAATGGATTGGCGTGAATCGATGCCGCACCCGGATGAAAGGGTGGAGTATGAGTTCTGGACAAACAGCAATGATGAATGCGGAAAGAGGTGTGAAGAGCAGCTCGAGTTTGTAAAAAATTTCAGAGGCCATGCACAGTTGTTAGAGAGAGATGGATACTCACAATTCACACCTCATTACATAACATGGTTTTGCCCCCATCCTTTTCGGTACGTGCCTTAATTTTTTATTAATTCTGCCTGTGGCATCTCTAGATTTTGATTAATTTTTCAATTACAATTAATGTTATATAGGCTGAGCATGCAGTGCAAGTCGCAATGCATAAACAAGGGCCGGTACTGTTCACCAGACCCAGAACAGGATTTCGGGGAGGGGTATGAGGGGAAGGATGTCGTAATAGAAAATTTGCGGCAGCTGTGTGTGCACCGTGTGGCGAATGAGAGTGGCCGGCCATGGCAGTGGTGGGATTTTGTGGTTGATTATGATGCACGCTGCTCTATGAAGGCGAAGAAGTACAGCAAGGAATGTGCTGAGACTGTAGTCAAAGATCTCGGTAAGTTCAACATACCATTTTTGGTTAATTTATTACTTCGACTGGTATGTGCTATACTTTCTTAGTTTTTGTAGATACCTTACCAGTCAGGATGTCTCCAGATTAACTTGCTGGTATGAGTGTGGCCTCTGTGCCCATTTTCAATTGAAGTGATACATTAAAAACAAAAGATCTTACTTTTGGGGTCAAATAATTTAAACAACTAAAGAAATCTTAACCCAGCTATAAAAGATGAAAATATAAAAAACAATAAGAGAAATTGGGTATAGTAAATTCTATAATTACCTAAATATTAGTAACATTTCTCAGGTCTACCTGTGGATAAAGTACAGAAATGCATGGGTGATCCAGAAGCTGATACTGAGAATGCCGTGCTAAAGAAAGAGCAGGAAGATCAGGTTACTCAATATCTCTAAAAAAATCATATATTTATGTACAAATAAACATTTTTCATACCAAATTTTTTAATTTATATTAACAAATGATCTTCTTTTTTTCTGATACAGGTAGGTCATGATTCGCGCGGTGATGTGACAATCTTGCCTACACTGGTCATTAACAATGTTCAATATAGAGGTTTGCTCTTTTTCTTTTTTTGTTTGTTTAATCTCTTTTTAATTAACTTACCAACCTGACAACTTCAATTTTTTTAGTAACAAAGTCGGTCTTTCATTCAAACTAAATGGTCTTAAAATTTCCTTGTTATGCGACTGGTTTTAGTCAATCAAACTGGTACATACAGACACAACTATAGTGAATTTTGGGTTCCAAGTGGAGATCCTTTCCATTGTTATAGAAACCGTAATGGATTTGTAGTCTTATTTGAAAAGAACTATAATTTCTTTTGAAAAGGTAAATTGGAGAGTACAACTGTGCTTAAAGCCATATGTGCTGGATATAAGGAATCGACAGAGCCTCGTGTTTGCTTGAGTCAAGGTTTACTTTTTTATATTCCTACTCAAATAAATTTTTGAACAAAGATTTAAGTTTCAGCAAGTATATTGTCAGGCTGTAGGTTACAATTCCTCCAAATGACAATCAAGTCTATACTTAACCTTAATTATGCCAACATTTAACATAACACATTTCAAAGTGCAAACTACCATCACATGCCAAAAGTTTCATAAAAGAAGATACCAGCTAGCATATCCCAATTTCTCAAGGTAATCAATTAAGCTAAATTATGCTTCAATTGACCACCAACTGTTCAAATCCATGTTATCCTTAGTTACTGTTCTGAAAGTAACGACATAGAAGCCAAGAAGGATTTAATAAACCAAAAGAACACTGTAAGAAACAGTCAATAGGTACTGGCACCTGAACCTGGTGTGTTATCTGTAATTCTTTTGAATAAGGTAATCTCCATGTCTTCACAACAATAACAAAATCATTTGAAACATAGATATTGAAACAAACGAATGTCTTCACAACAATGGCGGTTGCTGGAAAGATGTGAAATTGAATATAACCGCTTGTAAGGTAAATCCATTTCAAATTTCATGTTTATGGCTTCCAACATAATGACCCATATTATCCCACAACGAATCAACATGATTTTTATTGTTATTTTAAGTTTTTTGGTATTTTAATTTGGTGTTATAATAAAAATTGGTTTCTTTTACAAAACTGAATAGCATACTAGTCAATCCATTGCTGCCATAATTATGGATGATTATATTAATCTGATTCAGAAACTATAGTAGCATACACAATTTTTTTTACAGTTCTTTCTAAATCAGAGTTACTTAAAAGAAAGTACTAATTAGTGACTTCAACCTAAATGTAAGCCCAAAATGCACAACTAACATGATAATATCTTAACCCTCAATTGAAATTTGGTTGAGGAAAGAAAAAAAAAATTCTTTTTGTGTGCCTACTGAGTTTTCTTTCATGTTCAAAATATTGTAGGATACGTACAGAGGTAGAGTATGTGAATGTCCTTTAGTCAGAGGTGTTCAATATCAGGGAGATGGCTACACTTCTTGTACAGGTAATAGGTGCATCTCTTTTTTCTCAACAATTATTTTTGTATAGAGGCAAGTAGTACAGACTTATAAATAATACCAGCATAGCCAAGTGCCAGTGTGTAAAATTAATTAAATTAAACCTCAAATTTTAACCTAGTTTTCTGAATTGGTATCTTTCTGTTTCATGATTTTGGGATTCAAATGCAGCTGTGGGTCCTGGACGGTGTGAAATGGATAACGGAGGCTGTTGGTCTGAAACAAAAAATGGCGTTACTGTCTCTGCTTGTTCGGTAAAGAGAATAATGACATAGCTAACTAAATATGCACAAATTTATCTCATACACTCTAATCTTAATTTTTTTTTATTTAAATTTTGTATGAAGGTGTCGAGACTGATCGGTTGCTTGTGTCCACCAGGATTTCAAGGCAATGGCTACAAATGCGAAGGTATCAATTCAAATAACACATAAATAAATTCTAGAACCTTAAATGCATATTGTTTTATAAAATAATACTTATTTTGATCTCTTTTCTCAAAATGTTTAATTAGACATTGATGAGTGCAAAGAAAAACTAGCATGCACTTGTCCAGAGTGCTCTTGCAAGAATAAATGGGGAGGATATGAGTGCAAGTGCAAAGACAACCTCTTGTACATAAAAGGGGAAGATACTTGCGTAGGTAAGGTCTCTTTATTCTTTATAATTTTAACTTTTGTCATCAAAATGAACATTTCTCTCATTCTATTTAGTTTTCTTATTTTAACAAATTTAGCAAGGAGCGTCTCAAGATTTGGGTGGTTAGTGATAATCTTGATTCTCTCATGCGTGCTCGGTGCGGGAATTGCTGGCTACATTTTCTATCGATACAGACTTCGTGTAAGTAACCTGCCCTTTGAAAAACTTTGCAAATTCCTTCTACTTTCTTTTATTAAAGAACAGAAGATTAATTAAGTGAATTGATCCCTCTCTTTTTCTTGTTTTCTTTGCAGTCGTATATGGATACAGAGATCATGGCAATTATGGCGCAATACATGCCGTTGGATAACCATCAGAGCGAAACCCAACCATTGCGGCAAGATTCAACGGCCTAAGGTGCTTTTACTATATGTTCTTTTGATGTTTTATGCAAATATAATGGAGAATTCAATTGAGATAAGTTTGATATCTTTGCAGGAGACGAGAATGTTGTACACAGCAGATTCCAGGCAGCTATGTTGTAAGATGAGGTTGAGATGTAGAATTTACTTTTTCTTTTCTTTTTTTCTTTTTTGCATTGTAAAATGTAGCAAAGATGTAGACCCATTATTGGCTAGGTAAATACTGCGACTTGTATAGGAACAGCTCTTAAAAAAAAAACTACAGGATAATTAATTATACAAACTTACAAAGAGTAAGAATGAGATCTCATTGTGTGTAAATTACTTTTAACTGGTGCATAATGCTTAAAACAAAAGGGGGTTAAATATAACTTAACTTGCCCAAAATACAGAAAAAAAGAAAAAAAAAAAAAAAAACATTGAAATCTCTGCAGACGTGAAACACCAATAAAAGAATTGGTTTATAATTTATCAGTTAATCTGCTTGCAACTTTGAATTTAGGGGGTAAAAAAAACACAAAAATTAATAAATTCACCCCCAAACTTATTCAAGCTTCTAATAGTACAATCTGAAAGTAGCTTGAGACAAAATTGAACAAGAAAAAATCTAAAAAAAATGCCATTGAACTTCTAATTATTTTATAAAATGAAGCTCTCTCTCTCTCTCTCTCTATCTACTTGTAATGTTGTTTAACTTCCCAGGCAAGCTTGTCCATAAACTGGCATTTCTTGTCAAATCCCCATCCTGGATTACTCTGCAATCTTCCAAGGAAAAAAAAAAGGAATACCAAGGGAGTATTTAGCACTTCTACTATTCTTTACAGAAAATTCATAAGCAACCTGTTATGCATTTGCTACCAACAAATTTTTCATTTTCTCGAGTCTTTCTGGATGATGCCCCATTGTTAAGAGAAAGGTCCAGGTTCGGTACCATGACCATTATATCACAATAAATGAAAAAAAGGATATTATCACAAGTTCACGATCAGATTGATCATAGCATTTATCTCAAACAAAACAGTAACTAATTATATATCATAAATTAACATAGAAAGTTGGAAACTTGCATCAAAGAGTATTCCGTACTAATGCTCGTTAGGAGGCATAATTTGAACACTTCAATGGTTTGGTTTTAGCAATTTCCAAACTTGCTAGGTACCAGTAACACTGTAAGAAATCGTGCTTATCACTAGCAACAGTGCCAGCCCTCAATTATGCAAAGGAACACAAAAAAGATAGAAAGGAACCTGAAGAGAGAGGAGAACACGGTCAGTAAACTTGTTGACAGAGGTGGGTGCATTTCGCAGAAGTGTATTTGCAACTCGCTGTAATTCCTCTTGCTGTTGTTTTGCAGTAACTCGGCCAGGCCCGCAGTACATATCCACCATCTCTTTCATTTTAGGCAGCCTCTCCATCACGTCTTTCACCGCCTCATGGCGTATTTACTATGAGGGTTTCTGTTGTGTTTTGCTTAGGGTCTGATCGGAACAAGCTTCCCCTCTAGAAATGGAATTAAAGTATTTTAAAATTCTCCGTCGGATTGCGCATAACGACGGGAGATGAAAATCTATCGCTATAGTCTATGTCCGAACTCAAAGGAAAGTTTGTACCTTGAGGGGAAGATGCGGTGGCGACTGAGAAGAGGCGGCGTGACGGAGGAGAGACGGTGGCGACTGAGCGAGATAGAGAGGCGGACAGAGCGAGAGATTGATTGAGTTGCTCAAACGGGCTCCGGCCTGCAACTGCTTTTGTGGGCTGGATAAGGCCCAAAAAGGCCCCTCAATGATCCAATAAATCTGCAATCTCCTAATGAAGACAGGCCCAAAACTGTTTTCTTTTTGTACCATAATTCAGCTCAAGGGCTAATATATATTTGTTTAAAGAAATATAGACTAATTTTAAATATATAATCAAAGCAATTGGGGAAATAAAAAGAACCATTTATTATATAAAAAATAATTGATTAACCATAGTTTATTTTTTCTCTTGCTTATGTATGTTTGTTTTTTTTCAACAGAAAGACTGTTTAACCTAGTTGGAGGTATACTTTCCTCTAGTGCTTTAAACAACAAAGGGCAAAAGAGAAAAAAAAGTAGATAAAAATATATAAAAACAAAAAAAAAATATATGGGGCAGTATGAACCGTTCTTTGTCTCACTCCTCTAAAAACAGTTAGCCATCACTCTCTCTCTGAAGTCTGAAACAAAATCCTTGATGAATCAAAGAGAAGCCATGGAAGCAGAGATGAACGCCTTGATAGAGAAGGGTAAAAGTAAAACCCTTATCTTTCTTCCATTTGTTTTCGAATCAATCTATAAGTCCAAATTGACAATCTACTGGCTGTATGAAGTTAAATTTTGATACTTTACAATCTGTGTTGTAGTGTTTCAAATCCCAATTGTTTAGAGAAAGGAATACGGAATACGGAATACCCCTTCCTTTCTCAACAGATTGCCAAAACAGACTGCAATTTTAATAGCTGTTGTCAATGATCGTGTATTTCAAATGAAGAACCCTAAATCACTTTCTTTCAGTTCATACCTGTCGTATCTGGTACTTGTGGGATAATAATTAGTTTAAACTTTTATTGTTTCAGGTTTCCTTTGCAATGTTTTATTTATTTTATGCATTAATGTTATCAGTTTGTCCAGTACCAGTAAATACCAGCAGCTAAATGCCAATACTGGTAATCTTGCTCGCATGATATCTTGTATAAACAAATTGATATCTAATTGAATTCAACTTGCTGCTAAACATTACACTTATAATATAATTGGTCCATTTACATACAGATCATATTTCTTATAAACTGTTATGTAGCACTTTTTTTTAATTTATGGTGCTGGTTAGCTATATAAAATTGATGTACCTTCAATTGTCAAAATATTGAAGATTTCCAGGAAATGGATACTTATTTAGACAGTTGTAGGGACTACAAGATGTGTTTTTCTGTGTAGGAATAGAAATGGGCTGAATGTAAAATTACGTTTTCAGGGGCCTAACTGTAAAAAGGTCTCTCGGCTATATACTGTGTTGCTTATCGTTTCTCTTTCTAATTTCGCAACAGCTCCAAGAGATTCTTGTGCAAAGGAATATTGAGTGTTAACAAGCTTAAATTGAAGATGTGCAATTGCAATTGGGTCCCACAATGTCACTTCCATGTGTGAGATGGTACTGGTAAGGTACTGGCCTTCAACTAGCATGGAGATGATCAGCAATTATAAGTTCAAGAATGGGAAAAAGACTGTTGAATTTCTATAGATTTTTTTCTAAAAGAGGAGTCTTGAAAAAGAGTGGTACAAGGTCTTTGAAATAAAAAAGTGATAATCTTTACCAGAAACAGTAGATACTCTATATGTGTTTCAGCCTACCAGAAACAGTAGATACTGGTAATATGCAAAGTATCAATGATTTCTGGCAATTGCTGACAAGAACAGATTTGATCATTTTTTTTTTTTTGAACTTATTATGGAGTTTGATTATCCTGTAACTGCTTCTCCAATTATTGTTGTATTTTAAATATTGTATTATTGTTAAGAATTAGAACAAGGTTGAAATGCAAATGAAATTGGAAAATAGCGGGTTAATACCTTATGAACAGCAACCACTTTGATTGGTTTTGTTTTAAATGAAAATTTTGATGTTTTTTGAGACAAATATTGAATGAGGTTGACCATTTGACCGTTTCATCACTGAATCAGACCGTTTGACTCTTTTAATAGCTTCACTTAATAGATGCTTGACAGCGACAGTTAGTAAAATATTTGGAGGTTGAAATTAATTTCGTAAATTTCGCAAAAATATAATAAAAATATTTATTTACGGAAACCAAAAAAAAGTTCGTATTTTTCACGAAAATAATATATTTTCTATATAATTTATCAAATTCAAAGTAGTTTTAAAAAAAACGAAAAAATTAAATATAATACAAATATTATTCAATTTTTATATTTATTATCTTAAATGCCGAATAATCTTTCGATTTTTTTTTTTTAAATACTACTTCATGGATCACATATGTCCATGCATACGGAGACCGCATAAGACTTTATGCACTCAATCAAAATATTTATTAATTTATCAAGTAAAAAAAAAAAAAAATCCAAAGTAGGATCAAATAATTTTAAAAGTTGGTACAGAATAAATGGAGAAGAAGAGATTTGTGTATTGAGAATCTTTATTTCATATATTGTTGTAATTGTACAGAGTGATTATACGAGGCTTTATATAGCAATAGCATCAGCTTTCATCTAACTATAGTTACAACAGCCTAACTACAATTCTAACCGACAGTCTAATAACTGATTCTGTTATAACAGAAATCAGTTATGTGCTATATCATCTAATAAATTTTATTAATAGAAATACGGATCCGAAATTCAATTTCAATTACTTATTTGGACACAGTCTAGTTAAATGATTTTTTTTCATTTGTCTCTAGCTTTTTGTATAGACTCTCAATCGGTTCCTTTCATTTATTTTGTAGATGTGGGACTAAAAAAAACTGAATATTATACGGATCCTCCGCCTGACAATGTATAAGTCCACATAAAATGAAAAAGAAAAGATACATCTCAAAAATTATGAGTTATTATTATGCTCTATTTTATTTGATCTTTTTTTAGTCTGCATATATAACTCCACATTAAAATCTACATATGCAGTATACTCTGCATAATGAATAAAACCGTATTTTAAAACGTTGATTGTATGAGAGATCTTCATGTTCAAAAAATTCAGAAAAAAAATTGACACTGGAGAGGGTGGATTCATTTGTGTTTCCATGTTTGTTTTAAACGCGTAACGAATCAATTTCTACTTGTTGCTTTGCTGCAATAATTTTAATCTGTTACATTAGTAGTTTAGAGTTTGAGTTATGGAAGATCCGAAACAAATAAATTGGGAATTTTTTTGGAAGAACCGTAGAACACTCACAAGTCACAATTCACAAAGCAACGCGGAATTAAACGATTGAAAAATACAAAGAAAATAGAAAATTTGTTGTTAAGTTAACTAATTCAGTCAAATTTTAATAAATTGTAGGAAAATATATGAAGCCGTTAAGAAAATAAAATTAGAGCAAGATACTACAATTTGCGAATGAAATAAGATATCTTTTCAATCTTTTGTAAAACGACTATTCGACACAACAAATAATTCCTGTATGTGAAAAATAACAAATATATTTTCCTTGAAATAAGCATGAATTTATTTGTAATTTTTAAATTCAAAAAATTCAGAAAAAAAATTGACACATATATATTTCTTCAGTGATACCTACAAGATGAGTCATATTTTTAGAAATTAAAACGAAGGAAGTAAAAAATAAAAAATAAAAAATTGAGTTCACAAAACATATTAATTAACATTAGACTCGTTTCAATCATAACATTTTCAAAAATACTATGAAAAAAAATATTAACTACATTCTCATAGTATAACTGTATAAGATATAATTAAGCATTCAAATATCAAATCAATATATTGGAAAATTTCAGGGTAGTTAAAAATCCAGACCATTCATTTAACGTGGTAAGAATCTCAAAGCAGACCTTTCAACAGTCTCAGTAGGCTCCGGATTAGATTTGAGCTGACGGAGATTAATCTGGGCCGTACATTTTTTTTTCAATTGTACCTCATGAGGTACCTGGGGGGACACGGGCTCGTGTTGCTCAGCGTTACAGCGTATGACCTCCAATTTATTGCCGTGAAATTAACTTAAAGTTATAAGTTTATGTTAACCGGTTACACTTGTAATTACAGAGTATGCGTTACAGAAGATCCGCATTAGTAAATCGGAAGAAACTCAGAGAAAATATTAGAGCATCTACATCCCCTGAAACTCTTTGAGTTTCTAATCTGATGTGGCAGTTTCTAAACCAGTTTCAGGGATGCAGATGGGTTTCTTATTTAGCAACTTTGCTCCAAAGTTTCTTAATAAGAAATTGTTTATAAACTCTGACGTGACCAAATAATTCGCTGAAATTCTTTTATCTTGTAATTTATTTGCTGATGTGGCAATTAAGAAACTCTAATTTTGAGTTTCAGGGATGTGAGGGTTTATAAACTTTCAGAGATAAAGTTTTTAAAAATTAGTTAACAGTTATTTAGAAACTCCAAGAGTTTCAGGGATGTAGATGCTCTTACAAAATTTCTTAGGGATTTAGTAGAGGGGTTGGTTCTCAATTTTTCTTTTGCAAAAGGTTATTTCGCCATGCAATTTCATTTTTAATGTAAAGATTAGTCAAGAAATGCAAATCCAAATTTTTAAAAAATTGTTTTCAAAATCGGTCCCTCAAAATAACATAATTCATATCACCTTAGGTAACTCAATTTTTGAGTTTGGATTGAGACCATTTCGGGTCAGATTGGATCGAATTCTGATCAGATAGACCGAATTCAAACTCAAAATTTGAATTACCTCGTGTATCCGAAAAACTGACTATATATAGGTTATTTCTATATGGTTTTTAGAAATACTAGGATAATTATAGCCGTATAGGAGCAGAAAGCAAATTCCCTAAGCAATTAATTAAAGCTTATCTTTTCAATTTAATTACTTGAATAAATAATGTTCACATGTACTTTGTTTGACAAAGAAGAGCAAAATTGGAAAATGCACCTTTATTGAGCCCATTTGCATACAAATTCACATCATTTCTTTAGCAAACTTCTCTCTCTGTCAGTTACAATTTGAAAAACCGTAAATCTAGTGCAGTGGCATAAATCTTCGTCTATATATCTTCAGAAAGAAGTAGGTTCAATTCTAAAAACTAATATCTAAATGATGCTTGATGTACTAAATTCCTTTAATAAAAAAAAACAAGAATATTCTCATCAACATCTCCTCTAATACTGATAATGTTTGGTTATTATATTGGCAGTCATACTTACATTCTTTTTTTATAACACCAGATTACAAAAATGATGAGAACAGTCGATTCAAACCATTCAATATGATTGATATATTAAAATGTGTTTGCAGATCAAATTTTACATATCTTTGAATTTTTTTTACTATTTATTTAGATGAGTACACAAATTCAATGGTTTGAAAACAACGATTTTGTAAAATACTTAATAAATAGTAATATAATCTCATCTCAAAACAACGATTTCTCGTTTTATTAGTAGGACGATCGAGGAGAAATTGACTTCCATCGGAATTAAAGGTTCTTTTACAAAAGTAATATAATCTCATCTCAAAATAATAATTTACACTGTATATATATTTTATTATGAATTTCGGATAAATTTCAGGAAAATATTTTTGGATTATAACTAAGAATTTTAATCATAATAATTGAACGGTTGTGTGCTGCGTTGGAAGTTAAATTATATTAATTCATGTTTTATCAAAGAAAAACAAAAGTAAAATAATAGGGGACTCAATTAAACTTTATTTCTGAATTTGTGCAACAATCAATTAAATATTGTCTACACAAATATATAGATATGCCTAGCTAGGATTAGAGCAATTAATTAAGTCAGTTAATATGAAATGTATAGATATGGTTACAAGATATATCATCATTAAATAATATTGTGAGAGGATAATTAATTATTAGCTAGCTAGGTCAAATGAAAACAAGAAGAAATAGGCAGGACTTCAAAGAGATGGGGGTACAGAAAGGCCAACGTGATTAAATATATACTTAATTACATTTCTGGATTGAAAGGATCCACTAATCGGTTTTAGGGCTCTGTTACGGACCGTATGAATTCATATGGCCGAAATTTTTAAAAATACCATTTTATTAAAATTAATAAACCAAAACACCAAATTGGACTGGAATTATTAAATTTCGCATGGCCGCTGCGAGGGGAAGCGGCCAGCTAGAACCGGGCCACTGCGAGGGGAAGCGGGCACTTATTTGGGCCGCTTCTGGGCCCAGCGGGCAGGGCCGCTTTGGGGGCCAGCGGCCACATTGATTTTGCCTTTTCTTTTTTCTTTTTTTTTCTTTTTTTCTTTTTTGGAAAACAGAATTTTTTTTTGTATTAAAATATTAGAAATGTTAAATATATTTCTTTGAAAATAGATGAAATACAATATAATTTGATTTATTAGAAATACTGCAACAAATAACTCGGATCAATATTTTCCAGATCGGATTTTTCGCGGCTGTAAGAAAAATTAATATATTTCTTTATGTGTTATTGGAAAAAAATAAAAATAATTAGATTCTGAGTTATTGATCCCGGTTCAAAAGTCACTTCTAGGTAATCCAGAAAATATTGTGACCTTTCTAGTACATTTAATTTATAAAAAGTTGTATCTATTTTGATAATTCTTTTTGAAAAACAATAATTAAATAAATTAAAGATTTTGATTTTTTTCAAAAATAGATACAACTTTTTATAAATTAAATGTACTAGAAGGATCACAATATTTTCTGGATTACCTAGAAGTGACTTTTGAACCGGGATCAATAACTCAGAATCTAAGTATTTTTATTATTTTCCAATAACACATAAAGAAATATATTAATTTTTCTTACAGCCGCGAAAAATCCGGCCTGAAAAATATTGATCCGGGTTATTTGTTGCAGTCTTTCTAATAAATCAAATTATATTGTATTTCATCTATTTTCAAAGAAATATATTCAACATTTCTAATATTTTAATACAAAAAAAAGAAAAAAAAAGAAAAGAAAGCAAAATCAATGTGGCCGCTGGCCCCCAAAGCGGCCCAGCCCGCTGGGCCCAGAAGCGGCCCAAATAAGTGTCCGCTTCCCCCCAAAGCGGCCCGGTTCCAAGTGCCCGCTTCCCCGGGAAGCGGCCATGCGAAAAATATAATTTCCAGCCGAAATTGGTGTTTTGGTTTAATAATTTTAAAAAAATGGTATTTTTAAAAATTTCGGTTCATATGGATCCAAGTCCAATACGAACCAAGACATAGCTAAATTCAGTAGCGACATCCTATAATTAAATTTTATATTTTGTATAATTCTATTACTATTTTATAGATAGGAAAATCACTACTTTTGAATGGCCTATAATTTTTAGTTCAAGCGGTTTTCTACCTATCTAAAAACATAATAAAAAGTTCTAAAAGAAATATAAAATTTGATATGGAGATCGTGCTGAATAAAATATAAAGAAAATCAGGTATAATTAAACACAACTTTTTTTATATAGAAAGATGGAGGTCTAGTTTGCCAACGTCTATTTAATTGTCCATAAAGGACCACCCATCCGGATTTTGAACACACGACCTGTGGAGGGTGTTGCCCTTTGCCACTGGATCAAATTGTTTATCATATCATAGTTCATTTGAAAGAGATTTTCTCAATTATCAAAAAAGTTTTTGATTATTTGAAAAATAAGAATTATAATCACTATAATAAAAAAAATCTATGATAAAAGACTTTTGTGTTCTTATAAACACAATTTTTTTTAAAAAGAAAGATTTCATGAATACCTGGTAATTTACGAGCTTGCTGGAGAATCTTAATTTCCTTACTCATTCCGAAAATAGCCTTTATTGAGTGGGTACTTTGTAATTTCATCTGAAGAAGAAGATGAGGTCAATTGACCCCATTATCACTTGCTAAATCCACCTCTGAGTAAATTAGCATGGAATTATGGATGGTTGTCTGTGGTTATACAATGAAACTAGTTGCTAAATATCTTGAAAGTGTCAAATTAGTTTGCATCAGGTCGACGATTTGAACTTTAAAAATGAAAATATTAATTCATAGTACGAACCAATCCACGCTATGCATAGTAGTATATTACCAAAATTTTTGTCTCCACCCTTCACCTTATAAAATGTTTACTATATTTTTTTTTGTCAAAACGGTAGTAGCTCTTATTAAATTAGATTAGTATATATTAGTTAGTATTTGGTAAGACAAACAGAAGGTAATTAGGGATTTTTTTTTGTTTTGCAGCGCAAAACATTTCACTTAAAATTTGTAGTGTATGGGAGACAAGTGAGTGAGGTGCGCGCACTGCTTTTCCTCAAAAAATTCTGTATGAATGAAGAGTGAAGAGTCATGGCCCAAGAAAAAGGTCTCTCTCCCTTTTCTTTCTTTTTTTTTTTTTCCTTGAAATTCTTGCAGCGGCTGTCAATTATCCCTCCCCTTTTCGCAAATCATATGTACAAACACAACTTTTTTTTTTAATAGCAAGATGGAAGTCTAGCTAGTTTGTCAACTTCTATTTAATTGTCCTTAAAGAACCACCTATTCGGATTCTGAACCCACGACCTTCCCTACGAATGATGTTGCTTTTTGTCACTAGATCAAAGGTTGATTGTTAATTATAAGCACAAAAAATTTGAAAATAAAAAAGGAGTCAATTTTGACACCCATCATCACTTACTAAATCCGTCTCTAAGTAGATTAGCATCAAATCATGGCTGATTGTTTGCGGTTATACAATGAAACTAGTTGCTATATCTTGAAAGTGTAAAATGGTTGTCTATCAAATCAACAGTTATGAACTTTAAAAATACAAATATTAATTCATAGTACGAACTAATCTACATTATACATAGTACCATACTTGCTTTGTTCTAATAAAATTTTGGTCTCCCTTCACCTAAAACGTTTGTTTATTATTATTATTTTTTCAAAACAGAATTAACTCTTATTAAATTGGAATATATATTAGTTAGTGTATGGGAGACACTAAATTGTTTATTAAATTGTTTATTATTATTATTATTATTTCCTTTTGCAGCACAAAACATTTCACATAAAATTTGTAGTGTATGGGAGACAAGTCAGTGAGGTGCACTGCTTTTCCTCAAAAATTATTTGTCTCAATGAAGAGTCATGCCCAAGAAAAATTATATTCTTGCAGCGGCTGCTAAGCTTTCCTTGAAATTCCTTGAAATAAATCTGCTGCATGCGATCCAAAGGGACTGCAGGGACTCTGTTATTCCACATCCAACCTTTCATTTGTTTTGATATTTGTGCATAAAAAGGAACTTTTATTGAGATTCGTGCCTTTCAAAATATGAAAGGTTGGATTTGGAATAACAGGGTCCTGCAATCCCCTTGGATCGCAGCAGATTTATTTCCTCCGCAGAGACATCTGAAATACGCGGGAAATAAAATTGCATTAAAAAAGTTGGATGTCTAGCACGAAAAGATAAATCCGCGTCGCATTTTCAAGCGTTAGATAAATAAAGTTCACCTCAAAAAAAAAAAAAGTTGTTTCTGCGGAGATACAAAATGTTCCTTTTATTATCTAGTTATTCTTGATACAATCTTCACACACACACTCCTTTTATTTTATCTTCTATGCATATATCTACCCTTTCACCGATCCAATTACATTACCACTGAGCAATGGCTTCAAACTCTACTTCCACCACCGAAGCAATGGTTGATTTAATGCGGATTCAAATTCAATCTCCTTCCAATGATCATGCTCAAGTAAGTGCCAATGACGTTATAGCAGCGCCGGAGAAGGAGCTGATAATATGTGCGTTCAAAATAGCCGTACTGGAGAAGGTGGCCAGCTGGCTAGGAGTGGTGGGATTTATGGTGGCGACAGTGGTTCTTCTTGGTGGGTTGGTGACCTTGCTGGAAATTAAGGATTTTGTGCTCATCGGCCTTCTGTTGATCATCGAAGGTATCCGCATCATTTTCCTCATGCATTACACACAACAGCTGATGATGATGCCGATCATTTCTTTCATCAACAGATGGTTCCAACTCGTTTCCTCCATTATTATCGGTGCTCTCTCGACCATGCAGTTGGCCTCACAGGATTTCGGCAAAATAGAAGAGGCACATAACACGATTCGGGACATCTCTTTAAATATTTTTTATGCCGTGGTACTCGTAGAGGCACATGTCTTATTGGCTAAGAACGCCTTTTTCGAATGGAAGGTAAGTTACTGCGAATTGCTGAAGAAAGTCACTAATGAGTGCGGACTCGACCTATCTGACATGATTTCAATTGAAAGGTTCTTCAACGATGCGTACTATAAAAGTGTGACTGGGAACATTTTTTATGCGCTCAAAATGGATCTAATAATTTTTGCAGAAGAGCTCCTTGTTTCAAGCTCGGGTGAAGAACAATTGACGGGTGCAAGGATTTTGGAGGCACTCTCAATCCACGAACACTTGTCTGATGCTGCACTTTGTAAGATAGGAGCATCAACTGCTGTGATTAAGCGGCTGATTCAAATGCGAACTTGTAGCAACATTTTTGAAGAGAACATCAGAAACTCGGCAAACGTGATTTTAAGGAAGTTAGCTCATAAGGAGCCAAAGGTGCTGGGAGTGGCGGGAATGGAGGAAGCCATGGGGTCAGCCTCCACTTTACTGAATTAATTCATATCATCTGGATTAACGTACTTTGATTTGTTCATTACATATTGGCACAAATATTAAAGAGGAGGCGTGGCTTGAGTTCTAATCTGACAGTCCGGATGTAAACTTACCCCTTGCTAGTAAATAATTTTCTCATTTACGAAATTGTTGGATGGCATTTAGCCACCATCAAAAATATATATATATATATACACACATATTATATAAAAGCTTGCGATGTGTAAAAGATCATAGAATTTAAGTTCTCTAGTGTAGATTAAAGTGATAGTTTTTGGGATAAAAAGAGTGTACTTTGCTGAAATCTTTGTTATATATATATCCCTCAATTAATGATGGATGTACATATAACTATTTAGTCTATTTATAGTTGATTTCTACAATACCACCGTTTGTATATTTGCTATATATTCACTACATTTAATATATAATACTACAACGATTAATACAGCTAGTAATTAATTAATATTAATCAGTCCTGAAATAGATTTTTCCCTTATTATCCTTGTTTCCGGCCTTTACTAATGTTTTCTTTTCCTATTTTGAGAAATTCTAACGAAGTGCTCCTCTCCTCCAGGTTTGAATTTTCTCTGAGTTGTGTCTTTTTTTTTCAAAAGGAATCTATAAAAACTTGCTAATTAAAGAAGGAAAATAAATCGAACAAGAGAATATGTGTGTGCACGCTCGCGCGCGCGTGTGTGTCTCTCTCTCTCTATATATATATATATGAGGGGTAAAGTTGTGCTTACCAAACATATATAACTAAGCTACGTCCGTGCTATCTTGGATAAATATATATACTAATTAACACATACGAGGATTAATAAGATCTTTAATTGTTAATCATAATAAACCTCATCCAAAGACAATTAACATAAGATATCAACAAATTTAAGGAACAAATTGAATATGGAGTATTAATTGCCATGATCCATTTATCATATACGAGAGAACGTAAAAATTATATTCATCAGTGACCGATCGATCTATTTAATTATCCTAATTATGGGAAAAATAAAACATTGTACGTATACGTAGATTCTTATTTCGTTACAATTCTAAAACATTTTATGTAATGTATTTATCGTTGTAGAATTATCTTAATTAAGCTTAAGCTTGTTTAACTTTCTCTTAGTCATAATAATAAATCAACAGCATAACTAATTAAGTAACGACCATACATACACGTTATTTGGTCCTTTTAAAATGTTTTACCATAAAGGAGATGAGCACAATCTGATAATAATAAATCAGCTGGAGCAGTTATTCATCAAAGAACGTCTCGGTTACGGACAGTATGGGGTCATACAGCCCGTACTCATAGGGTGTCGCTGCTGAATTTTATATTAGACTTGGATCCATATGAAAATGATGATATATCTTGTAACCATATATATCTATACATTTTATATTAGCTGAATTAATAGCTCTAACCCTACCTAGGCATCATATCTATATATTTGTGTAGACAATATTTAATTGATTGTTGCACAAATTCAGAAATAAAGTTTGAGTGCCCTATGATTTTACTTTTTTTTTCTTTGATAAAACATGAATTAATATAATTTAACTTCCAACGCAGCACACAACCGTTCAATTATTGTTAAAATTCTTAGTTATAATCTAAAAATATTTTCCTGAAATTTATCCGAAATTCATAATAAATTATACAGTGTAAATTATTATTTTGAGATGAGATTATATTACTTTTGTAAAAGAACCTTTAATTCCGATGGAAGTCAATTTCTCCTCGATCGTCCTGCTCATAAAACGAATAGGGTTCTTTGTTTTGAAACTCTCTTTCTCTCTCTGTGATATTTTCTGATCTCTTCTTGCAAGGAAAGGGTGTTATTCTAACCCTTGTTAGCCCAAAAAAAAGAAAAAAAGGCACCGACTAGGAGAGAGAGAGAACTTGACAAGGGGAGGGATAGAGAAGTTCACAGCCGCTGCAAGAATTTCAAAAAAAAAAAAAAAACAAAGAAAGAAAAGGAGAGATAGAGACTTTTTTCTTGGGGCATGACTCTTCCCTCTTCATTGATACAGATAATTTTTTGAGGAAAAGCAGTGCACCTCACTGACTTGTCTCCCATACACTACAAATTTTAAGTGAAATGTTTTGCACCGCAAAAGAAAAAAAAATCCCTAATTACCTTCTTTTTGCCTTACTAAATACTAACTTAATATATATTAATCCAATTTAATAAGAGCTACTTTCCGTTTTGACTAAAAAAAATATAATAAACGTTTTATAAGGTGAAGGGTGGAGACCAAAATTTTATTAGAATAAAGCAAGTACGGCAGTATATATGCATAGTATGGATTGGTTCGTACCGTGAATTAATATTTTACATACATATATAGGAGGTCGTGTTTCGAAATCCGAATGGGTGGTCTTTTATGGACAATTAAATAAAAGTTGGTAAACTAGACCTCCACTTTGAAAATCGCTAATCCAACAGTGCTTTTTGATTTTACTGTTACCGTTGGATCAGTGATTTTCAAATTCGCTTAATAAATAGTAAAAAATTTCAAAAAAATGTAAAATTTGGTCTCCAAACACATATTAATATGGAGAACAAAATGAACGGTTTGGATCGGTCATTTGGACTTTGAACCCGATAATTTATAGTCCAGTGCACAAAAATGTCTATGCCTTGCAATGTATGGCGATTTCAAACTATCTTAATAAATAGTAAAACAATTCCAAAAAATGTAAAATTTGGTGTCCAAGCACATTTTAATATAGATTAAACATCTAATGGTTTGGATCGGCTATTTGAACTTCAAAACTAGAGATATGAGCACAAATTAAAACACTCACTTTAATTTGCAAGGCATGCATGGTAGCCTGACTCATATATATATATATATATATATATATATATATTATTCTCCTTTCAATTATCATTTATTCATCGGTATAGAAAATTAATGTATGATTGACAATTAATATATATATTGACTTAACGTTGTAAGTGTTTGCCGTTAGGAAGTTATACATGAACAAATTAATATACCTTATGAAACTTTTTAGAAGCTTGATGAAAACATGCATGGAATTATTACATGCATAAACAACAATTGCAAGGAGCACACATATATAAATATATATGTAAAGCAACGTTGAATATATATATGTAAAGTGAGGGGACCTGGACCTATGTATAGCAATATGCTTTATCAAGGCTTGAAATAAAATGGGTAGCTTTAGTAGATTTGAAGCTTGTCTCTCCCAATGCTGACGTCACCAAAAGCAACACAAATCACCCAAATCCAACCATATACTCACAAAATGTATATGTACCAATCATACACAGCTCCCGTCTTTGCCCCCAACAATATATTAAGTTCATGCATCATCTTAAGTAATTAATTAATCTAGCTTAATGTTAATTATCAAGGTGCTAATTAATGCATGTACTAGCTAGTTCTTAAATAATTATAACTTGGTTGATTTTCGTTAAATGAATACATGCCAAAATAAAGTACATATATATATAAGGGGGAAATTGTGAAATTGCCACTCCAAAACCTTAAAATTGGAAGATTGCCACTCCAAACTTGAAAATTGAAAAAAATGCCATCATAAACTCTGTTAATTGGTGAAAATGCCATTCATACGATATATATATGGCCATGCATGCATATAATTAAAATTGTTGATAACATTTGTCAGATATATACATGCCTAGGGTTGCAAATGGATCGAATATGTATGGATCGAATAGTGGTAAAATCATATCCATAGCTGCTTTTAATTTTTGGATATGGATTCGGTATTAGACAAATACATACAGATACGGATATAGATATCAGATATCCATAGATATATGCATAATTATTTTTTATTTTTCTAATTTATAGTAGACTATATGGTATATATATATCTATTATTTGGATACGGATAATTAAAATTTAAAACCATATATGTATCCATATCTCCGCACAGATATTCGCATTTCAAATATCCATATCTAATTTTTGGATATGGATGCGGATACGGTCGGATAATATCCAACTCGATTGCACCTCTAGACATGCCAATGGCGGTGCAGTATATCAGTTCCCTTAATTTAATATATAGGTCAAAGTTGGTCTGGTGCATTTTGCATGGAGCCCACCCCCACACAGCCCAAAAGAGAATTAGATGAGTGAGAAACATGTACTGTAAATCTGTAATGTAAGACTCTCTTTTTCTGAAAGTTATGTAAGGCTCTCTCTCTCTCTCACCCACACACACACACAGAGACACACACATTCTCTCTATCTTGAAGGGAATAGATCCTTCCTTCTTTGACAATTAACTTTTTGTCTTACTAAATACTAACTAATATATACTAATCCAATTTAATAAGAGCTACTTCCGTTTTGACAAAAAAAAAAATATAGTAAACGTTTTATAAGGTGAAGCGTGGAGATCAAAATTTTGGTAATATGCATAGCGTGGATTGGTTCGTACTATGAATTAATATTTTCATTTTTAAAGTTCAAATCATCGATCTGATGATACAAACTAATTTTACACTTTCAATATATTTAGCAACTAGCATCATTGTATAACCACAAACAACCATCCATGATTCTATGCTAATCTACTCAGAGGTGGATTTTGTAAGTGAGAAAATCTTTCTGAAATGAACTATGATATGATAAACAATTTGATTCAGTGGCAAAGGGCAACACCCTCCACATAGGAGGTCGTGTGTTCGAAATCCGGATGGGTGATCATTTATGGAAAATTAAATAGAAGTTGGCAAACTAGACCTCCATCTTTCTATGTAAAAAAAAAGTTGTGTTTATACATGATTTTCTTCATATTTTATTGAGCACGATTTTCATATCAAATTTTATATTTCTTTTAGAGTTTTTTTTACTATTTTTTTAGCTAGGTAGAAAACCGCTTGAACTAAAAATTATAGACTATTCAAGTGCAGACTGGGGATTATTGATCAGCGTCGGGCATGATGAATCCAAGTGCAGACTGGGGATGATCGATTGGTGTGTGAGACGTGGTGGAAGAGATTGAATTTGAATCCGCATTAAATCAACCATTGCTTTGCTTCGGTGGTGGAAGTGGTAGAGTTTGAAGCCATTGCTTCAGTGGTAATGTAATTGGAGGTGGTGATCGAAGGGGTGAATATATGCGTAGAAGATAAAATATAAAAGGAGTGTGTGTGTGTGTGTGTGTGTGTGTGTGTGTGTGTGTGAAGATTATATCAAGAAACTTGGAATCCGCGGAAGGCAGTCCAACTTTTTTGTATCTGACGCACGCTTGAAAATGTGGGTCCTCCACTTTAACCATGACGTAGTTGAATGTGGGTCCGGTTCATGTATACTAAGATAGAATGAGCCTAGCTAGCTTAGCTTGCAGCTAAATAATTGAATTCAGACTTAATTATTTTAATTATAAGAATTCGTTTTAAGATTTAAGTCAGATTTTAACATCTGAAATAATATATATGATTGGTTCAGAATTTACCGACGAGCCTCCATGAGCCTGCGTGCACAATTTAAATGTTGGACTTGAACAAACAAGATCATAATTATATATATATATATATATATATATATATATATGGGGGCAGTATGAACCGTTCTTTGTCTTTATTCGAGTGGAATTAGCTAGCAAGATCATAATTAATTAATTAATTAATTATCAAAAGACAAGTTTTAACTAATTATGCTTTTCAAAAGGAAAAAAGTTAATTTGTGTCCTCAGCCATTTAATTATATTATATATTCAGCCAAATCTTGTATGTGTTTATCAAACTGTAATCATTTTCGATGGCCATTCATTACAAAATGATACTTGGTTTCACACCTAACCTAACAAATATTTTACTTTCGAGGGCTTATAAGTAATGGACAAGTCTATATGGCCTGAAACTGCTTTTGTGGGCTGGATGAGGCCCAAAAAAGCCATTCAACGATCCAATAAATCTGCAATCTCTTAATGAAACAGGCCCAAAACTTTTTTCTTTTCTTTTTTTTTTTACCTTTCCCGTTATCACAATTCAGCTCAAGGGCTATATATATTTGTTTAAAGAAATATAGACTAATTTTAAATATATAGTCAAAGCAATTGGGGAAAGAAAAAGAACCGTTTAATATATAAAAAAATGATTGATTAACCTTAGTTTATTTTTATCTTGCTTATATATATATATATATATATATATATGTTTTTTTCAACGGAAAGATTGTTTAACCTAGTGGGAGGTATACTTTCCTTTAGTGCTTTGAACAACAAAGGGCAAAAGAGAAAAGAAGTAGATAAAATATATATAAAAACAAAAAAAATATATATGGGGGCAGTATGAACCGTACGTTGTTTGTCTTTACTCGAGTGGAATTAGCTAGCAAAGATCATAATTAATTAATTAATTATCAAAAGACAAGTTGTAAAGTGAGTGGTAAAGACTTGTATAAGTCTCTTTTAACAACCCTAATAATACTTTTCAAAAGGAAAAAAGTTTATTTGTGTCATTAGCTGTTCAATTATATATTCAACCAAATCTTGTGTTTATCAAACTGTAATCATTAATTTTCGATGGCCATTCATTACAAAACGATACTTGGTTTCACACCTAACCTACAAACATTTTACATGATGCAATCTATATATACCCTGACAGATGCAATCTAGCCAGCTTAATTGGTGGTTATATTGAAATGCACAAAATCAAATCTTTTACAATTTTTAAGACGAGGATCGATTATTGCAGTTATCGAGAATTAATGCACTTTTGGTCTTTAACAAATTTTGAATATTAAAATTAATCTCAAGTATATAATGATTAACACTATGTTTTTGAAGTTACAAGGTTTAACCAAATATAGCTTTTAATATAGTAGGTATTATATATAGAGTGAGTTAGGCTAGTGTGTGCTAGGCTTATTAGAATGATTTGTGAGCTAAATTCTAAAATATATTAGATTGGTTTCAAATGACGAATTCAAGTCAAATCAATCTACTTTACGAGTGATGCATGTATATGCAAAATTTGAAAAAATTCGGATTTATTTAATACAAAATCAAAGTGCTCAATAATACAATGTTATGTAATGAAAATGTACAGTAGATTAAACTAAGAAAAAAAAGGTTAAATTGTTATCTTTGATTGTCATATGATGGGTTCTCTAAACGCGGTACCTGAGGTGCAATTTAAAAGAACGAACGGTCCAGATTAATTCTATTCATATCAAACTTAATTTGGTAGCTGTTTTGACTGTAAGGGACTGCTTTAAAATTTGTGCCATGCTAAAAGAACGGTTCTGATTTTGAACTTGCACCTCAGGCACCTGGGGTGATACGGATTCTACGAAATTGGTACTAGCTAGTAGGTATGAGTAGGGGTGCAAACAGGTTGGATATTACCCGACCGTATCCGACTCCGTATTTGAAAATTTAATACGGATATCTGATATCCGAATATCCGTGCGGATACGGATACGGATATGGTTTTGAATTTTAATTATCCGTATCCGAATAGTAGATATATATTATATAATTTAATATGTATTTTGAAAAAAATTATGTCATTCACTATTTAAAAAGCGGATATCCGTATCCGTATCCGGTTAATATCCGATCTGTATCCGTATCCGTCTAATATCCGATCCGTATCCGTATCCGAAAAATAAAAATAGATACGGATATGGTTTTACCACTATCCGATCCGTATCCGATCCATTTGCACCCCTAGGTATGAGGTATGCAATTAGCACTTGTAATTTTTACATGCTTACAAGGGCAAAATTGTAAAATTTCCTGGGAAAAAAAAAGGAACCTTTGACAGCATCTTGAAAATGCGCTTGAAATGTAAGCTACCATTGTCTAACATTTACAAATTATTCGATTAGGCGATGCAATCATGGCAAACACACACAACTTATCCACTGCTAACCAAGCATGCATGTGTGTGTGTCACTACTCATATTCCAATTATTTTGACGATTAACTAATGTAACAATTTGGTATTTTCTTATAGAGGAGTAATCATTAGGGAAAAAAATTATTTTGACAAACTTAATAATCATTAAAAAAATATATAAGCATGATTTATATGATGTAGATATCATGTTATAAAAAATAATGAGATAATTTGATGTATGTTCTATATATGTGTCCGATATACTTTGAGTTTAAATCTTATTTGAATTGATTTTAAAAACTATGTCAAAGTTGTTGAGATATATATATATATATATATATATATATATATAACCATAATCAAATGATCCCTTTCCTTTAATCTATATCATTTTTATGCTTCAATATATAATCATCACTATTTGATTACTACAAGTGACTGTTTAGGAATGAAAGTAATCATCATGACCATTTGATTACTACAAGTGACTGTTTAGGAATGATGTATAGATGATTGAAATTGTAGCGGAATGATGCATGAAATCTGCTGAAATTCTTCATTTGATTCTGAAATCTCTAAAATTTCAAATTCAGCCGTCCAACTTTTTTTATACACGCATCTCGAAACAGTATGACAGTTAGATTCAAAAAAGCAGAGATTTCAATAACATGGTTTACAAATGAGAATTTCCAGTAGATTCGTTTCCCAAAGTAATAATATTGTTGGAGAAGTAAATTAAATTGAACCGGATATATTTTGCACTGAAATCTCTTCATTTTACACTTTATTCCTTCTTCATTCGACTAATTAAAGATAAAATAGCCAATTTCATAGGAGAGAAGTGGAATAGAATTGACTTTTTTCATACTTTGTAACTTTTATAACTTCCACTAGTAATCAAACATAGTTTTAATAGTATGAAATGGAAGTTTGTTTAAATTTTACCTTTTTTATTATTTCATTATTTTTTCTGAATAAATGAAAATAGATATATATATGGGAGGGATGAATACGAAATTAATTATTTTAATTGAAGTCATGTAAAATTTGTACATTAATTGAACTTCTAATTAAAAATATTAACATAAATTCGGATTTAAGAATTGTGGGGATTCAAAATCCCGATTCTAATAATTTTTCTGACATAAACGAAAACATTTTTTTTATTTCCATTAATTAAGATCATCCGTTGATTTTTCAACCCAACAAGCTAGAGTACCACATTTTCAAATTAGTCATAAACTCAGTTATTTTTTAATATTAAAAAATAATCGCATTGTTAAATCACAATATAGCTTGAAAGATCAACATTTCAAATCACGACCCTTATTTTATTTATTTTTTGAAAATTTCGGCATTTTTTAATCCCAAATTTCATCAAAAATTTCTTAGAAGTTCAATACATACTATTATATATATTTATTAAAAAAAAAAAAAACAACCGGTGGCTGCAGTTTAAGATTTTTTTTGGTTGGACGGCTAATATGAGTCCTCTTTATATATGAGGTAAATATATATGATAAGCTTCTTTACTTTTTTACACGTGGATTTCAACAGAGCATGTTAGTTTATTTCGTGGCCAGTAGTATTATCAGGTAATTATATGATCATGATAATTAAGAATCTTTATATACGTAATTAACTATATGGATAGAAATTTTCCTCTTAGTTTATCCAATACTAATTTTTTTTAATAAATTAATAACGGCAACACCATGCATGAAAGCGGGTAAATATATCATATATGCATGTGTGTTAATTAAGCACGATTAGAAATTGTTTATGGTCATTTAATAATCTGTTATCTAAAGGTTTGTGTCAAATTAATTATAAGTGTGAAGCATGCATGCACATTTTAGTAACTAAGAGGACTTAGAGACATAAAGTGATGATGATCGATGGAAGTTTTGAGAAGAATCAAAGTTAATTGTCAAAGAAGGAAGCATCTATTCCCTTCAAGATAGAGAGAATGTGTGTGTCTCTGTGTGTGTGTGTGTGGGTGGGTGAGAGAGAAAGAGAGAGAGAGCTTTACATTACAGTACATGTTTCTCACTCATCTAATTCTCTTTTGGGCTGCGTGGGGGTGGGCTCCATGCAAAATGCACCAGACCAGCTTTGACCTATATATTAAATTAAGGGAACTGATATACTGCACCGTCATTGGCATGTCTAGAGGTGCAAACAGGTCGGATATTATCCGATTGTATCCGCATCCGTATTCAAAAATTAGATACGAATATCTGATATGCGAATACCCGTGCGGATACGGATAAGGATATGGTTTTGAATTTTAATTATCTGTATCTGAATAATAGATATATACCATATAGTTTACCATAAATTAGAAAAATAGTTATGCATATATCTACAGACATCTGATATCCGTATCCGTATCTATATGTATCCGTCTAATATCCGATCCGTATCTGAAAATTAAAAGCAGCTACGAATATGATTTTACCACTATCTGATCCGTTTGCACCCCTGTATGTCATTGTGTATATATGTATACTAGTATTGTGCCCGTGCGTTGCAACGGGAACATATTACTGGATTTAATAGTATGTGAAGAGAAATTGTGAAATGCATATTGGTAGCAAGCAACAAATTAAGAAATTGTGAAAGCATATTAGTAGCTCTAATAAAGACTATTTCTCCTCTTCACACATGAAAAATTAATTTTCTCTATAGATTCGGAAAGATTGAATAATTTCTATTTTCATTGTCGAAAATATAGAGGACATAATTTAATTGCAAAGAATCGGAGAAATAAGGAAATAATTGAATTGCATGAATCAAATATAGCTATAAGGAGAAATAAGGAAACGGATCGTTAGGGATACATTCAATTTTAATTCTGACAACCATGTAGCAGTCTGTGTGGCGGGTATGATTTTAACTAAATTTAGACTTATATACATAAAATAGATGTATTTAATCAAAAGAGACAAATTATGTAATTGGAGGGCTGATATTTAATCTGAAAATTCATCTTTCAATCTCAGCCGTTGACGAATCAGGACAACTACATGCATAATATAAGAATGGAGATATCTGACAAATGTTATCAACAATTTTAATTATATGCATGCATGGCCATATATATTTTAAATAATTATCTATGGTGATTATTAAGTATATACTAAAATTGAGACATCATTATATACTTTCTTATTTAATTAATCAGTCATTAATTATTAGATTATCATCTTGTTATATATATGTACTTTATTTTGTCATGTATTCATTTAACGAAAATCAACCAAGTTATAATTATTTAAGAACTAGCTAGTACATGCATTAGCACCTTGATAATTAACATTAAGATTACTTACTTAAGATGATGCATGAACTTAATATATTGTTGGGGGCAAAGACGGTAGCTGCATGTGTATGATTGGTAACATATACATTTTGTGAGTCCACTCAAAAAAATAATAATAATAAAAAAAAAACATTTTGTGAGTATATGGTTGGATTTGGGTGATTAGTGTTGCTTTAATTTGGTGACGTCAGCATTGGGAGAGACAAGCTTCAAATCTACTAAAGCTGCCCATTTTATTTCGAGCCTTGATAAAGCTACCATATGCATATGCTGATATGCATACATCGATCTACTTAGGTCCAGGTCCCCTCACTTTATATACATATATATATATATATATATATTGAACGTTGCTTTACATATATGTTGTTTATGCATATCATAATTCCATGCAAGTTTTGATCAAGCTTCTAAATAAAAAAGTTTCATAAGGTACATTAATTTGTTGATGTATAATTTCCTAACGCGCGGCAAACACTTACAACGTTACGTCAATATATATGAAATGATAATTGAAAGGAGAAGAATATATATATATATATATATATATATATAGAGAGAGAGAGAGAGAGAGTAAAGCTAATATACACTTAAGTGTACCGTACTCTTAAGTTTAGGCCGTTCGATTTCTTTAAAAGTCGTGCTATCACGACTTTTAAAGAAATCGAACGGCCTAAACTTAAGAGTACGGTACACTTAAGTGTATATTAGCTTTACTCATATATATATATAATTTAAAAAAATGTGGTAATTAAGAAGTTTTGGGAGGTAGTGTTTGGATATTAATTAATTAAACTGATTGAATCAAATCAGCACATAGAATATGTCTCATGTATACATTGATTGTGGTCATCATACGTAATATTCGAATTCTTCTGGCTAGAAAGTTGCAGCGACAGAGCCAGGAGAGCACTTGCTCCAAAATATATTTTTTTTTATGCTTATTTAAAAAAAATATTGATATTTTTAAATAATTATTAAATTATATCTTATTCTATAATTTTACTTCATCCTACTAAATAAATACCTTGACTAGATCCGTTCCTGATAAAATTCACACCTTAATAATTAAAGAGATATTATTCTTCTTCATAAAAAAAAAGATAGTATTTTTGCTTGCTAAGTGAGGTTATGGGAATAAAACTAGGGTGTTCTTAAGCTCACCAAGGTGTTTGATGAGCTTAACTCCAAAATATAATATATCGGTTTCAAACGACAAATCTAAGCCGTTGAAATCCATCTATTTCACAAGTGATGAATTTACATGTAAAGATTTTAAGTTTTTGAATTATTTTAATATAAAGTCAAGCGGTCAAAATTAGAAGGTTTATAGATTAATTTTAGTGCATTGATTTTTTTAATATTTTTTTACCACTTGACTTTATACAAAGTTAATTATTTAAAAAAAATTACATGTAAATTCATCACTCATGAAGTAAATCGGTTTCAACGGTTTGGATTTATTATTTGAAGCCAATCTAATAAGTTTTGGAGTTAAGCTCACCAAACACTTTGGTGAACTTAAGAACACCGTAGTTCTATTCGAGGTTATGGTACTATGCATAGAGCATATATAATGGTCCACATTATTTAACAATATTTTTGTTTTCAAAGTTTAAATTGTCGATTTGAATTGTTTAACATAATTTTTATATAAAAATTTACTTGCAACTAAATTTTATATTTTCTATAATTCTTTTACCATTTTATAGATGGAAAAATCACTACTTTTGTATTATCTATAATTTTCATCTCTACCTATGTAAAAAATAGTAAAAAGCTCTAAAAGAAATGTAAAATTTGATATGGAGATCGTGTTGAATAAAATATAAAGAAAATTATGTATAAATACAATTTTTTTTAGATAGAAAGATGGAGGTCTAGTTTGCCAACTTCTATTTAATTGTCCATAAAAAACCATCCATCTGGATTTCAAACACACGACCTCCTATGTGGAGGGTGTTGCCATTTGCCACTAGATCAAATTGTTTATCATATCATAGTTCATTTCAAAAAGATTTTCTCACTTATCAAAAAAACAATTTGATTATCTGAAAAATAATAATTATAATCACTATAATAAAAAATCTACGATAAAAGACTTTGAGTTCTTATAAACACTATATTTTTTAAAAATAAATAAGGTCAATTAACTCCATTAATTAGTAAATTAGCATGGAATCATTGATGGTTGTTTGTGGTTATACAATGAAACTGGTTGCTAAACATCTTGAAAGTGTAAAATTAGTGTATATCAGATCGACGATTTGAACTTTAAAAATAAAAAATATTCATTCATAGTATGAACCAATCCACGCTATACATTATACATATATAGTACTATACTTGCTTTATTCTAATAAAATTTTGATCTCCACACTTCACCTAAAACGTTTGTTTATTTATTTTTTTGTCAAAACAGAAGTAGCTCATTGGAATATATATTAGTTAGTATTTAGTAAGACAAAAAGAAGGTAAATTGAGATTTTTCCTTTTTGCGGCGCAAAACATTTCACATAAAATTTGTAGTATAGGGGAGACAATAAGTTAGTGAGGTGCACTGCTTTTCTTCAAAAAATTATCTGTATCAATGAAGACTGAAGAGTCATGGCCCAAGAAAAAGGTATCTCTCTCTCTCTCTCCTTTTCTTTCTTTGTTTTTATTTTTTTTTATATTTTTCCTTGAAATTCTTGCAGCGGCTGTCAAGTTCTCTATCCCTCCCCTTTTCGCAAAGGAGGGGCTCCTAGTCGGTGCCTTTTTTTTTTTGGGTTAACCAGGGTTAGAATAACATCCTTTCGTTGCAACAAGAGATCAGAAAATATCACAGAGAAAGAAAGAGAGTTTCAAAACAAAGAACCCTATTCGTTTGTTCTTGAATCTCTTCCAATTCTGTACCAATTTCAGAGGAAAAAAAATAAAGAACCAAATAGAATTCAATTCACAACCTGTGTGATCAGGAGAGATTATAAGAGAGAGGTAGAGGTAGAGAGAGAGAGAATGTTCTCTTCTTCAAATAAGAAGCCAAACAGTGCATCTCAAGGTGCTACTAATGAGAGACCCAATAGCATGTGTACTGTCCAAGCGGATTCGGGTCTGGTTCTTACCACTGACCCAAAACCACGTCTCCGTTGGACTGTCGAGCTTCATGACCGCTTTGTCGATGCCGTCACTCAACTCGGTGGCCCAGACAGTATGTCCTCTCTCTCTCTCTCTCTCTCTCTCTCCTTACCTTCTCAGCTCTCAAGATTAATTGCACCTTTTGACACATCTGTTTAATTCCTTACTGCATGCTTTTTTATTTTCTCTTGATCCATCTTTGATCTTTCTTTCTACCTATTGTTTATGCTATAATACAAAGCTTCTGCTTAGAATCTTCTTTTTTTTTCTAAGTTATTAAACTAACTTTTCTTTAAAGGTTATCATCTATGATCAGTTATATTTTGTAGACCTTTATTAGAACATATTTAACATACACTTTGTTATTTACCAAGGAATATATATAAATGGATGTTCGTTATAATTTGTTTCTTTTGTGTAACTAATACTATGTATATCTTTATTTGTTTGTTTGTTTGTTTGTAGAGGCTACACCAAAGACAATTATGAGAGTAATGGGAGTGAAGGGGCTTACCCTATACCACCTGAAGAGCCATCTCCAGGTATATATTTATTTGCTTTGTTACCTTCAGCTTCAGCTTTATCAGCCCTCTGTCTAACAGAAAAACACACACACAAAACTGCGCACATGTACGCTAATTATATACGTACCTCTCATATTGTTTTCTTGTTCTTTCTTCTTCTTCTTTTCAGAAATTCCGGCTAGGGAAGCAACCGCACAAGGATTTCAATGACCACTCAGTTAAGGATGGTACGTAAGAAAGGCTATATTTATTTACACTTATACCGATCACTTCATATCAACTCTTGAAAGTACAAAAAAAATTAGGTATACATATATTCTGTAATTTACACCTTTGTCTATGCATGTGTGTTGAGTTTTGATATCATATATTACGGCAATTTCAGCTGCAGTAATGGAGATGAGAAATGCAGCTTCCTCCTCGGGCTTCATGGGAAGGGGCATGAATGAGTAAGTATATTCAAACCTCTTTATGTTTTTCATGTGCTTCTTGAGAAACAAGGGTTAGTAAGCATATAATATTTCAAAATATATAGATTAAAAAACATGCACCTAGGATTCTTTTTATATAACTTACGTCTTGTTGTCTTAAATCTTTCAGTAGGAATGTTCACATTAATGAAGCACTAAAGATGCAAATGGAAGTGCAAAGAAGACTTCATGAGCAACTAGAGGTGATTATAAATTTCAAAAGGCAAAAGTTTAAAGTTTCGGACATGTCGACAGATGATTTTTTATTCTCCTTTTCCATGCTTATATATATTTGCTTCAAATTTATCATAGGTGCAGAAGCACCTTCAAATGAGGATTGAAGCTCAAGGGAAGTATATGCAGACAATTTTAGAGAAAGCATGCCAAACCCTATCAGCCGGAGATGGCGGCATGACACTGCAGGGTAGTTATAAGCCGATAGGAAACCAAGGTTTACTTGACATAGGTGGAAATGCAATGAAAGATATGGGACCCTCCTTGAGCTTTCCTTCACTACAAGACCTACATCTCTTTGGTGGGACCCAATTAGACTTGCACCATGAACAAATGGAGAGACCCCTTGATACCTTCTTCCCTTCCAATGACTCCTCTCTTTGTGCCATAGGCAAGAATAAAAGATCTAACGCTAACACATATAGCAGTCCTAATGGCAAGAACCCCATGATTTGGGGTGATGAACAAGATCAAGAAAAATGTGATCAACTCCAAATGGCACCTAGTGGTATGGATGGATCAGGCCTCGACTTAGACTCCATGGCAGATGTGTATGAACCAAAGCCAATTCTATCTAGCGACAGTATAGGAGAGAACAAACTCGATAGAACATCTCCTAGGAGGTCTCCAATTTCTGTTGAGAGGATGAGTCCAATAATCGGAGGAGGCGGGTTGTCTCAAACCCGAAACTTATCGTACGGTTGAGGTGGAAATATGTGAAATTATTTGATGGATAATTTTAATTTTACTTACCATATATTGACTCTTTGATATAGTGATTAATAAAGGGGCTTGTATGGGATTGTTAAGTAATATTATTGCATAGTAGCTAGGTTATTTAAGGTGCAGTGGTATTGTTTTGTTGAGGTGTGTTGAGTTGTGCTTAATTAACTAGTGAGCTAGCTAGGGAGTTAAGCACCAATGTATAACTATCAAGTGTTTTTCAATACATGAAACTAAGTGTGTCAATTTGTATTACAATAATTAACTCAGAACGATCGCCTTGATAGTATTAATTCTATCATTAGTTCATTAATTACCATACATGCATCTTATATATCTTGAATTATCTTGTTGATGGAAACTAGTTCTTGTTGCACCTAGCTTCTTTTTATTCTAAAGCTGTGTGTCCCCCCTCTTGAGACCTTTTAGAGAGAAACATAAGCTGATCAGTTATTTATTACTTTTTAACATAACGATATATGTTATTTCATGTGGATAATATTCACGTTATTGCGATCTAAAGGAAGAGTATATATATGCATGCAACACAATGGGTCTTCCATTACTGTAACAATGAAAGAAAATAACAATGTATACGTACCTTCGCCTTCGGTAATTAGTGCAAGATCGAAGATGAAAGAATAAAGAATACTAGATTATAATTGCCATGACATGGATGCATGCAATAATCTACTTAAAAACTTAAATTTGTTTGTGATGGTGTTGTGTTGTTCATTCAACTGCTATAATTTGCTAATATTGAATATTATTTGGCATCCGATTGAACCATGATGAATTCTTTTGTAATGTTAAAGCGAGGTGGAAAAAAAATCCACCGTTCATCGACAAGATCCAGCTCTCTCATTTTGATATGATAGAATATTCTTATGCTATAATAAAAAGTACATATCGATCATTATACTTTTGAGAAAATATCTAAATGATTCGTGAAACAGAATGGAGAATAAATTGCAAGGAACGAAAAAAAACAAGATTTAAAGGCGGCGAGAAATATTGGATTGGAATTCAGTACTTATCAAACGAAGTTGAAAAGGATTCTATATATACCTTGTACTATGATATGTACACAGTGCTTTCTTACTTCAAAATTTCCTTCTATTTACGTGTATGTATGTGTGCTTGTGTGTGTGTGTGTGTCTTTTGTTTATTCCCCTTTAGGCTCATTATAATAATGTTATCTAACAAAAAAATATATGCAATGCACTACCTATGGTTTTCTTAAGATTAATATTTCTCAGAGAAGATAAAAATTGGAGAAATGTGCCATATATATATATATAACGAATTTAATTACCACATGTGAACAGTATAGAATAAAGTACTATATCTCTATTTATAAAATCTTCATCAAAAGAATCTAATAAAATAAAACTATATATTAGGTCGACGCACTTCACAAGGCATCTTGATATTCTCTTATTATCTAGCTAGAAGTATTCTCGCAAATCTATAAAGAAGTCAATCTCCCAAGGCAAAACGAGTATTATAATTGTCCTTTCATGTCAGCACTTCACTTTGTTATTACTTATTAATATTGGTCGTAGACAATATTTATATCATCACAAACATAATTTTATTGAATATTTAAATCAAACAAAATTACAAAAATTATCATATAAAAAAAAATTTCATGTATATAATCATTAAGTAAGCCCTAGTGCCAAATTCCATCCATGGACATGCTTTATTAGCTCCTACACAATTTACAAATGTTTTCTTTAAATTTCTAGATGATAACTGCCTAGCTAATGCGTTTAACTTAATGTTTTTCAAATGTTATAACTTACGTGCATTTATATATATATATAGAGAGAGAGAGAGAGAGAGAAATTATATTATAAGGTACGTAGTACCAATATGCAATT
Source organism: Carex rostrata (assembly GCA_964058875.1). Lineage (NCBI taxonomy): Eukaryota > Viridiplantae > Streptophyta > Magnoliopsida > Poales > Cyperaceae > Carex > Carex rostrata. The sequence goes on along the minus strand of CAXKVT010000014.1, from coordinate 685,177 downwards.
GGCCAAATTTCCATTCTTTGAACTAAAACATATATAAAATATTCAACATAAGTACTATGACCAAGTCGTGCGTTATTTCATGCACATAATTAAATCCACACTATGCAATTAATTAGTACGTACAAATTAAGATGATATAGCATTATGTTCTACAATATATATATATATATATATATATATATATATATATATATAGAGAGAGAGAGAGAGAGAGAGAGAGAGAGAGACTAATGTGTATTCGAATGTATATGGGCCGAAATACATACGGTCCAAATTCGACTTTTCAAAATCCAAATGGTCGATCCGAACTGTTCATCTTGTTCTCCATATTAATATGTGCTTGGAGACCAAATTTTATATTTTTCTGAATTTTTTTACTATTTATTAAGTATTTTACAAAATTGTTGATCCAACGGTGACTGCTGATTTTACTGTTTTGTTAAGCCAATATGCAATTGGCCAAATTTCCATTCTTTGAACTAAAACAAATATAAAATATTCAACATAAGCACTATGATCAAGTCGTGCGTTATTTCATGCACATAATTAAATCCACACTATATATGTAATTAATTAGTACGTACAAATTAAGATGATATAGCATTATGTTCTACAATATATGTGTGTGTGTTTGTTTAGTTGTTTTGTTTCTTCTGCGCAAGTGAGGCAGACAAAGAGCATCCTCTCTTTTTCATCTTCCTTTCCCCCTTCATATTCCATGATATCATTAATCCCCTCTCCCTCCCTAAAACACACACACACACACACACAGGGGGTGCATTTAAATTTTGTTAAAAATTTCAGTCTAACGGATTAAAAACATCTGGACTAAACATTATAAGCATATATATATAATTAATGTTACTTTTCTATCCTAAAAAAAATGTGTAAGAAGATGATTCTATTATTTATTCTTTTGTTCCTTTAGCCACTTTTGTTTAGTCTTGGTAAAAAGAGGAGAGGTGCCTTTATCGATCTGATAGAAATGCAGCTGAGGGGTTCAAGTTGGCAAGAGAAAGAAAGAGAGAGAGAGAGAGACGAATGAGAAAGATAAAGGCAATTGAGCAGGGAAGATAGATACAGAAAACCAAAAACAAGTGCAATTTACGAGGAAGCTTCTTACTGAGCTTTGGAAGGACTTTAGATAGGCTAAATAAGCATGCCAGGATCTTCTGTGGCATGCAGTAATTAATTCATAGTTTTGTGCAGTTTAATTTCTTGGACAGCTATATATTGCTTGGTGCTTGGTACTTGCTATCTAGAAAGCTATATATGGCGGTGGCTAGAATATAAAACAGGTGACACATGAGAATCACAAGTACACAAAAGCGCATATTAAATGCATTGCGATAATTAGTAGACTAGGTAGTAAAGTGGGTTTAGTTTGGTAATCGATCCTGACCAACATTTGTTTTCCTCTTGTCAAGTACTGATCACAAAGAGAAAGAGAATTGTTTTGTTGCAGAATGAAGATGCATGTGCATCTAACTAAGATAAACTATTTCCCTACTATATATATGTACATATTGTTCTATGTAGAAACATTGCTACAGAAAACAATACATATTTTGGAAGAAGAGAAGATCAAGAAAAGTTGTTGTAATTATGTAATAAATTCCAAAAGCTGCTGGAGTGCTGGGGGCTGGGGACTAGGGAGGGGCCTAAGTAACTATATATATATACACACACTATAAAGGATGCAATATTGCAAGGTCTAAGAGCAGAGCAGCGTTTCCGAGGCTGATCATCTATCTTTCATCTCTGGCTTCAGCAAAAATAAAAGAAAGCAACCAATGCACCTCGGATTCTGTTTTGTTCTGTAGGGTATACACTCCGCACTGCTTTGGTTTTATTTGTTTTAAAGAAAGAGGAAGGAATAATATATAGAGATAAAAAGTGGCATTGATGAGAGAGAGAGGAAGCTTCAGTACTTCTTTTGGAATTTGTATGGTAGTTGCATGCAGAATGAGTAACTGCATCTGCATGTTGGTACTGGTGTTCTTTATTATTTATAGAGATAAAAAGTGAGTGTTTTACTTCAGGTCTATTAGGGGCGGATTCAGGATTTATGTCAGGATAGGACACTAATAGGATTTAAATAGCTAATCAGATTCAAACTCATTAACTTATCGGGTACATAATTGCAACTCAGTCCCTATAACTATGTTTATTAAAAAACATGTTATAATCATGAAGTCGATTGACACCGTATTGAAATATTTTTTTTCTATGCTAATTAAAAATTTGTTTGGCACAGTTCTAAGTGGGACTGTTCTTAGCAAATTAGCAAATTAACAAATTGAAGTTAAAACTTAGATAAAAATTTAACTGAATATATATATTGAATAATAAAATGTTCAAAAAGTTTGGCCAATCCATTTCCTTAGAATTGTAATAATAAGTCACACCGTCAGACATTTATTTTTCTCTTCTTCTCCTTCATTTTATTTACAAAATAGAGCATCGCAGTCATAAAAAACGAAATACGCAAAATTGACCAAAGCACAGAAGGAATCGATTCAAGAATCAGACTAGCTCAAGCCAGGGGTAGGCACACTGAACAATTAGTACTGGATTGAAATGAAAATTCAAATCCAGGGTTAGGCATTTGCCTACCCCAATTCCTTTCTGGATCCGCCTTTGCGTCTATATCTTCACTGTCAATCACAACGTCGATCTGAACCGTTCAAGTTGATCTCCATATTAAATTGTGCTTGGAAACCAAATTTTACAATTTTTGAAAATTTATTACTATTTTTTTCTAATTTTTAAAAATCACTGATTTTTTATGGTCCACAATTTTCTGAAAAAAACAGTGATTTAAAAATCACGCGCGAATCTTAATGTGCTTGACCACTTGTACCATATAGTAAAAAAAATGTCAATCATATATAAATTGTAATTTATAGAAGTTTTACTTTTAATATGATCTATCAGTTTATAAATTATGGAATTATGTTTCATCTCATCATGATCTGTCAATTTCATATTATTCTGCATATATATACATCTGAATCTGTACAAAATTCTTGCTTGTGGCGCATTGGCATGGGTCCACACATCTAGCACAACAAATTCATTTCTGAATTAAAATTTGTGCGTGCATAAAAAACCACACTATACATCAACATTAAAAATTGGATTTCAAATAATTATCAAGTTAAATAATCATCAACTAATGATACTAAGCCTATATATTGCATATATAAATGCCGCACGTTCTAAGATTAATACTGTCAGCATTTATGAGTAATTAAGTATTCATTTAGTTTTAGTTGTCTAATTAATTAGGTATTATGACTTCTAAAGAAGGTCCCTAACAACTTTTCTTATAAAAACTATAAATAGTGCTTTACATGCATAAATTCAAGTCAGCAGATAAATTATGTACTGTCACTATAGATTGCATTTTTCCCTAACAAAGTGACAATTGATTACATATCACATTGTCTTGTCACTATAGATTGCATCAACTATATATATCCTAAGCATCTGCTGGTTCTTTTAGTTAATGGCGTTATCTTGGATTTAGTGTCAATTGTACTTGATATTTTTAAGGAAACAAACATTGTCTTGAAGCAATTAATAGTATCGCCTTTTTCATTGAAATTTGACATTAACCAGCAGCAGCAGCAGCTACTTAGATATGATATGCATGGTTGTAAAGCAATGGTATCGTATCGCCTTTTCCATTGAAATTTGATAGGGCAATAATAGCGAGAGGATCTTGCTTGAGTTTTGTTGGTGGTAAACTCAATGTTGATACTCCAGGTTTATGATTGCATACATAAAGATCTGAACCGGTTAATTTTTTTTTATTGGATGGCAAAAAGTAACAACACTATCATGTATGGATGGATTTTCACATATAATTTTATTTGAATTATATATCATATTTTTATAATCTTTTTTTTTTAATTGAGAAATTAAATGAAACAAAAAGAACCTATAGCCTTGCTTGCATAATACAAATAAAAACAGGGCAGCAATGTTCTTGCACCAAATAAAAACAAGATTTTCCTTGAGAACTAAGAGCTCTAAATCCAAGTAACAGGGTAATTTTACAGAGTAAAAGGCTATTATTGGAAAACTAAAAAAAAAAGCCTGGATATATTACAACTCATAGACCCAACTTTTATTATATTTTATTTGAAAGGTGCTTTAGGCTCAAATACAGGGAAGTTACCTGCATCAATTAGAGAATTATCCTTTAGTAATCAGTTGTAACTTCATGAAATTGTTTAGTAATCAGGGTTTCTGACATGAAGCAGCCTTAAAATGAAAGATGTTTTCCAATTTATGTTTAATTGCCCAATCAAAGCATTATTGTCAAACTAGGGTTTTTCTGACATGAAGCAGCCTTAAAATGAAAGATGTTTTCCAATTTATGTTTAATTGCCCAATCAAAGCATATGTTGGCTTTGGCTCTAGGGAAGGCAGTATCATACCAATAGGTACTGTACTGGTATATATCTGATAAACTTGCAATTTTTGTACCAAAATCTAGATCTACATCAATTCTTTCTACCTTACCTATATCACCTTTATTAAACAACGATTTTTGCTGTGTCCTGTCATAAATTCTCAGGTACCCTTCAAGTTACCCATGCACACATATTTAACCTGAAATTGACAGAGAGAAACAGATGCATGTAGAAAGCCACTTCTTGCAAAAGAAAAAGAAACCTACTTTATATAGTGATCATAGCAAGCACCTTCATTTCAAATTTGATCGATACTGCACTCAGATACTATTGAATGTGTATTAGCTGAATTTTGGCAACACTGATTTTGACTTTTGACAATGTGACTACATGGAAATAACAAAGTAATGTTTCTCTGACATAAACTAGACTCATAAGCATAATTTAGGTGAGATTTAAATTTGGATTCAATTTTCTATAGAAAAATGATGCCTGTTTAATTATGATTACTTTATCAACTATGTACAACCTATTTATTGATTTTTTAAGTACCAATGGGTTTCCAAACATATAATGTGCAAGAATTAAATTTGAAATCCTAAATGAAGCAGTTACCTCATTGCAAATAATGACAAGAGCTAAGGTTTTCACTTTGAGATATTAAGAAAATAAAATATTATGCACTAACCTCCAAATATTCATCCATTCCATATTTAGACCCCTCTCTGCCGAGACCTGATTGCTTCACACCTCCAAATGGCGCCACCTGGATTTTTAATACAGAATTAAAACTTGTCATGAGTACCCTTTTAGAGTAAGGTTCTCACCTCAGCAATTAGACATTTTATATCAACAATTCAAGATAACAGATTGCCCCATCATACATGCAAAATCATAATTAAATGCTGGGATGTGTACAGAAAGAATGTTAATGGTTGTACCTCAGTAGAGATGATCCCTTCATTAACCCCAACAAGACCATATTCAAGGGCTTCTGATACACGCCATGACTTAGGTATGCTTTTTGTAAATATGTATGCGGCCAACCCTGAAATTTTTATATTAAACAAAATTTTGTTGAGAAAAATATTTTCTGCCAAGTGATCAATTGAGGCTGTTTCAGAGTGATTAAAGTGAAGCGTTCAAAATCAAACACTTGTCAAGTGAAGAACCAAAAGGGGTACCTCTTGTTTAATTCTCTGATATCAATACCAAGCACTTAAATCATATACACTCAAAACAAAGAACTGATAATTTACATAAAGAATATGATTGAGTTAAGTACCAGCATTAGTGTCATTAGCCATACTTATAGCATCCTCTTCAGTTTTAAATGGTACAAGTGGTGCGACTGGTCCAAACACTTCATCCCTACACAAATTGAACGGAAAATTAAATGATAGGTGCAAGTATGTTGAAATATAATTTGGAATGTGAGAGGTGGGTCAATTTATTCATAAAATCAAGAGATTCAAGACATTACCAACTACCTCTTAACCAGGTCTCTTACTCTCTTTTTTTTCCTATGAGATATTACCAAGACTGATCATTCTGACAAGCGACATAAATATCGAGATAATATTCTTACTTGAAAAGTAACATGTCCCTATTAACATTGGAGACAACAGTAGGCTCATAAAATGTCATCCCCAGGCTATGTCTTTTTCCTCCTAAAATAACATTTGCCCCCTGTGGAAAGCAAGCTAAAATGTGATTAACATTGCAAATGTTTTCAGGCCTTATTTTGTATTTATGTAACAATTGTCTGTAACTTGCAAAGTTAAAAAAACTAGACTAGAAAAACAATGAACTAAGCTGCTAAAGCTTGGCATTAAAAGTAAGTTACCTTTGAAGTTGCATCATTGACAAACTTCTCAACCTATACAAATACATACATGTAGATATTAGAAAGTCTTCAGGCATGTAGGTATATTCTGTTTGACTTCAAGTCCTGGTAGGGACAATCATTTACACCAAAATCAACTAAGGTTTGCAGTTACCACATTTAATATGTGTAGTTTATTAACAATTTGACTGAACATTTACCATAGAAAATCCTATTTAGTGGCCCAAATGGCCTTGTTAGCTATTGGGCATTGGGCTTGCATAACCTAAAATCAACAATAGATGGTTTAAGGGAAATTTAATGCCATACCTTCTGTACTGCAGCTTCATTGATTAATGGACCCTGCAAAGTAATATGGCATAATCGATTAAAAGTGGCAAATAATTGAATAATACAAATCTACAGAGAGAGTAATATGGCATGGAGGGAGTAATACCTGAGATATGCCTTCTAGAAGGCCATTGCCAACTTGCATATTCTGAACAGCCTTAACAAAAGCATTTGCAAACTCTTCATAAATGCCTAAAAAAAAGTTTAAAAGTTTATTTAAAGGATAATGAATAAGGCATGTGTACAACGTATTGTCCCAAAAGGACAGTTTTGAGTCTGGAACTGATACACCATAATTGTGCAATTAAGCTTCAATCGACCTTAAAGTAAGCCGCAACAATCCTCCATGCACCCTTTGATTGTTAAATTATCAAATGAAAAAAGAAAGACAAGTGCAAAGTAAAACTGGCTTACTGGAAGGACAAAAAAAAGGTAAAATTACCTTCTTGTACCAAAATTCTGTTTGCACATACACATGTTTGGCCACTGTTTCTGAACTTGGCAGCGAGCTGAGAACATTACACATGTTTAAGTCATGAACATAAATTAATACTAGTAAAAATGAAAGATAAAAGAAAGCAACTTCTATGTTTAGAAATCCATTTTTAGTTTCATTAAATTAACTGTTTTATCCATTGCAGAAAATTCAGTTAACCAAAGTTTTGCTCAAGGATGAATATAAAGAACAGCTTTAAGATTTAAGAAGTCTGTCCAAAGTTTGAATAAAAAGGTCATTATTATATTGCTTACACTGCCTTTAACAGCAACATCAATATCCGCATCATCAAAAATAATGCAAGGTGCATTACCACCAAGTTCCAAGGAGATCTGAAATGTTTACATTTGATACAACTCTACTTCAAAAAGATCCAAAAAAATTAAAAAGGAAATATTCTTCTAAACTTCCAGCAAAATTTTCTTTTTTGGCCAATGCATCATATATATTAATTTATTCCACTTTTGGACACATTGTCAACTCTGCTCTATCAGAATCCACAATTTAAGCTAACACAATCAACCTTATCTCAAATGAAAATCCGACTTATAGTTTCTCTTTTCCTGGTGCACCAATAGATTTAGGTTTCTCATGAAATACACCAAATTCTCTTTATATTGGCACATTGTACTAACCAACTCTTAAGGACCCATCTATGGCATTTACAAACTACACTGAATTTTTAGACAAATGTGGCTTAAATGTTTCTATATTATTAATCTTGACAATTTTACCCCTACATGTAATAAGCCAATTTTTCCAATAAATCCAAATTGAGCAAAACAAAGAGAGGGTAATCCGTTCAGCTGTACAGAGAGATTTTCATTGAGTCAAGGCAAAGTCAGGCTCAAGTCAGTCTCTCTCTCTTTTAAACATAAACTTTTATTTAAACAGTTCGCAAGTACCCCAAAGAAAATGCAGTGTACTATTTGCAGAATCAATTAAAAAAAAACAATTATAATGTATTCATACAAGCTCATATAACTGAAATTTGCACTATTATTTCTGGGCAAGCAAGAAAGCAAAGTTATCATAAAGGCTGTCAACATAAAAGAATTACCTTTTTTACAGTACTTGCTGAACCTTCCATTAACTTTTTCCCAACAGCTGTTGATCCAGTAAATGTAATTTTTCTCACCTAATTGACAAGCATATATTAAATATCACCAACAATGTAGCTCAACAAAAATTTCAAAAGCAAAAGATTAACAAAAAAAAAAAAACCTGAGTGCTCTTCAGTAGAGTATCACCTATCTCAATAGCATTCCCCATTACGATATTCAGTGCCCCCTGAGTTTCAAGATGTTAATATTCAAATTATATTCAGGCTTATTGTTGCTTTCTCTATTAAATTTTGATATATATCTAGAAGTCAATGTTAGACTTTCTTATTTTCTCTTTGTCTAGTTCACTTCTGTAAAACATGTTGACAAAACAGTATTACAGTTTCTCTTCTTTGCCTCCATTTCTAACACACAAGTTTTTACACTTTTAACAAAAAAAAAAGCTTGCATGCCCCTGTCAAGCTTCAAATATTACTTTCACCTCTCGCATATTTCTTCCAACTATTAACAAACTATCATGTTTACTTCACCATTTTACTCTGAAACAATGTTAAAATGTTGTAGTTTACAAGTTTATGGTGTGCATGAAAATACTCATTTTGCACAGTCAGTTTCAATGAAATTGAAAACTAAAGCAAAAAGAACATAACACTAAAACATCATACAGGCGGTATTCCAGCTTGAAGCGCCAGTTCAGCAGCAGCCAAAGCTGTCAAGGGAGTGTATTCTGACGGCTTAACTACTACAGTGCAGCCACAAGCCAATGCAGGCCCCACCTAGAATTAAAAAGAAAAACAGCCATAGCTGAAATTTCACGAAAAAAAGAGTTCTCACCTTGGTACTAACTTTCATGACAGTTAAAAATTAGAAACAAATACGCACCCACTATAAGAAATATATGGTACGGACTAATGTTTTGCATATTATACCAGCAGCTGCTTCAAGAACATAATAGAATGGTATGGTATGGCCTTAAAGATGTTCAATTGAAGCCAAATTAATTGCTAATCAAGCATCATTCAATGCTTAATTGTAAAATTGGACCAAAATTTTGTAGGTTAGACCAATTAAGACTCCAAATTACCATTAAATTTGCAACAGCGCTGGACAGGCCTATGTGGAAACAAAATAGTAACTGTGACATAGAAACCAAAGCTACAGACATAACCAGTGCAGTACAGAACTCTGCTACAGTGTTCCTCGACTCAATCTTAAGAAGACTTATAAAGGTTGTATTGAATCAGTTAATTTCCATTATTTGAAACCACCCCACCCACGCACTATGCACTCACACAAAAAAAAAAAAAGAGAGAAAAGGTAGCCAAGCACCTTTCTTGTAATCATTGCTAAAGGAAAGTTCCACGGAGTTATCGCTCCTACAACTCCAACAGGCTGCATGAAATATTAAAAAATAAAATTCTTAAAAACACGCATTACACATCGAAGTAAACATGAATTAAAAAAATTACTTGAAACATAATCCATGTAACATGCTGCAGAAATACTTGTCTACAGTTATAATACATGTAGTTGAACTTGTCACGATCAAAATATGTAGTTGTAACACAAGTTAACCTGGAATATTCTATAATGCTCGTAGAAGTTAGAACAAAGCAAGACTTGTAAATAAAAACTTTCTGACAAGCAAGTATTATGTAGTTAAAAGAAAAAATAAATTGTCTGCATGAACTACTGGCATGTTATGGGCAGTGCATCTAACGGATCATGGCTGCTTAAAGTGGACTTTAGAAATGGGCTTAAAAAGATGCTTTAGTCCCAACAAGAAAATACCAGCAAAGCAAGACTATTAATAAAAACTTTCTGACAAGCAAGTAATTTCAGTTAAAAGAAAAAAAATGAATGGTCTGCATGAACTACTGGCATGTTATGAGAAGTGCATCTAATAGATCATGCCAGTTTAAAGTGGACTCTAAAAATGGGCTTAAAAAGATGCTTTAGTCCCAACAAGAAAATGGAAAAAGAAGAGTTTTTACATTTACCAGTAAAATCTTTAATCATTACAGACATTTTCTAAAAAATTCTGGAAAGAGAAAAGAAGATAAGAAACAGTTTGACAACCTGTTTTAGCACAAGAATCCGACGGTCAGATAATGGAGCTGGGATAATGTCACCATATATGCGTTTTGCCTCCTCAGCAAAAAATTCAATGAAGCTAGCCCCGTAGTTTACCTACAGATGGAGACAGTAAAAATTTTAACAGCCATGTGTTAACTAAGCGCATTCATAGGCCTATCACACTTTCCAAATTAGCAAAAGATAACACAGAGAACTTCCATGTCCCTGAAAAACCTTCAAATGCCATGCAATTGTGCACTAGAGAGTTAAGATAGCAAAGCTTATTACATAGAGTTAATAGAATTCAATTTGTACCTCACCAAGAGCTTCCGTTAGAGGTTTCCCTTGTTCAAGTGTGATTAGTTGTGCTAGCTCATCCTTGTGTTCAATCATTAGATTATACCTTGAAACAGTCAAAGCATCAACTATTTCCAAAAAATAATTTCTAATTGCATATACCCAATTTAGGAGTTACAGTACATAGTAAATCACTAATAAATATACTCATACTAACTATATTACCACAGTTCTATTCATAGATATAATTGATAATTACAAAGGTAAGGGGAGGACATGATGAATAAAACCACCCCAAAGTCCTTTTTTCCTTAAAAGAACCAGACAATGTAATACCAGTTTCTCAGAGGTTTGCTTCTTTCAGCTGCTGTCAGTTTGCTCCAAGCTGAAATATAACAAAAAAAATACAATAAAGAAGGTTATGAAAATGCATTAAAACAATGACTTTAGCATGTTTGTTGGTTTGTTTTTGTCTTTTTTTTAGTGTTTGTAAAACTGGAGCGAACTCCACACACGCTGATACACGTTCTTTTAACGAGGTCATTTTTCAATGTTTAGTTAGAATTTTAGATCCATTTGTACAAGGAAAAAAAGAGTTTAAGAATGGAAATAACATACAAGTATAGGTAGTATATGCTGAAGAAATGGCATCGGCAGTTTCTTTGGCCCCCATGTATGGAACACTTGCAATAACATCACCAGTGGCAGGGTTTTGTACCTAAGTAAAATAAATAAATAAAGGAAAAAAGAAGGAAATTTTCAGTCCTAATAATAAAGCAATAACGAACAATAACAATAAAAGAAAGTGAGTAGTTCCAGTAATTTTGTTGATACTGGCAAAGCAATGAAATTCATTCTTCTGTGATTAAAAGAGGTTTTTCTGTTTGTTTCTGGAGCATGTATAAATTTGAGTATGAGACAACTCCTCCTTTTCTTTATATTTTATTTGGTTTCATTATATCATGCTTATAAGGATAAGCAAAACAGTAAATATTCTAGTGAAAAGGTCCTGTTGGTTGCAGATAAGAAGAGAAGACATGTCATGTCCCAAGCAATCAATTTGAACAATTCAACTAATTACCTGACAGTATGAGTGACATGAAAGACTAATTATGTAAATTGAATTAAACATTAACAGTTTGAATAGTAATTAAGGAAAATATTTAGAAGACTAAATAAATGACCTCGATCTTTTTGCCATCGTAAGAATCAATCCATTTTCCTGCGACGAGACCCTGAGTCTTTAAAAGACCCGAGTCTCTGATCCTATCAAGCGCTGCCATTGGCTCCGTGCTCATCTGTAAATCAACAGAAAAGGGTATTGTATTGTATTGTATTGAATTGAATGGCGGAGGTGAGGTGAGCTCCGATAAGCTCCGCCAAACAATTTGTATTGTATTGAATGAAAGAGAAAAAGGTAGAGAGAAAGAGACAAGTACGTGGCGACGAAAGAGGTGAGGTGAGATGAGAAGGTGTCGGCCATGGAGAGCCACGCGGTGCATCGCCATGGATTTCAGGATTCAATTCGTCTCTCTCTTCTAATTTTATATTATCACTGACTGACTGACACTAATTTTTCGTTTCAAATCTCCTCCTCCTCCTCCTCCCCAGTTGTTCAAATCTGCATCGTTGAATCAATTGTGATGTGAATTATATATGTGATGTATATATGGGCCTGGGTATAGGCCTGGCATTGGTATATATATGGGCCTTCAATTTTGGGCCCATTTAAAGGTAGGACCGGGGCTGCGGCGAGTCCGCATCGTCTGCATCAACTCAAAAGAGCATCTTTTTAGTTAACGCATATCGACCGTCCGATTGTAAACGGAGCTCATCCCGCCCCAGTCTAAAACATAGAGGTCTTTAATATTAGTGCGGATTTAATTCGCACGAATCTTAAATCTGATCGGACGTTCCAAATGCATTAACTTAAAAGATTCAGAGTTAATGCAGAAAATACGAATTCTGCTGCGGTGCCAGTTTACTTTCTTGAATTCGCATCCTCTGAGATATCTCATATTTTGCGTGACTTTTTGGAAAATCTCAACCGTTACAATACGTTTTGCACGAATCTTGAAGCTCAAATAATACTGGACACGTCGTTCATGCAAAATATGAGATATCTCAGAGGATATAGCACTCAAGTTTCTTTCTACTTTGTTAATTTATGAATGAATGAGCGGTGGGTGGTGTTCTATCTTGCAGACTTAGTCGTGTGTTTCACTAAATTTGCTTCATAGATTGCTGCCACCAATTTGGGATTGAAATCAACATTCAACAAATTAGAAGGTGGCTCCTGTTACTGTGAAACGCAGTGGCTGCTGGTACTGTTTTGGATACCAGTAAATGATACTAATATCCAATTACAACAGTGGTTGTTGGTACTGTGAATTGTGAAACGCATAAGGGCAAATTGGGAAGAGATGCTGGTTCTCAAATTAGATACTGTCATGAATGATTGAGACCAAATTGGTGTGTAGTATAATAAAACTAGTAGTTAGATAAAAAAAAACAAAAAAAAAAGTGATTAAATTTAGGAGTGAAATCCACGTCATTCCTTTCCATCTTAATCTAATTTTGATGCCAGTGGATTTGTGTGGGGTCACTTGTCAGAGTGTCTGCCCCATGAACTATCATATATGTTTTGGTAAATGAAACAAAGAATCAATCAGGATAGTATGAAACCAAATTAATATATACATCAGTGGCTCATCTAATTGCAAACACCACACTTGTCAAATTCAAGTTCATTCCCGTTCCCGCTTGACAGCCGAATAGGCCATTAATGATATATTTATTATGTACTTGTTAATTAAATGGCCTTAATTTGAAGTAACTTTTCTTTAATCTATACTGAATGGTGGTTCTAGATCTGTCTGGTAAAAGCATAGGAAAGGCTTTTAATTGGTTCATTTGTCAGTATAAATGAGGTCTGCTGCAGCCATCTAAATATGATTTTTTTTCCTTTGCGTTGCTTTCTTTGGTATATGAATATGAATATGATAATTAATAGCAGGTGTTGCATTGCATGATGTAAAGAGGTTTGACCCATGACGAGAAAAATATAAGAAATTTTCAATTTTCAACTGATCAGACTTCTAGATGGATGAGCGCAAGTATTTTTGCATCTTCTCTTTCTTCATTATTGGTCAAAAACTTTTAAAACATTTTTAAATTCAAAGTGAATTATTTTTAATTCTAAAATTAATAAACATTATACAACTCAGCATCTTTTAGATGTTATTTTCGAGAATTAAATATGCATCTCTATGAAAAAAAAATGAGAATTTGTGCCACTGTATTGAGCTCACAATTCATCGTGTGATTATGATTGCATTAAAAACTTTGAAACAAATTAAACTCGAACTATTTTTTTAATTTTACTCTAGATCTCCTATTTCTCTTTTAAGTAGGCTTAAATCTGCCCAAATTCCAATTAGCAGAAGATCGAAAATTGATCAAATTTAAAAAAAAAATATTGATTTTGAAAATGTGATCACGTTTTTTTTTTGTTGGCCAACTTTTTAAAAACGTTTTTAATTTCAATGTGAATTATTTTTAATTCCAAAATTAATAAACATTGTATGATTATGATTTTTTTTGTTAAAGGACTCCAGCACACCCGTGTCTCTCTGAAAAAAGACAAGCTTGTGCCACCGCACTAATTATAATTGAATTTAAAACTTCGAAAAAAAATTAAAATCGTGCTATTTTTCTAAAATTTTATTATATTTAATTTTCTAAGTGCTAATTCTGAAGAAATTCAACAAAAAAAAAAAAAAAACAGAAAATTCCCATAAGAGCCAGGTCTCCCTTCTTCTGCTTTTCTCTTCTCTTTTGTTGGCTTGAATTTCTCTTTTGTAGCCGCGTTTCATTGGTTGACATTTTCTTAGTCTAGAAAAAAAAAATATATAGCCACAGCTACTACGGTACTACCTACACTGGGTGTACAGTATACCGTAATACTTCAATTTATGTCTTCTTTCCTCGCCAAAGAAAATGTTTGCATTAAATGAAAGACCGGGTGTATGATGTAGTAGATGGTATTTTCTTGTCAAGACCTCGATGGTCGTTTCCGTCGGCTCAATCAATCTCTCCTTCTTACTTCTCTTCTTGCTCTCTTTCTTTCTTCTTTCTTCTTTCTTCTTTCTTCATTCTTCATTCTTCAATCAATCAATCTGAGCATTTTATTTGATCTCTTGCAACTAAACAATCGAATCGGAGAATCGGAGACTCTCGATGAACCATACCAATAGCAGTGCCGCTGCTTCGGCATCGGGATCTGCTGACGCCGCCAATCTCAGAAGGAATTCCAGAAGACCTAAGTGTACATACTTTCTTTCTTTCTTTACTTTAATCTTACTATTTTTGCTAATCATTAGGCCTTGCTATTTTTGCTATTTCCCCCAATTAGATAGCTGCCTTTAGTTATGCGCAATCAATTTGACATTGTTTTTTGGCTGAATCTCGTACAGATTCAAAATTTACACAGCAGGAACTCCCAGCCTGTAAACCGATTCTTACTCCAAAATGGGTAAATATAAGAAACATTCTGTTCATTTATTGCTTTTTTACTTTATAATGTAATAATTACAGGCAACTAATTTTAGAGTTTGCTTTTTTAATTGTACAGGTCATTTCAGTATTTACAATTGTAGGTGTTATCTTCATCCCCATTGGTGTTGCGTCTTTATTGGCATCAAGAGATGTATGTTTACATTTACATTAACAACTGCTTTATTCTAATTTATGTGTAAATTTAATTCAAAGTTCTCTAGGTTCTGTGCATACTTTATTTTACATATATGATTGCAATATGTTATTTGAGTGGTTATTTCTCAATTGACAGGTTGTTGAAGTTGTAGATCGGTACGACAGTGAATGTTTACCAAAAAATGTTTCTCACAAAGATGACAAAGTTGCTTTCATTACAAATCGAGATATTGACAAAAATTGCACAAGGACAGTTAAGGTAATTTAATGGATTTATTTATTTTGGAAATTTGAACCTGAAAAGATTAAGTACTATTGCCTATTTCAGTAGACTTACATTTTGTTTTCTCTTTACATTTTGTAGATTCCAAAGGACATGAATCAGCCTATTTATGTGTATTACCAGCTGGATAATTTCTATCAGAATCATAGAAGGTATGTGAAGAGTCGAAACGACCAACAGCTGAGAGACAAAAATGAGGCAAATGAAACGAGTAACTGTGACCCTGAGAAAACAACTGCTGATGGTAAGCCGATAGTGCCATGTGGACTGATTGCATGGAGTCTTTTCAATGATACGTACAGCTTTAGCAGAGATGGAAAGAACATAACAGTCAATAGGAAACACATCTCCTGGAAAAGTGACCGTGACCACAAATTTGGTAGTGATGTCTACCCCAAAAACTTTCAGAATGGTACCCTCATTGGTGGAGGCACATTGGATGCTAACAAGCCGGTATGTATGCTTTGCTTTGCTTTACAACTCTCTCTCTCTCTCAACATTTCATATGATTTGATAACAAACATGTATGTGTATATATATATTTGATAGCTGAGCGACCAAGAGGACTTGATAGTGTGGATGCGTACGGCTGCGCTGCCAACATTTAGAAAATTGTGGGGCAAAATAGAGGTGGATTTAAAGGAAAATGATACCATAACTATCAACTTGGAGAACAACTACAATACATACAGTTTTAGTGGCAAGAAGAAGCTTGTTCTTTCAACTGCCAGCTGGCTCGGGGGCAAAAATGACTTTTTGGGTCTTGCTTACCTCTCTATCGGTGGATTCTGCTTCGTCCTTGCCTTGTTATTCACCATCTTATACCTCATCAAACCTAGGTATGGTTTCTTTTGTGCATCATTATATTAGAATTAGATAGCAGTGCTCTTAATTTCTTCACTTGTCAATTAATACTATTCTCATGTTAATTTGCAGGAAGCTTGGAGATCCCGCCTACTTATCCTGGAATAGAAATCCTGCTGGCCGTTGAGCCAATCTTCATTTGTACACGTGCTGTATTATTTCATGGGTTTAGTTTGTATTTCTTTTCTTTTCTTTTTTAAATGTTGTCCCATATTAAAGATGTAGTAAAAATTTGGTGTTTATCATGCAAAGATTTTTTTTTCTTTTGCTTCTATTATTGAGGAATTTGTTGCTTAATGCATATGTAATTTAGCTTAACAAATTATATACCGTTGTGTGATTACTTTTTATACGAGTATCTCTTTGTTTTTGACGTCAATAAATGTATGCTATAAAAGATGAGGATTATTTGAGAGACATGCCAGTGCTGGCTAAATTTAGGTTTGTGAAATAATTAAGAACTAAACAAGTCACTCAATTCTGTAGGTCCAAATCTTGGTCTCTCTTCAGTCTTTCTTAGTGAATTGATATCACTCTTCCAGACTTTCTAGTTCTGAATTGCTTTTTAAGTTTATTACAATAATGTAATGCAGCAAATTCCTATTAACAGTATAAGAATTGATATTAGTTTCTTATTCGGCTGTTTGTTTCTGGTTTACCCGGATTACTTACTTGTTTCTGTCAATTAAGGTGCGTATATATATGCCTTAGCCTTATCAAGGAATTGCAAGGGAATGAAAATTTGAATGAATGTGCTAACTAGGCTTTAAACTTGTTAGAGGCAAATGTCAACTTTTACTATTATAGCTTATTTTAAAATTGCAACCAAACATACCCAAATATGTGTGTCTGATAATTAAGAGTAAATAAGGAAAAAGAAACAAATTGTTCAAGTCAATTTTATAGTGGTCAAGGAAAATATCAAGTTAAAGGTCTACAAGAACCAATTTAATAACCGGTGTAGATTCAATAGCCCACATTTTATTTGCACTGAGATTCGTGCTTGCTTTGCTAGTAGTTGCTCAATACTTGGCTTTTATTTAACAAAAATCAATTTCTTAATTTGCACAAATACATCATAGCTGCTGTATAAGTCCTAAATTATGTGTGATGCAAATAGCAAATATAAATTACTTATTCAAAACTAACAGTAGTGTCCCTGGTTTTAGTACATATATATAGTCTGGCTCATATGCTGCTTTTAAATTTTCAACCTCTAAACTGCAATCTCCATTTAGATTCGCGCTGATCATAAAAAATAACAACAAAAATGCTAAAGCATACGATATAAGCGTTGAGAAGAGAAGGGTTTTGTAAACAAAACTGTCATCAATCCCAAAGCAATTCGCATCAGATAAAAACCTCTATCTCTTAAAAATATTTACAAAATTTAAGATGCCTTCTAAGACACCCAACCCAACACCACAAATCTCATTCATATACAAATCCAAGCTCATCTCATCTCATCTACCTACTCAACTTAACCCACAAAATGACTTGACAATTTCTATTTTGAGGAGATTTGGCAATGCTACTCACTCCAAAGCGAGTTGCTTGTACCGATTGAGATCATTGAGGTACCGTGATGATGTGTAATCATCAGCATCACAAGCATCAACAATTGGTGGCCTTGTCACTTTTGGCTTCCATTTTTCTCTTGTCAACTCCACTGATTCTTCCTCCCCCTTTAAAAGTCTCACTACCTGTCAATTTCAATCTTTCTACATTAAATTTAATTTAAATTTAAAAAAGTTCATCAGGCATGCCACGCAAATAAGCAATGCTGGCCAATTGGTACTTTAAACTGTCTCAGGTTTTTAACATCTTTTCAAAATCAGAAAGCGCTAAGATTTGAATCTGTCTACAACTCTGCTAATCAAGATATAGATATAGTTCTTTGATTATAATTTAAAGACTTACTGAGTTCATCCTAGGGCGAACAGTGGAGGTGTGATGAATGCACATGGAAGCCACCATGAGTAAGCGAACCATCTCTTTCATATCATACGCATTTTCTAGAGACGGATCTACTAGATCTTTCACCTTGTTCTGATCAAGCAAAGGTTTTGCCTACATCACAAGATGGGAAAGATGCATTACACCTCAAATAGTAATGTATAAAGCACACAACAGGAAGCAAAAGAAAGTAGGAATGTACCCATATGACTAGACTTTGACGAGACGAATCAACCGCTCTTCGACCAGTAATGAGCTCAAGCAAAATGACACCATAAGCAAATACATCAGTTTTCTCATTGATCACCCCATGCATGAAATACTCAGGTGCCAAGTACCTGAATTATCACATACTGTTAAGGGATTTCATGATAGAAAAATCATTACTGACAAAAATAATAATAATTGATTAGATTAGATTTGAATTCATATGTACCCAAAGGTGCCTTCAATGGGGAAAACAATATGGTGAGGCCATTCGTCTGGAAGCCATTTTGCGAGTCCAAAATCAGATATCTACACATACAGATATCTGATTATTACAATCCGAAATTCACACAGAGATAATACATTTGAAAAATACCAATATGGTCTCGGTACTAGTAATGTTGAAGTTAAGTCACTTTTTCTCAAAATATCATTTGGAATAAGATTTAATCAATTAAAGCCTGAATTAACAAGGGAACAACAAAATTAAGCACAATGAACCGAAAAATATCAATCGGGAAACGAAATTCCTGTTACCTGTGGTTGGTAATCACCGGTTAAGAGTATATTTGAAGCCTTTATATCTCTGTGGATAATGCGACGGTGGCACCCTTCGTGTAGATAAAGGAGACCTTCAGCTATGCCTACAGCAATGTTATACCTAATTTTCCAATCCAGGCCTTCCTTTGAACCTGAAGAAACATTTGTTATCACCGCCTCACCGGCATGTTGCTTCCCAGCAAAATCAAATCACATAACGTAGTAGTTTTTACCAAATGGAAGAAAAATAATTACCATGGAGAAGAGAAGCAAGGCTTCCATGAGGAGAGAATTTCAAGACCATGAGAAGTCCCCCTTCAGCACTAAAACCCAATAATTGTGCAGCATTTGGGTGGTTGACATGTGCTATGATTCCCAGCTCCGATAAGAAATCACCCATCCTAGTTTCCTCATTTTTTCCATTGGTCAACCTTTTAACTGCCACCAGTTGTCCATCTGGAAGCCGGCCTTTGTATACCTCTGCATGGCCTCCTTTACCCAGCAAATTTTCTGTTCAAGTTTCAAACAGGAATTATTACAAGTTCAGGATTCTTTACAAATTTAACAATTTCCAGTATGAGTTTGTCATTTTGGCATTTACAAGTTAGCAGCTTTATCAATAGAAAATACCTTTTCCAAAAAAATACTGTCAAATAGAAAAGGTACCCATACTGATAAACAATTCGTACACTGGAAACAGCGTCCAATTAAATACAAAGTCAAAGAAGCTACATTTTGAAGTGAATATATTAGGAACAACAATTCGTACAGATTCCGAGTATAAAATTATAATGATTTAATTCATGGTTTGAAAAAAAATGTTTATCATTTCTCTCATTCACTACAATGCTAAAATCAATCTTTTAAATACAGAGATGAGAAGGTTTCTTAATCCCCTCAACAGTATTAAGAATTCTTAATTGCGTATGGAGCGAATAAAAATTGAATGAGTTAAATAAATAGTAAAAAGTGTACCTTCATTAAACCCATCGGTGGCATCAACAAGCTCTTGATAATCAAAACTCCTCCAAGAGGGCCTGAACTTTTCCTCTGGCATTATTGCCGCCATCTTCTCCACCCTCACATTTTTCATACGCTCCAAACACCACTTCAGGTTTTTTGGGGTCGTTGGGGGAAACGTCTCAGCACGCACCATTGACTTTGACTTTGGTTTCTTCTTCCTCAGCATCAGGCCGCTTATCAAATTTTTCCATTGGCCAGACGCATCTCGGGCTGTTTTAGGTCTTGAGATGAGGAGTTGCTCGGCATTTGCTGTGTCAGAATCTGCTGTGCTAATTGATGTGTCAAGAGTGGCATTGGCATCCTGTTTGGGAGTTGCTTCATTCTCTGTTTACAGAGCAAATGTATAGAAATGTTTTAATAAATTGGAGGAAAAAAAGATAACTTCATGTGAAAAAAAATAAGAAATTGAAATACCAACAACAAGAAAAAGATAAAATACCGTTATGGTTCAGACTCTGCCATTCAATACCACTTGTGTCGGAATCCGTGCTGATGCTCGAACCAGTTGTTTCAAGAACTGCATGTGGTGAAGATTGGTAGGAGCTTTCGTCTGGGTCTGGCTCAGAACTTTGGTCTTCTTCTTTCGCTAGGTAAATAAAGCATACAGTAATAATGACTACATATTTTATTTTATAAATAAAGAAATCATTAAACAACAAGGACGGTAAGAGTGTGCTATAAAATAATATTTAGACATACACAACTAAGATAATATTTGTTTAATTATTTTCCAAGAGCACTTTGAGAAAAAGTTGGAGCGAAATTAAGTTATATAAAGGGCAATAATGGAAGCTCTGGTTTTTAACAAATTAAGCTGGCCTTGTCTCTCTACACACAAATTCAATTAAAAAGATGCAAGCCTTAACATCACACAATGCAATACAAAAAATCCTAGTAGGCACAAATCAAATATCAAAATTTAAACTAATATATAAAAAAAAAGGATCAAGTACTGTGCAAAGCACCAATAGGTGCCATTTGAATATATTCTTAATAAAGAATTGTCAAACCTGATTTATGTGAATTAATAGCTTGATCTATGGATGAGACTGCATCAAGATCAGTGTCTGCATCAGAATGCGTGCTACTTATTATGGTCATCTCAAGTGGCCCTTTTGGAGAGGCTTCCATGGAACCAGAATCTTCTTGTTTGGCTTCTCTCAAAGAAAAAAACAGGTTTTTAAGAAATCAAACATCAAAATTTGAACAATAAAATTAGAAAGATCAAGTACTGTGCACCAAGAGGTGCGAGTTAGAATATGTTCTCAATAAAGAATTGTCAAACCTGAGTTATCCGAATTAATAGCTTGATCTATTGATGAGACTGAATCAAGGTCAGTGTCTGCATCGGAATTCGTGCTACTTATTATGGTTATTACAAGGGGCTCTTTTGGAGAGGCTTCAAAGGGACCAGATGCTTCTTGTTTTGCTTCTCTCCCTGGATTAAAAAATTGGGAGAAAAAACATGTGTGAAATAAATTAAACATCAAAATTTAAACAATAAGAAAGATCAAATACTGTGCAAAGCACCAATAGGTGCCAGTTAGAAGATATTCATAATAAGAAATTGTCAAACCTGAATCATGTGAATCAATTGCTTGATCTATTGATGAGACTGCATCAAGATCAGTGTCTGCATCAGAACTCGTACTACTCATTATGGTTATCACAAGTGGCCCCTTTGGAGAGGCTTCAACGGAACCAGAATCTTCTTGTTTCTCTTCCCTACCTGCATTCAAAAATTGGGAGAGAATAAAAAAGGTGTTAAAGGGTTCATCCAAGATGGGGCAAGTAACATGACCATAAACGGCACATCCATATATAATTTTTTGTTTTTTATTTGGAGTATAGTTGCATGAGGCCTCCTCTCAGGTTTACTTCAAGGTTAAAAGATCAAGTTTTGTCCAGATATCGCACGGCGGAAAAACATACACATGTTTTCCAGATATGAAGGGAAAATACCGTTTTCTGCTAGTTTTTATCTTTCATATGAAGTTGAATCACCTTCTTTTAAAGAAAGGTGGAAAAGTAAAACAGAATTTAAAAGAAAGAGAACATTTTCCTCGAAAAAAACTATAATAATTAACTTCAATCTTTTAATTCATTTGCTTGCTTGTAGTACTTACTCGGACTTTCTGATCCTATTAACTTCTCAATGCCAGCATTGAGATCCGTGCCAATACTTGATGTGTTACCTTCATCATGATCCGGTTCAATATTTTCTTTCTCCATTTTTCCTGAGTATAAAAGTAAAGGCTATTTTTAGTTTTCCTCGGTATAATTGCATTTGTTCCTCACAAATCATAAAAAATCATGAACCCATCTGATTTAATATGCCAATACTGACATAGACCCCATCTGATTTAATAAAACAAAAAAATTAGAACTCACTTGTTCCAATATGAATAATAAAATATATCACAGGGCCCTATCAAATATGATTATAATTTGAATGTTAGTTTTTAGTGGCTTTGTAATATCATGAGTGATTTTTCCATTACATTTAGAGAATATGGACCACAAAGCACTACTTTGTGATTCTTTAAGGGACACATCAAATTGTCTCTAATATAAAATTGGAGAACAAATTCTTGGAAACATAATATTATTATTATTATTATTATTATATTTTCTTATGTGCTCCATGCCTCCATCTCAAATAGAGTATTTCCATGACTAGCCTAGAGCTATGTGAAAAATAAGAAATTATTAATAAAAAATTGCAACCATACTCCTCAAAAATTTGATTGGTAAACTACCTACTAATACCCAGAAATCTCTCTAAAGCTTGAACATAAAAGAGTTGTATTAAAAAATTAATTATTTAGTTTTATTTTATACATTTAAGAGGCGTATGACTTGTGAAGGGTATATCTGACATTTTAATGATTGAAGGAATGTACCAGATATTCTCTTAACATTTTTCATTCAATTTCAGATTAAAACTTTAATTACAAAACATACTGCCACACTTTTTGCTAGATTTTTTTTTTCAATTTTGCTCCTCTAAAAGTTGACATTTTCCATTAATCACTCTAAACATCACTCAGAAACGCTTCCAGAAAATGCCCAAAAAAAAAAAAAAAAATGGCACATAAAAAAAGTTCCTTTTTCAGTGCTGGAGAAATCCAAGGTTTTATCCTCTACTGTCTCTGGAGAAAACATAGAAATTTTATTCATAGAATAAAATATATTTTTTCATAGCAATCTCAAAAAAAAAAAAAAAAAAAGGTTTACCTCTTTGGGAAGCCATTCTTTGTACCTTGGGTTTGTTCTCTATTGAGTCGCACCTATGTTTTCTTCGTGAGAAAGTTTAGAACTTTATTACCAGGAGACAAAAACCATTGAAGCACATACCTCCTATTACAAAGAAGAAGAAGAAAAAAAGAATATGGGTTGGGGAGAGAGAGAGAGAGAGAGAGAAGTGATAAGAGAGGAAAACAGCTTTTTGTTAGTACGAAACCATTCAGAGATATGTTTAGGCTGCCTCTGTTATTCTCAAAAGAAGAGAAAATTCAAGAGAGAGAGAGGGAAAGAAGTTCTCTAATTAAAGAGAGAGAGAATTGGAATTGGGTCAAGTATTTTCTGGTATGTGTATTAAATCGTGGGACCCACTATAGGATGCATAGTTGGTACAGTGGAATTGGGCCAGAAACTGAAAGGAATTGTAATTTTGTAGAGATACACAAAAAGATATGATATGATATGATATGATATGGAATTATGGATTCAGTAATTATAACAGTTGAAGCATCAATTCTCCTAATCAAGTAAATTGACATTTTAGTGAAATCAAGTACACACACAGTGTCACAGACACAGACACAGTCTCTTTGTTTTGGATCATTCTCCAAGGATTTTTGCTTGTTTACATTTTAGTCCTTGTCAATGTCGAATATTATGGCTACATCTTGACAACCAAAAACTTGCGGAATATTTTTTAAGAAAATTGTTGCATTGGTGATTCTTTAAGAAATAACAGTATCAAAATGGTCACTCCATCCCAGTGTTGTATATAACAGTATGCGGATATCGGACGTACATGGTACCGCTAAGTGATTAATTGAGAATAATTGGCCAATTAATTAGAAAAATCCGTAACAGTTTGATTATTGCCGACGACTTATCGGCCGATCAATCAGCTTAAACAGACGTTTTTTACAACACTGCTCCATCCAATAGAGTTACATTATTATATGAGCTTTACTTTTATTGTTGTTGATGTTAAATTATAAAAGAATACATGGGTGTGGATAAAAAATTCCATTTAAATCCTCCTTTCCTTATAGGGTGCGTCCTTTTAAGTTTTCAAATTAGCAATTACAACATTTTAATTCAAACAAAACCAACTTCAAGAAGGGCTAAAAATTAAATTGGACAGAGGAAATGGAGCATCGTCAAAATTTGTATTTGTGATTGTGATATGGCACATTGAACTATTGATCATCTTGTAAAAGACTTCTTTTTAACCTTTTCCTCATCCAACAATTTTCGAAGAGAAGGGTTCAAATGCCTCCATTTTTTGTGCCTCCATCATGCCTCCATTTTTAAAAACTTTAATAACTTAAAATTTAAATCTTAAAATAAAAAATAAAATCGTTGGATATGAACAATATCATTTTATCTATACACATGTAAAAAATTATGGCATTTCAACTTTGTTTTGATTATCATCTTGAGCTTGTAAAAATGTATACAAATGTGGATAATTTCTAGACGTTGATTTTTCAACTTATTGATTTATATAAAAGTAAAATCAAAATGTGATAATTTTTTATGGGCATATAGAGAAAATAACATAGATTACATCTAATGGTTTTATTTTAAAGTTTAAGTTTTAAACTTTGAGTTATTTAAGTTTTTAAAAATGGAGGCATGATGGAGGCACAAAAAATGGAGGCATTTGAACCCTCCTCATTTTCGAATATATTTTTTTAGTATAATCGGTATGACGGTATTGTTGTTCGTACAATAATCTTTAACGTCTATTTGGCTAATTTGCAAAAACATACAATTATTGAATTTTACGATTTCTTCTATTTTGAGAATATGTATGTCCAAGAAGAGTAAGAACTGCAGTATAATATGCTTGGACTGAAGAAATCACGAAGACTTTTATCAAGAATACAAATTGTAAAATCAGAAACTTGGTAAAGTATATTTGAGGTTGATTAAAATGGGATAAAACGTTGGTAACGTTTTCAAAACGTTGTAACGTTTTATATTGATCAGAAGCAACAAACTGATCAAAAGAAGAATCAAGTTATAACGTTATAACGTTATACAACCGTTGTGACGTTTTACAAACGTCATAACGTTTGACAAACGTTTTAACGTTTAATAGCTTTAGAACCGCTGAAGCACAGCTGAACTGTACCAACATGAAACGTTGTAACGTTTATAAAACGTTGTAACGTTTTAGGAATATTTAAGCTTCAAATAACTTCTGTTTTGATCAAGTTTTTACAGGTTAAAACGTTGTAACGTTTTATAAAACGTTGGTACCATTTTACTAAGCTGTCAGAGAATTAAAACCCTAAAATCGCATTTGAATAAAACGTTGTAACGTTTTATGTCAAACAGCTCATTTTTGAGCTGACACTATAAATAGAGTGATGAGATCTCTTTCTCAATTATCTCAGCCGACCCTAATTAATTCAAAAGTGATTTTCTGAGAGCTTAGCCTACTCCATTGTTGTGAGAGCTTAAAACTTCAAATTCCCTCAAGCAACCTCAAACCTACTTCACTAATCTTGATATAGATTAGGTTAGAGTGATCTATTGAGTGTTTCTCTTATGTTTCTAGACAATCGAGACCTTGTTCTCATCTCTTTGAGTTGGCCGTTTGACTTCCCGTTTTGACTTCCCGTTTGGTGTGTAAGGGCTCAACGGTTCACAAGTTGTAATCATTTCGTATTGGGTAATAGGAAGGCGCACCTCACAAGGTTGCGAAGCCCCGGAGACGTAGGCCTTTGTTTTGCCGAACTCCGTTATCACCCCGCGTGTCAAATTTCTCTAAACTCATCTCTTTACTTTCAATTGCAATTTAATTTTAGTTTGTGAGCAATTAGAGGTGCCCCTAAGTGCAACAAAGTGGTATCAGAGCAAGTTACTCGAATTAAGACACACTTAATTGGAGATTAGATCAACTTGACAAATGGCACCCTATAGATCCGTGAAATAACCCCTAATTTTTGGTACTACCACCAAAAATTTCATGCATTGGAAGAAAACCATGATTAATTACTTGAATATCCTTGAGGTGTGGTATGTGGTTGAAAAAGGGTATACACCAACATACACAAGTGTATCTACCGAGGGTTCAACCGATGCCAAAATTGAGACCGTCGATTCCAAACAAACCAAGAAAGACAATGACCTAGCAACCAATGCCATATTCAATTTGGTTAGTGAATCGGTAGCCTCACTCTTTGGTAGTGCATCAAGTGCGAAAGAAATGTGGGATGCTCTTGTAAACCGGTATGAAGGCAATACCCAAATCAAACGAACCAAAATAACCGGTTTAGAAGCAAAATTTGAAACCTTTAAGGTTGAAGATGGTGAAAGCATTGAGGATATGTATAATAGACTTATGCATATCCAAAATGAGTTTACTGAATTGGGAGAACCACTTTCTAACAATAAACTTGTAGGAAAGCTATTGAGGGTGATCCTCATGAGGGATAGATGGTCCGGGTTGGTGAGTGCTCTAGAGGCAATCCAAGGCACGCACGACACATTCACACCGGATGACCTCTATGCTCATTTTAGGAGTTTTAAAGAAAAATTTCGACAATCCGGTGATTTGAAGCAAAGCTCAAAATCCAAAATTGTAGCTTTTCCGGCACAAAACCGTAACTTTCCAAGCTCCTCAAACACCCGTCTTTCAAATGATCAATTTATCAACAAAATTGATCATGAAACATCCAAGGATGCCCTTCTCTTATCCAAGATGTTTCAAGGAATGCTTGACTTTGAAAGAAAATATAACAAGGAACGAGAAGAGAAGAACAAAAGGGTAATGTGTTTCGCTTGCCATAGAGAGGGGCATTCCATTCAAACATGCTTCAAGCTATTTCCACAATTGAAGAACACGGATGGTGAAGCACAACAAGATCGAAAACCAAGACAAAAGTATGATGGGTACAAGAAGAAGAAAGCCAAAGCTATGCAAGCTTTGTTCTCGGATAGTGAGACGGAACAATCCGATACGAAATTGGAGAATGAAGAGGAGATCAACCTTGCATTGATGGCAAGTGTAGATGAAGATCCCTCGAAAATTGACATAGATTCAATTATAGCTAGCAAGAACATCACCGATGAAACAACCATCAACTTTCTCATGGAGCTTGTTAAATCAAGGAATGCAAAGGAGGGAGATGATGGAGTCAACACCTCAACAAACTTCGCTAGTGAGGTACACTCAACACTTAGTCTTGATGGTTATGAGACCGAACTTGAATGTATAAATGAAGGTGGTGAAGAATATAGTGGTGAAATTGATATTGAAAATTGCATAATCACAAATGAGACCAACAATGACTTGTGTACCAATAGGTTAGACACCAATGATGCAAGCACTTTCAAAAATGAAATTCTAATGCACGATGATCATGAATCTAGGTTGAAATCACTCCTTGATGAGTCCAATAGAACCTTGGTTGAGAAGGAAGGTATTATTCAAAAATTAATTGCTAAAAATGACATGTTAGAACTTGAAAATAAAAAGTTAAAAGCATCACACTTAGGTGAAATAGGCATTTTAAAAGTTAAAGTTCAAACCTTAGAAACCGAAATTCGGGCATTGAGATCTCCTAGTGAATTATCAAAAGTCACTAGTCTAGATCCCTATTATGTGAGCAAGTTGATACATGATCAATCATATTATAAAATTGATAGAGTTGGTCTTGGATTTGAGAAAGGTAAATCCTCACTTAAATCTAATCACATGCGAGGCCCTAAAGGAAAAGGGGAACATTCTCAAACTAAGTATTCCAAATGCCAAACTAAAGTTTAATTGTGAACAATATTCAACTTATCAATTTTTTACTAAAAAGGGTTTAACTCCTTTGAACAAGGAGTCATCAAAATTGAAGTCTTCTCATGTTTCAAATGCTAAACAAGATCAAAAGTCACCAAATTATGCATTTAGGTACAAGTACAATAAAAGAATTTCTAAGAACAAAAATGCTTCTAAAGATAGTGATAGGAACACTCTTAATCCAAAAGGGTCAAACAAAACATATTTCAAAGGACCCGATGGATGGTTTTATGAATTCAAAAGTAAAGTTGCTTTACAAAACCAAACTCAAAGAAATGGTTTAGCTAGAGATGTTCCCCAACATCACAATAGATTTGATTCTAACAAAACCAAGAGCATTGCATCTAAAGTTGCAAATAGGTCACATGGTAGTCACAAGAGTAATATGCATGAAGTGAAGTACCAATCCATTCTCAAACAAGGTTCTACTACTCAAAAGCAATCAACTACAATGTGCAACTATTGTTGCAAATTTGGCCACACTTCCTTAGAATGTAGATTTAGGAATGTAAACAACAAATATAATGTTGTTTGGGTTCCTAAAGCTATACTAGCTTAGGTTCACACTTAATCTCCCCTAAAAGTATTATAATTGCCAAACATAAAGGGGGAGATTAAAGACAAGGTATATGTTAGTTACTAACTCAATAATAACTAATATATACTTTGTAGGTGTGTTTGATTTCATCTCAAAAGGAAAGTGCTTGGATCATTGATAGTAGATGCTCACACCATATGACCGGTGACAAATCTAATTTTAAATTCTTAGAACCATATGATGGAGGTACGGTTACCTTTGGGAATAATCAAAGAAAGAGCTCTATTATTGGTATAGGCTCAATTGGTAACCAACACTTGATCATATCCAATGTATATCTTGTTGATGGATTAGATTATAACTTACTTAGTGTAAGTAAGCTATGTGACTCGGGATATTATACCAAATTTGATGCTAATGCTTGTCACATAGTTAGGTCTTCGGATGATGCTCTAATTTATTCGGGTAAACGAAAGAAAAATGTTTACTATTTGTATTTTACTCACTTTGATTCCGGTGAAACATGTCTAAGCGCCATATCTAATGGATCATGGTTATGGCATCGTAGATTAGGTCATGTTTCGATTGATACCATTAGGAAATTAGTGAAATTAGATCTTGTGCGTGGTTTACCAACACATAAACTAGAACTTGAATGATTATGTGAAGCATGTGTTCAAGGTAAACAAACCAAAAGTAGCTTTAAATCCAAGGATATGGTTTCAACCGATCAACCTTTGCAATTATTACATATGGACCTATTTGGACCAATAAGTGTACCAAGTTTAGCAAAGAAGAAGTATGCATATGTAATTGTAGATGACTATAGTCGCTTTACTTGGGTTTTGTTCTTACAACACAAGGATGAAGCAATTAGCAACTTCATTGAATTTTGCAAACGTGTTGAAAATGAAAATGGGTCAAAAATCATTAGGATTAGAAGCGATCATGGGGGGGAATTTGAAAATGCAAAATTTGATCAACTTTGCTCTAAAAGGGGATATAAACATGAGTATTCGGCTCCTCGCACACCTCAACAAAATGGGGTAGTTGAGAGGAAGAACCGAACCTTAGTTGAGCTTGCCCGAACCATGCTAAATGAATACTCCTTACCCAAACACTTGTGGGCCGAGGCGGTAAATACGACATGCTACGTGGTAAATCGCGTAAGCATAAGGACCATATTGAATAAAACACCATATGAGCTATGGAAATGGTACAAGCCTAAGATATCTCATTTTAGAGTATTTGGTTCAAAATGCTTTGTTCTTGATGAATCTCCCAAAGTAACCAAATTTGATTCTAAATCAATTGAGGGAATGTTTGTAGGATACTCAAATTCAAGTAAAGCCTATAGAATTTACATTCCATCTCAAAGAATCGTAATTGAATCCGTGCATGTTAAATTTGATGAAAATGCTAATCAAAAGGTCGAGAAAGATATTGAAATTGTAGGTGTTGAAGTGCCAATTCTTGATCAAGATGATGTTGAGACAAGAACCGACACAATTGAGAATCAACCCGAGCAAACTCAACCCGAAATGGATACAACCAACAATATTGAGACGGATCAAATAATTGAAGATACAACCAATAAGGAGATGGATCCAATAGTTGAAGGAATCCAAACCGAAGAGATACAACCTCCAAGAATTGAGTACCAAATCCCTCAAGACCTAAGGGAAGTACCATCTCATCCTCTTTCTAATGTTATTGGTGATCCTAGGGAAAGAGTGAAAACAAGATCCAAATTAAATCAAATGATAGGTCATTGTGCATTTGTATCTCATATCGAACCTAAAAATTTCAAAGATGCAAATGTAGACCCTAGTTGGATTTGTGCCATGCAAGAAGAACTTGGTCAATTTGAAAGAAACAAAGTTTGGAAACTTGTACCTAAGCCAAATGATAGAATGATTATTGGAACCAAATGGGTTTTTAGAAATAAAAAGAATGAAGATGGAAATGTAATTCGCAACAAAGCTAGGTTGGTAGCTCAAGGGTACAAACAACAAGAGGGTATTGACTTTGAAGAAACCTTTGCACCCGTAGCTCGTCTTGAATCTATTAGAATGCTTTTAGCATATGCCTCAAACAAAAATTTCAAATTATTTCAAATGGATGTTAAAAGTGCATTTTTGAATGGATTCATAGATGAGGAGGTGTATGTTAATCAACCTCAAGGCTTTGTTGATTCAACATTTCCTAATCATGTGTATAGACTCACCAAAGCACTCTATGGACTCAAACAAGCCCCTAGGGCATGGTATGGTAGATTAAGTTCCTTTCTAATTGACAATGAATTCATTAGAGGCAAAAATGATACAACTCTTTTCACCAAGAAGAGAGATGGATCACTTTTGGTGGTGCAAATTTATGTAGATGATATAATTTTTGGTTCATCTAATGCGGCACTTGCCGAGGAATTTTCTTCTCTTATGAGTAGTGAATTCGAGATGAGCATGATGGGTGAATTGAATTTCTTCTTGGGACTCCAAATCAAGCAATTCATGGATGGCACCTTCGTAAGTCAAACCAAGTATGCGAAGGATTTGATCAAGAAATTTGGGATGACCGAAAGCAATACTAGCAAGACTCCAATAGCTACGAATGCAAATCTTGACTCGGATCCAAATGACACATCGGTGGACATCACTCAATACCGAGCTATGATAGGTAGCCTACTCTATTTAACCGCTAGTAGACCCGATATAATGTTTGCGGTATGTCTATGTGCTAGGTATCAAGCAAATCCCAAAGAATTGCACTTGAAAGCCGTTAAAAGAATTCTCAAATATGTCAAGGGTAGTTTAAATTTGGGATTATGGTATGGCAAACAATCGGATTTAGACTTGATAGGATATGCCGATGCCGACTTTGCCGGGGATCGTATGGATAGAAAAAGCACAAGTGGTACATGTCAATTTCTTGGTGGTTCACTTGTATCTTGGTCGAGTCGCAAACAAACCTCGGTTGCCCTTTCCACAACGGAAGCCGAGTATGTAGCGGCCGGTAGTTGTTGCACACAAATTCTTTGGATGATTCAATCCCTAAATGATTATGAAATTCGCTTCCGCAACGTACCAATTATGTGTGACAATACTAGTGCCATTATGATATCCAAAAATCCGGTCCTTCATTCTAGAACCAAGCACATAGAAATAAGGCATCATTTTATTAGGGATCACATAGAAAAAGGTGAAATTGAACTCATACATATCGACACCAAAGAACAAATTGCCGATATATACACAAAACCCCTAAATACTCAACAACACAATGAATTAAGATTTAAATTAGGCATGCTTGAACTTAGAGAATAGACATGTTCATAACTTATTTCAAAATAATTAATTGCAATCAAAATAGTTCATTAAATACTGCCTTACAGGGACAAAACGTTATAACGTTTTTTAAAACGTTGGTAACGTTTTGTGAAATTCCAAAAGTCCGAGAGAACCATAAAAACGTTATGTAACGATTTGAAATCGTTATAACGTTTTGTATCCAATACTTAGCCAAAATTCTGAGATTAATTATATTATATAAACGTTGTAACGTTTTGTGAAACGTTGGTAACGTTTTATGAAACTTCAAAAGTCCGAGAGCTGCACCAAAACGTTACACAAACGTTTGAAAAACGTTGCAACGTTTGTCTGACAAGGGGCTAACATTGTAAAAGTTTCATTCAAAACGTTGGAAACGTTTGTAAAGCGTTACAACGGTTATATGACAAGAGACCAAAATTGCAAAAATTACAAATGAAAACGTTGTAACGGTTTCCAAACGTTGGTAACGTTTTGTAAGACTTCAAAAGTCCGAGAGCTTCACAAAAACGTTACACAAACGTTCCAAAAACGTTACACAAACGTTCCAAAAACGTTACACAAACATTCCAAAAACGTCATAACGTTTTATGTAAAAACAAAGTATTTTTAACAAACGTTGGTAACGATTTATAAACGTTGGTAACGTTTTATAGCGAAAAGGGGTTATATTGGCTCCAGACCCGTCCCTTCTTCTTATTTCCCTCTTCTTCCTCTACTCCGCCGTTCTCTCTCTCTCTACCCATTCCGGCCACCTCACTCCACCAAATCAAGAGATTCTTCTTGATTTCTCTTCTCCTCTCTTCTCTCTACTCTATTCTCTTCTCCAAATCTCATTTCTCTCTCTCTATCTCTCTCTCTCCAAAACCCTAGCCAAAACCCTAGGCGCAAATCCGGCGATCCGACCGTTGGATTGACGATCCGGCTTCACCACTGCACTTCTTGGGTTCGTCTCTTCTTGGTTTCACGCTTCACTTCTTAATCGGTAAACTTTCATTCTCAAATCAATCAAATGGCTCCAAAGAAATGTGCGGTTGCTAAGGGTAAGAAAAGACTCCGTGTGGACCCGGAGAGTGGTCAAAATAGTTGGGGGAACCTAGAACCGAATTGGACAATTCACCGGTCAAATAGATACTTGTTTCGGGATATCGTTGCCTATGAGAACTATGTGGGGTCCTTCATGAATAAGAAAATAACCGATTGCTACCGGTTTGACAAATCAATAGTTACCTTCTCCCAACCCGAAGATGACAAGATAATTGCATATGTGAATCATTGGGGTTGGGAACCTATTGTGACTTGTAATGAACCTTACACTCAACTTCTTACCCGCACGTTCTATGCAAACATTAAAATCGAAAATGAACCCTTCATGGTCACTTCTTGGGTTGGCGGGCAAGAAATTGTACTTTCTCTGGATAATGTGGCTCAATGGCTTGGGGTTTAGAATGACGGGGAGGAAACCTATCCCTTGAGGAGTTGGCCTCTTTATGCCGATGGAACCTCAAATGACTATAAGAAATGGTTTGACCGAAACAACATAGCCGGGGCACCAATCTATGTCTCTCACCTTCCATCCCTACATCGGTTACTTTTTCTCTTCATCAACAACATCCTCATGCCCAAAGCCACAATCAAAACCAATCTTGAGTGGGGACCCATGTACTTTCTTCGTCACCTCATTCAATTGGATGGAAAAAGCATCAACATACCCTACTTCATTCTTCGTCACATAAATGGTGCATTTTCAACCACGGTCCACTCTCTGCCCTATGCCCATCTCATTCACAAAATTATCCGCCTCAACGGTATCCAATTACCTGAAGAAGCAGAAGTATCCTTCCCGACTAATTTGGTTGATCACCTAACAAGAATCGGGTGGATTTATGGTCATTCAGATTCAGGTCTGAGGCGCTACGAGCCCGATGCAAGAGCCATCAACCAATGGATAAACCATCCGGAAGCCCTACCCAATCAATATTGGGACCCAGAAGAAGAAGAAGTGGCCCCGGCTCAACCTCAACCTCAACCACATTACATGCCACAAGCGAGTGCGTTTGTTCCTCCTCAAGGCCAAGAAGCGCAAATGTTGTGGTTATGCCAACAAATGAATGCTCAAAGCCTTCAGATCCAACAAAATTATCAAGAAACGCAAAGGAGGTTCGATAATCTGGAAAAGGGGCAAATGAAGATAAGGAAACAACTGCGAGCACATGCTCGAGCTCTCAATGTGCTTGATGAAGCACAATCCAGTCTCTCGAATCGCTTTATCAAGCAATATGGTCCCTCGGGAAGCCCGGCACGAGCACGTGAGAATCTAGTTGAGGAAGAGGATCTAGATGATGAGGAAGAGGAGCTTGAAGGTGATGGAGAAGAAGAAGTGCCCGACGCACCAAACGACCCCATGAATGACGAGTAGATCGCATAATTTCAAAAACTAAAAACTTGCTAATTTAATTGTTTGTTGATTGCATGAATTGTTTGTTAAGTGCATGTTTAATTTGAATTGTTGAATTGGCTTAATTTGGTTGTGTTAGTTGAATTGTTGCAAATTGTTGAATTGATGAAATGTTGTTTTTGACATGGTTTAATTTAGTTGAATTGCTTAAATTGTGTTATTTGGAATTTGGTGTGGATATGTATGAGATGTACATGTTTTTAAATGTGGTGTATGAACTGCTAACTTGTTAGGGGCCATATTACAAAATTGCAAAATTGTTTGAATATGTCCAATTGGATATATTGGAGCCTTGACAAGTTGTATTGAATTGCTTGGATTGTATGAATTGAAATGTCTTAATATGCATGGTTTATGCATATTGATATGCATAATTTGATGTGGTGTATTGAAACTAAATTATCATGCATGTTAGATACCACCCTCAATCTTATTTTGTTTAAAAGTTATCGTTGTTATATTGCTAAATTGAGGGGGAGTGCATAATTTGAGGGGGAGCACTTTAAATTAGTGTTAATTTTTCACCCTTTCGTCGATTTCCAAAAGGGGGAGAAATTGGTACAATTGGCTTGACATGCAAAATCAAAATTGGATAAACTAATTTCTGAAAATTTTCGATTTATGCACTTACTCACATTGTATGTTTTTGCAAATCGCCAAAAGGGGGAGATTGTTGTTCGTACAATAATCTTTAACGTCTATTTGGCTAATTTGCAAAAACATACAATTATTGAATTTTACGATTTCTTCTATTTTGAGAATATGTATGTCCAAGAAGAGTAAGAACTGCAGTATAATATGCTTGGACTGAAGAAATCACGAAGACTTTTATCAAGAATACAAATTGTAAAATCAGAAACTTGGTAAAGTATATTTGAGGTTGATTAAAATGGGATAAAACGTTGGTAACGTTTTCAAAACGTTGTAACGTTTTATATTGATCAGAAACAACAAACTGATCAAAAGAAGAATCAAGTTATAACGTTATAACGTTATACAACCGTTGTGACGTTTTACAAACGTCATAACGTTTGACAAACGTTTTAACGTTTAATAGCTTTAGAACCGCTGAAGCACAGCTGAACTGTACCAACATGAAACGTTGTAACGTTTATAAAACGTTGTAACGTTTTAGGAATATTTAAGCTTCAAATAACTTCTGTTTTGATCAAGTTTTTACAGGTTAAAACGTTGTAACGTTTTATAAAACGTTGGTACCATTTTACTAAGCTGTCAGAGAATTAAAACCCTAAAATCGCATTTGAATAAAACGTTGTAACGTTTTATGTCAAACAGCTCATTTTTGAGCTGACACTATAAATAGAGTGATGAGATCTCTTTCTCAATTATCTCAGCCGACCCTAATTAATTCAAAAGTGATTTTCTGAGAGCTTAGCCTACTCCATTGTTGTGAGAGCTTAAAACTTCAAATTCCCTCAAGCAACCTCAAACCTACTTCACTAATCTTGATATAGATTAGGTTAGAGTGATCTATTGAGTGTTTCTCTTATGTTTCTAGACAATCGAGACCTTGTTCTCATCTCTTTGAGTTGGCCGTTTGACTTCCCGTTTGGTGTGTAAGGGCTCAACGGTTCACAAGTTGTAATCCTTTCGTATTGGGTAATAGGAAGGCGCACCTCACAAGGTTGCGAAGCCCCGGAGACGTAGGCCTTTGTTTTGCCGAACTCCGTTATCACCCCGCGTGTCAAATTTCTCTAAACTCATCTCTTTACTTTCAATTGCAATTTAATTTCAGTTTGTGAGCAATTAGAGGTGCCCCTAAGTGCAACAGGTATTATTATTTTTCCAAAGTATTTCCAAAAATATTGACGAACTAAATGAGTTATTTCCAAAAATATTTACAAAGTTTGAAAATAATACTTCAATAGTTGAAAAAAATTATAAATTTCTTCGTTTCTTTTCTGAAACTAGCTTAAATGTATTATATTTTGACAAAGGTTCAAATACATTTATTTTTTGTGTCTCTGTTTTTCAATTTTTTAATAACAAAAATTCAAAAATTTATATGTCAAAATAAAATAATTACATGTAATCTACACTATTATATCTACATGCATGAAAATTTTAATACTTTCCGATTTTGGTTTTTATATGACTCAATAAATTGAAAACTTAATATTTATAATTTATTCATACACTCGAAAGTCATTAATAATACGGCTTAAACACCTATCAAAGTAGGTTTTAATTCTCTTAATTAAAACATGTATCAGGCAAGGGAATAAAATGGGAAGGGATAAGAGAATAATTCTTATCCCTTGTAAAATGGTGATAAAACTTGTTCAATTATCCTCAATTCCTCATACTTGAATGCATCTCTATTCCATAAAACATAATAACTATTTCATAAAAGAAGGTAAAATTGTTATATGAATACTTAAAAAAAAAAAAAATAAATCAAATTCTGACCTTTTTATGATTTTATACTTACTGGATACTCTTTTTATTTTATTTTAAGAAAAAAATGTACCACTTAATTAAGGGGACAACATTTCAAACACAAATTAAGGTTTGGGCTGTTTGGAATGCTTAATTATCTCTAAGAAAAAATGTATTAACTTAATTAAGTTGAGAACACATGTTACTTTCTAATTAATTATTAGATCTGACCACACCACCGAATTTGTTTCAATATATAAAAAAATGAATTTAAATTACATGTTAGATATTCTTTTCCTCTGGACCGAAGAAATTAATGCAAAGAAGAGAACCAAAAATAATTTATATGGTGAATATGGCGAATATATTTCATTTTCAGGAGAGGGAGAGGGAAAAATAGCGTGAAAAGAATAAATTTATTTTTTATTCGATCAACTGAGATAGCCTAACAACTTGTCGTGTTCAAAATTATATAACAAATGCTTAAAAAAAATTTGAAAACCGTGAATTACTTGAGAAGAAATTTAAATGAAAAAAAAAACTAAAAGAACCACGATGAAATTGCATTCATAAAAAGTAACAAAACAGAGTTCACCTTTCTACCTGTAAAATATAACTTTATTTTCCCTGAAAATAGAATAAAAAAATATTAATTAGGATATATAGCATCTGTACTTTAAATTTCTTTATTTTTTTCTGACTAATTAAAGGAAATTTATCGGATCAATTTGTTTTTTAATATCATTAAAACCTAGTACAAAATGACATTAATGAATAGAAATAAATTAAATAATTCGAAAAAGAGAAGCAGAGAAATACTAAATAATCCTTAAAATAGAGGTAATTAAGTTGGTGAACAAATTCTTAGCTTATAATGTTTCAGTTAAAGGCGAAAAAAAATCCTAACTGAATCTCTCTAATTTTTTTTAATCTATGCATCACATGACAACATGACATGACAATGTGTGATCTTAGTATGGTTCTTTTGCGGCATCCACCTGTATAACTATATGTGTGCTACGCCTACGCAACACAAAATCAACAACTTGAATATTGTTAGAAGTTAGAACTGGTCTGTCTTGAATTAGGATAGTTGTTGTAATTTGAATTTTTTTTTCATTTGTCAGTGTCATTAAAAATTCGTCCAAAATGGCACATATGAATAGATTTATTAATGTATGAAATACGAATAAATACCGAGACTGTTGGATTTAACCCGAACGACTTTAATTAGATCCGATAAAGAGAAGCATGCAATTATGCAATGCCAATAGAGGTAATTAAGTTGGTGAACAAATAAATTGTGGGGGATTATAATGCTTCGATCAGTTATTTGCATCACATCCATCATCCATCATCCATCCATTCCATTCGCTATGGATATTGGTTCTTCTGCAACATAAACCTATATAACTATGCGTGTAGCTTGTTGCTTCCTACTGCTACCAGAGACAAACACCGCTATTTTCATAAATAGGTGCCACAAAGTAACTGGATGTTGATAAGAAAATGATAAGAATGTCAAAGCAAACCATTGACTTGTTTACATGTCGGGACGCGTCCGGATTGGATATATTTTCCGTTACATATTCATTTCATGTAACGAGTAGAGTGGAAAAATCTGGTCTGTCTCTAAATCAGATGATTGATGGGTCCGACATGTCAGTGATTTACAACACGATCAGTTCTGCAACGATTTTGATAAAAAGAGTCTTAAATTCTTGCACGTCAGCATATAATTAAGAACTAGGTTGACTGTACTGTACACAACCATTTTGCTAAATTCAGACTCAAATACTGTTTGTAGAGCAGGTGTGCAACCTCACTGTATCTCTTTCTTTCTTATTCCCTCCCTCCATTTCTAACCAAACTTGACACACCAGTTATACAACCACACTATATATTCAGAAATGGTTATACTAGTATAGTATGCGGTAATCAAAATTCATCTGTTTTAATTACCAATACACTATATAACTATATATATAATAATTCAAATTCAATTTCTGTTTTAGCCCTAGATATTAAATTTGCTAGCATATGATCAACATTGAAAGCTTTTGTACGTTTGGATCGTGCAAGGAATAGCTCAAGAATAGCGATTTTTGGGTTAGTGATTGAGAATAGTGCTAACCCAGGGGATTCAAGAATAGCACTAACTTTGGCTATTCCGAATTTGTAGAAATGTTGTTTGGATTGTATGTTAGGAATAGCAAATGGAGGGAAGAAATATAATAATTATTTATTTGTTTTTATTTTTTCAACTAATTTTTATATTTATAATGACTTGTTAAATATATATAAAGCATCATATTTTTCAATAATACTTCAATCTAATATTTAAATTAATATTATATTATATTAATATTTAAACTAATATTATTTTATTTTTAAATTAATATTAAATTTAATACTAATCTAATATTTAAACTAATATTATTTTATTTTTAATTTAATATTTAATTTAATATTTAGTTTAATACCAATCTAATATTTAAAGTAATATTATATTACATTATTTAATACTAATATAATATTTAAATTAATATTTTATTTAATATTAATCTAATTTGATATTATAGTTATTTAATATAATATTTTATTTAATACTAATCTAATATAATATTATATTTATTTAATATTAATATAATATTTAAACTAATATTATATTATATTTATTATTTAAATGACTACGATATGATATTTAATCTAATATTTTATTTAATATTATATTTATTTACTAATCTATATTTTAAATTGATATTATATTATATTTAATATTTTCACAAATATTTTCTTTAATACTGATCTAATATTATATTATATTATATTATATTATATTTAGTACTAATTTAATATTTAAACATATTTTAATTGAGAGGAATCAAATATTTTATTAATATCACTAACCCCACTAGAGCTATTCTTGCTAACCCACCATTTCTTTGGATTAGTAGAATAGAGCTATTCTTGAGCTAATCCTATTTCCAAATTTGTGTTTGGATCACCAAGATTTGAGAATAGTGAAGCTAACCCAAGAATAGCTCTATTCTTGAGTGATCCAAACACACCAAAATTTTTGAAAAGAAGAAATAATGCGACATCTCCATTATTGATGAAATTGGAGTCAAGTTTATTGGTCCCACAAATTTGAGAGGTTCAGTATTACTAACTTTCTACTGGAAAAATGAACCTCTTAATTTCTACTTGCTCCTTATCTTGGAGATAAAGCATGCATGGGTTCCTGCCATAAATTTATGATTGTGTACAGTGGTACTGAACTTAGGTTTGATGAATTCTTTATTCTTATATCTGTCAGCAGACGGAGTCATACTTTCACACTACGGGAGTCAAAACGTGAATGAAAATCAATTATATAAATTTTTATACTGCTAATGGGAGTCAATTTTATAGTATTTATAGTATTTTTTTCTAAATTATATAAAAAAAACACATGTTAATATAAAATTTTGATAAAAAAAATAGAATTCAATTGACCCCCATATGTTATGAATAGCTCCACCCTTGTTTGTCAGGAAAATGAAATTATTGATTTTTTTTTCTTGAAAAAATAGATAAAACCGCACTAATAGTATGGTTCCATCAAGTACTTTTTTCATATATTAAATCATATCTTAATTACATATTTGCTCAAAAGTTGTTGAGATCGTAACATTGCTGCGTCCTCGGTTCCATCTATTTTCTTTAAAAAAAAAAACTAATATCTTTCCTGAAAATTTAATAT
The DNA here is from genome assembly GCA_964058875.1 of Carex rostrata. Lineage (NCBI taxonomy): Eukaryota > Viridiplantae > Streptophyta > Magnoliopsida > Poales > Cyperaceae > Carex > Carex rostrata. The sequence continues at coordinate 644,550 of CAXKVT010000014.1, read as the reverse complement.
TTTAATTTCTAAAAATATAATCAGGAATGCGTTAATAAATTAAATTGTTGCTTCTGCTAACTGAGAGGGATTTCTGCCCGACAGTAGTTTTTAAGCACATTTTAATATGAAAATTATATTGAGCAGTTCAGATCAATTATTAATTAGATTTTAAAATTGCAAGATATCGATAGAAAGTAAAACATAAGCTTTACTTTTCAAAACATAATGACCCAACATAGCCAAGTGACTAAGTTCCAAGTAGTTGGATAGAAGCCAAGATGTATTTTTTACAATTTCAAAGTTCAAACAATCGATCTGAAATAACCTATCTCAGAACAATGCTGTCTTAACTCGAGTCTGACCAGGTTGCATTCTTCTAATAGGTGCCAATTATTTTGAGGAATAACTCGAGTTGTTTAAATTAGTATTACATATTAAAATACCGTTAATTAAATCGTTTATTAAATGGGGTAAAATTTTAGGATCCGAATCTGCTGCAATCCGAAACCAATGAATAGTAATCCTAAAATCTTTGCAATCCGAATTCCGTCGAACTATTTCGAGATATGTTTTTAAAAAAAAATTCAACAGTTGGATTCGGATTGTAGAGATTTCAGAACTAATGTTGACTGATTTCGGATTGTAACATATTTATTTTCAAAATTTGACACTTCCGAATTTACCGGGTCACATGTCAGACTCCATGAACCGCGTGCAAATAAAAACAGAAGCATATATTTTGTTTTTGATATATTAGGAAACTCAATTCACTGCGTATATCAATATATATATATATCTATAAAAGATACGCTAGCTATTGTAATATATAACGACAATAGCAATCTATTCTTATAATTAATCCAGTACATTAATTCGCAATTTTAATTTGTTGTCCAGCATATTAATATTGTCTGGCCAATTGATAATAACTTGGCATATAAAGTCAACCATTATCAAGGAAAGAAAAAGGAAGAAGAAAAGAAGAAGAAAGAAATCTATCTATATCAGAAAAGAACTTTAAATAATCTCATAATTGGAGGGTATAATTGCAACATTTTATACTGTTTAGTTTGATCCAGTTCAGTTTAACTCGATATAAAAAGTTTGTAGAATTTATTTTCGTCTTAAAACAAGATTCACCCAAACCCAATGAGCTAGCTCGTTAGCTCGCAAGCTAGTTTAGGTTGGCTTATCACGATTTCAAGTTGAGGTTTTAGATTGAATGCCCTAGATCCAGCTTGCTCGACTGTAGCTCGGTCCATAATTAACAAACTAAGCTAGGATCTAACTCGAACCGAGCCACTTCGTTGCCACCCCTACTTAACAAGAAAAGAAAAGGAAGAAGAAAGAAATTAATTTATATCAGAAAAGAACTTTTGTGGTGATCATTTGTAGTTGGAAAAATAATCTCATAATTGGAGGGTATATTCGCAACTTTTTAGTGGCAGATATGACAAAGTGTTATTTTCGGTGGCTTTATAGATTTTATAATCGTGCCACAATCCAAGGAGGGACTGTCTCCGCATGACTCGGGTCAACATCAACATCAACACGTCATCTCTCTTTTTCCACCTTTTTTCTTTTCTTAAAAAGGAATAAATAATAAAGAGTTAGGCTAATATGACATTGGTGTTATTTCAAACTAAATAACACCACATCGTAAACCGTTAGATCTGCTTTAATATTCGTACAATCTGCTTTTACTGTTCAAGCACTTTATTTTGTACGAATATTAAAGCATATCTAACGGTTTACGATGTGGTGTTATTTAGTTTGAAATAACACCAATGTCATATTAGCCTAACTCAATAATAAAATCTGATCAAATGAATAACTTGCAGTGAAGATTAAAAGAAAGCACAAATTTGCAAGAGATGGGTTTGTACAGTGCACGTTATGACTAAACAGGAAGTAATATCGGAAATGGATTCAAGTTAATTATGTGCACGGTTCTAATTTGTTTGGTAGGGATTGCATTAGGGAACATGCATGTATTTACGCTTAATTGCCGAGAGAGCTACGTGTGTCTCCATTTGGGCTACAATTACACTTCATCATGTGCTTATAATTAAGAATGCATGTGTCATGCTTATAATTAACACTTCATCATGTGCTTACTTGATTTTTTTTTTTTTTTAAATAACATCAAATTTGAATATTTCAACGAAACAAATACGTTAGATTTGATTTTTATGAAAAACAGTAGAGACATAATTTTTTTTCTCCATCACACTTACTGCTTATATATTAAATTGCCTTCATTGATCCACAAGATTAGTGGAGCTGTTTTTTATAGAAACCAAATCTAGCATACTTATTTCATTAAAATATTTAAATTTGATTCTATTTATTAAAAAAAAGAAGTGTTACTTCATCTACATTAGTTTTAGTTAAAAAAATGGGGCTCTAATAAGTTTATATGTTATATATATGTTTTTTTTAATTATTTTTTTTCTAAATATACAACAACGAGTTATATATTCGGTTTTTATAATTAGTTATTTTTTTATAATATTAATAATAAGTTGGATTGGAGTAACTGGTAATTTTTGCATGGAGAAGTTTGAGATTGGAGTAATTGATAATGACAGTGTGGTGCATGATAAAATAAAATAAAATAACATATCATAATTGTGATGTGAACATGAATTGAAAATGAAGAAGAGGAAAAATAGGACAGAGAAGTGTCTACATCAAGTAGGCATAGCATCTTGGGTGCTACTGCTACAGGGTTTGTAAGTGTAATAGTTATAATCAAAAATAGTGTTTCTGTTAAAAAGATAACAGGTGGTGTGTACTTATCATAATTAATATTAAAATGTGGTCGGGTATCAAATTTTATATTTTTCGTATATTCATTTTAGAAATTATAAAATTGCTGTTTTTTTATAGTCCATACTCCATACTTTCTTAAAAACAACGATTTTGTATACATCTTAAAAAATAGTAAAAAAGTTTCAAAAAAAATATGAAATTTAGTCTCCAAACACATTTTAATACAAAGAACATGTTAAATATGTCAGATCGAATTTTTGGACTAATAATTCTAGTAGACCATGTCTCTATATATAATATTAAATCAAAACATCCATAATCGAGAATCACGTTCTAAATTTAGTTGCTATATATAATAATATGAAAGGAAGCCGGCTTGAAACTCAAATAAAATATTTTTGTTAATATTAAATTGTTAGACGGCTGAAATGAAAAGTCTATGGGCCTTCTTGCAAATTGGTATTTGGTTGCTGGGTTGTAAACGGATCGGATATCATCCGATTTCTTTCGAGTCTGAATCTGAAAAATTACTTAAATTATCTGATCCGTATCATATTTAAGACTATTCATATCCGTATTAAAAAAAATTATAGCAGATAAGGATACGATTTTAAAATTCGAACTTGTAAATTAAGACCCAAAATTTGAAAATATGTTTTTATAGACGTGAACTTGGGCCTTACTCCGGTTAAATAGTTCCAATGTTAATTAAAAGTTATTTTGGGTTGAAGCATCATCCAAAGGCAACTGTAATGTAATATAAATTGGCCCAATCAGTTTTTATATTTAATTTTTAATCTAAAATAATTCCTCACTACTCACTAGTCACTAAAAGAAAGGAAAATTAAGGAAGTTGAGATTTCTTATTATTGCCATTTGTGTCAAAATAACAATGAAGATTCAAGAATGGTTGCCTATATAGTTATATGTTGTCTATCTCATCCACTACATTATATATATATATATATATATATATTGCATTGGAGGGATCGGGAAGAAGGGAAGGGTTGCCGAATGATGCATGATATATATTGAAGCAAGTATATATTACTATTATGGGAGGGAAGAGTACAACCCTCGTAGCACTCCATGTGCAATCACCTTGTAAGCGGCCTCTGTCAAGTGGAGCCCATCCCATGATATATATTTTGTAATCAATAAACTTATTATGAAAATATTAGATCTAATATCTATATCCGTCCGATATCCGATCCGTATCCGTAGCGTTTAATATCCTATTTGTATCCGTATCTATATCCGAATCCAAAAAATTAGAATGGATACAAATACAGTTTTACCACTATTCAATCTGTATCCGACCATTTACATCCCTATTTGATTGTCGGTACCCAGTATCTCTTCAAGCAGCATGCAAAAATCTGTCTAGTTTCTTAAAAGGGAAAAAAATGAAAGAAAAAACAAGAATGACAACATTTTGCAAATTAAAAAGAGCATTGTTCTGCTACAGTAGGTCCCTCGATTGAGTTAGTGTACCAACAACTTATAAATCTGGTCCTGATTTTAATACGGACCTTGTTGCATGATATATATATATATATATTTTTTTTTTTTTTGAGAAAAAACACAGTCTATGCCCATATTTATTGAATAGTAGTTCAGTTATATAAAGTGTAACTCCGGATAAAAAGAAGAATAACATTCTCAATACATTTAGAGTTTTTCAAAATTAAAATACAAACATAGTTAAAGATTAGATAGTAAAAAAAACATAAAATTTATAAGGAAAACAACGTCTAAAGTGGATGTTTGTAAAAATTTCAAAAAATGAAGAATGATAGTTAAGTCTACACTTTTGCCTCTAGTTCCTGAATAAGATATTGATATTTGTACATATATTGTGATAAGAAACACATGCATATATATGAGATATGCTATCCACATCTTAAATCTATTTATGCAAAATAATATGAATCTTATTCAATCAGATTTGTATAAAATTAGAGAGTTAATATGGGATATATCTTGTAGTGGTCCGAGACTCCAAAATTTTAATGCCATTAATTTCACTTACTTTCTAGGGATTTGACTCTAGATTGTCCAGTTAGATGGAATTTAACATACAATATTATTAGTAAAGTTTTGAAATAGAACAATTATCTTATTAAGTTTTGATAATATCACTTTTATTAATTTTGTTAGTTTTGAGAAGGAATAAATGACAAAAACTTTAGAGGTAATCTTTAGTGATGAGAATAACTTTTAAATTATTAGGCAACAATATTCCTACACATATATAAATAAGGTCTTTATAATTTGGATTACTCTCATAATTTTTTTTATTAAAACAATTATGAGATCATAACTTATAATGCATATTAGATAATAAGTAACAAGTTTTCGCAACTTCTAAATATCTCAATTTCCTCCAACATCCCATAATTTTTTGTCTTTAGTGTTTACTGAAATGCTAATAATATTCATCGATAATGAATTGCGAAAGTTATATACTTGCATTATTTTTGTCGTTTTTGAATCAGTATCATACTTAACCAATGACTTAACATCAAAACAATGTGATATTTCATCATATTTTTGCTAAAAGTGAAATGAAAAAAATGTGATATTTCTAACGGTGTAAATTTAATCTGGCCAATCCAATTGTTTTTGCTTGGGATAACTCAGATTTAGAATTTCATAATCACACTGAACCTTGATTATCTTAACAAATAAGTTTTAGATATAGAATTTGAAAATAAAAATAAAATAAAATATGTCCCAACCATAATAATATGACAAATAAGATTCAAATGCCTCTATTTTTTGTACCTTCATCATGATTTTTTTTTTAGAACTATAATAACTAAAAATTTAAAACTTATATGTCAAAATAGAACTGTTAGATATAAACTATATCATTTTCACTATACACACGTAAAGACTATGACATTTTAATTTTGTATTGATTAGTAACAAGAGATTGCAAAAATACACTGATGTTGATAAAGTTTTAAATTTTTGTTGTTTGGAAATTAAAAAGTAGAATCATAATTAATAGAGACATTTCAATCGTCTTGTAGAAATCATGTAGCATCTTGTTAGTTCTAATTTTTTGAATCTCTGAGTGCAATGGACCTAATATGTGAAATTTATCTGTAATACTTTTACACAACATAAATTTTCAAGTTGTTATCCATTTCAAATTGAATTATGCACAAGCAGTGGATTGATTTAAGAAAATGTTGCATCCCTCTAACCTAAATAAATAAATTAAAAAAATTGCAGTTTTATATTGTATCAGATTTGAAAGTTTAAAACTTGTAGAAAATAAAATCTGTTACTTTTTTTTTCTAAATATGGAATTAAATGTGTTAATTACATAAGAAGTTAATAAAAATACAGATAAAATTTCATAACAACATGAATTGGAAATAGGGCACTTGATTAGTTTTTCTTAGTTGGTGATTGGGGTGGAACTGTAATAGACTAATAGTTGTAATAAAATATAGTGTTTCTGTTAGGTCCTGTTCGGCGTAGGCGCACACAGTAACTGACAGTTCAATTTAACTCATATCCTAACTCCGTTTTCAATTCCATGTGTCCGCCGAACATGACCACTTTAAAAAAAGAAAAAAAAAAAAAAAAAAAAGTGGTGGGTTTTGCTTGCGCCACTTTAAAAAAAAAAGAAAAAGAAAAAGTCATGAAGACAATGCAATTTCGGCAGTTTTTGTGTTAGATTTGAACTGGGCTGAAAATGAGAGAAGTCCATGGGCCTTGTTGCAAATTGGTATTTGGTGTTCATGAAAGTTTCTTCACATCGATCAAATAACTTGTCCAATTATTGTAGCACAACTACATCAAATACCTGACAAGGTGATTTTCTAGCACCAGAGCCAAAGATTCACCCAAGGAAATGGATAAGAGGGAATGAAATCTGCTACTTTTCTTGAACAAAAGGAGGACGCTCCTATTCTCCAATCTAAACTATTGAAAATCGATCAAACGGCTTCAATTACCTTTTTCTTTTATAACAATATAATATATTAAAACGAATCAGATGTAACTGAAGCCGTTTGATCGATTTTGAACGGCTCAGATTGGAGAATAGAAGGGCCATCCTTTTCTCAAAAAAAAGAGAAGATTTGCTTCCTGATAAGAGATCTACTGTCAAATGCACAACAAATACCTGACAAGATGATTTTTTTTTCCATATTTTTTGTCATTGTCTGTTTATTTGATCAATTGCTGCTGGATGCTAAATTCAAAGTCAATCCATTAGGTAGTTCATCAATTCATTAGGTGCTTGATCAATGCCTTCAATTAAGATAATGTTGGTTAATGCTGAATTTTTCTCTTTTAGTTTTGAGTTCAAATTTCTTTTCTGCTAAAATTAGTCTTTGATTCAAGAAGGCTCCTTGGTTTTTTCAATTATTTTGAAGGGTTTTGTGATGACATGAGTTTAACCTATAAAAATGAACTAAGAATTAGCAGAAAAACCCTTTTTCTTTTCAGTTGAAGGTAATTAAATACTTGGTAACATGAGCTAGATTTTATGACTTTTGAGTAGTTTGTTAATTTTTAATGATTAATTGGACAACTAATAAATATAATTTGAGCAACAAATCCTTAATTAATTTGTGCTTTTAGTGTTTTGTTTTTCTGTTTGATTATATATATAAACATTATAAGCTAATAAATAATTTGCATTACATAATATAAATTAGGATGTTTGATTGTTGTTTTTTCAAAGTATATAGGAAGAATTTCTCTACTGTGAAAGTAACTATTTTGTTGCATATAAGTTGCTTATCATTACTTATTATTTGTTGCTGTATTTTTTAGAGAAAGAGAGAAAGTGAGGAGAGAGTGTGAAATTTATTAAAATGAAAATTTGAAAATTTTCAAACCCATGCTCAGTCTTTTATAAGCACCAAGCTGTCGAAATTCTCGACTGCCCAATAAAGAATTCAGCCACCGAAAATCTCGGCGGCCTGAACATTTTTAAAATTCCTGAAAAATATTGGACATTTGTGTTATTTTTTATTTAATTTTCCTATGGAGCCTGTCTAACTGTCTTAGTTTAGTTGTTAAATTAATTTATCATTTAGGTTTATATCTATCTTGTTGCTTATCATTATAATATCTTCTTTTTTGACAATTTAACCCGGCCCCTCTCTTCCTTTTGATGACTATGCCTATCACAAATCACAATGCAATTAAAATCTCATAATTAAATTAGGAAATATCGGTGGGAACATCTACATCTCCTTTTTCAGTCACGAAATTAATATATAATAATTATGCTGATTAAGCTTTTCATATTCTTTATTTATAGTCTAACTAATTAATGCCACCGACGATCGAATTCCTCAAATCGAATCTGAAAGTTTGATAAATTAATTGTAACTCCATGAAAAACAGTGTGTATGTATATATAAAATAGCCGTCTAATTAATTTTATAAATTTTTTGCAACTTAATTAATTCATAGCGACCTTAAGTGTCTACTTCAATTAAATTAATTATTTTCATAAATTGTATATTAAGAATTGATTGGTGAAAATTAATTTTTGTATATATTTCCGTGAAATATTATATTATGGAAATAAATTGTTTGAGTTTGACTTAATTAGTGATGAGTCAATTGACACCTTGTTTGTATTCTGTGTAAAATAAAAATACCAAACATTGTAATGTTTGTGCAAATTAATTAAATTAGAAACACTTTTGAAAAAAATAATAGAAAATGACAAAAATAAAAAATTTGACCTTATTTTATTTAAGAAGTAGATTTGACTTTCTCACGTTGACACATGGCCGAACTATCAAAATTTGAAGGGTATATTCGTCAGTTCATTCATCAAATAAGTTAGAAGAAAGCCATAAACTATGTATGACAAATGGGACCCACAATTGTATCCTCCCGTTATCCCGTAGACCCAGTGTCCCATTAGATCACGAGATTGATACATCTAGTCTGGGAAAGCCTTAGATTTAATATTGCCAAAGATACAAGTCTATCCCTGTTAGTATCCATCTATCATGCTGTATGGGAGCCACAAGAAGGACAATATAGATATACTTACAATTAATCCACACCATATAAACAGACAAATAAATCCCCAACCCACCAGCCTGTCACAGTGTCAGTTACACCGTTAGTCCACCACGTGTTCGGTTTCTCTTTACCTTTACAGGTGTTGTTCTACTTCTAGAGTTGGTGCGGAAAACCGGCCTTTCTCATTCTGGGCTTGTTTCAGATTACGGAAACTTAAAGGGGCAGACTAGCAAAAGAATATAACAAAAAGCAGGGTGAATCGTTAATTTTATTAATTTATTGCAACTTAATTCAAGACGACCTTTTATTTTCATAAATTGTATATGAATAATTGATTGGTGAGAATTAATTTCTATATATATTTCCGTGAAATATAAGAGCATCTCCAACAGTGATTGCTTATGGATTGCTTATGCTGATGTGTCAAATGTTTTTGTAATTGCTGGGTTGTATGGCTATTGCTTATTTAGCAATTGTTGGAAAAAATTGCTTAATAAGAAATCCTTTTCTAAAGATGAGTTGGCCAAATGTTTAATTCTTATTGGTCAAATGTTTAATTCTCAATTGTTTGGTTGATTGCACCAATGTAAGAGTGGATTGCTTAATTTTTAAAATTTTCATAATTGCTAATTTAGCAATTAATTTTAATTGCTGGATTGGAGATGCTCTTATATTATGGAATTAAATTGTTTGATTTTGACTTAGTGATGAGTCAATTGACAACTTGTTTGTATTCTATGTAAAATAAAAATACCAAACATTGTAATGTTTGTGGAAATTAATTAAATTAGAAACACTTATGAAAAAATCATAGAATTTTTTTGTAAATGTAACTCTGTAATTTTAAGTCGATTTTTTAGTTTAAAATAAAAACAAGTCAAAATCTTGGAACTTGCAATTTTTTTTTTTTTGTAATTTAAAAATTTGAACATTACTATGTTAAACTCACTTACGCGAACTTATATATAAAAAAAAAAAAAAATTGACCTTATTTTATTTAAGAAATAGAATTCGTGGCCCATTGACACTTGGCCGAACTATCTGGAGAGTTTTCATTTTGCGCGCCATAAAAAAATTACCCATTTGGAAGTCATCATTTCATTTCTATAAGTGATCAGAAGGGTATATTAGTCAGTTTACTCATCAAATAGTTAGTATTAGTAAAAGAACAGGAGAAAGCTACACGCAGCACAACAAAGCCATACACGATGACAAATGGGACCCACAACACGATGGCTAAGTAACGTATCCTTAGAGAAGTACCCAAGTACAGAAGGCTAAAACCGTGATTTCACCCATTAGATCACGAGATAGCTCATCATGTCTGGTCTGGGAAAGCGTTAGATTTAATGTTGCCAAAGATACAAGTCTATCCCTGTTATTATCTTGCTACGTTACGAGGCCACATCAGTATGGTATAAATGGTACTATGGTTATGGGAGCCACAAGAAGGACAATATCGAAATATGCACAATCGATCCACTTCATACCAACAGACAAATCCAGACGGACTGGACGAATCCAGTACAACTAAATCCCCAACCCAGCCTGTCTCAGTGTCACTTACACCATCAGTCCACCACGTGTTCACTTATAAACGAGAGCGTATCCTCTTTGAGCTTCGAGATTCGTGCAGAACGTATTTGAACAGTTGAGGGAGGTTTTGCTTTACAGGTGTTCTAGAGTCGAACAAAATTTTCTTGGTGCGGAAAACCGGCCTTTCTCATTCTGCGATTGTTTCAAATTACTGAAACTTAAAGGGGCAGACTAGCAAAAGAGCATAACAAAAAGTGGGGTGAATAAATCGTTAATTTGTGGGAAAGCGCAAAGCGGGCCCATGATGTGGTAATTAATATAACTTGGGTCCACTAACGAGTGAACGGTAAGTCTGTAATGCGCATTTAGTGGTGCGTAGAAATTATTAAATGAATTAATAATAGTTGGTAGGAATTAGGAATTTACGAAAATATCCTTTAACATTAGAGCAGTGCGCCTGTCGGTGGAGGTTCTTTTGGGTAGTGCGATGCTATTCTGTGACTCCAAGCAACAATCCATCACACTTGAGCCCTTCTTCTGCTTGTGCTTCAGGTCAAAGTCTCAAAGACAAAGATGAATAGATAGGATTAGGTCCGATGTGTATTGGACCTATTTTAGGTTCAATTAGATCTAACACTGTATGATTAGCATTAAGATCTGCGCGCACAGAAATTGATACATAGAACCACGGATTTTAATACGGAGCACACGAATCTTGATGCAATCGGATGGTCATAGACCCATCGAACCAAAGTATGTCCGATGCCCAAACGAAAGATGAACAATCCTAGTTATAGCTATGACAGGGGCTGATAAGGACCGACGAAGATGCACCTTCAATAAGCCTCAGCCTAGTTAACGAAACCAAACAGAGTAACAGACTGCTACTGCAACTGCTCGTCACTCCCAAAAAGACCCCCAAAGGAAGGAAAAACCATTGCGGCTTTGCTTTTCGATAAACCAATCTATCAAATCTCAAGGGAACTACCATGGATTGTCAGATCTATGGTGTTGCCTTCCTTCTTCTTCTCTTTCTCACCGCATTGCCGTCCTCTACCGGTACCAGTATCAGTACCAGTACCAGTACCAGTACCAGCGGAGGTATAAACTCTAACTCTGTGCTTGTAGCTTTACTTGACTCACATTACACTGAGCTTGCTGAGTTGGTCGAGAAAGCTCTTCTCTTACAAACTCTAGAAGATGCTGTCGGAAATCACAACATAACAATCCTTGCTCCAACAAATCAAGCCATAGATCGACTTGTGGATCCAGAATTCAAGCGGTTTTTACTTGAACCACGCAACCTTCCTTCTCTCCAATCTCTCCTTCTCTACCACATTATCCCAACCCGACTTCACTCCCCGCATTCAACCGGTTCTTACCTCACTCTTACCGGTGAACACCTTCAACTTCCTCTTCCTCTCCCTGCTGTAAATCTAAATGTAAATGTAAATGTAATCCAACGCCCCGATGGTGTCATCCATGGGATTGACCGGCTTTTGATACCACGGTCGGTACAACAAGACTTCAACCGGCGAAGAAGCTTAGCCGACATATCTGCTGTGCTTCCAACTGGTGCACCAGAGGTGGATCCCCGGACTCATCGATTGAAAAAACCAGCACCTCCTGTTCCACTTGGTGCTCCTCCAGTGTTACCAATCTATGATGCAATGGCACCAGGTCCAAATCTTGCTCCGGCACCTGCGCCGGGACCAGGATCCGGGAAGCATCACTTTGACGGTCATAACCAAGTTAAAGATTTCATCCAAACCCTCGTGTTATACGGTGGGTACAATGAATTGGCCGACATTTTAGTGAATCTCACCTCATTAGCTACTGAAATGGGAAGACTTGTTTCAGAGGGTTATGTTCTAACTGTTTTAGCACCTAATGATGAGGCTATGGCAAAATTGACGACGGATCAGTTGAGTGAACCGGGTGCACCAGAGCAGATAATGTACTACCATATGATTCCAGAGTACCAGACAGAGGAGAGCATGTACAATGCTGTGAGGCGGTTCGGCAAGATAAAGTATGACACTCTAAGGTTGCCACACAAGGTGGTGGCAAGGGAGGCGGATGGGTCGGTCAAGTTCGGGTCGGGTGAGGGATCTGCTTACCTGTTTGACCCGGATATCTATACCGATGGAAGGATTTCCGTGCAGGGGATTGATGCGGTGCTCTTACCGCCTGAGGAGAATGTGCCGGTGTCGGAGGTTACGCCTGCTGACAATAAAAAGCCAGCTGCTGTGACCGGGCAGACTAAGCTAAGGAGAGGTTAGTTACTGTGTTATTTTCTTTTTTACTCTTACTTTTACTAGTGAGTCAGAATCTATGCTGTAATAGGAACCAAATTCCTTGTAGAGTTGTGTACTAGCTATGAACTAGAAACTCCAACAAGGTTTCTGGCCATTAAGTCAAATTTGGATGGCAACATTTAATTGCCTTAATTAACAGCTCTGACTCCCTGCAAGGAGGGTTTTAATTTGTAGCAAAATTATTAGACATAATACTGACACCCTGGATTATGCTTTTGAAGAAAACATAATCCGGATAAAAGCCCTATAAGTTTATTGGAACAAATTGTGAATAATTAATGGAATCCTTTCAGCACTTGCACATATAAGCTTATAAGTGTGTGGGTATCAAATTTAGAGAAACCTGGTTATCCCTTGGTTAATTGGGAGCAAAATTAAAGCTGAAGTTATGAAATGATTTCTATTTTCAGCCTATGGGTAATATATAGTTCAATATAAAATTACTGAAATGAAATTCATTATTTCTGAAAATGGAGATTAGGGGGCCCTAGTGCAGTCCTTTCGTAAGTCAAGTATTAGAAATATATAGTAGAACAACTCGTATTAGAAATACTGGTCAGGTTAGTACTGTCGAGTGCAACTTTTAGATTATCATAAACTTTATATATGTTGACAAATATCTCTCATTTTTACAATTAATTTAGGGAAATTGTTAGAGACAGCGTGCCAATTGCTGGGTTCCCGATTCATAACCTGCCAATAGAAAATCTGATTGATTGATTCTATGGAGGATATGGATAAATTTAGCGAGCAAGAGCCAAGAGGTGGTTCATGGTTGCGTACTCACCATATATTATTCTTTAGTTAATTTGGCAATAATCAAGGGGTGGGTTTGCAAAATTGTATGTTCAGTTTGTTTATACTTGAGCCCTCTCCTCTATGAACCAAATCATGTTTTATAGTTACTCATATGTAGGTAAAAGTAAATTTTCTTGGTTTTGTGTTGCTATGTTTTTATGTTGGTTATTTATTTATTTTTATGTTTTTTATGTTGGTTTTTAAATCTTATTTAAAAGCATTAAATTGGTCCGGTCGAGTTTATGAACTATATTTAAAATCGGTCCTGAGATCACGAGATGGTCGAGAGCAAAACAATTCTGATAAGTGATAACAATTAAGCGAAGGTTGAACTTGGTAAAATAGTTGCCAAATAACTCTGATAAAGCTCAGCACCTTTATTTGGAAATAGAGTGGCAAGTAAATTAATGATCAGAGAGCTGTTCCCTTGTCCATATATTAATTTCACCTCTCTGGATCCAGTTTGTGTGGCAGTTGGATCTCTCCTTTTATTTTCAGCATCCATATTCTTTTATTCCATTGTGATAACTTTTGAAGGTGTTATGAGAGACCTTGGTTATATTCAGATTTGCTATGTCTCTGTTTAGTCAGAGCTGTTTCAGTCTTTTATTTTGCTGTTGCTGTATGAATTGTTTTTTAAGTTTGTGTTGTAAGACGTTGTCAGAGGCTGGTACCAGTACGCTGTTAAATGATTTCACACACGCACACGCACACATATATATATAAACAGTCAATTAACGAACTTGATCAGAATAAAATTCTAAAAGATTAAACAAATGAAGTAATTTAGTGGGCATAATATTTCAATATTTATAGGGAATATAGATTGATTGCCGAAAAATGTTTGACAACCATGAGATTTAACAGACTAATAGTGATCAACAAACAGTTTGAGTGAATGCACAACACAAAATTAAATTTGTTAATTTAAGTTCTAATAACGACAAATTAAGTATTTTATTTGTTATAAAAATCTTAATATATGGGTATTTTCTTCTTTTAGTATAAATATAATAATAAAACAATTTGATATTGAATTATATAATATAAAACGATTAAAATTTCCAGTGATTCATTCATTAGTTACTAATCCTCGTGAGTTTTAAAAATGGATAGTCTGTCGTTTTCATTTTACAAGTTATATATTATTTGTAAACATCCGAAATTATGCAACTGCAACTGCAACTGCAACTGATCAGGCCTATTTTTGTTCTCTCTCACTTTCAATTTCCCTTTTGAGTATTTTCTTTGACCCCTCTTATCTCTACCTGACTGTGTACAAAATAATTAAAGGAGGTGGTAAATTTGGTTTTGAGGTGAAGAGAGACAGAGATAGAGAGAGTGAGAGACCATGAAAGGAGGTGGTAAATTTGGTTCAACAATGAATAGTTTTTATGTGGAGATGAATGCTTCTCTTCTTCATACAATGGTAAGTTAAGTTAAACATATTTCTTACAACATTCCTTAAAAAAAATTGTTCTTCTTTTTTACTTGCATTCATTAATTATTACATGTTGCAGAATATTCCAAAGAAATTTGCAGAAATTTTGAAAGGATCCGTGAGAGAAATCGTTGAACTTGAAGGTCCAAGTGGAACTACTTGGAATGTGAAAGTGATAATGTCCAAATCTAACAACACATTCACATTTCAATCTGGTTGGAATGACTTTGTAACAGCAAATAAAATAGAGAAAAATGATATGTTAGTATTTACATACAATGGTAACTCGTCTTTTAAAGTTGTAATCTTTGATCCGAGTGGATGCCAAAAAGCCGCTCCTTTCTTTGCAAAAAAGATAGAGACAGAGACAGACTCAGAGGACAGTTCAGTTCGAGAAATTACTGCACCTCACCGCGAGGTAAAAAAAGAGATCGTATCTCTATCCTCTGGTAGTAGTGACAGTACTGATGAATCTTCTTGTGAGAGGAAAAAAAGAGGTAGGTGTATCTTGTTCATATTCCTTATTTCTTGAACTTTTTAATTCTTTTTTGCTTCAAGGATTTTATTTAATGAACTTAATTGTGACAGTATTTCATTTCTTGTTGCAGATTTTGTACAAGAATCAAGCGAGAGCGAGAGCGACAAAGACTCAGAGGACAGTTCAATTCAAGAAGTTACTGCACCTCACAGTGAGGTTAAAAAGGAGATCATATCTCTATCCTCTGGTAGTAGTGACAGTACTGATAAATCTTCTTGTAAGAGGAAAAAAAGAGGTAGGTATATCTCGTTCATATTCCTTATTTGTTGAACTTTTTAATTCTTTTTTGCATCAAGGATTTCATTTCTTATTGTAGATTTTGTACAAGAATCAAGCGACAGCGACAGCGAGAGTGATCAGAGTGACGAAGGAGAGCACGAAACCCATTTGAGAAAAACAAAAACAAAAACTACTGATGGATCTTGTAAGAGGAAAAAAATAGGTAGGTATATCTTGTTCATATTCCTTATTTTTGAACTTTTTAACCCTTTTTTGCATCAAGGTTTTATTAAATGAATTTAATTGTGACATTATTTCATTTCTTGTTGTAGATTTTGTACAAGAATCAAGTGAGAGCGACAGCGAGAGTGATCAGAGTGACGAAGGAGAGCACGAAACCCATTTGAGAAAAACAAAAACAAAAAGAAAGGAGAATTATAGAGTTAACAAATCTTCTGGTTTATATGTGATACCACACAAAACCCATTTGACACAAGCTCAAGAGGAGATTGCTAACGAGATGGCCCGAAAAACTCAAAAGGGTAGCGACTTGTTTGTCAAAATCCTGACTCCAGTTAATATTCATACACATAGGGATTGTATGCTGGTATGTAATTAAGCTTCTAATTTAATTTCCATTGTTACTGTTACTGTTACTGTTACTAATAAAAATTGCAAATGATCTGGATATATTTACTATGTTACTATGTACCAGAGGTTACCGAGTGGCTTTGCACGCAAAGTTCTTCGAAGCAAGAAGAAGAAGGTTAATTTGGTACCTGCCGATTTAGATAACAGAAACAAGATATGTAGTGCAAACTATTACAAGACTAAGAGTATGATGAGATACATAGGTCCCGGTTGGCGTAAATTTGGGTGCAGAAATGAATTGAAACAAGGAGATCTTTGCCTTTTTGAACTAAAGAAGCAAGAGAAACCAGAAATTCTGACCATGGTAGTTCATTTCCATCGGCTGAGTAACTAATTAAGATATATATATAGAGGTTAATTGCATTTGTTTGCAAATTAAAGTGCACCATCCTCTTAGTTTGCAATATTATCATTAATTGAGTACTGTTAATTGAACTTAGTTGGTTGTGGCAGTTCTATATATAGTATGTACCAGTACCACTGATACTTGAGTACTGTTAATTGAACTTAAGTGACTTGTTTGCAAATTGGCCGTTTAATTTGTTGTTATGGGTACTGTTAGTTGAACTTAATTGGTTGTGACAGTTCTATATATAGTATGTACCAGTGATACTTGATTTTAATTAATTAGTTTCTAAAGAAATTGATGCATGGTTGTGGCAGTTTATAATAAAATTGATGATTTCTATTAGTTTTTAGTTAGTTTCTAATGAAATTCAACTTGGTTGTGGCATTTTGTAATATACTTGATTTTAAACTTGGATGAATTCTTGAAAAAAATAATATGCCATAAATTGAACTTTAAAAAAAAAACTCTTTGAATAAAACTTGTATAGAACTTGGATCAAGCACCTACACAGTTGACAGTAGTAGGATCTTGTAAATAAACTTTTAATTTCTTATTAATACATTCGTTACTGGCAACACACCAGATAACCTTAAAAAAAAAAACCTTTTAAAATCAAAGTATTATTAAATGTGTAATTGTGTTGGTGGTTGCTTTAGTAGAGTCTATAAAATGAATTTATAATGAAGCTATCCTAGATTCTACCACTGACATGCATTTAGCAATTATATTATCTAGTAGCTATATATAATTAATTTCTCCAATCACCATCATACAATGAAACTAGAAGTACTATTTTAAATTAAATCAGTAGTACTTAAATCTTATTATGTATAAATAAAAACAAATTAACAAGTTTAAAAATCAATAGGTATTATCTTTAAATGAATTTCATTCTATTTTCATTTTATTGGACCATTGAGACACATATAAGAAAAATATATTGTAGCAATATACTAATTAATATGCATTGACAGATATATATATATATATATATATACAAAGGACAACATTTATTTAATTTATACAAAAAACAACATCCATTATGGTTTGAACTGCTCTTACAAAAAACAGATATATATATATAGTATATATCATGAAATACCACTGCTTTACGTTTGCTTCTTTATTTAGAAACAAAGGAGAAAAAGGAAGTTTGCTCATAATTGCGCTCTGTTTCAATTCGGAGATATTTTTGAAAGTTTAATTAGATAGATTAATTTGTTAGATTGATCTACAAACAGTTCCACCAATCCAATTAGAAGAGCAATGAATTTGAATTAATATTTGGTTTGTTACAAATTGGATTTTAGTAATTAACTCCTCATATACATATTGATTATTATGATTTTCAAGAAATATATCAGTTAAAATCCGACATGACCACATAATTAATATAATTGAATTTGAATTTTTTTATAATTGTGTTATTTTTAATTTGTTTATTTGTTTTCTGCTTAAAACATATTGTTTATTTCATATTATATTTATAGTGTATTTTTTTTAAGTAAAGGTTGGATGTTAAGCCACCTAACTATTTAATACCCACAAGGAATTTTTCTATTCGGATTTTGAACCTGCAACCTCCCATAGAGAGAACATTATCTTTGCACTAGACCAAAGATCGGTTCTCATTATATTTTTAGTGTTGTTTAATGAGCAAAGTCTTTATTATTTGTTAAAAAAATATGTTGTGTTGGATTATATTTATATATATTGTTATTGAATGAGTATTATTGTTTTGAGGAGGGTTCCAATACTTCATGTTTTTCATTCTTCATTATACTTCATATTTCATATCTTCGTTTTCAAATTTCAAACTGTCAATCTGAACTACTCAACACGATATCAATACTAATATATGCTTGGGGATGAAATTTGATAATGTTTGAATTTTTTTAATATTTTTTAAGATAGGTACAAAATTAATGTTTTTGGATTGTTAAAAAACAATGATTTTCTACCTATTTAACAAAATAGTAATTTTTTTTCAAAAATTATAAAATTTGGTCTCCAAGCATATTTTAATATGTATATCATGTTAAGCGATTCAGATCGACAATTTGGACTTTGAAAACAAAGATATAAAATGTGAGGCATAATGAGGTATTGGAACCCTCCTCTATTATTTTTAAGTTCTTATTGAAATTTTCATTTATGCTATTTATTTGTTTGCTCTTTGTTCTATTTGTATTTTTATTTATTACTGATGATAATCAGTTATGCATGCTTTTAATATTAATGTATGATATGTTTTTGTCATGGAAACTCGTGATGATAAGTTATTTATGAGGATTGTATGAGTGAAAAAGTATCATAACTTAATTATTACGAATTTGTGTTATCTATAGATATCTATATACCCCTTATGGTTGATTTCAGCTCAATTTAACTCAAATTTTGAGTTTGAATCTGCATTTTCAATGTCCAAATAGTTGTTTTGAATCATTCAACATGATCTTTATATTAAAATGTACTTCCAAACTAACTTTTAACATTTTGTAGAATATTTTTTATTTTTTATTAGATAGGTAGAAAATCACTACTTTTGAATGGTCCAGAATCTTTAGATGAAGTGATTTTCTACGTATCTAAAAAAATAATAAAAAATTTCTAAAAAATGTAAAATTTGATCTACAAGTACATTTTATATGGAGATCATATTGAATGATTCAGATGAATTATTTAGACTTTTTAAATGGACCTATTGATTTATAGTACAGACTAATCCGAGCTATGCATAGTACCATAGCCTAACTCTTTTAGAAATATAATGTAGCTTGGTAGCATTTAGCATTATTTTTTTTATATCAATTTAGTAATTAATTTTATTTCAGCCACATGGAATTTCATGCAAGAAAAACATAATAAAGGAATGTGAAGAAGAATGGAATTTCGGAATCTATATCTACCAAGTATACATAATACATCACAAGCTTCTATTTTTATCTAAATATAAGGAATTTATGTGTTGTTTTTATATATATAGTTGTCTAGTTGATATTTTGGTGGTGGTATTGTTTTCTTTCAAGTGTTATACCTGTAGGGGCAGTTTCGTACATAGATATTGAGGGATACCGGTACAAAAGAGATGTTGTTCCCAAAAATAAAGGTTTTATTCTTCTTCTTTTTTCTTATAGAGTGAGGCAAATTTTTTTTATAAACCATAATTAAAAAAAAAATTATGAAACCAACATGATTTTTTTTTTTTTACAAAAATCATAAGAATAAAAATGGTATTTCGGTCCCGATTTTTTTTTTGGGATTGAAATGGCAATTCGGTCCCAAGTATTTTTATAATTTTTCAACGTATTTTTTTCTCGAAATCTATGAAAATGGCTGGGACCGAAATAGCAATTCGATCCAAAAAAAAGGGGGATCTAAATGGCATCTTGGTTCTTATGGTTTTTATAAAAAAATAAAGCAATCAAGTTGGTTTGGTAAAATTTATTTATTTTATTTATGGTTTCTAAAAAAAATTCGAGTGAAGCTATGGTTATATGCATATTACGGATCAACCTGTGCTATGGATCCATAACTCTCTTTTCTCTATATGAAAATAGAGTAAAGCTAGGGTGTGATGTGCTCACCAAGAGAGTTTGGTGAGCACAACTCCAAAAGTATATCGAATCGATGTCAAATACCGAATCCAAACCGTTGAAATCCATGTACTTCATGAATGATGCATATACATGCAAAATTTTGAAAGTTTCGAATTTATTTGCTACAAGGTCAAGTGGTCAAAGAAATAATAAAAATTGAATATATAAAATAACTTATAAATTAACTTATAAAATATTCATTTCTTTGACCGCTTGACCGTGTAGCAAATACAATCGAAACTTTCAAAATTTAGCATGTATATGCATCACTCACGAAGTACATGGATTTCAACGGTTTGGATTCGGCATATGAAGTCGATCCGATGAACTTTTGGAGTTGTGCTCATCAAACCCTCTTGGTGAGCACATGACACCCTAGCCTTACTCATGAAAATATACTTGGAGATTAAATTTTATATTTTTTAAATTGGTAAAAAATCACTACTTTTGATGGTTCTAGAATGTTCAAATCAAGTGATTTTTTTTACCTATGTGAAAAAGTAGTTAAAAGAACTTTACAAAATGGTCCGTTATTTCATCACTGATTTTGTACCCCTTTATAATTGTTTTTTTTTTCTTTTTTTCATTCGTTTGTGCTAAGAAGAGGTCAATCGGATAAGAATTTGTAAGAGAGTAACTGTGAATTTGAAATGCTTCTTATATTAGAAATTGAAGAAGATAGGTCTATTTGCAACTAACACCTAGATTTAAACATATATCACATCAAGCAAAAATGAGTAAATTACTTTGACAAAGATTAAAATTTGTTGATATTTTTGTTTTTGTTTTTCTTTGTTACAGTAATGCAAAATTTTGGAAAAGATAATTGGCGTCACCGTCAAAATTTCAAGTGGTAATCTAAAACAATTTCCACCGAACAAATGTTGGTGGGGAAACAAAATAATATATGTAAGAAAAAAAAAAAGAAAGCCTATTATATATTTGGTTGAGAAATATAATTAAGGAGAGAAATATAGAGACAAGAATCAGAGAACAAGTGTGCAGCACCCTTTTTTAATTTAATATATATTCTGGATTGAAATGTATGCCATTGGGCCTTTCTGGGCCTATTTGAGGTCCAGTCTCCTCTTTCCTGTTGGTAAACCTCACGTATTATGACATTTGTGTTGTATGTAATGCAACTTAATTATTGCCTCAACTATTTATATAAATTATTCAATTCTCAACCATTTCCAGCCAAATTTCTCATCAGATCAGAAAAGGGATTCGATACGAATATGCTATTAATTATAGTTGACTAGAAGTAGACTACATGGATAGAAAAAAGCTATGGTCAAGCAAGCATTTTAATCAACAACTTAAATTCAGCTAATTTTTTCCAGCAAGACAAAAGTTAGTGGAAATTTCTTTTTCTTGACCATGTTGGGAGAATTTCATATATATACCACTCAAACACCGTAAAATTACGTATTTATCATTCAAATTTCTATAATTACATATTTACCATTTAAAAATTCAACAACTCACGTATTTACTCAATTAATCAAAAAATAAGATTAATAAAGTTTAAGATTATATAAAATATAATTAATAAGTTATTTAGTCTCTTCTCCTTCTTTGAAATATAACACACATATTTTCCTCCAGTCTTTTTGACGTAACTTCCCATTTTCGCTGAAACTCTCTCTTGTTTAAATTCAGAGAAAAGGGGTAGCAAACTCAGATATAATGATACCAACTCTAGCTTGATCGTCTAAAAACAAGATAACCACTCCAAATTTTTCAACAAAATAATTAGTATTGAATTCGATGTTGATATCGCAACCAGTTATTAAAGTAGTAACTGAGTTTGAAAATATGTGCTTTGTTACTGGCACAGTTTGAAATATATGTTTTTAATATTTTATATTAGGTG
Source organism: Carex rostrata (assembly GCA_964058875.1). Taxonomy (NCBI): domain Eukaryota; kingdom Viridiplantae; phylum Streptophyta; class Magnoliopsida; order Poales; family Cyperaceae; genus Carex; species Carex rostrata. The sequence continues at coordinate 622,453 of CAXKVT010000014.1, read as the reverse complement.
TAAAGGAGAGCGGTTCTAAGGCCGTTTTTTTTTCCTACCACCCTCAAAAATCAGAATTAAATGCATACCACCCGAATAATCAGATTTCAGATTCCGCCACGTTCGCACCGTGGATCTGCGGACAGATCGCCAACCCGTTCGCGAAATGGATCTGCGGACTGACCCGCTCGCGCCCTGACCCGCTCTCGTGACCCGTTCGCACCGTGGATCTGCGCACCGACACGTGGATCTGTGCACTGACACGCTCACTTTGACCCGCTCGAGTGACCCGTTCGCACTGTGGATCTACGCACCGACCCGTTCGCACCGTGGATCTGCGAACGGGTCAACCCGTTCGCAGATCCATGGTGCAAACGTGGCGGAATCTGAATTTCGATTTTTCGGATGGTATTCATTTAATTCTGATTTTTGAGGATGGTAGGAAAAAAAACACGGGTTCTAAGGAAAGAAAGAAAGAAAGAGTGTTAAGTTAATCATTAATTAATTATAGTTTTAAGAAAATTAATCATAATTCATCTTAGTTTTGGGTATATTTTATATATTCTTGGGTAAATATTTGAGTTATTAAATTTTTAGATAGTAAATATGTAATTATAAAAAATTAGATAGTGAATACTTAATTTTACAGTTTTTTAGTTGTATATATGTAGTTCTCCCAACTAAAAATTAATGGAAATTTCGCTGACTACAATTCAACTACAAGACTACAATAACAGGAAAATGGACTACCACAAGGACTTGTCCTATTCTCGCTCATACCATTATATTATACCAATGGAGAAGAGAAAAAAAAATAAAGCCATGTGGGCCCAGTTTGAGCATTTTTATTGTTGTTGTTGTTGTTTCAGTTTGAGCATCGGCTGATGAAGAAAAGGGATAGAGGTGGGGTCCAGTTTGAACATTCCCCCAAGGCAAGGAGGTGTAGAGAGAGAATATATTGGATTTGTAGTGGATATTTTCACCTGTTTCATGAGAAACTAATATAAAAGTTGTATGTAATTAAGAGGTGGGACCCACACAAAATTTTAATAGAATAAATAATACCAACTTCTCTCAACCGGAGGAAAAACGATGAGGAGCATTGTTTCTGGTTCAAATGTTGAATTGAAAATTATGTTCCTGATCTTTCTCTTAGTATAACAATTGAAAATAAAAAAAAAAAAATCACCTTTTTCATTTTATTTCCTAATTAATGTAGTTGTACGCTGGTGTTGGAGTCGATAAAACTTGAGTTAATTAAATTAATGGAGTCTTCTATGAGGCAAAAACTGAATCTGCTAAGTAATTTTCTCCCACTAGAAACAAACCAACACAATATATAGAACCACCTACATGTCTTCCATTTCTTCTTTACCATAACAAGAACCACTTTCTTCAATAGATAGAGGAAATAATTAATTAAATTTATTCTTTCGGTAGCTTACATCCTACCAATAAAATAAATTAATTAGGCCTTACACTTCTGTTGGACCCTAAAATAATTAGGGAATATCATGAAGAGTTTACCAATGTTAATTCTTCATAACTAGGGTGAATATATATGTAACCCTAGCTAATTACCCAATTTATTCAAGTGTCATTAAATTAAGTAAACTGTGACTTTCATGAAATAAAATTCATGGTTAAATTCTATACAAAAAGAACATAAATTTTTGATATAAATTCTACACATTTCTGGGTGCACAAAAGTAGGGGACACTTAGCAAAGCCCAAAACAGGCCTGGTACACTTACTGGGGCATCCTAGCATCTCTTTGTTGTTTATCTTGTTTTATTGTATGCTTTTGTTGTTGATTTGCCTATCAGATTCAGAGGTTAAACAACCATTTTGTAGAGTTATGGTTGTAAATCTAAGGTACTCATTGATGTTTAATTAATTTAATGGTTGTTTGAATATCTTTCCACCTGATTTGATTTTCTGCTGTATTTTATCTTGCATTATTGCTCAGCTGGGTGATTTTAGATTCCTGTTCACCAAATTGGAATAAGGTACATAGAATTACAGTAATTCACATACGAATGTCGCGTATAATTCAAATAATATATACAAATACTTATATTTGTATAAATAAATAAAAAGTTTGTAAATATACGAGTTAAATATTATAATTGTTTTGTATAATTCATCAAATTGGAGAAATATTAATTCGAAGAGGTTAATTTAAAGTTTGTATATAATAAGGATATTGCTTGATTTCAATGAAATCGGTGGTAATAACACATACTACTTTTAAAAAATAAATCAAAAAATATATAATAAGGATATGATTCAAAAATATTGTTACTATGCTTTCATAAAAAATAACAATATTAACTGTTTCAACAATTAAAATAAAAAAAATAGAAAGCTTGGATATTTTGTAGCAATGGTAAAACCTATAGATGTGACATATATAGTTTTGCTCCTAAAGTGCATCATCATTTAGTTCCTTGACCAAAAACAGAGCAATGAAGAACATTCCTCCCTGCTTTTTTGCTCTCTTCCTCACAAATCTGATCTTCTTACATCTATCATCTGCATACAACGAAATCAACCAAGTTTGCGGTTCCACCAACAACTATGCCGGAAATAGCGCATTCAGTACCAACCTCGAGCAACTATCGTCCTCTCTCTCCACAGAAGCAGTTGCAAAACAGGGTTTCTATGAAAATACAATTGGCACAGCACCGGACCAGATATCTGGTCTTGTTCTCTGTCGTGGCGATGTCGATTCTTCTATTTGCCGTGACTGCCTTAACCAAAGCTTCAGTGATTTATCAAATCAAAATGTCCATCCTCAAATGAAGCAACTATATATATACTATGACTTTTGCCATCCTTAAATGATTTAGTGGATGGGATCCATCTAATGATACTGTAAGGAACACCTTCTCTACTGTACTGAATACATTACTTAGTAATGTTTCGGATCAGGCAGCTTATAAATCGAGAAAGCGTTTTGGGACAGGAGTGATAAACATAACAGAATCCTTGCCGGTGATCTATGGCTTGTCTCAATGCATCCCCGATTTTTCAAATATTACATGCCGTGCTTGTTTAGAAGACCTTATTTATCAGATGCTACAGATTTTTGACGGGCAGCAAGGTGGACGGTTTTTAGGAGTGAGATGCAACCTAAGGTATGACATAGACGCCTTCTTTTACGGAAATCCAGATATACAAATAGGTTCAATCTCAGGAACAGTACTACTGACTCCTCGAGCATCTGGTAAAGGTGAGTATTCAACACCTGACATAGCCTCTTCTATCTGTCATTTTCAAAAAAAGAAAAGTTGGAATATCTTTAAATTTATATCTAGTTAAGATTGAAATTAATTAGAAGGCAAAATAGGCATGCACCTGTCCGATCGAGTTAAGCCCGCGTTACATGGTGGGTGAGTTTTGAGTTGAAATCAGTAAAAAAGGTCTGATTCAACCGAGTTTTTATCCAAATCGGACATTTTTCATAATATGGGCTGAGCCAGTTGCCTCCTGCAATGCAGTAGTATGTGATCTGGGCCGAGTATATTCAAATTTTTCATAATATAGCTATACCTAGTATATTCAAATTTTCTTTGTGGGATTAAGTGGCTTTAGCTCCGGAATGGGTTAATCGGTATTGATATGTGATGATAATTTCAAACTCAAAAATTTCTTCAGGAGGAAACAGAAGGCACCTCATTATCATCATCAGTGTATCTGTGGCATTTCTTATTATTGCTTGCTTCATTGTCTTTTTGTTGATGAGAAAACTGAGATCTACAGGTATAGTTCTTTATATCACTGAACAGTATTTGTCAACATGTTTATTTGCACGAACACTTAGTTAACACTTTAATTATATCTTCTTTAATGATTCAGAAACTGAAGAAGATAGAATGCTAACAACTAACAAGGAAACACTGGATCTATGGAGCAGAGAAGGAAGTTCAGATTTTCCCCTCTTTGATTTCAATCAAATAGCTAACGCGACAGACAACTTTTCATTGAACAATAAACTCGGCGAAGGTGGATTTGGACCCGTCTATAAGGTGCTTACTGTTTTCCTTTTCTCTTTCTTATTTATTTTAATTTTTTTTTTAGAGAAAGAAGAGCCATAAATTTATCATGACCATTACACTTAAAGAACAGAAAAATTTTAAAAAATGCATAAAAATACTTTAAGATGAAAATGAAATAAGAATTGGGTATATTATATTGTGGTTCCATTTCTTCTTGTAGGGGGTGCTACAAGATGGACTTGAGATAGCTGTGAAGAGGCTTTCTTCAAATTCAGGTCAAGGTCTAGTTGAATTTAAAAATGAAATCCAACTTATCGCGAAGTTGCAGCACAGAAACTTAGTCCGGCTGGTCGGGTGGTGCATCAAAGAAGAGGAGAAAATATTGATTTATGAGTTTATGCCAAACAAGAGCTTAGACTATTTCATTTTTGGTATGTCTCTGGACACCTATTTTGGAGGGGGTTTTGTAATCCTTTTATCCATTTTTTCCCTGTGTTTCCATAAATTAGCTAGTACTAGTTTCATTTTACAAAACTCATTTCTTTAGAGTACTGGTACTTACTGAGTCATTTGTAATAAATCACTAGGGTTGTAGTTAATAGCATTCTGAATTTGGAGGCTTCTCAGTTCACAGAGTTTCTCTATCTTCAATTCTAAGAATTTATTCATCCATAAGTTCCATTACTTGAATAAATATATGTTCAATTAATTATTTGCCTCCTTTTAGTTCTAATTAAAAACTTTTTGAGTTGTTTGGAATGTAATAGCAAAGATAATCTAACTCCTTTTACTATATTATTACTATATGTTGTACACAGATAAAACATTAAGAGGATCACTTCTAAATTGGGAAAAGCGTTTTGAGATAATTGAAGGCATTGCTCAAGGACTACTATATCTCCACAAACACTCGAGGCTAAGAGTTGTTCATAGAGATTTGAAAGCGAGCAACATTCTCTTAGACTCTGAAATGAATCCAAAGATATCTGATTTTGGATTAGCCAGAATATTCGGTCCCAAAGAGCTCCAAGCAAATACCAATAGGGTGGTAGGAACATAGTAAGCATGATGCTAAATATATCCAATTTATATATGTCAGTGCATAAACAAAGAGCATAATTCATCAAAAAAACACACAATAATGTAACGTAAATCACTATAATTATATATGATTTTTTTTTTTTTATCAGCGGTTACATGGCTCCAGAGTATGCATCCGAGGGTCGTTTCTCAATGAAATCAGATGTATTCAGCTTCGGTGTATTGCTTCTAGAGATTGTAAGCGGCAGAAGGAATATGGGTTTCCACCAATATGGAGACTTTCTCAACCTCCTTGGATATGTAAGGAGCTCACATATTATACTAACACTTTTATTTTATATATTCAGTGAAAATTTTTTAGTTAAAATATCAGTTCATAGCATTTCTTTAATTTATCCTGGCATAAAATTTCTCTTTTGTAGGCATGGGTTAGATGGAAAGATGGAAGTTTTTCTGAACTAATTTGTTCAACATTAACCCAAGTGTCACAAAGACAGATAGAGAGATGCATCCATGTAGCATTATTGTGTGTACAAGAAAATTCAATTGATCGACCCACCATGTCAGATGTGATCCTGTTTCTTACCACAGAAAGTATAATTTTACCAGAGCCTAAGCATCCAGCATACTTCAATGTAAGAGTAACAGAGGAAGGAGTAGAATCAAGTTCTATAAATTATGTGACCTTGACCAACCCAGAAGTGAGATAATTTTATTAGAGGCATTTAATTAATTACTGCTATAAAGATGATACCAATTAATTACAATCGAAGTACCATTGATTGTTACTATAAGCAAAATCTCAAATTAATTTTCTTATGTACATGCACATATATAGGTCACATGTATTCATTCCTGGAATCCAGATATAACATAATTATTCAATGGAGAGTTCAATTTTTTATTTTTTATATCTTTATCATGTCTATTTTCTAAATACCTAATAATTTTAGTTATTGATCTAGCATGCATGAAAATAAAATCCTGAAATGTAATTTATGATTATTTTCTATACATACAGATAAGAAATTTAGAATATTTTAATTTTATTTTGGTACTTAATTGGGTTCTAAAAAATTGAACTTCTATACAATAAAGACGCAATATGAAAGTATCATAATAGAGAATTATATTTATTTAGATCAAGATCAAGTATCATTTATTTCGTAACTAAATCATCAATTTCTAATTTGATCTCCAACTTAAAAACTTGAAATTGAATTTCATAAACCTTTATATCCCAAATAAATTTGCAAATCACATATCCAAACGCTAGTTGGGAAGGAGTCACGCACTATGACCTGTAGTTGAGAGATAAGGTGAGAGAGAGACGACTTAGCTAAATTACGCAGAAGCTAGGGAGGGAATATGATTTTTCCTTTATTCGAATGTGATGGTATGTAATGAATTTTGTTGCCTACGGGTGTTTTCAATGTAAAAATAATAAAAACAAACTAGAGGTCATAACTAGTGACTTCCTTCCATACTAGCAACAGCTGCTGTTGTGGAATGTAATTAGTAAGAACATTCTACAAAGACAAATCACCAAAAAATTTTTATAAATCATAATTAATAAAATTAATTTTAGCAAAGCAGTATAATTACTTTTTTTTTTTTTTTTTACAAAAACCACAAGAACCGAATCTCCAATTCAGTCTCCACATTTTACTTTTTGGAGAGACCGAATAGGGAATTCGGTTTCCATCTATTTTCAACTTTTTCGCCGCAGCGGTCACAAAAAATCCCAAATAGGCTAGACCGAGTAGCCTATTTGGTCTCCATTCTTTTTTTTAAATACCCTTTTTCTCCCCCTCCAAAAAAATATTAACATACAAATCCAATTAAATATTAACATGCAAACCCAATTAAATATTAACATTCATTCTATTACTCTACATTATTCTACAATTACACTACAAAAATCTAAATTACACTAAAAAAATTAAATCATTCAACAATTGATTTATACTACATGCAAAAGGCTAAATTACTCTACATATAAACTAAAAAATTATACAATTAATAATTACACTACATAAACTTAAATTTCACTCAAAAATTAAATCATTCAACAATTTATTTATACTACATGCAAAAAGCTAAATTACTCTGCATGCAAACTAAAAAATTCTACAATTAATAATTACACTACAAAAACCTAAATCATACTAAACAAAATACTGGTCGTTGTATGTCTACCGTTGATAGAAAATTTAAACCAAAATTTTGAGGCACTAAATGATGTTTTTTTGAAATTCTGATGCTTTGGATGCTCGAGGGTTTCCCCTCTTAGCAAAATTCGGATCCATCTCGTCCCTCCTTTCCGAAAAGTGGTCATACGCGCAAATCCTACTTTCTTAGCCAACATTATGGCTGTTTAAAGTTTTTCAAAAACTAAATTTTAAAAATTCATAACTAATTGTAGAAAAATCCAAATAAATTGAAATTTGTGTCAATTCTATGTATTTTTGAATGCTCTACATGCTAGTGTAATAACTTTTTGAATGCTCTACATTGAGTTAGATATTAATAAATGTCGGTAAATTACTTAAATTAATTGTTGAATGCTCTAAAAAATGTCGGTAAATTACTCTGCATGTAAACTAAAAAATTATATAATGATTAATTACACTACAAAAACTTAAATTACACTAAACAAAAAAAATATTTTTATTAATTATGGTTTATAAAAAATAAAAATAATAAAAAAACATGGGAGACCGAATTTCTAATTTGGTCCCAAGAAAAATATCTTTCTACACGGTTGGCCGCACGAAAAATGGAAAATACTTGGAAACCGAATTGGGAATTCAGTCTCTGCAAAAAGTAAAATGTGGAGACCGAATCTCCTATTCGGTCCTTGTGCTTTTTGTAAAAAAAAAATAATAATCATGCTGCTTTGCTAAAATTAATTTAATTAATTATGGTTTGTAAAAAAAATTCCAAATCACCAGCGTCTGGTTGTGAGTATCGATCTCTAGATTGATGGAAAATTCCTTCCAAACTAGCAACAACTGCTGTTTTTTGCATATATACCCCTGCAAAATTCAGCTGCATAGGTAGGTGTTGACGTGTTGTTAGATTTCATTAGCTAGATTTCAAAACCCTTTTGCCTTATTATTAGTATTATTATTATTTTTCTGTCGAGGGGAGGGGAGATGTGATATATCATGCAAGGCTACTTTGTTGTTTCTCCTCTGTTTTTCTCGGTAGATGTTGTATTGTAGTAGTTTGACACTGACCTCACAAGTCACAACCTGAGTCACTGAGTGGAGACTGCAGGATTTGCTTTCCATCAATCCACACTTATATTCCACGAAGACGAAGGGTACTTAATTTGAGGTTTCTGCTGATCTGCTCGACTAGCAAAATTCCTTCTTAAGATACATATAGGTGGAGCTAGAGGAGGATTAGTGATCAGCCAAGGAATTAATTTATTAAAGGAGGTTGAGCGCAACACATATTTTGAACATAGGGACAAAAATGTCATTTGACTTCTTCTTTTTTTATTAGTATTAGTTAGTGTTTTTAATTCATTAAATTACTAAATGGGGATATAAATAAATTGTGTGAGTTTGAATGGGTAAATAATTAATTTTAAAATTTTGATGGGTAAATATCTAATTGTTAGTAGTTTTGATGGGTAAATATCTAATCGATGAAATTATGATGGGTATATATCTAAATTTAAAATAATTATTATATTAGTATTACCCGTTATTTATCTGCTATTGTTTTGTTATTCAACAACCATAACGAGTAAGGGTAGGATACAAATAAGATAATTTGTAGCGGGTAAGGATAGGATACGTGTAAGAACAATTTGTAAGGGGTACGGATATGAAAATGTTTTCACCTGATCCTTACTGCACCTGTTGACACCCCTAATTTCATAAAAAAAAAAAAATTTAATTATTGTTTATAAAAGAAATCCCAAAAAAGTGGTCGTGTGTTATTAATTAGTTGGTTGTGATTTTTTAATGTTGTTTAATTATGATCAAAATAATGTTTGTATCCAGATGAGTCAAGCTCTGTTTTATGGATCTCTAGATTTAGAGTATTTTGGAAGAGTAAAAAACAGTTGAAGTAGTATTAATTGTTAGTAGTTAAAGTAGTATTTATTGTTAGGTAACTTCTAGAGGAAGAAATATGGCTATATAAGAGCTCAAACTCATTTTGTACGGAAGCAATTGAATTAATACAAATTTCATCTTTATGTTGATTTATATCTTCTCTTATTCACAGTTGAGTTGAGCTTTGCTCATCTTGAGTAATATTTTGTTGAACTAGTTAATGTCTTTTTAAATCTCTGTGTCTGGACCGAGAGAATTTTTTATCAATAAAAAACAATAAAAAATAAGAGAGAAATAAAAAGAGTGTTGTTAAATTTTTATCTGTAGAAGATCGATAAAATTTGTACCGATCTAAAAAATATCAAAGTTTGGATCAGGGAGAAATTTACTGATCCAAACTCTCTTCTTTTCCTTTTTCCCTTTTAGTGTTTTTATGCAATGGGTGGGACCCACACTACTTGACTAATAAAAAAGCTGAGTCAAGTCTTAAATTTTGTCGGATGGTAAGAGGTGGACCCACTCTTTTGTTATTATTTGAATAAAAAAAGAAAGCGATGGTCAGATCGGTACAAAATTTATCGATCTTTCTATGCATGATAAAACCAATACACTCTTTTCTGTTTCTCTCTCTTATTTTTTAATATTTTCTACTGATAAAAATTTCTCGTGTCAATCACCATATAAACAAGGTTATGAAAACACCAATAAAAAGATAGAAATACAAGGTAATTAATATGCAGTAGGAAATCAAATCAAGTGCATAAGATAAAATAAACAATGTTAATTGTTTCAACGATTTAAAAAAAAAAAACAGAAAGCTGAGATATTTTTGTAGGATTAAAAAATTGTGGTATTAAAACCTCCCTGCTTTTTTGCTCCTAAAGTGCATCATCATTTAGTTCCTTGACCAAAAACAGAGCAATGAAGAACATACCTCCCTGCTTTTTTGCTCTCTTCCTGATCACAAATCTGATCTGCTTACATCTATCATCTGCATACGACGTACTCTACAAAGTTTGCGGTTCCACCAGCAACTACTCTGCAAATAGCACATACAGTTTGAACCTCGACAAACTCTTCTCCTCTCTCTCCACAGAAGCAGTTGCAAAACAGGGTTTTCATGAAAATACAATTGGTGCAGTACCAGACCAGATCGCTGGTCTTGTTCTCTGTCGTGGCGATGTCAATTCTTCTATTTGCGGCAACTGTATTAATCAATCCTTCACTGATTTATCAAATCTATGTCCATACTCAAAAAACAATATTCTATGACTTGTGCCTCCTCAGGTACTCCAACCAGCAGTTCCTCAACTCAACTGACAATTCACAGCAAGTCTTGTACGCTGGTAGCTTCTACCATGCCTTTCAAAAAAAAAAAGACAATTCACAGCAAGTCTATAGTTGGGAAATCCAAAACGTGACACGCAGAAGAGATAATTACTCTACTGGCTTGAATAATGCTGAAAAAAACTACTTCAACAATGAGGTGAATACGTTACTTACCAGTGTCTCAAATCAAGCAGCTTATAACTCGAAAAAGGGTTTTGCGACCGGAGTAATATACATAACAGCATCCTTGCCAGTGATCTATGGCTTGTCGCAGTGCACGCCTGATTTTTCAAATAATACATGCCATGCTTGTTTACAAGATCTTCTTGATCAGATGCCAAAGTGGTTTGACGGTCGGGAAGGTGGAAGGATTTTAGCAGTTAGATGCAACCTAAGGTATGAGAAATTCCCCTTCTTTGGTGGAAAGCCAAATCTACAAATAGGTTCAATCTCAGGGGCATCAGTAATACCGATTGGTGACCAGCCAACTCAGCCTCCACCTCCGATGAATTCTCCATCTAGCACCAGTAAAGGTGATTATTAATTCAACACCTTACATGTTCTCTTTTCTCTTTCATTTTTCAAAAAAATAAAACCAAGGTATAAGGATGCAGACTTCAGAGTAAATAGCTTCAGCTGTTAATTTAAAATTCTCAAAATAATATAGTCCGATAAATAGTATACAAGGTTAAAAAAAAATTATCTTAGAAATATAAAAATTAATTGTCAAAAAAACAGAAAAATTAGTTTTATTTTTCAATCTCATGAAAGGGACCGAACCATTGGTTTGATACCATTAGAATATTTTTGAGGACCTAATTAGTGGTTCAGTCCCTATAGTTTTCATAAATTGCACGGAATCATGTCATTCAAAATTTGGTCCCTATAAATCCCCGCTGGACCAATAGAACGGTCCCTTTAATTTTCAAAATGGTGTAGCCATTGGCGTGCAAATTGTAGAAATTAAAGGGACGGAAACATTGGTTCCAGGCCTGGTCCTCACCTGAGATGGGATCAGATGGCTCAGATATAATCAGCACAATGTGCATGATTGCATATAAGCAAACTTAATTGACCCTATCTGATCTGGTCCTCACCTGTTCTTTTTTTCTAAGCACTACCAGTATCTGACCTAGTGCTATTTAACCAAAGCACTTGGTAGAACTTAGAAGAGGTACTGTAATGCAGATTGGAGAACCTGAATCAGACTTGGTCATATCCATTTGCCACCAACTACAACTCGTTGAATGTGGTTATCGATCCATCAGTTCTTACTTCTTACAAATGTTGAATCTTTTTCTTCAGCTCTCAATTATGCAAAATTGCACTGTTGATACATGTTGATAATTTCAACCTCAAAAATTTCTTCAGGAGGAAAGAGCTGGCAGCTCACTACCATCATCAGTGAATCTGTGATATTGCTTATTATTGTCTTCTTCATCGCCTTTTTGTTGATCAGAAAACTGAGATGTGCAGGTTTAGCCGTTTAGCTCTTTATATAATCAAACAGTACTTGTCAACATGTTCATTTGTATGAAAATTTAGCTAACACTTTATACCTTCATTGATGATTTAGAAACCGAGGTTTCTCAAGAAGAAAAAGTGCTCGTAACTAACAAGGAAACGACACTGGATCCATGGAGCAGAGAACGAAGTGCAGAGTTTCCCCTTTTCAATTTCAACCAAATAGCTAATGCGACAGGTAACTTCTCATTGGACAATAAACTTGGCGAAGGTGGATTTGGACCCGTCTATAAGGTTCTTCATATTTCCTTTAAAAGAACCAACAAATTAATAAGAGAAATGCATGAAAATACTTTATGATGAACTTAAAATTAAGAAGAATTAGATTTTATGATTTGAAGTTTTGAAGTTTTTCTTCTAGGGGGTGCTACAAGATGGACTTGAGATAGCTGTCAAGAGGCTTTCTACATATTCGGGTCAAGGTCTAGTTGAGTTTAAAAATGAAATCCAACTTATTGCAAAGTTGCAACACAGAAACTTAGTCCGGCTGGTCGGGTGGTGCATCGAAAGAGAGGAGAAAATATTGATTTATGAGTTTATGCCAAACAAGAGCTTAGACTATTTCATTTCTGGTATGTCTCTAGAAACCTATTTTGCAAGGCCTTTAGTAATCTTGAATTGTTGAAATGTATATAGCAAGCATATATAATCCAACCCTCATTTCCTATATTAATTACTATGTGTGTTGTATAAAATCACAGATAAAAAAAGAGGAGCATTTCTAAATTGGGAAAAGCGTTTTGAGATAATTGAAGGCATTGCTCAAGGACTACTATATCTCCACAAACACTCGAGGCTAAGAGTTGTTCATAGAGATTTGAAAGCGAGCAACATTCTCTTAGATTCTGAAATGAATCCAAAGATATCTGATTTTGGATTAGCCAGAATATTCGGTCCCAAAGAGCTCCAAGCAAATACCAATAGGGTGGTAGGAACATAGTAAGTATGACACTGTGTCAAATAAAATATGTCCAATATGAACACTAGTGCTTAAACAAATAGCATAATCCAACAAATAACACACTAATTTAACATAAAAACCAGTCTATGAAAATAATATAAAGTTATTAATTACAAGAAATATATAGATATTCTGAAGATTTATTGTCATCATATATATATATTTTTTTTTCTTCTTTTTTATCAGCGGTTACATGGCTCCTGAGTATGCATCAGAGGGTCTTTTCTCAAGCAAATCAGATGTTTTCAGCTTCGGTGTGCTGGTGCTCGAGATTGTAAGCGGCAAAAGAAATATGGATTTCCACCAATACAGAGATGACTTCCGCAACCTCCTTGGATATGTAAGGAGTTCACATATTGACATATATATACTAACACTCCTGTTAAGATCTTGCTTCATTAATTGCATTTCCCTGGAATAAAATTTCTCTTTTGTAGGCATGGGTTAGATGGAAAGATGGAAGTTTCCTTGATCTAATTTGTCCAACATTAACCCTAGTGCCCCAAAGACAGACAAAGAGATGCATTCATGTGGCTTTATTGTGTGTGCAAGAAAATCCAGTTGATCGACCCATCATGTCAGATGTGATCGTGTTTCTTACCACCGAAACTATCATTTTACCGGAGCCTAAGCAGCCGGCTTACTTCAATGTAAGAGTAACAGAAGGAGTAGGAGTAGGAGCATGTTCTATAAATTATGTGACCTTGACCAACCCAGAAGTGAGATAATTTTACTAGAGGTGATTAATTACTTGTTGCTGTAATTAAAGATGACATCAATAACAATGGAACTATGGAAGTACCATGGATTGTTATCATGCTCTTTACTAATTGAGACGTTCATGTAAGAAAATTAAATTAGTTTGGTTTAATTTGATAGAAATTGAATGAGTCAATAGATCAGCTGGAGGAAATGATCGATGAAAGAGATACAGTTAGTAAAGCTATATATAATATATATGTAAATTGAGATGTAAGTAAAAACATAAGAGAAAAAATACAAAAGGCATGAATCATCAATAATGTTAGCCAATAGGAATAGGCTATGATATATATGATACCACAATTAAAAGAGGAAAAAAAATTGAAAAAAATTAAATGGTTTTGTATTATTACATTTTCGTGTGTGTGATTTTCTTACATTAATGAATACTATATATAAAGATTAATAGTTAATAATCTAACTATAATTTATCTAAACCAAATCTTAATTTACATAGCACAGAATAGTCAGGCTTCAGAGCAATGCAGAGTTTTGTACTTTTGTAGAATCTGTTTCCTTTCCTGAGTGTTCTCTCTGTTAAATGCTAGAATGGACGCGTCCATTCGTGCTCTAATTCGTGGTATAACGAGGTGGGGCCAGGTGGCAGTGGCTGTGGTCCTACATGGACCAAGAATTTGTACATAATTCTCTTTCTTTCATAAGCCAACTATTGTAATTTTTTTTTTTTTTTTTTTTAGTGAACCAACTATCGTAATCCTTTGTCTGATAGACATAGATAGATAGATAGATGTAAGATGTGTGACCGTTAATAAACCAACCTAATCTTTCAATTCAATTCAATTCAAATCAAGCCATGGTGACCTTTTCTCCTCTCTCTCTTCATCTTCATCACCTCGTTCCCAAATCTATCAAAACCCTTCTTCTAAACCCAAACCCAAAACCAAAGCCAAAAACCAATGTCAAGCTAATAATCAGTCGGAGAGATGCCTCAGCTGCTGTACTCTCGGCACTTATTCTACCTCATTTACTACTGCAACCTCTTGCTCTTGCGGCCGCGGGGTCCACTGTCAGTGAGTGTGAGTTTACTGTGACCCCTTCTGGACTTGGATTCTGTGACCAAGTCGTTGGCACCGGTGCCGCAGCTTCCAAGGGACAGCTTATCAAGGTCTTTTTACATTTACGCCCTCATAAATTTTCAATTCTATGTTTCACTCCTTCAATAGGGATCTTTTAGTAACAAACAAACATGTGTAGTGTACTGTTACCAACCTTACCATATAGGTCAAACAAACTTTTATAATTGTAAAAGAGCCCTAATTTATTAGATGAATCATGTATATACATTAATTATCATCTTCTTGCTTTGTTAATACTTTATTAATATATATATATATATATATATATATATATTTAGGCACATTATGTTGGGAGGTTAGAAAATGGGAAGGTTTTCGATAGCAGCTATAACCGAGGACAGCCCCTCACTTTTCATGTAGGAGTTGGAGAGGTATATATAAACATTTATCTTCTCTAATTATCTTTTGTCATTCTTTGAAATATTATTGGGTTTTTTTTAGGAACATTTATCTTCTCTAATTTTACATTAATTATCTTTAATTCTTAATTAGATTTTGTTAGGAACATTTGCAGCTGACACCAAACAGGATGCATGGTACATGAAAATGCTAGAAATGTGAACTGGTCTATCTTTGCAAATATATCAAAATGCTATATAAATTGTCAATGTTATTGTTTCTAGTTTGGTGGTGGTTTATGTTTTTAATTTTCTTTTGAGATTCTTTCAAATGGTACTGGGTTTTTTTTTTTAAGTCTCAATTAGATTTTGTTAGGAACCTTTGCAGCTGACACCAAACAGGAATAGCAAGCACCAAATATTTTTTTCCCATTTATTTTTCTTTGTTATAAATAGCAAACACCACTTCATTTTCTTTTACCAAATTTGATTTTTTTCTTGATAGAACTTAATTCATTTTAAAGATTTGAGGATTAATTTCATGTTACAAACAAATAGTGGATGGTACATGAAAATGTTAGAAATGTGGACTGATATTTGCAAATACATCAAAATGCTATATAAATTGCCAATGTTATTGTTTATAGTTTGGTGCATGGTTTTATGTTTTTAATTTTGTGTATGAAATTTGAGCAACTTGTAGGTAATAAAAGGATGGGATCAAGGAATAGTAGGGGGTGATGGTATCCCGCCTATGCTTTCTGGTACAAAATTAATTATATTTTATTCTAAACTTCGAGTAAAACTAGGGTGTTCTTAAGCTCACCAAAGTGTTTGGTGACCTCAACTCCAAAATATATTATATCGGTTTCAAACGACAAATCCAAGTCGTTGAAATCCATATACTTCACAAGTGATGAATTTACATGTAAAGATTTTAAGTTTTCAAATTATTTTAGTACAAAGTTAAGCGGCTAAAATTAGAATGTTTATAAATTAATTTTAGTGCATTCCTTTTTTGAATTGTTTTTTACCACTTGACTTTATACAAAATTAATTTAAAATTATAAAAACTTTGCATGTAAATTCATCACTCATGAAGGAAATTGGTTTCAACAGTTTGGATTTATTGTTAAAGCCAATCTAATAGGTTTTGGAGTTCAAGCTCACTAAACACCTTGGGGAACTTAAGAACACCCTAGTTCTACTCGTAAACTTCACTTAATAGTTGATACAACATAGTTAATATATTATATTTTGCTCTTTTAGGCGGTAAGCGCACTTTAAAGATACCTCCTGAACTTGCTTATGGTGCTAGAGGAGCGGGATGTAGAGGAGGTCTGTATATTCTTTCTCCCCTCTTTATTATTTTTTATACATGAATAACCTGGAGCAAGAATAGCACTAATCCACTATTCTTTGTTTGTCTTATATGTATTAGCTCACTATTCTACTAATCCAATCAAAAATAGGGTTAACTACTATTCTCAAACTTGGAATTAGTTCTATTTTTGCTCTATTCCTTGTTTCATTCAAACGTACCCTTAAGAAAATTTGAATTAAAATATGACTATAAAATGTTTTTTGTTTGCATAATTCTTTGTCATGTTCATGTCAGATGATAACTCTTTATTTTGCATGCAATTTTTTTTGTTTTTTGATGCAAAAACTTGCATGCTTTAAAGGCTAAACTTGAGGTAAACATGTCTTTCTTTATTCTGTTCCATTTGTGTTTTCAGGTTCTTGTCTAATCCCACCAGATTCGACGCTTCTATTTGATGTTGAATTCATTGGCAAGATTTGAGAAGCATATTTTCTCCCATTTCTTTTCCCCTTTTTCATAGAAGTGTCATGTAATTTCATTTTTGTTAGGAAGGCTAAAAGTAATATCTTTAAAGTGATTTTTTTTTTTAATTGGTAGGGGTCTTAGCACCCTTTTCCCAAAACAAACAATTGGTACCGGTCAAGATTAGGTCAAAAAATTTACTAGTGCGACTAGTGTGTTACAGATTGTCATGAATTATTCAGACTTTGATTTGTTTAGTTTTAGGCAATTTTTTTTTTCAGGAGTGGATAATATTCTGATTGCACACAGATTTATATTCAGTTTTCAAATTTCAGGGGTAAAGAATTACTTACTCCTAATTTAATGTAGCTCCGGCACTAACAGATACCATCCTACCTTAGTTCATTACATGAAATGGCAAACAAATATATTCCTATTACTATCAAACCAACAACACACATTAGTAAAAAGTTATCATAATAAATTACTACTGATCACAACACAGAATTAACATCAATACATTAATTGTTGCCTGTTATAAATCTCGTTTCCACATGTCAAATTTTGGGAAGAGCAAAGGAGGAAGAAACTTCGACACTGTTTATATGACAAAAATCACTTATTGTTTATTTATTTTTTTTAACAATCTTGACAACTTTTAAAAATAAATCTTAAACATGAAATTTAACATTATAAGTGTGATACAATTTAGTGTTTGTTTCACCGTACATCATGTGAGATGAAATTTTAATGGTCCGTCTCTCATTTTTTTAAAAGTTGTTAACATTGAGGTTCATTTGGAGTGTTACTCGAAAACAAACTTTTCTCCTTTGCTGTTTTTTTTACTGTGAACTTCAACGTTTTTCTCTCATTGTGGGTTTGAAATATTACAACCAACCATGGAAATAATATGAGGGTGTAAATTAAAGGATATTTATATATAGGGACATTGTTCTCATCCAAAACTGTTTTTGACACATTAAAATATATTAGATTAAAATATGCAAATATATCATTCAATTATTATTATGCAATTGGTGATGATTGAAATTATTAATTTTCCTTTAGAATTTAAGATTCCTAATATTTTTTTACAGCAATATTATGCATATTTTAAATGCTTAATTGATTTGCAATTTAAATTTTATTTCAACATCATTGTCGTAATTTATTAAGAATGATTGATCATAAGTTATTCCTTTCTAAAAATAATTTTAGATTGAAGAGTGACAATGTGACATGGTTCTGAGTAAATAAATATAACATTTGTGAAGCTAATTTATTAAAATGATTTGTGACATGACATGACATGTCCAATGCTGAAATTTTGCTAAAAAAAATCAGGTTTTCTTCTAATATACCTACAATGTTTCAAATTGGATGGCTAAAAAAAAATTCATTTAATGTATTAGGCCTACAATATATCCAATATATTCTCTCTCTCTCTACACCTCCTTGGGGGAATGTTCAAACTGGACCCCATCTCTATCCCTTTTCTTCATCGGAATGAACTCTGCTCCTTTTCTTGAGAAAAGAGAACCCTGCTATTATCTAATCCGAACCGTTTAAGATAGATCAAACGGCTTTAATTAAATTTAATTTGTTTTAATATATTATATTGATATAAAAGAAAAATGTAATTGAAGCCGTTTGATCAATTTTGAACGATTCGGATTGGAGGATAGGAGGGTCCTTCAGCAGATTGGTTTCCTTCTTCATCAGCCAATGCTCAAACTGGGCCCCACATGTCTTATTCTCTCTCATAGTTCATTCCATACCAATGGAGAAGAGAAATTTCCACTAATTTATAGTTGGGACCAATGTTAACACAACCGGACTGGACATTGATTTGGTAAACCTTCGGGTCACCACCGGATTACTGGTTGGACCGGTGAGTCAATCGATTCAACCGTTGATTTTTAAAATTATTGAGTTTGATATTGAATTATTATCTCTTATCTTACTGCAATGTTAATTACTGTATACGTGCATAGAGTTTAACTTAATAAATTCATTACATAAATAATCCAAATAATACTATTTATATTATTTACCAATTTAAATTAGTGTACACCGGAGTTTTTTTTATAATTTACTATATAAATCATTCGAACAACATTTTTTTTATTTTTTTATATTGATTGGCACACACTAGTATGTCAATTTCATATCTGATCTTTGTCAGCATAATATATAAAGCCAATACTATATTCATATAATTCAATTTTAAATACAATACAAGAACATAAATGTTACACGTTAAAAATAAACATTTGAGAAAGTACACAATTTCTTTTTTTTTGCAATTAATAAGAAACTCGTACTTAATATGAAAATAAGAAGAATTAATATTTTATTTTTGTCATATATATAGAGAGAGAAAGTAAGGCTACCATACATTACAATGTACATGCATATTTGTACACTGGACTATAAATCACCGGATTCAAAGTTTAAATGACCGATCCAAACTATTCATCTTGTTCTCCATATTAATATATGTGCTTGGAGACCAAATTTTACATTTTTTGGAAATTTTTTTACTATTTATTAAGTCACTTTAAAAACCGTTGATCCAACAGTAACAGTAAAATCAAAAGACATCACTATTTTTGGCATCCACTCGGATCAAAGATTGCAACTTTAAAAAGCGAGTTACCATTGTATGTAAATACTAACCTATCATTTTTCTCTATTTCATTTGCGGTTACAAAGTCATTCCAAGTAGATTGAAATGTGAATGTATTGTTAGATTTGGACATTATCACTTTCACATTCCACAAGTTGAACGATTTCTCTCACGGATCCTTTCAAGAGTTTTGCAAATTTCTTTGGAATATTCTGCAGCATGTAATAATTTATTACACAGACAGGTAGAGATAAGAGGGGTCAAAGAAAATATTGAAAGTGAGAGAGAACAAAATAAATAGGCCTCAGTTGCAGTTGCATGTGAGCCTGGCCATTTCAGGTAATTTCCCACTTTCGGATGTTTACAAATTAAGTAAACTGAAAACGATAGACTCTCTTCTTTTTTTTTTGAAATATTGGCAGCAGCTGCCAATGATATATATATATATGTATTGAATAAAAGTAGTGCATGCTACATCATATATAGCTAGGATACAATTAAAAGTAAAAAAAAGGAAGACCAACACACACACACACACATATATATATATATCACACAGCTCCATCAATAATTAAGCTAGAGTTAATTCCTTGATCTTCCTATGCTTAATTACCTACCGCCTAGTTTTACATTTGCCAGCACAAATATCACCTACATTATATATTAAAATTAGCTGGAAAAAAAAATTAAAAGTGATGATAAAAAACTAATTATATAATTAAACTAAAACAGCCATGCATCAATTCAGATTAATTAATCCAAATTATATATTTTGAAACAATATTAACCACATCCTTCCTTCCTTGATTGATAATCCTCTCTGCCAGTGCCAGGACATTCGAAGGGGTATGGTTGACTTGCCAGTGAAATTAAATCTTTTCATTTCTAATTAGCACCCTTTTCTCAAAACATATATATATATACTTCCACCCGTGATATATATGAGTGCATCAGCATCACATCGTTTCATTCAAGTAGAACTTTTATTACAGTCCATACCAAACAACTGGTGAATACAACTCCTTAAATTGAGGACTTATTGACCATTGATGTTTGTAAACAAATAGCTAGGTGGATTCCGTTGTAATCTCACTTCAAATCAGAATTTTATGCGAATTAAATACTTTAGACAAGATGTGACTAGAATTGAATGTATTTTCAAAATGCATAAATATGGTAATTAAATTATTTTGATCCAGATTTTTTATGCAATGTTTAAATGATAAATATGCAAATATATACATAAATCGGTTGAATAATTTTATTATGCCTAACATGTACCTACCATATTTCAAATTGGATGGCTAAAAAAAATTCATTTAATGTATTAGGCCTACAATGCCTAACATGTTTTGACCTTATTTCATGATTGTTAAAATTTACCATGTTTAAAACCCTTACTTATAATGAAAATGACCAAAATTTTGTCACTCATATATATGTTACACATTTTTTTTAGAAGAAAAGGTTCTAGTTTTGTAATGAAAGAAAAGTAGGCTGGAATAATTATACAATCATTCATAACAAAATAAATCACAAGTGCAAAGAGTTGTGCATTTTTTTTTTAATTATTCTAATAAACTATATTTTTTTCTCTAAAAATAATTTTAATTAAATTATGCTTAAATCTCTTGGAAAAATGCATTTACAATTTATTCATGGTGGATATATATCAAAGAAATTTACGATAAAATTTGAACACTAATTACCGACATTAGTCTCCTACAACAAATCATAATTAAAATTGGATTTATAGAATGGATGCTTAATCAAATTTAAACTTGTAATATGATTTTTCATTGTTTTAGTAATCACATATTTTCAATAGGTGTATGTATATATCTTCATTATAGTTTTGAAGTTTATCTTAATTTTACAAGATGATATAACATATTTTTGGATTTAATTTTAATTTTACGAGATAATATATTTTTCTCGAAAATAACTTTTATCTTAATTTTGCTAGATAATATATTTGAAAAATATAGTTTCATCATCATATTCTTGGATTTTATCTTAATTTAACAAGATAATATATTTGAGAAATATTTTTTTCTCATCATATTCTTGGATTTTATCTTAATATTCTCATTCTTATTTTCAAGCACTAAATACATTGTCACAATTTATTCCTCTAATTGAGGGTAACTCATTGAAATAACTTTTATCCCTGACGAAAAATATGCAATTTCATATCAATTTTAGTTTATAATATAAATTTTTTTGGTAGAAATTTTTTTTATATTAATATGGAGATTTTTTTTTCAGAATTGAAGAGACTTAAGCGCGTCTTTAGAACAAAATAAGTGCATTTAATCAGGATAAATTATTGTTTTGCGCAACAGTGTGATTTTAGGGAACAAAATAAGTGCAATACTTAAAATATAAACAATTTCCTTCAAGATTAACTGAATAATATCAACTTAAAATAACGCAAACAAAAAAAAAACTAGCAAAAAAATCGAGTTTTTGAAGCACTTTTCTTTTTTTGCAAAAACATGATAATTTCATCTTTAATCCTTGAATTTGCATTAATTTACGCAGTTGTATAATTTACTAACAATTTTGTTCAATTAATTTTGGGTGTAAATATATGTTTAATATATTTTTAAATTGGATTTTAAATTTTTAATTGTATTTGAATTTAAAAAAAATATTGTTTAGATTGTCAAAACTTAGGGAAAGAAAGATTTGAAACTATTTCACTGTATTTCTGTATATTTGTGATTACATCTTACATTGCTTTATATAGAGAATAAAACTAGCTTAATCAAGAATCTAAACCTGATTTAGTAAAAGCTTGGCCTTATCCGACTCAGCACACAAACACGGGTGAAGATTTTAACAGAGTAGTTTTAGCTTCATGCAGCGAACAGACTGTAGAATCAAAACAGCACTGTATATTCTTTGTGCGCTGCTTGAAGCTAAATTTGCTCTGTTAAAATCATTACCCCACAAACACCATGTCAGCCTATTTATTAGAAGAAAAACAGTGTTGACCAAGTCAACATGAGGAAATAAGATTTGACCAAGTCAACATTATTTAGTAAAACCAACTATGGACTATGGGGTAAAGATTTTAGCAGTGCAGTTTTGCCTTCATGCAGCGCAAGAACCATATGAAACTCTTGTTTGATTCTATAGTCTGTGCGCTGCATTAAGCCAAAAATATTCTGTTAAAATCTTTACCCCGTCTATCAATCGGGCTATGGCACCTTAACGCAGCTTCGCCAGGTCATTATTTTCCCGCCTTCGGAGAGCATGTATTTTACTGAAACTCAATTGAATGAACCTGTCACGTATAATTACTCGCATTCCAAATTAATTCTTAGTCTGTGGGGCCCAGAGTCATTGTTGTTGTTGTAATGCATTACTTCAAAACCAGGATCATTCAAAATTTTCTTAGTTTGCCTCTTCCGCACGAAATCAGACGACCGAGATTACGAATAGACAGAAAGAAGGTACAGTGATCATCTGATCGACGGTTTATAGAGGGACACGTCACTGGCACTCTCGGTACGTCAACTGTTGAGCTCTGTTGAGTGCGCAATCCCTGAGATACCTCATATTTTGTGTGACTACGTGTCCGGTGTCTATTCGGGGATAGCGTAGGGGCCAGTATTATTTGTGCTTTGAGATTCGTGCAGAACGTCTGTAAACAGTTGAGATTTTCCAAAAACCACGCAAAATATGAGATATCTGAGAGAATGCGAATTCTGTAAGTTGACAGTTCACTCGCTTCTACTCACCTCACTTGTTCAGCAAACAAACAAAAAACATACGAAAAAGCATAACCTTCCAATTCTAGAAAGCATCGATCTATTCTACGCTCTCTCCCTCTCTCTCTCTCTCTCTCTGTAGTCTGTAGTGTAGAGAGACCATCTTCTTCACTCTTCAAAGGTATAGATAGATAGGATTTTGCATTTTCAGTTCAAATCCGATCAAATAAATGTTCTAGTCTTCTATCTTTGTTTAAAATTTAAATCGACGACTTGTTCCCGTTTCATAGGTACTTGATTTCTTCGTATAATCTTCATTCAGATCGTAGGATTTCCCTTTTGTAGCAATTTCAAAACAATAAATTCAAAATTTATTGTCGAGAATGTTCGTTTATGGATGTTTTAATCTTACTTCCTAGCAGATAAGATAAATCGAGTGGTTAATTCGTTGAATCCTTTTTAAGAACTATCTTGTGAAGTGCGTTTTGCAATTATGCTGATAAAATTGTGAAATTTATTGTTTGTGAAGTGCATTTGCAATGAGTAGTTGGGGTTGGGGTGAATATGACTGGGTTTGTGCTATCTGTGACAATGGTGGTGACATATTAAGGTAATTCTTCTTATTCTTATCCCTTTTTTTTACTTTTACCAACATCTATGTACATATATATGTAACAAAACAACAAATTCATACTTTGCATGTAACTGCAGTTGCAGAGGGAGTTGCTTACGATCATTTCATGCCACCCCTGATCCAACTTTATACTGTGAAACTCTTAATTTTACACCAGCACAAGTTCAGGTATTCATTTATATACTACACTGTTAATTAGCTACTCCTTTCTCCCCTTTTTGCTTATTTTTCCTATGCTTATTTGGTTTATATAAAAAAATTGAGTTGGTTGCTGTAATTGCAGGAGATGAATTCTTTTTTGTGTGACAATTGTTTGTATAAAAAGCATCAGTGCTATGCTTGTGGAATATTGGGTTCATCTGCGATATCTGATCAGGAGGTACAACTACAACCCTTTTAATAAATTGTGCACTGTTCAATATCTTTCAAATATGAATGATTTGCATTGTATGTATTATAAAAGCTGGTTCATGTCTTTGACAAGTACCAATTGGTTTAATTAAGTTCTTTTTATGTTTCTTTGTCTCTCCAATGAAGGAAAACCAGAGGAGTATGCATTTCCTAATTCAATGATTTAGATCTAACATTTTATTGGTAACGATATGGATAAGATTCCATGTTAGGTTGTTTAAATGGGCAGATTGCTAATAATGTTCTTCCTTTTAAATGATGAAATTAGTTCTATTTATAATGGTATCATTTAATGTTTTCTAATTTTGCATAATTGTGAACCAGTTTATCTTGTTATTAACATGTCAAACTTAAAATTTCACTAGAACATTTAATTGTTAAATTCACTCATTGTTGGTTATTTTTATGTCAGGTGTTTATCTGCGGATCGTCAGATTGCGGGCTCCATTATCACCCACATTGTGTGTCAAAATTACTTTACCCGAGGGATGAAACGAAAGCGGGCAAATTAGTGGTGAAAATTAAAGAGGGACGTGGGTTCGAGTGCCCAAGGCATGTATGTCATATTTGTAGAGGCTTGGAGAATAAGAAAAACTATGATTTACAGTTTGCCATCTGTAGAAGGTGCCCCATTTCATACCACCGTCGATGCCTCCCCAGGTTTTAATTTCTTCTCTCCTTCAAATTAATACAATGGTTGCTGGGATTATGCGGATATAATAAACATTCATTACATTCATTACATTCAAATGGATTATGATAAGAGTCCTTTTCCAGTTTTGAAGTATATTGAACATTTTTTGGTTTCTGATATGAACTATATGTCTGCAGTGACATTTTATTTGAAGATAAAGGCGGAGACAATTTACAAAGGGCATGGGAGGACCTTCTGCCATATCGCATTCTCATATACTGCATGTATGTAGAACTTGGTGAACTTTTAACAGAAAAATAGAATTAGGAATTCTAAAGAAAGCAAAAAGAAAAAGAAAAAGAAAAAACAATTATAGTGGCTTATGTTTACCATGCACTTATGTAATCCTTTATACTTGGTAACTTGTTCAGGAAACATAAAATTGAGAAAGATCTTGGGACACCAATGAGAAACCATTTACAATTCCCTCCAGTGAATTGTAAATGGAGACCAAAAAAGGAAGTTTTCAATTCAAATCATCAACCTCCTGTGAAAAACCAACATAGAATTGCACAGACAGGTGGGCCCAGGGTGTTATCATATGGTGAGAAACAGAGAGCCTTAGAAAGTGCTAGTGCTGCTGAAGCTAGACTACCCAGAAGTTGTTTTCCCCCGATCAGTGAGAAAACCCAAAACAAGTAAAAGTTGTTTGCCAATTTAGTCATTTTGGATTATTTTTTCTCCTATAAAAGAAGGCCTATTATACTCTGTTTTTCTTTATTAAATCAATAACTTTACATAGATTTTCATCTTTTTTGTAATGAATATTAATAGTAGGTCCAATTTGGTACAATTGGAAACTTAAAGACCAAAATAAGAAATGTGTGATACTTTAAGCACCATTTGTGTAATTTGCTTAAAGAAGAATCATGCACTCAGTGGTGGACCTAGGCATAGGCAAACTATTATAAATTATGAACTTTTCCTAAGCTTGCAAAAATGAAAGGAAGTAAAATGTGATAGTTTGATAAATTGTTTTTAAATACACTTGCCCATGCTTATGTTGTTTTTCTATTTATTTAATGGACCCTAATACATACTTATTTGTATTATAAAATGATACGTTTGAAGTATGCGTGCATTACTGGAAAATGAGTCATCATCCGTGACAATTGAGAAGGTGAGAACGAACTTGAAGATACCGTCTATGTATCACAATTCTCAGAGACAAACCATCGAGTCTATCAGTGAAAGAGAAGTAAAAGAGACTGTTGAGGTACTATACCCCATCATTAACTGTAGAGTACATTGTGAAGAAATTAAATTAAACGGGGTTTAGCTGTCAAAGAAAAAATAAAATGAAAAAAAGTTGAATTAGGTCAAGAACTTTGCAATTCTACCTCTGACATTTCATCTCTGGGGTAAAATGCAGAGAGCTATAGCTGCTTGGGCTAAGTTACGAAATCATGGAACTGTTGAAGAAGCCAAAGCAATATGTTCACCTGATACTCTCTCTAAAATTTGCGACTGGAGGGTATATATACTTCATTTGCACTTTCTACCATGCATTATAAAAATTCTGGAAAAATTTCACAACTTTGTTTCTTTACTTCAAATTATTTCTATCCTTTTAACAGACCAAGCTAAGTGTGTACTTGGCACCATTTATCCATGGGAGTAGATACACTTCCTTTGGAAGGCACTTCACCAAAGTTGATAAACTTATGGAGGTACTAGTCCTATTTACAGACTCAATTCAATTTGTCCATGATTTTCATCAGTTACTTTTAGAAGGAAGGAAAAAAAGTTTTTGAAAATTGCACACGTGGCATTACTTTTTGCAATCTATCAATCCATTAAAAATTAATTCGCCCCTTTTGAAGGCTAAAGGTAGTATTAGTTTTGCTGAGAAATTCACTGTGTATGCAGATTGTTGATAAACTTCACTGGTATGTGCAAGATGGTGACACGGTAATGATGTTCTCTGTTTTACTGATATTAGATAATTAGATTACTTGTAATAATATCTGATAAGATGTTGTGTTTTTAGGTGGTCGATTTTTGCTGTGGTTCAAATGATTTCAGCATTTTGATGAGGGACAAACTGTCATCTGTTGGGAAGAAATGCTTCTTCAAAAACTTTGATCTCCATCAACCCAAGGTACCAAGAAATTTCTTAATATTCTTTTGCTTGCTTTCTGTTGTTTTCTCACTAACTTTTAATTTCTCGTTTCATAGAATGACTTTAACTTTGAAAAACGAGACTGGATGACGGTAGAACCTCATGAGTTGCCTGACGGGGACCGATTGGTAATAAAATAATAACTTTTCCATATTAACATCATATGATATAATGCCTCTAAAGGTTCATGTCAATTTTCATTGTTTTGTTTTTTTCAGATCATGGGACTGAACCCTCCGTTTGGAGTGAAAGCCGCACTTGCCAACAGGTTCATCGATCAAGCCCTCAAATTCAACCCAAAAATTCTTATCCTCATTGTTCCAAAAGAAACTAAAAGGTACTATAGTCTTTTCACATTGCTGGAATTTGGCCTTTTGAATCTCTGCAGATTCTCTATTTGCATCTCTCTCACATTGTCAGCATGATTATTGTTTATTCTTTTTTATTGTTAGATTGGACAAAAAACATGAATATGACCTAATCTGGCATGATCCTTGCTTGCTGTCTGGAAAGGTATAAATCTTTACATTTATTTTCTGATCCAAAACAAATAAACAAATTTCAATTCCATTTTAGGAATTAGGATAATGTTTCATATTAATTATTAAATATTACCAAATTGCCAATTACCAAGAAGCATATTTGTTTCCATTTGCAGTCATTTTACTTACCAGGATCGGTAGATGATAAACAAAACCAAATGGAACAATGGAACTTGAAGCCACCTCCACTGTATCTGTGGAGCCGCAGAGACTGGGCCCCACTACATACAGAAATAGCCAACAAAAATGGCCACCTCTCTCCCTCTGGAGAAAAGAACTTTTTAGCCAATCAACTACTGTACTACAATAATTCCTCTAGCTCTGAAGAAGAGGAAGGAGAGATAAAGAGTGATCTGTTGGTTGAGCAAACTAAAGAACATGATGATGATGATGATGATGATAGATTCCTGTCGGATATGAGCATCTCTTCACCTGAACCACCTGAACCTGATGTCAAAATGGATGATGATGAGGCTGTGTACTTCAGTGCAGGCCTTGAGCCTGGCCCATCTACGGCCCAGTTTGATTACTGGGCTGTACCACCTCCACCTGGTTTGGGTGGTTGGTTGTCTACAGAATTCTTTGATGATAATTGACCTCCCCTGCTAACGCAATCAATTAAACAAGTTCAAACTTAGCTAATGTGTTTTTCTTTTCTTTTTTCTTAGAAGAAAAATGCTTGCTCTTCTGTTTTGATGAAATGTCAGTCTTTTATTTTGGTTTGTTTTTACTTGAAAGGACTTAAAAGTCAGGATTTGTTTGGATATGAGGGATCAAGTATCCATAATTGTAGTTCAAGTTACTGGTTGAACTCTTGATTTTGTTCAATACCTCTTAATTTCATTTGTGTTGACTGTTGAGAATTGTGATTAATTGGTTGAACTACTGATCTCAGTAACAATGCATTGTTTGTTTCTGTAATTGTGCTGAAGAATTTGATTAAATTTAAATTTAAATACCTGACTGTTTGCGCTGCCCATATAAAGCAAATAAAATTGAGGTTTGTTATATGTTGCACAGGACAGCCCATATAAGGCCCAAGTTTCTCTCAAATGGGCCGATACAGAAATAAATTAGTCAACGACCACAGAATCATTCTGCTGCTCTGATATTTCTTTTCTTTTCTTTCTTTCCAAGGGGAAACAAGCAAAACGAAAAGAAAAGAAAAAAACAACAGTAAAACTCTCGTATTGATCTCCGGTTAATAGAAATAGAACATTAAAGTATTCTTCTTCTTCTTTTTCCCCTTTTGAAGGTAGGTGTGGTGAACTGGTGATAATGGAAGAAACTTCTAGAAGAGAAAGTAATGATGTGTTTCCTGATGAATGGGTCAGGTAAACAAACCTTAATTTTTCTTCCTTTTTTTTATGTTTTGTTCAACTATTGCAATACTTTCTATAAAGTACTGGTTGGTCTACATTTTCTCAGCATCTGCTTCTACCTTGTTTTCTGTTGGATTATGCAACATAAAATTGAATTGATTCCAAATTGGGTTGAAGTGTTTTAAATGGAGTCATAAATCACACAATTTAGTATAATCGATACAAAATTAAATTACATTGATTGGTAAATGCAGAGGAAGCTTTCAAACATTTTGAGTATTAATTGAGGTTTAATCAGGGCTCATTGGGCTATATTTTAAATGTTAGGTATCTTACCTTAGCATACAAGGATCCTTATGAGGGGTATAGGTACCATTAGGTACGTATTCCTTACTATACTAGTAACTCAGTACAGAAACCCTCATTTATTCCTTGTATAGAACTCAGGATTTGCTAAAGAGAAAGCTAGTTGCAGTAGATGACTTTACCTGGAAGTTGACTTGCTGCGATCTGGATTCTGGTACAAATGAGCGACTCAGATTTGTTGGTGGCACTGATATCAGCTTCTTGAAGGACGATCCGTCAATAGCTTGTGCCGCTCTTGTTATTTTAGAGATTGGCACTTTGAAAATCGTGCATGAAGAATTTGATTTAGTGAGATTGGATGTACCTTACATTCCTGGCTTCCTTGCTTTTAGAGAGGTAAATCGTTTCTTTTTTTTCTTTTTCTTTTTTTTTACAATTTACTACCAGGTCCTTATTTTTATGTTCACTTGATAAAATTGTAATTGTTAAAACATTTATGTGCTTGCATATTGTTCTGAAGGAAAGAAAACATTCGACTAAGTCCCTTTAAAATCAGAAATTTAATGTTTTCTGACACAAAATTTGATCTACTACTCTTTTGTTTATTGTCCTCTAGGCTCCGATTCTGTTAAGGATCTTGGAGAAAATGAAAGCTGATGGTAACCCTTTCTATCCTCAGGTAAAGCTTACGATTTATTTGCTTGAAGTAAAAATAGCAGTGTGGTTCAATTAGGTATCGGTGTTTCTTTACAATATATTGTTTGTGTAACCCTGAAAAGAAGAAAACTGGATTCATTGGGAATTTTAACCGGCATAATCCACCCTGGGATGTTTTAAAATAAAAACAAGAAGTATAAAAGAAATATGGAAAAAATGTAAGTTATTCTTTTTGGATAATGCTTGCAGCTTTTGATGGTTGATGGAAATGGAGTACTTCATCCAAGAGGTAAGTTTTCAAATGTTCTCATTTCTTCATAGATTATTACAAAGTGTGTGTGTGTGTCTGTGTGTGTTCTTACATCAGTAAGATTAATAATGACACTACCACAATTCCCATTAAGTTTGAATATGTTGGCTGGATTTGAAGCCTTTATATAGAAAATATGAAATAGCAAAAGCAGCAATTGGAAATTCATTTGATCAGTTGATGTATTTGTTATGTTATGTCTGAAAATCTTACTAGGTATAAATATTCCTTGTCAGGTTTTGGATTAGCTTGTCATATTGGCGTTCTTGCAAATCTACCAACTATTGGGGTTGGCAAAAATGTCAGTCACAAATTAATATTTACTTTTCTGATAATATTACAAAATGGTCCAACAAAAAAATGGTAATGTAATTAATATCAAACAACAAAAAATGATAATGCGATCACCTTACTTTCTCTCTCTAGCTACATCACATTGATGGACTCAGCCGTGAGGAAGTGAGACGGAAACTAGAAATGCCAGTAAACAGTGACAGCAATATATTACCGCTTATTGGAGAATCTGGCAAAATATGGGGAGCGGTCTGTGTTATTGACTGCATCTTTTTAGAAAAATTATAGTTGTGTGCAATCTGTACACTTGTGTATGATTATTATTATACTAATTTACCAATTGTCATATAATGGTATATGGGGTGGCCTGAACTGGTACAATATTTATTCATTACTTCAGTAAGAACCAAAACTTTCCAATTGAGGTGCTACTAAAATTAATATTAGTTTATTTCAAGTTAATCCATTGTCAATGGATCCTGGACCTTTTGTTTATACCTTTGCATTTTGATTCGTAATTTAATATCAGGCACTGAGACCGGGACCTGGTTCACTGAAGCCTGTTTACATATCAATTGGGCACCGTGTTTCACTTGATTCGGCTATAACTCTTGTTAAAATGTGTTCCAAATTTCGCATTCCTGAGCCTACTCGTCAGGTATTATATAATATATATACCCTTTTCTTTTCTTTAGAAAATAAAATGTTTAACTGAAAACCAGCATTTTTCATATTTAAAATAAATTGTTTGTATCTTACACAGGCTGATATAAGATCAAAGGTATTTCTTCAGAAGCATAGAGGATCTCCTAATTTTAATATGCTGGTAATATAACTAAGGATATGTTTGCAGATATATATGAAATATTTATCCAATTTCTCAGATCAAGTTCATTACTCATTGAGTTTTATTTATGGTGGTTATATTTTTGCTTGCAGACAACTCCAATCTAAACTAGAGATATGTGGGCATGTTTGTATTTGGTTGATTGTGTTCCAAATTATACAACTGTAAAGCAATGGTAATTATTAACTTATTCAAGTTAAAATCTTTTACACTTAAAGAGTTCAATCAATCTATTCTGACAGATGAATCCTCAGAAAGAATTAGAATAGAAATTATATTTTCAGAAAGGCCCCTTTTAAAATGTTGGAAATGAGCAATATGCAGGGAAGCCCATAATTTTGAAACCCATACCTAACTAAGGCTAATCAAGACCGGTACCAAACCTAAACCAAACAAATTTAAATGTTTCCAAGTCATTTAGCTTCATTTTCATATATTACAATTGTATCAATATGAACAAATTAATTTTTTTTATGGGATCTATACTGTATCAATATATCCAACTTGCATTTCCAACACCCCTTAATCCTCATTACATCCTTCAAAATTAAGGATTATAATAATAATAATAATAATAATAATAATAATAATAATAATAATAGTAATAATAGTCAGTAAATAGAATATTAGACAAACCAAATCCAAGTACTTGATACCATAGTCACAAGATTCGCGAATTAAATCCGAATAATTTATTTTTTGGTGATGCTGAACCGAGCGCCAAATTATTC
The DNA here is from genome assembly GCA_964058875.1 of Carex rostrata. Taxonomy (NCBI): domain Eukaryota; kingdom Viridiplantae; phylum Streptophyta; class Magnoliopsida; order Poales; family Cyperaceae; genus Carex; species Carex rostrata. The sequence continues at coordinate 590,344 of CAXKVT010000014.1, read as the reverse complement.
GGTTGACCGAACTTTGACCGAATGAAACTCGAATGAATTACGATTTTTTTCCGAATTTTCCGAATTATTACAAATTTCTTCCAACAATTTTCCAGAACATTTTATTTTTTTTTACTCTCTTCAGGACTGAAATTTCTGGTTCAGATAATTCTGAATCATTCCCAAATTATATCTAAATTCTTCTCATTCAGGAATCACTAATTTTTGACCTCATCAAATCGAACCCGAATAATTCATTTGTCACTATGCTCGATACTATTTGTATTCGATGATTCCTATATATAGTGTATGAATCACTAACACAAACAAAGTTAATTTGTATGATTCCAATATATACTATATATTGTGTGTATATGACTCGCCACACTGTTTGCATTCAAAAACTGCCATAGATAATCTGGGCTATTATTTTAACAGGTGTCACCTTTTAACACGTGTTAGCTTCTGACCATCTCCACCGTTCAACTTTAAACTGCACCCCAATAAATAGGTTCTGAACTCGAAAAGAGAAGAAAATCTAGAATTAAATTGGCTGAAAATTAACTTGATATAATATACGCAGGGCTGGGATGGTTGTAGCATTAGCATGTACATCTCACCTTCAAATTAGATTGCCAACCAAATTAAAATTGTTACTTTCAAGAGTATTGTCATCTCATTCTCATTCTCAGGTAAATTATATGTTGTTTTTATTCATTTCTATATATGTTACAATTCAGTACCAAGCAATTTAAAATATATATGTGTAAGGGCGGATTCAGGATTTTTATTAGGGGAGGGACACTAATCGGATTTAAATAGCTAATTGGATTCAAATCCGTTAACTTATCGGGTGCAATAGTATATTTCTATGACCCACTTTTATATACAATAAAATCATACAAAAAATAAAAATAAATTGCAAAATTAATAGAGTTAAATTGTAAATTTTAATATTACGCAACAAATAATATTACAAACATGATAAAATAAAATAACAATTAAGTAGCAAAGAAAATACAAAAAAGATTAAATTCCTGTAGTTTGAATGAGTATAGTTATTTATATTGTAATGATTATAAACAGTTTCTTGTTCCTATTAACAAATTTTCTTTTTTTTCTTTGATCTTCAGGAATTGGTACAAAAATTGATCCTTTTTTTTACGTCTTTTTACCTTAGTGACTGGGGCATTTTGGAGAAATCTTATGCCAGATATCTTTTAAAAACATAAAGCAAATTCCCACTTTAATTAGATGATGGATATCAAGACTTGGCTGTCACATGTATGTAATGTTTGGGTTTCATGTGAGTTCGTTGGGTTGAAATGCTAAAAAGTAAATGTCATATGTAATAAATGAATGGCTCCACCGTCAGAAATGTCTTCTTTAATTTCTCCTTCTTCTCTATACGATTTCTATTCTCCAACCAATTTTGTTCAAATCTCAAATTTCTTTTAAATCAGATTTTTTTTTTTTCTTAGAATACTGACTGGACAAAAGCAAACAAAAAGATAGATCTGAGTCAGGAATATGCACTCCATCAAATCAGAGTAGGCACAAGAAGCAATTGGTACTAATTCTAAAAAAATTCAAATTCAGGGGTACAACTACATGTTTTTGGCTTTTCTAGTTATTGATCGTTGTAACTAGAAGTTAGTTATTCTACTTTTATAAACATATGAGGCTTATAAGTTATTTTTAAATTTTTAATGTCTAAATAGTCAATCTGAAGCACAAAACTTTTTCTCCATACTATAATGTATTTGGAGTCCAAATTTTTTTTTTTTTTTTTTGGAAATTTTTTTTACTATTTTTTCAGAATTTTTCAAAACAGGTCTAAATTTTTTTGAAAAAATAGTAAAAAAAATTCAAAAAAATATAAAATTTGATCTCCAAACACATATTAATATGGAGAATATGTTGAGCGCTTCAAATCAACTATTTGAACATTGAAAATTTAAAAATAACTTATAAGCCCTCATTGAGAACTTAAAATTAAAAACAAGAAGTATAAAAGAGTTATGAAAAACAGGTCATCTGTCGTTTTGCCATATATAAGGGAGCGTCTTTTGAGTATAGAAAGTGACGGCTTTGGCCAATAAACTTTCGAGACATAATAAATACGCCTGTAATTGCCTACGGGCTGTCATAAAATAATAATAATAATAATAATAATGCCATGGACCGTCCGATCCGACTTTTGTCGACCAATCCGTCATGTGGAATTATTCTAACCCTCCATCATCTCCTATCAGATCTGGTTTACGATTCGATTTTAAGAGCCTTGGAAATTAGTACATCAGTGACTCGTAGGTCAAAAGGAATCTAAGAAATATTTTGAGTCAATGAATCATTTTAAACAGAGTCAATTCAGCTCTTGTTTATAACATAGAGACCTTTCAATATTAGTGCGGATCTAACTTAAAAGATTCTCTTTTGAGTTAATGCCGAGGATACAAATTCCTCACAGGATTGCATCCTTCATAGCAGTTCAAGAATCGCGAATTGCGCCTCTGAGATATCTCATATTTTGCATGACTTATTGGAATATCTCTACCGTTCATATACATTCTGCACAAATTTAAAAGCTCAAAGAATACTGGCCCGCCGCTATCTCCGAATAGGCACCGGACACATCGGTCATGCAAAATATGAGATATCTCAGGGGATACGCACTCAAGAATCGCTGTGAATTATATGAACGGTAGTGATTTATCATAGATTAAATGATGAATTGTAATTTCTTTATTGCAATTCCGATCAAGTATTTTTTTTACAGTGGGTTTTATATAGTCAATGAGAAAAAAATAACGGTTGCTTATTATAACAGATGCCTATTCTAACAGTCTCCTCTAAAAATGAAAATTTGATAGAGATGTGTTTTTCCTAAAATAAGTAACTCTTTTTTTCTTTTTTTCTTTTTTTTTTAAAGAAGTGGCTTGAGCCACCAATTTTCATTGAACATGAAAACCATACAATATTCAGCTGGTACTAATAGACTGGTACCAGGTACAACAACCCAAGCCAGCATTCAGTATTCAGAAAATACCATAGCACCAAAAACAAACATAACAGTAGTAAGGCCTATTACATCATAACAAAAATAACCACAAGTTCATACACCAAAATATGCAAAACAGACCCTAAAAAAAGTAACAATACCCTACACAGTACAGAAAAGCATAAAAGTCCCTGAAATTCTAAGAAATCTCATATGACAAAAGTGAGGTGCTTGAACTGTCATCTTCACCACCTGAACTGGTCCCTGCTCCAAGCATAAGGAGTGAATCATGTATATCTTCTATGGGAACCAAAGTGATACCTGTCAGGTCTTTCAAGTCACAAGGCAAAATGAGATTAAGTTGAGATGTAAGATTAGACTTTTGATTCATGGTCCAAAAATTGGCTACAACTATAATTTTGACCCCTAAAGCCTATACACCTTGAACTTGTCCACCCTTAGACAGAATTATATTTCCATCAAGCCACAAATTTCAGAATAAAGAACCCCTAGTTATTTCTACTAAGTTAGCATCTTTTAAAGGAATGCAATAATCTAATTCCCACACTTCACCCACAGAACTGTACTCAAACACAAACCAGTTATAATTAGCAATCCAAGAGACCAAGACCATATAGACTTACCAAATTGACAACTAACAAACAAATGATCAACTGCCTCCATCTCAGCACAGTACACACATTGCATCTCTTGTTAAAACCCTATTTTGCTTAACTAGCCATAAAAAACTTTTGACTTTTAAAGGTGTTTAGCCAGACCAAATACTGTGGAAATCATTATTAAGTACCCCCCATATTCTACACAGAATTAACAGTAAAATTTCCATGTGTGGTCCATCGCCATAAAATATGATCAGATGAATCAACTAAGGTCAAAATTAGAAAATTGACCAAGGAGCACCATTCCCTAAGATACACACCATTCAACTGTCTAGCAAATTCTAATTGTATAAAAGCACCTGATAAGACCTCAGTAACTCTTTAATTTCCTAATTTAGTCAATAATGATTAACCCCTAACAGGTCTGGGGTTAATTTGTCCCTAATTCTTTTATTTTCTCAACATAATTGCATTCCTTTACATGCATTACTTATAATTGATTCCACTTACTGAATAATATCATTTCAACTCATAATTCAACACTTGCTGACCTTAAAAAAGAACTCATAATTCAACAAATTACAACTTATGTTGCAAAAAGTTCAGTTATACTGGATCTTGCAATTTGTAGACATAACTGTAAGTCTGTAACTAACGTCTTTTGCTGAATTGACTACCTAATTAACCTTCTGTAATAGCAAGTGGAGCTATATCTGTGTGGAAAAATGAATGCTGCTAAACGTAATTAGGAGAAGTCAACAAAACTCAATTGAATAACCTGTAAGTGTAATTAAAAAAAAGGAAAAAAATATAAAAAGATACTCTGTAGGAAAAACTTATCCCGAATCCTCAGAAAATGTAGGTTCACATGATCCCAGTAAATATTGCTGTTAACAGTATTGACACCATTGTTATCTAGAATCTCTCGCTGAAATTTTGACCACTGTGGGACCAGCATTTCCAACAATCTTCAAAAAAAAAAAAAAAAAAAAAAAAAAATCAACACATGCCGTATTATATTTATCAAGGTTATAAATAGCGATTATAGCGGTATAACGGGGAGACAAAAAAAAAACTATTGCAAATAGCGCAGCTATAGCGGAAGCTATTATACATAGCGATTTTTTCTTTTCAAATTTTATATTCTATATTTGTACTAATTATCAACATAATAAATATTGGAGAGTTGAGATAACAACTAAATGACAACTGATCTAAGTCTATATTTTTTTATCAATTACGCAGATAAGAAGAAAAAAAAAAGATCTAAAAAGTAATATTATTTAATAGTTCATACTTTATAATATTACATATTATAATAGACAAAGAGTAATTAATTTTATAAGGTAAATGAAGTCAATATACATATTTAAACATTTTATATATTATAATAATAATCAAAATCAGTTTTCAATTGAAACGAACGATAATAATTTTACAAATAAATATTGTATGAAGAGCAATCAAAATGAAGATTAATATTTGAATATTTCTTGATATAGAATGAGAGAATAAATCACAAAAAAACAGAAGCACATAGTTTGGTCAAGCATACTTATCGTAGAAGACCATGTAGCATATGAAATAAGAATAGAAGTACAGAAGCTCATATAAATTGCAAAAAAAAAAGCCCATGTAGCATAGAGATAGCTATAGCGAGTCGCACATAGCGGTAATAGCGGTTAGTTATTGTAGCTATAGCGGTCGTAACTGAGTTAGCGCACTTTTATCTCATAGCTTAGCGTTTATGGTCCAGAAAAGCTATAACGCCGCTATAGCTAGCTATTTAGAACACTGATATTTATAGTAGTCTAACATTGGTACCAATCAGTTTTGGTCACAGTTCTTTAATTTGTATGATTTATTGTCAGCACTACACTTATATTAAGGTTCAATATATGCACTATGTAACCTAGCAAGCATTGTACAGTACCAGTACCATCAGAAGCTATACAGTACCGATAGGGTAGGATATATTATGGAAACAGGAAAAGGGCATAAAGTTATACTCCTTTCTCATTCTACAATTTATGAGTAAAACGGTAAAAGTAATTAAATACTACATACCAGTATCATACTAATCAACTAATGCGTGATCCAGGTACTAGAATCAGTTCACTCATTGTAAAACCTCCAGCTGCAACTACGGTAAGTTCACTTATCATAACTCCTCCATTAGTTCCCTTTTTAACTTCTGATCAAGCGTGGTTTTATCCTTCTTACACGATTCCTTCAAGGTTTTCAATTGATTGACTATCAAATTATCATATTTAATTAGTTATTATTTGCAAGACAAGATAATTGTACTTAGACTAAGCGATGCTAGTGTCAAACCGGTGCTTGCTATGGATTTGATACTACTTTGACAGAAATAAAATAAATTTCGGGGAGTATAAAGAGACATTTTCAACACGAAGTTCTGAAACTTCATTCAAACTATCATTTTTTTCTATATCAAATATAAAATAACTCTCTAATGTACATATAGACCAAAGATAACAATTCAACATCACAAAAAAACATTAAATGACCATTAAACCCAATTTTTCCCAAGCAACACAAGAAATGACCATTATACTATAACACCCCTTTAAACTTAACTTTTTTCCTTGTCAACCTGGTTATACCACTGATATCTCTTATGCACATCCTCAATTCTAGTTTTGAGCACGCGAATTTTTCTCGCAATACGGGATCGCTTTATTACAGAGCGCATGGCAAAGGGGAAACCTTTTTTCATCTGGAGAACAGAAGCCTCCTGGAGACAATTATCCACATCAGATGCCAACTCTCGGACTTGCAGGATCCATGTGGTCATGACCTCGCCTTTCACATTCTCTGTTGAGGCAGCCCGCAAGACGGCTTGCATCATCTCATATTCTTTTGTTAGGAAAAATAACTCTTCTGTCACCCCTGACAGTAAACCAATTTCATCTGTGATGGCTATTGCAGCTGATTTAAATGCAAAATTCATTGCTGGTACAGCAACTGCCTCCATTTCTGCTTACGGCCAATATATCAAGCTTCTCTGCATATGAACAAGGATAACATTTGAGGTCGGTACGTGCTTTTAAGTAATTGAGCCAAATGAGGTTTTTGTTAACGAAACAATCCCGTTGCTTTTGGATGACCACATATAAATAAAATCAATTGAGCCAAATTAGTTAGTTGAGCATCAGCAAAGATTAATAATTAACCAAATATAAAATTAGCCCCAGCATACTGACCCGACTCAATATATAGAACTTGTGGGAGAAGTAACCCTTATATATAACAACTATTAACAACTAATGCAATTTCACAGTAATCTCAATCTCTAGTAGAGAGAGACTCGTATATAATCGGACAACAGAGTTTGTTACTTCGACTGACAACTTGAATTCTCAATTATTTCATCTCGTCCGTAGCTAATTCCGAATTATTTAACAAAATTACCATTTAATAATAATAAATTAAATTAAGGTTAGCAATGAGAAGAGAAGAGGAGAAAAATTTTGGGGGGGGGGGGGGGGGGGGGGCATTTGCACCTGGCGGCTGGCGCTGACTTCAATTGGGTTTCTCTGTTCTTTTGCTGTTCTTTCTTTTGCGGGGGTTGTTTCTGTGTGGAAGAGGATATCGCAATTGGGTCTTTTGCTGTTCTTTCTTTTGCGGGGGTTGTTTCTGTGTGGAATAGGATATCGCAATTGGGTTTCTCTGTTCTTTTATTTGGAGCGGGGGTTGTTTCTGTGTATTCACCTAGATGGGGTTGTTTCCGTGCCCGCGCGGGCTTTGAAACATGCAAAAAACAAAAAAAAAAGTGCGGGGTTGTGAGGTGAGGTGGGACCTACCTGTTCCCTTTTTCATTTTTTTTTTTAATTGCAGACGAGTTTAGGAAGGAGACCCACTCTACAATTTCATGTATTTTTTTTTATTCAGAGGATACGTGTTCCGTGGAGAAAGGTGTAGGTCCGATGCCCATTGGACCTAGCTTGTTTTTGATGGACAGATATACCGTCTAATTTGTTTCAGGATTTGTGCGCACGAATATTAAAGCAGACGCGAAAGTTCTGACGCGAATCTTAAAGCCAATCTAACGGTGATTGAATCCGTTGGAACTAGGACTGTCAAAAAAGCTCGGGGCTCGTGGATCGCTCGTGACTCGCCTCTAGCTCGCTCGCTAACAGCTCGCTCGATAGTGGACCGAGCTGTTAACGAGCCAGCTCGGCTCAGACTCGGGCTCAAATAAACAAGCTGAGCTAGAGGTCAGCTCAGACCGGGCCAGCTCGGCTCGGCCCATAAAGGCCCATATAATTTTAGGTCTAAGTCTCATTTTCAAATAGCGGCAAATTTGAGTCTTCTTCACTCCCGACTCCTCCTCTACTCCTCTTCACTCTCCTAGGTTAAATCCCAACTCGGCAATTCCCGAGTACTCCACCGGACAACAGACTCGCGCAGTCGCGCCGCCTCGTGCTGTCACGCAGACGCAGTCTCGCCGCCTCGTGACACCTCTTGTAATCGCGCCGCCTCACGACGCCTCTTGCAATCGCGCCGCCTCGCACAGTCGCGCCGCCTCGCTTTGCCGTGCCGCCTCGTATCTGACCCAAACTCGCATCGTCATTGTCACTAAGCAAGAGTTAAAGGTTTTTTTCTGATTTTTTTTCTGATTTTTTCTTCTAATAAATAACAGATGCTTGAATCTTGATGGGTTTTTTTTCTGATTTTTTTTTCTGATAAATGACGGTTCTGTCATCTGTGCTTACTGGTACGTTGTACCCGTATCTGTTTCGTACCAATTCTTTTGGTACCAGTTCTATTTTATAAAAAAATTCACAACCCAAATGGGTATTAATGAAATTTGTAAGCCTTCTATGTAATGTCTAACCTTTTTTTTTTTTTTTGTCCAGCTTTATTAGGACATAAGTTGTTATCTCCCAACTTGCTAGTTGATGGCGTGAAGCGAGGTGCTTCCTTGGTACCGGCATCTATTCTGCCTCTTTTTTGTTCTCGGTTAGTTGTGACTTGTGAGCAATCCTTCTCTTTTCTATTTGCTAATTTTGTGATTGATAAGTAGGATGTGTGTAGATTAATTTTGCATCCTTGCGCGGGTTGTTGCATTTCCCGGCTTAGATGCCTTGACTGTCATTTGTCAACATAGGGTCTGTTTTTGTCATTTGTCAACATAGATTTATCTAAAGATGTGTGTGTCATTTTGTGATTGATAAGTAGGATGTGTGTAGATTTTTCCTTGATTGTTTCTGTTTTTGTCTCTCTAGCTCGTGCTAGGGGTCTGTTTTTGTCATTTGTCAACATAGATTTATCTTTTTTTACTTTCTTTTTGAAGAACACAAGTACCGAAGAACATCTGTTCTTTAATTTATATATATATATTACATATTTAATTTATAGCAAATATTAATTACCAAAAATGATTTTTAGCTAGGTGTGATACTGATTCCTACGGCTGTGTTGTTTTCAATTTTTTATTAGAATTTTTTTCACTTTTTATTGCAAATATTCTTCTTATTATTTACATCTATAATTTTCAGCTAGCTTTGACTAATATTTGTGAGCTTTGATTAATAGGCACAAATGTCAAATACATCATCTGATGGTGCTACTACAGCCGGCAATAATCCAGTGATACCGGAAAGTGCAAATAGCACAGCTAGTGGACTTGGCTGTTGACTACTTGATTGGTAATTTAATTTTGTGGGATTTTGACTTGGCTGTTGGCAAGTTGCCTTTTTGTTCTATCTTCTAAATTAATTAGTTATGTGAATTTAGTCGTACGAATTTAGTTTTAACTTCTAGATTAATTGAGTTGGATGTTGGCATGTTGCATGAATTTAGTTGTGTGAATTTATGTTATTTGGTGTGGATGTTGGCATGTTGCATGATTTTAGTTGTGTGAATTTATGTTATTTGGTGTGGATTCATATAAATTTATGTTATTTTGTATGAATTTATGCTCCACTTCTGTAAAATTGGTGTATGTTTATATTTTGATAAATTTCTGAAATTTGAATGATAACTCTTTCATATGGACATATTTAACTGCTTGTCTATTTCTTAGCAAGCATTTCATAACTTTAAATAGCATTTGATATTCTGCATAACTAGCATTGCCATATTATCAAGCATACCTTAGAGAGAGTAAATATGATGTATTGGGTACACGTATAAATAATCAGAAATAGCCTTTATAAATCATCAGAAATAACCTTTGTATAACAGCAGAGCAGCCCAATAAAGCAGCAGAGCAGCCCAATAAAGCCCAGTGAGCCAGCTCGTCAGCTCGCGAGCTAGCTCGGGCTGGCTTGTCACAAGCTGAGCCAAAACTTTTGGCTCGGGACCCCTATGTCCAGCTCGCTCGGTCCAGGCTCGAGCCAGAATTAACAAGCTGAGCCAAGGCCCAGCTCGGCCCGAGCCAGCTCGTTTACAGCCCTAGTTGGAACTAAAGTAGGTCCGATGCCCATCAGACCTGCTCTGTTTCCTGTTCGGTGACCTGACCGTGTGTTGTGATGTGTAATTGTGTTGTTTCAGACTTTCAGTGCGGGTTGTGAGTTGGGACCTCCCTGTTTCCTTTTTCATTTTTTTTGAATTGCAGACGAGTTTAGGAAGGAGACCCACTCTACAATTTCATGTATTCTTTTTTAATTTTTTTAATTGCAGACGAGCTTGGCAACCCTTAAAAACTTAATCCGCTTCTTTTAATTTTTTAGCTGTCCACTGAATACTGATTTTTTAGCGCAAATTAAGAATATTTTTTTTAGTTTGTTTTTATCCGGATCTTAAGGCACATCTACCTCTTCTTTTGACTTTCTTAGTGCGAACATCAATTTCTTAGCACTCCTTAAGTTTTTAATTATTCACTCTTAATCCACGGATTAGAAGTATTTATTCGGAGACATAAAGGGGCAATTTTATATATATATACCCTTTAACAACTTCAAAATAACGTATTTTTAATCTTAAATTCGTAATGTTATATTTACTATTCTAAATTTCTGAAACTCACAGAATTATTCAATTTATTGCCTTTTTGTTAAATTTATTTTAAATTTATAAATTATCTATTTTATTATTTATTAAAAAAATGTAGCATGTTTAAGTGAAATATTCAGTTTTCTAATCGATCAATTGTGAAGGCAAATGATTTCTTTTTCTTTTTTATTTGTGACGCACACACATACATATGCATGAATTTCATTGTGTATGCATCACATATAGAAAAAACCGACCAATTAGAAAAATAAATATTTTTCTTCAAATATAATATATTTTAATTTTAATAAAGAATAAGAGTTAGGCTGGGGTGCTATGGATAGCATAGTGGCCTCTATGCTACGGCTCAATATTCGAGTTTTCAAAATCCAAACGGTCGATCCGAACCGTTCATCTTATTCTCCATATTAATATCTGCTTTGAGACCAAATTTTACATTTTTCTGAATTTTTTTAATATTTATTAAGTATTTTACAAAATTGTTGATCCAACGGTGGCTGCACAAAACAGTAAAACCGTTGGATTAGCGATTTTCAAAGTGGCTTAATAAATAGTAAAAAAATTCAGAAATATATAAAATTTGGTCTCCAAGCAGATATTAATATGGAGAATAAGATGAACGGTTCGGATCGACCGTTTGGATTTTGAAAACTTGAATATTGAGCCGTAGCACGGGAGGCCACTATGCTATCCATAGCACCCCAGCCTAACTCAAAGAATAAAACGAGGATTTTATAAATTTAAAAGAATTTTAATAAAAAGAATGCAATCCACACATTTTCCAAACTAATACAATCTCAATCTCTCTCTCTCATCCTCTATAATAATATAAATATCGATTTTCTTTTATTATTTAGAACAAATCATTTTGATTCAAAAATGAAAAAACCAAAAGTTTGGTTATGCTTTCATTTGAAGCATTTTATCTTGTTCTAAATAAATAAATAAAATTATAAATATCAGCGAGTGTTTTACTGGAGATGAATAGTTTGGGAACAGTGAAAATTATCCTAACCCTCCATGAGATTCAAGTTCTGAATACTTTGGGATGTTGATGTATTCTCAAAGGTACCACTAGCTACAAAAAAGGGTTTTAGATGGCGGAGATATTCCTTCCCTTTCTTTCCTCCCCTGCCAAGGGACAAGGAGAACTGGAGAAGAGAGGTTCTTATTAGTATTAATTAGTAATAAATTAGTGCAGGAGAGAGAGAGATAATTAAGTAATTAAATAAAATTAAGCGTTCATGTAATAAGTCACCGCGACACTTGATATTTTCATCATGTTATTAACTAAATTAAAATTAGGCGTCCATGTAATCAGTCACCGCCACGCTCTGTTAGTTATGAAAGTTCCACGAAGATTCCCATTTATTTATTTTTTTAAGTCCCAGATCTCTCTCTCTCTCTTTCTCAAGTATATATTTAATTAAGAGTGAGTCTATGGTACTATGCATATCACGGGTTGTTACTGTGCTACGGCTTTATATTTGAGTTTTCAAATCCTAATGGTCGATCCGAACCGTTCATATTGTTCTCCATATTAATATGTGTTTGGAGACCAAATTTTACTATTTTTTTAGATATTTAGAAAATCACTTGATCTGAAAATTCTGGACCATCCAAAAACAGTGATTTTCAATAAATCTAAAAAAATAGTAAAAAAATTTCAAAAAATGTAAAATTTGGTCTCCATACACATATTAACATGGAAAACAAGATGAATGGTTTGGATCGACCGTTAGGATTTGAAAACTCAAATATAGAGCCATAGCACGATAACAAATCGTAATATGCATAGTACCATAGACTCACTCTTTAATTAATGTTACAAATTCGACTAAGTTTTCACTAAACGCCACTAAAAAGAAAACTTGTATTTATCTATTTTTTTTCTTACTACAAGAAATGATTGTTTAAATTTGTGTTGCTATACTTCTCAAATTTAAAAAATGAAATACTCCCTTAAAGATTTTACTAAAATGCAAAACATTTAGTTATGGAAATAAAATATATAATTGATCTTTAATATAAAGAAAGTTCATCTTAAAAAGGATTATCTAGTGAGAATTAAAGGACATATTTGTCTATTATGATCCGGGAAACTAACCCTCTGATCGGAAAGGGTGAAAAGGCATCAAACGCGAAATTGAATCAGAATTCCATGTCGCACGGTTGATCGGAAGCGAAGAAGAAGCGAGAGAAGAGTTCAATCCACGCGACTTTTGGACCCCCAAATCGCGTCAGGAAATCCCACCCAAAACGAATGTATTTGCCGAGAATTGACTGTTCGCTGGTGAGAAGACACACCTACCCTCTTCGTTTCTTTCTTCCTTCGTCAGTTGTACGGAGGTGAAATTGATCTCTTTTTTTCACACTAGGAGCTCCGACGAGGTATTGCTGCTTTCTCGGAACTTTTATTGTTCTTTAGTATATATTTTTTTTCTTCAATTTAACATTCATTTTTCCTTCTTCTATGCAACCCTAACAATGGTAATTTCTGTAAATTCAATGAATATGATGGGTGATTCTTCTTCTCTTGAAAATGAATTCTTCTAACTTGTAAATGGCTTCCGATCAGAAAATTTCAAATCAAAATCATCTCTATTCATCTCTTTTCTAATGAAATGAACTCATTTCTCACAGTCCATATCAGAGGGTAATTGTTTAGATTTGTTTGGAACAATCAAATCTAGTACATTTGTATAATCTTTATATTTTATTCGGGGACAATTAAAATTCTCATATTTTTGTTCGGGACGAATAAAGGTTTAAGCTTGATAGGAGTGAAATAAGTAGTGATTTTTCCTATCAGTTAACCTAAAATATTGTCATTTATCAAATTACACTTGCTTATTTTCTATATAATCAAATTTCTTTTGTTATTTTACTTCATTTTGGAGAATTGCAGATTTTCAGTGTTATTCGGGCTAAAATAGGCATAAAACGCAGCAATCTAGAGACAGTCTCAGGCGTGCGGATGTCACAATCCACATGTGACTCAGAGGCAAATCGCACCGGAAAAGCGCCAGAATAACTGCCAAAACGGCAGTTACAACTCTAACTTGGCAGCCAAGCTCCACAAGGGCCCATTAACACACCTGGACGAATGAGAACTCTTCTCTTCGTCACAACAGACCAGAGAACTCGGTATTCACATGTATTATTTATAGTTTAGATATAGGGTTCTCTAAGGGAGGCTTATGCAATTGAGAAAAAAGGTATAATAGTAAAATAGCGAAGTCTCCACTAGAAGAGAAGAAAGGGCAGGAAACTGAAGACGGCGTACATGAGAGAAGAGACCGCATAGGTGTACTCCTTCCATCTCTCTCTATTGTTCTCTTTTTTCATATCTCTTGTATCTTTTGTTGTTGAACTCGCCATGAGCGGCTAAGCAACCATTTTCTAGGGTGAAGACGTGTAATATTGAATTCTTATGAGTTTAATCTAAAGGTTTATTTATATTTATCATTTGCGCCTGATTGAATTCTTTCTGTGATTTATTCATTGTATTACTACCTAATTTGGTGCGTTTTAACCTCGACAACATGGAGATGTGCACTCCATGGTAGGCGTATAGGGTTGACCAGTAGGAATATGGTGCAATTATCTTATATCCAATAAGAAAAATAGACGTACCTGTTGATCTCTTATGATCCGAACTTCAGTTAGAAATCTATTGGAATATAGATCTGCATGCTAAGGAAGTAATCTAGAAGTCAATCATTTTGTTCATGAATTGGATGATTAATATATATCATTTTGCTCCATGAGTTTTATTGCCTTTATGAATCATTGTAGGTTAAGAACCGAAGTTGTGAAACTTCATAATACATATGATAAATACTCTAAATAGTCACTAACCGAGGTAATTAGCAGGAACACTAATTTACCATTATAAAGTTAGTATGTGGATTAAATGATGGTAATGTTTCACAGACCATAGACAAAGAGTTGTCATTTAATCACATAGATACATGTTAAGAATATGGTATTTGACTTACCCAGAGTGAAACGATATATGGTAATGTGTTTCTGTCATTAACAGTTTCATTCGTGTTAAGTTCTACAGTATGAGGTGTGGTCTTTCCTACATGAGAAATGTGTATTTCTAAGTGTTATCAAATGTTATCCGTAAAAGGGAGTTATAAAGGTAGCATTTCAATATGCATGACTTGTGCGGAGGAAGAGATGCTCACCAAAAGTACTATCGTTCCTCGTATTATTATACGAGTGATAGCAACACTGGGCCCCTTGATAAGAGTGGGATTATACGTATACGGTATGATTAATAGAGATTAATCATATAAAATAATCTACTCAAGATCAAGAAAAGATTTGGTTTGCAGGAATGACACATACCTACCCTGAACTTGATCTGTTGCTATGAGACGAAAGAATTAACACAAGTAAATTAATAAGTTTACTGCAGGATCATGATATTGTACTGGACAACATCATCTCTGTAATTGGGGGGGTCACAGTGCACTGCCAGGTGCCAACTATGATCTGTAGAAGTTTTAACTCTACTGCCAACATAACACAGATCTTATCGGGTCACACCGCATAGGAACGGGATCAGAGAATCTTATTATTAATTATAAATAGTTATAATTTGTCACACCCCAAACCAGGAATTCTGGATTAAGGCGTGATCAACCTCGTCTCGTGCTTTATTGAAAATCACTGTTTTTGGATGGTCCAGAATTTTCAGATCAAGTGATTTTCTAAATATCTAAAAAAATAGTAAAAAATTTTCAAAAAATGTAAAATTTGGTCTCCAAACTAATATTAATATGAAGAACAAGATGAACGGTTCGGATCGACCGTTAGGATTTGAAAACTCGAATATAGAGCCATAGCACGGTAACAACCTGTGATATGCATAGTACCATAAACTCACTCTATATATATGTGTGTGTGTGTGTGTGTGTGTGTCTTTAGAAATTTAAATAAATAAAAGTTATAACTTTCATATAAGATTAGTCGTACGAAAATTTGTATATTTTTATCTATCTAATTAAAACTATATTTATTTATCTCGTTACAATAACTATACAATTATAATTGGTTCCATAAATTATTTTACTTCTAACTTCTATAATTCAAATGTACATAGTTCATAGTTCATTTATATTTCAAAATTTTAGATTCGATTAAAATTAATCAGACAATCTGATCGAATATTAATTTAGTTAGAAAATTTTATTTAGTGTAAAGATCATTTTAACATTTTTAAAATTTCGGAATATAACATAATTAATAAATAAGATGGAAAATTATTAATTATAAATGTTATAATTAATATAGAAATATTATAGAGATGATAAGGCTTAAACAGATTAAAATTACAAGCGTGTATGACACGTTGTGTAATTATTGTTACAACCGCAAATGAAATATATTTGTTCAAGAGTTAGGCTGGGGTGCTATGGATAGCATAGTGGCCTCTATGCTACGGCTCAATATTCGAGTTTTCAAAATCCAAACGGTCGATCCGAACCGTTCATCTTATTCTCCATATTAATATTTGCTTGGAGACCAAATTTTACATTTTTCTGAATTTTTTTACTATTTATTAAGTATTTTACAAAATTGTTGATCCAACGGTGGCTGCACAAAACAGTAAAACCGTTGGATTAGCGATTTTCAAAGTGGCTTAATAAATAGTAAAAAAATTCAGAAAATTATAAAATTTGGTCTCCAAGCAGATATTAATATGGAGAATAAGATGAACGGTTCGGATCGACCGTTTGGATTTTGAAAACTCGAATATTGAGCCGTAGCATAGAGGCCACTATGCTATCCATAGCACCCCAGCCTAACTCTTTGTTCAAAACAATTATATATATATGAAATAGTATATTTGGGCCTTAATTATATTTAGAATATAATTATAAAAGCCCAAGAGTTGAAGCCCAAAAGCTCAGGTCCGATACTATTCATTATGGGCTTGGTACTATTCATATTGGGCCTTTCTGGGCCAGTGTACTATTCACACTGGGAACAAATCAAAGCCCAAAATGCCCAAGCCCAATAACCATCCATACTGGGCTTTACTGGATCTTTCTGGACCTTTCTGAGCCTTTCCGGACCCAGAACTATTCATGAATTTTTGAAGTCAAGAATGCATGTCGATAAATTTTCATGATTTTTGAAGGTGTTTTGATATGTTAATCAGATGTGCAAATTTGGGCTCAGAATCACTCCTTCAGTAGTTCTGGTAATTTTTGAGAGCCGATATCTCACGATCTGTTTTGAGATTTTGTATGAAACTTCATAGTCTTATTCTATGAAGTCAAGAATGGATGCCAGTAAATTTTCATGATTTTTGAAGGTGTTTTGATATGTTAATCAGAGGTGCAAAATTGGGCTCATAAGCACTCTTTCAGCAGTTCGGGCAATTTTTGAGAGCCGATATCTCACGATCTGTTTTGAGATTTTGTATGAAACTTCACAGTCTTGTTCTATGAAGTCAAGAATGCATGTAGGTAAATTTTCATGATTTTTGAAGGTGTTTTGATATGTTAATCAGAGGTGCAAATTTGGGCTCAGAAGCACTCTTTCAACAGTTTGGGCAATTTTTGAGAGCCGATATCTCACGATCTGTTTTGTGAAATTGTATGAAACTTTACAATATTGTTCTATGAAGTCAAGAATAGATTTTGGTAAATTTTCATGATTTTTGAAGGTGTTTTGATATGTTAATCAGAGGTGCAAATTTGGGCTCAGAAGCACTCTTTCAGCAATTCAGGCAATTTTTAATAGCCGATATCTCACGATCTGTTTTGAGATTTTGTATGAAACTTCACAGTCTTATACTATGAAGTCAAAAATGCATATCGGTAAATTTTCATGATTTTTGAAGGTGTTTTGATATGTTAACCAGAGGGGCAAAGTTGGGCTAAAAAAAAAAAAATTTCAAACCGTAAGGAAATCTTACGGTTTGGTAAAAATTTTAAAAAATAATAAATTCCAAACCGTAAGGAAATCTTAAGATTTGAATTTTTAATCCAAACAGTAAAATTTCCTTACGGTTTGGGTAAAAATATAATTTTGCCAAACATCTGATTATTTATAATAAAATATTAATAAATTTGGATATTTTTAAAAAAGTCGGCACTTTCCTGCGAGCAGGTGCAAGAATCCATGGATCCTTAGGGTGTGCTCCGCAGCTGAGGGTGAAAACCTTCATTAATGGAAGGGGAAGGAAAACGCTCACCCCGAACAGTAATATTTACACCTCGATTTGGGGGTGAAAATTGTCGCTAAAAATCACTACGCGTTCACCTCCGCACAGTACGCGTTCACCTCCGCTTCCTCTCCGCTTCTTCAGTTCTGGAGCAGGTGAAACCTTCGGACAGCTGCGGTCTGAGACACCGTTCACCTCCGCACAGTATATTTTCCTTCCTCTCCCTCCGCGTAACCTCAATTGGAGCACACCCTTAACACCTTGTTTGGATGGAGAGTAGAGGGAGGGAGGGAATGGAAAGGAACAAAAACTTTCCGTTGAATCGTATTTGGTTGATAAAATTATGTCGGAGGTGAAGGGTACAAGAGGTGAAAGGTTTAACCTTGTATCATGATAATTAATAGAATCGGTTTCCCTCCCAAATTGGGGTGTAACGGATGGAAAGAAATTTTATTACAAATATTTTTAGAAAAAATGACACAAATGCCCAACCCTATATCTTACATATATAATTTTCATACAATATTTTTTCCTCAAACCTACCACAGTTACCGAATTTCTCATTAACCTCCTAAATTTTAATCAACCAAACAAGAAATAAGACGGAAAGAAAAGTTAAATTTATTTTCTCTCATTAATCATCCAAACACGAAGAGGTTAAATATATTAACCTTCATTTCTATTTCATTTCATTCTCTTCTATTATTTAGCTCTCATTCCTTCCTCTACTCTCCATCCAAACAAGGTGTAAAATTATCTCCGAGAAGTGCTTTCTCCTCTTTTGAAGATTTAGAAACCTGCCACCAAAGCGATTGCAGGTTTTTGATAAAGTCATGAAGCTCTTCTTGTATCAATCATGTGTTTAGGTCGTGGAGAGTTCCTTGAGAGTAAATTTCGTTCAGATCTGGGTTTTCATGTATCCATTCCATGCATCTAACAGGAGGGCAAAAAATAGTTCAAATGGGTTTCCCTTTTATTTTTTCTTTTGGGTTAATTTCTCATATATCCCTGAACTCTTCTTGGTTTTCTTATTTCTCCCTCTAGAGTTTAATATTTCATATATAACCTTTACCCCATTTCAGGCCAGCGCCAGCCGCCAGGTACCAGTGTAAATTCATTTCCCCCCGCCCTTTATTTTTCTCCTCTTCTCTCTGGTAAAACCCAAAGCTCGTTTCTCATTGTGTCAGGTACCGGTTTGATTTTATTTCTTTAGGAGATAAATAGTTCTATATATTGAGTCAGGTCAATCTGCTAGGGCTAATTTTATATTTGGTTAATTATTAATCTATATTGATGCTGAACTAACAAATTTGGCAAAATTGATTTAATTTATATGTGGTCATTCAAAAGTAAGAGAATTGTTTCGTTAACAAAAAACTTATTTGGCTCAATTACTTAAAAGAACCGAGTTCAAATGGTCTCCTTGTTCATATGCAGAGAAGCTTTCATATATTGGCCGTAAGCACAAATGGAGATGGTTGCTGTATCAGCAATGAATTTGGGAATTACAGCTAATTTTGGAAACCAATTCTTGCACCCCTAGCAGTAAACCAATTTTATCTGCAAAAGCCATCACAGATAAAATTGGTTTACTGCTAGGGGTGCAAGAAGAGTTATTTTTCATAAAAAAAAGAACATGAGATTATGCAAGCCTTCTTGCGGGCTGCCTCAACAGAGAATGTGAAAGGCGAGGTCATGACCACATGGATCAAGCAAATCAAAGAGTTGGAATCTGATGTGAAGAAATGTCTCCAGGAGGCTTCTGTTCTCCAGATCAAAAAAGGTTGCCTACTTGCCATGTGCTTTGTCATAAAACGGAACTGTATTGCGAGAAAAATCCGCATGCTGAAAACTAGAATTGAGGATGTCAATAAGAGATACCAGTGGTATAACCAGATTGACAAGGAAAAAAGTTTTAACTTTAAAGGGGTGTTAAACTAGAACCTTCAAAAATTATTAAGAAGATATATGGTCAAAAGAGTAATTTATGAAGGGAGTTCTAAAGGTTTTTTCGAACTAAAAAAATGAAATTCAGAATTCTATGTGTTGCTTGGGAAAAAAAAAATGGGTTTATATAGTCATTTAATGTTTTTTTGTGAAGTTTAATTGTTATCTTTGGTCTAGATATACGTGTTAGAGTTATTTTGTATATGATGTAGCAATAAATGATAGTTTGAATGAAAAGGTTCAGAACTTTGTGTTGAAAATGTCTCTTTATACTTGCCCAAAATTTATTTTATTTCTATCAAATTAAGTTTCAAATTCATAGCGAGCACAGGTTTGACATCACTTAGTCTAAGTACAATAATCTCATCTTACAAATAATAACTCTGATAATTGGTGCATACAAAAAAAGGTTCTACTCGGTGTGCAAAACACATGGGAAGTAGTCGAGAGTGACTATGACGAGCATGAAGACCTTGAAGGCATCATTTAAGAAGGATAAAAACCACTCTTCAGGATAGTGTTGAGTTGAAAAACATCTAGTGCTGCTTCATCAGAAGTTAAAGAAGGGAACTAATGGAGGAGTTACGGTAAGTGGATTTGCCGCAACTGCAGCTGGAGGTTTTACAATGAGTGAACTGGTTCTGGTACCTGGATCAGGCATTAGTGGATTCATATGATACTGGTATATAGTAGTTGATTACTTTTACCATTTTACTCGTAAATTGTAGAATGAGATAGGAGTCAAACTCAATACCCTTTTCCTATTTCCTTAATATATTCTAACCTATTGGTACTGTATTGTTCTGATGTTACTGTACTATGCTTGCTAGGTTACATGGTGCATTGAACCTTAAATTTAAGTACAGAACATCATATAAAAGAAACTGTGACCAAAACTGATTGGTACCAATGTTAGACTACTATAAAAGTAGTGCTTGTGTTGATTTTATTGTGTTTTCTACTGAAGGTTGTTTGAAAAGCTGGTCCCACAGTGGTGAAAATTTCAAGGAGAGATTCTAGATAACAATGCTGCACATAAGCTTTGATACTACTTTGATAGAAAGTAGTATGGATTTGATACTACTTTCTAACAATGCTGCACATAAGTAAAAAAAAAATAAACCTCTTTTAATAAAAAAATATATTATTTGGTAAAAGAAATTCCTTTGTTAATATGTTCACACAAATTTCACGACTGAAGTAATTACTTTCATACAACTTTAATCTCAGTGGAGAATTTCATGTAATTTGTGGAATTAGGATATAATTAATACGGTTAAGACTTTACACAAGAGTGGATGAATAATAGATTAATAGTAATAGATAGACCGCAGGCGATCGAATCGAATTCCCTTATTCTCTCTAATTATATCTACTTCTCAAATTGGCTTCATTCAAAACATGCATAAGGGAATTTTAGTTAAAATTAAAACAAGAAGTATAAAAGAGTTATGAAAAAATGTAAGTTAATTATTTTTGGATAATGCTTGCAGCTTTTGATGGTTGATGGAAATGGAGTGCTTCATCCAAGAGGTAAGTTTTCAAATGTTCTCATTTCTTCATAGATTAATAATGACACTACCACAATTGCCATTAAGTTTGAATATGTTGGTTGGATTTGAAGCCTTTTTATATATCGAAAATATTTGTGTTCCAATATTTTCAACTCTAAAGCAATGATAATTATTAACTTATACGAGGGTGTTTCTAAGTTCACTAAGCTCTTTTGTGAACTCAACTCTAAGATCTATCGGATTGGCTTCAAACGATAGATTCAAACCGTTAAAATTCTTCTACCTTACCAATGATGTGTCTACATGCAAAAAAATTTTAATTTAAAATTACTTTTCTATAGAGTCAAGTGGTCAAAATTAGAAAGTTCATAAATTAATTTTAATACATTCATTTTTTTATGTCTTTTGACCACTTGACTTTATACACAATTAATTCGAAATTTTAAATTTTTCTCATGTAGACGCATCACTCGTAAGGTAAAAGGATTTCAATAGTTTAAATTCGTCGTTTAAAGTTAATTTTATAGATTTTAGAATTGAGTTCATGAAGAGGATTGGTGAACTTAAGAACACGCTAGTTCTACTCAACTTATATGAGGCAAAAATCTTTTATACTCAGTCAAACAAAACAGTAGTTCAATCAATACAGTTCATGTATATTACATGATTATGAAAATATATAGTTTTGATGTCTTAATGAGGAGATTAAAATTTCATAACTTATGGATCAAACTGTCAATAATAATTAGATATATATATATATATATAGAGTACGGCTAACGCGCTTCCTCTAGCATATGGGCCGAAATGCTTCCGGTGGAAATTTGAAATTTCAAAATCCAAAAAGTCGATCTGAACCGTTCATCTCCTTCTCCATATTAATATCTGCTTGGAGACCAAATTTTACATTTTTCTGAAATTTTTTACTATTTATTAAGCCACTTTGAAAATCGCTGATCCAATGGTTTTACTGTTTTGTTAAGCCACCGTTGGATCAGCGATTTTCAAAGTGGCTTAATAAATAGTAAAAAATTTCAGAAAAATGTAAAATTTGGTCTCCAAGCAGATATTAATATGGAGAAGGAGATGAACGGTTCAGATCGACTTTTTGGATTTTGAAATTTCAAATTTCCACCGGAAGCATTTCGGCCCATATGATAGAGGAAGCGCGTTAGCCGTACTCTATATATATATATATATATATATATTAGTGATTTGACCCACATAGAGTAGAGGTGATTTTCTGAACACGTATTTAAATCCCCATGAAATTAAATTATGTGACGCAGTGACTCGCTACACCATTTGTATGGAAAGCCTAGCAATAGCATAGATGGTCTTTCACAGGTGTCACCTTTTAACACGTGTTAGCTTCTGACCATCTCCACCGTTCAAACTGCACCCGAATAAATAAATAGATTCAGATAGGGGTTCAAAATTTGGAACTACATTTTGGGGTAATTTACTCAAAGAAGAAAAGAAAATCCCACATTAAATTGGCTGAAAACTTGATATATATAATCTACGCAGGGATGGTTGTAGCATTAGCATGTACATCTAACCTTCGAATTAAATTGCCAACCAGATTGAAATTGTTAGTTTCAAGAGTACTGTCATCTCCTTCTCATTCTCATTCTGAGGTAAATTATATGTTGTTTTTATTCATTTCTATGTATGTTACAACTGCATGTCTTCGGATTTTTTTTGTTATGGATCATTGTTACTGTCATTAATGTCATTAATTACTGCAAGCTGGTGATAAGAGAAAGTTCAGTTTATAATTGGAAAAAGAAACTTAATTTACATGTTTTGCAACAATATAATTTTGTAATATCAAAATTAACAGTTGACATAGAGGGTCAAGATTTTAACAAAGCAGTTTTTAATTTATGCAGTACACAGATAATAGAGTCAAAACAGCATCGCATATGATATGTGAGGCTGTATGAATAAAAAACTGCTCTGTCAAAATGTTTACCTTGACATAGATCGTTTATGTTTTACTTCTGAGGAACTTAAATTTTGGGAATTAAAGAATTCAATTATTAGTAGTTTTTAATTACCATGTAATCAAGCCCTGCCCAGCACAAGAAACATGTTAATTAATAATCCACTTATATTATATGAGGCCCTATTTTATTTATTAATTTGTACTTTTATAACAAGGCTCATGTTATTGGGCTTCAACTTGCAAAGTTAGACAACTTAATGTCATCAAAGATACATATATAAGCTATTAAAATAACAATTCCAATTCTCAATTTAAAGTATTATATTGTTAGCCTTTTTTTTTTTTTTTGTTGGGGGTAGGCCAGCGATAATCCTCTAAATGGGTATCCTCTGAACGACAATTTGAAGTCTCGGGCTAGGGATGATGGAAGAAGTGACATGTCAGATGCCACCGAGACGGTAAAAGAAGGCATAACAAACATAATCGACACTGCAGAAGCAATAGGAGAGAGCACAAAGAAGGCAGCAGAGATAGTTTGGGAGAGCACCAAGGAGGGAACCGACACGTTCAAAGAGAAACTTAAGGATTCTGGAAAGGCCCCACCAAGAGAAGATGCTGATGCCGACGCAGCGGCCATGGAAAGCGGGATCGATGAGGAATGGAAAAGGCGGCTACATTGATCATAGGGCGCCTTGGCCGGCTTAGCCGGTTAGTAGTGGTGGGTGCATGCCATGTGGTTTATATATATATATGCTTTGTTTGAATTCAAGATCTAGTTTAGCTTAGGTTGCTATATATGTTAAAGCTCAATTAAAGTTCTTGGATTTTGTTAATGGTCTGTAGACTGTAATATATAATTATAAAGTGATGACAAACTGCGCGGCGCAAAGGCACACAAAATTAATTAAGCCTAAAAATGTGTAGCTGTGTGGTGGGTTCCACAGTTCAAGGGATAGCTTAATTAATTACTGGTTGTCTTGACTTGCTACTTAATCTATTATCATAAAAGAAAAATCATTTAATTTGTCTTTGTGGTTATATATAATTAATGTGTATGATATATATATAGAGAGAGAGAGTAGAACTAGGGTGTTCTTAAGTACACCAAGTCTTTTGGTGAACTCAAGTTTAAAATTCATTGAATCTGTTTCAAATGACGAATTCAAATTGTTGAAACTCGTCTACTTTTCAAGTGATGCATCATAAATTTTTTTAAATTTAAAATTAATTTTTCATAGAATTAAGTGTTCAAAAAAGATTAGAAAATGAATACATTAAAATTAATTTATTAATCTTAAAATTTTGACCGCTTGATTTTATACTAAATTAATTTGAATGTTTAAAATTCTCATATATAGATGCATCACTCGTAAGATAGACGGGTTTAAACGGTTTGAACTGATCATTTGAAGCCGATTCGATAGGTTTTAGACTTGAGTTCAACCAGAGAGCTTGGTGAACTTACGAACACCCTAGTTCTACTCGTGTGTCTATATATGTGTGTTGTTTCCTAAGTAGATGCACAATTAATGAAAGTTTGTTGTACTGTGGTAAGTTGGTTAATATATTTAAATAGTTGTATTAATTAATTAAGGAGATTTTATTTGAAAAAGAACTGTTTATATGCAGTAAGTATTGAAAACGTGCTTATTGAAAAAAAAAAAAAAAATGCCATAGCCTCATAGGTGATGAGGACCACAACAAAGAAATTAATTGCATACATACAAATTGTGATGCATGGTGTGTGGTGTGTGGTGTGTGGTCATAGCTACAGTTATATATTGTTCAGGAATTTAATATATTTTTATTATTATTTAATACAATTTATCCAAATTAAAGCCGGCAGGTACGGTAGCTCACTTCTAATTTAATAAGAAAAAAAAAGTCATAATAAGGATTTCTTTGTTTTTGTGTTTGTGTGATGTGTGTATGTAATATTTAATTTGAGGATATCTTTGTTAAAAGATATAATATATTATGTACCACCAGTTAGGGATGAAAACGGAGTGGATACGGAACGGATAGTGGTAAAATTGTATCTATATTTTTTTTCGAATACAGATACAGAGTGTATATCAGACATATTACGGATACATAATTGAATTAGATCGGATATTTATTAAAATAATATAAATAAATATTAAAAAATATTAAAGTTCATAATATTTATCTAATTATAATAGTGAATAACATAAATTTTTCATAATATATATTAAAATGTATGATATATATTTATTATTCGTAAAATCATATCAGTATCGGATATTCACATTTAAGTTTTCGAGTACGGATCGGATATTATCCATATCTTTCACCCTAAGTCCACCACATATTTTTTTTCTGAAAAAAAAAATAGAAGAGTTGACAAAAGATTTATTGTCGCTATGAAATTTGTCACAATTGAATAGTAGATCATTTGGAAGAACCGGCAACGAACTCAAAATATTTAAAATTGAATAGCTTATCTTTTGGAAGGATCGAAAAACAAATTCCAAATATTCTAAATTTCTAACTGTGCCTCAACCACTTGGGTACAAAGTACAAACTATGCTATGTTTGAATTCACAAAATAGTGTTGCTATTCTAATTTAAATATAATTTATATATATTTTTCCTTTTTCAATTAAGTAGCACGTGTAGCGTAATTAGTTAATATCTAAAATTCGTAGGAATAACAAATCAACTATTTTCAAATTAATACCTTTTTGTATTTATATATACTAAATAGAGAAGGTCATTCATACCTCATCATACCTCATATTTTATATTTTTGTTTTCAAAGTACAAACTATCAATCCGAACTGCTCAACATGGTATTCAAACTAAAATATGCTTGGGATGAAATTTTTTTATTTTTAAAATTTGTTTACTATTTTCTAAGATATGTACAAAATCACTGTTTTTGTACCGTTCAAAAAGGGTGATTTTCTACATATCTAAAAAATATTAAATAATTTTCAAAAATTATAAAATTTCACCCCAGCATATTTTAGTATGGATATCATGTGGAACGGTTCAGATCGACAATTTGAACTTCAAAAACAAAAATATAAAATATGATGTATGATGAGATATAATAAACGTCACATTTTGAAATCCTCCTCTAAATAATATTTATTCTATTATGAAAAGTACAAGCTTAGCACTTTTCTTGGTCCGTGAACTTGTAACTTGTAAGTTGAGTGATTAGCATTTAATGATTGTACACTTGCTCTTAATTTGATCTTTTATTTGAGTAGGTCTTGACCAAACTACTTTAAATTCATGTTGTTCTTTTCTCGTATCTCTTGGCTCTATTTTATCTTGAGGTATTATTTTTTTTCAGTTTGTTTCTCTTTGTTGTGTCAATTGGTGGTTGTGAGTGTTGCATAAATAATTTAGTCTGTAACTTATTGGTTATTGCAGTGTATGGTTGTTGATTATATATATGAATTTTTTTTGTGGTTGGTTTTAAAAATCATATAAAATGAAGTAATTTCTTAGATGAATTTTTTTAATGTATAAGAGATGTTTGAGATCTTACCTAATATAATTCTCTAATGGGTTTATATTTTAAAACACATTCACACTAATTTTAACCTATATTTACATACTAATTGGAATTGTGTTGTCCTTGCCAGTGGCGGAACTAAGCACAAGCGAAAGGGGACTAAGCCATCCCAAAATTTCATTTGTGTCCTTCAAATTTTTACTTTTTTTACAAAAATCATTACTATTAGCCTCTCTCATAAAATGAAATTAGATGACACTATTCATCAAGCTTTTTTGTCTTAATTTTTTAGTTCCGTTCTTGGTCCTTAATTTTTTTTCGAAAAAATCCAAATGATTTTCATTTTATGAGAGAACTAAGCACAAGCGAAAGAGAACTAAGCCATCACAAATTTTCATTTTTATCCTTTAATTTTTTTATTTTTTTACAAAAATCATTATTATTAGCTTCTCTCATAAAATGAAAAATGAAATTAGATGAAACCTATTCATCTAACTTCTTCTATCTTAATTTTTTAGTTCCGCTTCTAAGTTCTTACTTTTTTTTCGAAAAAATCCAAATGATTTTGATAGAAATTGGTAGGGCAGATAAAAAAAAATTGAACTCAACTATAACCAATTGTATTTATAATTTTAGATTATTTTTGATAGAAATTTTATAGTTTGTTCACCAAAGCCAAATGATCTTTCTATGCTCTTAATTAATTTATTCATAGTTTAATTAATGTAGCCCTAGAACCAATTTTGAGCATGCAATTTACTGACAAAGCGTATTTCATAGTGCTTCTTGTTGTTTATTAATTTAATTAAGAGGAGGATTCAAATGTCTCCATTTTTTTGTGTCTCCATCATGCCTCCATTTTTAAAAGCTTGAATAACTCAAAGTTTAAAACTTAAATATCAAAATAAAACCATTAGATGTGATCTATGTTATTTTCTCTATGTGTCCATAAAAAATTATCACATTTTGATTTTGATTTTATGTGAATCAATAAGTTAAATAATCAACGTCTAGAAATTATCCACATTAGTATGTTGTTTTACAAGCTCAAGATGACAACCAAAACAAAATTGAAATGCCATAATTTTTTACACGTGCATAGATAAAATGATGTAGTTCATATCCAACGGTTTTATTTTGAATTTTAAGATTTAAATTTTGAGTTATTAAAGTTTTTAAAAATAGAGGTATAATGGAGACACAAAAAATAAAGGCATTTGAACCCTCCTCTTTAATTAATTAGCAAATTAAAAGTGCTAAAGTACCCACTTTAAACTTCACCATCCCAAAATAGAAAATTTAATGTTGCACACAAGTGGAAAGTGAAGTAGGGTCTAATTATTACACCGTAAAAAAGATCTTCTCTTTCAAATTTTGTTTGTGCTTTTTTTACAAACAAGTTGCTTTTTTTTGTGGTATTTTCGAGAATAAAAGGAGTTGCATGCGCATGGAAATAATATATTATTCACGTGCTTACACTGCTCTTCAAATCTTCAAATTCAATCTTGATTGGTGGTAACTGGAAAAACATAAAATAATATAATCGATCGTGGAATAGAAATATAAATAAAGAAATATGAAGCGAAATGATCGCCTCTTTGCATGGTTTTGTTTACTTTACACGAGACCCACTAAGATTGGCCAAATCTTCACCTGTCAAATCTTCACTATATTAAATTCTTACTGCTTCAAAAAATTTAATAATTTTTATGGGTACCTGCAAAATATTTACTATTTCAAAATATTCATTAAAAAGTCAATTTCCCCTAAAATTAAAGCTTTACAATTAAAAAAAGTCATTTTTTTTTTTGCAAGGAACTGCTACATATATATGGAAAAAATTTACAGGTACCCATAAAATATTATATATAAAATTCTTACTACTGAAATTATAATATTTGTTATGGATACTTGCAAAATATTCATTTAAAAAAGTCAATTTAAAAAATAATTCAATTTCACCTAAAATTAAAGCTTTATAATTTAAAAAAAAAAAGTTATTTGTTTTTTTATCTCCAAGGAACTGCTACATATATATGACAAAAATTTCGAGTCAATACACTTAAAATATATAAAAATAGAACTTGCTTTGTAAGCAAAGCAAGATTCCAAAAATGTTGCAGAAAATATATGTCTCGGTACTTGAAGCTAATTATGTTTATTATTTAATTTGAGTTAGACAATCTAGATTCCAGTGGCGTGATTTTATTCTAATCATGTTTCTTTCCGTCAAATCCGTTTATTTTTAATTCTTCATTGCATTAATTAGTGAAGTTCAAACTTAAAATAATTTTTACCTCGTAATGCATTTTTTTTAAATAGCATTAAATTTAAATACTTCAACATAACAAGCACTCTAGTTTTGATTCTTATTTAAAACAGCTCTACCGAATATATGGATTAGTAGAGTCAGAAACTTTTTTTCTCCATCACAAACTGCCTCTACCGATCCACGGGAGCTGTTTTTCACAAAAACTAAATGTAGTATAGTTATTTCGGTGAAATATTTAAATTTGATTCTATTTATAAAAAAGATTCTCGTAATGTTTCATGTATTGTAATTCATTTTTCTCCTTTAGAAAAAAAATCAAGTTAATTTTTTTCAATTTTCATTTGCACTAACTTGATCCTTGACTTTTCAAAGAAGAATAAAAAAATATATATTATTTTGAAAACAAACTAGGTCTTTTCATCAATGCTTTTTATTGATGTGGATTGATTTTTTTGATAGATGAACTTTTGTTTGTCACCTTGATTACAATCAAATACAAACAAAGGGTAATTTTCGTTTAGCATGAATCATTTTGTAATACATGGATAATTATAATAAGAGTTACACTTGCACACATATAATTTTTTTTTGGGGTCGAAATTGCCCTTTTGGAAAAAGGCCCGTTGAACGTGGCGAGTAACGTGGTAGGAAACAGAGAACCAGAATTAAAATAAACATGTTGTGAGTTTTGATAAGTGGCCCCAAATTGTTGCTATCTCTAAAGAGATCCGTAACCTGGAGACCTCAATCATAAATGCCTTTAAAATATTAATGACCACACCATGATGGGTGC
The DNA here is from genome assembly GCA_964058875.1 of Carex rostrata. NCBI lineage: Eukaryota > Viridiplantae > Streptophyta > Magnoliopsida > Poales > Cyperaceae > Carex > Carex rostrata. The sequence goes on along the minus strand of CAXKVT010000014.1, from coordinate 560,604 downwards.
CCATTTTTACGGCACCAATTCTTTGATATACAGCACAATATAAATTTTGGGACGAAAATACCCCTGCCCTTATTTTCACAGCACAGACCTGTCGAAAAACCAAAGACTTGGTGCAGGGGTATTTTCGTTCCAAAATTTATATTGTGCTGTATACCAAGGAATTGGTGCTGTAAAAATGGGCACCCACCATGATGATTAACGTACCTTATCCTTCCAAATTTGATTAAAACATAATGTCACACGTATAAATCTGACTTGATCACGATATTGCACGGCACGTAACTAGATAACAATGCAGCATGTATTCAGACCTTTAAATGAAATTCAAATTTTTTTTCAAGAGTACACATTTTGACAGAGAATTATAGAACTCAAAACAGTCTTCTTCATGATTTTTGCTCTGCATGAATAAAAAACAGCCCGTCAAATTATGTACCCCGAATTTACAGGTCTGTCCCACGTGGCGAGTAACGAATTCAGATCCATTGAATCCGTAACAATCCATCCGAAATGGAGCGTACACATCTCAAACAATGAATTCCAATCCCGAAGCAATCTAGAGCAACGGATTTGAATCTGACGGTCCCAATCCAAAATTCAAAAGTTGAGTTACTCTGAGATTCCGGACCCACAAGTAACGTGGTTTCTTTCTGCTAGGATTAAAAAGCATAGAAGCAGAATAAAAAATAATAAAATAAATATGTTATGAGTTTTGAACTTTTGATAGGTGGACCGCATTGTTGTCATCTCTTGTGAGATCCATATCCTGGAGAAGCGAATCATAAATGCTTTTAAAAGATTAATAGCCACGCATTGATATCTCTTTTGCCCGTGGACTCCACGCGTCCACTAATGATTTGTCATTAGAAAAAAAGAAAAAAAAATTACCACCAGTTTAAAGATAGCATTTGTTTAGTTGATTGGATCTTGTCGGTATATTCATATCTTTGGAGTAGGGGTGTTCAAATGATTCGGTTTTCAACTGAACCGAAAAATTTCGGTTTAAATTATTTGATTTTTTCGGTTTAAATGGATCGGTTCAGTTGAATTTTTGAATTATTACAGTTTAAATGGATTGGTTCGGTTTAGATTTTTCAAAACTTATTAAACCGAACCGACCAAATTATATTGATTCAAGTATGATTTATATTTTGTTTGGTTCAATCATTGCTTCATTTTTTTTCATTTTAGTTTAAATAATTTAAACATCTACATATTTTGTATAGAATTGAACTAACTTGTGTATGAACATGTGTAATTTTTGTTAATAATGACACCAATAGTTTTACTTCAGTTTGTTCTGTTCGGTTCTTAATCGGTTTATAAATTTAATCGGTTCGGTTTGTAACTATTTTTAAAAACCAAAGAAAAATTTTGTTTGATTATGTTAGTTCGGTTTTAACTGAACTGACCGTTTAAACACTCCTACTTTGGAGCATGCAGCAAGTTTTTTCCATCAAATTATTATTGAACGTTGAATGTTGATGTTGATGTTGATGTTGGTCCCCTCCTTCAAACTATTTTTTTCTCAAGTATGATTTATATTTTGTTTGATTCAATCATTGCTTCATTCTTTCATTTTAGTTTAAATAATTTAAACATCTACATATTTTGTGTATAGAATTGAACAACTTGTGTACATATGAACATGTGTAATTTTCATTAATAATGACACCAATAGATTTACTTCGGTTTGTTCGGTTCGGTTCTTAATCGGTTTATAAATTTAATCGGTTCAATTCGTTTCTATTTTTTTTTTTTTAAATTGATTTTATTATTTTAGTTCGATTTCAACCAAACTGACCGTTTGAACACCCCTACTTTGGAGCATGCAGAAAGATTTTCCCAACAAATTAATATTGAATGTTGAATGTTGATGTTAGAATATTGACGCTGGTCCCTCCCACAAACTAAATTTTCCCAACAAATTAAACGTGTATATATTAATTGTAACTATTTTAGAATTATTTCTGTTTTAAAAATATAGTAAAACTTTAATATAATAGGAGCCTGGCCCTTATTATCTATAAAAAAAATATAGTCAAAATTGACATAAGTAATCATATTATTGTGTGTGTGTATATATATATATATATACCTCCAATGAGAAAATGAGATCCAACAAAAACAAAAACAAAAAAAAAACCCCACTGTGTTTGTGTAGCCCCATCTTTCGTCATGATTTACAAATTTTTTGGTATAACCATCTTTCGTCAGAGAGGTTAAATTTAATGCTACTTTGTCTCTCTCTGAAAGTCTCTCTCTCTAAGAATAAAGATGCTTCTGTTCAAGTCTTTCCATCTATGATGCGCTCCAATTACAAGTTTACAACTGACAACTACTCTATATTCACCGGTGAACAACTCATATATTTTTTTTATTTAAAAAAAAAGATTCTGTAAACTTTAATATTTTTTTAGAATTTATTATGCATATTTTAGTAGAAAAAAGTGAGGTCAAATAATAATTTTTAGAATTTATTATGCATATTTTAGTATAAAAAGTGAGGTCAAATAATAATTTATTAATTATATGTACTGTGTCTGTTTTTATCAAAAATATGTACTATATTTGTCATTGCAATTTTTTATTACATGTACTATGTCTGTGACTGTAATCCAACTTAATAAATTAATTTTAGTACATTTATTTTTTGAACTTCATATCTAATTTTTGAATTCGGTCATATAATATCCGATCCGTTTTCGCCCCTACTTGTTATAGAATATAATTCTTGAAAAAGAACAAAGTAGAGAGGAGGAGAGAGGAAGCGATCTTAAATTAAGTAAAACATATCAGGCCCCAATTTATTGAAATTAATTTCAACAAATCAATACTTCCATAATTTCATTTCACATTTCAGAATTAGGTAAATGTCACACTTGGGTTGTAACTTGTAACCAACAATACAATGAACAGTCTCTCTAATTAATTAATGTACAAGTAAGTATTAAAAAAAGTAGCAACTTGCAATTTGAAAATTAAAAAATTAATAAAATATTAGTAGTGAAAACAAATCGGATATGAATTGGATAGTGGTAAAATTATACCCGTATCTGTTTTTTTCTTCTTCGGATACATACACAAATCTGTTTTTTTTTATTATTATTATTATTACATGTAATATGTCTGTGACTGTGATCCAACAAACCCCATTAATAGAAAGGGAATGAAGCTCTGATCGGAGCCGATTACTTGCTATTAGTAGTGAAAACAGATCGGATATGGATTGGATAGTGATAAAATTATATCCGTATCTGTTTCTTTTTTTTTTGGATACATATATGGATCGAATATTAATTAGACGGATACATACGAATACGAATAATATATTATATATATTAAACTATATGATATATATCTACTATTCGAATACATATGATTAAAATTCAAAACCATATATGTACCACTATCTACACAGATATTCGGATTTCAGATAGCTGTATCTACTTTTCAAATACGGATCCGGTTTCGGTCGAATAATATTCAATCCTTTTTTGCCCCTACTTGTTATAGAACTATAATTTTTTAAAAAGAGCAAAGTAGAGAGGAGAGGAGAGGAGGCGAGCTTAAAGTAAGTAAAACTTGGGTGATTTTAAGTTATAATCCTTAATTCCAAGAAATATATATATATATATATATGTGTGTGTGTGTGTGGCCCTAATTATTGAAATAAATTTCAACAAATCAATACTTCCATAATTTCATTTCACACTTGAGAAATAGATAAATGTCACACTTGGGTTGTAAGTTGTAACTAGTAAAACCAATAATACAATGAACAGTCTCTCTCATTAATTAATGTACAAGTAGCCAAGTAGGTATTAAAAAAAAGTAGCAACTTGCAATTTGAAAATTAAAAAAATAAATTAAATATTACACGTGTCATTACCCCAGAAAAGTCTAGCTGGCATATTCAAGTAGCTGCATAATTTGGTCTTGATTTGATGCCACCAGCTAAGCTATATAAGCTATAAGGCTATAAGCTAATAATATATATAGACAGCGTCACCAGACACAACAGTGCCTTCATCCTTTTTTTTTTTTTAATATCCAACTTGATATAATATATTATTATTATTATTTTATTTTATATAATTATTATAAGATTCGGGATGTCACTCAGCACTACGGCACTACCTCTTCTTGTTCAAAATTTAATTTTATGTATTATGATTTATGACTACCTCAACCCAAGGGACATATTTCGTGAAAACACCCTGAAATCTGAGAAATTATTTTTAGTGGCTTTGAAAATAAACAAGGTGGGATATTATTGATTGCATATGATGGCGACAGAAAATGAATTTGTTGTTGTAACATGTGATATCTAAATTGGTGATTTTATATATATATATAGAGAGACTAGTTAAGCTCAAAACGTTTATTTTTAGTCTCCGGAAAATTATATAGATTAAACATTTAACAGTTTGGATCGGTTGTTTGGACTTTGAAAATCGAAAAAACCAAATAATTTGTTCCAGAGGATAGGAACAAGCATTTTGTGCTTTGCCTCTCTCTCTCTCTCTATATATATATAGGGATCCAATTACACATTTTTTGGTGAATTACACTCTCTATTTATAAAATTTTCAAAGTTCAAATAATCGATCCCAACAAATTTTACATTTATTTGATTTTTTTACTATTTATTAAGTATTTAACAAAATCGCTATATTCAGACTATTGAATTTTTATACCCATCTTAATAAATAGTAACAAAAATAAAAAATTGTAAAATTTAATCTGCAAGCACATTTTAATATATCAGTCATGTTGAACGGTTTAAATCGACTGTTTGGACTTTAAAAATAAATAGTGTAATTCGGTATCACCACAAAAGGATGTAATTGGATTTCTAGCTCTCTCTCTCTATATATATATAATATTAACCATAATTAGGTCCTCAACTTAAATGCCATTCAAGTATGAACCAACTTGTAAGTTTCCCTTTCACCAACAAAAAAATAAATAATTAATATGTGTATATGCATGATTGCATCTCAAATAATAGTCCAACTATATCCTGTACCGTAGGTCCTAGCTACTAAGCCTACTAGCTAGGCTTGAACAAATTTTATACACTTCCAATGAATTTAATGCCAAAGATGCTTTTATTAGAGACAGCAACAGACATGTATCTTCAATTAGAGTAACAGAAATGGTACAGTGGAGCCAACTCAATTACATAATAGCACAGCTATGACACGGAACAGCACAGTATGTGTGTGATAGTTACATGTTATGTGCTGTAATTATTCACGTGGTGTAACTATCTTTTGAAACTTTGATACAGCATGGCACATAGTCACGTGTAATTAGAACTATTAGATATTGATTAAATGGTGAATCTTGAATAAACCAACTTAAAATTATGATTAAATGATTACGCGAGTCATGTGAGGCACATTTGAGCACGGCATGAAACAAAAATCACGAAACATATTAAAAAACTAACTTAATCACAACACAACACGGCATATTAATCACGACACAGCACGGTACTGCTCATCGTGTTTTTTCCACTCCATCTGTCATCTGTGGGTATATATATCTCAGTATCTCTCTCTAAAACTAGAAAGAAAGAGTATTAATATATATAGTAGAATACATGGTTCCCTAAAAATAGAGAATCTCATGATCTCACCTGTAGCCGCCTCTCACATGCTATATATATACATTGTCTAATACTAAAGTACTGTTCTTATTTTAAAGGGTCCAATTTAGATTCCAAAAATTGAGCTTGTTTCGACCGGATCCAACAATACATGTACTTTATAATGTAATTTACCAGCATTATGCTTTCATTCAGTGGCTTAATTTAATAGTCAACTGTTAATTAACGGATAGAACTTACAAAATACTCCGTTAATCTTCGTGCGGAAGCGGATCTTGCGAGCGTAGTAGTATCACTGGTTTTGCAAGGAATCACAAGCCGAAGCCGGAAGCCCTGCGTTTTCCACGACCTAAAACCTTCAATCCTTAACAGAGTGCTTCTTGGTGCTCTCTATCTTTTCTCTCTAATTTTGGCTGTTACTATTCACACGTTTTTCTGATTATTAGAGAGAGAGACAGGTATGGATGATTTACATAAAACCAATGCACCTTTTTATAATGGGTTCGCATCTATTCATAACGGGTCGGATTTTGGGTTGGGTTTCCCATAACGGGCGTACCATTAAATAAATCCAACATCAACTTATTTGAATGATTTACTTTAATGGTCAACCTAGCTAGCTATGGTAATAGTAATCAAGTTCCGTTAAAATTAATGTATTCATTTAATTGTTCAAGCTCTCTCTCTCGTTTCACTTAATTGTTACTAATTAAATTTGTTGGTGCAATCGTTATCAGCTCTCTTTAAGTAAGGTTTCAAAATCTTCAAATCTCATGACAAAAATAGATGAATTCATCAATTTGAAAACAAAAAGACAATTTATAATATTTTTTTAAAGACGCAACAATTATTGGTGAACAGTGCATAATAAAATTAGTGACATAATCCAGAGAAATCATATAGAGATAATATGTTCAGGAGAGGCTATGGTATTGGATTTATATCTTTGTTTTTACAGTTCAAAAAGTCGATCTGAACCGCTCAACATTATTATTATATGAAAATATACTTATACCAAATTTTATATTTTTTGAATTTTTTTACTATTTTTTTATTAGGTAGAAAATCACTACTTTTGGATGGTCCAGAATTTTTAGATCAAGTGATTTTCTAACTGTTTTGAAAAATAGTAAAAAAAAATTTTAAAAATATATAATTTGGCCTCCAAGTACTAAATTTTATATTTTTTTAGAATTTATTTTTTGGCAGGAAGAAAATCACTACTTTAAGATGGTTCAGAAATTTTAGATCAAGTGATTTTCTAATTGTCTTAAAAAATAGTAAAAAAATTTCAAAAAATATAAACTTTGGCCTCAAAACATATTTTCATATGATAATAATGTTGAGCAGCTCGGATTGACTATTTGAACTTTAAAAATAAAGATATAAACTCAAAGCACGGAACAATACATCTATATTTATATGTAGTTATGCACATTTTAAAGATTTTTATAGACTTTTATTAGTGATCAGTCATGCACGTTTTAAAGACTCTTATTAGGTAGAAATTCATTATTTTCGGATGGTTCATAATTTTTAGATCCAGTGATTTTCTAATTGTCTTAAAAAATAGTAAATTTTTTTCAAAAAATATAAAACTTGGCCTCCAGATATAATTTCATATGATAATAATATATATTGAGCAGTTTGTATTGACTATTTAGACTTTTAAAATGAAAATATGAACTCGAAGCAAATCACCATAGCCTCAATCTATGAACAATACATATATGGAGGTTGGCTAAGATCAAAGTGGTAGTTCCTGAGTTTTGGTGCTACCAATTTGTTTTTCAATTTTCAAAGTTCAAAATGTCGATCCGAATCGTTCAAGTTGTTCTCCATATTAAATTGTGCTTGGAGACCAAATTTACATTTTTCTGAATTTGTTTACTATTTATTAAGCCACTTTGAAAATCGTTGATCCAACGGTGGCTTAACAAAACAGTAAAATCAGAAGCCACTGTTGGATCAACGATTTTCAAAGTGGCTTAATAAATAGTAAACAAATTCAGAAAAATGTAAATTTGGTCTCCAAGCACAATTTAATATGGAGAACAACTTGAACGATTCGGATCGACATTTTGAACTTTGAAAATTGAAAAACAAATTGGTAGCACCAAAGCTCAGGAACTACCACTTTGATCTTAGCCAACCTCTACATATATGATATATATTACTCTAGAACCAGAAAACAAGAAAGTCTATGCAGTGTAATCTGGTTTCATTTTCAAGTCATGCACGTTTTAAAAACTTTTATTAGTGATCTATATGTGTTAGGCGGGAAAAAAAAAGTGGTCTATAATCAACTAATATGAACTTAACAGAAGACTTTTAGTTTGGTCGTTTGTTGCTCGCTAATGTGTACTTTTATTCTTCTTACTACATATGTGAGTCAACCAGGGCTGCACAAAAAGTTCGTAGTTTGCGATTCGATTTGAGTTTAATTCGAAAAAAGTTTACATTTAGTTTGATTCGAAATTAATTCGTTTTGAAACAAATCAAATTAGTTCCGTTCGAATCTTATTCAAATCAAACTGGGTATAGTTCGTTTGAAATTGATTCTTGAACTATTTAAGTTTGAATCTCAAATAATGCAACTAATGGATTCAACCATTAATCTTTAATAATGCAGGAACCAAACTTATATCAGAGCTCATTGTTAATATAACACTAACTTATAATAGGAAAATGTTTCAGCAACGTAACAAATTAACAATGGAATAATTTCCATTTGACTAGGTCCATGCTGTGATTTTAATCAATCCAGCAGCGTAAAAGGTAAGGGAATCTTGAACTGGCCCATAATCTATCAGTGTGAATTCGTGAAAGGTAAAATGAAATTGGGTGCATATTGTTCTGTGAGAGAAAACTAATGTATAAACCATCGGTATAACTAGGGTTGCTAAAATAATTTGTAGTTCGTAATTCGATTGACTTCGATTCAAAAAATTTGTAGTTCGCAATTAATTCGATTCGAAATTAGTTCGTTATGAAACAAATCAAACCAGTTTGGTTCGAATCTTATTCAAACTGAAACTGAAACTAAATAAATTCGATTCGTTTGCAGAAATTTTTTTTTGGCTGAAAACCCGTAGGGTAGTGTCATTGATAGAAAAAGTTACAAAGTAGCTGTTACACAAGATTAGACAACTAGTGTCTGTGAAAAACACACAGCTAAACAAAATAAAAAACGCACAGGAGTATGTACATCTTGTGGATGCAAATTGATCATTCTTACTTGATTAGAGTGATAGGAGCCTATCAATAGTGTTCTCTGTATGCAGATTACAGCTGAGAAAGCACTAAATCCAAATTAGACCGAAAACTGAATCGAATGACCCATAATAGTCATCCATCAGCTGGATTCGTTTGCAGAACTACTTTGTATTGCATGTTACTGTATTTTGAAAAAAAAAACAAAAAAATATAATATAATAAAATATAGAGTTCCGTAAAAATATATAATATAATAAAATATAGAGCCGCCTCTCATATGCAATTAATAGATACACAGCCAAATAGTAAAGTATTGTCTCATTTTAATGGGTCATATCAACGACGCATTCGGGTTCAGACTACGGTTCATATTCGAATCCGATAATTTTTCTTGCCGACATGTGTGTATATATATTTTTATCTCTGAATTACATATAAAAAAGCCAAGTGAAGTGATTTCCAAAAAAAAAAAAAATTAAAAAAAAAAAACAAAAAACAGAGCAAGAGCCCGGAGCAGGGGAGGGGCAAAAGAGTACATTCACATATAATTAGACCTCTTGGGGACTAGTGAGCAAAAAGACGCGCTCATGGTCATGGCGGCCCCCAGATAAACCACTGGAGAAATATACGAATGATCTCCTGTTGCACTTTCTTTATTTATTCCCCTGTTGTACTTGCACCAGTTCATATAATGTACACAGTGACGTGCAACACGAAATAAATATACATAGATAACTGAAAAAGCACTTGATTGCTTCTCTGTGTGAAATCAAATGTTCGCTAGCGAGCAAGCGCGGTCGTATCCTCTGCATTAACTCAAAAGGTAATCTTTTGAATTAATTAATCTCAACCGTCTGATTTTAATAGGGATCCTTTGAAATTAGTGCAGATGTAATTTGCACGAATCTTAAAACAGATCGAACGGTCGGGTTTCATTAACCTAAAAGATTCTCTTTTGAGTTAATGCAGAGAATACGAATTCGAGGAAGAGAGCGCACAATGAATCCAAATCCAAGAAAGAAGATTACAATATAAAATGTCACATCATCATCTTTCCATCTTTCCATCTGAATTCCCATCTTTCTGCCTTTCCATCTCCATCAATCAAACTAAATTATTTCTTTTTCAAAAGTTACATCCCAATTCCAGAATATAATATAAGAGAAGTGTTTGATTGTTTATGATTTATGATTGATATCTCCAATTGATACATACATACAATTCCAATTGCTTATGCCCCCACTCAAATTATTGCCCCCATAAATCCAACACAGGGAAGAGAACCGAACCAGTCAAAGAGAGAGAAGAACAGTGGAAGTAGTGTGTAGAGAGAAAAATAAACCAAACCAAAGCAAAGCAAAGCAAACCCTAGCTGCTAGGGTTAGATCTCCTCTCACCTTCCTTTATGCATCACCATCATCAATGGAGTGGATCGCTAAGCCAGTAGCGCTCTGGGACTGGGACAACCAACCTCCATCTCCACCTATCCTCTCCAGTACTGGAGAGGATGTCTCCGATGAACCCCCAACCTCGGTTGAAACTAATACCAACGGATCGACAGTTGTAGATTCACAACCAGTACAGCCACAGTTAGGATTAGGTTTGGGGAAACGAACTTATTTTGAAGGGGAAAAGAAAGAGAGAGGTGAGAAAAAGGCGAAAGAAGGAGCAATCCAAGTGCAGAGCACTAAGTGTCTTTGTCAGGTTGAAGGATGTGGCATGGATCTGAGCTCAGCAAAGGATTATCATAGAAAGCATCGTGTTTGTGAGAAGCATTCCAAGTGCCCCAGAGTTATTGTCTCTGGTCAGGAGAGGCGTTTCTGTCAACAGTGTAGCCGGTATCATTTCATCTCAATTCCTATTCTTACTTTGTGAATTGATTCAATTCTTAGTTTCCTTTGTGAAGAGTTTGACCAGAAGAAGCATAAATCTTAAATCTTCTTAAATTTTGATGCTTGGCAAAAAGGAATTGATTGAATAGCATTTATTGATAAGTTCTCAATTAATTGAAGGTTCCATCCATTGACTGAGTTTGACCAGAAGAAGCGCAGCTGTCGCCGCCGTCTATCTGATCACAATGCTCGACGCCGCAAGCCACAGCCCGATACTTTCTCCTTTGGTTCCACACGCCTTTCTTCCCCCTTTTATGGTACTTCAATCTCTTCTCTTCTCTTCTTTACCCTTTTATGTAAGGGTTTCCATTTAAGGTTTGTTGTATTGAAGAATTGCAATTAAACCTCCAGTGACAACAATACAATAGTTGGGGTTTTGTTTTGTTCGTTCGTAGTACCAAATCTCCCAAAACGGTAGAAAATTAAGATACTAATTTTGGATGTCTACTTTTACTGTTAGAAGTTAAAACAGAACATATTACTGTTACAATAGTAAATTGTAAAAACTAAGATAAGGAATCATCAGATGCAATCTAAATTATTTTAAGAAAACAAAACAAATCTGAAATGTAAATGATGAAATTTGGGAGATGAAAAATGATGATGCAGATGAGAGAAGGCAGATTAGTTTCATGTGGAACAAGGCGCCGTTTGGTCTGATGAGGCCGGCGACAAATTCTTCATGGGAAGGCTTATCATCATCAGATTTGAAGTTCTCAAACTCAAATGGGAAAGAAGTTTGGATGAAACCGGCAAATGGTAAAGGTTTAGTAGATGGCCAGATGCTTCATCTAGGAAGTCAAAATGGAAGTGACCATAACACTAATCTAAATCCTTACTCCACTCTCGGCCATGATGTAGACGGGCTCTTGCCAATCAAGGCCACCACTGTCCAAGTTCTCAATCAAGGTATATAATGAAAAACAGTGATTTGTAAAAATTCTTTGAAAATAGTAAAAAAATGTAAAAAATGTAAAAATTTGGTCTCCAAGCACATTTTAATATGGAGATCATACTAAAAGGTTCATATTGACTGTTTGAACTTAGAATCCAATGGTTTATGATCCAATGCACAAAGGGGCTTATACGTTGGAGACCAAATATTAAGGATTTTGTATGCATTTTAATGCACTATTTTATCAAAATCCTTCAGTTCTTTTGATCGCTTGACTTGATAATAAATAAATTTGAAAATTTACATTTCTTTTGACTGCTTGACTTGCATTTGTTGTTTGAAGCCGATTCGATCGGTTTTGGAGGTCGGAAGCATATTGTTGGAGTTTTAGAGGAAGCGCGTTAGCCGGACTCTCCCTCTCTCCCTCTCTCCCTCTCTCTCTATATATATTGGTTTTCTTAATAGCTTTATTATTATTTGAGTTCAGTGCATGATTCTCTTTTATCTATCTAACAATTTATAAGGTGCGGAAGCAACGGCAACAGCTGCTTCAAACTTGGATGGAGCACCGGATCTACGGCGTGCTCTCTCTCTTCTGTCATCACCTACCGCAACTACCAGCCCACCACCACCACAACCAGCCTGGCCCACGGGCTCCCCTGAACTCAACTTTTCTGACCATAATACCCCTTCCAACTCCAATCAAACTGTCACTCTTGCTGCCACCTCACTTCCCAACAACTCTGCTTTCTGGTTCAATGACACTCACCCTCTGCACTTCCCCTTTTCTCTTCATAATGGTGCTGTTGCCACTGGAGGTCTCCAGTTTCAAGAGTTCCAGCTGCTCAAGCCAGCAGCTCCTTATGAAACTGCAGCCTTCTTTGATTCCAGTCAGATTCACTAAGGCATGCATGCCTTATTGCCTCTTATCATATCATGTGGTTAGTTGCATTTCATTATTTTATATGACAATAGTATGCTGCACCTCGGTTCAAAATCAGTAAAAACTAAAAATTACTGGACTTGTAAAATACCAATGAAGCAGGTTATTTTGTACTGGTACTGGACTATATGATCTTTTGTACTGGTACTGTTCATGAATAATGAAAATTGAATAAAGAAAAAGTGTCAGTATTCATAGTGAATGGTGGTTTTATTTTTTATTTTTTATTTTTTTTCAGGTGATTAAGTGAGGTGGTGGGAAGTGGTGAAGAGAAATTAAGAAAAGAGGTGTAACATTACCATCTTTTGTGTTTGAGACCTTTTGATTTTATTTGATTGTAAGTTGGCTCGAAGGAGCCTTCTCTGAGAAGTAACTCCCTCCATATGATATGATATTCCCGCCTTTTGTTGTATAATTTTTCCACCTTAAGTTCTACAACTATTTGATACTATTAGTAATGGATTAACTCATGTGAGCGTTTATAGCCTTGCATGAATGTTGCTATTAACTTAATTTTTGGTTTTTCTACAGTTAGCTTATAATTCATTTTTTGCTTTTTGTAAGTTTCACATTTGACTGTTTGAAAGAGGGGGTCGCAAATGAAGACGCAACCGAAGAAAGAAAAAAATAGAAAGAAAATGTGTGTTTTTTGTTTGGAATATTATCGTGCAGTGTTTATCATTACTAATATCAATCCAGATAGTACTAAATATTTTTGATAGACTGAACATTGGAAAAATAATGAAACAGTTGGTACACCATAGAGCCAGGTGGTCTTTTATGGGCCTCCATTCCGTCGACCTGGGCCATTTTAGCAACAAAAGAGCCTAATTTGTTAAGACTGTCACATGTCATGGGACAGAGACGCAGCTGCCAGCTAGTGTGATATATTTTGGAAATGAATTCAATGAAACACTGCTGTACATTTGATGCGCTTGGCGCTGTTTTGGAATTAGTGCTAGTTTATATTTTGGACGGGTTAGCGAATACAGCGCTAACCCAGAGAATAATGTAAAGTCCACTAAAATTTACTGTTTCAAAGATATTTTAAGTTATTTTCTCCACACATGCGTGTACATATAGCATAACTAACTTATTTTCTCCACACATTTTTTTATTGCTTTGCATGCTTTTCGTGTCTTCACACATTTTTTATTTCTTTGCATGCTTTTCGTGTCTTCTAAGTAACTAGCTTATTATAAATATCAATAGAGAAAAAAAAATGAATTCTCTGTAACTTTACATTTCTTTCCAAATTATTTTTTAAAATGAATCACATGTCATTTTAAAATGCATTTTATTCTAAATTAATTTTAATAATAAATTGCTTGTGAGGTTAAGAACCTCATATAATATTTATCAATTAGATATTAGAGGAAATCAATTATCCATATGAAATTGGATATTAGAGGAAAGTATTCACAACCTCAACATAACTCTTTGAGAAGGCGACCTCGATTCGTGAAGCAATAGAATTGCAAGTTAAATGAAATTTTATAGCTGGTTCTCACTTCTCTCAAAAATATTTATATTAAGGTGATTGCTACTTGTATACAGGTACTTGGAGACTAATGAAGTTGATAGTATAATATTTAATGAGGTAGTGAAGTTAGCTGAAGATGAGGAGCTATTAAAGGAGGGCATACCTAGAAGATTGGCTGCAAAAAAGTTTTATACCATATTGGGTAATGCCCTTTCTCAACTTCTTAATTTGCTTGAAAATTGAAGAGACTAACTAATTTGTTTGAATACAGTTCTTGCGGCTGGCGAGACCATTAAGTTTGAGCAAAATACAGGCCGTGGACCTATAAATATTACTAGGGGGCTGAAATTCAATTATTAAAAACGCCACTTCCCAGTAAGCACCTCTCGATCAGACTTAAACTCTAAAGATGAGTTATATTTCAAGTTGGCCATTAAAATTGTTACTTACTGAGATATTTTTTTTATTTCAGTATTTGCTAATTAGAGTACCGGATAAATTCTCCATTCATGATTATTACTGTTTTTGGAAGCACTATTTTTTTTTTAACTTTCCTAATTGGAGCACTGGAAGCACTTTAGAGTAGTAGCTTTAGGCATTTATATTTTAGCTTAAACTCTTTCTTTCAAATTATATAGCATGTGTCAGGTCAAGGTTAAGGTTGAAAGTTGACAGATTATTGGTTAAAGAGGCCTTACTTTGTTTTTGGTTTCTTTTTGAGTTAAATAAAATTCTTGATTTGATTTGGTCCTCTCGCAAAGCATGGAAAAAAATAGCTAATGATTTGATTAATTAAATTTTGGATTGGGGGGAAGTTAATTAGGAAAATTAATTAATTCAATGATTTATTTTCCAATTTGGAAGGCAGAATTATTAGAGAGAATTTTGAAAATAGAGAATGACTTCCTTTTTAATTAATGGTACGTTGTATGCTTGCAATTCACTTTGTAATAAATTTAAGATTTAATTTAAAAGCACTCGACACATATCCAAGACGGACATACTGACAGAGTTCGGATCCAGTGAAGTAACCCAAAAGTTGGGGTTTATATTTAGACCGTCTGATTCAAATTTGTGATAATCCATCCGAAGTGAAGCGCACACATATCGAGTAATGAATCCGAATCCCGATGTTATCTCGAGCGACGGATTCAAATCGGACGGTCTCGATCCAAAACCCAAAAATTGGGTTACTTTAGGGGATCCAGACTCCATACTGACATAGATTTGTAATTCATGGCAAATGGTTTAATCGTCCTAATCCGAAACAGTTGCCATTTGGCTCATAAAATCAAATCCATGTCAAAATAAGTAATCAATTCAAGCCCATGGAATATAAAATAATAACAACAAACATACAAATTAGGATTAAAATGAGGTCCGCAAGTTCATTTTCAGTAATCCGAAACACTTTTAATTTGCTAATTAATTAAATTAATAAACAACAAGAAGCACTAGAGTTACACGCTTTGTCAGTAAATATCATGCTCAAAATTGGTTCTAGGACTAGAATAAACTATGAACAAATTAATTAAGAGCATAGAAAGATCATTGGGCTTCGGTCAACAAACTAGAAAATTTCTATAAAAAATAATCTAAAATTCTAAATACAATTGGTTATAGTTGAGTTCAAATTTTTATCTGACCTACCAATTTCTATCAAAATCGTTTGGAGCTTTTAAAAAAAAAAAATGCAAGAACTTACGAGCGGAACTAAAAAATTAAGATAGAAGAAGTTAGATGAATAGGTGTTATCTAATTTCATTTTATATTTTATGAGAGAAACTAATAGTAATGGTTTTTGTAAAAAAAATAAAAAAATTTAAAGGAAACAAATGAAATTTTGTGACGGCTTAGTTCCCTTTCGCTTATGCTTAGTTCCGCCTGGCACAGGACAATACAATTCCAATTAGTATGTAAATATAGGCTAAAAATAGTGCAAATGCGTTTTAAAATATAAATCTATCAGAGAAATATATTAGGTAAGATCTCAAACATCTCTTATACATTAAAAAAATGAGAAAATGTAATGTCTCCCGGGCTACAGTTCTCCAAAAATTCCCGTGTATAAAAACCTCCCTTTTAGCTTAGTTTTGACGCGCTTTTAACTGCCACAACTGCCTTAATTTCAACTGCTATAATTTCAAGTACAATATGTATGTTTACAGAATTATATGTGTATGTTTATAGGATAATATGTGTATGTTTACAGGATAATATGTGTATGTTTACAGGATATTATGTGTATGTTCACAGAAGGTGGTCCCCAACAGCTGTCATGCGTTTTTATGTTTAATTACAGGATTTGTTGAATTAGTTTACAGAATTTAGTATTGGTGTTTACATGATTTAGTATTGATGTTTACAGAATTAGTTGAAAATATCCGGAAAATTTTAGGGGACTGGAGTTGGGGGACTGTTAGTTGCTTCCTTAAAAATTTCATATAAGAAATTACTTCATTTTTTTATGATTTTTAAACCAACCACAACAACAACAAAAATTCCAATAGATAATCAACAACCAATAAGTTAAAGGCTAAATTACTTGTGCAATACTCACAACCACCAATTGACACAACAAAGAGAAACAAACTGAAAAAAAATAACACCTCAAGATAAAATAGAGCCAAGAGAAAGTACGAGAAAAGAACAACATGAATTTAAAGTAGTTTGGTCAAGACCTACTCAAATAAAAGATCAAATTAAGAGCAAGTGTACAATCATTAAATGCTAATCACTCAACTTACAACTTCACAGACCAAGAAAAGTGCTAAGCTTGTAATTTTCAGAGTAGAATAAATATTATTTAGAGGAGGGTTTCAAAACCTCATGTTTTTTATATCTCATCATATTTTGTATTTTCGTTTTCAAACTCTAAATTGTCGATTTGAACCATTCAACATGATATCCATACTAAAATATGTTAAGGTGAAATTTTATAATTTTTGAAAATTATTTACTATTTTTTAGATAGGTAGAAAAGCAATGTTTTTGAACAGTACAAAAATAGTGATTTTATACATATCTTAAAAAATAGTAAATAAATTTCAAAAATAATAAAATTTCATCTTCAAATATATTTTAGTTTGAATATTATGTTGAGCGGTTCAGATCGATAGTTTGTACTTTGAAAACAAAGATATAAAATATGAGATATGATGAGGTATGAAAGACACAATGTATTGAAACCTCCTCTGTTTAGAATATATAAATACAAAAAGGTGTTGATTCGAAAATAGTTAATTTGTTATTCCTACGAATTTTAGAATTAGCTAATTACGCTACACGTGCTACTTAATTAAAAAAGGAAAAATATATTTAAATTATATCGGAATTAGAATAGCAACACCATTTTGTGAATTCAAACATATAATAGTTTATACCTAAGTGGTTGAGGCACAGTTAGAAATTTAAAAATACTTGGAATTTGTTTTCTATCCTTTAAGCTATTCAATTTTAAATATTTTGAGTTCGTTGCCGGTTCTTCCAAATGATCTACTATTCGATTTGGACAAATTTGATAGCGACAATAAATCTTTTGTCAACTCTTTTTTTTTTTTGGTCCCAAAAATAATATGTGGTGGACTTTAGGAGTGAAAATGGTATAGATAATATTCAATTTTATATTTGATCTGTATTCAAAAACTTAGATGTGGATATCTAATATTTCAATATTCGTGTGCATAAGAATACTGATATAGTTTTATGTTTCAATTATCTGTATCCAAACAGTAGATATATACCATATATTTTAATATATATTAAAAATTTATGTTATTTATCATTATAATTAGATAAATATTATGAACTTTAATATTTTTTAATTATTATTTATATTATTTTAATAAGTATCCAATCTAATCCTATTCCGTATCCGTAATATGTCTGATATCCACTCGGCATTCGTATCCAAAAAATAAAATATAAATATAATTTTATCGCTTTTCGCTTCTAACTGGTATATATGGTATCTTTTAATACCACTAGTTAGAATATATTCTATCTTTTAATAAAGATATCCTCAAAATATTACATACACACATCACACAAATACAAAGACAAAGAATTCAAAAATAAAAATTCAAAAACACGAATATACATTTAAGTGGGTTGGAAATTGAATTGAATATATATTTGGATTTTATAATTACCCTATAGAGTAACGGGTACGAAATAGTCATTACGCATACCCTTGTCCATTTATTTAATGAAAAAAAATTCTTACTCATACCCATATCCATACCCAATAAGTTAACGAAAAAAAACTTTACCCATACCCGCTTTATCGAAAACGATACGGGTCGGGTAAACGGCTAAAAAGGTACCATTGACACCCCTAATCACAATTTGTATATATGCAATTAATTTCTTTGTTGTGGTCCTC
Source organism: Carex rostrata (assembly GCA_964058875.1). Taxonomy (NCBI): domain Eukaryota; kingdom Viridiplantae; phylum Streptophyta; class Magnoliopsida; order Poales; family Cyperaceae; genus Carex; species Carex rostrata. The sequence goes on along the minus strand of CAXKVT010000014.1, from coordinate 542,174 downwards.
ATCACCTATGAGGCTATGGCATTTTTTTTTTCAATAAGCACGTTTTCAATACTTACTGCATATAAACAGTTCTTTTTCAAATAAAATCTCCTTAATTAATTAATACAACTATTTAAATATATATATTAACCCACTTACCACAGTAGAACAAACTTTCATTAATTGTTCATCTACCTAGAAAACAACATAACCACAAAGACAAATTAAATGATTTTTCTTTTATGATAATAGATTAAGTAGCAAGTCAAGACAACCAGTAATTAATTAAGCTATCCCTTGAACTGTGGAACCCACCACACAGCTACACATTTTTAGCCTTAATTTTGTGTGCGTTTGCGCCCCGCAGTTTGTCATCACTTTATAATTACATATTACTGACCATTAACAAAATCCAAGAACTTCAATTAAGCTTTAACATATATAGAAACCTAACCTAGATCTTGAATTGAAGCAAATTAAGCACACACATATATATATATACCACATGGCATACACCAACCACCACTAACCGGCTAAGTCGGCCAAGGCACCCTATGATCAATGTAGCTGCCTTTTCCATTCCTCATCGATCCCGCTTTCCATGGCTGCTGCGTCGGCTTCCCTTGGTGGGGCCTTTTCAGAATCCTTAAGTTTCTCTTTGATCGTGTCGGTTCCCTCCTTAGTGCTCTCCCAAACTGTCTTTGCCACCTTTGTGTTCTCTGGCCCCAATCGCTTCTGCAGTGTCGATTATAATTTTCATGACATTCGAAACTTCGGCTATAATTATAAAATCAGAAGTAGAATATGTCAGTTCATTATCACGGTCTACTTCAATTTCTAATATACAAAATTTTTAAATTGTGTAACTTGGCAAGTTGAAGCCCAATAACATGAGCCTTGTTATTAGAACTACAAATAAAATGAATCTAAATGAAATAGGGCCTCATATATATAATATAATTATTAATTAACACGTTTTTTGGGCTGGGCTTTCGTACTTGAAAGCCATTATTTGAATATATCAACCAATTTCTGGATTTTCTTCTCTTCGAGCTTAGGCAGCAAATTACCCAAATATTATAAAATAGTTTCAAATTCGCAACCTATTTGAATCAATGTTGTAAATAACGGTATGTGGTCGTCGAACGGACAGGTTACTGCTAAGTAATTAATCAGAAATAATTGAAAATAATCTGCCGATATCCGTGACGGTTTGGTCACCGCCAACGATAACTAATTGGCAATTAATTGGCCTAGACGGACATTTTTTTACAACACTGATTTGAATTGAACCTATTTTTCGGGTCCAGCTTGAAGTTAAGGGCGTGTTCGGATGTCACGGGATTACAGAATGGGAATGGGAATGGGAATGAGAATTCACTTTTGAAAAAGTGGGAACTCACAAGTACAGAATGCACGGGATTAATTATGGGAATATGAGAAAATGAGTGTTCGTTTGTATCATGGGATTAATTGTCGGAAATCTTTATTTATTTTAAAATATGTATATTTATTTAATTGTTTTAGTTTAATTTAGTTATAAATGATTTTTTATTTAATTATTTTTTGTGAATGGTATAGCGTTATGTTATGTATTGATTTTAACCAATTAAGTTAAAGTCAGCTTAATATAAAAAAAAAAATTAAATATAAAATTACAATGAAAAAATGTTTGACATTATACGATTATATTATTAATAAAATATTAATGTAATTAAATAGATGAAACATTTCAAATAAAAATTATTATTAAAATGGGTACAAATAAAATAAGAAAATATTTATAAATAAATAAAATGAGAAAATAATAATTAAAAAGCATTGAAAAAAAAAACATTTAAAAACATTTACAAAAATGAACATTATAAACAAACAAATATTTAAAATATGTAATTACAAAAATAAGAAAGAAAATAGTTAAAATATGTAATTTAAAAAAGAAAAAGAAAACAGCAATTAAAAAAAATCCGGATCATATCAATAGTTAGTCCCACAACTAAAAATCAAATATAGCTAGGTTCCTTCTATATATAACAGAGAGAGAGAGAGAGTTCATAGAGAATATGAAGAGAGCACGTGGGGCTGGAGGTAAAAGAGTTATGAGAGAGAATGTGGGACCCAGCAGTAGAGAGAAGGAGAGAGAGGATTGGGAAAAAAAAATGATGTCTGAGCTCCGTTTTTTGAGCCCACCAAATTACATTGAAATGGGAATGAAAATACTGTTCTCGTAGGGAACATTACGGGAACAAAATGAGACGCCGAACGCCTACATGGGATCATATTCGGATCTGACCCAATCCCATCAAAATTCCCAGTAAAAATTGACTGCCGAACAGGCCCTAATAGTAATCATTGCTTGAACTACTGTTCTTAGGATTTATCTGTCAGATTAGGTTGATTGAACTACTATTTTGTTTAACTGAGTATAAAAGATTTTTGCCTCGTATAAGTTAATAATTATCATTGTTTTACAGTTCTAAATATTGGAACACAAAATCAATCAACATATATACAATCAGGCTCCCGGATCTATAGTTTACATTAAAGTTATCAGCAAGCAAAAATAAAATTTAGTGTTAAAAAAAAAATTGTCACACATGTACGATCCAGAATACCTAATATATTTTATTTCACACATTTTTTATTTCTTTACATGCTTTTCGTATATACCTTCTAAGTAGCTAACTTAGTTATTATAAATATCAGTTGAGAAGAAAAAAAATGAATATCGTCTCATCGTCTGTCACTTTATAAGACATTCTTTTCCAAATTAATTTTTAAAATGAATGACATATGATTTTACAAAATATTTTATTCCAAATTAATTTAAAAATAAATTGCTTGTGAATTTTAAGAACCTCATATAATATTTATAAATTAGACATTAAAGGAAATCAATTATCAATGTAAAAATTTGTACTAATACTAATACTATACATCTCACGCTGCTTGATTGAAAATAACCAAAATGTTGAGTTTTCATCATGTTATTACGCTGCAAATGTCACACCCCGGAACTAGGGGTCGTGCAGTTACGCCGTGAATATATAGATGACTATACATTCACAAGGCAATTACGGTGTAAACCTAACATAATATCAGTTTACAACATCACCACTTCTCATTTAATTCGATTTAAAATCATGTTTATACAAATACATTTATAGATTATGATAATATACTCAATAGTATATATAAATTCGTGCAATAACTATATAATTGAAAGATAAAAAAAATCCCAATTCAATTCCCATTTTATACCATTTCTTTTCCCCGATTTCAACTCGATCGATCCCCATATTTCCAAATCAATATAAACCATTCCCATTAACATTTTATACACAGTTTAAAACATAAAAAAAATTCATATTAAATCACAGTAAACGTTTAGTATACAATTAGGTTTACAAAACCACTCGACACGGTCCGATAACATGGTTATACACAAATACCATACCAAAACCCTATCGACATCAAAATGGACTCAATGTGAGGCATACCCTATCACTATGCGGCTTAAACCTCACTGGTCGAGCACTCGAATCCCTTCTATTCGCGTTTACCTGCAAACACATACAAAAGAATAAAGTTCCCCGAGGGGATAGGGGGTGAGAAAACTTGTCAACCGTTTTCTCAGTGCGGAATTTAGTCAGGGCTACTGGATTTGTAAGAAATCCATTACCGGAACTAAATAAACCCGCAACGAGTTTCAATTCAACAATTCGATAAAAGAAATGCATATGCAACATATATAGAAGCAATTGAAATCCAACTCATATCACAATCAAATGAAATCGAAGAATTCATAGAATGGTTTGGTATAACAGATACAATTGCTAAGTCCGGTTACAATTGATAGATATCGACTATCCATCTCATTTGGCTTAACATTTCTCTGGTCTGGTTTATAGTCAAACATCCATATCAATTCGTCAATTTCCAATTTAGGATTGCATATCTCCCGATCATGCAACGGGTTGTCACTCTTCCAAAGAGAGACCAATAACAATCAATTATCCACAGTTTCAATCCTCCTGCTATACTCTACCTTTTTGGTATCAGTTAACCTAGCTCTGCCTTTCTCCTTGGTTACCGATACCCTCCACAATTAGGGTTATTCACCGTATGCGCATATGGGCCCTGAGACAAAGTCTAGTAGCTAGCTAGACATTGTCCCTACAATTCACTCATTTCATTCACAATTAACTTATCCTCTGCCCTCTTCACATTTCAGTACTGTGGTTCCATTCAATTATCAAAACGATAGAACAATCAATCGAATAACAATACCAACATGCTAGATCAACAATATCATATCAATTCAATTATATCATTACTTATTTTCATGCAATGTTGCAAATAATGCTAACAATAGAGATCCAACATGAGGTCATGCACAATAAGTCAATTAACAATTCAATCGGTATATATATATAAGCACATATATATATATATATACATGTACCGTTATTTAATTCTAAGTAATAGAATCCAAAACAGATCCCGTGAACCCTCGCACCTGATTATGAAGAGCGTATCTCGCACTTATGGTTCGGACGTCTCGAAAGATCCCGCAAAATCTTGCTCAACCAAGCCTACACCTATATTAACATATATACTTTCCTTAACATAATCCATATAACTTTGTATCCACCTTCTTGGTGTTAAAAATAGAGAGCGCTATTGGAGAAAGAGTAAACAAGAACACAAAATAAATGAAAAACGGAATTATAGACAGCAGCCCTAAATTCTGACCCTTGGTTACTAAAACTGCAATAACTTTTTATAGGAAACTCCAAACAACTTGAAACTTGAACCACTAGAAACTAGACTCCGAGACGCATCAAATAGACTGTTCATTTGTCCATAATGATTTAGAATTGCCCATTCAAATTAGCTTCTTAATCAGCCTACAATTCTACCCACTGTGCAGTCACAAATTTAATAGTAAATCAAGTTTATTCATCAACACTTGCTATTTTGATTCAATACGTTGGACATCATAGAATATGCAAAGTTCACCTTTTTGGATTCCAATTGAACAACAACATACACCAAAGAGGGAACAAATAAAAGAGACCTATTTAATAGCCTTCCGATTTAAAATCCCTTTCGATTTAATATGAGGACTTTTCTAATCAATATAGAGACTTTCTCAATCAGTATCATCTATTTTGGAATAAATAATCAAGCCTTTCTCAATAAATATTAAGCCTTTCGGAGACAATATTAACACTTCCTCAAAAATATTATGACTTTGTTTAATTATCACCATACACAATAAATACTAGGCCTTTCGGAGACAATATTAACACTTCCTCAAAAATATTATGACTTTGTTTAATTATCACCATACACAATAAATACTAGGCCTTTCGGAGACAATATTAACACTTCCTCAAAAATATTATGACTTTGTTTAATTATCACCATACACAAAAGAGGGAACAAAGAAAAGAGATCAACACCAAATTGATTTCAGATTTTAAGAGAGTGAGAGAAGAACTTACCAATCAACACCTTTGTTTGTTGGATTAGACTAGGCAAATCAAAATATTTCTCTAATTTTCGGATTTGAACCAAACCCTAGATAGAAAATCAAGATTAAGATAGAATTGAGAAGAGAATCACTAAATTTACAACCTAGAAGCATAATGGAGATAGATTACTCATCATTTATACAAACATTTCAGATTTGAACAAAACCCTAGCAATGGAGATAAAATTCAGATTTTTGATGAGAGAGGAGAGAAAAGCAGTACCAATGGGGAAGCTAGATGGCCACTAGAGAGAGATTCTCAACAATTTCCATTCTTTTCTTCAATTTCTCAAGGTTTCTTGGTGGATTTTTAAGAGAGAAGAGATGATATCTCCTTCTCTTTCTTTTGGCAGCAAACACACAAGGAAGCAACGAAGGGAGAGAGAGGGTTGAATTGTTTACATGCATTTTGGACATTTTTTCAAAATAGACCCTCCACTTGTTTGATATTACTAAAAGAAGAATATACATATATATATACAATTTAATTTAACACTTAGGCTTTTAATTCAATTTGCATTTAAAATTTTATGTTATTATTATTTTTTTTTATTTTCACGGTGTTACAGCAAATAATCTTTTTTTTCCCCATCTTCTTCAATCTAATTAAAGATGTATATGTTTTCTAGTTCCAGAATGCATAAAAACCAATAAAAAATGGTGGAGGTTTCAGGTTTAAATTGTGAATGTACATATCTAACTCAAGCTTTATAATTAAATTGAATAAATGACATTATTTAATGAAACATTAATTGAGCAAGTATCTATAAAAAGCACAAGTAGCTAGACGTCCATGACCACACACCCAATATGCCAATACAATTAAGCAAATTTAATACTAATTAAGAAAAGATATAGCTAGAGAGATTGACAGTCAATATGGCGACGAAGAGAGGAACTGTGACAATGTTACTGGTAGCAGTTTTGGTGGTCTTTGGAGAAGAGATGAAGGTAGCAATGGGATTTCGGTGGGTTAATTATGAGTTGATGATTTTGTTGATGATTTCGGTGGGTTAATTACTTCCACCAAATAAAATGATATGTAATTGTTGATGATTTTGGGTTAATTATGAGTTGCAGTTTAATTTGGAGCAAATTAATATGCTAATTAAAATCATGAGTTAATTATATATCTAACTAATTTGAAGATGTATTAAACTATAAATAATATTTCTAAAATTAATTAATTATTCCGTGCAAACATCTACACTATTATATTAATTGCTAGATTCAATCGGTCCTTAATTAGATCTTGCGCCATACAACATATATTAAATACCAAGTAGGTAGCTTTTATGCAAAGGAGATATGTGAGAGATTAATGAACATATATTTACGACAAATTAATAGTACCCAAATTAAGATATGAGAGATCACACTACTAGAATCTCGGTTTGTTGCATGGATAAAATTTGGCTTGTTGCATCGGCTTACCGTTGCAACAATCCCTAAAAATGTCAGTTGCATGGGTTACCCATGCAACAAGCCCCAAAAAATACCGTTGCAACAACCCCCGTTGCAACTACTCAATTTCGGACTTGTTGCATGGGTTTACCATGCAATAACTTCTGGAATACTTGTTGCAACGGTGCGTCCATGCAATAAGTACCCATGCAACAAATCAGATGCATGGGTAAGTGAATATAAGTGGATTATTAACACGTTTTTGGGCTGGGCTTTCGTACTTGAAAGCCATTATTTGAATATATCAACCAATTTCTGGATTTTCTTCTCTTCGAGCTTAGGCAGCAAATTATCCAAATATTATAAAATAGTTTCAAATTCGCAACCTATTTGAATCAATGTTGTAAATAACGGTATGTGGTCGTAGAACGGACAGGTTACTGCCAAGTAATTAATTAGGAACAATAGGAAATAATCGGCCGATATCCGTGACGGTTCAGTCACCGCCAATGATGACTAATCGGCGATTAATTAGCCTAAACGGATATTTTTTACAACACTGGTTTGAATTGAACCTATTATTCGGGTCCGGCTTGAAGTTAATAGTAATCATTGCTTGAACTACTGTTCTGAGGATTTATCTGTCAGATTAGGTTGATTGAACTACTATTTTGTTTAACTGAGTATAAAAGATTTTTGCCTCGTATAAGTTAATAATTATCATTGTTTTACAGTTCTAAATATTGGAACACAAAATCAATCAACATACAACCAGGCTCCCTGATCTATAGTTTACATTAAAGTTATCAGCAAGCAAAAATAAAATTTAGTGTTAAAAAAAATTGTCACACATGTACGATCCAGAATACCTAATATATTTTATTTCACACATTTTTTTTATTTCTTTACATGCTTTTCGTACCTTCTAAGTAACTAACTTAGTTATTATAAATATCAGTTGAGAAGAAAAAAAATGAATCGCCTGTCACTTTATAAGACATTCTTTTCCAAATTAATTTTTAAAATGAATGGCACGTGATTTTACAAAATATTTTATTCCAAATTAATTTAAAAATAAATTGCTTGTGAATTTTAAAAACCTCATATAATATTTATAAATTAGACATTAAAGGAAATCAATTATCAATGTAAAAATTTGTACTAATACTATACATCTCACGCTGCTTGATTGAAAATAACCCAAATGTTGAGTTTTCATCATGTTATTACGCTGCAAATAATCTTTTTTTCCCCATCTTCTTCAATCTAATTAAACATTATCATTTAATACTACTCGATCTGATTTAAAGATGTATATGTTTTCTAGTTCCAGAATGCATAAAAACCAATAAAAAATGGTGGAGGTTTCAGGTTTAAATTGTGAATGTACAGATCTAACTCAAGCTTTATAATTAAATTGAATAAATGACATTATTTAATGAAACATTAATTGAGCAAGTATCTATAAAAAGCACAAGTAGCTAGACGTCCATGACCACACACCCAATATGCCAATACAATTAAGCAAATTTAATACTTATTAAGAAAAGATATAGCTAGAGAGATTGACAGTCAATATGGCGACGAAGAGAGGAACTGCATGTGACAATGTTACTGGTAGCAGTTTTGGTGGTCTTAGGAGAAGAGATGAAGGTAGCAATGGGATTTCGGTGGGTTAATTATGAGTTGATGATTTCGGTGGGTTAATTACTTCCACCAAATAAAATGATATGTAATTGTTGATGATTTTGGGTTAATTATGAGTTGCAGTTTAATTTGGAGCAAATTAATATGCTAATTAAAATAATGAGTTAATTATATATCTAACTAATTTGAAGATGTATTAAACTATAAATAATATTTCTAAAATTAATTAATTATTCCGTGCAAACATCTACACTATATATTATATTAATTGCTATATTCAATCGGTCCTTAATTAGATCTTGCGCCATACAACATATATTAAATACCAAGTAGCTAGCTTTTATGCAAAGGAGATATGTGAGAGATTAATGAACAGATATTTACGACAAATTAATAGTACCCAAATTAAGATATGAGAGATTAATTAAAAGATATTCAACAGATATAGATACATTTCCTAATTCCTCCCACAATGAGAATACTTTGGAGAACAAAATAAAAACTTCTATGTTCGCCCTAAACATATATTTTTTTTTTGAATAATAGTGGTATATATCACCAATTTCATATTGAAATCAGAATTGTATCTGATCTAATACCTAAAATAAATACCAAAATCAAATATACCAAGTCTTATAGCTGTTCATACAAAACAAAAGCAGCAACAAAATTACTTGCAAAACCTTAACCTGCAAAAAACAAATACTACAATTCGATTGACAAACACCCTAAACACATTAATTTTCTCTCTATTAACAATTATTATAAAACTGCATCACGAATATTCTTTTCTTGGCAAATTAATTAAAACGCTTCTGAGCTACGCACAATGATGGAAACGTAATTTAACTTCAGATAGTGCTTATTTATTTATTTTTTAGAAAGGTTACACAGATCGAGTAAGATGAAATAAATATTCGTGGTGATACAATTTTTATGATAAAGATGGAAACAAACTTTTTACCTTTAAATATCAATAAGAAATTCTCATTCTAATTTCGAACTTACCATCTTTTATACCAAAATATTATTTTTATTACTAATTAATCAACAATCAGTTCTTTTAGATAGTAGTTTGACACAGTTAATAACTGACCAATTATTTTAGGGGGAATTTCACGTATACCGCTCAAAAACTTCAATATTACGTATTTCCCCCTCTAAATTTTAAAATTACATATTTCCCCCTCTAAACTCCAAAAACTCACATATTTACCCATTTTATTGTATTTTATATTAAAACACATTCTAAATTTATAAAATACCTATTTTACCCTTTTATTAAAAGACATAAAACATCCATCTGACTCCAATTCGAATATGAAGATTCCTCTACAGTCCGAATTGCTTTAAGATCTGTGCGCGCTATATTAACACGAATCTTGAAGCAAACACACACGAATATTGAAGTAATGTGCACATATTTTAATGTGATACATGCGGATCAAAATTGCTTTGTGATCCATGCGGGCTAGATTAGCACGAATCTTGAAGCGAACACACAATAAGTTTATTGCGATGCGCGCGGATCGGACAGTATAGGAACCCTTCAAATTCAAATTTGAGTTCAATGGGGCATTTCATACTTTTAATGAAGGGTAAAATAAGTATTTTATAAATTTAGAATTAGTTTTAATATAGAAGACAATAAAATGGGTAAATATGTGAGTTTTTTAAGTTTAGAGGGGGAAATACGTAATTTCAAAATTTAGAGGGGGAAATACGTAATATTGAAGTTTTTGAGGGGTATACATAAAATTCCCCCATTATTTTAATTAAGGGGTCGACTAATAGTCCCCTAAATAAATTGAAACTTAAATATTGTATTCATCAAGAAAATCAAGATAACAAGTTGTACAACTGTTAGGGGCGGACCCAGTGTAGTCTCGGAGGGGGGGGGGGCAGCGATTTTCGAAAATAGTGGAAAAAATTAGGTTGATTTTGGTTTTGACTCCCTGAAAATTAGTTTGCCCCTCTCGAGATCACTAAATAGTTTATATTTTGAAGCAAATTTCACCTCCACCCTTTATTCCTTGCACATTTTTGATTTTCTCCAAGTGTTTCTGATTTTGGGTAAATTTTGGAGGAAGAAGAAAATTGGTTCAATGAGAATAAACATGATGTTTTATGAACCAAGAGATTAAGTTATGAGGCTCCATATGCCACATTAAATGATTGGTTGATATTAGAGGATCCCATATGTCATATTAAATAAGAGAGAAGGAGAACTTGAGTCCAAACATGAAATAAATGAAGTAATGGGCCTGAAAAATACACAACGGGCTTCTTTGATTGAATTTCTACTTTAATCTTGTCTTCATCTATTGTCAAAAAGTAAAGATCTGTTGGCCTATTAAACAAAATACAAGTCAAAATTTGATGTTTCTAATCTCCTGTTAAACAAAATATAAGTCAAACTTGCACAAATTATCAAGAAAAATACAAAAAAAAAACCCACAAAGAAGTCATGAATCAGATTAGAATTATATTTACAACCATAATTAAATTTTGGGAAACTCATGATTTAGAACCATAATTTTTTATTATGTTAATATTTTTTATTAGTAACCGATTAGCTAATGGATTTAAATCCGATAAGCTTTTTAAATATGATTTCTGCCCCTCCCTGACAAAAATCCTGTGTCCGCCCCTGACAGCTGTTGTTGCTAAAACGAAAAATAATTAGTTGACATCCATGGACACACCTAGGGGTGCAAACGGGTTGGATATTATCCGACAGTATCCGACTCCATATCCAAAAATTAAATACGGATATCCGATATCCGAATATCCGTGCGGATAGGGATACAGATATGGTTTTGAATTTTAATTATCTGTATCCGAATAGTAGATATATATATTATATAATTTAATATGAATTATGAAAAAAATTATGTTATTCAATTATAAAAAGCAGATATCCGTATCCGTCTAATATCCGATCCGTATCTGTATCCGGAAAATAAAAACAGATACGGATATGGTTTTACCACTATCCGATCCGTATCCAATCCGTTTGCACCCCTAGACACACCCCCACAAAAAAGAAGAAGAGAATAATTAGGCATCCACGACCACATAAATCTACTACGTATTGTATATATAGCTTCATGCATTAATAATCATGGCGGATCTAAAGCCAATCAAAAGGTATGATTTTAAAATTTTAGTTATATATACTAAGATTTAATTAAATTTTATTTTTTAAAAATATTTTATATAGTCTAGTCTTCCTCATAAATTATCACATGTTCACTTGTAGTCTAGTAGTCAGAGCTTATGTTGTGTTAGGAAGAGCTTGCATGTGTTTAATTTCCATTAGTCACAATTTATATATTTTAATTTTTAACCTATGAAGATTTTCTAGTTCCCCTCAATAATTGAAGTGAATTAAAATATGCTCACCTCTTTAATTATGGCCAGCACATTCTCGCGCATCAGCGAATGGAGCATAAATATCAGAAATTAATGAAAAGATATTTAAGATATATATATATATATATAGAGATAGGCTAATGTGCTTTCATAAGCACTTGGCCCGAAGTGCTGCCACTCCATTTTCGAATTTTCAAAATCCAAACAGTCGATCCGAACCGTTCATCTTGTTCTCCATATTAATATCTGCTTGGAGACCAAATTTTACATTTTTGGGAATTTTTTTGCTATTTATTAAGCCACTTTGAAAATCGCTGATCCAATGGTGAACCCCTGATTTTACTGTTTGGCAAGCCACCGTTGGATCAGCGATTTTCAAAGTGGCTTAATAAATAGCAAAAAAATTCCAAAAAATGTAAAATTTGGTCTCCAAGCAGATATTAATATGGAGAACAAGATGAACGGTTCGGATCGACTGTTTGGATTTTGAAAAATCGAAAATAGGGTGGCAGCACTTCGGGCCAAGTGCTTATGGAAGCACATTAGCCTATCTCTATATATATATATATGTGTGTGTGTGTATATATATGTGTGTGTGTATATATATATGTGTGTGTATATATATATGTGTGTGTGTGTATATATATATATGTGGAGTTAGGCTGGGGTGCTATGGATAGCATAGTGGCCTCTATGCTACGGCTCAATATTCGAGTTTTCAAAATTCAAACGGTCGATCCGAACCGTTCATCTTATTCTCCATATTAATATCTGCTTGGAGACCAAATTTTATAATTTTCTGAATTTTTTTACTATTTATTAAGCCACTTTGAAAATCGCTAATCCAACGGTTTTACTGTTTTGTGCAGCTACCGTTGGATCAACAATTTTGTAAAATACTTAATAAATAGTAAAAAAATTCATAAAAATGTAAAATTTGGTCTCCAAGCAGATATTAATATGGAGAATAAGATGAACGGTTCGGATCGACCGTTTGGATTTTGAAAACTCAAATATTGAGCCGTAGCATAGAGGTCACTATGCTATCCATAGCACCCCAGCCTAACTCTATATATGTGTGTGTATATATATGTGTGTGTGTGTATATATATATATGTGTGTGTATATATATATATGTATATGTATATATATGTATATGTATATGTATATATATATGTATATGTATATGTATATGTATATATATATGTATACATGTATATATATACATGTATATATATATATATTCCTTTCCTATTTCGGCCGGTGATGCTATATATACACACTTTTAAGAGAATCCTCTCCTGAACAAAAAAAAAAGGGTGTATAATTTAACAGCCAACTTTTAGCTCAAAACAACAAAGAGAGGTGAGAGAATTTTTTTATTTAGACCATTTTGTTCATATTTTAGAAAGGAAATTAATAAAGAGTTGTTTACTAATTATATCGGATTGTGTTTGGTTGACAAAATAATTTTTTTTAATGAATCGTGTTTTGTTGACAAAATTATTATATCGGATGTGAAGGGTACATATAAGAGGGGAAATGTTTAACCTTATATTATTATATTCAATAGAATCGATTTCCTTCCGATTTGAGGTGTATTGGATGGAAATAAATTTTGTTGCAAATATTTTTAGAGAAAATGACACAAATGCTCAATCTTATATTTTATTTCTATAATTCTCATTCAAGTTTCTCTGTCACAAACCTACATCAGTCATTGAATTTCTCATTAGCCTTTTAAATTTTAATTAACCAAACAAGAAATAAGATGAAAATAAAAGTTAAATTTATTTTCTCTCAATAATCATCCAAATATGAAGAAATTAAATATATAAATCTTTATTTTTATTCCATTTTATTTCCTTCTATTCTTCATCTCCCCTCCCTTTACGTACTCTCCATCCAAATAAGGTGTAAAGAAATAAATAGTTGCTGCTGAGAAAATAAAATTCATGTTCGTCCGTTATTTTTTCTATTCTATTCTAAAATCTTTAATAAAGGTAATTTAAAATGTTTAGTCAATTTTATGTTCGAATCTTCTCACCTCCGGAAGTTTTATTTTTGTAAGAAAATTTAGTAATGTTTTGACCCTTGATAGTCTAGCACAATAAGGAAAAATTAATTTTCAACAATATTTAGCCTTTCCCAACAATAAAACATTTTAATGATCTCTTTTCTACAATATTTTTTCTGCCATCTGATTTTTTAGATAAATTTTTTGAAAAATAAAGTTTAGCTTTTTCATAATAAAATTATATGAATGCTAAGAATCACCAAATTTTTTTATATTTGAAAATGGTTTACAAAACTTAACCATTCTTTATTTTTTGCTTTATTTATTTACATATTATTTTGTTTAATATATAGATATTGATTAGTCCTCAATTCCATTTCTCAAATGAAAGAAAAATTTGAATTAGTCAATTTCAAATAGAAAACTCGCCAAGTCTACTCAATGGCCTCAGAATATTTTATTCACCTAAAAGGCATGCATTATTTGTTTGTGATTAATTAAAATTCAGATAAATATGTTGTTATAAAATAAGATAGAGAGGTGGGGTTGGATTATATGATTGAAATATTGTAGTATGATCGAAATTTTGGAAACAAAAAGGTACGTAGTTGTGCTGGATTATATTTCTACAATCGAAAATTTACATTAATAATTTTGTTATATATATATTTCTTTATTTCCTTGTTTCTATTTTAAGAAACCTATTCAGTTATTAGGAAGAAGAATAAGGACAAGCTATGCTGCATGGATACGGGTACGGGTATCGTATCAGATACGATACAAATACAGCGATTCAACAATTTTTAAAAATCTAGAATACGATACGTTTATTATATTTTATTATTTTATATATTGTATTTAGATAATTATAATTTAAAATAAAATTTGTACAAAATAATAAAGTCTTACTCTAAGTATAGATTAAATAAAATAGTCACTAGCATATAACATAACATATGTGATACTCTAGTGTGGTGGTTAAAGGTTTTGCCTCTATCTTGGACTTTCCAAGATCAAATTCCGCCAACAGCAAGAAAAAAAGTTCATTTTCAATGATTCACATGCGCGGGAGGGGTTCACAGCGTGGCTCATACGCCAGCTGGCGTATCGGATACATATTGTGTCCCTATCGAGCGCGTATCGGTATCCTATACAGGTACAGACTCCAATCTGAAGTATCCGAGTAACATAGAGGACAAGTGATCACTGTTAGCAGAGATTAGTTTCCTATCTAAAATGTGGATACAATGGTCCTCATAAATATTTTCTCTCACCTCTTTGTTGTTTTGTGTCATAAATTTGTTGTTAAAATCTACACCCAAAAAAAGTCTAGATATATTTTCTATCTGTACATTAATGGAATGCATCCTCTACAACTTGAACTTGCACATATATAGTCGAATAAAATTATTAATCATTTAATTTTTTTTAAATGGCTTGATAATAATATGTATTAAATATACATTGTACATATAGAGTAAAAATAATAACAACAACAAATATTAGACCAAACATTTTCAAAATTATTCTATCTTTTCAATCTGTATATTAATGGATGCATCCTGTACAACATTAATAACAAATATTAGAAACTTAGGAAGGAATAATATAACACAGTTTTATAATAACTATTGAGATATATAGTACACATAGACAGTAGAATAATAATAAATAATAGACCAAAAGAGCTCAAGGATTTAATTAAGAAATTGAAACAAAAAATATTGGATCATTAAGTAAATCAAGTTGATTAGTGTAAGATCACATGGATATTATTGTCATGTAATATTTTTGATTAAAATCGAAAAGTAATTAATCAATAGGACAGGTTAAATAATGATATTGTTGTTTTTGTTTAATTAAATTATGGAATTCAAAATTAAGGCTCCAAAACCATTAAAATAAAGGAGGGAGGTTACAATATGTGATTAATTAAACTGAACCTCAAGCATTAATTAATTAATTGAAGTGGATTAAGTTACATAATTTAATGACCGATTAATTGAGGAGGTACTTAATTAATTCCACGCTAGCTATAAATTAAACAGCACGCTGCACGCATGCATGAGTGTCTCCATTGCCACACCCAACATACTATACTATTACATTCCATGGCTACTAAGACTGGAAATGGAGTATCAATTTTTGTGGTAGCATTGTTGCTGCTCTCAGGATCAGGAGGAGAGATGGTAGCTATAGCAATAGCAGCCTCCGAGTCTGAGTCTGAGTCTGGACTCCCCAGAAGCTTATTGGGAGAAAATTGCTTTCTACTGGCCTTCAAGAAATGTATGAACTCAAAGGAAGAGGTTGCTCATGGAAGATCAACGGAATTCTGTCTTCAGGTGGCACAGTACTACTGTGACATAGGCCATATGTCTCCCTAAACCTTCAAAAAAGACCATTGTTCATTTTGATGTAATTGGTTTCCACTTAGTTATATGAAATAAAATTATAATTGATAAGGATATATCGACATGATTTGCAATATAGAAATTCTATATATATTATTGATGATTTTGGGTTATGGGTTGCTAAATTTGCAGTAAATATATATGCTAAAAAATAAAATGTGTTGATATAATTTACCGATAATCGATCACACGGGTAATAGCAAGTGCAGTTTTTGAAACTATTGGTTCGATCCAAAGATATCTGAGTATGAAAAGAATTTGTTCCTCTCACTTTATATATATTAATCTCTTGGATTTATACAGAGCCTTGCAATCTTGCTAATAAGTCTACATAACTTTTCCTAATTTCTATTTACCAATAAGTCTCTAAAACTAATACAAATCTCAACAGTCCCTCTCAAGATAGACGAAGGATATTCACTAAACCTATCTCTTGTTACACAATATATATAGATCTAATGAACTAAGTTCCTTGATGAAGCAGTGAGCCACTTGCTTTCCGATTGAAAGCCCTATATAATGTGGTGGTACATAATATATAATGAGGAGGGTTCAAATGCACCCAAATGCATTCTATCTTTCAAATCTTTTTTCTTCATTTTCAAAGTCCGAATAGTCAATTCGAACCGTTAGATGCGATCTATATATTAAGATGTGCTTGGAGACCAAATTTTATATTTTTTGGAATTTTTTTACTATTTAATAAACCACTTTGAAAATTGCTGATTTTACATTTTCTGGACCATTGGATCAGCGATTTTCAAAGTGGTTTAATAAATAGTAAAAAAATTTCAAAAAATGTAAAATTTGGTCTCCAAGCACATCTTAATATATATATCGCATCTAACGGTTCGGATTGACTATTCGGACTTTGAAAACGGAAAAAAATAATTTGAAAGATAGAGTACATTTGGGTGCACAAAAATTTAGGTGCATTTGAACCCTCCTCATATATAATATATCTTTTATTAAATTGAACATTACATACACACATCACACAAACACAAAGAAAGCCCTATAACATTTTTTAATTTCTGATTAAATTAGAAGTGGACTTTCCATAAAGTATTAATTAATGATAAGAATATATTATATAATATTCCACAACATATATTAATTATAAATGTACGTAGCTATGACCACGTCCCATCACAATTTGTATATATGAAATTATTTTCTTTGTTGTGGTCCTCTTCACCTATGATATTTTATTCTTCCAATAAGCACGTTTTAAATACTTACAGCATATAAACAATACTTTGTCAAATAAAATCTACTTAATTAATTGCTACGACTATTTAAATATAAATATTAACCCAATTACCACAGTACAACAAACTTTCATTAATTGTGCATCTGCCTAGGAAACAGCATATATATATATATATATATATATATATAGAGAGGGGATGACTAAGCTCAAAAAGTTTTTTTCTAGTCTCTGGAACAAACGACTTGATTTTCGATTTTCAAAGTCCAAATAGTCGATCCAAACCGTTAGATGTTCAATTTATATTAAAATGTGCTTGGAGACAAAATTTTACATTTTTTTGAATTTATTTTACTATTTATTAAGATGGTTTGAAAATCGCTGTTTTTCAATGGTGCAAAATTTTAATAAAAACAGAGATTTTTAAACCATCTTAATAAATAGTAAAAAAATTCCAAAAAACATAAAATTTGGTCTCCAAGAACATTTTAATATAGATTGAACATCTAACGGTTTGGATCGATTGTTTGCACTATGAAAATCGAAAAACTGAATCGTTTGTTCCTGAGACTAACTAGAAAAAAACGTTTTGAGCTTAGCCAACCCCCCTCTCTCTCTATATATACACACACATTAAATGATTGTTCTTTATGATAACAAAATTAACTAACAACTTAAGACCACCAGTAATTAAGCTATCCTTTGAACTGTGGAACCCACCACACAGCCATACATTTTTAGCCTTAATTATTATATATTACTGACCATTAACAAAATCCAAGAACTTGAATTGAAACAAAGCACATATATAAACCACATGGCATGCACCAACCACCACTAACCGGCTAAGTCGGCCAAGGCCTATGATCAATGTAGCCGTCTTTTCCATTCCTCATCGATCCCGCTGTCCATGGCCGCTACATCGGCATCAGCATCTTCTCTTGGTGGTGCCTTTCTAGAATCCTCAAGTTTCTCTTTGATTGTGTCGATTGGTTCCCTCCTTAGTGCTCTCCACTGTCTTTGCCACCTTCTTTGTGTTCTCCCCAATCGCTTCTGCAGTGTCGATTATTTTTGTTATGCCTTCTTTCACTGTCTCGGTGACATCTCACATGTTGTTTCTTCCATCACCTCCGGTCTGAAACTTCGAATTGTCGTTCAGAGGTGACCTAGCTGTTTAGAGGATTATCGCCTGCCTAGCTACTCAAAACAGAAAAAAAAGCTAACAATACTTTGAATTGAAAATTGGAATTAGCATTTTAGTAGCTTAATATAATTTTCATGACATTAAAACTTCGGCTATAATTATAAAATCAAAAGTAGAATATGTCAGTTCATTATCATGGTTTACTTCAATTTCTAATATACAAAAATTTTAAATTGTCTAACTTGGCAAGTTGAAGCCCAATAACATGAGCCTTGTTATAGAACTACAAAAAAAATGAACCTAAATGAAATTGGGCCTCATATAAAATAAGTGCATTATTAACACGTTTTTTGGGCTGGGCTTTTGTACTTAAAAGCCATTATTTACCAAACTTCATGTGTGTTAATTTTGGTCTAGCCATTATTAACACGTTTGTAACTTTCTTTCATTAGCTAATTTTGGTCTAGGTCCACTAAAATTTACTGTTTGAAAGATATCTAAAGTTAAAGCAAAAAAAAAAAAAAAAAATCAAAAATCAATTGTCACACATGCATATACGACACAGAATCATGACTAATTTATTTTTCTTCACACATTTTTTTTTATTTCTTTGCATGCTTTTTGTGTCTTCTAAGTAACTAACTTATTAGTTATTATAAATATCAAATTATCAATTGACAAAAAAAATAAATCGTCTCTAACTTTATAAGACATTTTTTTCCAAATTAATTTCTAAAATGCATCGCAAGTGATTTTAAATATATTTTATTTCAAATTAATTTAAAAATAAATTGGTTGTGAGTTTTAAGAACCTCATATAATATTTATAAATTAGACATCAGAGGAAATCAATTATTAATATAAAATTTGTACTAATATTATACATACTTTTTTTAACTGTTGGATGTATCTTATATTTCTAGATCCCACATATTTCCATCTTACATATTAAGGACCGCATGTTTGACACGCAAGAAATCTGTTTGATAAAATGCCTAAAATACCCAATAGGCATCCTTAGACCTATTAATTATAATGTGAGTTGTTTAAACGCTTCTTTTGTCATGTGATAAGCAATTTAATTTACCTTAATTAGTTGTGGTAAGTTGTGTTAGTTAATATTTTTTTTGTTAACAAGATAATTTCAATTTGGATGAGCAACATGTCTACTTCTACGTGATATATGTGAAAATGCAAACCATCATCAAAGTTTGTTATAATTAATTTTTTTTTGTATAGCTCTTTAATTCTTTTTCTAAAATTAAAATTTAATAAAGACTAAGAAAATCAATACATTTTTTTATTTGTAACTCGAATGGAAGACATTACTATGCTGATAACGCCAATTTATATAGTGAAAATCACTACTTTTAAGTACGGAAAATGACAAAAAAACGTGTGCAAAGTAGCTATTTTTCTGAATTATTTATTGCAAATGTGTTTTCAGACTATTTTGGTAGGTTTTAAATACCATAATAAAAAAAAAAATCAACACACCCTAGATTTGAGGGATTTTCACATTTACCCGGGCCGCACAGCCAATCGGCGGCCCATTTATGAGAGGTCGCAGATAGGCTTAGAGGTGCCTAAGACTTAAATATATTCAATATTATAGTGCATTTTTTGTGCTTTTGGAGAACCTCTAAGCCAATCTGTGGCCACCCATAAATGGACCGCACATTGGTTGTGCGGCCCGGGTAAATATGAAAATTTCTCAAAAATCTAGAGTGTTTTGATTTTTTTTTTGTGCTACAAATAAAAATTTCGGCCCATAGTGATATATGCAGATCAATTCCAAATTTTCATTTGCAAATGTGAATTTCCATTTAGAGTATTTATCAATTGCAATTGAAAGCCACATGAAGCTGTAAAATATATATCTGATCGGTTAAATCCATTCAATTTGCTATTTTAATCTGTAAAACATCTTTAATTTATGTATGTTTATTTTAATCCATTCAATTTACTATATTAATCTGTAAAACATTCAATATATGCGGAACATGAGATTAAAATTATTTTAATCTGTACATTTGGAAGTCAAAATTGTTTCCTAGTTGCCTCACCAATTAATTATTCTCTCAAATTTAAATGGTACCCAATTAAGTTCCCAACGCAGGTCCAAAGTCATTAGTCATTATTAATTAATTGTTACCATTGTTACCTATATATATATATGAGAAGGGCTCAAATGTTCCAACAATTCATGCCCCAATTCTATTCCAAAATCTAAAACCCTCGTCTAATTTCAAATTATCTTCGCTCGAGACATTTTATTTCTCTTTTTTATTAAGAAGCTTAATGTCTAGATCCTGCACGGGTCCTGATTTTTTTTTTTTTTTGGAATGATGCTCAGCCGTTGAATTTCCAGATCGCACATAGATGAAATTTTCAAATTATGAGCTTCAACACTTAAGTATGCATTGGTCGCGCCGCATATGATCGCAGTGCCCGTAGACCGCGCACCGCACCCGTGGACCACGCCTCTGAACCACGCACGGCACCTGCGGACCAAGCCTGTGCACCGCGCACCCTTTTTCTTTTTTTTTCTGCTAAAGGCGGGATTCGAACCTAGTTGGGTTCTGTTGGTGCCAAAATTTGTATCACTACACTAGAGTTCACATGTGTTATCTTGTAGATAAATATAGTATTTAACTATTTTTCTCTATAAATTTGATTTAAATTATCTCTCCTCCTTATTAAGGAGCTTAATGTTTTCTACTACATAATTTGCTCCCGTTGCTGTGCACGGGCACGATTACTAGTTTACTAATAAGACGTGTTTCATCGTCTGTCTCTCTCCGGTTCTCAATTTTTACTACCGCTCTCCTCTGACAAACAAATACTTATCATGTCTCTTCATCTCTTCCAACGGATACAGTCAAGGGCTTTCTCTCTCCTCGTATGATACAGGCATACAGTAGCTCGCTCTCTCTATCTCTCTCTCCTCTGGTCAGAGACTGGGTTTGTCATTATTTCAATTGAAACAATCCCATTTATTGTGCTGTTTATCACATTCATTATTGCAATTGAAATAATCCTAAATCCATTATCACGAGCAATTAAAAAATTGATGAAATTCTTATTCAGGGACATTAAATTTCAACTCTAATTTAACAAAACCGATAACTTGCTCAGAAGCATTTCTATGATTACGAGTTCTCACTCAAAATCATTTATACGGAAACTTACAAAATAGAAAATATCAAATTATAGCCGTAGACCAAATTTTACATTTTTTGAAAATTTTTTACTATTTTTTTAGTTAGGTAGAAAATCACTTGATCTAAAAAATTCTGCACCATTAAGATATTTGATTTTCTACCTATCTAAAAAAATAGTAAAAAATTTTCAAAAAATGTAAAATTTGGTCTGCGAACACATATTAATATGGAGAACAAGATGAACGGTTCGGATCGACCGTTTGGATTTTGAAAACTTGAATATTGAGCCGTAGCACGGGAGGCCACTATGCTATCCATAGCACCCCAGCCTAACTCTATATGAGTTAGGCTGGGGTGCTATGGATAGCATAGAGGCCTCTATGCTACGGTTCAATATTCGAGTTTTCAAAATCCAAACGGTCGATCCGAACCGTTCATCTTATTCTCCATATTAATATCTGTTTGGAGACCAAATTTTACATTTTTCTGAATTTTTTTACTATTTATTAAGTATTTTACAAAATTGTTGATCCAACGGTGGCTGCACAAAACAGTAAAACCGTTGGATTAGCGATTTTCAAAGTGGCTTAATAAATAGTAAAAAAATTCAGAAAATTATAAAATTTGGTCTCCAAGCAGATATTAATATGGAGAATAAGATGAACGGTTCGGATCGACCGTTTGGATTTTGGAAACTCGAATATTGAGCCGTAGCATAGAGGCCACTATGCTATCCATAGCACCCCAGCCTAACTCTATATATATATATATATATATGAGGAGGGATCAAGTTACAACAAATTACAACAAGCATTTTCTACATTTTCAAACTCCAAATCGTCGATCCAAACCGTTAGATGTGATCTCTACAATAAAATGTGCTCGGAGACCAAATTTTACATTTTTTAGAATTTTTTTACTATTTATTAAGATGGGTACAAAATTCAATGGTATGAATTTGACTAGTTTTTGTACCCATCTTAATAAATAGTAAAAAAATTTCAAAAAATGTAAAATTTGGTGTCCAAGCACATTTTATTGTAGAGATCACATCTAACGGTTTGGATCGACGATTTGGAGTTTGAAAATGTAGAAAATGCTTGTTGTAACTCAAAAAATGTTGTAACTTGATCCCTCCTCTATATATATATATATATATATATAGAGTACGGCTAACGCGCTTCCTCTAGCATATGGGCCGAAATGCTTCTGATGGAAATTTGAAATTTCAAAATCCAAAAAGTCGATCTGAACCGTTCATCTTCTTCTCCATATTAATATCTGCTTGGAGACCAAATTTTACATTTTTCTGAAATTTTTTACTATTTATTAAGCCACTTTGAAAATCGCTGATCCAATGGTTTTACTGTTTTGTTAAGGCACCGTTGGATCAGCGATTTTCAAAGTGGCTTAATAAATAGTAAAAAATTTCAGAAAAATGTAAAATTTGGTCTCCAAGCAGATATTAATATGGAGAAGGAGATGAACGGTTCAGATCGACATTTTGGATTTTGAAATTTCAAATTTCCACCGGAAGCATTTCGGCCCATATGCTAGAGGAAGCGCGTTAGCCGTACTATATATATATATATATATATGAGAAAATGCTAATATGCTACGCGTAGCATAGAGGGCCTCTATACAATGGCTCAATATTTGAGTTTTTAAAATCCTAACGGCCGGTCTGAACCGTTCAACATGATCTCCATATTAATATGTACTTGCAGACCAAATTTTACATTTTTTAGAATTTTTTAATTATTCTTTTAGATAGGTAGAAAATCACTTGATCTGAAAATTCTGTACCATTAAGATCAAGTGATTTTCTACCTATCTAAAAAAATAGCAAAAAAAATTCTAAAAATTGTAAAATTTGGTTTGCATGTACATATTAATATGGAGATCATGTTGACCAGTTCGGATCGACCGTTAGGATTTTGAAAACTCAAATATTGAGCCGTAGCACCGTAGGTCGCTATGCAACCCATAGCACCGTAGGTCGCTATGCAACCCATAGCACCTTAGCCTTACCCTATATATCCATTCCATTATTAAGCACGTTGGGTGTCCGATCCGCCAACGGTTATGATTGAAAGATGAAATTTTGAATTTAATCTCAGCCCTCCAATTACATAATGTCTTCTTTTGATTAAATGCATCTTAATAATGTGTAGAAGTCTAAATTAACTAAAAACATACTCGCCACACGTACCGTCACACAATACATTACAATTAAAATTAAATAAAGTTTGCAATTTAGCGATATAATATATTTCCTTATTTAATTCATTCCTTATTTCTCCCTCTCCAATTTAGCGATATAATTATGTTTCCTTATTTCTTTCATTTCTTATTTCATTCCTTATTTCTCCTCTATGTTTCTATAGCTATTGCCGTGAGAAATATAAAAATTATTATCAATTTTATTTCTATACAGATATATACATATCACAACGGAAATCAATTGAAAATTTTAGAAGCACAAATCAACATAATAGAAAGAAGAAAAGAAAACAAAATTAGAAAGGTCATCAAGATTTTTTTTTTCTCTTATAGTATGTCTCGTTGCAACGCACGGACACGAATACTATTATATATATATGTAGATGGATCTATTTACCAGAATTGTGTGTTGGTGAGGTGATATAATTAAAGACTTGATTCATCCAATTCAAGCAACACAATATGAGAGATATATATAGTTCTCTGTTCTTCCGTTTAATTACACCAATATATGACCAATTTTTGAAACTTTAAATAATAAAAACTCAGTGGAATGTATTGGATTATATACTAAAATATGATACATACATGTATAAATGAAATAGAAAGTAAGATCCCCTGGGTTTTAATTTAGTGAACAAAATGCAATTTGCCAAGAAAGTTGGCTTTTAATTTATGTTCTATTTTAAACAAGATCAACGCCAATGTAAGCAACAAAATTGTGTGTTTATGAGATAATCAATCAGATCATTCATTACTAGATGAAGAACTACCTCTTTTGGTATGGGGGATGGTTGTTAATATTACAATTGTTTTTATCAATATGACATCTTCAAAATATTTCAATTTATAGACAATTTAACCTTCCTTAAATGTTCAGTTTTCATATAATTCATGTTGTGATTATAATTATTTTATTTTCAAAATTGCTAGATGTTATTTTCTTTCTTTTTCTCTTTTTCTGATTTTTAAATATAATAATCTGAAAAATCTCATAATGTCAAGATTATTCATGATATAATTCTCATTTAGTATACTACATTATAATCAAATGATCACATTCAAGTTTTATATGTAATCATGTCATTTTTTTTATTGATATTCGTGAAAATAAAGATAAAATTAATTGTAAAAATGTATTTATTTAAAAATTGATTGTAAAAAAATCTTGTAGAGTTGGGTAAAATAAACAGATATACACAATGTTGATAAATTTTCAATAATATAAAAATATTTCATCTTGTAATATCCTTAAAAAAATTAAAGATGCCATGAAATACAAATAACCAATATGGTAAAATATTAATATATTTTATATGTCTAATTATTTAAGGAAAAAAAATCATATAACTATTTATGAAAGAGAAGCAACTCTAAAATATAATAATTTATTTTATAAACAAATTTCATTTTATGGAAGCAAAAATCCTATAATAATCTATATTAGAGAAGCAGTTTTTAAGAAACTATTTAATAAAAAAAATATCTACATATTAAAATACTAGTATCGTGCCCGAGCGTTAAAACGGGGACATATTATAAGATTGAATAAAATATAAAAAGACCTTTTGTTTGACATTCACACAAAAAAAATTAAATGAAAATAAAATACAAAAATTAAAAAGACGGAGATTCAAATAATAAATAATAGTTAAAAGAAACAATAACAAATGAAAAACTGAATCAAATATAACATGAAATATTTTTTTGAAGTATCATTGTCAGTGTGATCCTCTTCGATGTAGTTCAACATTTTTGAAAATGAACATATAAAATATGAAATATAGATTATAAATTGCTCAAATTGAAAACATATAATAAAATTAGAAATATTAATTTAATATGTTCATACTTTATTCCTCGCTCAAGACCTCCCGATAAACTATATTTTTTGTATACACTCCTGGACATCAATTTCCTTTTTATAAAAAAAAATAAAAAAACTAAAAATAAAAGAGACCAATGAACAATAAGCAAAGACAAATGACAAAATCTTCTTAAGTTGAACTCAATAAAGCAAAAATACCGTTCATCTTTCTCATTTTCTTCCTTCTCTAGTTTAATTTATGTTGTAAATTCATTTTCCCCACTCGGTTCATTTTCTCCTATAGTAACTGTGACAATGGCTCAACAATATTGGATTATTTGTTGCTATTAGTGACATCTTCATTCACATGAGATTTAAAATCAACAATCAAGACACCTTTGATTGTCACGTAGAAGAAGTACCTAGTGAGTTATGTAGTGATTAAGTTGCACATTAAAATAGAAGAAGAAAACATCAAATAGAAAGATAAAAAGGAGAATTCATCAAATATAACTCCAATTCAAAAGTTACTGACTTGAACTTACAAGTTTCACTGCACTGATTAAATTACTGACTTTAACTTACAATTGATATTGTAATCAGAAATATTTCTTACAATTGATGCTGATTAAAATTGGAAATGTGTATATAGAAGCAAATAAAGACATGTGGATTTTTCCATTATTGATCTTTTCTATTCTACCGTGAGAATTTGTATAGAAACAAACAAGAAGATATATCCATTTAAAAAATATTGATTTTCATTATGCTCAATTAAAGAAGGAGAATAAGGAATTATATTTTTATTGTCTGCACAATTGGGTGTAGGAGAAATAAGGAAATATATTTCCCATAGATAAATATCATTAAAAACTGAATCGCCTCAAATTTAACATAACTGATGCTTTTGTCTTGAGAGTCTGTTAGCATAAATAAATATAATTAGTATAATACTTTGGTACGAAAATGAAGTTCTCACGAATATATGTGAATATATATATATGTGAGATATATATTTTTTTTTCTATAAAGCAATTAATTTAGACATAACATAAAAAATTTATTTGTTACGTGAAACTTGATAATTGCCCCTAGTCAATCTTTTAATGTGTATGAGATATTTTTTTCCTTGGGAGTTTGTTAACATAAATGAATATAATTAGTATAAAAGTCAAGGTGATTGATCTGTATTAAAACGAAGGAGGAGAAATAAGGAAACAAAAAAATAATGAAAACGGAGAAATATTATAATGCTAAAAGGCGAAGTTTGCTCAATTGAAGAAGGAATGAATGAGAAATAAGGAAACAAAAGGAGAAATAAGGAAAGAAACGGAGAAAATAGCAAAAATCTATGCTCAATTTTAATTGTAACATATCGTGTGGCAGTACGTTCGTGTGGCGAGTATATTATTAACTAAATTTAGATTTCTACACATAAAACATATGCATTTAATCGAAAAGAGACAAATTATTTGATTGGAGGGTTGATATTAAATATGAAAATTCATTTCTCAATCGTAACCGTTGGCGGATCAGGACATCTACGTTAAGAATGGAGATATTTCTTAGCATGGTCTCTTCTATGATATATTTCTGTTCCAATCTTTAGTCGATTGTCAAATTAAGTAAAACATATATTATTTATTTTGTTAGAGATACATCAGAAATTAAGCATATAATTCTTCTAAAACTCATATAGTGCATTTGTATTTGTTTCCTTCTCTGCAAGGAAGAAACGACCAATTTTAAATTGTATATTGTAAAACCCTGAATCAGTATCTCTCTTCCCCCATTCAAAAAACATAATGAAGATCGACCATCTCTCGACTCTCCCTGACGAGGTGGTGATCACTGTACTCTCTATGCTCCCGACTCGCATTGCAGCTCGAACCTCCATTCTCTCCCGCCGCTTCCGCCACCTGTGGAAGGCGTCGCCTTCGGTGGACCTCCCATTCGTATACATTCCCTGGTTCAAGCATCAACCTATGTTGCCATGGCCAACAACGTCCTCCTCAGTCGCAGAGACCCTCTCCTCCGCCTCCACCTTAAGTTTGATTATGAAATCTCAGGTGATCTCACTAAATCATTCATCTCTTCTTTGCTCGTCCATGCCCGTGCTCTCGGCCTCCAACACCTCACCATTCATGGCAATGGCTATTGGGACTTTGAATCAATTCTTCGCTCTGTCTTTTCCTCTTGTATTTCTCTCCGATCGCTTTCAATTCACATTCTTTCTCAAAAGACTTTTCCTTTTCCTTCTGCAATCGCTTTTACCTGCTTGAAAAGCCTTTCTATCAATTTTATTAGCAACAACTTAACTATAGTCGACCGGCTTCTCTCTGAATTGTCTTGTTTGAAACATTTACTACTTCATATCTTCTCATTCTCGGGTGGGTTTGTTTGCCTATCCTCCCCAACCATAAAAAAACTTGAGCTGCATCTTGTTGCTTGTGACACTCATCATCTAGACGAGCCTTTTTCTCTCGGGCTATTCATGCTTTCATTGGAGTTCCTTTCTTTGACAAATCATCATGGTTCATTCCATGCAAACACAAACGTACCACTCATCCATGGAGAGATTCCCTTAATAAGAAAAGCTGTTGTAATCCTTGGTGGCCTCCGTCAGAAACACATTACTGCTGTTGCTCAGTTTCTCAATTTTATCTCATATGTGGAACACCTCACCCTTGATTTGAAGGAACATAGATGGGAGAAGTTTCCATTTCCTCTCTTCATGGAACCAGGCAAAGAGGGACCAACTTTTCCTAATTTGAAGCACCTGGATATGAGCTTATGCTTTCATGAGTTCAACTTTGAAGCCATGGTCACGATGCTCTATCATTCCACTGCATTGGAATCACTCAAACTTCATCATAAGGTGCGCGCATAACTTTTAATTTTCTTTTTTGGTTATTTATGCATGCCCTCCTATTTGTTTAGGTGCTTGTTTGTAGAGACAAGCATTAGGTATATGAATTAATTAAACTTGAAGATTGAGAAATTTTGTGCCATATTTTGCATATATGTTCTTTATATATATATTTTTCCATTATATTGCCACTGAACATATATTTGTTTGTATTATTTCCATAGAGTTGTGATATTTTGAGGGACAGTAATGATGCTTGGCGTTTAAAGTGGTTAAGTAATGAGGATCCAAGTAGGAAAAATAAATGCTTGGAGGTCAAAGCTGCCACGTAACAGGGACGGTAATTATCAATATGTTTGTTTCAGAAATCTTCACTTAGGAGAGAATAGAAAAGAATTCAAGAAGCTGCTAAACAAAAAACGTACGCCTAAGAGGCAGCCGGTAGGTAGCTAGAGTCTAAAGAAGTAGAGATGAGATGAAAATCATTGTTCCATTAGTTTTGTTCATTTTAGCTTCACTTTTCTATTGTTTTTTGTTTTACTTTAGAAATAATTATAAATAGAGTCACGACTTGAATTTGTGCCAATGTGATTTAGTTAAAATTTCACATTTGATTGTTTGAAAGAGGTTGCTTGTGTGAAGCAAATCTTGGGTTTTTTGTTTGGAATAAACACATATCTAGTACTAAATATTTTTGATAGATTGAACATTGGAAAAATAATGAAACAGTTGGTCTTTTATGGGCCTCCAATCCGTCTGACCTGGGCCATTTTAGCTACAAAAGGGCCTAATTTGTTAATTAATTAAGACCCTCCCCTCCACTCCTAGGACAAAGACTGGAGTTAGCCTCATATATTTTAGAAATGAATTCAATGAAACACCGCGCTGTACATTTTTATTTGGTGTTTAATTGTACCACTAGCATAGCATATATAGTCTCCGATCCTAAGCTCTCAGGCGTTATGTCGATTTGAAATACTGCCATCACAGCTCAATTGATGGATCAATCTGCGTACGTATAATCAATCAAAATATTTAAAACGAATTAAAAGAAGAAGAATCCTATTAATTATTCAGGAAAAACAAATTATTAGAAGATGAAGGTTCGCTGTATATTGATACCCTTCTCCATTAGGCCAGATTTCTAGAAATATACTCCTATTTTCCTTCCATTGATTTCATGAGTGTCATTTAATTAGATATCACAAAGCTTAATTGTATGATTTCATTGCGGAACTAATTTGGAAAGTTTTTTAACAGTAACATTTACATCGCCATTTGCCACTACTAGAGTACATCTATTTGATTCTAGGATAGTTCAGGTCTTCGGACGAAAATACCCTTATCAAAGATATCTCAATGTCACACATGTACGATACAGAATCACTAATTTATTTTTCTCCACACAATTTTTATTGTTTTGCATGGCTTTTGTGCCTTCTAAGTAACTAAGTTATTGTAAATATCAATTGAGAAAAAAAGAAAAGAATTGTCTGTAAACTTTAAACTTTATAATACATTCTTTTGCAAATTAATTTTTAAACTGAATTGCATGTGATTTTAAAATACATTTTATTCCAAATTAATTTTAAAAATAAAACGCTGCTGAGTTTTAAGGACTTCATATAATATTTATAAATTAGATATTAGAGGAAATCAATTATCCATATGAAATTAATTTGTAGGTGGAGTTTTCAAACAAATTTGTAGGTGGGACCCACATAAATATGTTCCAAGCTCTAGCTTTATTAATTTGTAGTGGAATCCACTCTAATATGTTTCCAAATTCTTATTACACAAATGAATTTAAGAGGTATTGAACAAAATCAGTAACTTCAATCAGAAATATCGATATTTGGTCGTTTCAAATAAAAGCAACCAAAAAAATTGACAATTCATCAAACAGAAGAGCAAGTCTTTTTCTTCTAAGAAAAAGAAAAAAACACACACACATCAGCTAATTAAACCATTCTTTGTCTGATGTATAATATTCCAAACAAAATCCCAAGATTTGCTTCACACATTTTATTTTTCTTTCTTTCTTCGGTTCTGTCTTCATTTGCGACCACTTTCAAACTGTCAAATGTGAAACTTTAACTAAATCACATTTGCACAAATTCAACTGACTCTATCTATAATTATTTGTAAATTAGAACCAAAAACAATAGAAAAGTGAAGCTAAGATAAACAAACTAATGGAACAATGATTTTCATCTCATCTCTACTTCTCTAGACTTTAGCTACCTACCTACCGGCTGCCTCTTAGGCGTACATTTTTTTGTTTAGGAACTTCTTGAATTCTTTTCTATTCTCTCCTAAGTGAAGATTTTTGAAACAAGCATATTGATAATTACCATCATAGTTACATGGCAGCTTTGATCTCCAAGCATTTCTTTTTTGATCCCCATTACGTCGCAGTTTTTTTCCCCAAAGATCCAAAATTTCACGAGTCTAAGCAAAAAATACAAACAAATATTTGAGCAGTAGCAATATAATGAAAAATATATAAAAAGAAGATGCAAAAAACAAAATATTCAACTCAATTTTATATAATCCAATGGCTAATAATTGCTCTGGCCTTGACTCCTTGTGTCACCCTGCCTCTCTTATCTTATTTTCTCTGTGGTTTCCAACATTTATCAGAAAACGGAATAAATGATATTGTTGTTCTAATTTTTTTTAGCTTTTTTCTTTATAACACCTATTACAACCTTGTGTCTTGCAAGTAGTGATGAAGTTATATATGATGTAAATAATTGTGAATAAAAGTTATATATGCATGTATGTACGCACCTTATGGTGAAGTTTGAGTGATTCCAATACAGTGGAATGACGGAGCATCGTGATCACGTCTTCAAAGTTGGACTCATAAAAGCATAAGCTCATATACAGGTGCTTCAAATTAGAAAAAGTTGGTGGCTTTTTGCCTGGTTCCATCAAGACAGGAAATGGATACTTCTCCCATATATGTTGCTTCAAATAAAGGGTGAGGTGTTCCACATTTGAGATAAAATTGAGTACCTGAGCAACAGCAGTGATGTCTTTCTGACAAAGGTCACCAAGGGTAACAGCAGCTATTCTCATCAAGGCTCCATCTCCATCTTTATCTCCATCTCCATAAATGAATGGTACGTTTACGTTTGCATATTCATCTGAATCAGCTTTATGATTTGTCAAAGAAAAGAAATCCAATGAAGGCATTGATAGCCGGAGAGAAAAAGGCTCTTCTTGAGGATTAGATCCATCAAGAAGAAGCAGCTCCAGTTTTTTTATGGTTAGGGAGGAGAGGTAAACAACCCCCCTTGAGGAAGAGAAGATATGAAGTAGTAAATGTTCCAAACAAGACAATTCAGAGAGAAGCCTTTCGACTGTAGTTAATTTGTGGTTACCCAAATTCATAGAAAGGCTTTTCAAGCGAGTGAAAGCGATTAGGGAAGGAAAAGTAAAATAAGTTAGAGGTGGATTAAGGTGAATAGAAAGCGACTCGAGAGAGATACAAGAGGAGAAGATAGAGAGGAGAATTGATTCAAAAAACCAAAAGCTGCCTTTGCCATTGATTGTGAGGTGACGGAGACCTTTAGGCCATGGCAAAGAAGAGATGAATGATTGATATCGATAACCTTTGAAACAATCGTTAAACTCAAGGTCGAGGCAGCGGAGATGACTCACGAGGAGAACGCTTTTGGCCATGTCAATTGATGACTTATTCAACGATCTGCCGAAGGAGAGATTCGCTGAAGGGGAGGCCTTCCACAAGTGTCGGAAGCCGCGGGAAAGAATGGAGGTGCGAGTGGCCATCAAAGTCGGCAGCAGAGAGAGTATGGTGATCACCAACTCGTCGGGGAGAACCGAGAGACGGTCCATTTTCATTTTCATTTTGGCCAACGTCTTCTTCATATGCTCTGAGAGTAAGGATAGCAACGAGCTAGGGAATAGTAGTTTAATTAAAAAAAAACACTACTATTATTAAGTCATAAATCTAGAAGGTTAAAGATTAATTTGAGCATTTATAGAAACAATTCAAACAAAATTCAATTTATGAATTTGGCAAAATTGCCATTAATTATGAGAGATCTCATGACAATTTTGGCGATCGAGAATCTGTTAATTTGGAAAATATATACCTGAACAAACAATCCAGCGGACAGGGGTGAGGATTTTAACAGTAATATTTTGACTCAAGGCAATAATTTGGTGACAGAAATTAAGGAAATTAATAGAGCAACATACTAGTGGACTATCTGCAATATTAATGGAGCATCGCCTCTATAATAGAAATTTATTCTTCAAATAAATTTAAAGATATACATGATAAAATACCAATCCGTTAATTGTGCCCTCCCATTTATCAGGTTTATTTTTCAATATTATTCTCTGGAATATTTATATCTTTAATTTTTCTTCTAGTTGACCTCAATGCTCCATAGAATTTTAGTGCCTTTTATAATTTCACAAAAACATGTCAACAAATTCAGCTTCAATATTTCAACGATCTATAATGGAATGTGATCATTTCTTTTTTTCTTGTGAACAAATTTCAGTGCCTTTTGATGCATATTATTTTCTATATGCACATGTAAAGTTTACAACCTTTCGACTTTGTTTTAATTGATATCAAGAGCTTGCACAAATATACTTATGTCAATAATTTAAGGATGTTGATTTTAATTAACTCATTGATTCATATAAAAATAAATCTAAAAAATAATAATCTTTTTATGTGAATGTAAAAATAATAATATAGATCACATCTAATGATTTTAGAGAGAGAAACAAAATTGGTTGGAAAGGTTGGAAAGCCCTTTCTTGCATGTTTGCCAAGTAGAAATGCCTGACACAATTGACTTCGGTGATCAATGTTAGAAACTCCTTTCACCATCTTGAGCCCTTCAAAGTTGAGATTACCGAATCTCATGTGCCAAATCCATGAAGGATCGATCCTTAATACATGCTTGTAAACACTTTACTTCGGCCGTCTTTACATTTAGCACAAACCTACCTTTGGTTTTTCGTCATGGCAACTTTTCCAACAAGCCTATCATCTCGATCCCGGAGCCACAAAATTAAATTGATCCTCCATCTTCACTTTGCGGCCGCTCTCTAAAATTAAGTTGGCCAATATTCAAAAATGCTACTCTTCATTTTGTAGATAAAATCACCAAACCTTTTCCCTCAATTTCTACCTTGGTATTTTTCCACAAATTAAGAACATTGCCCATCACTTTCGTGTCTAACTCCAGAAATTTTCTTCTATATCCCGTCATGTGATTACTCGCACCGTTGTCGAGGTACCATGTCACATGTTTTTCTAAGACAAGTACTCTTTTAAGTTTTTGAGATTTCGGAGCCAAAAGGGAAATCTATCCATTATTTGATTGTTTCTCAGATCTAAGACCTCTAGGCATAAATACAATTAATTGAAAAGGCCGTAGAGCAAAGCATTTAAAGCAAATATGTTCTTTTTTTGTAGTTTATTTCTAGAGAAAAGGTTCTCATCCACGGACCTTTGTTCACGCGCGATCTGTCCACAATGTTATCCACTCTCGGTTCGACTGTCTTCAACTACCTCCAATCCTCACCTATTTAAACATGTCATTGCGTGATGGATCATATTTGCTCCGCATCTGGTGATTTCCTTTTGCTTTCGTCGCGACGGTTCATTTTCAAAACTCATACTGGTATTTGATCACTAATATAATATCCACTTAATATTATTATTTTGAGAAAACCACTTCATATTATTAATTAATTAATAATAATTGTTGGGCTAATTTTCATCCTATATTCAAACAAGACAAATATATATCTTATTAGAAGAATCACAGTATTGATCAAGTCAACAGAGCAAACTATTTTAGAAGTACATATTTCCTTTCTTGAAAAATTTAAAATTCGGTATAAATTAAAAAGGAAATCCTTGGATGATTGGATCACATATTTGTGAAAATTAAATAGATAAAGTTGAAAATCAATAAATAATGGCCAAGAATTATGAAAATGGCGGAGAAATTGGAAAGAAATTACAAAATGTTTCAGAATTTTTGGTTCTGTAACAATTTTAAGTTATTGATTTTTTGTAATAATATTCAGTTATTGATTCTTTCAAGATTTTTTTTTACAAATGTTCATTTGAAACAATTTTAAGTTATTGATTTTTTGTAATAATATTCAGTTATTGATTCTTTCAAGAATTTTGTTACAAATGATCATTTGAAATTGATATTATAAGAAATTTTACATGTGGATTTAGAGAGAGATTAGTATGATGCAAATGTTACTTGTAAGAAATTTGAACAGGGTGACCTATGTCTGACAATTTCAGGTTTAAACTTGGCTCTTGTGCACCATATGTCTGACAATATGCTTAGTCTGGTTCAGGTTTCATGAACAGGGTGACCTATCTCTACCTTCGGGCCAAAATCCTCTCCTCACACTGAACTGTGGGCCCATCTTGTCAGGGTCGGGATTTGCGGCTTCAAATTGCACCCAGAATTGTATTTGGTTGAGTTTTGTTAGGTACTCCCATGTGTTGTACCCAAATTTGTCTCAAAGACTTCAAAAATTCATATAAGATTAATCCTATGGAGATTTTTGGAGTACGTTCTTTATAACAAAATTAATGGTGTTATGTAGAATATTATCGTGAATTTTATTTCAATTGAAACTTGTGCTTCCTTGAGGGCTCCCTTGAAATTTGTATTAATTACAATTGAAACTTGTGCTTCCTTGAGGATTTGAGCTACATTTAATTTAAACCCTTTTATACTTGTATGAGACATATAACAATCATATGACTTTTATGAACAAGAATATTTATTTTAAGATGTAAAATTTTGGCTATAATTATAAAATCGGAACTAGAATATGTCAGTTCATTATCACGGTCTACTTCAATTTCTAAGTGCATTATTAACACGTCTTTTGAGCACGTCTGGGCTGGGCTGGGCTGGGCCGGGCTTGAATACTTGAAAGACATTATTTGAATATATATCAACTAATTTCTGGATTTTCTTCTCTTCCAGCTTAGGTAGCAAATTACCCAAATATTAGAAAATAGTTTCAAATTCGCAAAAAAAAAACCGAAGATATTTCTCACTCCAACGTAATCAAAGAAGGGGTCTTTCTGAAAATAAAATAAAATAAAATTTAGAGTTTTAAAAAAATTTAGTGTAGTATATAAAAATTTAGTGTTAAAAATTTACATTGGAGTTATCTGCAAGCAAAAATAAAATTTAGTGTTAAAAAAAATAATTGTCACACATGTACGATCCAGAATAACTAATATATTTTATTTCACACATTTTTTTATTTCTTTACATGCTTTTCGTGCCTTCTAAGTAACTAAATTATTATAAATATCAAATTATCAATTGAGAAAAAAAAATGAATCGTCTATAACTTTATAACACATTCTTTTCGAAACTAATTTTATAAAATTAATCGCGTGTAATTTTAAAATATATTTTATTCTAAATTAATTTGAAAATAATTTGCTTGTGAGTTTTAATTAACAACCTCATATAATATTTATAAATTAGACATTAGAGAAAATCAATCATCAATATGAAATTTGTAGCAGAATTTGCACATAATATATATTTCTGAATTTGGCAAACATAGACTTGAGCTTTGATGTATCTGAGAAGGCGACCTTGATGTATCCGAGAAGGCGGCCTTCAATAACATTCAGTCGGGTTTATTTATGAATATTGGACAACTCAGAGACCTAGATTTTTGCCAGAACACAGTTGGAACTGAGGTATGGGTTCTATTTAAATTTTCTACAAAGTTCTTTTATGTTTAATTTTTATTTTCAGATGCAACTGAATACTTTATCAATTAGAGATGTATACTTAGGATATGATGATGAATACTTTTCTCATTATGCAGGTTGTGGATATTTGTCTGTTTATAATGCAAAGAGAGATTGCTGTAGATGAAGAATGATTTTACATATATAATGATGCCCTTGTAAGTATCTAATTCTATATAAAATTTAATTAATCTGTTAGTAGATTGTAATTTTTTATCTATTGTAATGTTTTAGGAGTTGGCACCATTTAATACAATGGAATCAATATTTTGTCGCCAGCCGGGTTATAGCTTCAGGAGCAGGTAGGTATTTATAACCTTTGCCTTTTTCTCCATTCATCATTTTGAAATTTTATTAATATGCATGCCTTTTGGGATAGTTCTTCAGACTTCCACGGGCGAAGCATTGACTTCTTTTGGGATTCCAAGCAGGACCCTTGAGCGTTCAGATCCACAATCTGAGAAGATTTCTCGTGGGAGGCTCAAGCGAACTGCCACTGCCGAGGTTCCCGTATCGGGAATGTTTGCTCCATCAGGTATATATATATATCACACTCATCTCATTTTTACCCTTTTGTCACATGACACTGACTTTTCGGGTTTGGACAAGTGTTGGGGTTATGGCAGAGAAAGGCAATGGTGTTGGTCCTTCTAAGAAGAGAGTACCATCTGATGCTCGTTTCATAGGATCAGGTATGAAATCTCTATATTTATTGCCAAATATCATTTCAGGTGTCATCCTCTGACTTTTCTTGTATTTCTGGTACAGGTTCAAGCCAGGAGGAAGTAGGGAAGAGGAGGACTTCTGAGGTTAATGCCTCTTATGTAGCCATTGTTCCTCGTGTACCTTGATTTTCTTTTTTGTGCTTTACCTCTAGGATACATTGGCTATTTTTGTGTTGAGGGGTATATGTCATCGAGCTGACCCCTGTATGTTACTCATATCATCGTAACTTTAAACATTTGAGGCGTGCCAAATTTATTTCCCCTGTTTTTTCTTTCTCTTTTTTTTGTCTTTTCTCTTTTATCTGGTTCAAGTCTTCAGAGTCATCTCCCGTTAGGCTTGACGGAACATTTCTCGGGCTGACTCAAACGCGAGTATCATTTTCTATGGTTCGGGCCTTCTGAGCTCTCTTCTATCGGGTTCTAAGCGGTAGAACATTCTCTGGCTGACCCAAACGACATTGTCATAGGTTCATCGTATTTCGGCTCTAGGCTTGAGGAATCCATCATCAGATCTCACTAGGAACATGCTTATGGGCTGTACAATTCAAATGTTATCTAGCATCGCATTCTCGGTACCGACCAGCTCATAACGCATTAATGGTCTTATGGATGAAGCGGAGATCGAACACCCCACTTGGGAGAGGAGAGCTCGCCTTCAGACTCAGTTACATGCTGAGTCTGACATCACGCACTTGGCACAGACCCGCCTATGGGCATCAAAGACATCACGCCTTGAGCTTGTGGAATTCGTCTTCAGATTTCACTGGGAACACGCTTATGAGCCATACAGTTCCAATGTCATCCGGCATCGCATTCTCGGTACCGACCAGCTCATGACGCATTAATGGTCTTACCGATGAAGCGGAATACGGTCCAGGTTTTCGAGGGAGCACCTCGAGCATTTTACACGAGGGAGCACCTCGGAGATAATATAAGTCCGCGAGGGAGTACTTTAAAGATTGTCTGAATTCTCATGAGGGATCACCTCAGAGATTGTATAAGTCTGCGGGGGAGCACCCCGGAGATGGCATAAGTCTGCGAGGGAGCACCTCGAAAATTATCTGAGCTCTCATGAGGGATCACCTCAGAGATTGTGTAAGTCTGTGGGGGAGCACCCCGGAGATGGTGTAACTCTGCGAGGGAGCAACTCGAAAATTATCTGAGCTCTCATGAGGGATCACCTCAGAGATTGTGTAAGTCTGCGGGGGAGCACCTAAAGATGGCATAAGCTTGTGAGGGTTCACCTCGGATATTGTCTTCGAGGGATCGCCTTGGGCATGGGTTTGATTTAAAAGGCACTGCTGGGCATTGTAGTATAGATACAATCTCAGTAAAGCTGGTTTCATTAGCCTCTTGATGGCATAGGTCTTAGTAATGCTATTTATCATGGGTCCCAATGGGGGCAAAGCTTCTTGAGCATCTGGTATAGTCACAGCCTCGGTAGGACTGTTTCATAAGCCTCTCGTGGCATTGGGTTTTATAGCATAGGCCTTTTACGGGCATTGTAGGATGGATATGGCTTCAGTTGGACTGATTTTCATGGACCCCTGCAGGGCAAGAGCTTCTCAAGCATCTGTTATAGTCGCAGCCTCGGTGGGTCTGGTTTTATAAGCCAGTGGCATAGGTTTTCATGACACTATTCATCATGAGTCTCGTAGGGATAAAAATCTTCTTGAGCATCTAATATAGTCGCAGCCTCGGTGGGACTGTTTTCATTAGCCTCATGATTGCATGGGTTTTCGCCTCAGCGGGACTGTTTTCATTAGCCTCATGATGGCATGGGTTTTCGCCTCAGTGGGACTGTTTTCATTAGCCTCATGATGGCATGGGTTTTCGCATCGGCTCTAGCATGGCCTTTGCTAGGGTTAAGGTTTTCACGAGCCCCTTCTGGGCATTGGTATCGATGCAGCCGTGGCAGGGCTGGTTCATGAGCCTCTTATGGGCATAGGTTTTCGCATCGCTATTCATCATGGACCCCCGCAGGGGCAAAAACTTCTTGAGGATCTGGTATAATTATGACCCAGGTGGGTTTGGTTTCGTAGGCCTCTTGATGACATAGAGTTCATTATGAGTCTCATGCGGCATCTCAGTGTATACAGTCTTGGTGGGACTTTGGGTATTGGCAGGTATGGCGTAAAGCCAGGCCATCGACAGGTAAGCATTGAGGAATCACCTCAGATATTCTCTTTGTAAGAATCAAATATAACTGGTTTTAGCATGTGGTCCTAGTGGGACTTTGGGTATTGACCTAGGTGGCCTTTTATCACAAGCTTCATGCGGCATCTCCTCGTATGCGGCACGGGTGGGACTTTAGAGAAACCGATTCTGGTTCACATCTCGACATGGATCAAGGTTAAAAGCTGAGGTCTATGGTCATGTATAGGGAATATGGGTCCCTTTTTGGTTATAGACTGGTGGGCTGTGATAATTGTTTTAGAGCCCTCATGGCATCAGGCACAACATTAAAGCCTCATTTTGTCTAGCACAAATATGTAAAGTTTGCTCGTCTTTTAAATGACTGGCTAGACGAGCGTACCAGTGACAATTGTTTAAGGGCACAAGCTTGACAAAGCCTATTTTGTGCATGAGGCTTTATAGTGGGCCTTACATCTCTCCACTCTTTGTCATGTGGTGGGACTTTAGTGTATATGTGTGTATATATATAGGTGGGGTGGAATCTTACTTCACTCCTCTTGTGCCTTCTTGGATAACCTATGTGGTACCATTCATTAGGCATAGATAATTGTTTTAGTGCACACATGGCCCAGGCACAATATCGAAGCCTCATTTTGTTCAGCACAAAAAAATAAAGCTTGCACGTCTTTTAAATGACTGGCTAGACGAGCGTACCAGTGACAATTGTTTAGGGCACAATCTTGACAAAGCCCATTTTGTGCGTGAGGCTTTAATCATGGATCTCTCATTTCTCCACTCTTATATTGATGGTGGGATTTTCGTATTTATAGACATGATTTGTGGGTGGAATCTTACATCACTTCTCTCATGCCTTCTTGGACAACCTATGCGGTGTCAATCATCAGGCTGTGGCTCAGCGAAAAATGTGTTGCCAAATTGATTTGTTTTGAAAACATGTTTTAAAGAGGTTTGGTGCCTTCAGATTTAAAATAGTCTTAACGACCGCTTTCTCTATGTTTTGATTTTATTTGAGATATCATCACTAGGCACCCCCATTGTTTAAAGGACAATGGAGAAACCTTGCCTCTATATTTTTCAAAACCGGGAAGAGGCAAACCGGTGGTAGTTGTTTGAAGTGGGCACAACACCAAAGCCCAACTTTGTTAAAAGCACAAAGTTTAAAGCTTGTCTGTCTATTTTACATACTGAACGGGCAGACACGCCAGTGTGGGTTGTTTATGTTGGTTGAGCAATAATCTTTTTCGTCTATTTGACTAATTTCCAAAACATACAATTATTGAATTTTACGATGTGTTCTATTTTTGAAAGATATATAGGTTCAAGTCAAATGAAACTGCATTGTGGAATACTTGGACTGAAGAAGTCATGAAGACACTTATCAAGAATACAAATTGTAAGATTAGAAATTTGGTAAAATGTGTGTGAGGCTGTCTAAAAAGGGATAAAACGTTGTAACGTTTTATATTTGTCAGAAGTAACAAACTGATCAAAGTAAGAAACAAGTTACAACGTTATAACGTTTAATAAACGTTGTGACGATTTAAAAACGTCATAACGTTATATAAACGTTGTAACGTTTTAATAGCTACAGAACTGATGAAGCACAGTTGTACAGTAACAACTTGAAACGTTGTAACGTTTTTATGGATGTCAGAATATTAAGTACAGCTGTCCCAACGTTTAAAATTCAAATTTAAACGTTGCAACGTTTATACAAAACGTTGTAACGTTTTAATTAAAATTAAGCTTCAAAGAATGTCCATTTTGATCAAGTTTTTGCAGGCTAAAATGTTACATAACGTTTTACAAACGTTATAACGTTTTGCTGAGCTGTCAGAAAATTAAAACCCTAAATCGCACTTTGAACTAAAACGTTGGTAACGTTTTATGTCAAACAGCTCATTTTTGAGCTGACACTATAAATAGGTGATTGGGCTTCCTTCCCAAATCATCTCAGCCGACCCTAATTAATTCAAAAGCGATTTTCTGAGAGCTTAGCCTACTCCATTGTTGTGAGAGCTTGAAACTTCAAAATCCCTCAAACAACCTCAAACCCACTTCACTAATCTCAACTTAGATTAGGTTAGAGTGATCTATTGAGTGTTTCTCTTGAGTAGCTTGAACTAAGAGACCTTGTTCTCATCTCTTTGAGTTGGCCGTTTGACTTCCCGCTTGGTGTGTAAGGGCTCAACGGTTCACAAGTTGTAATCATTTCGTATTGGGTAATAGAAAGGCGCACCACTCAAGGTTGCGAAGCCCCGGAGACGTAGGCCTTTGTTTTGCCGAACTCTGTTAACATCCCGCGTGTCAAATTTCTCTAAACTCATCTATTTACTTTCAATTGCAATTTAATTTCAGTTTTTGAGCAATTAGAGGTGCCCCTAAGTGTAACAGTTTAAGGGCACAACCAACAAAGCCCATTTTGTGGCGAGAGGCCTTTTTGGAATTTGTGTATAGTTGGGGGACCTTATATTTCGCTCACGACAAATTTCACTCGTCGGCGGGTCAGCCCATTATTATCATTGTAGAGGTTTTCGCATGAGCAGTTTTCTTGTACAACCATTTATGAGTCACTGAAGTACTCTTGGTGATAGACATTATGGGTGTCACTCTTTTGGTATGGTTTCAGGTAACGACCGCTTATTGAGTTTGTGGGTGCATAATATTCAGGATTCATTAACTTGTACTAGTGGTGTTTTAGCACTTGGTCAACCTCGTACGGGCCCCATGAATTGGCAATCATGAGCCTGCTGGTTTCTTTTACAACCCATATGAGTTGTCTCTCCTCATATCTTGGGAGTTGGGTGACTTCTCGAGCTGAGCGATAGTCATTTCCCACGTTCATTTTGGCTTTCTGCCGAATGCGGGCTTCGTTCCATCTTTTCTTGGAAGCGCTTTCATGATCTTTGATGACCCAATTAGGTCTCACCATTTCATCTTTGGCTTTCTTGATCATTTCAATTTGGGTTTGTACTTG
The DNA here is from genome assembly GCA_964058875.1 of Carex rostrata. NCBI lineage: Eukaryota > Viridiplantae > Streptophyta > Magnoliopsida > Poales > Cyperaceae > Carex > Carex rostrata. Next base: position 499,713 of record CAXKVT010000014.1, on the reverse strand, counting down.
CTCCATTATGCATTTTTGGCACTAGTAGTGGTCAAACCTCGTATCATTGGCTTTGACTTCTTCTTTGCCAGGAGTAGCGCAAGGCGGGTGATATGCAACGCCACATTCAGAGCATTCGAACATGTCCCATGAATTCTCTTGCTCTTCACATGTACAACAAGAGACAATGCTTCCAAACTCTTCTTCATATTGAGTTGAGCTGTCAATTTCAATTTGGACCATATAACAACTTTGACATTCAAATTCATCTCCTTTATTGGAACTTCCTGAGTCTGTGCCATGGTCAGTTATGGGATGTTGTGCGTCTGCAGCTCCATCGGATCCTTTTGAAAAATCACTCGTTGATGGTTCGGGTTTGGCAAATTTTCCTTTAACCCTATATCTTTTCATCATTTTCCTTCGTCCTTCCTTTTTAGGACATTTGCATGATGGATAGGGCCAACTGTGAAACTTCTCGTCACACCCGGGAGCTATACTCCTCCCAAGTACGCAGTGTGTGCACGAATGTTCAAGGCATTTGTCACACTTGATCATGACATAGGCATCCTTTTTGATATCACATTTCATGCACTTGGTTTTATCAACAGGTTTAAATCCACTGTTATCATTTGATCGGGCGTCTTTAGAGTTGACGGACCCTGGAGACACCATGTAGCATTCTCCTTCATTTTCTCCAGCAGAGCTTTCGGAGGTATCCCCCCACATGACGGGAGCTTTGGTAGATTTATGTCCTCGAGGCGCTTGATATGCTTGGAGGTATCTTCCCTTGTTGGGAAGTGCAAATTTGGTGCATGGAGGGTGGCACATATTTTCACAACTCGGACATGCTATGATTTCAGAATATTCACCTGTTATGTCACAAACGGAGCAGGCGACATGTTTTGGTTGGCATGTTTCAGCTTCAATCGCATGACAAGAGGCTCTTTTTTGCCTTCTTGAAGTTGTTTGGTTATGGCCGGATTGGACATCCAAAGTTTTCATTTGTTTGAATAAGTTTTCTATGAGGGTGGCTTCTTGTGCCCTTGTAGCATTTCTTGCTCTTGCATGTTGACGCGGGTCATTTATGGGTTTTCGGCTTCTGTCGCGGCCCCTTCCGGGGTTATTTTGCATGGCTATTCTTTGGTTTAGGAGAGTGGCTTTGCCCCCCAATCTTTTGTATCGTCACCGATTATATCATCATCGGTGTCGCTGCTTGTATTTACGAAAGGTTCAACACTCATCCCCGGGCCTTCATACCCGAGACCTCGTTTGTCTGCCGTTTCTCTGTAAGGAGTGATCATTTTCTCAAACTCCTTTTCTCTTAGGACGGTCGTGTTCATGGAGCATGATTTCTTTATCATCTTGAGTATATTTTCATCACACCATATGGGTATGGGGACATCAATAACCTGATTGAGGACATGTTCCTCTGACCAGTCACCATTGTCAGAAGAAGGGATACCATCTTCGACGTTTTGGGCCCGATAGAACATGATGGGGCCTTGTTGGATCATTCCTTCGTCAGTCATTGTGTCATTCTGCGGGACTATGAAGGTTTTGAATTCTTAGATTTCATTTATATCCCTTGGCGTAAGGTCCTTGCAATGGTTTTCGGGTATCAACTCGATCACCAGAGTGGATTGACATGCGTCCCCTTCTTCATCTGAGGACGGTATATACGGAGGGGGGATTCGAGCTGTATCAGCATCTTCTCCCGAGGATGACTCAGTGTCTTCTCCGTACAATATGGTTTTAGCTTGCTGCTTCTTTTGATATTTTCTCTTTCTTTTGGGAACATCCATGAAGTATTTGGCCTCTCTGAGCCCTACCTCATGGACTTCGAAGGGTTTCATTTCCCCATCGATTCGCTTCACTTTGCCATCTTTCATATATTTTATGCATTGGTGAAGGGTTGAGGGCACAACATTATTTCCGTGCAGCCACGGTCGACCTATCAAAGCATTGTAGGTCGTGTCGGCATCTATGATATAGAATTTCATCTTCTCATGGATTCCTCCAATGTTGAAGGACAGGTTGATCGATCCCACTGATTGTTCACTCTTGTGATTGAACCCGTGGATCACAATCTTGTCTTTGGTGTAGTAATGCGCTTTAAGGACCAAACGATCCAATGTCTTTTGAGGTATGAGATTGATGGAGGAACCCGGGTCTATGAGCATACGGGTTACCCTTTGACCTTCACATTCGCCAGTTAAGAAGAGTGGTCAGTTATGATCATTTATACCGACTAGGAGATCTTTATCACTGAAGGTGATTGCCGGTGTGCTATCATCCACCAAGGCAACTTCTTGTATTTACTTTTCGGCAAAGTGTGCTTGGAATTCTTCGGGATGTTGGGGTGCATATATGAGTACTTCCCTTATTTCAGCGGACATCATCAAGATGTCGAACACGCTGATCGCAACTGGTATCTTTCTGAGCTGGGATAGAATATTGTAGTCATGTACTACATATTTTGGGCTACTTGATTCACTAGGGGTGAGAGTTTCTTTCCCTTTAGCTTTGACTTTTAGTCTTTCAGCTTCATCATTTTGTGGAGGTTGGCGTTCGGGAATATAGGTACCCGAGCGAATCATCGCTTGGCATTCAGACTGCTTAACCTTAACATAAATGGTTTCTTCATCTGATTCGCTTGAAATGCCTCTATAAACAACCACATTGCATGTTTCATGGTTGGAGGCAGGGTCTTTGCCTTTTTTTATCATGAGGAGTTGCACTGCTTTCTCCTTTTTCAATTTTTAAGGCCTATCATGGCGGCCAATACATCTTCCTTGAGGAAGTCTAAAAATGTAGGCTTCAGAGGAGCACCCTGTTTATTTTCTTCAGAGTCTGATGCTCGTTTTGGGGTCTTGGGAGGTCCAGATATATTAGTAGGCTCCTTGTTTTTACAACTCCTATTTCTATTCGATTTGCATTGGATGACCCGATTAAAGGGCTTTGGCACTGAGGGATTTAAATCCCGATCCCATTTAACTTGAGGTGCTTTTATCAACTGCCTCAGTTGTTTCTTGGTTTCTTTGGACATGTGGATTTGCCATGTTTCCCCATCAGGGTTTTCCATTTCTTTCTTTTCAACCACCTCAATATGTGAGACAGTATTCACTTCTTCATGACTTGCGGGAGTTTGCATGGCACTTGGCGCCAGGTGCATACGACCTTCTTTGATCTTTTGTTTGATCAAGTCTTTGAAGACCTAGCAATCTTCTATGGTATGGCCCACTATTCTATGGTAGGGGCAGTATTTGGGATGATTTACCATGCCCGTTTCTTCCGAGTGTTTGCACACGGGCAGCTCAAGACCATCTTCTAGAGCCTGCTTGAATATCTTGAAGGTTTTCTCACTTTTGAAAGACTATTTCCTATTCTTTCGCTCATTGAGGCTTTCCATGAAGCGGTTGTTTTGGTTACTGCGAGCATTAAAAGGGGTTGGCCTATTGTCATTCCTTCTATTTTCTTCATCAGAAGGTTTCAGACTGTCATCCCTAATGGCATATACGGTTTTGGTTTCATTCCTTTTGGGGAAGTCATTTCTCTACCGTGATGACGACACGGCAGGCTCATCCAGTTTTGCGTGCCCGATATGGGACACGGTATCGATAAGCTCTTGGTAAGTGCTTATGTTGGCTATGCTTAACCATTCTCTCATCTTACCGGAGAGGTTTCAGATTATAAACTCGATAGCATCTTTCTCGGGCATTGAGTGACTTGCTCTAACGCTCATATTACGCCATCTTATGATATATGACATAGCCGACTCACCGGGTTTAGGTTTCATCCATGCCAGGTCTGCCAACCTGACTTGGCTGGTTGCAGTGGCAAACCTATCTATGAAAAGGGACACCATATGGTCCCATGAGCGTACGCTACCAGATTCTAGAGAGCAGTACCAGTCAAAGGCTAGCCCAGATAAACTCCTAGAAAATTGTCGACAGATGAATGCTGGGTTCCTTGCCAAATCTCCACATTGGATCATGTAGTGGTTGATATGTTGTTTAGGGTTAAGGTCATTGACACCATCACCTGAGAATTTAGTGAAGAGGGGCGGAATACGTCGGTGGATATCTTGGTATGTCAAAAGCAGGGGGATATAGTTTCCCTACTTGATATCGGGGTGTGTCATTGGTTATCCCCATCATTCGCATTTGTTGGCTTATCATTTCCTGAATTTCTTCCATGGTGAAACCAGGAGGAGACGGTTGTCTCTGATCTTCCCAATGAACCTTAGGTCCGTTTTGAAGATTCATTCTTTCGACCTCCGGAGAGTCTGTTTGACTTATTAGCAAGTCATCAAGCCCTGGCTCGGACGGGCCCTTCCCACAAAGGATAATTGCCATTTTCCTTTCTCTTTCTCGGGATTGATGTAATTCAGCTCTCATATTTTGGAGTTCAGCCTGCATTTGGTTAAACATGGTCATCTGCTCTAATGCTTGAGCTGCCATGGTGTCTCGTTGACTTCCATGCGGTGAAGTTACCACAGCATTATTGAAACCCTGGACAGAGCCATCAAGGCGTCCTTCGGTTGACAGGATGACAGGATCTTTGCCTCTACTTTGGACATGAGGGTCATTTGAATCTTCCCTCTCAGTACTTGGCCCGTCACCGATTGCGTATGTGACAGGGTTAGGATTTTGTTTAGGAGACTCTTCCTCTCCTACAGGATCTTCCTGTATGGTTATCATGTAGACAAATGCTTCATCGTCTTAATTAGAGGGTGTTGCTATGACCCTACGCTTCTTATAGGTAGCGTTTGGTGTGACAATTGTCAGACTTCTTTGAGTTGGGCATGGGTTAATCCGTGCCCCCAGCCGATCATGTACGCTGGTTGATTTCATTTACTGAGGGTTTTGATATGATCCCTCGTTATTGGCATGTTGAGAGGTGCTGGCCCACATCTCTCTGCGGAGCCTTGGTTTTAAAGAGGCACCATCAAGTGCCCCCAGCTTCGAGGCTGATATGGAAGATGACGAGGCGCCTTCAAATGCCCCTAGCCCTTTGGCTGGGAAGGAAAGCCTCGTAAACACAGATGGTCGGGCACTTTTGGGTGCCCCCGGCTTATGGACCGGAGCATTGGGTTTAGGTCTTCTCAGTATTTGCACTGGGTAAACCAGCTTAGCCTTGGCATCAGCTGGTATAGAAGTTTTGGGAGCAGGAGAAGTATAGTATCGACTTCTGCGCTGCTTTAGAGTGCGGAGTTGCTTGTGGGCTTTGTGGATGGCTGTTATGGTAGTATCTTTAACCGTTTTGGGGTTGGGGTTATCCTTCTCGGCTTATGTATGAGACTATTTGAGGGATCTCCCCCGCTGCACGTATGTGTGCAGTGGAAGAGTTTTTTTTCACAATTCTCAGAGGAGAAAAGGAATTATAGGTAGGGAGAGCCGGTTCAGCTACCAGTTCATTTTGGTAGGATTGAAGGGATCTCTTCTTGTTGACCGAGGTCATGGCATGGTTGACCCGAGTCGGTTTCTTTTGAGCGCGTCTTCTTGTGCGTCTGGTATTGGCAGGAAGGGCAAAGGTTTTGCCATCCATTCCTTTGAAGGTGAGGTAGTAGCATACCTCATCTTCTACTTCAGCTTTCTCCTCGGTTATAGACTCGAGGGCTTCATGCTCAGCCTGCTCAGTCATGGGAGCAGGTGTGGCAAACTTGAGTATTTCAGAGGTGGGGACTGCGAAAGCCCCGAAAAACATCACCTCTCCGTTGCCAGGGAAGGTTGTTGGCTGGTTGGTTGCTGCAGCAAGGTAGTTCATTGCCATCGCCATCCTGCAAGCAAACAAACTTGAAATTTCATTAGTCAATTTTGTATTTTATGAGAACCATTTTGGTATACATGAGTTTAGCCCGATTATTCAATTCATAGGCAGCGATAACAAATATGAAAGGACAAGACTTTACCCAAGCGATCCAACGACTTGTTGCTTTGGGAATTTTGAAAGTCATTGGTTGCTTGGGTACAATTCCTTTTATATTTGTATCGGATCTCGAACATGTGAGGAGAAGTAAGTCCCACCGGGCGTGCCAAAACCTGTAGGGCGCAAAAAGTTGCACGGCGTCAGGTTAGCTAACGGTGCGGATTTTTCTTCCTGCTTTCCTTCTGGTTCACCCCTTGTGACAACCTACGTTCATGATCAGTTGTCGGAGGTTTTATTATTTTCGATTGTGAGGACGTTTAACTCCCGACGGGCGCAAGCCCCCGCCATTAATTACATCAGAAAGACCTTTCGAGTCAGACTGAATACCTCCTTCATTCCAGGATTTGTGCCTATTTGGGTTGAACTAAATAATGGGGCTAAAAAGGGCTCATGTATGGTCTGTTTTGGTCATATGGTTGGTTCTCATTCGATTTATAGGTATGTTTTGGTTAATTGTCATGATATATGCATGAAGACATGGATTTTATATGTTTAAAATACGAGAACATTCGTGGGAAATATCATTTTAATTTGAAAGGAGTATTTAAATATCATTTTTATATTTTTATTTATAAAAATATGTCGAGAGAGGAGTATTTTGGTCATTTTAGATTATGGCTGGGACCTGGATATGTTCAATTATTATTTAGAATTATAGATAATTGAATTTGGGTTCATTTGGGACTGATTTGAGTTGATTTAGACTTAGTATGAGAAAGTTATGGCCAAAAAGGACTTGAAAGGGCTTATTTATAAACTTTTTATATGTACATGGACTTGTTTGTAATTTTCAGGGACCTAAGGCTGTAATTTGGGCTTTTGACAGGGTTTGGAATGAATATTGGGCCTTTAAGGGCTTGTTTGAAGAGGTTTTATGCTGACAGGGGCCTTTGTGTAAATTTACAGGGGCTTCTCTACATATTTTGAATAAACAGAGGGGTTTATATGTAAAAGGACATCTTTTGGTCATATGTGGACTTTAAGATTGGTGCTGGGCATCAAGATTTGGGTTTCTGATGCTTTGATATGTGGGCTCATTGGATCAAGATCATTGGGCTTTGAGATGTGTGCAGAAGAGATTTAATTGAATGGGCTTTGAGATTTGTACTATAGCTTTGAGATTTGGGCTTTTGGGCCTTTGAGATGTGTGCTGAGATCTCTGGATTTGCTTTGAGATCTGTGCAAGCTTGATTTAATTTACAGAGCTTTGAGATTTGAGCTTGGAACATCAATGAATGTATATCTAGCTAATTCTATTGAGACAGTGTATATTTTCCTTTTCTCCTCTCTCTGTCCCTGTGTCTATGTATATGGGTGCCCTTTTATAGGCTATGAGCATGGGTTAGGGTTTGCATCAGCTGAGGTGGTCTCATCTTGACCATAGGTGCTTGATCAAATGTCTATGCTTGACTGGCTTCATTCCATGTGTATCTGTGCAGGGGATCACCCAATTACACTTTAACATGTCATCAGTTATGAGTTGGATCGATTTGGACCCTTAGATCAATCATTAGGGCATTGAATGGCATGGCATCCCTTGATTTACTGGCTTCTAGAAGAAAACTTCAATTGCATGACTTCATTTGTCCAGGGGAAGATTCCCTTGTTTTGGACTGACCTCAGGTGCTCTAGGCACGTGTCCAGGGGACCAGAGAGGGTTATAACAGCATAACAAGCCATATTGAGCTGAACCCGAGCCCTCTCAAAGCTTAACATGGGCCTTGTTCAACTATTATGCGTCAGTGCTCGTAAGGGTGACAGAGAGCATCGTATAATGTCCCTTATCATGTTCCTAGGCACAACTTATCATTAGAATAATGGATTAGACCCTTTCAGCCATGTCACCACTGAGAGCATGCTCTATTCGCATGTTAGCTCAATTGCTCCCTTTCTTGTCAAATTAACAAGTCCAATAGTATTGCCTACTCATATTCAGCTAGCTGGTTGAGTCTCGGGCCTCAATTTGGTATAGAACCCGAGTTCACAATTTCATTATTCTTTCTTTCTTGGCTAGAATCAAAGCTTGTGAGAAGAAGAAAATATCCGAGGTTTAGGCAGAGAGTAGCTGGCATAGTCCCTTATCAATCTTAACTAGAGGTTTGTTCAATTACCTCTTAATTTCCTTGAATATCATCTCGGGATTTAGCCATGGCGCGAGAGAGAGGGAAATAGACGATGTCAGGGCTTGGGCCCCGCTCATCAGCGGTTCAGAGCTGCTCTCTCTCTTTATTTTATCCTTTATAGTGTTTGCATGAGCTCAGTTCAATATAGACCATAAATCTGACATCCCTCCTGCATCGCTTCAGTTCATTGAACCAAGCTTATTTGCGCCAAGGGGTTCAAAGGCGCTGAGCGCCCGGGTTTAAATCAAACCATTCATTTGGGGAGCTCCTGGCGCATGGTAGACCTATACACTGCCATATCGGTGCACAGAGATCAATTCCTATACACCAGGTTCACCTATCTCTGGATTTCAGCGAAAATATTCATTGAGAGGCTGACAGTGGGCTCGGGGGTCTGGTTAAGGCTTAGGTGCTCCATATTGCACCCAGAGAGACCAGGCTTATTGCTAGGGGTACCCTGTGCCATGTGGCAACAATCAGAGCATGCCATGTCAGCAATTTCTTTAAAAATTCACAACTCTTCAACCATTTTGAGTTAGAATTTGTATAAAATATCAAAATTCATGGTTTTGCATGTAGAATATTACCATGAACTCTAATATGTCATTTCCCTTCATTTTGAGAAGATTTTATGCACATTTAACATTTTCAATCATTTTAAATTTGTTGCCAATTTCTATTTATTTAATTAGCAACTTTTTAGGGTACAATACCTGCTCATGAACCAGGGCACTGAACCCACACGGGAGCATTTCCACTCACCCACACATAAAACCCGCACCGTTAGCTAACCTGACACCGTCCAACTTTCTGCGCCCTACACACAGATACGTCAGGAGGTTAGAATGGAGTACGTCGCAAAGTTTGCTGAGATGGAAGCAAGATTGGTGAATGATATTACATTTTTTATGCTACCATCTGAGTAACCACCTCCATTTCGCCAGGAGTTCGGCGAAGTAGTCAAGCATCCGGGACCTGGGTAGACAATTTGGATAATGTAAAGGTAATCACTACTTGTTTATAACCTTGTTAGACAATATTTCATTTTAAAAATAACTACTTTCTGATAATTGAGGACGCCACAGCATGCAACCTTGTCCTGTGGTATGGTAATACTCCTCTAACAGTTGCTGACGGCATTGTACATCTAGGAGCCGATGCTCAGCTAAGGCCCAACCATGTCCCCCTACAGGTTGACTTAGTTATGGAGGGATGGGCACGCATACCTCTTCCTGTCCTACCGATGATATGCTGGTGCTTGATGATGCCCGAACGTCAGTTGTCCAATGGCCCAAGAGACAGATTATTTTGGATCAAGTAATCTCTAAATAATCAATATCTTTTATTACATTCAAATTATTCTTTCGAAATACTTGAAAAAGGTACAAAATTTAATACAGGCACGAAGAAATCTTCCTTGAGATGACGTCAACAGTACGAAGGAGATGATGTCACCAGTACTGAGGGACAAAGAAATGGTCGTCAGGGCTAATGCGCCAGAATCAATAGACCGTCCTCTACTCACCGAAGAAGAGTATAGCCATTTGTCTCGTGATTTGCGGGATCTCCACGACTGCTTGACGAAGGCACCCGAAGGCATGATGTATATCATCATCCTTGTCCCACCAGGGATGTTTCTACATGAAGGCTGGGATGTCGTGGTGTCTTTCAAAGACTTCATGGACTTTCTACATGCCTCGTCAAGCGATAAATGGCTCGATGTCGGAGTCATCACCATTTTCCTCATGTTAGTGACCAAAAATTATTTATATCATGTGTGTAGTACTTAAATATATATTCTAGTGTAATATGATGATTTTTGAAGAGGCTAGTCCGAAACTGTGATGAGATGGTAGAAAATAAGAACTTGTGTACATTTATGGACCCCGACAAACTTAATGCAAATGACACTGAAATTTTCTGGGGACACGTCTACCCAGTACCTGTGTTCAACGATGCATTATGCTAATGCGGAGGAGAAGAAATTTATTCTCGTGCCATACTACCAGAGGTTACTTCTAACCTTAACTTATGTATTGTTTATATTTTAATTAAAGAATTATAAAAAGGAAATAAAAGTGAAATATTAAAAAAAAAAAATTACACCATAAACCATAGCAAACACTTGTGTCACTATTATATGCTAAAGTACTATAATTCTTCTCCTTCCACAGCAAACACTGGTGTTTGATTGTCATTGTGCCAACTGAAAATATGATTGTTATCATCGATTCTTCAAAACCCAAAGGAAACATCACAATTGAGAAGTGGAAAGATATCTTCCCTTTTGTAAAAAAAGTAAGCAATAATAATTAACTTGGCTTGATTTTTTTTTCAATTATAACAAATTGTGGAATTGTTAATTACAGTCACTCAATTTTGTAAGGATTTTTATGCAATATATTAAAGAGAGAGGATTGCAAAGCACGCGCCAAAAAAATAAATTGAATTGGAAGTGGTTTCTGGTGAGCACACTATAATTTTATAATTTCATAGGGAATGCACTTATTACACAATGATTTTCATGTTTGACTTTATTGAAAGAATACAATTCCAATTTCCAAAAGCAGTATGTAATTCATATTAATTATTCCTATATAATAGCAATTGATATTTTCATATTGTGCTTACTTATATTTTTTCAGTTTATTAATAGCAATTGATATATACGAGTGTCTTGCATCTACCTTTTCTTGTTACTAATTAATACCAAATTATAATTGTAGTATGGAGCAAAGCAAAAGTGTTACTCCAATGAGTAGTGTTGTGTATTTTAGGTGTCAATAATATGGGTCTAATTCGTACACTTTTTGCTTTAAATTTATAAGACCTAAATACGCAAAGAAGATTGAATTGCAAGCGCACAATCTATCTTTGTAGTAAATGAGGTATCGATCCAAAGACTAAGGGAATTGTATTTTTTCTATCTAAACTAAATTAAATCTAAAAGTATGCAAATAAGTAAATGGGGGGGGGGGGGTCTGTTGCAAAGTAAACTAAATTTGGGTTCAATACTCGAAACAGTTGATTGTAACAAAAACTAAATTAAATGCAAATTAAAAGATATTTTATGATCAAGATAACGAAGTCTAAGGGCTTTTGGTCAACAATAACTTGGTCAATCTATTTACTTTTGGAGTTCTCTAAATTCATGTCATGTCTTGAAAGGGATTGGCTTATCTACCCCCTAACACATACCATTCATAATTTCATGTCTTCACATTAATATACCACCAGCCTTGGTTGTCACTACCTATTTGTTACATTCCGAAATTTTAAAACTTGATTAAATTGATAAATCGATCAATTTGCTTAAATAAAAAGTTTAATTAACATAACGATCGTTCAGAAATTTTCTGACCGACTAAAACGAAACTAAAATTTTGTAATATAAATAATGTATGAAATTATGTATAATAAAATTTAGAGATTTAGAAATAAAATAAAATATAGCACTAGGAATAAAATTATAATTATTCGGTAAATTAGAAACTTAGAAAATCTGTTACAATTCCTTTTAATTTTCGTAAAAGAAGAAATTGATTTAATTAGGTTCGTGTAAATAAATAAATAAATTGAATTCCAAATAAAAGCATGATTATACGAAATTATTCGTACAATTGGATTTTTGAATTTATAAAATTAGTTCATTTAGGAATTTTAGAGATTTAATGGAATATATAAAATTTATATAAAGGGAATCGATTTATTCGAATCTGAAATTTAGAATTTAACACCTGAAATATTGTAACGAATATATGATAAATTTTACGAGACTTGATTCTAATTTTTGTAACATAGAATGTCGTAAAATAACCAATTGAGACCATATATTAAAAATCAGAATTGTCTGAACCGTTCGATTCGATTTAACACAAATAGGTAGATCATCCTAACCTTTAAAATTCAAATTCATGAATTATATTATACTTTGAATTGTTTTGGCCTTTGGATTACAACCCTGCACGAATCTTAAAGCAGTCCATTTAATCCCCCTCTCCCTTCTCTCTTTCTCTCCTCTCCCTCCCTCTACGTGACAGAAACAGAAACCCCCCCCCTGTCCGCCCCTTCCTCTCTTCAGCGCCAACCCCAGGGGGCTCCGCCCTCCCCTCTCCCGTCGCCGGCGAACCCACCGAAACCGCTCCCCTTGCTCTCCTCTCTTCCTCTCTGCCGTGAAAACCCCAAACCCCACTCCCTCCCCTCTCTTCTACACCGAAAACAGGGGCTGGCCCCCTCCCTTCCGCCGCTGCCACGGCCAGCAGCGCCGCCGCCGCCACAGCCTCATCTCTCCCTTTCCTTCCCGGTCCGACCCGCCAGACCCGCCAAACCTGTCAGATCCGCCTAGGATCCGAAACCCTAGAAATTAGGGTTCGGTTTGGTGCTGTACGGGTGCTTGATTGGTGCTGCCTCGGTGTTGCTTGGTGCCGTTCTATTGCCCTTTTCTTTGTGCTTGCCATAATTGGGTAAATTATCGATTCTCTTGTTCAATTGGTTGTATTTTGTAAAATGAATTGTTGTTAATTTCACCTTTGCTCGGGTTGTTGATTTTCCCGGCAAAGGTGCTGACTTGTGGCTTGTGCCTTGCTACTGACTTGTTGATGCTTGTCTTGTGCATTGTTGAATTTGTGGTGTTGTGCTAAATACCGAAGTTGGTACTGTGACTGGACTGGTTTTACAGGTTTACCAGTATTTGACCTGACAAGGACCTCGTTGCAATTATTGCAAAATTTTTAGGGTTTGAATTGTAAAGTATATGACTATCGTGAATTGTATGAATGAAGGGGGTCAAATTGTAAATATGGTGAAATTGGTGTATAAGGCCGGCCATGCCTATGAATGTTAATATGGAATTGGGCTCAAATAGAATTACTCGAATAAATTAAGTATAAGAGGTGTTATATGAAAATTTGCTTGACTTGTAGTAAATAAATTAAAAAAGAGGAGGGGCCTCTATGCAAATCTGATATGAAATATGGTTATTTCGGCTTTGAATTGATGTATATTAATTATACTTTGGGCCTCTTCCTTGCTGGGCCGAAATGACATGTATAAAAACATAGATAATGGATAAAGGGCTATGGACCTTTAATGAATGCATAATTGAATTGCTAAAATTGAATTGGGCTTGTAATTTCATAATTCTTGAAATATTGAAATGAATATGACATGATGTGTATGTGTAAATAAAATTGGATTTCGGCTTTGAGAATTAAAATAATGGACTTGGAGTAAATTGTGAATTGTTAATTAGCGGCTTAAACCCTTGCTAAATTATGGGCTTTTAATTAAATTGAATTGAATTGAATTAAAATGATTATAAATGAGCCAAAAGGTATAAAAGAATTGACGAATTAAAATACGGCTTTCGGAATTTAAGTTTGAGAATGTAACCGAACTAAACCAAGTAATCGTATAATATAGGTGTAGGCTCAGTCGAGCCAGATATCGCGAGATAATTCGAGACGCCCGATCCGTAATTAAGCGGTACGCTCGTCATAATAAGGTGCGGGATTCTTAGACTTGTTTGATACTTTATTTTCAGGAATTAAACTGTGTTTTCGTTTGTCATGTTGAATATCATTGATTGCATCACTGAATTGCGTAGAGCATTTGCATAGCCCAATTAAATTAAACTCGAATTGATCTGAATTGAATGATTTGCATGCTGGTATGGTTATAGGTTATGTTGATCTATTGTGATCTGATTTTGATTGAAAGTCACCACGAGCTGTGTATGTGAATGTATGTGAATGGATTTACGAAGTTAAGCACTTGGATCCAATGAATTTGCCAAGTCGGGCTGTATGCTGACTTGGATTCCCAGGATCCTAAATGGCCTTAGGTGAACGGCCCTCGATATTCCCAGTACCGGTTGGGACGAGGGAGGGTGATTACGTTATGAGATGTGATTGGAAATTGTGGGTGACATTGTGTAACGTCTATGGCTCTGTGGCATTCTCCTACGTGTTAATGCATTTGAACGGTCAATTGAATATTACGACTATTGGAATGATTCCAAAGTGGATTTTCTTTATATGATTCGAACCAGACCTTAATGAACTGTTAAACCAAGCGATTGCAGATGGGTGTCAGATAAAGGGTCCAGCGGTTGGCCATCTGTAGGTGTCAGTAACCCTACAGATGTGGGTTTGATAAAGGTTCAGCTCGAAAGAACATCTGTAATTGCTACAAGCCCTAATGAACTGAGTTATGAATCGAGTTAAGCCAAAGTATATGTTGTGTTTGAAATTCATCTTGGAAATTTCGTAAACTGTGTTGCAGGTTGATTTAACTGTTGTCGTACATTGGCATTCTGTTATTTATGTTTACGAATATATATCTGTTTGAACTGTTATTGGTTTGGATTTCATTTTTGAATATAGAGTTTGATTGCAAGTCCAATAATTCAACTGTGGCAAATTCGCACTGAGAATTTATTCTCACCCCCACCCTCCCGATTATTTTCAGGTTTGTTACTCAGACGCAGCGAATGAGGATATTGGTAATGCATATAAAAGATCCACTGCCTTGCGTGTATATGTGACGATTGATTTATACACGCGGCAGGCTGTCAGACCCCCGGTGGATTTGGGGTGTGACACTATTTGGGTTCTTTAATTGAAGTCATCTACTTTTACTAATTGGTACAGTATTTGGTAAATTCCCGGTCACTCATATGTAATGATCTTTGGTTTTCCAAACTGTTCCATACCGAACCTTTAGTTCTATGAATCTGGGATAGACTAGATTTGGTCCATCTAACCTATTATCCCTAAGGTGATTTGTGTATAATAAAAGGGTTTAATCAAGCAATCCCATAGAGACAAGAAGTACTGTCACTACCTCCGCAAGGGTAGGTTATCAAAAACACAATTATGCATGGCTCACAAATATAAAATAGAACTAAACATCAAGTCAAAACAATCATAATAAATAGAACATCCAAGTAAATAAACTAACACAAGTTCATGATACAACCTAATCCCTTAGAGAGGAAATTAGCCTCTCAAAGGTCAGATGAATGGAGAAGGTGATTAGGGTTTCAAGGAGAGAATGGTGGTGTGTGTGTGTTCCCTCCAGATGGCTGTCTACTACCTTCTATAACTAAATTCGTGACTTAGGGAACAATCAGGCGAAATCTGGAAGTAAATCGAGCGAAGATTGCACAAAATATGCCAAAGATTTGGCTGGTGTGGCCCAGGGTGCGGCCTGGTCAGGCTGCACGGGTGGTAATGCTGAGAGGGAAATAGAGACTGTGCGGGCAGTGGTAGCTGCACCTTCACCCGCAAAAGGCCTATGTCTTTTGGGGTGTTGTTCTGCCGAGGTGTGCAGCTTTGAGTGCGGGCATAGGTGGCCGCACAGGGAGCTGCACCAATGTGTTGTGGTCTGTTGTTTGCTGTGCTGAGAGCTGTGTGGGTCGGCACAAGCTCTCTGACTTGGCTATTTTTGTTCCTTTTTTATCAAGGTTTCTTTCAAAGTGGATACAGTCGCACCAAGTGCCCTAGAAATCGTTCCAAAGCTTGCAAATGCTCCAAAACTACAAATAAAATGAGCAAACGGCAGTAACTTGGTTCTTGATGTATTTCGAAGCTAAATTATGCTAAATTAACCTAAATGCACAGAAATTGGTCAAGTTATCAATACAAAATCCTAAGCAAAAGTGTATATATTTTGTGCTTATCACGTAGATCGGCAATGTCAGTTGTATGTGGGTGTTGTACCCTAAAATATTGCCAATTAAATAAATAGAAATTGGTAATAATTTAAATACTTGGAAAGACGCCAAATGGTTTAAAATCTTCCCGAAATGAAGGGAAATGACATGTTAAAATTCATGGTAATATTCTACATTTAAAACCATGAATTTTGATATAAAATTCAGATTCTAACTCCAAATGGTTAAAGAGTTATGAATTTTTAAAGTTTCTGATGACATGGCAACCTCTGATTGGTGCCACCTCAGCCTGGGTACCCCTAGCATTAAACCTAGTTATTCTGGGTGCAATTTAGGGTATACCAAACCTAAACCTGACCCCTGGGACCCATTGTCAGCCTCTCAGTATAAAATTCGCTGAATACTGGAGATGGCTGAACTCAGTACATGAGAAATGAACTATATACACCGGGTTGACAGTGTATTGGTGCACCATGCGCCTAGACCAGCCAAACCAGGCTAAGGAACGCTGAGTTTAAACTCAGCGCCTTTGATCCCTTCAAATCGCGTGCACCCAGAGTGCCATACACCGTGCCACTGCCCTCTACACGGCATATAGTGCGCCAAGCGCAAGTGAAGTAAGGGACAGAGTAAAGAGAGAGGAGAGGGCATGTCAGGGCCACTGACAAGTGGGCCCCTTGCCCTGACAACTCCTCCTTCCTCCTCCGTGTCTCCTGAGCTTCAATTGGAGCTTGAAATTCATGGAAATTGAAAAGGAATTGAGCAGATGCTCACCTAAACTTGAAAGAGGTTCACTTCCTCTACTCCTTGCTGTATTCTCTCAAGCCTAAGCAACGATTACCCTCTCTAAACGAGGCTGAGAAGGAAGGAAGGTGAGAAAATGGGATAGTCGATTGGAATCATCTCAAGCTTTGAGACTTAGCAGGGTAATGCCTAGTGCCAACACGATGACCTTTTAGGTGTCAATTTGGTCTA
The DNA here is from genome assembly GCA_964058875.1 of Carex rostrata. Classification (NCBI taxonomy): domain Eukaryota; kingdom Viridiplantae; phylum Streptophyta; class Magnoliopsida; order Poales; family Cyperaceae; genus Carex; species Carex rostrata. The sequence goes on along the minus strand of CAXKVT010000014.1, from coordinate 483,033 downwards.
ACCAAGCCCAATTTTATGAGAATTATGAATCGGTACTGTAAGGAATCCGAGTAATGGCTAAGGCACCAACCCAGCTGTCTAAACGGTAAATTGGGCTTTAGCACATGATAAACAAGTGAAGGTGATGCCATGTGTCCATGCTTTGCACCCTGAAGCGCAATAATCAAGACAGGCACAAGTTAAGCTTAAAATCAGCTCGGTACAGCACACCATATGCACTAACGGCTAATGAACAGCTCATAGGTCCCCTGGACACGTGTCAAATGGACCTGAGGTCATGCCAAAATAGGAGAATATACTCCTGGAGGCTGGGAGCATGCATTCCCTCATACCTCTTCTACATGTCAAGAAATCAAGGGCTATTGATGCCCAGAACTGTTTTCAATGCAATCCAAAGGCTGAAATGCATCCAACACACGATTGATGATGCGTTTAAATACAATTGGGTGACCCCCTGCACAGATGCTCATGGAAAGATGCCAATTAAGCACAGACATTTGATCAAACACTGAGGGCCAAGATGAGACCACCTCAGCTGGAGCAGTTCTAAACCCTAGCTCTTTGCCTATAAAAGGGCACCCCAAATGAAGCACAAAAAAAGGAGACAGCTAGAGAGAAAACACACACATCAAGCTCTATACACACAGTAGCATATTACACACACATTTACACACACACCATAAGCTTCCTCTGTGATAAACAAGTCTAATTCATAGGTAATTAGAGCTTGGATTCAATGTAAGGTCCCTAGGGACTATGTCATGTATTATTTTCATTAATAAAGTTTGTTATTCTTGCTATTTTATCTTCTTTTCTTATATCTTTTGCTTCTTTTTTGTTCTGATACAATAACCTTCCTTTAAAACACCTAAATAATGTACATAAACATTTAAAATCCAAAAATATGTTGTTTTAATACAAATCTTTCATAAAAAAATTACATTTTTGTACATTTTTCTCTATTTTCTTTCACTTTCTTCTTTTCTGTCTCCTCTGGTCATTTTTTTGCAAATTAATTAAGGGCTAGGATGAGTGTAGTGAGCAAGTGGGCATCCTTGCTCATCTAACCCCTTAATTTCTTTGATTTAAAAGTGATTAAAAAGAGGAAAAAGTGACTTAAATAAAAGATAAACACACAAGGGCTGTTTAAAGTGAGCAAGTGAGCATCCTTTGCAGTTCTCAACCCTAAGTCCCCTTGAGAGAGCCTATTTGCAACTAGATCCAAAGAAATGGTGAGATTATGCCCTTTAAATGGCTAATTTTACTATTTTGAAGGGCCTAATTGCAAAAAGTGAGAAACTGAGGACTAAGATGTAAATATGCAGCAGTTATACTGCCATATGCCATTTACATTCTTTGTCTAATGAAGTTTTGATGATATTGCTCTCTAATATCAAGGGGATATGCTCAAAAATGTGATTTCTAAAACAATCAGGGGTCTCCCTGCATATTTCCAGGTTCTGACATATTCAAAATGTATTCAAATGATGATTTTATAAACTTTGAACCCTTTGATCTCTATTTTTCACTTTTCTGGTATGAAAACAGTGGCTAAATGCCCCTTGAAAACCTGTATTGAACCAAACCAGACTTTAAAAGGACTTGTACCAGTCCTTGGTACCATGACAAACTCAGTTTCAGCATTTAATTGCATGAAAAGCTTGACTGGTACAATGGAATTCATTGAAAACTGCATAAGTGACCTCTGTTGACAGATCAGGTAATTCAGATCAGTAGAAGGACCAAACTGAAAAATGGGCTTCACAGTCAGATAGAACACATCAAAACACACAAAATTGATATAAACTTCATCTCATTTGGACATTCCTATGAAAAGTTATGAGGTTTCAAAGTTCATTTTAAAAAAAAAAATGGAAATTCTGTATTTAAAATGGTAAAATTACCTTGAATACCCCTGAGCTTGATCAAGCCATTCAACTGAGCTACACTGCTCAGAAAATTCTCAAATTTGGAACAAAAATCCCTGAACTACATGTCTTTGAATCTGTAAAATAAAAAACATACACTATGTGCAAAATTTAAGAGAAATTGATTCAAAAGTATTGAAAAATGCATGTTCTTCATGCTACCTTGATCCATAATTCAACTCAGTGTAATTCAAAGCTTCCAAGTTCCTCTAAAACATTCCAAATGACATAAATGACTCCCCTAGATACTCGATTTGACTTGAAATCCCTTGTACCAGCCATTGGTACTAAGTTAGAACTGAAACCGAAACTATAAAACCCAAATCATGTCCAAAGCTCCTTTAAATGTGAAATTGACGCTTCTAACATCTTTCATAGCTTCACACGACTCTAAATAGCCAATCAATTGAAAGAAATCCCGAAGAAATTGATCATAATCGATCTGAGACCCAATCGGTACCGATTGGTACTGTAGATGCCTATTTCGTCACCTCCGATGATCGCCGACGGCCGACGATGGTACCAATCGACTCCTGACAGCCTCACGATCATAACCATGACCTTGGCCGGCGCCGCCGTGGCCTAGATCGGCCGGACTGAATTTGTCAGAGAAGAACCCTAGCAGGGAAACCCCTTTGCACAGATATTAAAGCAAGAAACACGGATCTCAATGCAATCTGTTTAATCCAATGAACCAGGTTCAAAAGATCAAATCCAACAGCTCTCTGACAGCATGGGGCCCACTTATCAATTTAAATGAACTCCTTTGCACTAATCTCAAAGCCCAATGAATTAATCACGTGCCTTGCACATTAATTGATAGCCTAGTACACATCTCAAAGGCCCAAAACCCAAATCTTGAAGGCCCAGCACAAATCTCAAAGCCCAGAAATGATTAAACAAACCTCTTTTACACATAAATCCCTTTGTTTATCTAAAATATGCAGAGAAGGCCCTACAAATTTACAAAGAGGCCCTTGTCAGAATAAAAACTTCTCAAATAAGCCCTTGAAGGCCCAAATTTCATTCCAGACCCTGTTAAAAGCCCAAATTACAGCCTTAGGTCCCTGGAAATTTACAAACAAGTCCCTGGAAGTATAAAATCTTCACAAACAAGTCCTTTCAAGTCCTTTCAAGTCCTTTTTGGCCATAACTTTTTCATACTAAGTCCACATCAACTCAAATCAGTTCCAAATGAATCAAAATTCAATTTTCTATAATTCTAAATAATATTGAACATACCCATGCCCCATAAATAATCTGAAATGACCAAAATGCCCCTCTCTCAGCATATTCTTATAAATAGAAGTATAAAAATGACATCCAAATGCTCCTTTCATATCAAAAACATATAAATAAAATTTCTTATGAATATTCTCATATTTCAAAAGTATGGAAACATATCTTTCACGTACACATCACAACAACCGACCTAAGACAAATGCAAATTTAAGTGAGAACCAAACACATGACCAAAGTAAATCAGACATGAGCCCCTCCTAGCCTCATTATTCAATTCAATCCAAATAGGCATACATCCCCGAATGCTTGAGGTCTTCAAATAGACTCGAAAGGTCTTTCTGATGTAATTAACGGCGGGGGATTGCGCCCGTCGGGAGTAAAACGTCCTCGCAATCGAAAATAATAAAACCTCCGACAACTGATCATGAACGTAGGTCGTCATAAGGGGTGAACCAGGAGGAATGCAGAAAGAAATCCCGAGTGAATGTCTTCCCCTGAATTCGGTGACCTGCTCACATTCAAAGAGACAGAGTACTGAACCTAGCTGGGAGCATTTCCACTCACCCACATGTAAAAAATCCCGCACCGTTAGCTAACCTGACGCCGTGCAACTTTCTGCGCCCTACAGTGGGCATGGTGATTTCAATTAGAATTTTGTAATGCTAAATATGAATTTGTATAATATTGTATAATTTAGTGTACATGAATTTTTAATAACCTTGCTATGTTTTGAAATTCTAATTTTAAATGGCTTCCTCTGTTTTGGAAATTCTTTGTTTTGCAATCTGAAAACATAGAAATACTGGCTAGCAAAACTGGAGGCTAGCCCAAAAAATATGGAAAAAAAATAAGACAATTCTACACGGATATTTAACTAAAGTCCGTGTATGAAGAGTTATCCATAAAATAATAATATAAGAGAGCTACACGAATATTTAGCTAAAAGTTCGTGTATAAATAGTAATCGTACATGGATATTTAGTTAAATATCCATGTAGCTCGGTAATAAAGAGAGCGACACTGTCGTACATGGTTTTTATATAATAAGTGTTAGTTTGTAATAATCTAGAAGTCAATAATACGATAAATTAATCATAAAGCTTTGTTCATGAATTGAATGTTTATTTATATATATCATTTTGTTGCCTTGAGTATTATTGCATTTATGGATCATTTCGAGTTCATGACTGAAATTGTGAAACTCCATAATATAGATAATATATACTCTTAAAAGGTCACTGACCAAGGTAATTAGCAGGAACACTAATTACCGCTATAAGGTTAGTATGTGGATTAAAAGATGGTTAAGTTTTACAAACCACCTGACACGAGATGTCATTTTAATCACATAGATACATGTTCTAGGAACATGGTATTTGACAGACCCCGAATGAAACATTAAATAGAATTGTGTTCGTGTCATTTATGTTTTCATTCAGTGTCAAAGTTCTACAGTATGAGGTATTTATCGTTCCCACTAAGAAATATATATGAGTGAGTGTTATCTAACGCTGTCCGTAAAAAGCAGCCATAACGGTAGCATTTCCATATGTATAACTTAGCTGAGGAAGTGATAGTCTACCAAGAATACTACTTGTCCCTCGTATCTCTATACGAGCTATAGCATCACTGGGCCCCTTGATAGAGTTAGATTATCTGCATGCGGTATAATTACAAGAGTAATTATATTTGATAATCTACTCAAGATCAAGAAAAGATACAGTTAACAAGGATGACACATATCTACCTTAAAACTGATCTGATAGCTATGAGACAGAAGAACTGACACAAGTAAATTGTTTACTGGATCGTGATATTGTACAGTACAGCATCATCTGTGTAATTGGATGGTCATGATGTGTTGCCAGATGCCACCCATGACTAACAGAAGTTAAAACAGTTTTTAACTCTGTTTACCAACATAACACAGATCCTATTGGGTCACACCATATAGGAGCTACTCGGAGAATCTTACTGATTAATTATAAATTGATTATAATTAATATTAAGATGGTTATAATTAATTATACGTGATATAATTAAATTATAAATGTCATTTAGAATGACAAGCAGAAACAACGGTTAATTTATAAACGTACACGTTACGTTGTATAAAAGTTACCGAACAATAACCGAAAAGAAATATAATTGTACATGACAATTATATATATATGATTTGGAATTTTAATTGTTAATTATGGGCTTGAATTATGGATTTAAAAGCCCAAAATAATCAAAGCCTTAATTAAAATTAAAGGCCCAAAGTCAAAGCCCAAAATCAAAGCCCAACACTATTCATGCCTTAATGGGCCAAGGGTATTTTGGTCATTTCCACCATATGTCGACTTCCCTTGTGTTGACATGTGTCATGTGAGGTGGCAAGGGTATTTTGGTCATTTCACATGATAAAAGGATGAGGTGTTAAGGGCTTTTGGTAAATAGATTTGTTTTGAGGGGTATTTTGGTCTTTTGCCAACCTCCTCAAAAGTCTATAAATAGAGGGGTAGGGGTAGAGAGAAAGACTTACTAATTCACGTGTTAATCTGATTACTTCGTTAATCGGTTTTTCTCTCTTTCTCGGTTTCGGTGAATAGTGTTTCTGCAGAATTCCGCGGTTTACGGTATTTCTGGCAGAAGAAATAAATCGCTCTCCGGTTAGTCCTGGTGGATAACTAATAGAGGTATCACACGTGTGATACTGCGAGTCGATTCCATCCCTGGTGAGGCTCTACTCGCTCGGTCTGCATTCCAACTGAGATTTGGAATCAAGGTATAGATTGTTATATTAATCTATTTAATTTGTAAATATATTTAATGCTTTAGAAAATCAATTATAGAGTAGATCTGTAAATGAATTAAATGAGGTTTTGATGCCGAAGGAATACTGAAGGTGGACCGCCTTGGAAGGTTTCCTGACATACCTCGTTTAATTTTTAGCTTAACTTAACCGTAAAATTTTTGTTTTACACACTTCCGCTGTTAAGCTAAACTAATGGGTTTGAACCGTTCCATAAGACCCAACAATAAGTCTGTGTAGAAATAGTAATCGTACACGGATATTTAGCTAATTATCTGTGTAGCTCGGTAATATGGAGAACGACACTAGCAAGTGTTCGTACACGGCTATTTATGTAATAATCTGTGTAGCTCTCTTATAATCACATACGGGTAAATATCCATGTGTATTTATTCAAGGATTTCTACACCCTCACAGCGTACACTGCAGGAAATTCGTGTAGCTCCTCCATTTATGTCCGTGTGCAATCTCTTTTTCTTTAGTAGTGACACTTAGTTAACTGGATGCTCGGTGCCTTGTTCAAACTTTGTTAACACAGTTTACTTTAATGAAATATATTTAATTAAAATTGTAATACAATTACATTCATCAATTGTATTATAATTATGTTATATGACAACAATAATATGAGGGTAATATAGTCTTCCTCTTAATTACATATATATTTTATTCAAATACATGCTACTTTCTTAATCTTTTTTATTTGCTGAACATGAACTCCTTAGTGCTCCTTAACCTCTTAATCCACCTTGTCGAAGGGGGCCTTATAGTAAGAAAGAAAAATATATAGGAGAGTTAGACAATATTATGCATCAACTGTGAGAGTATACTTAATTTTGATTAAATTTACAACAATAAACAACACTTTTTCTTTCAACTGAAAGAAGAGCAATTTTTTTTTCTCTAAGATTGTCGAGGTCAATAAAAGCAGGCATAAATATAACTAAGAAAGTTGAGCATATCATTTGTAGTATGTACATATATATATATATATATAACATACCTTGGCAACCATTAAGGAGATAGGGGTTTCCGTGGTACCCTGGTGCGCAATTGCATGTATAACCTTCACCAGTGGCGTGGTCAACACATTTGCTGTTAGTGCTAACACATGCATAATGGGTTCTATTTTGCTTTGCTATTTTGCAAGTCTCGTACCCTACAACCCAATCAAGAACAACCGAATATTTCTTGACATCCAAATCAACACATTTGTTGTTAAAGGACTCAACACATTTGTTAAAGGGATTAGGTCTGGTGAGATATGTGGTGCTAAATTTGAAGTGTTTTTCTATTAGCATTGCATACCCACAAGGGCTGAAGCTTGAGGTATTAGAACTGTCGAAGCTAAAATCAAATGTAATTTGATAATACTTCATTCCAAACGGAATGGCAGTCTGGCAGCAACCGATACCAGAGCATGAGCCATTCACCAGTCCCTGCTTACTCAAGCTCACAGATGAACACCTTGTTGTGTACCAGTTAGATTGATTCCTTGTAAGTTTGACATATGCAGATGTGTCACTACCTAGTACTATGAACCTATTTTCAGTATTTGATAACCAAAATGGCGTATTAGTCAAATCAACAGTAGACTCATACCCAAGAAGTTTTATGCTTGAGTTACGATAACACTGCCAAGAAAAAATGACCGCAATCCGAGCTTGGCCTTGGGACACGGATATGCTGTGTAATTCGACATTCTTTCCCCCTGCAAAAGGCACAGATAATGCCTTGTAGCTACCGTCTTTCATCTTATTACACACGATGTTGAACTCTTCAGATCTGGAACAATTTTTACCTATCCCAAATGGATAGGTAACCTGTAATTATATGCAACTTTTTAATGTTAAATAATTAAGATGTTGTATGTAAATAACAGTTAACTTTTTTTTTTAATTCTATGTATGATTGCAATTTTGACACCTTTTTTTATTTTTTATAATTTACAAGTTATGAATCACGAGTATGCCCTTTTCTTTAGTAATATATATGGAACGTACCTCGGTGTCTCCACAATGTGTCGGACATCCGGCAGAGGGTTGAAATATTGGTTGAGCCACAGAGAACGACGGTAGTAGCATGAAGAAGAAAATGATAGCCATATATATATATATATATATATATATATCTTAAAACAACTAAAAGGCTTTAAGAAATTCAAGTGGTGGTTTTGAAGTTTGAGAAACAGAGACAGATTGATGGAGTTTGGTCAAAGAAGAGAGTGATTTACTTAATTTATAGGCATAGAAGAAAATAACTAACTAGAATCTTCATTGTAATTACTTTCTTAATTTGCTCTATTAATTCAAAAATTGTTGTGAGTTTGAACAAATATTTATAGTGTTATCTTGTTGTTCTCTTTTTTTCTAAATAAAGTTTTCCTGATTTGTCATCTTTAATCTTTATATGCGCGCCTCCATAGATATTAATGAATTGCCAGACCAATATATAATCATAAAACAACAAGTTAAGTTAAATTTGACCATTTAATTATCTACTAAAAATAAAATTACTTAAATAACCCTACAAATTCTAGTCCATTAATAAATTAGAAAATGGTTGTCTCCGGATATTCCTCAAATTCTTATCTCCAAGAAAAAAAAAGCAGTTTGGTCCGAAATTTTTATTTAATATAAAAAATATAAAATTTTCAAATCTACACACGTTTTGAATAAAATTTCAAATCTGCCAATTCTGGTAAATAATTTACCGGAAATAAGCCCTATGTACGTTAAATTATTCAACAAATTTAAAATCCTATTTCTGGTAAATAATTTATCAGAAATAGAATTTTTTGTTTTTTTATTTTAATTAAATAGAAGATGTTATAGTTTTATTTTTCTATTAAAATATTAGAATAATTTCATATTTCTTTAATAATAGATAAAATACTATATAATTGAATTTATTAGGAAGACCATGACAAATAACCCATATCAATATTTTTGTCAGATCAGATTTTTTGTATCTGTAAGGAAAATTAAAATATTTCTTTGGGAAAATTTCTAGTGTATCCATGTAAACTTTTAAAATAGCCAATTTCTCCATGAAAACATCTTAATATCTAATATCTCATAAAAACTTAATATCCTTTCTTTTATCCCCTTTAATTCACTAAATTTGTAATTTAGATAAATATACCCCTTCATTTTAAATGGAGATCTCTCTGTGAATGAGCAAAATTGAAAAAAAAAGAAGAAAAAAGAAAAGAGAGTTTTCATCCTCTTCATCTCTATGTTTAAAGTCTAAACTCCTCCTTGTCTACTCCAGTTGTGTATGGTTAATTTGATTAAATAGGAAATTAAATGATAAAATAGGACATCAACAGAGATTCGCACCTTTGATGGTGATGTGCAATCATAGACAAGTGTTGGAGTCTCAAGTATCTAAGTTTTGTGCTTGGTCTATCTAGTGTTGGAGTTAACCAGAGGGTAAAAAAATATCGAATTGGGTTTAAATAATTAATCGGATTTAAACACATTAACTTATTGGGTACTCGATAAAAATAATGCTTTACTTTTTAATGCTCTGACTTGTAATATCTGATTCTTTAACTTATTATTCTAATTACCAATTATAATTCAGAAAATTCATTTTGATTTTAACCGTAAATTTAACTCGAATTACAAATCAAACGTCCAGATGGGGGCAAAAAAATTTTTAGGAGGGAGCCAAATCAATCGGAACCAATAGATTAGCACTAAAACTCAAAATCCAGAGGGGACAGGTGGCCGTTCCCGGCCCCCAGATACATCTGAGTCCGCCCCTGAAGTTAACCTGGTAGTATAGAGATTTATACTCAGAGGTAAGTGGGAGTTTATGCTTGGTAAGGAGTTCACCGATAAGCATAAGTCATACATTTCATTACGTGGATCGATCCTTTCAACGAATTAATTACTAAACCACAACACTGTTTAGTATTAACTCTTAATTCAAAGTTTCAAACACGCTTCATGGAGGAAAATATGGTCCATTCAGACACGCTTCTTGGGGTAGTTTTATTTCGGCAAATAAGTGATGTGCAAGTTAATTTACCTTCTTGTATTGATTATTGCAATTTGTATTATTTAAGTGCTTTGTTGACAATTATAAGTATGTCATTGATTATAATGACTTCTAAATTACTTAACAAATGAGATTTATTCAAAATATATATGTTTCGTAAAAAAATTGGATTATATATTATATCATTTTGTATATTACAGATGTTGTTAACGTGCATTAAATCATGCTTTTATGAAAATTTATATGTGTACATCTTATTTCAAAAAAAGGGTCAAGCTTAAGCTAAACAAAAAAAAAGTTCCTTGGGCTTGTTCAGCTGCAAGATCTTAAGACTGCATATTAATGTCATTAAAGAAACCAAATCATTAGAATTTGTATATATATGTATATAAGATTTTTTTTTGTGGCAAATGACTAAGATCTGCGGACAAATTCTAAAAAAAATGAATTCTAGTGCATTGAAAAAAATAATTGATCTTTCACCATCATGATAAAATATGTAATATATTTCTAAAAAATTAAAAATTCTAGATAAAGTTGACTTGACTTGTGACTTGATGGCATTAACGTATGGACTGGAGCTATATGGAGAAGATTTATGTGACTATATACTATAGTTAGTTAGATTAGGATGGGTGTTGTTTTTATGAATCTGAGACGGATTTGAATGAGAAAAGTATTTGTTTTAATATTCTCTAACTTGTACAGTGACCTTTTTATACAGTTGGAGACAAAGGCGGAGTCAGACTTTCAGACTATATATGTGGGTTAAACGTGAATGAAAGTGAAGTATATAAAATTTTCCTACTACAATTGGAGGTCAATTTCACACTATCTATAATATTTTACCTTTAATTTTATTACAAATTATAAGATATAAATATAAAAAAATTTGAAAATGAATGGGGGTCAATTGATCCCATTCATATAACCTAGATTCGCCACTGGTTGGAGAAAAATAAATACAACGGTAACGTACCTATCATGTATAGTACAGCTACACTAACAGTAACTTTCTTTAAATGTATATGATATGGAGTTGCTTTTTATTCTATAACTAGTAACTCTCTTATATATTTACATCTAAATCCAATGTTGGATAATATATCCTAACGAATCTGAGGGTTATTGGATCCTATTCTTCTCTTTTCTCAACACTCTCCCTCAAGGCTCAAGCTAGGGGTTGAAAAGTTTGATTAACCCTAGCTTGGTTGTATTGTTCTCAAACGGTTTCGTATCAAGTCCTTTGGTGAATATATCCCCAAATTGATAAAAAAAAAATAAAAAATGTGAACCATATATACATGAATATATATGTGAACTTAAGTAATTGCTTTAAATTATCAGGACTAGAAAATTTGAAACAATTATTGCATGCTTTAAATTAATACAAATCTCATATCATCAGTAAAACTGGAAGAGCGATGGTTTACACATTTTTATTTTTATAATACTCCATATGATAATTATTTCACTTGAAGACGTTTCAATTTTCAAGTCGCTCGTCAAGAGTGACATCTCAACTACTCAATTGTTGGACCATTAATTAATTAATTTCTAACAACTTAAGATCATCATCATTGATCCTCCTATATATAAATCAGGCCACATATGCAATATGACACTTAGAAGACCTTTCAACTCCCTCGTCAACTGTGATAGGTCTGGTCAATTAACCAATGACCATTAATTATTTCTAACAATTATTTAAGATTATCATCATCTTCCTATATATAAATAAGGACAACATATGTAGTCTGTTGAAGCCATCAATTTAATCACACAACAAATCAAGAAATGAAGTTATTATTCGCAGTAGCGCTTCTGGTTCTTGTTTTGGTTCCATTACAGTGGAAGAATGCATATGTGAGCGGGTCAGACTCAGAGTCAGTACAGTGCAGGGAAGAGGAGAGGTTGGCTCCTCTACACATCGATGCTTCAATTCACTTTCCCATTCACTCTTTAGAAGGAAAGTGGGAAGGCAAGGACTGCTGCCGATGGGAAAGAGTCACCTGCCATCCAATCACCGGCCACGTCACTCAACTTGACCTCGGTATATCAGAAGATGATAATGATGATGATGACTGGTTCGATTTTGATCATGGGGGTATTTCACTAAATGCGAGTATGTTCTTGCCTCTCCGTCAACTAAGAAATCTGTCATTATCTGGACATGGCATACACAATTGTACCCATGGTGCTGGTATGTATCTTCACCTTTCTTTCTTCTTTAATAATTATAATGTATATATGGCTGGTGCTGATTAACAATGACATTACAATTAAGTACTATATATGGGTACTTAATTAACATATCTGCTTAATTTCTGAAGACTATAAAACTACTCAACTGTAATTGCTCCAATTTTAGGACAACTTACTTATTGAATGACATGCATAAACTTTATCAAATATCGCATATCCTTTTTGTCAGGGTTTGAATCTTGGTCCAATTTGACAAAGCTACAGATGCTAGACCTTTCATACAACCACCTCCCTAAAAGCATCATTTCCTCCTTAGCAAAAGTATCATCAATTCGAGCACTATATCTGGATTATAATCCTTTGGGAGACCCTGTCCAAGGTAACCTCTCATAAATGAATATTTTTATATTTATGATAACAACAAGTTTTTTAAAAAAAAAAAAAAATTGAACAATATTTTTAATGGAATAATCTGACAGAGCTTATAAATGCACTAAATTTGGAGGTGGTTAGTCTAAGCGGATGTGATCTCTAAATGGGAGTTTTCTTGATTTGGGACATTGGTCTTCTCTAAGAGCCCTTTCGTTGGCGGACAATGATCTGAATGACACTTTATCATTAGAAGGTAATTATAATGTAATACACAATTAAAAATATTATTCTTGTTGTCTGGTGGTATTAGATCTTAATTAGTCATTTACTAATGGTGCATATTAAGGAAGGGTGGGGGGTTTTGTCCAAACGGCTTTGGACAACGTCTCATCCAAATCCAGACCTAAACCGTTTGATCTGCATCAAAATTCGTACAAACATTTAGATTCAAGGAGAATTTATTATAATCTTGTCAACATGGTAATCTGTCCATCCATCTATAAGTGTTAAGGATAATTTATTAAGTTTTAAATATGTTTGCAACAATCTTGATGGATTTATAACAAAATTTTGTTATAAATATTAAGTTTAATCTTGGGCGAATTTTGTTATAACAAATTAATAGTTTGTACGAATTATTATAACAAAATAAGTCTGTATGAATTTTGTTATAAATTTATCAAGTCTGTACGAATTTTGTTATAAATTTATTAAGTTTTAAATATGTTTGCATGAATCTTGATGCAAATCGGACGATTAAACTTGACTTTAGATGAGGCTTTGTCCAAGATCCTTTGGACAAAACCCAATCCCATTAAGGAAACTTTGCAATACTCCTTGAAGACTTGAACCATTGCTTGGGCACTTAAAAAAAATCTAAAGAGTATTCCTTGTAAATTCTCTATTTCATATATATCTGAACAATTAATCAATATATATATTTTTACTTTATGTAATTGAGTCCATAAAACTAATCTTTATTTTAACATCTTTTGTAGCAAGTTCTATGTGTCTCAGGCATAACACCGAGTCTTAAAACAAAAACAAAAAAATAACAAAAATGAAAACATAGAAATGAAGAAACGCTATCTCATAATTGACCTCATTTTAGTTTTACATAGATTAATCTTATTTGATGATCTTTCTTGTTAATATTATAGGATTATGCGGACTGAAGAATCTTGAAGAGTTAGATCTCTCAGGCAACAATTTTATTGGAAATCTTCCTCCTTGTTTGGGAAATCTTTCCTCTCTTAAGCTAGTTGACTTGTCAAATAATCAATTTCAAGTAAAATTTCCTTCATCCATTTTTGAAAAACTTGTGTCCTTAAGATACCTTTCCCTATCCTATAACCAACTTGAGGGGACTCTATCAAAAAGGTCATTTTTGAATAATTCTAATCTTGAAGTTCTAAGGCTCTCAATTTTAGAGTCATTGAACTTTCGAGTCGAAGATATGAATCTGCCTTTTCAGCTTCAAGTCCTTGAACTAGCTAATTGCATTCTTGATGTTGAGTCCACTTTCTTGTACTCTCAACATAAATTACAAGTGTTGGACCTCTCTAATACTCGCTCCAAGGGTCCTCTTTCAGTGATGTGGTTGTTAGAAAACAATACGAACATGATCAAATTGGATTTGCACAAAAACAACTTCATAGGGCCACTTCAACTTCCGTTTTTAACTCATGAAAAACTCTCAATATTGGATATATCTAACAACCATTTTGGTAGAGAACTACCGGCTAACATTACCACTAGGCTTCCAAATTTATTGTCCCTTACCTTATCAAACAACTATTTTCAAGGCCCTCTTCCTCTCATGCCTACAAGCAATCTCCAAATTCTAGATTTATCTAGTAACAATTTCACTGATGATATATATAATAGTTTTTTGAGGATTCAGCCTTCAATCCCTCATTTTATGGATCTATCAAATAATAAGTTCTATGGATCTTTTACTTTCAACATGAACTTTACTCCAAATTCAAACTTACTATTAAATAATAATAATATAAGTGGATATATTCCTTTTAGCATTTGCAATATCAGTGTCAATATGTTGGACATCAATAACAATGAACTAAATGGCGTTCTACCTGATTGCATTGGAAGAATTCCATTTTTTTTATTGAAGTTAAGTGGAAATCATATAGAAGGATCCTTACCGTTGGAAATCATAAATGGAAATCATCTTGACCTTTCACATAACAAGCTTTCTGGATCAATACCTCCTTTCTCTAATCAATCATATATAGTAAGTGTAGATCTGAGCGACAACGATCTAACAGGAAACTTTCCGATAACATGGCTGAATATGTCATATATAAGAGCCATTGACATTGGGGCAAACTATTTATCCGGAGAGCTTCCAAATAATATGGAATCCAATCTCAGTATGTTCTTAGCAAGAGAGAATATGTTTGGAGGACCTATACCAAAAAAAATATGTCAATTTAGATATTTACGCATACTAGATCTATCCCACAACAATCTTTCTGGAGAAATACCATCATGCACTATTGATATAGGATCAATAGACCGATATCAAATATTCACTTTTTTTGAAGATGGAGCAGTAGTTGGAGTGGGAGAGCTAAACTTCAATGATGCCAATTTTCTCTTAGGCAAATCTTACAATGATGTCAACTTGGATGGCGAAATATTTCCGGATTTTGGATTGGAACTTATTTACAAAGGAAGGTCAGATTACTATTTGGCAAATAATTTAATATTCCAGTGTATAATAGACCTATCTTCGAACAAACTAGTAGGCAATATTCTTGAAGATATCGGTCGATTGAATCAGTTGACAATATTGAACTTGTCAAACAACCATTTAAGCAGTGCAATACCAAATTCCATATCCAATTTGCACCAATTAGAAAGTTTGGACCTCTCTCACAACTCTTTGACAGGAGAAATACCGAGAGAGCTGATTGAACTAACCTTCCTAACGTCCTTCTCCGTGGCATATAACAATTTATCCGGTCCTACATTAGGTGTAGAAGCACAATTTAGTACGTTTTATAATAGCAGCTATGAAGGCAACCCGAATCTCTGTGGTCCTCCCTTGTCAAAAATTTGTGTTCCTACGCTTGGTATAACACAACCTTCTCTGAATGAAATGAGTCATGACCGAAGCTATGAAGGCACCGATTTTCTCATATTATTCGGTTCTTTCTCTCTCTTCCTTGTGGTCAGTTTTTGGGGCTTCATAGTTGTTCTTTATTTCAAGAGAAATTTGCGTTATGCCTTGTTTACTTTGGTGGACTGGTATGGTGATATGATATATGTAAAGGTTGTCCTTTGGACGAGAAAGATTGAAACTCCTCGAACTCGAAGAGGGTAGTTGGAACTTGGAAGGACCATTTGTTTTAGTTTTAATTTGGAATGATATGTTTTATTATATGTTTCCTGAATAAGCATGTGCCTACTCGTTATGTATGAAGGTATTGTAAATCTTTATGAACTTTTGGCTTGAAAAATATGTAAGACAACTTTGCATATTTATTTTATGTTGATGCATTTTTTACGAATTTCTCAAGTGCCCTATAATTTATTACAATCTTTCAGCTTTCACAGAGACATTTTCTCAATTCACTTGTTGGTTTTTTCTTTGAGCCACCCCCCTTGGGAAAAACAAGAAATAATAATTAGTGAATTCGTTCTATTTTCTCCAATCTCCATTTAACTAGAATATATACAATTAAAATGCCAATAACTAAATTAACTGACTAGTACCAGCAAAATAGACAACCTGTATGGCCAGGCTTTATGGCACAGTTCCACTGTGCCAGGCTCTAGTTTGCGCCATATATGACTGATACTGGGTCGAAAATTCAATTGAATTTGATTGTCTTACATATAATTATTTATGAAAGAGAAGCAACTTTAAAATAGAATAATTTATTTTGTAAACAGATTTAGAGTGAGTCTATGGTACTATGCATATTACGATTTGGCCCGTAATACGACTCAATATTCGACTTTTCATCTTGTTCTCCATATTAATATGTGTTTAGAGACCAAATTTTACATTTTTTGAAATGTTTTTACTATTTTTTTAGATTTATTGAAAATCACTGTTTTTGGATGGTCCAGAATTTTCAGATCAAGTGATTTTCTAAATATCTAAAAAATAGTAAAAAAATTTCAAAAAATGTAAAATTAGGTCTCCAAACACATATTAATATGGAGAACAAGATGAACGGTTCGGATCAACCCTTAGGATTTTGAAAAGTCGAATATTGAGCCGTATTACGGACCAACCCGTGATATGCATAGTACCATAGACTCACTCAACAGGAGATTTATATTAGAGAAGCGGTTTTTAAGAAACTAATTACAAAAAAAAAAAAAACTATCTACTATTAAAATATATTTATTAGCATGCTCTCATCTATGATATATTTCTGTTCAATCTTTAGTCGATTGTCAAATTAAGAAAAACATGTATTATTTATTTTGTTAGAGAAACATCAGAAATTAAGAATAACATGCTCTCAGCCTCCAACACCTCACTTGTGATATTTTGGATGCTTGGGGATCAAAGCGGCCATGTAATGGGGATCAAAATAGGAAAATAAATGCTTGGAGATCAAAGCTGCCGCATAACAGGGACAGTAATTATCAATATGCTTGTTTCAAAAATCTGAGAGAATAAAAAAGAATTCATGAAGCTGCTAAACAAAAAAAATGTACGCCTAAGAGACAGCTGGTAGGTAGTTAGAGATGAGATACAAATCATTGTTCCATTGGTTTTATTCATTTTAGCTTCATTTTTTCATTATGACTGTATCTTTATTATATTATCTACTTTAGAAATAATTATAGATAGAGTCATGAGTTGAATTGGTGCAAATATGATTTAGTTAAAGTTTCACATTTGACTGTTTGAAAGAGGTCGCAAATGAAGACACAACCGAAGAAAGAAAAAAGAAAAGAAAAAGAAAATGTGTGTGTGAAGCAAATCTTGGGTTTTTTGTTGTAATAAACACATATCTATCTAGTCTAGTACTAAATATTTTTGATAGATTGAAAATTTGAAAAATAATGAAACAGTTGGTCTTTTACGGGCCTCCAATCCGTCAACCTGGGCCATTTTAGCCACAAAAGGGCCTAATTGTTAAGACCCTCCACTTCTGGGGCAAAGACTGCAGCGTGATATATTTTAGAAATGAATTCAATGAAACACCGTGCTGTACATTTTCATTTGGTGTTTAATTGTACCACTTATAGCATATATATATAGTCTCCTACGCTCTCAGGCACTTGCAATTTGGTGCTTAATTTACAGAACTGAGCACTTGCTTTAACACTAACAGCTAGCTCAATTTGGTACATGAAAGAAAGTAGCATTGCACATTTTGAAGTTGATGGATATATCATATATTGTACCTTAGAAATAGTACCATCACAACTCAATTGATGGATCAATCAAAATATTTAAAACGAATTCTTCAAAGAAGAAGAATCCTATTAATTATTCAGAAAAACAAATTAGAAGATGAAGGTTCGCTATATATTGATACCCCTTCTCCATTAGGCCAGATTTCTAGAGATATACTCCTATTTTCCTGTATCATTTAATTAGATATCACAAAGCTTAATTGTATGATTTCATTGCGGAACTAATTTGGAAAGTTTTTTAACAGTAACATTTACATCGCCATTTGCCACTACCAGAGTACATCTATTTGATTCTAGGATAGTTCAGGTCTTCGGACGAAAATACCCTTTATCATATAGAAGGACGGGTAGGGTATTCCAGTCTTTCATAGAGAATTAGCTAATGTTGGTCTAGGTCCACTAAAATTTACCGTTTCAAAGATATCTCAATGTCACACATGTATGATACAGAATCACTAATTTATTTTTCTCCACACAATTTTTGTTGTATTTGCATGCCTTTCGTGCCTTGTAAGTAACTAACTTAATTATTATAAATATCAATTGAGAAAAAGAAAATGAATCGTCTATAAACTTTAAACTTTATAAGAGATTATTTTCCAAATTAATTTTTCAAATGAATTGCATGTGATTTTAAAATACATTTTATTCCAAATTAATTTTAAAAATAAATTGCGT
This sequence comes from Carex rostrata, assembly GCA_964058875.1. Classification (NCBI taxonomy): domain Eukaryota; kingdom Viridiplantae; phylum Streptophyta; class Magnoliopsida; order Poales; family Cyperaceae; genus Carex; species Carex rostrata. The sequence goes on along the minus strand of CAXKVT010000014.1, from coordinate 464,394 downwards.
GTGAGTTTTATGGACTTCATATAATATTTATAAATTAGATATTAGAGGAAATCAATTATCCATATGAAATTTATCGGTGGAGTTTTCAAACAAATTTGTAGGTGGGGCCCACATAAATATGTTACAATCTCTAGCTTTATTAATTTGTAGCGGGACCCACTTTTATCCGAATTTGATTTCATTTCATTTCATCAAAAATAAAATCAAAAACGGTTTCATGAAATGATTATGAACAGTTTCTTAAAATAATCATGACATCCGTTATAGGTCGGATTACTCAAAAGGGAAGCAACGAGCTTATTGTTAATCGGAAGGTACTCAAGAACACAAGCCTGGTTAACTATACCAATGTACCTGTCATGGAGAAGTCGTCCACCCCTAGTTTGTCTCAGAGCAATATTACAAAGCGTATAAAGAACAAATCAAATCAATGTATTATCTTAATTTTGATCATGTTTTGTAATATTAAATGTGATTCACTTTCAGGTCTTAGTGCTGCAACCACACTAGTTGCCTATGGGTATCGCTGGGGATGTGTGGATACACTCCGAAACTTAAGGAATAAGCTCAAGCTGGAGGATGGTAGTGAGGCAAAGAATCATTCTTCTGAAGCAAATGATCAAGTGAATATTATCGAAATCGCCCACATTTCGTTATTTCACATATCTGGTGGTTCTATCGGACCTTTTATTAAAATTTTTTTGCAAATATTAGTAATGCATGCAGATTGAATGATTTTGCTATGGTCGATGATCGGAGCTTTTATGCATTTTTTATTTTTCAATAATGTAGATTGACTGATTTTGCTACAATCGATGATCAATCAGGTAGCTGATGATTTTATATTTCGATCAATATTTTTAGTTTTTTTTCTTTTAATTTTTATATATATTGATTGATTGAAAAATGCATGATGTAAGCGAATGAACGAAGTGTGAGCCAGTAATTTTTTTTTACTATTCCCTAGTTTAGTTAGGCGGTTAAGCTGGTGGGTCCGATGGGAGAGGGGGTTCGACCGGAATAAACGGTTTGGTTCACTTGAATATTCAATGAACCGTATTTTTATAATAAAAAAAATGAAAATTTTAGTTGAAAAAGCCGGTTCTCGTCAGGTTACAGACTTCTCCCAACTGAATCCCACTCTTCTTCTTCTCTCTCTCCGCTACCCCGGGCCCGAACCAGCATCCATTGATACCCTTCTCCATTAGGCCAGATTTCTAGGGATATACTCCTATTTTCCTTCCATTGATTTCAGTATCATTTAATGAGATATCACAAAGCTTAATTGTATGATTTCATTGCGGAACTACTTTGGAAAGTTTTCCAATTAATTCTAGGATGGTTCATGTCTTCTGACGAAAATACCCTTATCATATAGAAGGACGGGTAGGGTATTCCAGTCTTTCGTGGAGAATTAGCTAATTTTGGTCTAGGTCCACTAAAATTTACTGTTTCAAAGATATCTCAATGTCACACATGTATGATACAGAATCACTAATTTATTTTTCTCAGCACAATTTTTATTGTTCTGCATGCCTTTCGTGCCTTCTAAATAACTAGCTTAGTTATTATAAATATCAATTGAGAAAAAAAAAATGAATCGTCTGTAAACTTTAAACTTTATAATACATCAATTTCCAAATTAATTTTTAGAATGAATTGCATTTGATTTTAAAATACATTTTATTCCAAATTAATTTTAAAAATAAATTGCTTGTGAGTTTTAAGGACTTCATATAATATTTATAAATTAGATATTAGAGGAAATCAATTATCCATATGAAATTTATAGGTGGAGTTTTCAAACAAATTTGTAGGTGGGGCCCACATAAATATGTTTTGAGTTCTAGCTTTATTAATTTGTAGCGGGACCCTTTTTTCCGAATTTGTTTTCATTTCATTCCATCAAAAACAAAATCAAAAATGGTTTCATGAAATGATTATGAACAGATTCTTAAAATAATCATGGTATCCGTTATAGGTCGGATCACTCAAAAGGGAAGCAACGAGCTTGTGGTTAATCGGGAGGTACTCAAGAACGCAAGCCTGGTTAACTATACCAATGTGACTGTTGTGGAGAAGTCGTTCACCCCTAGTTTGTCTCTGAGCAGTACTGCAAAGCGTATACCTTCTGATCTCTTAAGATAAAATCAAATCAATGTATTATCTTAATTTTGATCATGTTTTGAAATATTAAATGTGATTCACTTTCAGGTCTTAGTGTTGCAACCACACTAGTTGCCCATGGTTATCGTTGGGGATATGTGGGTACCCTCTGAAACTTAAGAAAGGAGCTCAAGCTGGAGGATGATAGTGAGGCAAAGGATCATTATTCTGAAGCAGATAATCAAGTGAATATGATCGAAATCGATCATCCTTTCCTCTGATCGCCCATATTTTGTTATTTCATAGATCTAGTGTTTCTATCGGAGCTTTTATTAAAAAAAATTTCAAATATTAGTAATGCATGCAGATTTAATGATTTTGCTACAGTCGATGATCAGAGCTTTTATGCATTTCTTATTTTTCAATAATGTAGATTGACTGATTTTGCTACGATTGATTATCGATCGGGTAGCTGATGATTTTATATTTCAATCAATACTTTTAGTTTTATTTTCTTTTAATTTTTATCTTGATTGATTGAAAAATGCAAGACGTAAGCGAATGAACGAAGTGTGAGCCAGTAAATTTTATTTTATTGTTACCTAGTTTAGTTAAGCGGTTAAGCTGGTGGGTCTGATCGGAGAGGGGGTCCGATAGTGAGATTTTGAGCGCAGTGTCCAGTGTTAGAACGGGATCGGCCAGTTCGATTGAAATAAACGATTCGGTTCACTTGAATACAAAAATTACGGCCCATGTACATTAATTGTTAGCTAAAAAAAAATACAAAAAATAACGATAGAGATATGACAATCAGGTCCTTCAAAATAAATATTTGAAAAACAGACCCTTCAATAATCTCGATTGAAAATCTGGTTTTTGAAGGATAAGAATTCAAAAGTTTTGATCTTGAAGGATCCAAACTTAAAAAGTCCTGGCATTGGTACGAATTTGTAATCCCGTTTTTCCAAGAATATAAATTTTCAAAGTTTTATTTTAAAAAAAAATTCGAAGTTTGATCCTTTAAAAATAAGAATTTGATATCCCAACCTTCTTTTCATAAAAAAAAAATGAAAAACCAAACTAAGGGTGGAATTTGAAAGATAATCTAAGTGGATTTTTAATTTATCTTATTAGTTTTGTATACAAAAAGTGAATAGAAATTCTGGCCCTTCTAAATTTTAAAAATTGTCTACTAGTTTTGTAGTAATTTAATTCAAAATTTTATGCATCTCAAATCAAAATTATTTATCCAAATTTGAAATTTGACTATTTATCAAAATTATTTATCCACATGCATAGACAAAATTTCTCTCCCTATCTCCAGAGTATCTAGAAACCAAGAAATATGCATAGTTGATATACATTGGTCATGTATGCGCTTTGGCTCCGTTTATAATTTTTCAAAGTATTTTTTTTGTTAATTTATAACACCTCTTTTGGAAGACCTTCTCATAATTATCATTAGTCAAACCTACCACTCCAAATTGAAACACAAATTCCACCTACAGAAGTGGTTTGCAAGTGCATATTAATTGATGAACATTTGTGTTGAGAAAAATTAGTAGCAAGAAATTCATTTGGTCGCAGCAAATAAACATATTTTTTAAACCTTTTTGTTGTTGTTGAATTTGTGAATTTTCTTAACACCTTGTTTGGATGGAGAGTAGAGGGAGGGAGGGAATGGAAATGAACAAAAACTTTCCATTGAATCGTGTTTAGTTAATAAAATTATGTTGGAGGTGAAAGATTTAAGCTTGTATCATTATAATTAATATAATTGGATTCCCTCCCAAATTTGTAACGGATGAAAATAAATTTTGTTACAAATATTTTTAGAAAAAATGACACAAATGTCCAATCCTATATCTTACATATATAATTCTCATATATTTTTTTTTCGTCAAATCTACAAGAGTCACCGAATTTCTCATTAACCTCGTAAATTTTAGTCAACCAAATAAAAAATAAGATGAAAAGAAAAGTTAAATTTATTTTCTCTCATTAGTCATCCAAACATGAAGAGGTTAAATATATTAATCTTCATTTCTATTTCATTCCATTCCCTTCTATTCTTTACCTCCCATTCCTTCCTCTACTCTCCATCCAAACAAGGTATAAGATTCTATTGACCGTGTTTATAATATTACAATGTTATTAATAATAGTAGAAAAATAATAAAAACAGGGTAGAAGCGGCCATTTTTATTAATATCCCTGAAAAAAAAGAAAATTTTAAAAATGCCCCTCTCTCTAATTTTTTTTCATACATGCCCTGACCGCCTGGGCCTGGGGCGGCCCAAAACAGCTAGTGAGGCGCCCCAGGGCCCGGCGGCCCATACCTTAAGTGAGGCGCCACCCCCTGGGGCGCCCCACTAGTCCTGTGATTTAAACGCATTTTCTGCCTCTGTCACTTCCCGATCTCAGACCTTCTCTGGAGGCGATAACTGGGGAAAATAGGTATGTTTTTTTAATTATAATAATTAGTAATTATAATAATTAGTAATTATAATTATAATAATTAGTAATTATAATTATAATAATTAGTAATTACTGTTCCAAATTTACTGTTGCACTTACTGTAGCGTACTGTACATTACTGTTGACATTTACTGTAGCGTACTGTACATTTACTGTTGACCTGTACTGTATCGTACTGTACATTATTGTTGGTATTTACTGCAGCGTACTGTACAATTACTGTAGCAATTGCTGTACACCTACTGTAGAAAAATTGTAATTTTTTTTAATTTTGTTTATTTATTTTTCAATTAGTCATTTATTAATGTACCCATTATTATGTCATGTAATACTTGTAAATTTTTTTTTTAAAATGTAGTTTGTTAAAGAAGAGATGTTAGTTGCACTGTATGTCGGCGGCAAGCTAGAAAGGGATGAAGATGGCGTGCATTACACGAAAGAAGTCGCATTTGGCTTCGAGATTAATGAAAATACCACATTTGAGGAACTGAAGCAGCTAATATACGAAAAGACATCTGTAAACCCCAACAGGTATGAAATAGAGTTGGCTACACGGATTGACAACTCACGTGGGGGGGGGTAGACCTTACTTTGTTAAGTTTCCAATAACAGATGCCAATTTGTGGAGAGTTGTGTATACTCAATTTGTAGCTTGTGGGGTCCCGGTAATGGACATATATTCGAAGAGGGTTCCCCGCACGAGGGCTGGACCTTCAACTTCGGCTGGGGCTGGACCTTCAGGTTATGACAACCAGGGGTACCATCAGCACTCCCCTTATGACCACCAGGAGTACCACCAGCAATCCCCTTATGACAACTAGGGGTACCACCAGGAGTATCACAGCCCCGGTAATGACAACCAGGGGTACCACAACTCCCCAGAAAATACTGAAGAGTTACCACTACCACCCAGACAGACACCCATAATCCCTAGATTTCCAACTATGCCAGAGTCAGGACCGGTACCCGTTAATCGAAATGATGTTGATGTTGATGTTGATGCTATTGATGCCGTACCAGAAAGAGAAATGGAAACGGGGGATGAATACCAAGGGGTTTGGGAAGATGATGACTTATCAGATGGTGATGCAAATGTAGCAGGGTTGTCCAGGGCAGAAAAATTCCCGATTAGAGGTCGGGGGAATAAGCATCCGGTTGCCACATTCAACGACACCACAGCTTTCGAAGAGGCAGACATTAGTTTCTTTGGTCCTCGTGTTGTATACAACAAAGAACTTGCCGCAGGGCAAGTTTATACCAGCGTAGACGAGCTTGTAAAAAAAATATATGAGACTCATGTTCACGGCAACTGGGAATGTATAATACACAAAAGGGACCGAACAAGGTTAGTTGTGCTTTGTTCAACTCACCCGCACTGCGAGTTCCGCCTTTTTGCAACCCCTGCGGGTTCAGGGGAAGCATGGATGATTAAGAAGTGCGAACCACCTCATACATGCAAGTCTGCGTCCACAAGGACAGACCATTCAAATCTGACAGCATCACTAATTGCCGATGCAATTGAGGAGGACATTAAGTTGGATCCATCGATGAGCATCAAGGCGGTGGCTATGACCGTCAGACACAAATACAAATATGTAATCCCAAAATACAACAGGCTGTGGAGAGGTCGTGAACTTGCGATTTGCAGGATATTTGGTAGTTGGAAGGACTCATATGGCTATCTGGCACCATTGCTCCAGGCCATGGCAAGTACAAATGTCGGCACCGTATATGAGCGATGGCATGGCCCTTTTTTTGATAAAGACGGTGTACTAATAGAGGGAGCTAAACAATTCAAGGGCATAGCATGGGCTTTTGGTCCTTGTATCCAGGCTGTGCCATACATCAGACCTGTTATCAGCATTGATGCATGCTTCATGTCTGGCCGTTACGAGGGGAGACTACTCATAGCATGCGCATATGATGCTGAGAACCAGCTGTTGCCTTTGGCGTTTGCAATTGTTCGTAAAGAGGACGGCGAGAACTGGGGATTCTTTATGCAGTTTTTAAGAAGACGGGTGATTGGGGAAGGGAAGTTTTTCTGTGTGATATCAGACCAGCACAAAGGAATAAAATATGTTTTTGATCGTGAAGATTACGGTTGGTCAACACGTACTGGCCAGTGTGTGCACAGGTTGTGTATGCAACACGTTGCGGAGAACCTTTCCAAGGCAACCGGAGGCGACACGTGGGTTACTGATACATTTAGATGGAATTGCAGAAAGAAAAAGCCGAGAAGGGTGGTAGAGATGACTAGCAGTTTTGCAAGGGTACATGCATTTCAATTGTTTACATATATTATTGTACTTTAAGAAAACAATTTTTTTTACTACAATTGTTTACTTACATTATTCTATTTCCTTATTTTCTATGCAGTTGTAGAGGACACATTCTACAAGTTAAATGCCTGGTTTCAGGAACGGCGTGCTAAGGCCGCAGAATTAATAAGGATGAACCAGTCATTTTCAACAAGGGTGGAGGAGAAACTAAGACGACACAGAGACAAAGGTGCAACCATGACCGTGATCCCGATGGGTAACGATGGAACAGAATTCGAAGTGTAAAATCCAAATGAGTACGTTCCTACCACCCGTAAACCAGACGGCACTATGGCGTTTGTCAAGAGGGCTTGCAAGTACGTGGTTAAATTCGGAGATGCCAGGGCGGTAACCTGTACATGCCAAGGACCCCAGCTAAGTCACATACCCTGCAGTCACGTGATGGCGGTATGCCGAGTGAGGAACTACTGTGAGGATCACTATGTTGCTGACATGTACCGTACCGATTACCTTGCTTCCACTTGGGGTGGATCTTTCCATTCTTATCCTGATCAGCATGAGTGGCCTACATATGTCGGAGATAGAATATTACCTTCAGAAGGATGGATAAGAAAGGGAAGGAGGAGACACAAGCGTATTGTAATGACCATGGACGAGATGGGTGGTAGGCGACCGTCGGGAAATCGGGCTCGCCGTTCTGTTTCCGACAGGCGCAGGGCAGGTACGTAGAATTGTACAAAATTTATTTATGCTTTAATTATATTACTAACTGAATTGCATTGTTACATTTAGATGCAATAAACGAACACAACGAAAGAGAAAATGCCAGAGTTGTCGCTGAAGCAACCGGTAGAACACAACCCCCTCCTCCTGTAAGCCAATCATCTAGTAGCCAAGCCTCTACAAGTAATGCCGCACCTGCCACTGGTACCAGAAGAACTAGTCGTTTGTTAGGTTTATTCAGACGTGGTGGCAGATAAACTTGCTATTTTGCTTATGCGAATTGATTTATTTGGTATATGTGTATGTGTATGTGTATGTGTATGTGTATGTGTATGTGTATGTGTATGTGTGTATGTGTATGTATGTGTATGTGTATGTGTATGTGTATGTGTATGTGTATGTGTATGTGTATGTGTATGTGTATGTGTATGTGTGAGTTTTTTTGTATGTGTATGTGTATATATGTATGTGTATATGTGTATGTGTATGTGTATGTGCATGTGTGTATATTATACATATAGTTCACCAAAGAAATAAAAATAAAAATTAAAGTTATAAAAATTTACGACATCACTTCGTAAATATATCAAATATTATATTTTTTGGCATACACATACACATATACATAATATTTTATTTTTTGACATACACATATACATAAACCCAACACTTTTTTCAACAAAATTATTCAAATCAAAATACTAAGATTTCTCAAAAAAAAAAAAAAAAAAACCAAATTACTAATGGGGCGCCCCAGGGGGTGGCGCCTCACTTGGGGTATGGGCCGCCGGGCCCTGGGGCGCCTCACTTGGTGTTTTGGGCCGCCCCTGGTCCAGGCGGTCAGGGCATATTTAAAAAAAAATGAGGAACAGGGTTATTTTTAAAATTTTCTTTTTTTTCAGGGATATTAATAAAAATGGCCGGGGTATCAGTATTATCACTAATAATACCCATACCCCGTTTATATTTTTGAATTCAATTAATAAAAATAAATGATGATAGAGCACTAGATTTTGATCTAGTGACAAAGGCATATAGCTTCTGTATAGAAAATTATGAGTTCGAAATTCACAAAATAAGAAAATTCTCTATAAATAAAAGTTTGAAAAAAAGCTGGTAGTTGGAGTAGATTTCAGAATTTGAGCTTGACCTGGGGGCTTGGAAATTTGAGAATTTGAGCGCCACAAATTGGCTTTGACTGTTGACTGAAGGGTAAAGCACAAGTGCACAAAAAACAAGCAGGATATTGATTTGACGGGAGATTACATGTACTGATGGACGTGGTCACGTGCTGATCTAATTTAGAATTACGTGTACTTAGACAAAAAAAAAAAAGGTTTAGAATTCTGTGGTTCTGCTCCATTGACTTAATTGTAGTACAACTTTAGCTATCTACACAGTTCACATTAAAATAGGGTATCTGCTACAATTAATAAAAGGTCTAATTTCACATTTTTTTATTTAAAGAATTAATAGGAAACTGAAGTTTGTTTTGATTAAAATGAACCATTAAATTTTTTTAATAAAGATTAAAAAGAACCATTAAACTTGATGATTTGTCAAAGGTAGATCCAACACGTCTTGGTGAAATAATTATCTTATTCCATTCAGTATATTATATATATATGTCAGTGAAATCTGAACAAAAATTAGCTCGATAATGTTTTTTTAACGTCAGCAAATTAAGCTGCCATTTTAATTCATTAAAATAGTTAATTACAAAACACCTCTTAATTATTTACATATGTCTCCATAATTATGAAATATATTACAAGCTCGGTACTCTATTAGAAATGGTATTCCAAATTAAAAGAGGTGTATATATTATAATTAATGCACGAGATGCATGCGCTAGAAGTTTATAATAAAACAAAAGATCATGCGCGCATGCATGTCTCAATAAATATGTAATGTATCTTCCCTCATATTAGAAATCTCATACAGATTTTATTCGTAAGACTTATCTATCTATTAGCTAGCTAGGTATGGTTACATCAACTGATCAACCTTATTCTTATACATGGCTACCTGCTATATATATTTGATATTTCCAGCTAGCTTCTATAGTTCTATGGGCAAAAGACGACGTTGTAATTGGTTCCAGCGGGACAAGTGAAGGTGCTTGACGCATCGTCTTTGGGGTAGCTATAAGCCTGGGGGCACAAGTTCTTGAAGTACTTTGAGTACGTAGTGGCCCCACAGGTGCTGTTAGTCGCGGTGCAACAATACTCATCTGTCTTGAAAACCTGGCACGGATTCAAGCATCCGCCTGTTGTCTTCAACTGGCTGGGGCAATTTTTATTCACATCAGCTGAGCAGTGAGCACCGGTACTGCTACATCCTGAGGCCGGAACGAAGTTCATCGGGATGTTAAAACCATCAACCAATGAGATGTCATAGAAGTCCTTGTTGCTATATTGGTTCAGTGCAAATTCAGCAAGTGTGTTAGGTGCTGACCCATAACCAGTGCAAGCCAGCTTGCCACAGTCACCGGTATTGCATTTGCCGTTGCCGTTTGAGTCAAAAGAGCACCCAGTGCGGCCCCAGATGCGACCACCGGTTGTGCCGGCTGCCACATTTAGAGTCCATGTTTCGCCTGAGTTTAGCTGTTTACCGCCACCTGGCTTGGCAGCTGCCCAGACGGTGTAGGAGCATTTGTTGGTGACGGTGAAGGTGGCGGCATTGGCGAGAGCAAAGAGGAGGAAGGGAGAGAGAAAGAGAAGGAGAGCTGAAGAGGCCATTTTTGGTTTGTGCATGCTTTGTTTGAGTGTATAGGTTGGTGCTTGTAAGAGATCCGTTGGGTTGGGGTGTATTTATAGTTGCATGCTACTTAATTGCATAGGCATTCTGTTTTATAATTAATGTTATCTTGACCGGTAGATTTGGTGGTACTTGACAAATTTTATAGACTTAATTGTCTTCATTTATTTCAATTTCCTCAATTATTCAAATTAAAGACAAGCCTAAGGATCACCTTTTGACTTGAGGTAGTGAAAAGATAATGTACTCAGAAACGGTATGAATAAAAAATATGAATCTAAATTAGGGGTGAAAATGGTATGAAATATCTGATCCGTATTCAGAAACTTGTGGATATCCAATATCCGAATATTTGTGAGGATAAGAATACTAATATGATTTTAGTTTCAATTATCCGTATTCAAATTAACAATCCCCGTAGCCTCTACTCCGGATTTATCCCCGCAGATACTGCCAAAAAAAACATGGAGGGACCGCTCAATCATTAATGAGCGTTTAAAAAACTGCAGGTATTTAACTTGAAGCATCAAAATATTTACCTTGAATTTGTCAGGTATTAAACCCTCTGCAATATATGATATCTATTTATGAAATAATAAATCAATCCATTAATTGTCCCCGCACAAAATTTTCTTTCTTTTTGAATCGTCCCCGCATAACTGGGGACCATTAAACATGGAGGGACCGCTCAATCATTAATGAGCGTTTAAAAAACTGCGGGTATTTAACTTGAAGCATCAAAGTATTTAACTTGAATTTGTCAGGTATTAAACCCTATGCAATGATCTCTATTTATGAAAGAATAAATCAATCCATTAATTGTCCCCGCACAAAATTTTTTTTTTTTTCTTGAATCGTCCCTGCACAACTGGAGTATTAAATAAACAATCCTCTCACCCAATGATAAATACTCTGAGACATAATGATAAATACTTTATGTTACATAGGTAAATACTTTATATTATATGGATAAATATTTTATGTTACATGGATAAATACTTGTCAGGCATACTTGCAACTTTCAATAAAACATCAATGATAAATACTCTCAGATATAATGATAAATACTCTATGTTACAAGGGTAAATACTTCTCAGAAATAATGATAAATATTTTTTTGAACATCAATTAACATATAAGCATTTATTAACGGGGATTGTTATTAGATAACAGTATAATTAATGCGGAGATTGTTTTTAAAGGAATAATTAATGCGGGAATTGTTATTAGAGGAATGCATAATTAATGCGGGAATTGGTATTAAATGACAGTCTAATTTAATGCGGAGATAAAATGAAACTTTTAACGAAATTAGTGGGAGAATATATGGCAGTTAAGGAAGAGAGAGAGTGCGGGTAAAATAGGGAAATGGGAGTGGGGGGTTTCATATAATTATTCATTTTAATATATATTATGAAAATTTTATGCTATTAACCATTATAATAAGATAAATATTATGAAATTTATTATTTTTAATATTATTTAATATTATTTTAATAAATATCTGATCTGATTTGGACCCGTATCCGTATCCATCTAATATATCTGATATTCGTTCCGTATTTGTATTCAGAATAAAAATATGAATATATAGATATATCCCTATCCGCTCCATATCCATATCTGAAAAAATATATATATACCTCTATTCGCTCCATATCCATATCCGAAAAATAAGAAAAAAATATTGATATAGATCTATACCCTGTCCGCTCCGTGTCTACTCTGTATCCGCTCCGTTTTCACTTGTATGAATCAAAATGCAAATTCCATTTTGGCACGAAAATCTACTCAAAAAAAAGGGAAAAAATGACTCGGGAGTGTTCATACTTTAATTTGTTTTCGCTTATTGATATATTTTTAAATAATGGAGGATTTTTCTAGTCCATGTCCAAAAGAAACCCTCTAATCATTTTAACTAAAAACATACCGTCATGTTTACTTAGATTAAAAAAAAAATCCTGTAAAACCCAATATATATATCCGAAGCAATTTAGAGTCTAGTTCAAATCAACAAATGAAAAATGTGTTCCGGAAGGTTGCAAATTGGTTGAAATTATTGATAGTATCTAATTTAAAATTTAAGAGTCGTGCCCAACAAAATCTAGCTACTAATAAAATATATATAGATCTAGTCCATGGTGATCCTTAGTCTTGTCCAGACTACTTGTATTAATTTCTCAAATCAAATTAATTAATTATGTGTTATCGATCAAAATTTGACTATTTAGTGACTAAATCATCACATTAATTCCACAAGCAATCCACGCGTGATTGATGTGGGTGTTGCCATCTTTGAATAGAGATCCATATGCATACACAAATTAAAATTTCTCTCCCTATCTCTACGGTTTCTAGAAACCAAGAAATTAATATGCATGCGTAGTTGAGGCCTGAGGGTGTAGATTTTAACAGCCAAACTTTTGCTCAAAGCAGGGAAGTGGTAAGAGAATTTTTTTTAAATAACGGTTTACTCCTTTAATAGATACTTTATTAATTGAGTTTAATTAATTGATATATAATTCATTCTTTAATTAGCAACTAATTCTAGTTGGCTTTTTCGGTTGAACAGAAAAAAATTGTTGCGAGAAAACAAATTCCTGCTTTTAGTTGTGCGATATCTCTCTCTTTTTCGATCACTTGCTATATAATTCTTTAATCAAAGGTACTTAGTATACTTAATCAAATTTTTTTCAAGGATACGTGAGAATTTAAGGTTAGTTTTTTTTCTACGGAACTTTTATTTTTAAGAAAATTTAAACAATAAGAAAAAAAAATCTACAACATTTTAAGAGGCAATCTTATTTTTTACTTTATTTATTTACATATTATTTTGTTTAATATATGGATATTGATAATTCGGCAATTCTATTTGAACTATAGGCCAAAAAGCTTGAATTACTTAATTTTATTACAAAACTCATGAAGACCTGCTCAATGGTACTGCTAGAACATTGTACTTAGTTAAAGAATACACATTATCTATTTGTGGTTCAAAGTTAGAAAAAATACGTGATTTTACAATATGATAGACATGGTAAATATCGTAATGCACGGAGTGTATCTTTCGATGAAAAAAATAAAACAGGAACACGTCAGATCAATTATTAAACTAACCTTTGAAATAAAAAGATAAAAAAAATAAAAATGTTGACTCGTTTGATAGAACTGGTTTTTGAGAGAATATATTGTTCCATCAAGAGAAAGTATAAGGCGTGCACTAGAAAAGGTCATTTTTAAAATCAACTTATGTGTGTATCTTCAATAACTAATTATGTAATCCATAAAATTAAAAGAAAAAAAAATAGTGTCTAGTTCAAAAATTTTAAATTGTACAAAAATAAAAATAAAAATAGAACTTTGTTGTTATATGATGTTGACAAACAATAACGATAGAAAAATAGAATAAACAAAATTAAACTAAATATTTAATATAAAATGAACGGATCGTCATTTTTAGCAAAAATAATGACAGAATTTCTAACATTAAAAGATAATACAACATTCCAAATTTTATCATATATATTTCTAAATTTATGAAAAAAATATTTCTATTATAGAGGTGATATTCCATTAATGCAGTGTTGCTTTATTAATATCATTTTTTAATCATAAGCATAATGGTCCAAATTAAAATTTTCTCTCACCTCTTTGTTGCCTTGCACCTTGTTTGGATGGAGAGTAGAGGGAGGGAGGGAATAGAAAGGAATAAAAACTTTCAGTTGAATCGTGTTTGGTTGATAAAATTATGTCGGAGGTGAAGGGTACAGGAGGTGAAAGGTTCAACCTTGTATCATTATAATTAATAGAATCGGTTTTCCTCCCAAATTGGAGTGTAACGGATGGAAATAAATTTTGTTACAGATATTTTTAGAAAAAATGACACAAATGTCCAATCCTATATCTTACATATATAATTCTCATACAAGATTTTTTCCTCAAATCTAAAACAGTTACCGAATTTCTCATTAACCTCCTAAATTTTAATCAACCAAATAAGAAATTAGACAGAAAGAAAAATTAAATTTATTTTCTCTCATTAATCATCTAAACAAGAAAAAAATTAAATATGTTAAAATTTCACTGTTAAAATCCTCACCCGTAGTTGACATACATTCACTAATAAAAAGGAAAAAAAATACAAAAAAAAAAAAAGCTTGTTTGATTCAGTGACACTGAAATTTGAAAAGGGGACGGCCCATGGACCTAACTAAATTCCCTTTTGGAACAAGATTTGAAATTAAATAATAAAGTCTTTAAATAGTTAAACCTAGATTGAACGAAAACTGACTCTCATGGCCCACAACATGAAAGTGTATTAGCCCAATATGATCAGGCTCATTGGTAAAATCTGCATTTTAGTCATTTAAGCATGTTCTCTAGAATTAATTAGAAAGTAAAGGTTTAAGAAATGCAGGAATAAAATGTAGGCCTTTTTTTAGAACAGTTTTATAAATTAAATGTCCTATTTTTTTAAGAACATAGAACAAAAATATTTTTTATTCGGATTTATAACCAAATTAATGCTCCCGTGGACTTAAATTTCTTCTTGCTTAATTAACTTTCCTCTAATTTACTACCAATAAAATACAAATAACTGCGTCATTAAATTAATCGTTTTTTACTTTGAATTATATCAATATTTGTTATTATATTTTATTAAGTTATTTGTATTTGTTGAACCTTTGTCCCAACTTATATCAGAAAATATTAATATAAGGTAGTAACTATAAGTAACATGAAAATGTCTTAATTTCACATAAAAAATATTAAAAAAGATTTCATTCCATGGCAGTTCCAAGAAAACGTGTATGCAACACAAATAATCCATGTATACTAAATTCGAAGAAGGAACAAATAATTGTTTTATTTCTTCATTCAACACTGATCGATGGTGAAAAAATATATTCTTATTTATATCAAACAAATATTGGTTATTAAAACTAACTTAATAAAGATGAACATAAATTGTTGTTGAAATAAGATGAGTGAAACTATAGTAAATTCTATCATTTTCTTCATATTATTTTATTGCATTTCGAGATTTTCAATCAAGACCACTTTAATATAACTTAATTTGCTTACCAAGTAATATAGAAAGAGAGTTGATTCGCTTTTTGGAGGACTTAATTTTTTCTATTATGTCGTAGGAATCTGTATAGAAACAAATAAAGAGAAATAAGGCAACAAAGAAAAGTTTGATTCTATACAAAGAAGGCGAAATAAGAAAACGAGAAAACTAATAAAAAATCACTAAATGGCAGTGTATTTAATTTTAATTGTAACATATTGTGTGGCCATATGTGTGGTGAGTATATTTTTAATTATATTTAGACTTCTACACGTAAATAATATGTATTTAATCAAAAGAAGATAAATTATTTAATTTGAGGGCTGAGAATAAATCTGAAATTTTATTTTTCAATCGTAGCCGTTGGCGGATCCGACACCCAACATAAATCACGGCATGGATTGGTTGTGGAATGTGATAATTAGTCAGTAAATTGTCAAATTTGGATAAATTTGGTAACCACACAAAATTATATATTTTGATTTAAGAAATATAAAATAATAAATTAAATTACTATAAAATTAGTGGACGAATATTAAAATTTTACAAGGGTCAAAATTTGTAGTCATTTTTTCATACAAACTAATTATCACTTAGATTTATTTTTAAATTCCACCCTAATTAGTTTGTCTTTCTCATTTTTTTTTATGAAAAAAAAGGTTGGTACACACTACAGCGGAAAGGAGCATCAGCAACCAGTATCAGTGACCGGTGCTGATGCCGGTCGCTGATAATCAATTTCTCCAAAAAAAAAAATTGGTGTAAAATCAGGCTACCAGACCTTCAGCGACTGACCGGCGCCAACGCCCATTTTTTGTTATTTGATATTAATTACAGTACCATTTTTTGTTGGACCAATTGGACATTTGGGGACAAATAGAGACTTCATTCAACAATTTGTAGCAAGTTGAAGGTTAATTGCACAGTTCAGAGGGTTTGAAGGACATTTGAAGGACGAAAAATGGGAAACTTGAAAAATGTAACACAAATCTACTGACATTTTAGTTGTACACCAAAATTTTAGTTCTTAAACTAATGTAACACAAATCTACTGACATTTGAATGACGAAAAATGGGAAACTTGAATAAGTTTAGGGACCATTTTGTAATGTTCTCAGAAAAGTAAATATTAAATTTTTTGTTGACATTTTTGCCAATTCCAATAGTTGGTAGATTTGCAAGAACGCCGATATGACAAGCTAAACCAAAACCTGACAAGGAATATTTATACCATGTAAGATTTTTAGACACAACAAATACATCAACTAATCATATGAATACAGCAAGCATTTGCAGTTGGGGTAGTGTCAAAATTAATCTTACTGAGGTAAAAAAATAAAATAATAACAGTTCATAATAACTCAAATTTCTTAAAGAAGCTGATATCAGTGCCACCAACAAATGTGTGCTGCTCATTTGGATCAGAATCCGAATCGCAGGAAGTCAAGTTACAGGGAAAGTCATCCACTGCAACTAGCTTTCTCTTTAGCAAATCTTGAGTCCTGTACAAGGAATAAATAGAGGGTTTCTGTACTGAGTTACTGGTATAGCAAGGAATGTGTACCTAATGGTACCTATACTCCTCACAAGTAGGGGTGATTAATGAGCGAGCATGAGCGAGTTAGGGTATGCTCATGCTCGCTCATTAAGTAAATGAGCGACTTGTTAATGAGCGAGTTTAAATGAGCAGATAAATGAGCGAGTTGTAAATGAGCGAGCCTTTAATGAGCGAGTTATGAGCGGCTCACGAGTTATGACTTATGACTCATAACAAAATTATATAGTGTACCCACACATAACAAAATTTGTTAAAAGTCATCATAACAAAATTCAACAAATTGTCATAATTCATTTAAATAAAATATAATAAAAATCCAACAAAAATATAATCATATTAAAAAATCAACAGCATCATCAACACTTCAACAATAATACTTTCACAGCCGTCGTCCAACAAACAACAATAAAATATTACAAAAATAAACAGTATCATCCAACAAAGTGTAATACTTTCACGGTAGCATCAACAGACAACAATCAACATATTACAAAAATAAAATAACTATGCTCACTATCTATCAATCTTAATGAGGCAAGATTGATATTACACAGAATTATACAGGATTAAATGTGGCAAATTCTTAATGAGCGAGTTATGAGCGAGTTGGGTCATGCTCATGTTCGCTCATTAAGTAAATGAGCGAGTTGTTAATGAGCGAGTTTAAATGAGCGGATAAATGAGCGAGTTTAGACGAGCTTTTAATGAGCGAGTTATGAGCGATTTACTCACCCCTACTCACAAGGATCCTGTGGCTAAAATGCTTAAATTTTTTATAATATAGCCCAATTACCTCAGGTGATGCGAATTTCTACCATTTGACTATGGGCCCATTAAGGAGAAACTTTGGGCTTAATATGGGCTGTGTCCATTAAAGAGAAACAGTGCAAAATTAATAGTTTGATCAAGAGACTTACGAATTCAACAATTTCATTGCACCAACTTTTCACCTCTTTATCATAATATATGCAATATATAAGGATTCCAAATTCTTAGTACACAAATGAATTTAAGAGGTATTGAATCAAATCAGTAACTTGAACTAGAAATATCTATATTTGGTCCTTCGAAATAAAAGCAACCAAAAAGATTGACAATTCATCCAACAGAAGTGCAAGCATTTTTCTTCTAATAAAAAAAAAAAAACCTCAGCTAATTAAACCATGCTTTGTCTGATTTATAATATACCAAAAAGATTTGCTTCACACACATTTTCATTTTTCTTTCTTTCTTCGGTTGCGTCTTCATTTGCGACCTCTTTCAAACAGTAAAATGTGAAACTTTAACTAAATCACATTTGCACCAATTCAACTCATGACTCTATCTATAATTATTTCTAAATTAGAACAAAAAAAATAGAAAAATGAAGCTAAAATGAACAAAACTAATGGAACAATGATTTTCATCTCATCTCTACTTCTCTAGACTCTAGCTACCTACCGGCTGCCGCTGCCTCTTAGGCGTACATTTTTTGTTTAGCAGCTTCTTGAATTATTTTCTATTCTCTCCTAAGTGAAGATTTTTGAAACAAGCATATTGATAATTACCGTCCGGCGGTTACGTGGCAGCTTTGATCTCCAAGCATTTCTTTTTTGATCCCCATTACGTGGCAGCTTTTTTCCATAAGGATCCAAAATTTCACGAGTCTAAGCAAAAAATACAAACAAATATTTGAGCTGTAGCAATATAATGAAAAATATATAAAAAGAAGATGCAAAAAACAAAACATTCAACTCAATTTTATATATATAATCTACTGGCTAATAATTTCTTGTGTCACCCTGCCTCTTCATATCTTCTTTTATCCATGAATGGTTTCCAAACATTTATCAGAAAACGGAATAAATGATATTGTTGTTCTTAATTTTTTTTAGCTTTTTTTTATAACACCTATTACAACCTTGTGTCTTGCAAGTAGTGATGAAGTTATATATGATGTAATTAATTATGAATAAAAGTTATATATGCATGTAGGTACGCACCTTATGATGAAGTTTGAGTGTTTCCAATGCAGTGGAATGATGGAGCATCGTGACGACGGCTTCAAAGTTGGACTCATAAAAGCATAAGCTCATATCCAAGTGCTTCAAATTAGGAAAAGTTGTTGGCTTTTTGCCTGGTTCCATCAAGACAGGAAATGGATACTCCTCCCATTTGTGTTCCTTCAAAAAACGGGTGAGGTGTTCCACATTTGAGATAAAATTGAGTAAATGAGCAACAGCAGTGATGTCTTTCTGACGAAGGTCACCAAGGGTAACAACAGCTTTTCTTATCAAGGCTCCATCTCCATCTCCATAAATGAATGGTATGTTTCTGTTTGCATTTTCATCTTCAACTTTATGATTTGTCAAAGAAAGGAAATACAATGAAGGCATCGATAACCGGAGAGAAAAAGGCTCTTCATGAGGATAAGATCCATCAAGAAGAAGCAGCTCTAGTTTTTTTATGGTTAGGGAGGAGAGGTAAACAACCCCCTTTGAGGAAGAGAAGATATGAAGTAGTAAATGTTCCAAAGAAGACAATTCAGAGAGAAGCCTTTCGACTGTAGTGAAACTGTGGTTACCCAAATTGATAGAAAGGCTTTTCAAGCAAGTGAAAGTGATCAGGGAAGGAAAAGTAAAAGATTTAAAAGGTGGATTAAGGTGAATTGAAAGCTACTCGAGAGAGATACAAGAGGAGAAGATAGAGAGAAGAATTGATTCATTGTGAGGTGACGGAGACCTTTAGGCCATGGCAAAGAAGAGATGAATGATTGATCACCTTTGTAATAACTGTGAAACTCAAGGTCGAGGCGGAGGAGATGACTCATGAGGAGAACGCTTTTGGCCATGTCAATTGATGACTTCTTCAACACTCTGCCGAAGTAGAGATTCGCCGAAGGGGAGGCCTTCCACAAGTGGGGGAAGCGGCCGGACAGAATGGAGGTGCGAACGGCCATGATAGTCGGTAGCAGAGAGAGTATGGTGATCAGTAACTCGTTGGGGAGACCCGAGAGATGGTCTTTCATTTTCATCTGCTCTGCTCTGAGAGTACGGATGGCAACAGGGAATAGCAGTTGAAATAAAAAAAATAACTACTATTATTTAAGTCATAACTCATAAATCTTGAAGGTTAAAGATTAATTTGAGCATTTATAGTAGTTTACCTCAATGCTCCATAGAATTTCAGTGCCTTTTATAATTTCACAAAAACATGTCAACAAATTCAGCTTCAATATTTCAACGATCTATAATGAAATGCGATCATTTTTTTTTCTTGTGAACAAATTTCCGTGCCTTTTACTATACACGTGTAAAGTTTACAACCTTTCGACTTTGTTTTAATTGATATCAAGAGCTTGCACAAATATACTCATGTCAATAATTTTAGGATCTTGATTTTTAAATCATTGATTCATATATATATAAATAAATCTAAAAAGTAATAATCTTGTTATGTGAATATAAAAATAGTAATATAGATCACATCTAACGGTTTTATTTCGACATATAAATTTTAGAACTTTTTATTATTAAAAAAATTTAAAAATAAAAAATAAAGGTACAGTGGTACCACAAAAAAAGTAGCATTTGAATCCTCCTCTTCTAACTATAAATAATATAGGGCAAGTTTTATCTAAATAATTACATCCAACAAGATACGTACTAAATGATTTTACAATGATATCTTAATGTTAATATAAAATATTTTCAGAAGAAAATTGCAATGGTTGGACATTTAATTCCATTTTGTTTTCAAATTTCATATATCAAACTTATTTGTCCAGATCAGTGCTATAAACACGGTCGTTGGACGGATAGAGTATCACCAATTTGACAAGTGGTTGACCAAGTGAATAGGTATTAGATTGACTGAAGGAGCCTCTGATTGACCAAATTCTGAGACCTTGCACAAAGAAACCTTGCCATCTTATTTTGCAATCTGACAATCACCCATTTTGGCAACATGAAACAATGCATATGGTAAATCGGGATTGAAGATAAAACTGACTATACAAATTGGAATCTACCTAGCTCCCCTTGAAATGAGCTTAGATTGCCATCCTTGAAGGCACTTTTCAACTCTTTCAATGATTGGTACGTAGGTACAGATCCTTTAATTGTTGGTTTTTTAATGGTCAAAGGCATACCAAGGTAGGTTAGAGGAAAGGATTCCTGGGAGCAGCCAATCACATATCGCACCCAATTACCAATATCTTCATTGGTGACATTGAGCAGGAGAAAGGTACTCTTTTGATAGTTGACCTGTAGAACTGAGGCTACTGAGAACAGTCGACTAAGCGCCAACTTGAAGGTGATGATCGAGAGTTCTGATATCCGCTCTTGCCATAACCGTTGTGTCGTCGGCGTACTGTAGCATGATGATTGACTCCTCAAGCTTGTTTGATAGAGGCTTCTGCAGTAGCATGTCAATATTGCGGATCATCTGAAAAACATCGACCGCAATTGTTGAGAATAAGCAACAAGTTAGACCCGTTAAGATTTAGACCCGTTTAGAATTAAATGAAGCTACTGTAGCATTACACCTATTTTTGCATAGGCAACCGTTGGAATTTACAGCTGTTATTCCAACAACTATTTTTTCTTTTAGTTATAAATAGAGTTGTACTGTAACAGAAAATAAGTAATCAAAAAATAATTTTCTGTCTCAAACTCAAAAACTCAACATGGTATCAGAGCTGAGATTCAGATCTTAACTCAAAGACAGAAAAATTCGCAACAGTACTAGCAGCTGTAAAATCAGAGAAAGAAGACAGTACCAGTAGCTGTCAAAAAGGGGGGAGAAAATTGCAAACAGCACCAGTAGCTGTTGAAATGTCGCAAAACCAAGAAAAGCTCACCGGGGTGATGCTAAATGGCAAAAATTACCACGTATGGGCAAGACAAGTTGTCTTCGCCTTAAGCGGCCGAGAAAAGAGCGATCATATCGACTCGGAGAACAAGGCTCCGAAACAGTCCGATCCTCCAACTGAGTCAAAAAAAAGAGCATTAGCAAGATGGAAAGTAAGCGATCATACGGTAATCACGTGGTTACTAGCAACTATGGAACCACAGGTATCCGACTTACTTTCTTACAAAGATACGGCATTAGAAATTTGGCAAAGAGCCGAAAAATTATATGGTCACAAGAAAAATTATGCTCATATTTATCAAATCCAAAGAGAGATGCAACAAGCAAAACAACAACAAGGCCAACTAGCCATGAATCTGTTTGGATTTCTCCAAAAGAAAAAAGATGAAATTAGGGTTTATAGACCCCCTACCACTGACCTTGTTGAAATCCAAAAAAGAGAAGAACAAGATGACGTGTTTCAGTTTCTCTCGTGTCTTGATTCATCTTATGAAGCGGTGAGATCACAGATTCTTCTCATGACCGAATTGCCATCTCCAGATGAAGTGGCCTCCATGATACAAGGAGAAGAAACAAGAAGAGAGGTAATGGGGTCACAAAATCTCGAAAATCCAGAGGCAAAAGGGTTTGCTGCCATGGCAAGGCCAAATCCTAATTTTCGGCCAGAGGGAAGAGGAGATCAAGGGGTCAAAAAATGTGAGCACTGCAAGAGAGAGGGTCACCGTAAAGAGGTTTGTTGGTTTCTCTACCCTCACCTCCGACCAAAGTGGCACAAGAAGGGAGATCGCAGAGGAGATAAAGGCGGCGTCGGGGCGAATTGGCAGAAGGGAAATAGAGGAGTCTATTTGACGGAAGGAAGAGAGATGAATGGAAATGAATCTGAGCCGTTCGGAAAAAATCACTCTGGGGCGAGTAACTTTGCTGGGGCAAACTCAGGGTCAAAGTTTCCAGCTGGGTCAAATTTTGCTGCTGGGCCAAACAATTTCCATGCTGGGCCAAACAAATTCGCTGCTGGGGCGAATTATTTTGCTGAAGCGTCATCTTCTTCTGTATCCGGATCCCATGAGGCTATCAATTCGAATCCTATGCGACAACTGTTTCAATCCCTCTCTGTGTTGCTAAATCAAAAACAAGAAAATACAAGAAAAACCTCTGGTATGATTTGTGTCTCTAATTTATCTTTTACACCAAAAAACTCTAGATGGATATTGGATTCGGGTGCAACTGACCATATGACCGGTAATATAAATTTATTGACCTCATTTAAAAAATATAAATCCAAACAATTTGTTACGGTTGCAAATGGTGATAAAATGGAAATTTTTGGAGAAGGTTCAATAACTATTTTCTCTAAAATAATCCAAAATGTTTTGTATATTAAAGATTGCTCATCAAATCTATTATCCATTAGTAAAATCACAAATGAGTTAAATTGTGAGCTCATTTTTTTGACAAAAAATGTGATTTTTCAGGATTGGATAACCAAGATTATGATTGGTGAAGGATTTCTAGAAAATGGGCTTTACATTCTAAATGAAGAAAAATTCAATCTCAACACAACCAAAAATGATGAATTAAGCATACTTTGGCATAGAAGAATTGGGCATCCTTCCGACAAGATTTTAAAGAGTCTTTTTAATTTTTCAAAATTAGATAATAGTAGTTGTGAGACATGTAAGCTAGGGAAACACACTAGGTTACCGTTTAATTTATCAATTTGTAAAAGCGAAAAACCTTTTGATTTGGTTCATTCGGATGTATGGGGTCCCGCCCCAATTAATTCTTATAATTGATACAAATATTTTGTTATCTTTATTGATGATTTCTCTAAAACAACTTGGTTATATTTATTAAAAAATAAGAGTGAAGTATTCTCAAAATTCCTAGACTTTTATAACTTCATAGAAAATCAATATGAAGCAAAAATCAAAACCTTTAGATCCGATAATGGAACGGAATTTATAAATCAAAATTTCTCAAATTTATTTAAGGAAAAAGGAATTTTACATCAAACAACATGTATTTATACACCTCAACAAAACGGTGTCTCCGAAAGGAAAAATAGACACTTGCTTGAAATGACTCGTGTACTTTTGTTTCAAAATAATGTACCAAAAACTTATTGGTCGGATGCCGTTCTTACCGCAACATATTTAATAAATAGATTGCCAAGTGTTAATTTGGATTACAAGAGCCCGTTAGAAATTCTTTACCAACGAAAACTTAATATTGAGCATCTAAAAATATTTGGTTGTACATGTTATGTGCATAAAAATAAACAAGATAAATTGGATTATACCTCAATTAAGGCTATTTTCTTGGGTTACTCATCACAAAAAAAGGGATATAAATGCTATGATCCCAAAGAAAAAAGGTTATACATTTCTAGAGATGTAACCTTTTTTGAAAATGAGTCATATTACAAAGAAAAAATTAATGAGGAAGATATTAGAGAATCCTTCAAGGGAATTATGTTGCCCCAATACAATCCATCAAGAGACGAGGGAAGATTGATAGAAAATGAGAATGAAAACGAAAATGAAAATGGGGTAGGAAATGAAAGTGAAAATGGAAATGAAAATGAAGAAGAAATAGAAGAAATTTCTTCAAACGATGGAGATCAAAACATGGAAGAAACACCGTTGAGAATGTCGATTCGAACAAGACAACCTTCAACAAGGTTAAGGGATTTTATAACCTACAAGGTACATTATCCTATTCAAAATTTTATTACTTATGATAATATCTCTTCCAACCATAAAGCATTTTTGACCTCAATTGCAAAAGAACAAGAGCCAAACAATTATGAGGAAGCCATAAAAAATTCTACATGGACCAAAGCCATGAAAGAAGAATTAAAGGCTCTTAAAAAAAATGAAACTTGGGTTATTGTAAAATTACCAAGAGACAAAAAACCCGTAGGTTGTAAATGGGTATATAAAATCAAGTATAACTCCGATGGTACCGTAGAACGGTACAAGGCCCGCTTAGTTGCGAAAGGGTATACTCAAACCTATGGTATAGACTATCACGAAACGTTTGCACCCGTGGCCAAAATGAATACGGTAAGAATACTCTTATCTATTGCGGTTAACCAAAATTGGAAATTATACCAAATGGATGTCAAAAATGCCTTTCTTCAAGGAACACTTGAAGAAGAGGTATATATGGATTTACCACCCGGTTATGAAAATGAAAGAAGACATGGATTAGTTTGCAAGTTGAAGAAAGCAATCTATGGATTGAAACAATCTCCAAGGGCATGGTATGGCAAACTAAGCTCTTATTTAAAATTTTGTAATTTTAAGATTAGTAGTGCTGATCACTCATTATTTATAAAATTTGAAGGAATTAGTATTACCATCATATTAGTATATGTTGATGACATTATAATCACCGGAAATAACGAAAAAGAAATTAATAAGATAAAATTTCACTTGAAAGAAAAATTTGACATTAAAGACCTTGGTTATTTAAAATACTTTTTAGGAATAGAAATAGCACATTCAAAAAATGGTCTCTTTATTTCTCAAAGAAAATATACTCTAGAATTGTTAAAAGAAACCGGTAAATTAGGATGTAAACCGACCTCAACACCAATAGAAGGTAGACATAAATTAAATAGCGAAGAAGATGAACCATTAGATGATATAAATCAATTTCAAAGGTTAGTTGGGAAATTAATATATCTAACGGTAACTCGGCCGGATATATCTTTCTCCGTAAGCCAAATTAGTCAATTTATGCATGCTCCAAGAACACCTCATTTGGAATCAATAAATAGAATTTTAAAATATCTAAAAGGAACACCCGGAAAAGGGATTTTTATGAAAAATAACAATTCTAATAACGTGTGTGGCTATTCCGATGCAGATTGGGCCGGAAGCTTTGATAGAAAATCAACAACCGGCTTTTGCACATATGTAGGCGGAAATCTAGTCACATGGAAAAGCAAGAAACAAAGTGTCGTGGCAAGATCAAGCGCCGAGGCGGAATATCGAGCCATGGCATCCACCGCAAGCGAGTTAACTTGGATCAAACAACTTCTTGCGGATGTTGGAATTAAAATTCAAGAACCAATAAAAATGTTTTGTGATAACCAAGCGGCACGACACATAGCAACCAATCCGGTGTTTCACGAACGAACGAAACATATTGAAGTGGATTGTCACTTCATTAGAGAAAAAATTCAATCAAAAGAAATTGAAACTCCATTTGTAAGAAGTGAAGACCAATTAGCGGATATCTTCACAAAGGGTTTAGATCTGAAACAATTTGAAGGAAATCTGAGCAAGTTAGGATTGATCGACATCTACACGCCTAACTTGAGGGGGAGTGTTGAGAATAAGCAACAAGTTAGACCCGTTAAGATTTAGACCCGTTTAGAATTAAATGAAGCTACTGTAGCATTACACCTATTTTTGCATAGGCAACCGTTGGAATTTACAGCTGTTATTCCAACAACTATTTTTTCTTTTAGTTATAAATAGAGTTGTACTGTAACAGAAAATAAGTAATCAAAAAATAATTTTCTGTCTCAAACTCAAAAACTCAACAGCAATGTTGAACATCATTGGAGAGAGGGGTTCACCTTGGCGTAATCCCCGCTTGTGAAATTAAGTAGCATTGCACATTTTGAAGTTGATCTCATTTATTGTACCTTACAAATAGTGCCATCACAACTCAAATGATTTCATTGGGGAACTAATTTGGAAAGTTTTCCAATTAATTCTAGGATGGTTCAGGTCTTCTGACGAAAATACCCTTATCATATAGAAGGACGGGTAGGGTATTCCAGTCTTTCGTGGAGAATTAGCTAATTTTGGTCTAGGTCCACTAAAATTT
Source organism: Carex rostrata (assembly GCA_964058875.1). NCBI lineage: Eukaryota > Viridiplantae > Streptophyta > Magnoliopsida > Poales > Cyperaceae > Carex > Carex rostrata. The sequence goes on along the minus strand of CAXKVT010000014.1, from coordinate 437,724 downwards.
ACTGTTTCAAAGATATCTCAATGTCACACATGTATGATACAGAATCACTAATTTATTTAATTTCTCCACACAATTTGTATTGCTTTGCATGCCTTTCGTGCCTTCTAAGTAACTTATTTATTATAAATATCAATTGTGAAAAAGAAAATGAATCGTCTGTAAACTTTAAACTTTATAAGACATTATTTTCCAAATTAATTAATTTTAAAATGAATTGCATGTGATTTTAAAATACATTTTATTTCAAATTAATTTTAAAAATAAATCGCTTGTAAGTTTTAAGGACTTCATATAATACTTATAAATTAGATATTAGAGGATATCAATTATCCATATGAAATTTGTAGGTACTGTTTTCAAACAAATTTGTATGTGAGGCCCACTTAAATATGTTCCGAGCTCTAATTTTATTAGTTTGTAGCGGGACCCACTTTAATATAGGTCCCTAATATATTTCCGAATTTGTTCTCATTTCATTCCATCAAAAACAAAATTAAAAAAGGTTTCATGAAATGATTATGCAATGTACATAGATTTTTTTAAGATATGCTATTAATACAAATGTAAGGAACACTTTTCAATTTTTCTAAATGAAAAAAATGACGTCATATTTCATTCTAATTATAGAATGTCCGAATTATGTATATGTATTTTATTTTATTTTCATTTTCTAATAAAAATAATTTATTGAATAGCATATTAATTTTATCACAATATTTAAATTATCTATTCGTATTTATATCAGTTTAATATCAGATATGTATCAGTAACTGTTTAATATATGATATATGCATTTTATATCCATTTAATTAATATCGTACCCGTGCGTTGCAACAGAAACATATTATAAGAGAACCCAAAAAAAAAAATCATACAAAATTACATATTTTTACAAAAAAAAGAAAAGAAAAAAAAAAGAATAGACCAATGATTGATAATAAACTATCAAAACACATTTTCTTTTCATATTATGACTCTTGTTATTATTAGAAGGATTATCCTCCTCTTCTTTAGATTTATACATTTGTGTACCTAAAATAGATAATAAAATTATGTTTGCTTAAATGAGATTATTAAATGACAAATAATATTTAAAAAATAATATAGAACATATAGAAATAATATATCAAATATCAAGTCATTCTTTATTATATTTTCTAGTAAATTAATACGATTTTGTTATTAATGTTTTGTGTGATAAAAAACAAAAAACAAAACTATGTGCTAGAAATTTATTGCACAAATATCAAATGACGATTCCGTTAAATGATATCATACGACACATATATGGTAAAAATAAGGACATACTTGCCTTTTTTATTATCCAGGTAAAATTTGGAGATTCAATTATTTTCAAAGAAAATACGTTTTCGCCGAATCATGTGCAACTTGCCTTTTGATTTAGTGCTACATAAACAATATACAAAAAAATAATAACCAATTATGCTATAATTATGCTGAAAAAAAATAAGGGAAGAGATGTTGATCAGCTATGTGTCAAGCGACATTGTAGAAATGTAAAGAAATTATAATCAATCAGAAAATCAAATATCTAACAATCCAAAGAGACCAAGTTTTCGAAAAAAAAAAAAAAAGAGGAGAAACTTATAACATCTACATGTGGCGAGTATGTGTAGCAAGTACGTATCTAAATAAATTTAAACTTATGTACAAAAATAAACATGAAAAGAATGCATATAATAAAAAAGGATATATTATTTAATTGAAGGGCTGATATTCAATCCGAAATTCCATCTTTCAATCACAGCCATTGGAAGATCAGAACATATATGTGCTTAGTATAAAGTTAGAGATTAGAGATATGCAACTCGAACCAAAATTTTTATTAATAACCTTAAAAAACCAAACTTCAGAAAATAACTACGTTTTCTAAAAAATTCCAAATCTAACCTTACCGCTAAATTATCCAGCAGTAATTCAGAGCGAACCCACTGGATTATCCAATGGTTTTGAATTTCTAATTTTCGCTGGATTATCGAACGAAAATAGGATTTCTGATTTTTTTATTTTAATTAAATATAAGATGTTATGATTTTTTTATTTTTTTCTATTGAAATATTAGAAATATTTTTATATTTCTTGAAAAATAGATGGAGTACTATAGAATTGAATTTACTTGAAAGATTACGACAAATGACCCGATCAATATTTTCAGGCAGGATTTTTTGCGACTATAAAAAAATTTAAATATTTCTTGGTGTGTTCCTAGAAAAAATGAAAAATATTTTAGATCTGAGTTATTGATCTCAGTTTAAAAATCATTTCTGAATAAATAAAAAAAATTATCCTTGTTCTTATAATAATTCAAATTTTAAGATACTCCATATATTTCTCTAAAAATAATTTTAGAAAAATATTAAAATTGACTTGCGCCATAATCACAATTATGTACCATATTAAAATAACTTTAGGACAATTTATCTCTGTTGCCTAAGAGCTTTAAATAAATAAATAAAATTATCTCTGTTTATAAAAGAGAACCGCCATAATTACAATACATCCATTCCAATTTCTCTTGTCAGAAACATTTCCACTTTCTTTCTAAACTAAAAATTATATTAGACTATTATTCAAATTTAGTTAACCTAATGAACAACTCTGGTCAACAGTTAGTGAACTCGAATTGAAAGCATCTGTTTTTTGAGCTGCTGAAGAGAAAGCCTAATTCACCATTTATGATATTATTTGTAATTTAATTTTAGTAAGGTTTTAAATAGTTTTCTTTCTTTTTTTTTTCTTTTTTTTTGTAAAGGATGGTTGCGGTGAAAAAAATTCGGATAAACAACCAAAAAATATTCCTTAGTCCCAAAATGGAGGGTCCTTGAAGAGGAGAGGATAATTGACATCTGGTAAGTTGTTTTAATTTATATCTTAAGTTTTTTGTTTGTTTTTTTTCATTTCTCTGTTTCATTTATATTTCAAATCTCCTCTGTGTTTTTTATCTAGCAATAATTCAGAGTGAAACCGCTGAATTATGCTTTTTAGAAATATCATATATCTTACTCATCCAAATTAAAATTGCACTTAATTGAAAACAAACAGGTTTTAAATAAATTTTAATTTTCTCCAATATCACATGAACTATAGACAACATGTATGTATTTTTTTTTCTTCATCATTGTTTACCAAAATACTAATAATTCATCGGTAATGAATTGTCAAAGTTATATAATTTCATTTTTTTTTGTCATTTCCAAATTGGTATCATGCCTAACTAAACTTTATAACATCAAAATAATGTGATAATTCATCACTTGTTGTTAAAAGTAAAATGAAAAAAATGTGATCTTCTTAACAGTGTAAATTTAATCCGAAAAATTCAACTATTATTGTTTGGAAAACAAAATTCAAATTTATAATTTGTTAGTTAGATTGAATCTTGATATCTGAACCAGTGTTGTAAAAAACGTCTGTTTAGATCAATTAATCGACCAATTAGTCGTTAGCGGTGACCAATCTGTCATAAATTTTCCTGACTAATCGACTGATTATTTCTGAAATGACCAATTATTCTCGATTATTTTTTATTAATTGCTTGGCGGTACCCTATCCATCCAACGACCACATACCATTATTTACAACACTAATTTGGACAAATAAGTTTCAGATATGAAATTTGAAAAGAAAATATAATTAAATGTCCAACCATTGCAATTTTCTTCTTAAAATATTTTTTATTAACACTAAGATATCATTGTAAAAATGAGTGTATGGAATTTGTAAATGCTGAACAAATGCATTTGATTGAATTAATCTCAAAAAATGAGTTTATTGTTCTGGAAATATATGAAGATGATATTGAACAACATACGATATGCGAGTTGGCTACAAATTCATGTGTCTTTTTTTGTTCAAATTTAAGCCTTGATATATAAAATTATGTCATTACATTGATGTTGATTTTTTGGTTTTTATTTTCTTCTTGCAATTTCTTTGCACTATGTGTATTTAGAATTAATCTCCAAAAAAAAAAACATTGATGTTGATTTTTGAAAATTATATTATTTGAGGATACATTATTTGTTTTGAAATAAAATGTTTTGTAATATTTTATATAACCATTCTAAAAATAATTCACAACTTCACATATTATCTATTATATTATTTATAGAGAAACATTTATTTAATGCTAATTTATTTCTTTGTGGAGATAAATACGTGATTCTTCCTACACATAATCATGACCATTAAGTAAATAAAGGAGGATAACAAATTTTAGTAGTGAAACACATATCATATAAAAAACAAGGTAATTATATTAAATATATTTTCAAATGACAATAAATTTATATTTCCAAACATGTTAAGCAAGACCGTTTCTATCAAATATATTAAAATGTCCTTTTATAATACACTGCTTCTAATTTACAGCCGCAATTAATTAGAAGCAAAAATAAGAAAGATTTAAGAGGAGTAAAACTAGTATTTAGAAGAAATTGATTTTTCTGTGATCTAATATATGAATTTCTTCCTTAAAATAGCAGCACCCTTTTCAAATTAACTCTCGCCAAAATTGTCATGAGAGCTCTCATAATTATGGCAATTTTACCAACTCCTCTACAATTTAAGATCTCCTAATATTCATAAATTGAATTTTGTTTGAATTGTTTCCATAAATGCTCAAATTAAATCTTTAATCTCCATAGTAGTTATTTAATTCTTTGAATTCAACTACTATTCCCTCGTTGCATTCTTTGAATTCAGAGCATAGATAAAAATGAAAATGAAAAAGAAAATGAAAATTAAAATGGACCATCTCTCGGGTCTCCCCGACGAGTTGGTGATCACCATACTCTCTCTGCTGCCAACTTTGATGGCCGCTCGCACCTCCGTTCTCTCCCGCCGCTTCCGTCACTTGTGGAAGGCCTCCCCTTCGGCGGATCTCTACTTCAGCAAATCGTTGAAGAAGTCATCAATTGCCATGGCCAAAAGAGTTCTCCTCATGAGTCATCTCCTCCACCTCGACCTTGAGTTTCACAGATATTTCAAAGGTGATCAATCATTTATCTCTTCTTTGCCATGGCCTAAAGGTCTCCGTCACCTCACAATCAATGGCAAAGGCGATTGGAAATTTGGATTAATTCTCCTCTCTATCTTCTCCTCTAGTATCTCTCTCGAGTCGCTTTCAATTCACCTAAATTCATCTCCAAATTCTTTTACTTTTCCTTCCCTAATCGCTTTCACTCGTTTGAAAAGCCTTTCTATCGATTTGGGTAACCACAATTTAACTGCAGTCAAAAGGCTTCTCTCTGAATTGTCTTGTTTGGAACATTTACTACTTCATATCTTCTCTTCCTCAAGGGGGGTTGTTTACCTCTCCTCCCTAACCATAAAAAAACTAGAGCTGCTTCTTCTTCATGGATCTAAACCTCAAGAAGAGCCTTTTTCTCTCCGGCTATCGATGCCTTCATTGTATTTCCTTTCTTTGACAAATCATAATGTTGAAGATGAATATGCAAACGGAAACATACCATTCATTTATGGAGATGGAGCCTTGATAAGAAAAGCTGTTGTTACCCTTGGTGACCTTTGTCAGAAACACATCACTGCTGTTGCTCAGTTACTAAATTTTATCTCAAATGTGGAACACCTCACCCTTTATTTGAAGGAACATAGATGGGAGGAGTATCCATTTCCTGTCTTGATGGAACCAGGCAAAAAGCTGCCAACTTTTCCTAATTTGAAGCACCTGGATATGAGCTTATGCTTTTATGAGTCCAACTTTGAAGCCGTCGTCACGATGCTCCATCATTCGACTGCATTGGAATCACTCAAACTTCATCATAAGGTGCGTACGTACATGCATATATAACTTTTATTCACAATTAATTACATCATATACACATCTATGATCATCTATGATCACAATTAATTACATCATATATAACTTGCAAGACACAAGGTTGTAATAGGTGTTATAAAAACAAGCTAAAAAAATTTAGAACAACAATATGATCATTTATTCCGTTTTTCTGATAAATGTTGGAAACCATGGAGAAAAGAAGATATGAAGAGGCAGGGTGACACAAGGAGTAAGGCCAGAGCAATTATTAGCCATTGGATTATATAAAATTGAGTTGAATGTTTTGTTTTTTGCATCTTCTTTTTATATATATTTCATTATATTGCTACTGCTCAAATGCTTGTCTGTATTTTTTGCTTAGACTCGTGAAATTTTGGATCTTTATGGAAAAAAGCTGCCACGTAATGGGGATCAAAAAAGAAATGCTTGGAGATCAAAGCTGCCACGTAACCGGGACGGTAATTATCAATATGCTTGTTTCGAAAATCTTCACTTGGGAGAGAGTGAAAAAGAATTCAAGAAGCTCCTAAACAAAAAATGTAGGCCTAAGAGGCAACTGGTAGGTAGGTAGATGAGATGCAAATCATTGTTCCATTGGTTTTGTTCATTTTAGCTTCAAAATGGGATATGTTATGGTTTATTATATGAATGTCAACTTAGGATCAAATATTAGCTAGGGACAAAGCATGGTTTCATTAGCTAATTTTTTTTTTCTTAGAAGAAAAATGCTTGCTCTTCTGTTTGATGAAATGTTAGTCTTTTATTTTGGATGCTTTTATGGTTCTTTTTGTTTGAAAGGAGTTTTAAGTTACTGATTTGAACTACTGATTTTGTTCAAAACCTCTTAAATTTATTTGGAATCCTTATTGCATATACATAATCAAGAGGTGAAAAATCGGTGCAATGAAATTGTTGAAATCTTAAGTCTCTTGATCTTAGTACAAAACAAACTATTAATTTTGCATTGTTCAGAGTAAACTATGAACATTTGATTCAGATAAGTATCTATCTGATACATTTTTCGAGAAAAAATAGTTACTATTATGAGAAGTTCATAGATGAGAAAATAGTTATCTTTTTAATGATGTGTGATATAATTTTTATTTTTATTTTAAAATAGATACAAACTACTCACAAATAACTAGGTTATATCCACTGGCGGATTCACATAGAGATTGGAGTAGGTAAGTGCTTATTTCTGAATTTGAATTTTCTATTTTGATCCAGTACTAATTGTTCAATGTGTCTATTTCTAGTCTGATGTATTGCCTACATAATGGTCTAAGTTAGTTCAATTCTTGAACTAATTCCTTTTGAGTTTTGATCAATTCTGCATATTTCATTTTTTTCGAATAGTAGCTAGGGACAATAAATGTCTGGCGGTGGGACCTATTATTACAATTCTAAATAGATGGATTGGCCGAACTTTAAAAAACAAAGCTATGATGGTACCATAAAAAAGTAGCATTTGAATCATCCTCTTCTAACTATAAATAATATAGGGCAAGTTTTATTGAAATAATTACATCCAACAAGATATAAATGATATCTTAATGTTAAATGTTAATATAAAACATTTTAAGAAGAAAATTGCAATGGTTGGACATTTAATTCCATTTTGTTTTCAAATTTCACATCTGAAACTTATTTGTCCACATCAGTGCCGTAAATAACGGTCACCGCCAAGTGATTAATTTAAAATAATCGGTCATAATTGGAAATAATTGGCTGATTAGTCGAAATTTTTTGTGACAGATTGGTTACCACCAACGACTAATCAGCCGATTAATCAATCTAACGAACGTTTTTTACAACACTGGTTCAGATAATCAAGATTCAATCTAACAAACAAATTCTAAATTTGATTTTTTTTCCAAACAATAATAGTTGAATTTTTCGGATTAAATTTATACTATTAAAAATATCACATTGTTTTCATTTTACTTTGGGCAACAAGTGATATCACATTATTTTGATGTTATAAACATTAGTTAGGCATGATATCAATGTGAAAATGACCAAAAATATATGACGTTATATATATAACTTGGACAATTCATTACCGATGAATTATTTGTATTTTGGTAAACAATGATGAAGAAAAAAAAATACATACATGTTTTCTATAGTTCATGTGATATTGGAGAAAACTGAGATTTATTTAAAACTTGTTTGTTTTTTATTACGTAAAATTTTAATTTGGAAGAGCAAGATATTAACATTCCTAATAATAATTCTGAAAACCATCACCATGTTTTCTACCTTTTAATTTTCAGTTCAATGGTACATATATAACATCAAATTATTTTCAACTTGTCAATTTTTAAAAAAAATAAAAATTCATGAGGTGCCCTCTGATGATTTGGGCCAAGATAAATATGACACGGGGATGATATTTTTTTTAATCTAGTCCAAGTACTTACTGCATTTTTCTTAGTTTCATTGTATTTTTCAAATTCATTACATGTATTCTAGCTGGCATATATACATTACAAGTGTGTACATATTATGTATTTGATAATCAGAAATAACTTGGGTATCAGCTGCATGAAAGATAAATAATTTCATTATATTAAAAGAAGTAAAAAATAACATAATAATTATATTAAAAAAAAAAGTATAGCTACGTACATTGACAATTTTTGTCACGCACATAAAAAAAATGTAAACAACATTTATTTAAAAAAAAAACCAACTTGATTGAAATTGAAATTGAAATTCTGAGTAGGTGAAAATAAACAGGAGGACAAAAAAATAAAAACCACAAATCCATTGCTCTTATTCCTATAAAACTTAAACTTGCTACCAGAAAAATGCATGTAGTCATAATTTATTCAAATTTTGGTTTTTAGTTTTGAGTTTTCATCTGCAGGTCAGGTTGACTTCATTGGGCTTATTGTTAGACCTCAGACTGCCAGGCACATCAGCCACTAATCAGCCACCAATCAGCCACCCATCAACAACCCTAACATACAACCCATCGGCAACCCATCGGTCCATACCGTGTCCGCCACTAAACGATTGGAAAGAGTGAGACCCATGGTTAACTACAAGAAAGCTGAGGTTTGAATTATTATTATTATGAAAAAATTTGATAAAAAAGTTTAATTTTAAGCTAATTTTTTTATTATTATATAGGGAAGGAAGAAGATACGCATAAAGATGCATAAAAGGTAATGCAAGGTCATCGATCTCGGGGCTTATATCTTGGGCCCCGCTCAGCCAGTTGGTCATCGGCAAGCACAATTGCTCAGTTCTGTTTAGTATACTATAGACTTTAATTTAGGTATTGAAATGTGGAAACAGATCAGATCGAAAATTTTAAATTCAACTCGTTTAGAAATTTAATTTTGACCATATCTATTTAGTATGGTATAAACTTTAATTTAAGTCTTTATTGTGGAAACAGATTGGAGTGAGAATCCTCTCCAGCCCCAGAACAATCAATCAGGAAATGCAAGACTACGCGGGGTGCTGATTTTAACAACAATAGTTTGGCTCATACAGCGTTGAGATGAGAGAGAGATTTTTTTTGGACCGTAATGCCCTTCCTTCGTAAGGAAAATAATAAAGATGCTTTTCAAATCTTTAAAATTAAATTTATAGAAGTTATGGGTAATAGGGCCTTATGGCACACTGGACATTAATTACCTTACTTATATTTAGATCTTTCGTAGGTAATTCATTAAATTTCACCAGTTCTGATTATGTAGACGTCTATGATGCTCTTTAATCTATTATCTGATCTTATCTGATCCGTACTGAATTCTATCATGCGGAATTGAGTAACCTTTTCTTTTTGTTAATTTATTGTTATTGAATAAGAGTATATTTAAGAGGTATTTTGTACTCCTTATTTTATAGAGTAGTTAATTAATATAAAATTATATATGATAATTTTTTATTTATACATAAAACTATATAATTTTATTATTATAATTAGAGTAAGATTATGGAACTATGCATAGCGTATATTGGCATACGCTATGGATTCAAATTTCCAGTTTGAAAATTCTAACAGTCGATCTGAACCGTTCAACATAGTCTCTATATAAATGTGTACTTGTAAATTAAATTTTACATTTTTTTTATAATTTTTTATATTATTTTATTAGATGGGTAAAAAATCACCTGACTTAAAATCACCTAATTTTTTATATTATTTTATATATTTTTTAATTAGTAATTTATGATAAAAATTAATTTAGACAACAATTATTATATTTTATTTAATTAATAATTATATTTGATTAAATAATGGTATAAAAAATTATAATTTTCATAGTTCAAATGTGCTTGAATCTCAATCATGCCTCACATTTTGATCTCTATTTTTAAAATTCAAATGTCTAATCTAAATTGCTTAACATGATCTCCATAGTAAAATGTTCTTTAAGGTTTTATAATTTGTTATTAATTATTTAGATAAGTACAAAATTATTATTTTTGGATGGTCCAGATTTTTTTTTAAAATCAGTAATTTTGTACATATCTAAAGGTTAGTCATTTTTTTAAATATACAATTTAGTCTCAAAGGATATTTTAATATGAAAGTCATGTTAAGCAGTTCAGATTTACTATTTGAACTTTGAAAATAAAAATAAAAATGTAGAATGTAATTAGAATAAGAAAAAATAAAACATTTTAACCTCACTCTAAAAAAAATGACCCCAATAATTTGATGTTTCAAGTTGCTTTAGCCATCGAGCGTTTCATTAAATCAAGGCCATAAAACGAGAAAAAAAATACTACGAGCAAATATATTAGAGATAATGTGAAAAGATCCTGCGTTGCTTGTTTAGACATGCCAAACTTACATTTTTATTATTTCCTTCTTTATATATGTGTCATACACAATTTGAACTTCAATTGAAAAAAAGGCAAAACAGTCATTTTCAAAAACTCTCTTACCTCAACGCGGCATGAGTCAAAATATTGCTGTTAGAATTCACACCCGACTACACGGCCCTAGGAGGAGGTGAATCAGAGGTTGTCGGTCTGGCAAACATCCTTTGAAATATCAAAATAAAATCATTATATACAATGCATATCATTTTCTGTATGCACGTGCAAAACTTTACAACCTTTTAACCTTGTTTTAATTTATATTAAGAGCTTGCACAAATATATTTAGGTCAACAATTTTAGATGTTGATTTTTAACTCATTGATTCATATAAAAAATAATAAAAAATGATAATTTTTTATCTGAATGTAAAGAAAATAATATAGATCACATTTAACAGTTTTATTTCAATATATGAATTTTAGAAATTTTTTATTATTAGAAAATTGAAAAAAACTAAAGGTATGATGGTGGCACAAAAAATAGCATTTGAATCATCTCTTCTAACTATAAATAATATAGAGCAAGTTTTATTTAAATAATTACATCCAACAAGATACTAAATGATTTTACAATGATATCTTAATGTTAATATAAAACATTTTATTTTAAGAAGAAAATTGCAATTGTTGGACATTTAATTATATTTTGTTTTCAAATTTTATATCTGAAACTTATATGTCCAAATAATCAAGATTCAACTAACTAATAAAAATCTAAATTTGACTTTTTTTCCAAACATTAATAGTTAAATTTTTCGGATTAAATTTACACCGTTCAGAATATCACATGTTATTCATTTTACTTTTAGCAACAAATGATGAAATATCACATTCTTTTGATGTTATAAACATTACTTAGGCTGTTAGGCATGATACTAATGTGAAAATCACAAAAAAAAATATGAAATTGTATAATTTTGACAATTCATTACCGATGAATTATTAGTGTTTCGGTAAATAACGATGAGGAAGAAAAATACATATACAAGTTGTCTATAGTTCATGTGATATTGGAGAAAATTGAAATTTATTTAAAACTTGCTTGTTTTCAATTATTCAAGTAACTCAAGCCTTGATTTATTTGAGAAGGCAGCCTCCGTGAAGCAATAGAATTGTAAGTTAAATGAAATTTTACAGCTGGTTCTCACTTCTCTCAAAAACATTTATATTAAGATGATTGCTACTTGTATATAGGTACTTGGAGACTAATAGAGTTGATAGTATAATATTTAACGAGATAGTGAAGTTAGCTGAAGATGAGGAGCTATTAAAGGAGGGCATACCTAGAAAATTGGCTGCAAAAAAAATTTATACCAAACCCTCAATCCCCCAAATTTTGCTTGAAAATTGAAGAGACTAACCAATTTGCTTGAACATTATGTACAGTTCTTGCATCTGGTGGCACCATCAAAGTTGAGCAAAGTACAGGTCGTGGACCTATAAATATTACTAGGTTGAGCAAAGTACCGATATTCACAAATGCACTGTCAATGCATTCTAGCTAGCTACATGAATTTTATGTTTGACATTTTTTGTATATTTTTTATTTTGCAGGATTAAATTTAAACAAGTTCGTTAGATATTAGTTTAAGTGTTTATCTATTAGTTTTGATAATTTTATAATCATAAACGTGACCATAATTGATTAAAAAAATCAATTATCACACAAAAGACATTATGAATATATTTAAGCATAAGTTTATACGTAATATTTCATGTATTTATCTGATTTAGCATAAATAAATTTATGCATATATAGAAGAAATTACTTATTTAGTGTTTTTCAGTAAATTTTAGTTTAATCTTGTTAGTGTGCCTTCTTTTTGAAAAGAAAAATAAGGAGAATTTCACGTATACCCCTCACAAACTTCAAAATTACATATTTCTCCATCTAAATTTTGAAATTATGTATTCCCCCCTCTAAACTTCAAAACCTCACATATTTATCCATTTTATTGTCTTATATATTAAAACTCATTTTAAATTTACAAAATACCTATTTACCCTACAATAAAAGTATAAAACGTTCCATCGAACTCAAATCTGAATCTGAAGAGTTCCTGTACCGTCCGATCCGCGCGCATCACAATAAGACTATTACGTATTCACTTCAAGATTCGTGCTAATTTAGCCTGCACGGATCTCAAAGCAATTTTGATCCGCGTTCATCGCATTAAGATATGTGCACGTTGCTTCAATATTCGTGTGTATTCGCTTCAAGATTCGTGTTGATCTAGTATGCACGGATCTTAAAGCAATTCGAATGGTAGATGAACCTTCATATTCAAATTGGTGTTAGATGCACGTTTTATGCTATTTAATAAAAAGAGCAAAATAGGTATTTTGTAAATTTAGAATGTGTTTTAATATAAAAAAATAATAAAATGGGTAAATATGTGAGTTTTTGAAATTTAGAGGGTGAAACATGTATATTTCAAAATTTATTAGGAGAAATATGTAATTTTAAAGTTTTTGAGGGGCATATGTGAAATTCCCCCAAAAAAATAATAGCTCAGTAATTAACCTATTGAAAAAATTATTCTCCTTGAGTGCTTTAATTTGTAGCTCATCCATCGTAATTACAAGTATGGCTAATTAATTTCTAATAATACATTGTTGCAATTAATTCCAGGTACAAAGAGGAGAGAAGGAGATTCTGACTTGAATGCCTTTGCCTTGCAAATTTCTGTATGTTCTTCCTTTGAAATTTGCTTGCTCCTGCATTCTGTGCTGCAAAATGCTAATCCTCTGAAAAATTAACAAATTTAGTCATATAAATTAGGCATTAACTACTTGTCTTTTTAAATTGAGGGCAGTCAAGGCACTAGTGATAAAGTTGGAATAAGATAATTAATTAAGCATGGGTCATTATCCCACTCATTACATGCCAATATTAAGAAAGTGATTTAGCATTGCTAATTTTATGCAAATTAAAATTTAAGGAATTAATATTTTTTTTTTGCTATTGTTCTATTATTATTAGTAGCATGTATGTAACACCTACATTATTATTCATATTTCTTTTATCTCTATGCCTTCTTTTTTTTTTTCCTTATTATTCTTCTTCTTTGTTTAGTCATTAGCACATACCCATCAAAGCGGGTGTTTCGTATGGACATCCGAGTAAATTCGGCTCGATGTGTGGTTAAGTTGTTCAATTCACATCATGGTTCGTGCATACAATTAAAATTATAAACTGTTAAATCGGACACACGTATTTCGACGCAGATCAAGCAACTCTGACCAAAATTTGAACTGAATTTAATCCGATGTCCATCAAACCTCTCCACTCTCCGTACCCAAAAGATCTTTAATAAAAAATAAATAAAAGAACAATAGAAAGCTATCAGAAACTAAAAAAAGAAAAGAAAATGTTGAAGAATGGAACAGAGCATTGCATAGACAAAAGAAAGAATAAAAAGAATACTAGCTCTTAATTATAATTGAAATTCACACAAAAGATATTTAAATACTAGCTCTTAATACTAGTTATACTGAATTTAATCCGATATCCATCTAATTAACCTCTTCGCTCCCCTCACCCAAAAGATATTTAAATAAAAATAAATAAAAGAACAAACAGAAAGCTAGCTTAAAAAAAGAGAGAAAATGTGGAAGAATGGAACAGAGCATTGCATAGACAAAAAAAATAAAAGAATACCCGCTCTTAATTATAATTGAAATTCAAATCAAAATTAGAGCTTTAAATCCAAACAGAGAAAAAAAGTTAATATATTTGACAAAATAAATATTTCCAATAAAACCTAAAAGTCAACTCAACGAAAGACTGCCCTCCTGAAAAAAAAAATATTAATTTTCCTCTCAATAAAAGAAGTCTTATGCTACCTGTACATGTATATGTCAATATCATGAAGCCTCTTTTCACACAGAAAGCATTTGCTCAGAAACCCGTCACTCAATACACACGCATTGCGGTCTGATTGGCCACTTTGTAGTGTGCGGGTCGAGTTGATTTTGATTGGATCAGTTTTTGCCACATCGATAATCATGGCAGCGATAATCCTGAGACCGATCGGCTTAGCTTCGGTACATCTAAACATTCTTGTCATAAACATGGAATGTCTTAATTTGTTCAAACAAATAAACACAAAACAAAACAAAAAATACAAAAAAAGAAGAAGAAGAAGAAGAAGAAGAAGAAGAAAAGAAATCAAATGCTATAATTAGAATTTACAAGATAGCTAGTAATGCAATGCTTGATTTGAGAATGGAAGAGAGACTAAATTTATAAGCTTTGGGAGTTTGCATTTGACATAATTTTTTATAACTATTTTGGCGGATAATGGTTAGGGTTAGAGAGAACAAAGCACATTGGTAATTGGGTAATTAAGAGTTAAAAATGGCATGTGGGTTACAAACTTACAATATTAGGAACCCATCTGATCTGAGTTGTCATTTTTGTCTTTTTTGAAACAGACAAAAATTAAAATCTTGTGGACTTTGTTTCCATTTGGTGAGGCCTTAAATTGACAAAAGTAAACTAAACATTTAAAAAAAAAATTAGAACTAAATATATGATCTAAAATAAAATTATGTGACAGTTAGACACCTAACATTTATAAAGCTTTAACCATCCAATTAAACAAAGGATATATGGACAATTAATCAAAATTGAAGAGGAATGGCACTCATGACTCCCACTAAAGAGTAGCAATTAGAATATAAAGTAAGAAGAGAAGCTTTGTTTGGTCTTGGTCACCTCCATTTGGGAGAAATTGGTCACCTCCATTTTTCATATGCGCAGTTAGAGTAGGGGTGTCAATGGCACCCTTTTACCCGTTTACCTGACCCACATCGTATTTGAAAACACGGGTAATGATAAGATTTTTATTTTTTTTAGCTTATAGGGTACGGGTAAGGCTAAAGATTTTTTTTCATTATCTTACCCGTTATTGTATAAGATATTTTTAAAAATAAAATTATATATATTTTTGTACAGAGATGATACATGATACAATAAAGTTTTGTATTTTATTAAATTTTTATAATACAATTAGTTGTATTCATTATTATTTTTTCTTTTTTTCTTGTTTTGAAAAATATTTTATCGAAAACACAAAGTAAGATGTTAATGGTACTTTTTATCCATTTACATGATCCGTATCGTATTCGAAAAGAGGGTAAAGTTTTTTTTTGTTATATCATAACAGTTACGGATATGAAAATATCTCCACCCGACCCATATCATATCCATTGACACCCCTATTTTAATTCACATTTAATTTGTTTTTTTATTAAGGGTAATTTTTGGCGTTGTTAACGCACATATATAACATGTTGAATCATTTGGAGGATTATGAAAGTACTGATGTACTAATTATCAGTAATGTAATGTAGAGCAATCAATTTGAATGAATTTTAACAATGCAATTCAAATTATAAAATTTCAACTTGAATTATAGAAATATAATATGAATTCCTAGAATTACACATTAAAACAATATTCAGGCACATATTGAAAAGCTTAATTAGCCTTCCATGAAACAATAATAACAACGATATATATATGATTCCAATCTCAAACATATATAATTTCCTTTGTTTTTCTTTCTTGCATAAATTAAATATTTTCTTGGAAATCAAGTAAATATCAATACAAATCCATGCTTATCCAAATTTACATACATTATAGATGTTAGTGTGCAACTAGATACAATAAAACCATATTAAAAATCTATAACCAAAGTTTAGAAAATACATTTTCAAAGCATTTGAAGAATTAATAAATATGCTAGATATATTATTGAATTGAACAAAAAAAAGTATTTGATTTGTGGAGTTATTAATTGGAGGTATCCATGCACTTGAGAGAATGGAGACAACAAAACAATAGATAAATAAAAAGAAGTCCATGGGTATGCTTGAAGTAAGTGTTAGTGAAACCTTTTTTTTGAGATTATATTTCTCTTACAATATTAATTTAATTTGTTCATAAAAAGAATAGAGTCATCATTTCATACATTTCTTTTCTTTTTTGGAGTAAAACCAGGCAGTGACTGTCAGGTGTCCATTCTTCCACATTTCATACATAACAACAGTGTTTCTTTTCATACATTCTGTCAGAATAGATTAGCATCCAACGATTCACATCTCGACCAATCTATCGACTGGAGAGGATACAAACGAAGCTCTAGCTTTAATTCTCTCTAGAGCAAATCTCATCTCCTTTCTTCTTCTTCTTCGCGATTTCACGAAAAGAGAGAAAACGAAAACCCTAACCCTAGAGCAAAAATCGAAGAGACGAAGCAAATAGCTTCTCTAAAGGCGGTAACTAGCACCTCACTGCGACTTCTTTAGGTATATACGCTTGCTGCTTCTATATTTTAGATCTCCTTTTGAGGAATCTTTTTTTCTTAAGCGTTTTTTGGGGTTTTTGTTTGCTGAGATTTGAGATCTGTTCATTGAAGCTCTGGCTTCCCATTTCCTTCAATTCGGAGCTGTAACCTCTTTTTTTGTGCTTAAATGTCTGAAGATGTCTCCATTGGTGCCAAATGGAGAGTCCATTAAACGTCTTTTAAGTCAATTTTTGATGGATAGATGGAAGGAAATGGAATTTGTACAACACTATTTTTGGTATTTTGGAGTTTTGGATGGGCTATCATTAGCATTTTTGGTGAATGAGAACTTTTCAGAAATTAATAGATTGGTGGTGGTTTTAAGAAAAATGATTCATTGCTTCTAAGCTAAATTATTGTCAGAGCAAAATGCAATTAAAAAATATGATATATTTCAATATTTGTCCAATTTCATTAAATTTTACATTGTCTAATTAGGTGACAATGGAGGCTTTTGATTCTGCTCCCCAACAAACAAACACAGATCACCGGACTGTCCAATCCGAGCTCTAAAGTGCAACGCATTTTGGAGACACTGTTCTTCATCTATTTGCTACTAACAGACACAACAAGCTCGCTTTGAAGGTTTTTGAAAGAGATATGCCCCTGTTGAAAGCACAGAACAAGATGTTAGAGACACCCTTGTACTATGCTGCGAAGGTCGGAAACAACGAGGTTATCGAGAAACTCATTCGAATTAACTCTGTTGTCGTGAAGGATGCTCTTATTGAAACAAATCAAAATGGAGACAGCCATGCATGTTGCTGCCAACAACTATCATGAAGATGTCGGCTGTAAGCTCATGACCTTGGATCCATAAGTGACATACAAGGTCAATAACAAAATATTAACTCCATTATACTGGCTACAGTTAATAAAAATTATAATATGGTACTGACTATGTTACAAGTTGACCGTACTCTAGCATGCACCCAATTCTCTGACGGAATGTTTCCAGTTCATGTAGCCGCATCCCTGGGTTACTATGATCTGCTACAGCATTTCTTCAGTGAGTACCCTGATTATGCTGAGTTGCTGGATTCTCATGGAAGAAATATTTTTCATTTTGCTGTAGAACAAGGGTGTCTCTAACAGCTTGTTCTTTGCTTTCAACAAGGACATATCTCTTTTAAAAACTTTCAAAGCGAGCTCGTTGTGCCTCTTAGTAACAAGTAGGTGAAGAACAGTGTCTCTAAAACACGTTGCACTTTGGAGCTCGAATTGGACAGTCTAGTGTTCCGTGTTTATTTGTTGAGGAGCAGAATCATAGGCGTCTATTGTCACCTGATTAGAAGTCTCTCCTTTCTCCACTCTCCTCCAGTGATAAACTCTAACCAGGTGCCTCCGCCTCGTGGAAGTACTCGCTCTCTCTCACGCCAACTCTCGCCAATTATCACCGACGTTTCCTCACTTCATGTTCTGACTCTTGCCGACAGGTTTTTCTCTCTCTCTGCTCTCACTTTTTTCAATTGTATTTAGTTATTTTTTTTTAGAGGGACAAAAAATAAGAACAATTAGTCTATCATAAAACTTTGTTTTCAGAGTTTAAAGATCATAGAAAAGAACAATAAAACAATGTTTCATTATCTTAGTCTAATATCCCATATCTCAATTCTTTCAACTTTTTTTTTTCTCCTTTCCAAAGTTCCTTTGTTAGTTGGTTTATTAGATGGTAGGTACATCCAATTTCTATCATTTTGGTCCATAAACTAGTAAATTAAGGTATAACTAGCAGTTTGCATGAGTTGTTGTAACTATTGTTTTAAGATATAAAGTTTGATTCAAGAATTTTGTTTCTTTATAACTATGATGGTTACCAAATTTTATCTTTTGTCAATCTCACAAATTTTCTATGCTTTTGTAGAGGAGGTTGTGAACATGATTGTGGAGGCTCGAGGGTAAAGTATTTGGGAGAGCCAAGTCCTCTGACGATTGAAGTCAGTGAGGACAGGAGGCATAATGGATAACAAATCTTATGTTGTATGTTTTGTACTAATTTCAGTTTTGTTGTATGTGTTGTATCAATAATTTTTTGTAGACATCAAATGATTTTAAATGTCCAGTTGCTTGTGTTGTAAACCATCCATTGTTTATTATTATTTTTCCATATATTCCTTTTGCTCTCTTCACTGTTTTATTGAATTTTCATGGATTTTAGTTTATTTGTTGTGTTCTGTATGCATGTTTATGATTTTATATATTTTTATTTTTATTTATCTTCAATTATATGCCTCAAGTTTGACTAGAGTTGACTTTTCATTGGTTTTTGGGCAAACTGAAATTGATCCATTCTTTTAAATTATTCTATGAATCCAAAAATGAAATTTTTTTTATGCGCATGTTTATCTATGTATGATTTCAATATCCTATAAGTGTCATGCATTGATTCAAATAGAAAACATGCTTTTATATTTTTGTTGTATTTTGCTGGTTTGTAACTCTAATGGTACCAGATTTTATTTCCTTTGCTTGTATTTGTTTTGAGGTATACAATAGGCCTGGTTTGAGGTTGGTACATTGGTACAGACTTCTTATACAGGATTTTAGGCCTGGTTTGAAGTTTTAACCTTGGAATAGGGTTTAATTAGGGTCTATGACAGGAAATCTAAGGAAAGAGATCAAAATCAAAGATTCGTAAGACTTGATATTGTCAGAGGCTTTTAGTGTAAATTAACACAGCAACAATTAACTTAAAGCAAGCAAAAATAAGAAACAATGTAAATATCAGAATGTACCACATAAGTGCATCAAAAATTCATATTTATACAATGGGCAACATATCTAGAAGCTAAATTTAATTTGAAGAAAAATTAAATTACACGGATGCACCAACCGACCCCATCGGCCATCGTTTATACCGTTGTCATATTATTGGTGATTTTGTGAGGCTCCTTGACCACTTAATGTTGTCACGTGTAAGTCTTGCTTGCTTCTCTCACGCAAATTATCAACACTTTCCATGCACTAAACTTCTCAAATGCTAATAGAATGAGATCATTTTTTATTTCAATTATTTGAGGTCATGGGGTTAATTTGGGTGTCAGATTGCTATTTTTTTTTTTTGTTCAGGTTTTAGGCTTTGATTAATTTTAGAATTATTTGCGTCTTGGTCAGGTGACTATTGAAGAATTGATTTTGGTTTGGACCAGATTTAGGTTATGGTTAGCAGTTTTCAAGCTACTTCAAATTCCAGTAGTGTAATTTCAGACATTTTTTTTATTAAAACTGCATAATTCAAATCAAAATTACTAAGCTAAATCACGACTATTCTTCTTTTCCTATTATTTTTTTCTTTCTGAAATTACAAATTTTAATTCGTTGATCTAGGATGTCGTAATGGTTAATTATGTTGTTCTTTTTGATGTGTTCTTAGACAGGTGTAACTTTATATCTGATAGCCACTATCAGGTTTTAAAAAAAAAATCGTTGATCTAGGAAAGTAGGAGGGAGAGAGAGAGAGAGTGAGAGAGGGGCTAACCAAAGGCTCAGATTTTGAATTGTATCATTGTCCAAATATCGATGCAAATCCAAAGGTTCAGATTTTGAATTGTATCATTGTCCGAATATCGATGCAAATCCAAAGATTCAAATTTTTAATTACACTTCGGACAGTAATACGTGTCATGCCATAGACTCACTCATTAATAAATATGCTAGATATATTATTAAATTGAACAAAAAAAAAGTATTTGATTTGTGGAGTTATTAATTGGAGGTATCCATGCACTGGAGAGCAGAGGCGGAGCTACAGCTACACAGGGGTAGGCAGCTGCCTACCCCTGGATTTTGAAAAATCTCACCAAATATGTTAGGATTTGGGTTTTGTCTATCCCTGAATTTGTGTTTGCCTACCCCTGTCTCGACCGAAGAGAGCAAGGAGTTGAGTCTCCTAGAGATAGAGTAACTGCATATTTATTTTTTAGGAAGAGCAGAGTCATTAATGGCGGATTGAAAGAGGATCTAGCATAAGGAAAGGATAGTGCTTGACGACAGAGAAAAGAAAGGTCAAGAGACGTCTGGAGGAAAAATCGGATATGGGCCTAAAAATATTCAACTTTTCTTTTAGCCCATGTCTAAATAGAAGTGAAAGAATAATTTGGGCTTGACTTATAAATTATGTTCAAAAACTAAGAAATGAATCTATATAATTATTGGGCTATTGTTTTGGGCTGATAACTTTATCATTGAATTCTACATTTTTATTTGGAAGCTTTCTTAAAATAGAGAATTGAAGTATAAATAAAACAGATTCGTGAGCTGGATTAAAATGTAAAATGACTAGTTAAACAAACATTTGTCTTTGTTTTCTGTTGTTTCAAATTTTCTTTCTTTCCTCTGACATGTGTTTGTTTCTTAAAAATTATAATTTTGGTTTAACAATCTTTATGAAATTGAGGCTTTTTTTGCATTTGATTTACCAATTTTATTGGAAATAATATGGTAAAATTCCGAAAATTAGGTTTTGAGCATTTCATGAGATTAATTTGGTAAAAACTGGTAATATTGGTCAATATAGTTTATCATTAGAAGATTTTTGTTTGTTAATATCTTGTATCTTCTCTTCATTATTTTTAATTTAGTTCAATGCAGTCATGCAATTAAGCTCGTAAGAAGGTTATTTTAATTACAATTGACAACTTTTACTAAATTATTTAGATATGCAACATATCTTCGTTTGAGAGAAATGATGTATTTACAATTCTAGTATTTATTAAAAAAATAAAAATAAAAATAAAAATAAAAAGATTAATAAAATAATAATAAAATAATATATTTTTCTTGCCTACTCCTGACGAAAATCCTGGCTACGCCACTGCTGGAGAGAATGGAGACAACAAAACAATAGATAAATAAAAAGAAGTCCAAGGGTATGCTTCAAGGAAGTGTTAGTTAAACCTTTTTCCTTGAGATTATATTTCTCTTACAATATTAATTTAATTTGTTCATCAAAAGAATAGAGCCATCATTTCATACATTTCATTTTTCTTTTTCTTTTTTTGAGTAAAACCGGGCAGTGACTGCCAGGTGTCCATTATGAAAAAGTATCTTTCTTTTTTTTTAAATTTGAATTGATGTATTTATTTAATTTGCAAATGTATTATTAATCGTGCAATTTGTTTGTCCTAATTTAAATTTGAAGACAATATAGTAAGATATTTTTTAAAATATTTGGATATATTCTATGGTGGCTGTGAACATGCATTATTAATTTTTTTTCATTAAAGTTGAAGTCAAGTTATCTAATTGGGTTAATATTCACAAATGAATTTTTGTTAGACTACGAACTTGCAACGTTTCAAAGGAAGAGCATGAACGATTTTAATTTTGAGAAAAGGTAATGTCTCCTGGGCTACAGTCCCTCAAAAATCTTCGTGTATAAAAGTATTTCCTTTTTAGCTTAGTTCTGATGCGTTTTTAACTGCCACAACTGCCATAATTTCAACTGTTATAATTTCAAGTACAATATGTATGTTTGCAGAATTATATGTGTTTGTTTACAGAATTATATGTGTTTGTTTATAGGATAATGTGTATGTTTACAGGATATTATGTGTATGTTCACAGAAGGTGGTCCCCAACAGATGTCACGCGTTTTCAACAGCTGTCACGCATTTTTAACAGCTTTCACGCGTTTTTATGTTTACAAGATTTGTTGAATTAGTTTACATGATTTAGTATTGATGTTTACACAATTAGTTGAAAATATTCGGAGATTTTTGGGGAACTGTTAGCTGCTTCCTTTAATTTTATTTTAATTCGTATCCCCCCAGGTTACTTGGCTGAGTAGAATTGAATCCGACGGTCCGAAAATGAATTGGCACGCATCTCAAAGCACAAATAATCCTGACCCCTCTGTCATTCCGAGTCCTGACCGACTGAGAGTAAATCTGAGCCGTCCGTTTCAATTGTCTTGAGTCAGGTACCTGGGAGGATACAAATCCACATTTTGGGTTTTTTTGGACCTTATTTGGGCCTGAACTTAACAATGTTTATCATTTAGAATTCCATGAATTACAACGGTGTTTCTTACCCTTTTTGCATTGTGTGATGAAATTAATCGGAAACAGAAATATAATATTGTTAGAGCATTTATGTTCATAAAATTAAATTGAAATTATAATATAATTAACTGAAAATAATTTAAAGTTAATTTAAGAAAAAAGCTGCACTCATGTGATTAATTTTAATTGTTTTTTGCATTTATAAATTGAAAAAGAAAATCTCATACATCTAGGGATGAAAACGGAGCAGATTCGGAGCGGATAATGCTAATAACATATCCGTATCCGACTTTCAATAAGCGAATACGGATAGTAAACGGATTTCAAAATGTAAAATCAAATTCATCTTTAATGAATACAGATACGAATACGGAGCGGATAATTCACTTGTATGAACTTTTAAGATATAAATACTAATAAAAAAGTTAATAAAATGAAGAAAAACAAATTAGAAAAATGGAGGTGTCCTTAGCATGAAAATGGAGAAGAGTATAAAGAATAGAAAAATGTAATGAAACAAATTTCAAAGCTGCATGTCGCTGGAGCCTGCATTAACTCAAAAGAGTATCTATTTCGGCCGTCTGATTGTAAACAGAATTCATCCGACTTCTGTCTATAATGCAGGTGGTCTTTAATAATAGTGCAGATTTAATTTGTATGAATTTTAAAGTTGATCGGACGGTCTTATTCTTTTTTGAGTTAATGCAGAGGATACAAATTCATGTCGCTGCCAACAGGGGCGGATTTCGGATGCCCTTTTTTTCAATGAAAATGAAAGGGAATTTAGACCTATGATATTTTCAACTCTTATCTCAAAGATAATTGGAATTGATTTCTATATATAGAGTGTTCTACTTTATATACAATTTTCCTAGTGGGACTAATCCTATCCCAACGGATCCGGACAAGAACTAAATATTTTGGAGTTGAAAATGTTGGAGGTCACAAAACTAATCGCCATGTCAAACAATTAAAGATTAATTAAATATTTCATTCAACCATCCTATTAGTGGGATAGATGTTTAAATGTTTATATGTTTTTGATGTTGATGTGTTCATGATTTCTTATTTTTTATTCGTTTATCAATATTTTCTTAATTTATTTAATTATAAAAATATCTATATTTTATAAAATAATATAATTAATAAGTAATGTTATGTTATGTTATCATTTAATCAATTTTATTTAATTACAATATTAATAATTTTATTTAATTAAATTTAATTACATTAATAATAATTTTGTTAAAAAAGTATAATATTAAACATTTTAGAAATAAAAATATGATTTCCCATCCTTAATCTCACAATACAACCGAACACCCATTTAGTATATTTCCATATTTAAATCCGTACGTATCCATACTCATAGGTTCTCACTTTTTCAAAAGTGGGTTCCCATCACTGTCAAATCCTATCTTGTATAATCCCGTGAAAAACGAACATGTTTTTAGTATATTGGAAAGGTGGCTAAGCCATCCCTATGATTTTAAAATTTTAGTTATATTTATTGAAATTTAATTAAATTTTATTTTTTCAAAACTTTTTATAGTCCAGCCCCCCTCAATAATAATCAAATGTTTACTTGTAATTTAGTGATTAGAGTTTTATCTTGTAGATGAGAGATCTTGAGTTTAAATCCCACTTGTCACTTTTATGCAATTTAATTTTCAGCCCCCTCTATTAAAGTTTTATAGTTCCGCCCCTGACTACTAGCTAGAGGCTAGAGCCAAGCTTTAATGCTGCTCCAAAGATGCTTATCGTTGATGCCCGGATTGATCCTAATTATTATCCCACTATAGATAGAGAAAGGGAAGAAACTAGTATATATATTGTGCTTCCGCTTATAAATTAGCAAATAACGGTCTTGGGGAATGACTAGTTGACTGCAGAACTGTTAAGATTTGTTCCAGATATATTCGGATATCCGCTCCGTTTAGCACCCTGCAAAAATTATCCGAATTCGTATCTGGATCTATTCTGCTTATTCAATATATATCCGGATCAATATCTGAAAATAATCCGCACCGTTTAATTTGAATTCAAAGCGGATATCCGCCAGATAATCCGTTATCCGGCTCCGTTTACACCCCTTTGATACATCCCATAAATTAATTTTTGAGACGAATTAGCAAAAATAAATTAATATTTGACAAGTGATATTGTCATAAAAAGATTTTAAATTGAAATGAATGAGATGCTCTAAGTAGGGTGTTCATCGGTCACGGTTTAATTTGTTTTAAACTGAATCGAGAGAGTTTGAATTAAAGGTTTGGAAGTTCTGGCTAAATGGATCGGTTCGATTCATCTTTAAAACCAATTTTATTGTTTGGCTCGGTTTGATTTAGAATTTTTAAAACCTGTTAGACTACACTTACCAAAAATTTAACTCATTCTTCGTTCGAATCAAACATTTAAAAAAATTCAAAAAATATGACATTATATATATTGTTTAGTTCAATTTAAAACCTGTTAGATCGAATCAAACAAAATTGTAAATTCATTTTAAAAAAATTCAAAAAAATTAACAAAAAGATATTTACTTTTATGATTAATCTTTTTATTTTTATTTCGGTTCAACCAAACAAAGTTCAGTTTGTACGGTTCAGTTTTAATTCGGTTTATAAGTTTATTTTAATCAATTTAATTATATTTTAAAAAAATTAATAAAACTTTGATTTAATTTGTTTTTTTTTTCGGTTTCAATGGTACGGAACGGATAAATATCTCTTATAAGAGAAAAAAATTCAACTTAAAATAGAAAGAAAAGAGAAGGAAGAATCTTGTACTTGCAGGGGAAATCTTAAGAAAGAAACTTTTGTGGGCCCACAAACTTCTCCAGTACAAAACAACAACAGGGTTTCTTCTCGTACATTCACAACCGTCAGATCAGCATCCAACGATTCACAACTCCACCAATCTATCAACTGGAGAGGATACAAACGAAGCTCTTGCTTTAATTCTCTCTAGAGCAAAACTCATCATCTCCTTTCTTCTTCTTCGCGATTTCACGAAAAGAGAGAAAACGAAAACCCTAACCCTAGACCAAAAATCCAAGATACGAAGCAAATAGCTTCTCTAAAGGTGGTAACTAGCACCTCAGTGCGACTTCCTTAGGTATATACGCTTGCTGCTGCCATATTTTAGATCTCCTTTTGAGGAATCTTTTTTTCTTAAGCGTTTTTTGGGGTTTTTGTTTGCTGAGATTTGAGATCTGTTCATTGAAGCTCTGGCTTCCCATTTCCTTCAATTTGGAGCTGTAACCTCTTTTTTGTGTTTTATTTGTCTGAAGATGTCTCCATTGGTGCCAAATGGAGAGTCCATTAAACCTCTTTTAAGTCAAGTTTTGATGAATTGATAGAAGGGAATGGAATTTGTACTGGTTTAGGACTTGGGATCTTACTAGGGTTTAAAAACAATTAGAAAGAAACCAATTTTATTTGATGTCATACTACTATGTAAGAGCTGAATTTGATTTGATTGTCATACTACTATATAGGATTATTTATTGCTTTAGCAATAAAATACATGGTGAGAGAGGAGCTTTGAAAAAAGGGAATAAAAATGGCCTCCAAAGGCCCCCGATCGAGGTTAGATCATGATTCAAGGGCTAAACGTCAGAAGGTTTGTTATTATATTTGCTTTTGATTCTCATACTTTGCCTCTGATAAACCTATACACATATAGTATATAATAACATACTAATGTGATATAAATTGTGTATTGAATATGTAGCCACTTGACACACCGAAGGAGCCGCCTCGACCAAAGGCTCATTGGGACCATGTACTGGAAGAAATGGTTTGGCTTTCAAAGGTAAACATCTCCTTTCATATTTTTTTCTTTTCTAATATGACACTTAGTATCACTCTTTTCAAATAATTGCTTGCTAATACTTGCTATGATATATAACCTAGTATCAGAGCTTACATATACAATTGATGCTGTCTGTTTTGACTAAACCAAGAATGTACTTATTAGATGCACATGTACACGGGTATTAAATGGACCAGCTGAAAAGAACCTGCCAGGCATAGGGATATGAGGTTATTTTGGTGAAACAAAATATTATAGGTTTATTTGTTGCTTGAGAGGAAAATGCATGATATTTATTTTCTTACATCCTCATATATGTTTTGTGAAGGGAGGGTGAAACTTTCTGCATTTTGTTTTTTGAATGATATAGATTTTATATGTTATGGCTTTATAGGACTTTGAGGCCGAGAGAAAATGGAAAATGTCTCTGGCCAAAAGGGTTGCTCTTAGGGCAACTAAGAGTTTTTCTGGCCAAGCAACAAAGGGAGAGAAGAAATTAAAGGTATGACAATTCTATTTTATTTTTGGAAAAGCAGCTTAAATTGAATTGCCATATCTCCAAAATTTTACCCCAATTTCAGAAGGGTTTTAAACAAAAAATGAAATAACAAAAAGGAGCATTGGAAGGTGGCTAATAAAGACCCAGCACAACTCTAGGAAAATACCAGTAACATAGCTAAAATATAATATTACTTCTGTAGGAAGAGGAGCAGCGCCTGAGAAAAGTTGCTTTAAATATCTCTAAAGATGTGAAGAAGTTCTGGACCAAGATAGAGAAGCTGGCAAGTCCTTTTTGCATACTTGATAATATGTTTTTAAAATGTTTAGTTGCAATTTACTTTTAAAAAAAAAATTGTTGATAACGAGGAAAATTTTATCATATTTTCTACTAATACTTCTTCAACAGGTTATATACAAGTACCAACTGGAAGCAGAGGAAAGGAAGAAGAAAGCAATGGACAAGCAACTTAATTTCCTTCTTGACCAGACGGAGAGGTACTTGTGTTGATTTTTCCTTTAATAATTTTACAAATCTCCATAGTATCTATCGGCATGAAATGCTACTGATATTTGTTTTATTGGACCTTTTATTTGACCATTTGAAACCATATCCTGGGATCTTTTGAGAAGAACACTTGAATTTACATACTTGTAATCAGCATTATGTCTTTCTGTTCTTCTTATTTTCTTTTCTTTGTTTTTTAGCAAATAATGTCCAACTGTTATTTTTCTGAATAATGCCTATCCTTTCCTTTTGTAATTAACCAACTGAAAAATATATAGCGAGCATCGATTATTTTATTGCACAGCTCTGGGCGTTAGTGGCAAAATCTAAAAAATGTATAGTTGTTGAAGTTGGAAACAATTTAGGGTCCTAGTATCTCATCATAGCATTTTTATGGCATTTGTAATAAGGACCTTTGTTTGTGGTGAAATATTTGCAAAATACCCTTTGTTGAAGTAATGCACAGATGAAATTTCTGAGAGTATAATAATATGCTTTTCATTACTCTTTCATGGGGTTTAATGTCAGGTATTCGACAATGCTAGCTGAAAATCTTGTGTCAAATCAACCTTCCTCTTCAAATCAAGAAGAACCGAAAGCGAAGCACGATATGGAGATTGCTAATGATCGTTGTTAGTATCCTTTAACCCTCCTTTTCCTATTTGTACTTGGTGTTGTTTATATGTTCCATTGATTAGATGTATGCCTTCTGCTACTTGCAGCGTTGGAGCTAGATACTAACAATGCTACAATGCTAGCTGAAAATCTTGTGTCAAATCAACCTTCCTCTTCCAATCAAGAAGAAGAGAAAGGAAAGCATGAAATGGAGATTGCTAATGATCTTTGTTAGTATCCTTTAACCCTTCTTTTCCTATTTGTACTTAGTGGTGTTTATATGTTTCATTAATTAGATATATGTTTTTTGCTACATGCCAGCTGAAAATCTTGTGTCAAATCAACCTTCCTCTTCCAATCAAGAAGAAGAGAAAGCAAAGCATGATATGGAGATTGCTAATGATCATTGTTAGTATCCTTTAACCTTTCTTTTCGTATTTGTACTTAGTGGTGTTTATATGTTTCATAAATTAGATGTATGCTTTTTGCTACATGCTAGCTGAAAATCTTGTGTCAAATCAACCTTCCTCTTCCAATCAAGAAGAAGAGAAAGCGAAGCATGATATGAAGATTGCTAATGATCGTTGTTAGTTTCCTTTAACCCTCCTTTTCCTATTTGTACTTACTGGGGTTTATATGTTTCATTGATAGATGTAATGCTTTTTGCTACATGCAGATTTGGAGCTAGATAACTTCGATAGTGATGATGAATATGAAAACCAGTCTGATGATGAAATCGTAAGCTTTACCAAACTCTGTACTTTGCTTTGAAGATTTTATTAATTTTATGTTAAAAATTGAAAAATGCAAATGGCAGGAAGACGACGAAAGAACAATAGATGAAGATGAAGCTAAAATTACAGAGGCAGAGAGGAGAGAAGAGCTGGCTGCTTTAGAGGCCGAAGCTGATTTACCTCTTGAGGAAATACTCAAGGCCTACAAAAGGACTACTAGATGTGAGTCTCATCTTGATCGTTTTTTTTTCTGTTCTTTTCTCTGGCCAATTTTTCTTCAGGAAATTTAACTTTCATCCTTGCACCGATAAATTCTTTAACATTCTGCTTTATTTTTTTCTTTTCTCGTTCTATTTGTTCTTTTTTTGTTGGGTAGAGAAGAACCAAAGGTCATCTCCTGAACAAGGGTCAATTTCATTTGTATTCATATGATCATGCATACCCTTTCTTGTATATAAATTATAAGCTTAAGGAGGAATTTCTTGTGTAACCTAAATTCAATATATCACATATGTTACTGTTCTACGAACCACTAAATTATTACAGGTGCACCTCATTAACTAATAGTAGAGTGTCAGTGCCTTTATATTTTCTTGTCAGTCAACCTCTTGCTGTTTGTTGTTGCACATCAATATTGGTGAGATAATTTGGTGCTTTGTAGGGTATTTACTACAGTCGAGGTTGTTGAGAATTGTATCTGATATATTGAGTTCTTGAAATCCCCCCTTTAATATAAATGTACACTAAATTATTACAAGATAGTAATAAGATTAAACATTCACAGCAAGCAGGGAGAGCAGTCAGGTTTTGAGTAGTGACACTGATGAGCCGCCTTTTAAGAAGCATAAGACCATTAATGGTGAGATGTTTTTAAGATTTCAGTTCAAGGTTTTTTTTGCATTACACAATACATATCTATTGCTTTAAACCAAATCTGTTCATAAATAGGTTTTGATTAGAATCTGAACAACTTCAAATTCTTTTGGCCTAATTTGTATTAGTTTAATATGAGCTTAGAGAAGCAAATTAAATTATTTGTCTTAGGTGTCAATATTTAGCTGAATATATTATCTTTCCAGAGAAAAAAAATATGGTGTTATTTGCAAGAAGTTCAAATAAATATTTGGTGTATATAAATTGACTGGTGTCATTGCAAATGAATTAACTTATCAGGTGTTATTTCAAAAGTTCTATGTTGTTGCTCCTGATAAGGGGTTTTCTAAATACTTTGCCATTGGAACCTGCGGAACCAGATGCGTCTGGTACTGGCAAATACTTAGTACTGTCCAAATTTGAACATGCAGTTACAATTGTCGGTTGTATTGTATCTGTTGATGGTACACAAACAAACCGACTGGTACGTTGTTTTGGTATTTTGAAATCGAATGATTGTGGTTCTTATAGTGGCTTTTCAGATCATCGATTGAAGCTAGAAAATGGTGCTGTACATACTGTTGAGATGAAACCACTCAAGGATGTTTACTTGGATACTCAGAAATTTCCCGAGGACAACCATTGCAAGTTTGACTTTTCAAAGGACGATGATTTGACTTTTCAAATCTTGCAGGGTGAAATAGATGGTGATTCTTGCATTGATCAACAGGTAATGAAAATCGTAATTCAAGTCTAATTTTTTTCAGCTTTTATTTTGACAAATAATTCTCATATTGGATTTATCACTTTTTCTGGTGTCTGGTAGTGCTAGTATTGTAGAATATACTGGGCCAAAATATGTTAGTAATGGTTCTTTTTTTTTGTTTCATTTGTTACTAGTTCAGCAGTCAACACTTTGTGGTTCTCAAATTACAATTGAGGGTAAATGTCCAATTATTGGTTAATTAGAAATCTAGGTCAGAATTTGTGCTTAATTTGAGAACGGTTACTTTGGATTCTTATTCTGGGTCTGCTTTCTAAACTTGTTGCAAAATATACAGCTCTATATGTACCAGCTGTATATTGCCCTAGATTGAATGAGGTTCTTGTAGTGATTAAATCTCTTGATTAAAATGTATTCTGAATTTTTTTCAGGAAGACACAGATTACGAAGACAGTGACGAAGATGGAAAGGTATAGTTTCAAGCTTAATTAATTGTTGTTGTCTGCATTGGATTGGTCAGTGAGACCAAGATGGGTTGGACCATCTTATAATTACTTGTTTTCAAGTAATGTTTTTTACAAAAGTACATATTTATGTTATTATAATATTGCCAGGATGATGAAGCAACATTATCTGAAGAAGAAGAGTTGGCAAAGAATGAAAATGTGAACCCTTCAAATGAGGTAAAGCATTTGTTTGTCTGTCCTTCATAGACATTACACATTTACATTTTATGATTACCATAGTGAAGTTCTTTTTAAACCTAAGTTGAACCAAGTACACTATGATTCTATGAAGCTGTCAGTCTGATTACCATACCAGTCTGGGTACCCATGACCCAAAAAATTAAAAGAAACTATTTCCTTTGGTTGGCTTTTTCGGTGCATAGTCGATTTGATTGAGGCTTAAATTATGTTCTGAGCCGGATGAATAAAGCTGAAACAGCTAATGAAGTGTATTGATGTTGCTCCTTGAAACAGATAAATTTGCTTCAGAAAGAGAGTGAAATGTCTATTGAAGAACTCCTTGCAAGGTATAAAAAGGTATGGATAGATTTTGTGCTTCCCAAGTTTCCCATACCTGTTATGCTAAATTTCTCTGACCTTTTGAAAGAATGAATAGCCTGCAATCTTATTTTTTTATTAGTGATAGAGTTTTGAGACAGCAAATACTATCTATTATAGAAAACTTTATATTTTGGTTGGCTCTAAAAAAGGTTGCAGTCCAGTCATATGGAATTCATGAAAAACATGCTAACCCCTAAACTCTAATCCAAAAGGTAATTCCATTAGCATATTATCAAGTTACTGTATGTAATTTCATTTTTATATCTAGGATGGCTATGCAGATGCTGCCTCTCCGGAATCTGACTACGTCTCAGCCTCAGCATCTACACCTCCAGATGATAGCATCAATCCTGAAACAGATGGTGTGAATTCATTTCAAGAAGAAAAGCAGCTCAAGCCCTCAACTTCTGAAGAGAGGAGAGAGACAAAGGAGGAAATAGAAGGGGAAAATGAAAATGAAAATATAATAGAGGATGCAGCTGCGGCCGCCAGGTCAGCACAACCAACTGGCAACACCTTCTCAACCACTAAAGTTCGTACAAAATTTCCATTCCTTCTGAAGTTTCCGTTGCGTGAGTACCAGCACATCGGCCTCGACTGGCTGGTGACTATGTATGAAAAGAGGTTAAATGGTATACTAGCTGATGAGATGGGGCTTGGGAAGACTATCATGACCATAGCCTTGCTGGCCCACCTAGCTTGCGAGAAAGGTGTATGGGGCCCACATTTGATAGTTGTACCAACTAGTGTAATGCTCAACTGGGAGACTGAATTTCTCAAGTGGTGTCCTGCTTTTAAAATTTTGACATATTTCGGCAGTGCAAAGGAGAGGAAGCAGAAGCGGCAGGGCTGGATGAAACCAAATTATTTCCATGTGTGCATCACCACATACCGGCTTGTCATACAAGATTCAAAGATTTTCAAAAGAAAAAAATGGAAGTACCTCATTTTAGATGAGGCACATTTGATAAAGAATTGGAAATCTCAGAGATGGCAAACCCTATTAAACTTCAACTCGAAAAGGCGAATTTTACTAACAGGCACACCGCTGCAAAATGACTTGATGGAACTGTGGTCGCTAATGCATTTCTTAATGCCACATGTATTTCAGTCTCACCAAGAGTTCAAAGACTGGTTTTCCAACCCAATTTCAGGCATGGTTGATGGTCAAGAGAAAGTCAACAAGGAGGTCATTGACCGGTTGCATAATGTGTTGCGGCCTTTTATTCTTAGGCGTTTGAAAAGAGATGTTGAAAAACAACTCCCAAAAAAACAGGAGCATGTAATATATTGTAGACTCTCAAGACGGCAGAGGAACTTGTATGAGGATTTCATTGCCAGTTCAGAGACTCAGGCCACGCTGGCAAGTTCTAACTTTTTTGGTATGATAAGTGTTATCATGCAATTGCGAAAGGTGTGTAATCACCCTGATTTGTTTGAGGGACGACCTATTATAAGCTCATTCGACATGGCTGGTATTGAGTTGAATATATGCTCTGATGTGTGTACTGCCTTGTCGGCGGGACCATTTTCAAGGGTTGATTTTGAGGGATTGAATCTTGTTTTTACACAGAACGAGTTTAATATGACCTCTTGGGAGGCTGATTTGGTAAGCTCTATTGCTTCATCCCCGAGTTATATAGCACTTGATCAGAAGAAGGGCAGGTCACAACAGGCAGCTGGGATTTTTGAAGAGTTACAGAGAAAGATCTGGGAGGAGAGGGAAAGGGAGTTGAAAGAAAGGGAAGAAGCTGTTGCATGGTGGAATCGTCTACAGTGCCAAAAGAAACCTGTTTATGGTACCAACCTTAGAAAAATTGTTGCGGTGAAACACCCAGTTTTTGACATTTCTGAGAAGATGAACAACCCTTTGTGCTATTTAGACTATCCTTCTAAACTATCTGAAATAGTTCTTGCACCCATTGAGAGGTTCAAGAAAATGGTTGATGTGGTGGAGGCATTTATGTTTGCCATCCCCGCCTCACGGGCCCCGCCACCTGTCAGTTGGTGTACGAAATGGAGGTCTCCAGTGTTCTTTGAGCCATCTTACACAGAAGAATGCACTCGTGCTTTCTCTCCTCTGCTCTCCCCGTTGAGACCTGCGATTGTTCGGCGTCAGGTTTACTTCCCTGACAGACGCCTGGTACAATTTGACTGTGGTAAATTGCAAGAACTCTCTGTTTTACTGAGGCGGTTGAGATCAGGAGGTCACCGAGCCCTAATTTTTACACAAATGACTAAGATGCTGGATGTATTGGAAGAGTTCATAAACTTGTATGGTTACACGTACTTGCGGCTTGATGGGTCAACCCCACCTGAAGAGAGACAAACACTAATGCAACGGTTCAACACAAACCCTAAAATTTTCCTCTTCATTCTATCCACTCGTAGTGGTGGGGTAGGGATTAATCTAGTTGGGGCCGATACAGTCATCTTTTATGACAGTGACTGGAACCCGGCCATGGACCAACAAGCTCAGGACAGGTGTCACCGAATTGGCCAGACACGTGAGGTGCACATTTACCGGCTGATAAGTGAGAGCACCATAGAGGAGAATATTCTTAAGAAGGCCAACCAGAAACGCGCTTTAGATGACCTAGTCATACAAAGCGGCAGTTACAACACTGAGTTCTTCAAAAAACTTGATCCAATGGAGCTCATCTCAGGTCATCACACAATCAAGGATTCATCCACCAAGCCAACTGCAAATTCAAGTAAATCAAATTTGAATTTGAGTTCAGATCTCTCAAATGCTGATGTGGAGGCCGCACTGAAACATGCAGAGGATGAGGCGGATTACATGGCACTGAAGAAGGTCGAACAGGAGGACGACCTGGATAACCAGGAATTTACAGAAGATGCCATTGGGAGATCAGAGCCGTTGGATGAAGATGATGTGGTAAATGATGAAGACCCAAGGCCAGAGGAAAGGAATAACAACAGAGCGATGATGACTGAGGATAGTGCAGCTGCTCTATCCGCAGCAGCTGTAGGTGCAGCAGTAGGGGACAAGTTAAATGACGAGAATGCCCTTAGCTTGGTGGGAGGAGGCGATGAAGAGATGGATATGTTGGCGGACGTGAAACAGATGGCAGCGGCAGCAGCTGCAGCTGGGCAGGAGAGCTGGTCCTTTGAGAACCAGTTGAGACCGATAGATCGATATGCAATGCGCTTCTTGGATTTGTGGGACCCAATAGCAATAGTGGATAAAGCTCGTGTGGAAGAGACTGCTGAGGCATTAGAAGAAGAGTGGGAATTGGAGAGGATTGAGAGGATGAAGGACGAATTGGAGGCAGAGATTGACGAGGATCAGGAGCCCCTGCTATATGAAAGTAAGTGTAGAATCAGTTCCTGATACCCCACTAATAAGCCTGATTTTGATGGGTTTCAGATTGGTTCAAACCAAATATTTGGTACCATTGTTACAAAAATGATACATGATAGACATAATTTCTTTAGTTATGTTTAGTTATGTTGTACCACTTGTGCTATGTACTGTAGCATGTATGCCCACATACACCTTAAGCATCAAGTTTCACAGAAAGATAGTTGTTAGCCTAAAAGGTCATGTCCATGTGAAATGTGATTTCAAGGAAATTGATTGTTCGTAAATTTGTCTAATTTTAGGATGGGATGCTGAGTGTGCCACAGAAGCATATCGTCAACACGTTGAGGCCTTGACACAGCAAAAGGTTTGCAATTTATCAGCTCCAGAGATGGAATTTAATTTTCAAATTTCTCTGTTTAATTTTTCTAGATGGTTGTTTTACTAAATGAGCTTAATGTTTTTGCAGTTATTGGAAGAAATGGAATATGAGGCTCAACTAGCTAGGGAGAAAGAGGAACTCGAAAAAAACTTAAATGACCCTAGGTAAAGCTTTTGTTATTTACTTTGCAATATGAAACTAACAGATGCAAATTGGTATTGGTACAAGATTTACAAGTGTTCTTATTATGAAGTAATTTAATGCTGTTTAGGGAGGCGACAACCTCAGAAAAGAAACCCAAGTCGAAAAAGAAGGCAAAGAAGGCAAAGAAATTCAAATCTCTCAAGAAGGAAAAACTTGTATCCAAACCAGAAACTTATTGTTCTGAGACTGAACCGGAGCCTGACGATTATGTTGACTACAACACCACCTCACCTGAGACGATATCCTCTGAGTCACCACCCTTTCCCCCTCCCATTAAAAAACGCAAGCTGCCTATTTCATCCTTTGATGAAGATAGGAATCAAACTTTGAAGAAATCCAAGAAAGGTTTGAGTTTGCCACTGCCACTGCCACCTAAGAAGTTGACAATATCTGAAATAAAGGAAGGGAAGAAGAAAGTAGAAACTGGCAAAAAGGAGTCCAACCAAAAATCTAGTGTGAAGGCCAAGATGAGATGTGGTGGGTATGGGTTGACCATCTCATCACATACACCAGTGAAACGGATCATGGTGGTGAAACCTGAGAAGCTGAAGAAGAAGGTCGGTAACTCTTGGTCGAACAAGGACTTCATACCAGATGCATGGTCTCATCGAGAGGATGCAGTATTGTGTGCCACTGTGCATGAGTATGGGCCCCACTGGGACCTTGTCAGTGACATGGTGCGTAGTGAGTTAGGTTTAGGAGGTTATCGAGGGAGGTCACGCCACCCAGTTCACTGCTGTGAAAGGTTCAGAGAACTTTTCTTTAAGCATGTTTTGTCAACTGCAGAGAGAGACAATAATACCGAGAAAGCTTCATCTTCTGGTGCTGGAAAGGCCGTCTTGAAAGTAACTGAGGTAACTGTAGCATTGTATTCATATTCGTCGAAAAGGAAAAACAGTATTTTTAATTTTCAATAGAAATATTTTTTTAATGCATAATAAGCATATTAAATCCATATTATATCAGAAAGTTTTCAATTAACCCTTGATGAGCAATTAAGCCTCTAGTTGACCCTAATTTCCTCTATTTTGAATTTCTTGTGATAGGATCAAATACGGTTATTGCTGAACATCACGAGTGATCTAGCCGACACTGAGCTACTTCTCCAACGGCACTTCATGGCTGTGCTTTCCTCTGTCTGGAGATCCAAATGTCGCCTTCAACCCCCACTCCGGGAATCTTCTCGTGACTGCACAACACGACCCATATCTGACATCCAGACCCCACAGAGTCGCAAATGGAACTACAGCCTTGTTAGCATGGCCCTTGCCTCTGCAACAAACTCAGATGTTGCATTGAGTAATAACAACACTACTACTAGTAGTAGTAATAATTACTCCTCTAGCATGACAAATTCAGAAAGAATGGATTTGATTCTGGCATTTCCGAATGCTGGTGATGAGGTGGTGGAGACGGGTTTCCCAACGGCTGTAAATGTCTCTGTACATGGCAACAATGATACTGACCTGCCATCTCAGCATGATACAGGGACAACTGTCAGTCCCTCTGCTTTACTGGACCAGTCTATCACTGAAAATAGGTTCAGGTACAAGTTACTTGTTAATTAAAATAAACCTATCATCCATCTATACTTGTGGTGTCTAACAGTTGCTTATGCTGTATTGTAGGATGGCCTCACGAGCTTGCTTTGAAGGGGAGGGGCCACTGTGGGCCACATCGTCAGCCTTTCCCCTATATGATGCAAGCCGGTATAAACCTGGAACAAAACACTATCTTTGGGGAAAGCACAAGTCACCTTTTGTAGACTCGGTTCGACCTTCTAAATTGAAATCTAATAAGAACAACAGCTCAGATCCTAATGACGGAATTTACCCTTATCTGTTAGGCAAATCTATTATCCCCTCACCTGAACAAACAACATTCAGAGATTTTTTAGATGTAGAGTATGATAGGCCCTTTACAGATTTTACATCTGACGATACTGAGTGCTCACTGCAAGTGACACATCACGAGTACGATCCAAATTTTACAGCAGGATTAGAGGAGCTAGAGTCTATTTCTGATTTTACCGACATAGGATGATAGAAAGTGGATTTCTTAGTTTCTAGTTTTTTTTTTTTGCGGGGGGGAACGTTTCACTTTTTCGAGCCCAAAGCAGGCTAGTTAGCAATTTGCAGATATGCTATGTGGGCTCAGGCTTAACCTGGTCGAGAAATTCGAATCGAGAGATACGGAGCCAAGTAATGTCTATCCAAGGGGTGATTCGGTTAAATTTATATACTAATTAATGTATGTGCATATTGAGTAGTTTAGGGTCTCTCTGATGTAATTGTTGGTTTTTTTTAACTTTTTATGTTGTCTTGTATCATGATATGGGGATAAAAAGAAACAGTTATGTTAGAGAAAGCAACTCCTCCGGCAATTTTGTTTGACTCTCTAGATTTATCAAGGCAACCAAGCTGCATCAAATTTGTTTACTGAAAAGATGCAAAGTTTTGCACAAAAATGCCGATATTTCTTCAAACTGATGCTTCATTTCTTCAAACTGTTAGATATAATTAATTGTATATGTTGTAAATATAATTTACAACGTAAGTAGGTACTTTCAACAAGTATGCATCATTTTCAACTTGCATTTCATATTCTTTCTCCAAATATAAACACTTGTTTTTATGAATACTTTCTTGGGTTGAATTTGATAAATCTTAGTTTGCAACTAACATATTATTTATAAATCTGTTGAAATCTGCAAAATTAGACCTAAGATAAGCTGAAGTTGTTAAGAGTTTTCGGATGTCAGATTTGCCCCTAAAAGATGAAACTAAGCAGCAACAAAAAATAAATGAATATATATATATATATATATATATATATATGAGGGTCAAATGCCTTCATGTTTTTGTGCCTCCATTATGCCGGGTGCCCATTTTTCCAGCACCAATTCTGTGTTATACAGCACAATATAAATTTTGGGATGAAAATACCCCTGCACCGAGTCTTTGATTGGGTGTGCTGTGAAAATAAAAGCAGGGGTATTTTCGTCCCAAAATTTATATTGTGCTGTATAACACAGAATTGGTGCTGTAAAAATGGGCACCCATTATGCCTCCATCTCTCTCCATTATTTTCAAAGTTCAAACAGTCGATCTGAACCGCTCAATCTAACGTCCATACTAAAATATGTTTGGAGACCAAATTTTATATTTTTTAAATTTTTTTTACTATTTCCTTAGGTAGGTACAAAATCAGTAAATCTGAACCATCTAAAAACAATATTTTTTTTTACCTATCTAAAAAATAGTAAAAAAATTTCTAAAAATATAAAATTTGGTCTCCAAACATATTTTAGTATGGAGGTTAGGTTGAGCGGTTCGAATCGACTGTTTGAACTTTGAAAATGATGGAGAGAGGTGGAGGCATGATGGAGGCACAAAAACATGGAGGCATTTGAACCCTCCTCTATATATATATAGAGGGAGAGAGACAGAGAGAGATGAGTTACGGTGAGTCATGGAGTAAAACGAGTTTATATTTCACGCCGTATTTTCATTTTGAAAGTCCAAATGACCGATCCGAACCGTTAAATGTGATTTACATATTAAAATGTGCTTGGTGGCCAAATTTTACATTTTTTTTAATCTTTTTACTATTTATTAAGCAATTTTGAAAAATGTTGTTTGGCTGTGAACAGTTAAAAACAGTAAAAATTTCTGAACTATCGGATCAGCGATTTTCAAAATTACTTAATAAATAGTAAAATAATTTCAAAAAATGTAAAATTTGATCTCCAAGCACATTTCAATATGGAGATCATGTTGAGCGGTTCGAATCGGTCGTTTAAATTTTTAAAATAGAAATATAGTGCCATTGAGCACTATCTCATATATATATATATATATATATATATATGAGCTAGGCTACGGTGAGTTGCGAAGTAAAGCGACTATTTTACTTCATGCTCATATTTTGCAATTTTAAAGTTCAAAACTTCGATCCGATCCGTTCATCTTGTTCTCCATATTGAAATGTGCTTGGAGACCAAATTTTACATTTTTTGGAATTTTTTTACTATTTATTAAGCAATTTTGAAAGTCGCTGATCTGATGGTCCAGAAAATTTTACTGTTTTTTACTGTTCACAGCAAAACAGCAATTTTCAAAAATGCTTAATAAATAGCAAAAAAATTCCAAAAAATGGAAAATTTGGTCTCCAAGCACATTTCAATACGGATTAAACATCTAACGGTTCGGATTGGTCATTTGGACTTTCAAATTAAAAATACGGCGTGAAGTAAAAACGCGTTTTACTTCGCAACTCACCGTAGCCCACCTCTATATATATATATATATATATATATATATATATATATATATAAACACTAGCAGAAAACCCAACTGGAGCTTGAGATGTAATGGGTTAGATTACGAGTGGCTCAGTTTAGATTTTTTAACTACTTTTTTGTTTTGTTTAATATTTATTTTTCCTTGTTTTTCTTTCAATTTTTCCGACTAGAATTCCATCCAACAAAAAATTGATATACTGGAGCTTTTCACAAAATACAAATGTCAGCCGAACACACACACGCACACACACAAAAACAGAACACAAAAATAACAAACACTAATAAATATTGTCAGAAAAAATATAAGCAGTAGCTCAAAGCTCAAATGGGCCTTGCTCTACCCTTCAATTTTTTAGGAGAATTGTGGGCCTGGGCCTCAGTACTGGGCTCTACTTTCGCGATCCCAGCCTCATCACTGGTTCTACACTCAGGGCTGCAAAATGCTATCCCTCTAAAACAAAATTAAAAAAAAAATGTCAAGGAAAAAAAATAAAACTAGAAAGAAGTTCTATATATTCATATATTATAATAGACATTCATATTTAAATGACCATTCTAATTAACATTTGATTAATTTTGTCTTTCCTTTTCTGATAGAATATATCTGAGTGTTATGGAACCCACTCCAAACCCTATCTAAAAAATTAAAAAATAAAAACTTTGTGGCAGCAAAGTAATTAAGCAGCCCCCCTCACGCCACCTTAAAAAAATATAAAGATGAAAAGAGGAAGGGAAAAAAGAGGAGAAAAAGAAAGCGAAAAATAACAAAGTACAACAAATGAAAAGGTTAATTTCTTCTTGCATATAATTCTTCAATCTTCAATCTTCATTCTTCATTCTTTACTCTTTTTTCTTTTTTCTTGTTTGTTTTCTCTATTTTTGTTTTTTTCATCCATCTGTAAATCCACACTAGGGTTCCTTCTCAAAACCCTTTAAATGATTGTAACCAATTGCGGTTAATAAAATAGGAGCTTGACTCCTATTTCTTACTCAAAAAAAAAAAAAGAGGAGAAAAAAAAGGCAACAAAAAAAAAATCTCGAATCTTTTGTAACTGCTTTGATCGTTTAAAAACAATTTGATACGTCAGATAACTACAAATTGTGACTTAAAATTGAAAAATTACATGGAAATTAAAAGCATCACAAAACATAAAAAAAAAAAATGACGAACTATTTGAACATACCTAGCCATGAAAGTGTCTTGTCTCTCTAGGCGCTGTCGACAAACCATGCAGCGGTTCATCCTGAGCACATGCGGCTCAACTGATGGTGGTGGGGACCCCAGATAAAAAATGCCGATTCTCTCCTCAACAATATTATTATTACTTTTGATATCATGCGGCATTGTACCGACACACAGTGCCGCATACTTTGCAGCACTTACAGCAGATAATTTTCCTATTCCACCTTCCTCTAAATTCATCGTAGCTATGATTTGCAGTCCGACAGCCGTCATTTTTTGCTCTGCTTTTTTTGGGAGGAGTTTGTACATGTTTGTGTCTCAGTGATTCATTTAGGTGTTGTATATATACACGTAGGAAACATGTGTGAGAAGAATCTTAATTCTCTGTGTGTTTCTATGTGTGTTTGTTTGTGTGTTGAATGCCCGAACGGGATGAGGTGGCCAACTAGGATCATACGAGGGAAGTGCTTATGAAAGATATATAAGAATTCTGCAAGCAACTTTGTGACTATCTCAGTTCAATGTTTTTGTTATTTTAACAGTTTTGGTGTACCAATTATTGTATAATGACATTCAATTTGAAGTTTCTAAATTGAGTTATTCTGAATTCTATTAATTGTACAAGCTACAATTTGTTTGTATTTCCTATTTAGTTGATATGCGAACGATCACAGTAGTTGACTATATGAGCATGCAGATTTGTCTGGAAAATAGTTGCTACTGTTAAATTGCTCTTAACTAGTACGTGTATTAAGTTCTACGTGTCTATCTTTTCGATCAAAATCACACAATCTTAACTAACTGCAGCATTTTACACGTGCGATGAAAATCACGGCATGGGATCTTAATTCAGTTCCTTCATCTAATTCATTTGTAAAATATTAATGAGTAGTTCTTGTATAAAAGTGCTCTTTTGTCGCATGTGTATTAAATTTCACGTGTTTTGTTTCTCGATCAAAATTACGTGATCTTAATTATAGTATTTTAATTTTGCGATCATAATCTCAGGAGATCTTAACTAAACCATCTATTTGCTTATATAATGTTTGTTCAAATCCTTTTTTAACTAGTTGAATCTTTCTGATCAGAAATGCCTGAAAAATGTTTTATCACGGCATGCTTTTCAAACAAAGAATAGTTATACAAGTATATATACTGTAAATGCATATCCGTTTCAAACAAAGAATAGTTATACAAGTATATATACTGTAAATGCATATCCGTCGCAGAAGATCAGTGTTATTAGATGAAAAAAGTAGAATGAAATAGGTAAGTATTCCTCAAAAGAGAGAGAGAGAGAGAGAGAGAGAAGAGAAAAGAGAATAAAAGAAACTGAAAATGATCTTTGTTTGGTATTGAACTGTTAGGTGTAGGAAGAAACAAACCATCCACAGAATTCATCATAAGAGAACAGATTTAGTGAAAAAACATGCTTTAACATCTTTCAAAACGCTACATAGACGAAGCATTAGAAATGAGCGTTTCACTTTTGAAGGATAAACACATGAAGAACACCTCATAACACAGTAATAATCTTGTGGTTATCTTCGGCATTTTCCTTTGACGGCTTACGTGTATTTGCATCATACCAAAACCAACAAAAATATTAATTATGTGACAATTCTCATGTGTACCCTCAACCTAAAACATTAACACACATACACTTTTAAAGGAGCAAGTAATTAGAAACATCATATTAATCTTACATAATATATAAATTGGAAAGAATTTAAAGATGATAGCTTTGGCGTATTAAGAAAGAAAAAGAAAACTATAATATGACTACATATCTAATTTTACACATATATGAAAAAGTACAATTGTTCTGTAGGCATGTTTTACATAATACAACCGGATTTTTCGAAGCACAAACCCTAAACCCTAAATGGCTCAACCCAGTTCACATACAGACTGAAGCTCCAAGCACATGAGGAATAAACCTCTTCTAACTTGTCCCCTTATTAGAAGCAGTTACTCATGT
Source organism: Carex rostrata (assembly GCA_964058875.1). Classification (NCBI taxonomy): domain Eukaryota; kingdom Viridiplantae; phylum Streptophyta; class Magnoliopsida; order Poales; family Cyperaceae; genus Carex; species Carex rostrata. Next base: position 394,482 of record CAXKVT010000014.1, on the reverse strand, counting down.
TAATTAGTAAAAGAAGGCAGTACTCACAAGGAAAGTTTGTATTGTCAGTTTGTAACTGCAATGGAAGGTATAAGGCACCTACGTACTCATTACATTTTTTATCTCTTTGTGGCAGTGTAACGCAGCACTACTTTTGATATTTTATTAGGGTATGCAGTACTAGAAGATGTGCTTGAATGAAATGAAATAAATTAAGGCTTTGTTATACTTTACATCCAACACTATGTATTGTAATTTTGGCTAAGAAACCAAAAGATATCACATGTTTTAGTGGCCAAACTGTTGTAAGATATCACATGCATGTAATTAAAACAATCAAGTCAATAACAAAATATCATATTACCTCTGATACTTCTCCTTAATAAAAAATAAAATCGTTGTAAGAAAAGTGATTTTATTAAACCATATAGCAGTACAATTAATAAATTGAAGGATTCAGATCAATCATCCAATAATTATATATTAATTACGCGTAGCCAACCGTTCAAAATGACGTCTTCTCTAATTCTTTTTTAAGACTGTTAAATAATTATCAAATTAAGAATATAAACAAAAAGAACATTTGATGAATGTTTTCATTAGCAAATAGCAACTCCATAAGACAACAAACACTGAAATTAAACAAGAGATGTTGATAGATAATAATTAACACATTCCACTCCATAATTTCCTAAAAAAAAATATCATCTCTTCTTCTCACACTAAATTGCCATTTCAATCTTATTGAATCTCTAGCTTGAATGCTTGCCAAAAACAAAGATATGTTATAATTGCCTTATATATTTCACTTCACTAGGCTTTCATTCTATTGTGTCTTCATTGATTTGCCTTGATCTGCATTCATTACTACAAAAGCCTTTATCCCTGCAAAATGATAAGAGAATGTAAAACAATTAATGCTTACTCAAGTGCTGGAAAGTAAAATTATAATTAAAATGAATCACCATTTAATTAGTAACAGATTGGCTGATACAAAATGTGTAACAGTTGCCACACACCATAAAAAAAATAAAAAAAATAAAAAATAAAAGAAGACAAGAAAAAAGAAAAGGCAAATGAAAATAAAACCCCTCCACTGTGTTGTAATTTAATTGTCTCTTAGGTGTTGTAAGTCTCTCTTGCCATCTTTATCCTTTCAAATTATATATAAATGAACCCATGCTCTTTGCTTATTAATGTAAAAAATTAATGTCACTTGCATACAAGCTAAAATTGCATCAAATTATCTAAAAAAACAAAATCTATTTTTTGTTGTCAAACGAGTCAAAACATACTTTGATGATCTCATATCAAAATTAGAATAAATCATTTATAATAATAGAATAAATCATGTTCTTAGTGTTTAACGCAATGGACAATTAATAATTAAAACTTTTATATCGCTCTCTATGAATGCGAAATCGAGTTCGAAATGTTTCTTGTACTAAACTAGCTTTATTTTCCACTATATTAATTAGGTTTTGCATAGAGCTAGATCTCAAGTCTCAACAATGTTTTCTATATAAGAACCTTAGAGAAAGAGGTTTAATTTCAGAACCTTAAAATTATGATCAGCCAAACAGTATTATAGAGAAATATGTACCTATACATGAATATATCTTTCCCTTTGAGATTCTTATTACAGAAGCAGCATTGGGTTGATGCTGCACCACCAACTGCCACTGGCTGCACAGGAAATACCACAAACAATCCAATCTCAAAGATGACATCTCCTGCTGTAGCAATGGTGCATCCCTGATTATGGCGTTTTCGCTTACTAGAGATTTTCAATGGGTTATTTTTCTGAAGATTTTCATTCGTTTTCTCCATTTTTTTGGTTTTTTGTTCTATGTAGAGAGGTTAATTCCAAGCTACCTGGTGTTCTTAATTAAATAGGAGGTGAAGTTTGATGCGTTTCATGCATGGAGAGATGTGGACACATTTGTAATAATTTTTATATATATGAAGCTTTGGGTACTTTTTTTTAGGTAATAATTTCGTCCTTCTGTCTTCATCCCTTTCCCTCTTGATGTAACCTGCATTTAATAGTTAAAAAGTATATATATGTCATATGTATCTTAGTTATCTTCAAGTTTATTTTAGTCTGTTGATCTAGTAGCAAAGACACATAATTAAGTGAGAGGATAATTAAACAAGCTAAAATATAGCATTACTAAAATAAACTTGAACACAATCAAGTTTATGTACATATATATGTCATATGTACCTTAATAAATGTAACCCCTAAAATCTACTAAAAAGGATGGGTGCAACCGCAACTTAACTGTTATGGTATTTTCTCAGATGTCGATCCACAAGATCAAATTTTTCGAGAATGAGTGACTTTTTGGTGATTTAAATTACAAACCCTATTCCTTTTAATTAATTCAAGTTAATTATTAGATTGATATATAACCTAAATTTAATGCTACTTTCCAAATTTAAATTAAAACTAAACTTAGAAGGTCTTAAATAGCAAATTCCTAAAAAATATATTATGGGTAACACGCCCTAAGAGATATGAAACAAACCCTTAACTATCATCACATGATATCTTGACAACCTTTAATATATACTAGGAAGACAATATAGCATTTTATATTTTAGAAAAATTCTCTTTTATATATATGCAATATACTTATGGAATGTTGCACCACAACAAAATAAAAGGTGGCACCTAGATGTTGTTATTTGATTTATTTACTTAGAAAGTCATAATTAATCTAATTTGATGTCACTGCAATATCTTCCCTGTACAATATATATACTATATATATGTATTAACTATACACGACATTGCATGAATAATTGCAAAAAAAGAATCATCTAAAGTAGGGCCCTTATCATTACATCCTAAAAAAAACATAACCATAAAGCTCTTGAAGCAATGAATCTACAAATTTACACATTTAAAAGCCAGAACATTAAATATTTTTTGAACAAAATATTTAAACCAACTCAATTATTGGTCCCAGAGAAATATTGTTCATCCTCAGCAGTGAAAGCACTGAATGAAGAATGTCCATCCTCACTACCCTCCTCCTTGAGTTCTTCGATCCTCGAAAGCGCATGTTGCAAGTCCCATCTCTTGTCTAAATTGACCTCGCAACAACCGAGACCAATTTTCAACAACTTATCCATCTCCCCTTTAACATTCTTCGTGCCTCCCATCCTCGAATCAAAGACATCACTAGCGCACTCTTCTCTGACAACCAAGTTGACCCAACTAGCCATGTCAGTGCTGGAACTACCATGGTGAAGATAATCTGGAAATTTGCCGGTCAAAATTTCCAGTATCAAAATCCCAAGACTCCAAACATCACTTTTGTTCGATGGTTTTCCCCGTGCGGTGCACTCTGGTGATTTGTAGGCAACCATGACCTTTGATGCAACACTGCTGGACATTACCGGGATCAGTGCATAGTCATTAAGCAAGGGCTCAAAAGTGTCGGTTAAAAGGACATTTGGAGTTTTGAGGTGGCCATGAGCAACAGTTAGCATCGGCAATTCCTCGTACAAATAGGCAAGGCCACGTGCCACCCCTTTCACGATTTTTAGTCTTGTTGGCCAATCCAATGGAGGAAGGTTTGAGCCTTGGCCTGCATGTTTAGATTTATATTATATTTGTCTTTTTAGATAAAGCTTTGTATTATATTTGTTATAATTAGGCAACTTGAGTTCAAGTCTTGTGGGTGAAAGGAAAAAAAAAAACAAGAATTTCCTATACAATTGCACACCATTTTTTATTTGGATTTCAGCAAAAAGTAAAGGTATAGTAATTACTATGTTTCTTCTATTTATTTGCTTCGAAATTTGTTCTGAAAACTTTGAGACCACGTTTTCAGATAATTTCCAAGCAATTAATTTTCAAAACAATTAAAGACAATTTGTTTAGTTTAATATGTTGTTAACTAAGTTATCATGATATGCACAACACACAAATTAAATGAAATTCCCCTAATTAATTTGTATTGTTTTCAATTTTGGCTTTAACATTTAACAATGTTGTTCATGGGATCGAGTTAACTAATTTGGGAAATCTTAATGTAATCAAACACAATATAGACGCAATATATATATACCTAATTAATGTATGAACTTGAAAAAGTTGTGTTTAATAGTCTTACTATGAAGCATGTGTGCCACGCTTCCATTCGGCACATAATCCGTGATAATCATCTTCTCTTCCTTCTTGTGTATATACGCAACAATTGGCAACAAGTTCGGGTGTGAGAGCCTCCCAAGCCTCCACATATGTTCTTGAAAATCATCTCGGCCTATCCCGTGCTTTGCTTTAAGTTTCTTCACCACCATAGATGGCCCGTCAAAAAGCGCCGCCTTGTATGAAGCCCACAATTCACCACTTCCCAAAAGCTCGGCCGAGGCTCTTAGCAAATCTTCTAACTCAAACCTTTGCCCATCTTCCCTAACAAAAGACAACTTGCCAGGTTCATCCCTTCTTGCTCTTTTACCACCACTACCCCCTGCGGAGGTTCTTGGCTGCTCGATTGGGGCCGTGAATTCTGGATTGTGCTTCCTTGACGGTGCAGAGGTGAGAGGTGCAAGGATTTGAGATTGTCTTTCTTCATGGTTGTGTTTTTGCCGCCATTTCGGTAAAAATATGCAGATAACAATGAGGGAAAATACAAAGCCGATCGATACGATGACAAGGACCGCTATAAGTGCTTTATTTGTTGAGTTTGTTGAGTTTGTCAAAGTTGATGGTGGTGGAGATATTAATTGTTGTTGCGCTAATGAGGAATCGCAAGACTTAGCGAGTGGTGCGCCACAAAGGTCCTTGTTTCCTTTAAGAATCACATATATAATTAATGCAGCATCATTTACACAATTGTTTTTTTTTTATATTCATCATAACTTGGCAGAATTATAGGCATCATGCAAGTTAAAAAGGAGAAATTAAGGAGTAGAATAAAACCCTAACCTTCAAACTTGACAGCATTGAACTTGCTAAAAGCGGCCGGTATGGGTCCCTCGAGGTCATTGTACGACAAATCCACCTGCCCTAATGTATCTTGTTTGAACTCCGGTATTTTCCCATCGAATTTATTATGATCCAGTACCAACTCCAACAGCTTTGGTGGGACCGTGAGTGATGACGGTATAGGTCCCGAGAACTCATTATACGACAAATGCACCTTCTTCAACGAACGCATATTCTCAAACAAATTTCCCGGTATCTGCCCATTGAACTGATTATGCTCCAAATACAACATTTTTAAGGCACCAAAGATGGATACGTCAGGGATGGGGCCGGAAAATTGGTTGTTTGCAAAGCTTAGTGCTCGTATACTCGGTATACCTGTTAGGATATCAAGCCGTAGTGTACCCGTCAGCTGCATATTCTCTAACTGTACCCCTAATACAGTCCCATTAAGGTTGCATATCACGCCTTGCCATAATGGCACGATTCCTTTGCACGGGCTAGCGCCTAGGCCCCAGCCGGGTAGTTCCGGGGACCCACCTGTGGTTACGGATAGGGTGTCTCTAAATCGAAGAAGAACATCAGCATCGGCAGCAAATGTGTAAACACCAAAAGAATATGTTAGGAGAAGGAAAACAATGGAGAAGAGAGAGACGGCCCACGGCCCTGCAGCCTGGCCGGGCATGATAGGAGGAGGCAATAGGAATTTAGATTTTTTTTTTTGGCAGAGGCAACAAAGGTGTTGTTACACGGCGTGTGGAAAAAGGGGGTAGTGTTTGTTTTGAGAGGTTGAAAAGGAGAGAGAAATTAGGGGAAGAGAGAGAAAAGAGGACACAACACAGCACACAAGGGTTAGAGGTGAATGCCTAAGAATAGAAATTCTGGTCAAGTGATAAATGTCGATTGAACCTGGTCTACAAAGAAAGAGCTAATAATTCATGTTAGTTAAGTCACTGATATGTGGGTCCTCTCTATGTACCATTGGTGCAAATGTAGAACGGTTTTACTGTTGGCAGTTGGGGTGGTTGGGTTGGGCCAGTCCATGCGGCATCATGGCTGCGAGATTTGGGCTGGAAATTGAGTGAACTATGCTGGCTCACACATTTATATTTATTTCACATGTATCGCATCACATTGCTTTAATTCCTTGCAATGCTAATGCTTATATAATCATTATATCATGTTTCGGCTATATATATAGAGAGAGAGAGAGATAGGCTAATGTGCTTTCGGTAGCATATGGGTCGAAATACACACGGTCCAAATTTGAAATTTCAAAATCCAAACGGTCGATCCGAACCGTTCATCTTCTTCTCCATATTAATATCTGCTTGGAGACCAAATTTTACATTTTTTCTGATTTTTTTTTTACTATTTATTAAGTATTTTACAAAATTGTTGATTCAACGGTGGCTGCACAAAACAGTAAAACCGTTGGATTAGCGATTTTCAAAGTGGCTTAATAAATAGTAAAAAAATTCAGAAAAATGTAAAATTTGGTCTCCAAGCAGATATTAATATGGATAATAAGATGAACGGTTCGGATCGACCGTTTGGATTTTGAAATTTTAAATTTGGACCGTGTGTATTTTGGCCCATATGCTACCGAAAGCACATTAGCCTATCTATATATATATATATATATTGAACTATGTGAAAATTCAGACACCTTGGATACATGTGCTTTAAGTTTGTTTCCTCATCTCCTACTAGGGCTGCAAGCCGAGTTGAACTTAATCTAGTTCGAGTTCGAGTTCGAACCAATTTCAAACCGAACTGGTTTGAAATTAAAGTAGGGTTTCAAACTGAAAAGAAGACTTTTTAGTTTGATTCGGTGCTATTCGAACCAATTTTGAACCGAACTGGTTCGAAATTGAAGTAGAGTTTAGAACCAAAAAGAAGAGTTTCAAACCAAGACTCAGTTCGAGTTCAATTCGAATCAATTTTGAACCAAACTGTATTTGATTCGTTTCATAACCGAGCTAATTTGATTTGTTTCGAACCGAACTTTTTTTCGAATCAAACTCAATCGAATTATGAGCTATGAGCTTTTTGTGCACCCCTATCTCATACTAGTATTTTTTTTTTTTTTTCAATACTTGGAACGCATAAATTCAGAACATGCATTTAAAAATTAGACACAATGTTATCTTGAATGTATGAGGCAGAGAAACAATTAATTCATTTAATTCAAATCTACACCAATCATTGCTTGAATGCTTTTACATCAAAATCAATAATGAAATTAAGAAGTTATATAAAGGAATAACAAACTATCACTTTAACTTAAAAAAGTTATTCTGATACCTAATCTAGAATAAAGCAATTTTCTCTCTTAAACTCATCATAGCCTACATCAACCAGACAAAGGCCGTCAGGTGGGGCAGGTGGCGCTGTGGCACGACGACACGTGGCACCCATCAAGTTGATCAATGCATCCTGTTCTACCCCTGCAGCAGCTTCTCTTATAGCTGTTGCAACAAGAACCCGAACCATCTACAAAATCATAATTACATAGAGGTTCAGCAAGAATCTTACATTATATGTGAGATTCAAAACCGCAGTTCCTTCAAACCAGAACTCACAAAAGAAAAGGCAATTACTTTAAAAAAAAACAAAGAAATTAGGAATCAGGAACCGAAGCAACGCAAAGCATGCCCAAAGAAAATATATATATATATCCTAGGTCAGCAACATACTGGTAAAGGTTCAGTACTTGATCCCTGATCAGCTCAAATTTGCAAAAAAAATACCTGACCTGGCAAGAAATTAGGGAAAAGCTATACTTGAGAGTTTGAAAAATGCATTACCTTACGCAAGAACCGGTTCGCAACAAGTTCTACACACATAACTCTAATACCTTCTTCAGACTTCTACAAACAAATGAGAAATCACATAAAAGTAGCGTCTTGGAATCATAATATACCAGCTTTATCATTGGTGATTATTAAAACAAAATCAAGGGTATTAAAGAGTCGGTTGATCCTCTAGTTCACCAATTACATAGATGTACCTTGAAAAGTCTATATTTCCAAAATAGCCTCAACAAAGTTTCTTTAAAAAAAAATTTATATATATCTATATATATATACTGAAATAAGAACTGCTGTCACAACCTTATCAGTAGAAGGAAGAGTCGTCTCTGTTGCTCTGGAGTGAAACATAAAACACTCCGTAGCAGGTCCCCTGCAAGAAAATAGAAATTATATATAAACAGAAGCCATTAATTTTAAGAACTGATTTATTCTTCCCTATAAAATACACAGATCTAGGCCTCATCTGTAGATACAGATAGGCACTATAGCTTGACATAATCCTCAATTGCACAATAGAACCCAATTAACCATCACTTCCATGCAACGTAACTCAAGTCGTACTCAAATTTAACAAACTTGCATTAGTTGAACCTCACAGTCAAGCCTCTATATACCCAAATCTTATTGACTAAATACCCCACATAATTCAAGAAACAAAGAAAAAACAAGCACAAGAGGTAAGAGTCATATTATTCATACTACCATCCCTTTAAAGGTTTAATTTGGTAATATACAGTAATTATATGCACCGGACTGTCTAGAATAGATAAATAAAGCCCATAAGCTTTCCTTGCAAAAATTACTGCATTTTTAGAAATAATTTTGCAATAATGGCTCTTTACATGCTTCTAGAAGCCTGTGTGTCACGTGCAAACATCTTGTAAGATAACATCTTTCCTTCAAGCTGCCTCAAAATTTGATCCACCTTGTTCACGCTGAACCTCTGAGGTTTTGCTTCGGGGTTTTGAATCACATTCCCCTCATTGATTTTGTCTGATGGCATTTTTTGGGAGATGTCAATCATATCCCCCTCTTCTAAGTCAAAATCAGGTTTAGATATACTGTTATGAGGATCCATGTGCTCACTATCGTCTTTGGGATTTTCTTTTTTGAGGGGAAAGATATAAAGATAATGTCTCCATTTGGCCACAAAGTTTGGGTGGAATTCCCTTGAAACCTAAACATACGAGGAAAATTGAAATGAGTGAAGGAAGAGACATGTTGACCTAATTTATTAATCACTTTGCCGTAGTAAAATTTGTATTTTTTAGGTGTAATAAAATCTAAAAAGTGCCAATAAAACACATAAAACCCTTAACAGCTTTAACCAGAAGGTCATGATTGCATGAAAAATATAGGTCCAAGTTATAAAGTGAAATAGAAAAGGGAAAAAAAAAAAAGATTATAATACTTTTGAGACTGCCAAAACAACAAGCTTTTCAGGTGCAACATGATTTATTGCATCTTTTATCTCTCCAGCTCTGACATCCTTCCTCCATGTGTCTTCAAAAAAGCAAATTACAAAATAGTGAATAAGTTGGAAAACATGATGCTAATCTGAATTTATTATGAAATTATGAGATCAATGGGTGTTTAGTGCAAATTTGTATATATGAATTGAAGTTTGAACTAACAAAATGAACAAACTTGTTGAAGAGCAGTAACCCCTTTGTCAGTTCGACCAGCCACTTGTGCACTTCCTTCTATCGGGAGTGACCTCTCTTTCAATTGCTTAGCTTTATTCTCATCCACAAACTCTCCAAGGGATTTCTCCACTACCCTGCAAAAAATTTAACAAGCTAATGTAGAGAAAAATAATAAAATATCTAAGGTCTGACACCTTATTTTATATCATGTCCCAGTTAAATAAAATTAATTTTACATGAACCCAAAGCATTTTTCCATATTAAAGTTACCAGAGAAGGTTCTATGTAAAGATATAAATAGTGCCAATTGCTTTTCCCTATAAGGGTATTTTATGGTATAACAAATTCTTTTACATGAACCCAAAGTATTTTTCCATATTATATGCTTCTCATCTTACCCATAATAAATTTCATGATATATATAACAAAATGAAATTTGTTGTACCCTTGCACAGTGTTTAAGTCTGGTTGCTTCTGCCAACCGTCAAAAGATCCACCGTGATATGAAAGTATAATTTTAAAATTTAGTCGGTTCCATCGGCCTCCTCTCCTCTTCTCATTATCTTTAGAAGCTACACTGGCTGCTGCTTCCGTCTCCTCTGAGTTACCACCATTTTCACTTATATTCACTATACCATGCTTCTGTGTATTAAAAAATAAAATATTTAAACTAATAATGCAAGAAAAACAAAGGATATTAGTAATAATAACAACATTTAATCCTCAAACAAAATATAAGTACTTAGTGGTGGAGAGAGAGAAGAAAATAGTTATAGCTGCAAACAAATAAAAAGCATTATAGTAAAAGAAAAATAAAATAAACCCATTACAGCAACCCAAAAACTACGGATAAGCACAGCTGATCAACAATAATTAGTTAAACATGAATTGATTCAATTTGAAGGACCATATAAAGATATATAATTTGATTAATTTGTTTTTTGGACTATTACTATACTACAATTAATTACTTGTAACTGTCACATAAACAAGATTTTAAACAAACCAAAAAATGACCTTATCTCTGAATAATTCTGAGAGGCCAGATGCACCAGTGCCACAAGAAACCAAATTTGAATAAAATTGAACCACCTTCTCCCAAGGCCTTTCATACATGAACTGGTAGCTCTCTCTGCACTTCAGAAAAACAACTAATGATATACAAAGCTGTGTTCTCAAGCAGATTCTAAAATAGTTTGACATTTATCAAAATATTACTACAACACTTATAATAACAGTATCAATGGTTTCAGGAAATACAAAGCAACCCAAAAACATTTATTAGAATATTACTGTAACACTTATAATAACAGTGTCAATGGTTTCAGGAAATACAAAGCAACCCAAAAACATTTATCAGAATATTACTGTAACACTTCAGAAAAACAACTAATTATATACAAAGCTGTGTTCTCAAGCAGATTCTAAAATAGTTGACATTTATCAGAATATTACTGTAACACTTATAATAACAGTATCAATGGTTTCAGGAAATACAAAGCAACCCACAAACATTTATAAGAATATTACTGTAACACTTCAGAAAAACAACTAATTATATACAAAGCTGTGTTCTCAACCAGATTCTAAATTCTGGTAAATATACTGATATAATAGCAGAATCAATGTTTTCAGGAAATACAAAGAATATAGTATCAAAAGATAATGAGAGAGAGAGAGAGAGAGAGAGAGACCTAGCAGTCCATCGGAGCAAGTGGCAAGAATCAGTGTGGTTATAGTGGGCATAGAGCTGCTTCTCGCTCTCCATTCCGGCCATTCGAGCGGCCTCCTTTGCCACCACCGCCATCAAAATGGGGGACTTCGCAGGCATCTACCGTTTTAGCGTTCTCTCCATTGCTATTTTAAATGGAGAAAATATATATATTCAGTGGCGAAGCTAGGATTTGAGCTAGGGGTAGGCAAAAATCGGGTTCGGGTTCAAGACACAATTCAAAAAAATAGCAAGCATTTCAAATGTAGTAAAAGTAGAAATGGTACCATTGGCATTTTACCATCAAAATTTTCCATATGCCATTAAACATAATTTAGAAGAAAACTGGTTAAACTTCATCATATTCTCAATGAGAAACACAGCACCCGATTGTAAATTAAACTTCATCATATTTTTAACTTTTGAGTATACTACTATACTGTTTACATCCACCGCAATTAATAAATAAATTCAAACACTCCACCTATGCCTAAGCAATTGTAATGCTAACCTAGAAATTAACAAGCAATTTGGGAACTGAATCAGATTAAAAATTAATTCTAATAATTTAATTGTCAAATTAAGAAGAAATTCAAGTCTAAGCAGGACTCAATCAGATTAACAATTGTAACTAATCGTTTGGTATTTCTGCGTCACTGGTTATCTCCATTTTTTTAGAAATTTGATCAGCTGCACCTTACAACTAAGTGGCATACGTCTTTAGCTAATAGGACAATTGCAAAGGTCTTGGCAGATGCAAGTTTGATGCATATACAAATTGAGGTACCTTTAGAAATTTCAGTGCCGAATAGAAGATCAAAAACAAAGTTCATAGCATAAACACAATTGCAGTATTATAAATACACATTACATTGTAGTCACTGGCGGGAGGCTAGGGATAGCGGCAGCGGCGGGCACAGGCTGACAGCCGGACTAGGCGGCTGGCCGAGCGGAGGCGGCGGTTCTTCTCTTCTCTTCTCTTCGAGCAGCGCGGAGTGGAGGGGTTTTTTTGACCTTTTTCTTTTCCTTCGCGCAGGAGCTCTCGAAGCGTAGGTTGAGACGTTGAGTTATTGGGTTTGGGCCTGGGTTGGCAAAATTAATTATTTGGAATATACAAGCCCAGTTAAAAAGTCCAGTAAAAAGCCCAGTGAATAGACAAGCCCCTGTTAGGCGAGTGCGTATCCTCTGAGATATCTCAACTTTTGCGTGGCCTACGTATTCGGGGGTCAGGATTTTGTGTGCTTTGAGATTCGTGCAGAACGTCCTTAAACGGTTGGGATTTTCCATAAAATCATGCAAAGTTTGAGATATCTCAGAGGATATGAATTCACGACATTCGCCGAATTCGTATCCTCTGCATTAACTCAAAAGGGAATCATTTCCTTTTGAGTTAATGAATATTGATCATCTAATATGCTTTAAGATTCCTGCAGACTAAATTTGCATTAATATTAAAGGGCCCTCCATGTCATAAGCAGAGACCGAATTAGCTCCGTTTAAAATCAGACGGTTGAGATTCATTAACTCAAAAATTCATTTGCGTAGTAAACTGCCTTCGCAGAATCGGTGGAGTTGTTTTTCATAAAAATCAAATCCAGTATACTTGTTTTATTGAAATATTTAAATTTGGTACTATTTTAAAAAAAAATCTAAAATGAGTGTTCAACATAAATTATTAAATGATATACATAGGCATTTGTGAAGTGAATAAATCAATTTATACATGTCAAATTTGCTAAAATATAAATTGATTTACGAAGTGGATAAAAAAAAATTCAAAATTTCAATATTTCAAACATAGGCATTTGTGAAGAGCTAGGACAGTTCTAAGTTGTACTGGTAAGCAATGATATACACATGAGAACTCAGAATACTGTTGCACATCAGAGGTTACTGACAAATATATTTCATAGATATTATTCATGTTTAATTATTTTCATCTTATTGAATGATTTGAAAACAAATAATCTCTGAATATCTAATCCCACTTTATAATGCAAAGCTTGTTACAACAGCCTTGTCTCCAGAGAATTCGCATCCTCTGAGATATCTCAAATTTTGCGTGACTTTGTGAAAAATCTTAACCGTTCAAATACTTCTGCACGAATCTCAAAGCTAAAATAACACTGCCCCCCTGCGCTATCCCCGAGTAGGCACCAGACACATCGGTCACACAAAATATGAGATATCTCAGAGGATACGCACTCGTCTCCAGAAGGGGTTTATATGTGCTATTTGTGCAACAAAAATGGATTTCCTTTTGCAAAAATTAAAGCTAGATTAACATCTTAATTAACCAATAAAAGTTAGATAATTTACATAATTCCAAAACAAATTAACAAGTCAATGCGAAACTACCTACCCCCAAAATCTACCCAAAATATCCAAAGGACTTCTTTGCCCATCAAATAGAGCAAAACCATATATGAAGCAAATACCAAAAATTGAATTAACATCATTGTTAAACCTGATGTAAAACAAAGCCCCATTTTTTTTTTTTACTTGAACAGGCACTTGAGAAAATTACTGAAAACCTGATGTAAAAGAGTTAAGGGCAACAACTTTTTCTAACCCATTACTTTTTACCAGTTCAGTGAACTCATCCAAACTTTGCACAAGACCTCCTAAAGATTTGATCAACTCCTCCGCCTTTTCCCTTGCAATACCAGTATCTAAATTATCAGATATAATCATGTCACCTCCATTTTCGCCTTTCAGTATGGATTGTATATGCTCGGCATTCTCTTGTAGCTTTGCAGCTAAATCCCAAGCCTCGCTTGATTGCAACCCTTCCTCTATTTCTTCTGATGCTATATGTTCAATAGCATTAAATGCTTCTGCATTCTCAGCTGGAATTGCCAGTACAGTAGAAAGTGTATTACCATTATTATTAGCATTTGCATTCGCATTGTTGCTCTCTTTATCGATTGGTTCAATGGGACCTATGACAAGCAACTCGGAATCAATATCTCTTGAACCTTCAATCTTAATCACTGCATCCATAGCACCATACACCTCAAAGTTGAACAAACCCGGTAACCCAAACCTCTCCCTCCTATCTGGATCCAACCTCCAATAAGAAACCGAACCCGAACCCAAACCCAATCCAGTGCTGCTGTTCCTCATTGTCTCCCATCTCCTAATCTTTTTATAATCTGGAATAATAATAATTTCAATTTGTTTCCTTGTTAGAATAGATGGATCAATATAAGTGAAAGAAGATAGAAGAAGTGGGTAAATATTTTAACAGAGCAGTTTTGGCTTCATGCAGCGCCTGACCTATAGAATCAAACAGCATTTCATATGATTCATGCGCTGCATTAAGCCAAAATTACTCTGTTAAAATCTTTACCCGAAGAAGTGAACTGAGATACTGACCAGAGACCAAGAGTTCCCAGCGGCGTTTGCACTGATTGGAAGAGCGGTGGAAGCCGATCTGAGCGCAGTTATCGGAGACGATCTTCCATTTCTGAAAGGAAGAGAGGGACTTGGACCACAGTTCGGCGTCGACGGCGGCGATCTGTTCGACGAGGACCAGCGTGTCAGCGACGGACCAGTCGGGGGCAGCACGGGAGCGTGTGCAGCGAGGAGTGGAGGCCTGAGGGGATTTTGTAACGGCGGTGGAGGCGGAGGCGGAGGTGGTGGAGACGGAGGCCGCCGCCGCACGCAGCGCTTGGACTATGCACGGAAGTGTTGGGTCCATTTTTTGCGAGTTGCGACTGCTCACTGGGACTGTCATGTTCTTTTTGAGGAACGCGTGCTCATTTTAACAGAGTAGGTTTGGTTTCATGCAGAGCAAATACTATAGAATTAAAACAATACTACGTATAATTTGTGCGCTTATAAGTTAAAACTGCTCTGTATAATATTTTAACAGAGCAGTTTGGGGTTCATGCAGAGCGAAGACTATAGAATCAAAACAGCACTACGGATAATTTGTGGGCTTTATGAAGTTAAAACTACTCTGTTAAAATATTGACCCGAATTGGAGCTTTGTTCAACACTGAAATAAACCAAACCGAGGACCCAGACCTTACAAACTCACTAGCCATCTCAATTCTATTTTTTATTTTCTATAATAAAAATTCTAAAACCTATATATGAAAATGAAATGGTTGAATACAATCTATATTATTTTTTCTACATATATATAGAATAATTCATTTTTTTCAATTTTTTTTTAATATGAATTAATAAGTTGAAGAAATTAATGTCTACATATCATCCATTTAAGTATATCTTTATCAACTCTTGATACTAATTAATGTAATTTTTCATATACATAAAAAAAAATATATATATAGATTCTATTCAACCCTTTCATTTGTGCTTTTTCATTTGTGTGGTAGCTTTATTTTGATTTCTCTCTGTAAATTATAACTAAATTACACAACAATTATGGTAAATACACACATACAAGTAAATTGAACAGCAAAAGTGAAAACAAGAAAATGCACAAGATAACCTTTAGCAAAAAAAAAAAAAAAAGCAATATAAACCACAAGAAGCTAATTCATGTCAAGTTATATATGTTGTTGGTAGAAAGCGAACAAGCTTGCTCTCCATCAACAAAAGTGTTATAAAACCCTCATTTGCCTCTAACATATGACAAATGCCCCCACAACCTTACCGTTTTACAAAAGCTCCCTTGCCTTGCTTCCGAAAAAAATACAACAAATAGCCCTTAAGCAATTATCTCATAACCAGTTTGTACATATTCCAGTAGAGTTTTTACATATAAACACCGAAATCCTTAAATTTTGCCCAATAAATCTTTACATCGATTGATACATATATATATATATATATAGTAAGGGGGGATATTTACATAAGTTGCCACAACAATCTCAAACCCTATACCTTACCTTTCACGCAACAACCATAGAACCATGCATGGCTAAGGCTAACTTTCGGTTCCCAACCCGTTGTGGCATTTATGTAAAGAACAAAGAAAGAAAAAAAATACCTTCTTCATGCACTCATAACTTGGGGAGTAAAAAATAGGTATAGGTATAGCATTACTAAGAAGAGTCGAGTTAAGAAGATAAAAATAAAACTCATTCATTCATTCCATGGTCATAGGGGAGACACAGCAGCGAAAGCGAGCACTGCGAATGGTGTTAAGAATCTCTCTCTCGGTTTCTTCAAGCATCCTCACGATTTCAGAGAAGGGGGGCCGCACGTCAGGATCCGTGTCCCAGCAACGCATCATGAGGTTCGCAAGTGACGGGTAGCAGTCAGCAGGGACTGTCGGGCGGATCCCACGGTTCACCACAGCGAATGCCGCCTGTACAGCTGTCATGTTCTCAAACGGCACCCGCCCGGCAACCAGCTCCCATAGCACTATGCCGAAACTATACACATCTACTTTATGAGTGTATGGCCTATGCTGTATCATCTCCCTACAGGGATACAAGGAGCAATTAATATATCATAAAATCAAACTCTCGATTTAGAGATAACAGGTTTGAACCAAAAATGCTTATATAATGAAGGGAAAAGATGTAAATATAATATGAGAAAAGATCCACTTACACTGTTTTTTGGCGACACCGGATTACACCCTATATTTTCAAAGTCCAAACAGTCGATCCAAATCATTAAACATGATGGATATATTAAAATGTACTTGCAAATCAAATTTTACATTTTTTTTTGTTTTTTTTACTATTTATTAAGATGGGTACAAAAATTCAATGGTATAAAAACAACGATTTTGTAAAATGCTTAATAAATAATAAAAAAAAATCAAAAAAATGTAAAATTTGATATGCAAGCACATTTTAATATATCCATCATGTTGAACGATTTGGATCAACTGTTTGGATTTTGAAAACTTTGAAAATGCAAAGTGTAATCGGGTGTCACCAAAAACGGTGTAAGTGGATCCCTCCTCATATAATATTTAAAGAGCGCAAACCAGAAGTGTTCAGACATGAACAATACTATTCATGCATAGAAGGTAACAAGAAGCTACAAATTTATAACCAAACTTGATTCTATTAGATAGTGAGCATGACTAGATATTAGATAATAGGCATAAATTTGTTTTTAAAGTACAGTCCCAACAAATGCAGATTTGTATGAAATCATTGTGCATATTAATGACCAATTTTATTGTATTTTTGTTTGAAGTAAATAAAAATGTGATTCGGTTACACACCAATTCATTTTAGATATATAATCATGTCTAACAGAGATTCAATTCCAACCCAAATCTGAGTAACGAGTTGAGCAAAAAGTAACATCAAAACACACAAAGCCTGAATTGATAAATCTAATTGGAAACAATAACCAGTAAAATACCAAAGCAGCTTTGTTTGGTTGTCAATTGAAACCTAGCAACAAATAACAAATTTTCTAAAATTAGATATATCCTTCATGACATAACCAGACTTGTATCAGAAACCATCCTATACAGTTGTCAAAACCTCTACTTGGTCTTATCCTTTACTAATTACATGTCAAAAAAGAGTAAATTTAGCAAATTTTAATTCAGAGTTTTTTTAGCAGTTATAATTTGCTAAAATTGACCAAATAACAACAAATAAAACAAGGCATGAATACAAAAAAAAAAAAAATTGAAGAGAGCAAAGAGCAAAGAAAACTTACGGTGCCATCCACCGGTAAGTGCCTGTTTCAGGTGTCATCCCTTCAGGCCTTTCCTCAATCCTTGCAACCCCAAAATCCGCAATTTTAATGGATTTATCCCCAGCAATCAACAAATTATCAGATTTTAAATCGCGATGTATCAACCCGAGCATGTGTATATACGCCATACCCCTTGCCACATCAAGCGCTTGCCTAACCGCAAGCTTGAGTGGAACTCCTCTGTTGTGCTGACGCTTCGTCAGAAACTGCCTCACTGACCCCCCTTTCTCATACTCCGTAACAATACATAAAACTCCGTGTTTTTTACACATGCCGATAAACCTGACGATGTTTGGGTGACTCAAATTTGCAAGCATCTTCACTTCCTGATGAAACTGTTGCTCCATCAGCAATGATTTGTCAGTGGTAGGTTCTTCTGCCGGAACCCTCTCCAGTAGTTTTATCGCCACGTCTTCTCCATTATACGTACCCTTGTATATCTTACCAAATGCTCCTTGCGCAAAGGCGCCACCCACGTGTAGCTTCGCAGTGTCAATTGTCCATGCATCATAGTTCTCTACAGTTTCCGTTGGATACCGATGATCCATTAGAGATCTCACGAGTAGGTCACCTTTTCCATAAGGGGGCGGCTGGGTTGCTGCGGGTGCATGGTAATAGCTGTTCTCTGTATTGGGTGCATCAGGTACGAATCGGTTACCAGGGTGATTGAGCATTTGGGTACCAGATGCATTCGAACCAACACTGCTTATCATGTCAACTGACATGTGGGTCTCATTGAGGTCTGTTGCTGTGCTGTCTGTTGACATGTGGGTCCCATCAGACAGCTTGTGGTACAGCATGGCATCATGGAAGTTGTTTGGGGAATTCCCATTATCCATCATTTTGGGATATTCAGGATTTGCAAACATGGTGTGAATGAAATTTCAATTCAATCCTCTTTTTTGCTGAATTTTGAACTTTTCATGATTAATCGATTCTGATCAAATTTTGCATGATTTGATTGATGATACAGCAGAGGAGAGGATGATGGTAAATTGATTGTGATTATAACAGCAGCCTATATCTGATCATATTTTGCAAACAAAAAAAAAAGTCAAATGATTTGATTTGAAAGATACATAAACTTAAACCCAAAAACAAAGATTGTTTAAAATTAACCCTCAATTACTACTTACTTTACTTAAGAGTTAGAATTGGGAACAACGATCGGCAACAAAGCAAGGATCCAATTAGCTCACAATTGATTTAGAATCGGAGAAGAAACTCACCCGACCTGACCTGACCTGACCGGCAGAGGAGAGGCAATCGGATGTGATTGATTGATCGACGATCGGAAGAGATGAGATAGATATTTGGTGGTAGCGTCAAATATGATTCGTTGATTGAAAAAAGCAGAAACCAAGAAAGGAAGGAAGGAGATGGAATGATGGATCTGTCGCCGCTCGGTCCGATGCTCGGAAAAATAAAAATAAAAAAATATTTTTTGACCGTATTTTTACTTTTGTTCTATCACCAATTATTTTTTCATTTAATGTAATTTGGTTTAACTATTAATTATTATGGATGAAATTTTTTGAGTATTTTTTTATAAAAAAAACATTATTATTTTAAGCCATCCCTATTAATTAAAAAATTAAATTTTTTTGTCCTTCGAATATTTTAATTTTTATAAAAAAAAATACTATTAGTCCCATCATAAAAAGTACTTGGCACCTATTGATTTTAGGGATTATTTTTTTTAAAATAGAACTAAATAAAATAGTTTAAACAAAACCAGCACAGTGATTTTGACAATTATAAAAAACAGCTCCACCGTAGCACTGATACGGTGGAGGGATAATGAATGAATAAATAAATAAATGATAAAGATTCATCAAATGAGTCCATAAATCACCCTCCACCGTAACAACGCTACGATGGAGTTGTTTATTCATATGGGTACAAAAATTCAATGGTCCGAATATAGCGATTTTGTTAAATACTTAATAAATAGTAAAAAAATTCAAAAAAAATGTAAAATTTGATCTGCAAGTAGATTTTAATATATCCATCATATTGAATGGTTTGGATCAACTATTTGGACTTTGAAACTTCGAAAATGGACATTGTCATCCGATGTCACCAAAAAACGGTGTCATCCGATCCCTCCTCATATATATATATATATATGAGATGGACTTGGGTGAGACGCGGAGCACCACGCTTTTGTACTTCACGCCATATTTTTATTTTGAAAGTCCAAACAACCGATCCGAACCGTTAGATGTGATCTCCATATTGAAATGTACTTGGAGACCAAATTTTACATTTTTTGGAATTTTTTTACTATTTATTAAGCCACTTTGAAAATCTGAAAATCCGGGTGAACAGTAAAAACAGTAAAAATTTCTGGACCACCGGATCAGCGATTTTCAAAGTGGCTTAATAAATAGGAAAAAAATTTCAAAAAATGTAAAATTTGGTCTCCAAGCACATTTCAATATGGAGATCGTGTTGAGCGGTTCGGATAAGTTGTTTGGATTTTCAAAATGACTAAAATGTACCATGGAGCACCAAACGCGTATACTCCGCGTCTCACCCAAGCCCATCTCTCTCTCTCTCTCTCTCTCTCTATATATATATATGGAATATGCTAGCATGCTATGCATAGCATAGAGCCCCTCCATGCAACGGCTTGGATTTTGACTTTTCAAAATCCTAACGGTCGATCCGAATAGTTCATCTTGTTCTCCATATTAATATGTGTTTGGAGACCAAATTTTACATTTTTTGGAATTTTTTTACTATTTCTTTAGATTTATTGAAAATCGTTGTTTTCAGCAAATCTGGACCATAAAAAAAATAGCGATTTTCAATAAATCTAAAGAAATAGTAAAAAAATTTCAAAAAATGTAAAATTTGGTCTCCAAACGCATATTAATATGGAGAACAAGATGAACGGTTCGAATCGACTATTAGGATTTTGACTTTTCAAAATCCAAGCCGTTGCATGGAGGGGCTCTATGCTATGCATAGCATGCTAGCATATTCCTATATATATATATATATTGGATAATAATAAAAAGTTCGGCTTAGAATGTTTGAAATATCTAATTATTACGGAAAGTATGAAATATATATTTCTTCATAGAGCTTGCCATTTTATTCTTCTACTAGATATTAGAAATAGTAGGTTCTAATTAGTACGTGAAGCTTGAATTGTTTCTTGTAACTGATAGAGCTTGCCATCCTTATCAATCTATTAGATATTAGAAACAGTAGGTTCTAATTAGTCATTTTCTTCTACCGTTCTACGCCTATAAATAAGTAAATCATTCACTCTTCTTCTATGTTATTCAAAATTCAAAACAAACAGTAAGTTCTAATTAGTACGGGAAGTTTGAAATATTAATTTCTTCATAGAGCATGCTATGCATAGCTTACCATCCTATACTCTATGAGATATTAAAAATAGTTGGTTCTAATTAGTCATTTCCTGTTTTCTTTAATTGATAGAGCTCTGTTATTCCTTCTGTTTTTAGAACTTCAAAACAAACAATAGGTTCTAATTAATTAGTACGGGAAGCTTGAAATATTTCTTGTCAAATATCTATCGTTAATAGATTTTGCATGTTCATGGAATTAATGGACTTCAAAATTTGGAAAAGAAAATGTTTTGAGCAAGTTTTTATTCCTTAAATTTATCAAATCCAACAACACGGGGGAAATTAAAATAATGTCGAATTGTAATTCACAAATATGGATTCCATGACTTGAAGAAAATCTTGCTTTCATATGCTTTTTCTTTGAATCAGAGAATTTAAAATGGTCCCAAAAAGAAAGAAATGTTTTTTTTTCTTCTTCTTTTTTATCACGATGATGGCAGCCCGCATTTACGGTGAATATATATATTTATTTTTGGTGGATTTTTGTACAAATTAAGGAAAAAAAATACTAACTTTATTTCATAAATGGTTTATTACTGAATTAAGTTCCAATGTTTGCATGAAGTTTTACTACATAATGTTTTCTATGTGAGAGGTTGTAAATTTGAAATTCTAATAAATTTTTTTTCCATAAATATTAATATATAATTGATAATTCACTGTAGTGGCTTATTGAATGATTTTATGGTACTAGTTTCGGTAATTAGGTAACCATATATATATATATATAGAGTTAGGCTGGGTGCTATGGATAGCATAGTGGCCTCTATGCTACGGCTCAATATTCGAGTTTTCAAAATCTAAACGGTCGATCCGAACCGTTCATCTTATTCTCCATATTAATATCTGCTTGGAGACCAAATTTTACATTTTTCTGAATTTTTTTACTATTTATTAAGTATTTTACAAAATTGTTGATCCAACGGTGGCTGCACAAAACAGTAAAACTGTTGGATTAGCGATTTTCAAAGTGGCTTAATAAATAGTAAAAAAATTCAGAAAATTATAAAATTTGGTCTCCAAGCAGATATTAATATGGAGAATAAGATGAACGGTTCGGATCGACCGTTTGGATTTTGAAAACTCGAATATTGAGCCGTAGCATAGAGGCCACTATGCTATCCATAGCACCCCAGCCTAACTCTATATATATATATATATATAGAGTACGGCTAACGCGCTTCCTCTAGCATATGGGCCGAAATGCTTCCGGTGAAAAGTTAAAATTTCAAAATCCAAAAAGTCGATCTGAACCGTTCATCTTCTTCTCCATATTAATATCTGCTTGGAGACCAAATTTTACATTTTTCTGAAATTTTTTACTATTTATTAAGCCATTTTGAAAATCGCTGATCCAACGGTAGCTTCTGATTTTTACTGTTTGGTAAGCCACCGTTGGATCAGTGATTTTCAAAATGGCTTAATAAATAGTAAAAAATTTCAGAAAAATGTAAAATTTGGTCTCCAAGCAGATATTAATATGGAGAAGAAGATGAACGGTTCAGATCGACTTTTTGGATTTTGAAATTTTAACTTTTCACCGGAAGCATTTCGGCCCATATGCTAGAGGAAGCGCGTTAGCCGTACTCTATATATATATATATATATATATATATATATATATATATATATATATATATATATATATATATGAGGAGGGTTCAAATGCACCCAAATTTTTGTGCACCCAAATGCACCCTATCTTTTTTCTCCGTTTTCAAAGTCCGAATAGTCAATCTGAACCGTTAGATGCAATCTATATATTAAGATGTGCTTGGAGACGAAATTTTACATTTTTTGGAATTTTTTTACTATTTATTAAGCCACTTTGAAAAATCGCTGATCCAATGGTCCAGAAAATGTAAAATCAGCGATTTTCAAAGTGGCTTAATAAATAGTAAAAAAAATTCCAAAAAATGTAAAATTTGGTCTACAAGCACATCTTAATATATATATCGTATCTAATGGTTCGGATTGACTATTCGGACTTTGAAAACGGAGAAAAATGATTTGAAAGATAGAATGCATTTGGGTGCACAAAAATTTAGATGCATTTGAACCCTCCTCTATATATATATATATATTATATAATATAGGTGTGTAGAAAGAAAATAAGAAGTAAGATGGAATGTCATTATATTAGTAGTTTTGAGATAATGACATGATTTTGGTTATTAAACTAACATGTCATGTCATGTCATCACTTGAGGGAATAATTCTGACGACATCTAAAAGATCTCTGCCGCTAATTTCTTCATTTTTATTATTTTTTTGACCTTAGATTTCTAGAAGAGAGATTTTTGTTGACAATTTCAACGCGTTTTAGGCAAAGGCTATGAACACTGAATTGTCACCATGTCCGTTAAAGCTGGAGAAATGTACAAATTTAATTACAATAAAATATGACAATTGACAGCAGATGAGATCTAATCATTCAAAGAGGACAAAGCCTTTTCAATTTTACATCTCCATCTTTAACAGGGATTATAGAAATGGATAAAACGAACATTTCATTAGTGTTGACCAAACGGTTCGGTCCGGTCCGGTCTGGTCTGGTTCAAATCCGACCGATCTACGGGTGGGCACGGTCCGAGAGGGTCTCTTATTTGGAATGGTTGGTATAAACTCGTGCCAAGGACCATGGTCCAGACTCACACGGGTTGGTCTGATCCGTCCGGGTTTGACCGGTTCATTTTTTTTATCAATTGTTTA
Organism: Carex rostrata; assembly: GCA_964058875.1. NCBI lineage: Eukaryota > Viridiplantae > Streptophyta > Magnoliopsida > Poales > Cyperaceae > Carex > Carex rostrata. Next base: position 370,639 of record CAXKVT010000014.1, on the reverse strand, counting down.
AAAAATCGGCGGTTTGGGTCTGGTCCGGTTTACAAGGTTTAGGCACGGGTTATCACAGTTTAGGAATGGTCCGGTCCGGTTTATCAAGGGTTATCACGGTCAGGTCTGAATTATCACGGTTTAGGTACGGGTTATCACGAGTTTAGTCCGATTTATCATGATTTAAGCACGGTCCGATTCAGTCCACGGGTTTAGAACTGCCCGGGTTAGTTCAAATCTAGTAGAAAAAATCCACCAAAAACTGTACTAAGACCCTCTTTATCTTCAGTCCGAGCCAGTCTGAGTTTTGACCACAGTCCAAATCAATACGAATCGGTTCCACAGATGCTCCAATCCGGTCTTGGACCAACCGGTCTTTTTCAAAACACTAAGTTTCATGTCCCTTTTCCCATTTAATTTTTGTAATATTGCGTTTTAGAAAGAAATGAACATATGAAATGTAGTATGGTCCGTACTATAGATCAATAGTTCTAATTGTAAAATTTAAATAATTAAGCTGAAATGTTGAATATGATCTTTATATAATATATTTGTAGATTAAATTTTATAATTTTTTCATACTTTTTAATTAGAAAGAAAATTTACTTGATATAAAATATCTTAGACTATTTAAAAATAGTGATTTTCTATCTATTCAAAAAATTAGTAAAAATGTTTTAAAAATATTTAAGTTAATTTATAAGTACATTTTTATATAGAGATCATGTTGAATGCTTCAAATTAACTGTTTAGATTGTAAAAACACATATATTAATTCATAGTACAGACTGCTATTGCATAATACCAAAACCTTACTCTTAAATATAGTACTTATATTGATTTAAATAATAAATTAGTTTTTTGTATATAAATTTTTTAATTTAACAATAATTGTATGAAGTTGGTCACTTCTTTTGTTGTTGCCTTGCATGGTATTTTATTTCTCACACGTGGGACCCAGCGGAGATGTATGAAGAATTGTTTGTAAAAGTGACTATTAAGGGCTTGTTCGGCAGTACGGGAAATTTATAGGAATGAGAATTTCAATTTGTCAAAATCATAGTTATTTAACCCATAGGAAATTTGCAAATGTATGGGAAATTTATTAGAATGTTTGTTTGTTTTTCTTTTTATAGAAGATGTAACAATAATATTAAACTATATTAAGTGTATTAATACTAATCACTGATTATACACAATTTTATTGTATATTATAATGGCGATGCCGCTTGGACTGCGAACGCTAATTTGGAAATTGATCCAAATGATATTGTGGATGTACCAGATGGAGATGAAGTGTACGGCGAAGATGTTGAAAGACTTAACAATCAACGTCAGGCAGGGAATGGAAAAAGAGATGAAATTGCTAGGCTTATGTGGGATGATTATGTTAGACGTCTAAACAGGAACTTAACCTAAAATTAGCTTATATTAAAATTAAGTGTTGCTAGTTTAATTATGCTTGTTTAATAATTTCTTGTATTATTAAATTGTTCTTATTTAATTAATTTTAGCTTTTGTGTTTGTTTAATTGAGTGCTTGATTGTACAATTTAATTTCATTTTAATTAATTAAACAAGTATTAATTAGTATAATAGTTTTTTTAATTAATTAAACAAGCTTGATTGTCCGAGTATTGATATACTTGTCTAATTTATAGTAATTAATACTTGTTTAATGAATTTAAAAAGAGGAGTTATATTAAAAAATCCAGCCTTGCTGCATAAGTATTGATGCGCTGCATAATTTTTTGGTCAACTTTGAGAGAGCTTCGCTGCTTGGGAAAAAAAACGGAACTCTGAGCTAAGTTATTTTGTCCTATGAAAATTGATGCGCTGCAAAGGAATTTTACCATTTGGTAATTTGAAATGGGGTAAAATTCCAGCCTATCGAACACTTGCTAGGGAAATGTATCTACAAAGTTATTTTAACCATGAAAACCCTTGGGATATGGGGTTGCCGAACAGGCCCTAATTGTTTGTAAAGTTAGAATTGTAGTTCAAGTAATTTAAAATTTTAGAAGGGCAAGAAAATAATTTTTATTTTTTTTTAATTTTTTTATGTGGGTGACTCTATTTGCTTTCCACGAGTGCATTTAGAAATGAGATAAGATAAGATGGATTATGATATGTAATAAAGTATATATACTTTTATATATTGCATCTTAGGTATACATGACATCATCTTGTTCTATGATATGTTGCATTTTCTCTAATCTTACTGACAGGCATGGTGACAATGTACCCAAAAAATTGGCATTTTATTCGCGTATTATTTGTTTTTTTTGATGTACTGAACCGAACTTTAAATAAAGTGCAAAAAAAAACGTATAATACGTTTTACTCACGAATAAAATACGAAATTATTTTATTTTTTAAATACTTTTTTAGGTTTTTTTTGGAGTTTTTTTTTTCCTTCCTTGTTGTACCAAATCATTTCCAAATTATATCCGAATCATGAATTTTTGACCCCGCCAAACTGAATCCGAACTATTCGTTTGTCATTGTGCTGACAGATCAGTGAATTGCTATAAATTTGTACTACTTTTGAATGGTCTAAATTTTTTCAGATCAAGTGATTTTCTATCTATATAAAAATAATAATAGAAAAAATTATAAAAAGGTGTTAAATTTGAACTACAAGTATATTTTTATATAGAAATTATGTTATACAATTCATATTAATTGTGTGAACTTTCAAAGTGAGGATATTAATTAATTAATTCATAACATAGACTACTATACACTGTGCATAAAATCATAGCCTGACTCATAAATATATATTTTTTAAAAGAGGAATTGATAAGTTAATGAAAAAAGGACATATATTTAATGAATCTATACCTCTCCAGTTTGTGAAAATGGAGAGCATTATGTTATGAATGGGTTTGGCCATTTTGCAATTCTATGGGTATAAACATGCGTAGCACAATGTTTCTGCAACAAAGACAGATAAAAGGACTTCAAATCCTATGTGACATTATAAAATGTATTGTGTGTAACGAGTCATTGACAGGGTCTATAGGTAATTTATTAAATTCTGTGTCTACCTTTAAAGAAAGGGACCAACAGTTTAGCGTTTATTCTATTTTTTCTGTATTTTAATTAACCACGTAACTTACTATTCAGCTAATATGAACACAACATAAGACTTTTAATTAGCTCATATATAACTAATATGTATTTTGTATACAACTATAGTGTTCTTAAGTTCACCAAAATTTTGGTGAGCTTAACTCTAAAACTCATCAAATTGATTTCAAATGACGAATTCGAACCGTTGAAACCCGTCTACCTTACGTGTGATGCATCTACATATGAAATTTTTAAACATTCGAATTAATTTAGTATAAAGTCAAGCGGTCAAAAAACATTCAAAAATGAATGCACTAAAATTAATTTATTAACCTTTTAATTTTGACCGCTTGACTTTATACTAAATTAATTTAAATGTTTAAAAATTTCACATGTAGATGCATCACACGTAAGGTAGACGGGTTTCAACGGTTCAGATTCGTCATTTGAAATCGATTTGATAAGTTTTAGAGTTAAGCTTACCAAAACTTTGGTGAGCTTAAGAGCACCCTAGTTCTACTCTGTATTTTGTATATAACTATAGTGTTCTTAAGTTCATTAAGTTTCTCTGTAAACTCAACTTTAAAACTTATCAGATTAATTTCAAATGAGAGTTTAACTGTTCAAATCTATCTACGAGTAATGTGTCTATATACAAAAATTATAAATTTTCAAACTAGCTTTGTATATAATCAAGGGTTGTTACTGTGCTACGGCTCTATATTCGAGTTTTCAAATCCTAACGGTCGATCCGAACCGTTCATCTTGTTCTCCATATTAATATGTGTTTGGAGACCAAATTTTACATTTTTTGAAAATTTTTTACTATTTTTTTAGATATTTAGAAAATCATTTGATCTGAAAATTCTGGATCATCCAAAAACAGTGATTTTCAATAAATCTAAAAAAATAGTAAAAAAATTTCAAAAAATGTAAAATTTGGTCTCCAAAGACATATTAATATGGAGAACAAGATGAACGGTTCGGATCAGCCGTTAGGATTTGAAAACTCAAATATAGAGCCGTAGCACGGTAACAAATCGTAATATGCATAGTACCATAGACTCACTCAATATTTAAAATATAAATACATTAAAATAATTTTGACAACTTTATTTCATACTAAATTAATTTAAAAGTTAAAATTTTTTCCACAGAATCAGACTGAGAGTCAACTGTTGTAAATTTTTGACAAAAAAAAGGTTCTCTCTTCAATCCGCGTTGAAAAAGGGACGTATTTGGTATGAAGCCAATAATAATGATAGAGAATTGCATTTCACAATCAATCAATCAATCCAATCAATGTTTATTAATTTATACGGAAGAAAAAAAATATATATATATATATATATATATATATATATATATATATATGACTTAACAACTCCTTTTTTAATTGATCAATTACATAAATATACTCAGCTATATTGTATTATCAACGATCTAATGATAGAAGAACTTTTTTTAAAACTGTGGTTAATAAAAAAAAAAATGTTCTGAATTCCTTTTACGACTTTGCAGCTTTTGTAAATGTTTAAAAAAAAAAAGAACGATCTAATGATAATCTAAAAAGTTAACTAAACAAAAAATGAATTTTGCATTTTTTTTATTGAAATAAATGATATGAAAACTTAAGTAACAAAATTTCCTGATTAAAGAATTTCAAATTAAAAGATGGCACGCCTCAACTAATAATAATATGAAACATGTTATAAGTTAAAATTAACAACTTAAATATATGATTTAACTTAAAACGGTTTAAAATTTGACTTACGCCATCTTAAAATCAATAGAGCATCTTCATTATTTTTGGCAGTTTGTATTTCAATTTTATAAATGTTTGAGACTTTCTTATTTAGAAACTATGCAAGAAAATTTCTTATTAAGAAATCGTTTATGAACTCTACGTTGGCGAAATAATTGGTTCTTCTACATAAAAGTTTCTTTAATAGCTGACGTGACTTTAATAGAAACTCTAATTTCAATTTAGATGAAGAGACTCCACAACTACTCTTGAGTTTAATGATTTTTAAGTGAGAATTAAGTTCATAATTAAAAATAAGAAATAGAGATTCCAACCCAATGATTTAGCAGCTATAAAGAAGTAGAAAATATTTGTAGCCTTATCTCCTTTTGTGTGGTCTAGACTAGAGCAACTATGTTCCTTTTTTATTTAAAATAATCCTCCTTTTTATTTCTTTTTCCATGAAACTTTTTGGCAACTTTTCATTAATAGCTTATGGAATGAGAATATAATGATTAGAACAACTTTTCGATTAATTTTTGGGCAAATGTTGTTAGTATTTTTGTAAAATCATACGAAAAAAATTATTGTGAGGTACATAATAATTTTTAAAATTTTTTAATCATGCCTCTTTAATATATAATATTAAAAGTAACACTAACTATCTTTTACAAAATTTCGTCTATTTCTTTTCTATCATTGGGTTCGCCATTTTTAAACCTGAATTTTTTCAAAAAAATAAAATGACACAAATATCGAACCTTATATCTTACATATATAATTCTCATCTAAGTTTCTTTGTCACAAACCTACAACAGCTACCGAATTTGTCATTAATTTTCTAAATTTTAATTAACAAAACAAGAAATAAGATGGAAATGAAAGTTAAATTTAGTTTTCCTCATTAATTATTCAAACACAAAGAGATTATATATGTTATTTTTCCTTTCTATTTCATTATATTCTCTTTTATTCTTCACCTTTGCTTCCTTCCTCTACTTTCCATGCAAACAAGGTGTTAATGCGTTTAGTTGAAAAATTATAAATTTAATATTTAATTACATCACTCTTGAAATAAATCAGTTTCAACTATTTTAATTTGTTGTTTAAAGTTGACAAAAAAAATGGTGAGCTTAAGAATACCTAGTGGAAATATAATGAAGGAATATTAAGTCGTCAAAGAGTAATTAAGTGGTAAATCCCCAAAAGCAATTAATACGTATCTTGGATCCGAATAATTAATATATAAATAAATGGCATGTTGGAATAATTTATCTTTGATCCGAACGAAAGTACATAGTAAATGATGCTTCCCCTATTCTGATTAGATGACTGTGAATAATGAGTACCAATTGCTAATTAAAGATGTTTTTAATATGACCTCATGTAGGGGTGGTAACCAGTTGACTTGTCACGAGTTAGGTCTAATTTGAATTTGTCACGAGCTAGTTTTACTGGTTCAGCTTGAATTTGTTATGAGCTGACTTTAGTGGTCCGAGCTGAAATCTCAACTTGAAATTGTGACAAGTTGAACCGAGCTAGCTTGATGGATCTGTCTGGATCTTGTTTTTAGAAGAAAATAAATTCTACAAACTTTTTGAATTGAGCTGGACAGTATAAAATGCACACAAATTCATACAAATTCACAAATTGATACCTAGTCGAGTGAGCTAGGTCCCAACTTGAACACGATAATTTTGGACCGAACTAGTGGCGAGTTGACTCGTTAACAGCTTGATCCAATAACGAGCGAGCTGTTAGTGAGCGAATCGAATACGAGTTACGATAGAGCCACAAGCTACTTGCAATTTTGCCACCTCTACTCTGCAATTGCAATTAATCAATATGGTCAATAAGTTAACAACTTTACAAATATGACATAGTAACATATTTAGAATTATATGTTACTTAATAAGGAAATTGTAGTTGGATATGCATCGCATTCAGTTGACATCCTATACGCTACGCATTCATATAAATTATATTGTATTAATATGGTAGACATGATTGGCGTGTAATAAGTGATGCTAAGTTAAAGGAAATAAAATAATGGTTCCCAATAAGCCTAACTTAGATATTAAATATCATATGATTTTCTGAGTGTAGCAAGTCAAGATTTATAACTCGCGGAAGGAAAGCAGCTTTGCAACACCAAAAAAGTCAAAAAACTAAACCAATCAAGGTAAGGTGTCAACTCGTTCTGTGGTGAATGGTTTTAACAGAGTAGTTTCTACTTCATACAGAGCACGATTGTTATGCAAATCTATTGTCTTTGCGCTGCATCAAGCAAAAACTACTCTGTTAAATATTCACCCCGTTTTGTCACAACCACAAACTATAAATAGATAAAAAAATAAATAGGTAGAATCCCAGGGGTGTTTGCATAAATAAATATATGGTCTGGTACAGCTAATTCGGCGCCTCTTCCCTCGTAGAAGAAAAAGTTCCTTTCTTTCTCACCTAAATTTGTTTGCAAAAAAATAAACAAACAATACGAGAAAGAGAGAGAGAATAAGTAATCAAAAGTGAAACTAAAGGAGACCAATCGAGCTGGAAAAGGAAAGGAAAGGAGACTGATTTTGTTAATCTCAATTGGGACCTCAGCTCAAGGGCCAGTGGAGATCTTAGCTTCACTGGATCTGACTTGGAAATAGATGCAATGGTGGTTAAGGTTTGTAGCTGAAGCAAATTTATTGGAATTTAGAGGTGGGTTTTTTACATGGGTGCCTGTCTCTCTTTAGAGGATCTCCACCGTGTCGGAGCAGGTATTTCTTTCTCTTTTTACAAATAAATTTTATCCCAAATTTAATTTTTGTGAGCTGTTAATGGAATGATTTTGGGTCTGTGGTTTGAGAGTCAAATTGGTGAAATTTATTTGTTCAACTTCAACCAAAGAATTCAACTTTTTTAACATGTTAAAATTAGCTCCATATGTGCAATCAAAATTAATTAAACTCTTGAGCTAATAGGTAGATAAAGGGTGCTACTTGTTCCTGTTTGGAAGTTTGGATTTATAGACTTGAATTTAGTGCACAAATTTGATTTTTGGAGTAATTGCTATAATGAGCATTATAAGATAGACTTAGCCCTAGTAGTGTTATGGTATTGATTTTGTTTTAAATTCAGTAGAAAAGGACTAAACTTTGTTGAAACAAAATCAGTAATTCCTATTGATTTTGTACATAGTTGCTTTCAATGGATGATGCATTTGAGCTACTTCACTTATTTTAGTGTTTTAAATCATATTATAAAAAGCCACTTCAAACAGCATACTATTAATAATAGTTAGACTTCGTACCAGTAACTACCAACCAATTTAGTAAGTACCATATAAATTATCTAACCTTTTTATGATATAAATATTTTCAATCAAAGGAGATTCTCTGAAAAAGAGCAAGTCGAAATCGGAAACAGGGACTGTTGCGAGTGCACTTGCTCCACCTAAAGATGTGGAGGACTTGCGGCAAATAGCTGGCTATGGCCGTGTCAACATCTTCACTTACAGTGAGTTACGTGCAGCTACAAAGAACTTCAGGCCTGATCAGATTCTAGGCGAGGGCGGTTTTGGAATTGTCTACAAAGGTCTCAAGTCCTCTTCCATTTGTTTTTTACTTGTTTCAAATTTTGGAATTGTATATCTTTTCCTTTTAATCAATGGGAGATCTTAGCGAGATTTGTGTTTCGTAATTTTTTTCAGGTGTAATTGATGAGACAGTGAGACCAGGTTTTAAATCAACCCAAGTTGCGGTAAAAGAGTTGAATCCTGATGGATTTCAAGGAGATAAAGAATGGCTTGTAAGTCTTTCTATTTTAAATATTTTTCCTTAATTAATTCCTTCTTTTAATAATATAAAGTTGGTGCCTTTTTTAAAATGAGAAATTTGGATATATACCCATCACAACTTCTTTAATTAGATATTTACCCATCCAAAATTAAAAATTAGATATTTGTCCATCTAAACATAACCTATTTATTAATATACCCATTTTCAATTTTTCTCACTAAAAAATATTAATTAATATTAATATGACAATACTACCCTTCACCTTCACAGTTAGTTCCTAAAACCTTGATCTTTATATTTCTTCTTGGTCAATCCCGCTCTTCCTATAGAAATGATATTTTCTTCACTTCCCATCCCACCCTTCCTCTCCTCCCGCCCTCCCTCTTCCCCAGCCCGCCCTTCTTCTCCCCGTCTTCCCTCCTCCATTGACTCCAGTATATCAAGAAAAAAAGAAAATTAGAAATTATGTAATTTGTTAAATCCTACAAAGAGATTAGAGGAATAAAAAAAAATGAAATTGGGTCCAAAATGCACAAACCTACAAAAGTAAATTAAAAATTGAAAATACTAGTACTAATATACAGTAGATATGCTTCTGATGGGAGATTACAAAGTAAGTTGAGCTTTGATTTAGCTACAGGTCTTAAAAAGCTCACAACAACATAGATGACAAAGAGAAAAATTAACTACTTGTATTATAACAATTATATAGTATAGGAGGGATATATAATCAACTGAGTTTACATATATCATTCTAATATACAGAAAACAATTTGTCATGATACCAGTTCAACACGTGGGCTTGCCTAAATATGCTTCCTTTGTCATGATTTTCTAAAAAAAAATTACAAAATCATACTTGTGTTTAAAATGAATATACAATTAATTATGTATCATGAAAATTTGGTTATATCCTATTTTTACTTGGCATTGGAGCAATTAAGTCTTTGTTGCTCACCGACTTCATCTTCTTACGGGCCGTTAAGTCTTTGTTGCTCAAAACATTGTCATCCCGATTAGTCTTAGAATTATTATTAAAAGTTATAATCATTGAAGAAAATGGATCACTATTGTTTGAATCTTCATCCATTATAAAAAGATTTTGTGAAAGGAAGAAGAGAGCAAGGGTTGGCGGAGGGAGAGGGAAGGCGAGAAGAGAGGAAGCGAGGGTGGGAGGAGATGAAGGATGGGCTGGGGGAGAGGGAGGGCAGGCAGGGGGAGTTCCTGGAGAGAAATGGCAGGATTGAGGAAGAAGAAAAATTTGCTGCACTGGGAAGGTTTTAGGAAAGGGTTGATAAGGGTAATATTGTCATTGATATATTTAATAAATATTAATTAATATTTTTTAGTGAGAAAAATTGAAAATGGGTATATTAATAAATATGTTATATATAGGCAAATATCTAATTTTCAATTTTGGATGGATAAATATCTAATTAAAGAAGTTGTGATGGGTATATATCCAAATTTCTCTTTTAAAATTATGTAAAAAATCGTACTTTTGTACTCTTAATTTCTGATCTGAACGTGAACACGCATTACTTAGGACCAAGTGTGACTAGTATCTAATTGTAGTGGTACTGCTAAACAGTGAGAAAGCACATAACAAACTTAAAATAGCATTTATTTAATAATTTTTAAAAATGTGCTTGCTTTTGTATTGAATGGCCAGGACAGGATTTATTAATAGTCTTAATTACTGCTAAAAGATGCACTAAATTACTCATGTTTTGCTCTCTTAAAATAGTATTTGAATTGCTTTTAACACAAGGAATATTATATTCAAATATTTTCAGGCTGAAGTGAATTCCTTGGGACAGCTGAGTCACCCGAATCTAGTGGAGCTGATCGGTTACTGTTGTGAGGGGGCCCACAGACTACTAGTGTATGAGTACATGGCTTGTGGCAGCCTAGAAAAGCACCTTTTTCGACGTATGCTCCCTCTTTCTTCTTATTTTTGTACCAGTACTAGTGTATCATTAGCCTTCAGGAGTGCAAATAATCCTAAATTTTAATTATTTTGCTAGTTGACTCAAAAATATAACACTATACCAAGACAAGCAACTTTCAATAATACTGGTACAGTGGTTGTACCAATGGCTCAAAGTGGTACTGGTACAGCGAACAAATTGATGTACCATCAAAGAGCGCTTTAAGTTTTTCATAACATACCAGCTTTATCGCTGGTCATTGCTGTTATTAAAACAAAATCAAGGGTATTAAAGAGTCGGTTGATCCTCTAGTTCACAAATTACACAGATTTACCTTACAAAGTCGATATTTCTAAAATAGCTCCAACATAATTCTTTCAAAAAAAAAAAAAAAGGAATTTACTGAAATCAGAACTACTGTCACAACCTTATCAGTAGAAGTAAGAGTTGTCTCTGTTGCTCTGGAGTGTATCATTAGCCTTCAAGTGTGCAAATAAGCCTGAATTTCAATTATTTTGCAAGTTGATACAATTTTGATTTTATGACCCCTAAATTATGTGTTTTGACTTTTGAGTTTGGACTTGGAGCTTAAAAAAAAATTAATATCTGTTAATTGAAGTCAAAGAATCAGAAAAGACAAATTTAAAATTTTATCAAGTTATAGTCAGAAAGATTGATAATTTGATATATTCATGTCATACTCGTACAAGTAAACAGGGGTATGCTTGACAATGCCATGGTCTACCCGCATGAAGATTGCACTTGGTGCAGCCAAAGGCTTAGAGTACCTTCATGGGGCCGAGCAATCCATCATTTATCGTGATTTCAAGACCTCTAACATTTTGCTCGATGCGGTGCGTCTCCTTTCTCTCCTTCTCTCTCTTACTAATAAATAGCACACAAATTCTAAAATGGCCCAATTCCTTTTCTTTAACAGGATTACAATGCAAAGCTGTCTGATTTTGGGCTTGCACGCACCGGGCCCATGGGAGACCAGACTCATGTCTCAACACGGGTCATGGGCACATATGGATATGCCGCTCCAGAGTACGTTATGACTGGTGAGTCAAGCTTTACAAAATATTTTTTTTGGTAGCACAATTTTTACCATATATTTAACCATGCATTATATCAACAGGCCATCTAACAACACGAAGCGACGTGTATGGTTTTGGTGTTGTTCTCTTGGAGATGATAATTGGGCGTCGTGCAATGGACAAGAGCCGGCCAACTAGGGAACACAACTTGGTTGAGTGGGCCCGGCCCTTGTTAATACATAACCGTAAACTCTTCAAGATCATAGATCCACGAATGGATGGTCAATATTCAACCAAGGTAGCTGTAGAAGTAGCCGCTCTAGCATACAAGTGCCTTAGTCAAAACCCTAAAGGCCGGCCTGCCATGAGTCAAGTCGTGCAAACCTTACAATCCCTACAAGACCTACCTGAGAGTCAAGACATGATTTTGAGTGCCTTCGGTAGTGCTGCTGTCACACTTTATGAAGTACCCAAAGAAACCCTAACAAATGCTGGAAACGAAAAGGAAAAGGACAAAGAGAAGAACCAATTGGAAAGGAAAACCAGTGATGAAAATAGAGTGGCAGTGGTGTCTGACAAGCCAGTCCCACAGAGCAGACGGACAAGGCCGGGAAATGGACGGAGCAAGAGTGAACCGCCATTAGATGTGCAATTGTACATTCCTTCTCCAGATTCCATACCCGTGTCACCGGCTAATTGTAATGGTAGAAATGATAAAATAAATGGAGGTGTCCTCTTGACTCTTAAAGAGGGTGAGAGTGATTTGTATAAGATATATAATAACAAGTAATCTTCTTTTTCCTTTTTCCTTTTTTTTTTTTTTTTCTTTTCAATTTGGTATTTGATGGCTCTGATGTATGCTGTTTTACTGTCCTGATATGGAAGATAGAGGGATTGTTCTTGGTATTGTCCCAAATGTTTATAGGTTGAATATGCATCTATGGTTAAAGTTTTGGGGTCTCTGGTACCAAGTTCCTGGCTTATTATCTTAATTCTGAGTTGGCACAAATCATAATTTAGCATGAAGTTGAGATGTGTCAATAACAATATGTTAGAATTATCATTTTTTTAGTAATCAGTATGTTAGAAATCTTTAGACAAGTATTGCTTGCCATGTAAAGATACCATTTTGTGTTCAATATTCACTATAAAAGAAGGTTTTTACATGTGCAGATGGGCCTCAATCCTGGTAAATCTGATAGCACTCCTTTTTTTTTTCTTTTTTAATAATGTTGATAGAAGTTACCAAACCAAAAAATAAAACAAAAAGATAACAAAAAGTACATCCATTACCTCTCCTTATAGCCTTTCATATCTATCTCAATTTTTCCTTGCAAAATTTCATCCACAAAAATCTCTCTTGAATTTGATCAACTAAATTCTCTCCTTACAGCCTTTCATATCTATCTCAATTTTTCCTTGCAAAATTTCATCCACAAAAATCTCTCATCTTGAATTTGACCGACTAAATTCATTGAAGGCAACACCTTATCTCTAAAGACTTTCTCATTCCTTTGATTCCGCACAAACCACATGGTTATGCTAAACCATACAATCCAACATCTTTCATTTTGAATTCTAGCTAACATAGAGTGTTGATTACTTACTGTTCAATCAAATCTAGGCTTTTAGTCATAGAGAGACAAAAACAATAGCAAATATGAAACGTTGAATTCAAAGGCAATACAAAAGAAACTAAAAATAGTAAGGAAAAGCTAGCTGACCGGAAACCATTTACTCACAACTCTGTGCAGTTGAGAGGAAAAAAAAACATTCTATAAGAGACTAAGGTTCACTTATTTAATTTTTTATAAATAAAACCATTTACACTTTCATTTTAGATTAATTCAAATAAAAATGTAAAAATTGACAGTGACATTTGTGTTGTGATGGAAGACTTTCACACCTAAAATATGTCACACAAGAAACAGTGACATTTGTGTTGTGATGGAAGACTTTCACACCTAAAATATGTCACACAAGTAATAATCGTTAAGAAATTTCAAATTGTGATGGAAGACTTTCACAATTGAAATATGTCACACAAGAAATAATCGTTAAAGAAATTGTATGGTTTAGCAACACCTTATCTCTAAATACCTTCTCATTCCTTTGATTCCACACAAACCACATGGTTATGCTAAACCATACAATCCAACATCTTTCATTTTGAATTCCAGCTGCTATAGAGTGTTGATTACTTACTGTTCAATAAAATCTAGGCTTTTAGTCATAGAGAGACAAAAACAATAGCAAATATGAAACATTGAATTCAAAGGCAATGCAAAAGAAACTAAAAATAGTAAGGAAAAGCTGACCGGAAACCATTTACTCACAACTCTGTGCAGTTGAGAGGAAAAAAAAAAATTCTATAAGAGACTAAGGTTCACTTATTTAATTTTGTATAAATAAAACCATTTACACTTTCATTTTAGATTAATTCAAATAAAAATGTAAAAAATGACAGTGACATTTGTGTTGTGATGGAAGACTTTCACACCTTAAATATGTCTGATGTAGATTATTACAATACAAGTAATAAATCCTAATTTACACTCAATTCGGTTGCAAGTGTACAACCTTGTCAAGTAGTACTTAGGCATCGTCTCCACAGGGACAAGTCGGAATATCAAATCTAACCTAACAATTTAATTTAGTAAAAGAAAGTAAAAAATGTTTTTGTTTGTTCAAAGGTTGGCTTGGTTTTGATTAAAATGAATTAAACTAAAGTCTTAAAGCAAAATCTGAGTTTTTAACAAGTATGAGAAATTAGGGTTTCTTAGGGTTCCTATCCACTAGTGTTATGACTAATTGGTTTATTAAATTTGTTCTTTTAGTTATGAAGGCACAGTTGGGTGTTGTAGGTACAAAGGGATATCTCTATATTAATACAATCTTTAAATTAGAATAAACGTCACCTCTCGGTACTTGGCTACCCTAATCTAAAGTCATTAAGTTCTTACTGTCCCAATAAATCTAGAAAACTATCTTTCACCTCTCGGTACTTGGCACAATTCTCTAAACTATTATGTAAAACCCGTATAAGACAAGCGTCACCTCTCGGTACTTAGCCTATCAAATACCCTATTCCTTATGGTCTGGACCTAATATTCAATTTCTCAATTGCAAATACCAAATCCTAGGGTTTCATGTGATTTCGATTAAGTCCTCACAATCAATTAAAATAAAGAATAGATCATAACAAAGAACAAGAATATATAAAATAAAACCAACTAAATCATAACAAAAGTTTCAAGTACAACCCTAATCAACCCTAGAAAAGCCCTTAGCCAGCCATGGCTAAGATACAAATCAAATCAAAAGAATAAAAGAGTTCCAAAGGAAAGAAAATAATAAAACCGATTGATCAATGATCTCTTCTTCCTTCTTCTCTCTTCTAGCTTATCCTTGCTTTTCCTTGTTAAAACCCTAGAAATTCTGCCTAAAAACCGTACTCAATCTGTTCTACAGGTCCCTATTTATACCCAACTCAAAAACCTAGAAATAACCAACCAAAAATAGCAAATTCGGGCTCTGAACCGACCTAATTGCGGGCCGCAGTGCATGGAGGAAGTTAACAGACTGCGCAGAAAAAAAACTGAAGAGTCATTGCGGTCCGCAATAAAGGTCCTTGCGGGCCACGATAAAGGTCCTGCGGACCGTAATAAAGGTGCAGAAATGCTCTGACTTGCTTGGTTCTGGCTTGCTTGGTTGCGGGCCGCAAAGGATCCATTCCGGGCCGCAATGCATGTTGGCAGAAGCTCCAATCTTCGTGCTAACTCATCCGTTTTGCTTCGTTAAGCTCCAAACATTTGATTACCTGTAGAACAAACATAACTAGGGCAGTAACTTGAACTTTTGGATATTTCTAACCTAATTAAACCTAATCTAATCAAAACTTGGCTTAATTTACATAACAAACCCTAGGTTTCAATAGATACAATTTCGGCTTATCAATGTCACACAAGAAATTATCGTTAAAGAAATTTCAAATGGTACATATTGCCAGCAACGCAAGTTTTTACAGGAGAGCAATTTTACATAACAATTGATTTGTTGTTTCTATGTTTTTTTTTAATTTCAATCAAGTTGTTCTCTTCTAAATGTTGCTTAAATTTTTTTTAAGTGCATGAATGAAATTTTGAATGTAATAATTTCATGGAAATGTCATAGTTTGATAACAACCAAAATGTACTAATTTTGGTTTGGTAGTAGGTATATTTGTTTGACTAATTGCTTAAGTTGGTGGTAATTAAGCAAAGTTATGCTAAACAAAGAGTCAATTGAATGCACAATTGAAGGTTAATTGAATTGGACTAATTAGATGTTAGTCTTGAAGAACTTTGATAACTATACTTTTTTTTTTCTAATTTTTTTTTTTACTTTCTACTTATTTTAATATAATGTAATTGTTTATCTTTCTGGCAGCTTATACCCAGGTTATTTCTCATTACAAGGTACACACACCACTTCGGAGTAGGTCCGATGCCCATTGGACCTACTTTGGTTCGATGGGTGATCTGGCCATCCAATTGCATTAAGAATCGTGCACTATGTATTAAAATCCGTATGAGTTTTTATCAATTTCCGCGCACACAGATCTTAATGCTAATCGTACGGTGATAGAGCTAATTGAACCTAAAAGTAGGTCCAATGCCCATCGGACCTACTCCTATCTCCACACACACTAGAGTAAGTTATGTCAGCCACAATATATCTTGTGAATTTGATGAACAAAATGAAACTAAAAAATGCAATAAATAGAGAAAAGGATTACCTAGTGGAATTATAGTAATTACCTGGACTATATGGAGCAATATTCTCGCTCTGTCGTTGTGATCTTGGTACAAATTATCTGGAACACCTCACCAATCTTTATTTGTTAAAAATTGAAAAATTAAAAATAGTCCACCTTTTAAAAAAATGTAGGCAACTAAAACTTGGTAACGGTTTTCAAAGATATCATTACAAATGCTGACATGTTACTCATTTAAATTAAAATTACACGAAATTGAAAACAAGCAAGTTTTAATTAAATCTCAATTTTCTCCAATATCACATAAACTACAACATTTATGTATTTTTGTTTTTCTTCATCATTGTTTATCAAAACACTAAAAATTTCATTGATAATGAATTGTCAAAGTTATATAATTTCATAATTTGTTCAATTTCACATTAGTATCATGCCTAACTAATGACTATAACATAAAAATATGTGATATTTCATCATTTGTTGCCAAAAGTAAAATGAAAAAAAATGTGATGTTCTTAGCGGTGTAAATTTAATCCGACAAATTAAACTATTATTGTTTGGAAAAATAATCAAATTTAGAATTTGATTAGTTAGATTGAATCTTAATTATCTCGACAAATAAGTTTCAGATATGATATTTTTGAAAACAAAATAGAATTAAATGTCAACCATTGAATTTTTCTTCTCAAAATAAATTTATATTAACAATAAGATATCATTGTAAAATCATCTAGTATCTTGTTAGATTTAATTATTTAAATAAAACTTGCTCTATATTATTAAATATTAATAGTTAGAAGAGGATGATTCAAATGCCACTTTTTGTTCCACCATCATAGTTCCATTTCTTTTAATTTTCTAATAACAAAAAAAAAAAATCTAAAAGTCAAATGTCGAAATAAAACTGTTAGATGTGATCTATATTATTTTCTTTATATTCACATAAAAGATTATCACTTTTTAGATATATATTTTATATGAATCAATGAGTTAAAAATCAACCTAAAATTATTCACATAAATATATTTCATATTTGTGCAAGCTCTTGAACAAATTAAAACAAGATCAAAAGGTTGTAAAATTTACACGTGCATAGAGAAAATGATATGCATCATATATAATAATTTTATTTTGACATTTGAGATTTAAATTTGAAATCATATATTAATAAAAAAGATGAGGCAGAATGGGGGCATTTGAACCCTCTTTGAAAAAAAAAATTTGAACTCGACAATATTTATTTTATAATTGAATAATTACTGAATAAAATGTAATCATGATGAATGAAGGACGTAACTAAACTATACAAACTTGAGATTAAATTTTAAGAACAGCGAACAAATTGATGTACCACTAAAAATGAGCTCAAATTTGTCAAATCAGATTGAAATCTATATTGAAAATATATTTAAATTTTAAAACAACAGGACTGGAAGCCCATCAATTGACATTAAAACCTTGTACTCTAGATCAATGAAAAATTGACAAATCATCTCATATTTGAACTATATATGCCGCCTTTAAAAAAAAGAATTTATTGGATTTGACTTTTGGCTAATATTATCTTGAATTGGCCTCCATGACCTTTTGATTTTGAAGATGACTTCAAATTAATATTTTATAAATGTGGTTAGACTTTTTTTTTTTTTAAATATGTGAAGTCATCAAGTATTTTTAATTATTGAATGATCATCAATTATTTTCAAAATGTTATCATATACTTTTAAATTAATTTTTTAATAATAAACATTCATCAATAAGTGGATATACTTAATTCAATTACAGAATTAATTATAATTTAATTGCCTTGAATGCAGACTTCAAAGTGCATTTTTACTGAAGAAGAGTCCAAGTTCATTGCTCTGCTCTGTGCACTAAACCAAATCTCAAGAACAAATAAATTAATCACAATATGCACCATTAATTTCTGTAATTTAAACATTATAGATAATAAAATGCACCATTAATTTCTGTAACTTAAGCAGGTGCAAGTATTTATTACAACCGAAAGGAAATTTCTTTGAAAAGGTAAAAGAATGTATATATCTATTTTATTTTATTATTATTTTGGGGGTTGGCAATTAAGTCACCGCCAATGACCAAACCTAACCCTAAATCTGTGGACGATTTTTAGTGTCCAGATTCAGTGAACCTTGAATTCTTCGTAATCACGTGTTACACACGGATTTTGAAATCTTGATTCTCTCAGGTAACACACCTTTTAAGTTCCAATCCACAACCGTCTAATCCTTGAATATTTGTGCTAATGTATAATGAACGGATCAGATTGAACGTCAAATATTGAGGGTACCTTAGATAATAATAAATTCCAAATTTTGTGGCAAGTTGTCTTCAAAGGGAAACATCCTCTCTCTCACGCCAAGTCAACCCCGTCAACTCTAGTGTTCCAGATCCCTACAGCATCTCAATTTTTATAGTTTACATCTTCACCGTCCGATGCTTTAATATTCGTGCCGTAGCAGATCTGACGGTCCTGATTCAAATCAAAATTTGGGTTACTTTAGGGGATCCGAAATTCCCAAATGGAGCATTGAATATTTTAACAGAATAGTTTTAACTTCATGCAGCGCAAAGACTATGCAATCAAACAGAACTGCATATGATACCTGCGCTGCATGAAGATAAAATTACTCTGTTAAAATATTTACCAATATTTAGCATTTAGGTTATTCTACCATCGATCGTAGGTCTATATAAGCAGTTTTGAACTTGGATTCAGTACCAAATCAACCCACATTGCCAAATCCGACAATTTGAACTTCGATTCCCCCAAATCACATTTGAGAAATTTAATTGTTTTTCGCAATTAAATTTCTCATTCCGCCTTTCTTTCTAATTCGAAGTTCATCGGTTCTTTGGTGGTGAGTCTCAACTCTCAATACTCTTAATTTCTTTATTTATCTCAATTAGAATTGCTTTGAATTTACGATTGGTGTTTGTTTATGCATGAATGCAGATTATAATTAAGAATGGAATTGTGGGTTTTTGCTTATGGATCACTTGTATGGAACCCAGGGTTTGATTTTGATGAGAAAATTATAGGATTTATCAAGGACTATAGGAGGGTTTTTGATCTTGGTGAGTTATCAATTTACTGGTTTTCTGGTTCTTTAGTGTTTTTTTTTTATACAAAT
Organism: Carex rostrata; assembly: GCA_964058875.1. Classification (NCBI taxonomy): domain Eukaryota; kingdom Viridiplantae; phylum Streptophyta; class Magnoliopsida; order Poales; family Cyperaceae; genus Carex; species Carex rostrata. Next base: position 351,178 of record CAXKVT010000014.1, on the reverse strand, counting down.
AGATTAAAGATATTAACATAATATTTTTTATATATATTTGTGTAGCTTGCTTTGATCATAGAGGCACACCCGAAAAACCAGCTCGAACATGCACATTAGAGGCCACACAAGGATCACTTTGCGTAATTTTTTTTTTTATAATTAAGCCCTTGGTAATGTTCAATTAAGTTTATGATTTAAGAAATAAATGTATAAAAAAGTTGTTTTTTTTGTTTTCTTGAAACAGTGGGGGGCAGCTTATTGTGTAAGAGGTGATGCTGAAAGGCAAGAAGAAGCCATGCAGGTACTTTGAATTGTATAGTCATGTTTTTACTGGTAAATGTTACAGTTGGTTCATTGAATGCATTGCTGAAATTATAACTGATGTTATATCCCTTACAGTAATAACTGATGAATGCAGTGCTGAATTTATTCATAACTTTGTTTTTCTTTTTTCTGGTCAATGTTACAGTTGGTTCATTGTCTGGTAAATGTTACAGTAACAACTGATGAATGCATTGCTGAATTTATTCATAATTTTTTTCTTTCTTTCAGTACTTAAGAAGGAGAGAGTGCGAGTATGACAATATAGCCCTTGTGGATTTTTACAAGGTCGGTAGGATAAAATAAATTTTTGCATTGCAATTTCAAAATTATGAAATGTTTATTCATTTACAAATGTGTTTGTTTGGTTACAGGAAGGAGAGACACTGAAACCAACAGTAACTGGAGTTCAAGTGTAAGAAATTGAAATGTTCCTTTTTGTTTGAAGTAAAAAACCCATAAAATTATTTGAAAATTTAATATTATATCATTTTTTTGTTTCCTTTTGATAGGTTTGTATCTACACCTGATCCCGTGGGAAACAAATACTACTTGGGTCCTGCCCCATTGCAGGAAATGGCAATGTAAGAATTTTTATTTTAGAAAAGCAAAAGAAAAACAGTTCGGTATTTGATTTAAACGATTTATTACAAATTTTAATTCAATTTATTCCGCTTCTGTTATAGGCAAATCGCTACAGCAACAGGTCCTTGTGGAAACAACAGAGACTATTTGTTCCTATTAGAGAAGGCTTTATCTGATATAGGTATGACAGTATGACACCCAATTTGAAATCATTAAAAACCGTAAAAAAAAATGAGAAATGTGCCATATATGCCCTTATAAAATAAATAAATTACTTATGTACAGGGCATGAAGATGATTATATTACGCAGTTAGCAAAGGAGGTGAGAAAGAATCTTCAGATTCCACTGGGGAATATTTCGCCGAAACACATTTCGCAGCAAATGCAATTTCCTTCGATGTATCTTCGCTCGTTACTGCCTGAGAGTCCCGTTGCAGTTGACTCGTGAGATCATATTTTAGAAGTTTTGATTCTTGTAAGGCAAATTCTGATACAAAATTTAGGTGATTTTGATTTCTATTCCTTACTACACAGGCGAGAAAGAGAAGCGATATTTTGTACGAGGAAAAATGTATGCTGTCATGAACCAAATTAATAATATTTCGGTTCTTTTAAAATAAAATGATGATACTGGTTTTGTTCTTTTGTAGCATATAAATTTGTCTACTTGTTAAGGCAGTCTCATTGTAAAATGTCAAACAAGACCTGAACCGTACTAGAAAACATGCCAGTAAACCAGCAAATTTAGCCTGTACCAGTCCGGTACAAGTGCAATATCAGTTCATGGCCTGGCTTGGTTGCAAGTGAACTAAAAGGAGCAGCAGGTGCAGGTTACATTACATGTACCAGAAAACATGCAAGTAAACCAGCAAATTTAGCCTGTACCAGTCTGGTACGAGTGCAATATCAGTTCATGGCCTGGCTTGGTTGCAAGTGAACTAAAAAGAGCAGCAGGTGCAGGGCACATTACATGCACTTGCAATTGAACTGAATTAGTAATGGTATTTCTTACCAGTAAATCAGTGAATCAGTGATGGTATTTCTTACCAGTCATTTAAAATTGTACTCAGACCAGTAATGCATTACCATCATCTTGTTTTCAACTTCTCTATTACATAAACATACATTAATTTTTAATGTAAACCAAATATATAGTAATATATCTAAAACATGTTGTATGCATATTTTTAATTAAATTTGGACTCATCTGAAGCGATTAAATCACAAAAATATAACAATTATACTTCAAAGAAATTATATAATACTTGCACAACGATTTACTAAAGTAATATTTTAGGAAAACAAAAATGGTTTGCGTAAATCAATTTGCTGGTGCGTTTTCTCTTATATATTTCTCAATCCTACATGAAGCAAGCAAGGATACGTGCACTTGAAGAGAAATAAATCATATAATAATACGAGAGAGAAACAAAATTTAAACAAATAATATATTTTATAAAGAGTTTGGGTAGCATAATATCAGTGTCATTTCAGTCTATATAACATTAAATTCCAAAACCTATTGAATCGACTTCAAACGGTGAATCTAAATCGTTCAAACCCATCTATTTCATTAGTTGTGCGTTTACATGAAAAATTTATAATTTTTGGAAAATATTTAGTATCATGTCAAGCGGTTAAATGTGCGAGTTTTTAAGTTAATTTTAATGCATTTATTTTTCAACATTTTTGACTGCTTGATTTGATACTAAAATAATTATAAAATATAAGAAAATTGCATGTAAACATATCACTCATAAAATAAATCGGTTTGAACGGTTTAGATTAGTCGTTTGAAGTCTATCCAATCAATTTTGAAATCGATGTCATATGACACCAATGTCATACTAGCCAGACTCCTTTATAAAACATAACTTTTAAGAAAAAAATTATGTGGTTGTGCGTGACAAAGAATCAATTTTTATAGGTAATACTCAATGAAGATAAACCTGCCTTAAATGAGCTATTTTTAAGGAAAAAAATTCTAACTGAACGATTTTATTTTAAACCTGCCTTAAATGCACACAATCTTTAAAATTCGTACAAAATTAATCTCATTCTACCTGAATGCACATCCTCTGAAATATCTCAAGTCTGATTGTTTTTCTGGAAAATCTCAACCATTCAAATACCTTCTGTGCGAATCTCAAAGCACAAATAATACTGCGAATTCAGATCCTCCCTGTTACCGTAATAGGGAATCTGTTAGAATTACTGGATCTGAACTGTTTTTTTTTTATTAACTTGGCACAAATCTCAAAGCCCAATAATACTGCCCCTGTGCTAGCCCGAATCTCAAAACAACTGTATAGTGAAGGGAATCTTTTACCATATTGGAGAGGAAAAAAAAAAGGGGTATGATAATTGTCCCCCCACTTTCATCCCCCATTATCCCCCCCAATTTTATTTGTTCAATCTCGTCCACATTTCTCATGATCTATAAGGAATTTTGCGAATCTAAAACTACGAATGTCTTCTACGCAATTTTATCTTTCAAATGAGATCCATGATGACATACTTTTGAGCTCGTCATCACAAAAATATTTATACATCGTCATTTAAGTATTTATACCTAGTATTTTACACATATGACATTGCTGACATTTAAAAGTATTAATATCAAGTATTACAAGTATTTATACCTATGCATTGAACTATTTTATACCTATGTGGTCAATTATTTTTGTTAGAGAAATGTTGACGCAGGGACGATTGGAAAAGATTGATGCGGAGATGCGGGGTCCATGATTGGGGATAAATACTTACAAGTATAGGTATAAATACTTGCACGATGAGGTATAAATACTTGTGTGACGATGAGCCTGAAAGTATATCATCATGGATCTCATTTGAAAGATAAAATTGCGTAGAATACGTTCGTGGTTTTAGATTCACAAAATTCCTCATAGATCGTGAGAAATGTGGACGACATTGAAAAAAAAAACTAAAAACGTGTATGATTATTCTTCCCATGTAGTTTGAGTGGTCCCCCCATATAGTCATATCAAGTTAGACATGCAAGTATTAATATCTTAGTTTGCAAATATTAATTTATTATCTTCCAAGTATTTATACCTATTAATTTAATTAAACTTGGAAGACCACAGTGTTTTGAATAAATTTAATTAAACTAGTTAGTTAAGTTAGTTTATGGAAGTTAAACACAATTGGGGATAAATACTTATAGGTATAGGTATAAATATTTGCACGATGAGGTATAAATACTTGTGTGACGATGAGTCCGAAAGTATGTTATCATGGATCTCATTTGAAAGATAAAATTGTGTAGAATACGTTCGTGGTTTTAGATTTGCAAAATTTCACATAGATCGTGAGAAATGTAGACGACATTTCCAAAATTTCACATAAATGAAGGTTTAAAAGATGAGGGAATAATGGGGGGGATGGGAGTGGGGGGATTCATATAATTATTCTTTAATTTTACATTACAATTATATCTTCCACATAATGTTGATGACTTTTAGAAAAGAGCAACTTGATTTTAGAAAATTCGTACTTGATTATAGATTATAGAAAATTCCACATAATGGCGATGGTCTTCTAAGCACGACAACTTGATTTTAGAATAAATTAACCCCGGGACCAGAAGACTAGAGGAGGGTATGCTACGATAATAGGATTGATTGATTCACTTTTGTACTATACTGACATTACTACAAAAATGGAATCTTCTATCACCCATTTGCACAAAAATTTAAGAGCATCTACATCCCTAAAACTCAATAGGATTTCTAAATAACTATTAACTACTTTTTAGAAATTATGGTCTTTAAAATTTCTAACTCTCACATCCCTGAAACTTATTTTAGAATTTCTATTAAGCCATGTCAGCAACAAATTAAAAAGGAGAAACAATTTGAGCCAATCATTTGGCCAACATAGAGTTTATAAACAGTTTCTTAATAAGAAACTTTCCTGCATAGTTTCTAAATAAGAAACTCTCCCACATCCCTGAAAATGGATTAGAAACTGCCACGTCAAATTAGAAACTCTAATAGTTTCAGGGATGTAGATACTCTAACAATTATACTTCAAAGAAATTATATAATATTTGCACAACGATTTACTAAAGTAATATTTTAGGAAAACAAAAATGGTTTGCGTAAATCAATTTGCTGGTGCGTTTTCTCTTATATATTTCTCAATCCTACATGAAATAAGCAAGGATACGTGCACTTGAAGAGAAATAAATCATATAATAATACAAGCGAGAAACAAAATTTAAACAAATAATATATTTTATAAAGAGTTTGGCTAGCATGATATATATCATGTGTCATTTCAGTCTATATAACATTAATTCCAAAACCGATTGAATTCCAAAACCTATTGAATCGACTTCGTGTCATTTCAGTTTATATAACATTAATTCCAAAATCTATTGAATCGACTTCAAACGGTGAATCCAAATCGTTCAAACTCATCTATTTCATTAGTTGTGCGTTTACATGAAAAATTTATAATTTTTGGAAAATATTTAGTATCATGTCAAGCGGTTAAATGTGTGAGTTTTTAAGTTAATTTTAATGCATTTATTTTTAAACATTTTTGACCGCTTGATTTGATACTAAAATAACTATAAAATATAAGAAAATTGCATGTAAACGCATTACTCATAAAATAAATCGGTTTGAACGGTTTAGATTAGTCGTTTGAAGTCTATTCAATCAATTTTGAAATTGGTGTTATATGATACCGATGTCATACTAGTCAGACTCCTTTATAAAACATAACTTTTAAGAAAAAAATTATGTGGTTGTGCGTGACAAAAAATATTTTTTTTATAGGAAATACTCAATGAAGATTAACCTGCCTTAAATGAGCTATTTTTAAGGAAAAAAAATTCTTTTAAACCTGCCTTAAATGCTCACAATCTTTAAAATTTGTACAAAATTAATCTCATTTTACCTGAATGCGCATTCTCTGAAATATCTCAAGTCTGATTGTTTTTTCTGGAAAATCTCAACCATTCAAATACCTTCTGCGCGAATCTCAAAGCACAAATAATACTGCGAATTCAGATCCTCCCTGGTACCGTAATAGGGAATCTGTTAGAATTACTGGATCTGAACTGTTTTTTTTTTTTTTAACTTGGCACGAATCTCAAAGCCCAATAATACTGCCCCTGTGCTAGCCAGAATCTCAAAACAGCTGGAAGTTAATCTCAAACTGTATAGTGAAGGGAATCTTTTACCATATTGGGGAGGGAAAAAAAAAAGGTTGAGATACGCACCAAGTAGTAAGTAGTAAGTAACTATATCAGGTGTCTCACATATGAATGAATACACAGAAAGCGCCGTAGAGGAATAAAAAGGCCACTAAAAGCACTTTGTGGCATTGGAGGGAAGTTTGGAATACGATTGAAATTCAAAACTCTCGCAAATCGCAAAGATTATACTTTTCATCTTTGGCAACGCTGAGGTACGATTTCAAATATTTGATGGCTTTTCATCTTCTGTTTTTCACCTGCTTCACCATCTGTTGTGCCCTTTCTATGCATTGTGCCACTGTTTCAGTCCCCTTCCATGATGGTAGAGTGCCCATATCGGGTTTCGGGTTTAGGGTTTAGGGTTTAGGGTAGTTGTTATATCAACATAGATCATAGATGCCACACGGTTGATTCCTTGTGTGAATAGCAAACATGTCAGGGATAGATTTTTCAAGTACAGATACAAATTTAGTTGGTGGCAAGAACTTGCCTTTGATCTAGTGGCATAGGCACATGGTTCCTATACGGGAGGTCATGGGTTCGAAACCCATAAAGTGGAGAAATCTTCTGTAATATACACAACAGTTTAAGAGTGTGTTGGGAGGGTTGACCCATAACCCATGATTTCAAAAGAAAAAATTTAGTTGGTGGCCAAATCGTCTAATTGATTATCAACATATTTCAATTTGAGCAATTGCGCTTACTTAAACAGTTTCTTTTCCTAATTGCAAAGTTTCAAGTCTGTAAGCTACAAACCCTTTCTATACTTATTCTGTTTGTAGTTGTTTTATGGTTTACAAGTAAAAATTTTGGCTAAACTTTATTGTGTGAGGTTTTAGGCATTACTGTTGTTCTTTTGTTATCAACTGTTTCTTAAAAGAAGGGAATTAAGTTTTGAAAATTAATTCTATTGTAAGCATATGACATGAGCACTTAAAAGTTACAATAGATATAATAAGGTTCAACCAAGATGTTGTTCTTATCAAAAGAATATGAAAATACAAGCAATGTTTCTGGCAATTTATCAGTCCGTCTTCTGTGCATTACTGTTCTTTCGTGCTATTACTCTTTTGTCAATCGAACTACTTCTTTACTGATTATTGTCAGCAAGAGGAAATATATGTATTTTTCTCTAAATATTTTGACTTAGAAATAAAATTTCTGATCTCTTAGTCTGTTCAGTGCAACGTTGGTTGCCAGCTAAGCTTTCACTAACTTTTTTCACTAAGAGCAAGTATGTTGTTCTTTTTTTCTCAATTGACTCAGCATTTCACTGATTTTTGTCAATGGCAATGAGGTATAAGCGAATTTGTCCTCCTCTTTTTCCATGTGATTTTGGGTTCTACATGTATGTCTTTCTCTGTATGCTGAGTTGTTTCCCTTTTCAATTAGAAATCACCTGTGTAAACAATTCAATGTCTTCTTTGTTTCACCTTTCTTGCACATCCTATCTGTAAGGAAAGTGAGAAGGCATTGTTTGTTTACATATTAATCTGTAAGAAATTTGAAAATCATACCAGAAAATTCAATAACTTCCAAGTCTCACCTTTCTTGCACATCTCATCTATAGGTTATCATGCCATCATTCTTTAGAAAAATCTACGAGCATCTCCAATCCAGCAATTGGAATTAATTGCTAAACAATGGTTATGGAAGTTTTAGGAATTAATCTACTGCAATGGTGCAATTAATTTTAATTTTTTTTCTATGTCCACATCAGCGCATCTTCCTTTTTTGTTAGAGAGAGAGAGCACTAAGAAAAATTTTGAACCAATTAATTAGCTAATATATCATTAAAAGAAATCGCTGTTGTAGATGCTCTAATACCTTCTCAATTTCATCTTTCTTTCTTGCATAACACATCTACAAGAGTACGTGTTGTACGTCATAACCTTAGGTTCATGTTCTCTAGCAATAATGTCATCAACAAAATCTAATTCCTGCTCTGCTTCAACTTGCTTGCACAACCCATCTATAATACATGAAGCTCACACTATTTAGAGATTATCTCACTTGGAAAATCCAACTGTCTTCTCAATTTCATAATTTCTTCCAAAAACAATCACAAAAATGTTGTATGTCGCAACATTAGGCTCATGCCATTTGGAAATTGTGATATGCAGGAAATCCAATGCCTTCCCAATTTCACCCTTCTTGCACAGTCCATCTATAAAAATGCTCTATATCACAACATGAACCTCGCCCTTCAGAAATCACATCACCAACAAACTCTGTATTCAAACTAAAATGATTGGAACCTTGGTATGGAGCATCAACTGGTTATGAAATTAATTGGAGTTCAGTTTATTCTGTTTTATTGTTAAACTTATATTGTTTGATTTAATAATTTAATCATCTCCGAACTTCTGATTTTTATATTATTAAAATTGTAGGTTTTGCACTGTGCATAATGCCTTCTGCTGAGGTTATCGGGCTCAATCCCTTGCCGGAACCTGACCTGGCCGATGGCCGGGACTCATTTGTCAAAGAGAGAGAACAAATGGCTGCAACACTCTTGATGGCCAAGAAACAGGCGGCACTTCGCAAATACACCCCTCTCAAACGGGGTTCAAACAAAATTTCCGTGCCTCATGAGGACCCTATTGCAAAAAAGGCAAGAAAGGAAGAAGATGACAGTAATAGAGAGAACATGGTGGTTGAAACTGTAAAAGATGATTTGGGTCAGGACCCGTTTGTCAGAGAGAGAGAGGAGATGGCAGCAGCATTGCTTGCAGCCAAGAAAAGGGCAAATAAGTCTGGTAAAAAGGGTTTGGTTGAATCTGCGAAATTACCAACAGTTGGAGGGGTTGAAGAGAAGAAAGAAAGTAAAGAAAATGAATCGGCAATGTCTGTTGTGGATCTCAACCCGTTAAGTATGGAAAGTGCGGTTAAAATTGCAAATAGACATGAAGAGATTTCTCATCGGTTCGTTCCTATTACTCCTCGGCCAATCCGGATCCGTTTAACTAAGCAGTTTCCCTTATCTGACATACGAAAAATGCTTGTTGAGAAAGCCAAGATTGACCTAGTACCAAAATTGGAAACCCTTAAAAATATGGTTTATGAGGATGCGTCGATCTTAGACGTACCTGATCCGGAGTTCCATGACTTTGATCTGGACCGGACCCGTCATGCCTTTCAAAAGGGACAGGTTTGGGCCTGTTACGATGATGATGATGGTATGCCAAGGTTTTATGCTTTTGTTCAAAAAAATTTATCTTCTAAAAGGTTCAAGATTCGGTTTTCATACTTGAAATCTCCATCAACTGCTGAGTTTGGCCGTTTAAGCTGGATTGGATCCGGGTTTGTTAAAACACTTGGTCATTTTCGGGTTGAGAAAAAGTGTGAAATTGCCCGTGCTGAGAATTTGTTCTCGCATAGAGTTGACTGGGAACGTGGCCCGCAGGGCACGATCCGGATCTTTCCGAGATGTGGTGAAGTTTGGGCGCTATACAAGAATTGGTCTGCTGACTGGGGCCCACTGACACCAGATGAGGTGATCCATGAGTATGAGATGGTTGAGGTTCTGGAGGAGTATAGTAAGAAGGTTAAGGGATGTTGTGTTGTGCCACTGGTGAAGGTTAATGGCTTCACGGCTGTTTATAAACGGGTTGACAGTGAATTGGGTGCTACTAAAAGAATGGTGAAGAGGGAAGAGATGCTTAGGCTCTCACACCGTGTACCGGCATTTAAGCTTGATGATGGTGTACCCACTAAAGATGGTGGACCAGTTCCAGATGGATGTTTTGAGCTGGACCCGGCTGCCTTGCCAGTGGGTTTGTTGCAGGCTGAGGAGTCAGCAAATTAGGTTTGTAGTGACTAAAAATTAAAATTCAGAATAATTTGGAGTTTTTAAAGTTACTAGGTGTGACCCCGATTTTAGTGAGAAGATCTAAGGTTCAGGTTTAGGTAATCACCGACTTTCATGTGATGTGCCCCCTATTTTTGTGGTGCGAACAATACAATATGTATTCTGGTAAATATCAGCATGCATCTGCCTGGTGAGTGGTCACCTTTCCTGGTATTCAAGAAGCAATAATTTGTTCTCTAAATTTTGAACTCATTTTTTATTAACTAAAATATGGAAATTTCCCTGAATATACCTAATTTCTTGAATAGAGATATTTCAGATAAGCATGTATATTTGATTTTTTTTCCTAAATAGTATATCTTTATCTAATTTTAATTATTTTACTTTTTTGGTTAATCAAAACAGCTGAAGACTTGAAGTTTATGCCATGTGACTTGAGAAAGTGGAGATGAAATGGTGCTTTTTTTGGGAGCAAAGTTTTTGTTTTAAAGTATCTGAAAAGAATTATTTTGCCATGTTTAATGAGTTATAGCATGAATTAGGTGGAAATATTAGTTTGAAATGCTCAGTACTAGTTCTGTTTGTACTTGTGGAGTATACTATGCTTGTTTATTTTGATGTTATACCCCAACTTATTATGCTATTAACTATCTGGCTATGAAAATTGTGGTTTTACAAGGCCTTGAATGAAAAACATTACCAATTATTTGTGATGTTTTATTGAATAAATATTTCCTTTTATATATTTTATACAAAACTGAGATGAAGAGAGATGGATGACATCCACTTCCAGGCCCAAAAACTGGTCATTATAGGAGATTAGGCTCACAGTAAACCAGATTTTGCTGTGAGTTAACTTTCTTGAAGAAGGGGAAGCGCTCTCTCTCGCGCGCGCTTGCTCTCTCTCTCTCAGGTCAGGTCAGATTAGGGTTTAATCTATTTCTTCTTCGTACACGATGGATCTCGATCTTTCTGCTCCTCACTCTATGGGGACCACCATCATCGGCGTCACTTACAACGGCGGTGTGATTCTCGGCGCCGATTCCAGAACCAGCACTGGTACGCATCTCATCTTCCCATTTCTGAAATCTCTTCTTCTTTCTAGGTTATAACCTCTAATTCCACCTGTTTGTTCTGATATTTCACTTGATTTGATGATTATCTAGGTATGTATGTGGCTAATCGGGCTTCTGACAAGATCACACAGCTTACTGATAATGTCTACGTGTGCAGATCTGGATCGGTAAAAGGCTTTCTTTTACAAATCTGTATCATGTTTTCTATGCTTTAGAGTCAGCATTTTGTAGCTTACAGGGACTAAAGTGTAAATGTTGCTTAAATTTTTATGTGCATGAAGAAAATTTTGCCCTTCTGAAAATTACAAACAAGCCCTCAGTGCCAGGAAAGTTGCCAATAAGTCCCTGAAATGTTACCAAAATCATGTTCGAAGCCCAAAATTTGTTTAAAAGCCCTTACAAATTTACAAACAAGTCCCAAGACCCTAAAATCTTCACAAACAAGTCCTTTTAACCCATGACTTATTTGTGGATAATTACTAAAATGTCCTAATTCTTGGCTGGCCGTTTAAGGTTGCGTGCTTGCTGTAAATATGGACAGAGATAAATTACATGGTATTTAGGTGGGTTTGATATTAGTTATGTGAGCCCACAAAGGACCATTGCACATCTCTTCTTTGTTTTCCATATTTTAGGTTTTTTTTATTGTATACAAAATTCAATTTTTAGAATTTTCAGTTATACACTATAATAGTCCGATGGTGCAAAGTACTGAGTTCATTTGCTTACTTTTTGGCTTTTTGGTAGTATATTTAATTTTTGACTAATTTCTAAAGTTGGTGATAATTAAGCAAATTATGTTAAGGCTTGAATGCACATTTTAAGGTTAACTGAATTAGACTGATTAGAAGTTAGTCTAACAGCTGGGGAACTTTGATAGCCATACCTACATTAGTGTTTTTTTATTTGTTTTAATATAATATAATTATTTATCTTTCAGGCAGACGATACCCAAGTTATTTCTGATTATGTTCGCTATTTTCTTCATCAACACACGTAAGTTCGATATATATATATCTTAATATTCATAGCATGCCAAATTCTTTTGACCTTTTACAAAAGAACTATTGGTGGACAATGCCAATTCCTTTTTGTTTGCTTTCATGCAAATTACATACAGTCGTTTGTATATGTGCAAATAGCGCTGAATATTCTTATGTGTGCAACTAACTAACTTTATTGTGTTTTTTTGCATGCAAATAAAATCAACTAAATGTTCATAGTATCTTTTCATGATATAACCCATAAAAAATATGCTTTTTGATCAGTTCCTGTGAAACCAGGATCCTAGCACCAAAAAATGATATTGGTTTGATTTGGCTGTGGCCATTTTAGGATAATATAATTTCTTCATGAGTGAGTCTATGGTACTATGCATAGCATAGATGGATCCGTACTACGGATCAATATCTTCATTTTCAAAATTCTAATGGTCGATCTCAATTGTTCAACATGATTTTCATATGAATATGTACTTGAATATGTACTTGCAGACCAAATTTTACATTTTTTAGAATTATTTTACTATTTTTTTATATAGGTAGAAAATCACTGTTTTTGGATGGTACATAATTTTCAAATCGAGTGATTTTCTACCTCTCATAAAAAATAGTAAAGGAATTATAAAAAATGTAAAATTTGGTCAACAAGTACATATGCATATGGAAATGATGTTGAATAGTTCGGATCAACCGTTAGAATTTTAAAAACGAAGATATTGATCTGTAGTACGGACCCATCCGTGCTATGCATAGTATCATTGACTCACTCTTTCTTCATTGACCAACAGTTTGGTTTCATAGCTGGCCGTGCAAGTTTGCGATTTGTGGATTCTTACCAAAATGTCCTTATTCTTAGCTGGCCGTGTAAGTTTGGTTTCATGTGATTTGTGGATAATTACCAAAATGTCCTTATTCTTAGCTGGCCATGTAAGTTTGCGAGCTTGCTGTAAATATGGACAGATATAAATCACATGGTATTTAGATGGGCTTGCTATAAGTTATGTGAGCCCATAAAAGACCATAGCACCTCTTCATTGTTTTCCATAATTAGGCTTTTTTTTCTGTATACAAAATTTAAATTTTTAGAATTTGGCCTTATAATGATAAGAATTTAGAAATTGAACTGCTTTTACTCCCCTGAAAGTAGCAGCTTTATAATGCTTTTACTCACTGAGAGACTTTTTTGTTGTTGTTGTTGTTGTTACAGGATCCAGTTGGGCAACCGGCAACGGTGAAAGTAGCAGCCAACCTTGTTAGATTACTTTCTTATTGAACAAGGTAGTTTTATATTTCCACTTTGTTTAACTAGCACAAATATCTTATTTTTTTAACTACCGTTCAGTTCCCAAATTTCAGTTGGTACAAGATAGTTTGAGGCAAAATATTGGTAAAATTGCGTTACTTGGCTTAAAGTAGAATACTTGGAAAATAATTATATGCTTCTAATCATACTTTTGTAAGAAAAAAAAAGTTATTAATAGAAATTTGTTTGACTTGTCAGAACTAGGGGTGGCAACGAACCGAACCGAACCGAACTTACCTTAGGTTTGAGTTTGGTTTGAATTAATTTCGAACCGAACCTGGTTTGATTCGTTTCGAACCGAATCCATTTCGAACCGAACCCATTTCGAACTACACATTTTTCGAATCGAACCCGAATCGAATCACGAACTAAATTATTTTTTAGCAGTCATAGTTATACCGGTAGTTTATACATTATTTTTTTCTCGCGGGACAATTCACATGACTTCCTTTTACTAGTATGAACTATGAAATGAGTGTTTTTAAGTTGAAAAATTATTCATGAAAAAATACATGAGAGACGACTTTCCTGGTATGAACTATGAGAGACGACCGAAGAGAGAGGAGAGATAGTCATCTAGGCCGGAGAGAGAAGTGACAGCCGGAGAGACAGCCAGTCGCCGAGAGCGTCAGCTAGATTTTAGAGCTAGAGGGAGAGTGAGTTAGGGAGAGGTGGAGAGAGAACTAGGTTATTGAGATTTGAGAACGAGGGAGTGTCGGCTAAGTTAAATTATGACTCTCTATCTTGGATTTTAATTTCATCAGGTAAATGGACGGCCGATGTTATTATGAGATTCGAACCATAAAAATGATCGAACCCATTTCGATCGAACCAGGCTAGGTTTGGGTTTGGTTCACTACAGCAGAACGGATTTTCTGCGACCGGTATCAGCGACCGGCGCCAATACCGGTCGCAGAAAATCTATTTTTTCCAAAAAAACAAACTATAACAAAAATCTGATGCGACCAGAATTTTCTGCGACCGTTATCAGCGACCGGTGCTAACACCGGTCGCTGAAAGTTTTTTTTTTTTTTTTTTTTTTTTTTTGTAATGTCGCTGAAAAAAAAAATTGGCTTTTGAAATCAAAACCGCCAAAATTAAAAGCCTTCTCCAAAAAACCGGCGCCAGTATCAAAGCCTTCTCCTCCGCCAAAATTAAAACCCTTCCCCAAAATCAAAACCGGCACACCCCTCTCCTCCTGCGCGGCCCACCCCTCTCCCCCCGCGCCACCCCTCTCTTCCCGTTTTAGGTCTAACCTGACCTGACCTGAGAGAAAGGAGAGAAAGGAGAGAGAGAGAGAGAGATGGCGGTACCGGTACGGCCTCAGATGGTGCTATTCGGCGATTCGATCACGGAGCAATCCTTCCGCCCCGGCGGTTAGGGCGCAGCTCTCACCAACTCTTACTCCCGCAAGGTCCCTTGCCTTCTCAAATCACCCAGACCAGATCTCTCTTTCTTTCTTTACAAATGTTTGTTTTACAGTAAAAAAAACTATGGTGTCTTTCGAATAATTAGTTGCTTTGTTTTGAAGGAAAAATAAATTCTCAAACTCGTGTGACCCTGCAATTAGTTGTAGCTTGTTTTGCATGCAAGATGGGTCTCTGGATTTATAACTGTTTTGCATCTCAATATATAATTGTAAGTCACAAAATCATATGAGGCCTGTTACTTTGTGTTCAGTCAATAACTATTACAATAAGAGTATTACAAGTCCTTTTGAAAATGTTAATTTAGGACAATTATCCCGGGACAGTTAAATTCTTTGTGATGGTATAACATAGCATCAGTTGATACAAGATTCAATTATACGATTATTTTTCAGGTGCTTTAGTCAACATCTCCTTTTGTTGTCCAATTACTTGGTACCAAATGGTACTGTATAGTCCTTGTCAATCAATTATATATACTCATAATTTGCAACCAATCAATGAAAGCTTAGGATAACAGCATTATTTATTTTTTAATACAGGTTCAATTTTTGGGAGCTATGAGGGTGCTATATCTGGATTAACTATCAAGCTAATGCAGGTTTTTTTTTTTTTTGAGATGCTTCTAATGTATTTTTTTTAGTTCTCTCTTTGTGAAAATCAAATTGATAGGTTCATTGTTGCTCATACTGGTATTTGACTTGACTAAGATTATAATTAGCTCATACTGGTATTTGACTTGACTAATACAATCTATGATGTGAATAACTCGGTTGGTGTTTTATAGTTCATGAGATGACTTCACTTTGTTTTTGTAGGCAATTAATTAATGATATAAGGATAAACTATAAGTCCGAGAAGGTAGAGATTGTTAACATGGAAAAGGCAAAGGTACAAACCAATTTGTTTTTTCTTTATTAAAATTGGAAAAAGGCATGGTTGCCTTGTGATTCTCAATATTTGAAGACTAGAATTCATTTATGTTTGAACTTAATTTTTAATAGCCTTGGGGCAAAAATACCCATCTGTTGAAAACTGGCAAATCAGAGAACATAAACTCTGATTCTGGTAAAATAAATAGGACAGACAGATAGAGGATTTAATTTCATGTAGTTTAGGCTAAAATTTTGATCAATTTGGATTTTTTTTGCTATTTTTAATGAATTTTTGAAGTTCAGCCTTTGAAATGGGAAAAAACAGCAAAAATGTGGAATTATATGTCATTTGTTATCTTATTTATGTTATTTGATGTAATGTTGTATGTTGAAATGTCATGGAGAAATGTAAATAACAAAATATACAAAACAATGCTGATATAAGAATCAGCGACCGGTTTTTGGGCATCAGAGACCGGTTTCACCGGTCGCAGATATATTTTTATGACGTCAGCAAAAAACAACTGCGACAAAAAAAATTGGTCGCAGATAAATTATCAGCGACCGGATGACGTCATTCAGCGACCGGTGACGTCATCGGGAGAGTATCTGCGACAATGCTTTCAGCGACCGGGGTATCAGCGACCGATTTTCACTTTCTGAGACCGGTTTGATTTTCTGCGACTGGCGCCTATACTTTCTGCGACCGGAAAACCGGTCGCAGAAAGTGGGATTTGCTATAGTGGTTTGAATTAATTCCGAACCGAACCTGGTTTGGTTCATTTCAATTCGAACCCATTTCGAATCGAATTAAACTCGAATCAAACCCGAATCAAACCCGAATCGAATCTCGAACCTCGAATTTTTTTGCCAGCCCTAGTCAGAACATGCTAAAAGCTGGTGTGATTTTAGGAGGATGGGACAAGTATGAAGGAGGCCCGATTTATTCGGTACCACTTGGTGGTACCATTTTAAGGCAACCCTTTTCCATTGGAGGTATAGTGGCACCATTTATGGAGTCATATTTGACTTTCTGTCAATTCTTTTATATTTTCTCATAGTGTTTAATACATGTGCATGTGCCATACATCTTAGATGTGAATATGTGATACAATGACAGGTTCGGGTTCAAGCTATTTGTATGGCTTTTTTGATCAAGCGTGGAAGGAAGGGATGACTCGTGAAGAAGCAGAGGTATGAAATGAAATACACTCATTACATTTTGCTTCAGTTTTTGTTTTTTTTAGTCTTTTTATTCCAATTTTATGAAGAAATTAATGTTGATTTGGCTTGTTTTTTCTCATTTGCTTTTAAAACAAAAGCATCTGGTGATAAAGGCGGCATCTTTGGCCATGGCTTGTGATGGTGCAAGTGGAGGTGTTGCTCGTACTGTTACTGTAAGCCCCTTTTTTTTTTTTTGCTTTTATGCACCCTCATGTCTGTAATCATGGGGCCTTGTTCTGCAAGAGTGGAATAGAGTGGAAAAAAGGTGCTATTTCCGCTGAACAAGAAAAAAGATGCTATTTCCTCTATTCCAATGGTTTGTCGCCCCATGCAATTAGGGTTTTAGACATGAAAAAGAATCGATAGCTGCAATGTAAAATTTTGTTTGTTGCAGATTAATGCTGAAGGTGTGACGAGAAAATTCTACGGAGGGGATACATTGCCTCTATGGCATGATGAACTGGAGCCAACAAACTCCTTGCTTGGTATCCTCTCTTCTTCGGTACCCGAGCCCATGAGCACTTGATTGAAATTTCTCTCATGTGTAAGGGTAATTAATGTGCATCTTTCTTTTTTTCTCAGTTAAATGCTTGGATTTTCTCATGTGTAGTAAATTACATGGATTGAACTTTCTAAACAAAGATTTTATGACAGTAATGTTGAATTTATTCTGATTATCTTTTCAAGCCTATTTATTTTTACTATTTTGCATTTGTGGTTTGGTAGTTTAGGTATGGGTTAACAGTTCTGGTAATCTAGTTTGTCAGGGATTTGTGCTGATTGGTACCTGGGAATGGAAATTCTAATCTTTTACTCAACAATTCTAAACAAATTAATAAGTGAACTTTTTAAGCAGATATTTTCGGCTTCACATATGACAATAAGTTGGAAAGATGTTTAATAATAAACATTCTGGGGTGCATGTTACAAAATTTTCTGATTAACAATAAACCCCGGCTATGCATTTATGTGTTTAGAGCGGGTAAATGTTACTTGGACGATTGATATCAACAAAAATGTAACTTTTGGTTATCAACTTTTGGTAATTTTTATTAAGATATTGCAACACCTACTCTATTTAATAAAGAAAAAACAAAGCACATTTTAATATAATTCTATTAATACCACTTTGATGATAGCCAATGTCATATACAAAACAAGGTCTTGGTACTTTGTTTTTGTGATTTTCAAAGTTCAAATTGTCAATTTGAAATACTCAATGTGTTCTCCATATTAAAATTTGATTTTTAAAATTACTGTTTTTCAAATTCTATATTTTGCAACATTTTTTACTATTTGAATTTTAAAATTGCAAAAACAAATTGGTAGATTGGTACTATGAAAAAAGTCTTTGGTTGTACATTCACTATGACCTCAACAAATTTCAAATCTCTCTCTCTCTCTGTATATAGGCTTTGGTTGTACATCCACTGTGACCTCAACAAATTTCAAATCTCTCTCTCTCTCTGTGTATATATATATATAGAGAGAGAGAGAAGTTGGTTACTCTACTTACATAATCATATGAGGGCATGTGTTTATAAGTTATTTTTGTGTTTTCTATGGCCAATGTGAAGCGTTCAACATGTTCTTCATATTAGTACATGTTTGCAAATGAAATATTTTACATTTTTTATTTTTTTTTTCAGAATTTTTCAAAACAGTATTTTTAAAAAGAAATTTGTTATTTTTTTAATTTTTATTTACCATATTAAAACACTGTTTTGAAAATTCTTAAAAAATAGTGAAAGTTAAAAATAATGTAAAATTTTGTTTTCAAATACGTATTAATATGGAGAACATGTTGAGCGCTTCAAATTGACAATTTAAAAATTAAAAATGCAAAATTAACTTATACGCATATGCCCTCATATACTTATGTAAGTAGAGTAGCTACCTCTATATCTATATACATAATAAAAGATATTCTAGAAATTGTAAATTTAATCTTTAAATATATTTTCATATGAAAATCATATTCAATGATTTAAATTAATTGTATAGAATATAAATCATATGCATAATATCATAGTCTCACTCCGACTAAATTATAATAGATAAATCCTCTGGTAAAATACTTTGCTATTTTGCAAAAAAAATTTTATTAGGGTCCCAACAAATAAAATAGTACCTTCTTGCCATTAAAACAAAAAAAAAAGGTACACAACGCTCATGTTTTTATAGTTTGGAATCCAAAATTTCAATTTTTCTATTGGTATTTACATTTAAATATTCTGATAGTATTATGAAAGGACCTCACTGTACATAGAAAAATTGAAGTTCATCTTTATTTTATATGCATGAAAATTGAAGTAATTGAGTTTCAATACTTATTTTCAATAATTGAATCAATCATTTATTATTGTCAAACTTAATAATATGAATGAAAATTATTTATAATTTATAATAATAATTATTCACAATGTGTAGGGATATACCAAAATTTAATGTCCAAAATATAAAATTATTATTTTATTAAGGAACCGCCTATAAAATTTTCAATATATTTTTTATGTCGCATTCTATCTAATGTATTTCATTCTATTTAAATGAAATTATTTCTCCAAAATAGTTAAATTTTTATTTTGAAATTAAAAAAAATAATTCTAGTTCAAAATATAGTACACGAAAGGCAAAATGAGAAGTGGATTTTAGGTTTATTCTTGTTATTTCCTTGGGATTTTAAAAATCTTATTTGTTTTGTCAATTTCATTCCCAAAAAATATATTAACAAAAAGTTAAAAAAGTTTCATAATATAATTAAGTGACGCAATTCCATGTATCTCTTAGCTAAGTAAGCAACTTTTTAAAGAAAATTAATTAAGAAATACTTGTTTGACCACGACTACAATGATCTACAATTAGATACCTTGAATGGTTCTCCAATATTATTTTTGTGGAATTTTGTTGCCAGTAAAAGAACGACAAAGTACTGACGAAAAAGGAATAAAAAGAGAAGAAAATGACAAATACTAAATAGCAAGAGTAAAATATACACCGGAGGAGCCCGTGTCTCTAATTAATATTTGCCTAAATCAATTGAAGGAACATGTTGGCATAAATTGCGGACCAAATTAGCCTTGGAATTACCCACTTCTGGCCACTGCAATTTTTGAAGGTTGGTAAGGTATTGTAGCCCTTGAGGCACGCCCAATTCATGACAATATCTAATCTCGAGTTGTTTAAGAATGGGCATTGCGCCCTCCTCTATCTCCCATTCCTCCATTGATAAGCTATAAAGCTTCAAGACTTCTAACTGGCTAAAGCCTTCAGAGGAACAGGTCGTTTTTTGACTTTCAAATGCACCAGCAAGTATGAGAACCTTAAGGCAGCGTAGCTTCTCCAATACAGGCATTATATCCTGCTGGAACATGTGATTCTCAATTTTGAGATAAATGAGGTGACAGGGGAGCATATCCTCATGGAGCAGTTGGGTCAATTTAGTGGTGCTAGTGTAATAAAGTTGGAGAGATTGTAAATGGTTATAAAATGGGAAACCTCTCATGTCAAGTAGTATACCCAGTACACTATCATCGTGCCATATATCGAGATTGGTTAGGTGTTCTAATGTGGACAGAAAAAGGACAACTGCCTTCGATGGAGATGATCTGGCATCTAATTCTAATGAACGTAAATTGGGTAAATGAGGTAACTCTATCTCCCATGATTGTGCGGGCTTTACCCAACCAATAGTTTGCAAATTTGTTAATTTTACTGATGCTGGGAGTACCAAAGGATTGTCATAGACATGCCTCAGTGTCTTGATATTCCATGCACTCTTAGGAAACTCAAAGTAGTAGCCATCAATTGTTTTTAGCATGCAGACTTCAAGGGTCTGCAGAAATTTCATTCTGCCTATCACTTTCTCAAAGAATTCTTGATTACGGTTGTCACTTACCATCCCTTTAAGATTCAGATATCTTAACTGAGTCAATCCCACAAACATCCCCAACTCTATGGTGTTCTCCTCTTTGACTCCAATGCTTACTACTTTGAGTAGTCTTTGCTTAGAACAATTCGGCATGCTCCCCTCATGAAAGCACAAAAGAGTGTGGAGGTTTGGGCTCATTATAAGTTGATTACAATCTGGATTGTGAATTGCCACACGGCGGGCCCTGTTCAAGCTCATTTTATCATCTGGATTTGAGTACACCAAGAGAAAGTTTTCCTCCTTGGCTTTTTCGAGAGCAAGATCTCGTAGCAGATCATGTATGCGTAGAGTTTTGATGGACCCGTCTTTGGATCTACTATCTACTTGAATAATGCTCCTAGCATAAAATGAGAGAAACAAATAAGTACAATGATTACAGATATCATAAATAAAATAGTTAGTATTAAAACAATTTAGTTCAATGTTGTATACATAAGCAGGTTTTATTGAAATAAAGAAAGAGTAAACAAAAAAAGTACTTTGATTTTTCATGCATAGTAGGATCTGTATAATTTTTACCAGTACTGATTCTTCTATGCAGGAAGAAATTAGGATACTTTTTTTTTCCAATATTTTCTACAGAAAAAATTCTCCAAACCCGCTGCTACCCATTTAATTTTTCTTTATTTTTTGGCAAATGGTCAACTCAAACAGAGTCTCCTCACAGAATTCGCAGCCCCATCCTTCTAAAATATCAATATTTGTTATTACTTATTATATTTCCCAAAATATAATTTTGAGACTTAGCATTTAACATACGAAAATGTTGGTTCTTCGGCCTAAAATTTTCCTATCTATTTTTTTTTCAATTAGAAATTTAGTTTAAAAACTATTCAATTAAAACCAACACGTTACATCAACATGTTATATCATTAAATAAAGATGTAATACCTTTGTACGAGATCCTCTAAGAAACTCTCCGTAGTTTCTTTTAATGTTCTGTTATCTTCTTGTGGTATGAATCCTTCTGCAATCCACATTCGAAGTAAGGATTCAGCATCAATATCATAGTCTTCAGGAAATGCGGAAAAGTACATAAAACACAACTTCAGAGCCAATGGCAGGTCCTCATAGCTGGTGCCTATAATCTCGCTACAATTTTTTCCTTCAGCATGCCAACTCATTGTCAGGAACACGTTACTCCAAACAGCATGGTTGCGGGGCTTCTTTGATAAGAAACCACCTAAAACCACTAAAGCAAGAGGAAGCCCACCACACTTGTGGACAAATTGACCTATGATATCAGAAAGATCATCAAAACAACTTTTAATTGGATCATGATTAGGAAAAACTGTTTTTAACAAAAGCTCTCGACTTAACTCATCAGTTAAGCCCTGGAGCATGTATGGTTCACTTGATGGATCCATGCCCTTAGGAACATCAGCAAACCTAGTAGTTACAAGTATTCTACTTCCTTTTTTTTCATCTGGGAATACTTCACGAATTTGAGTCCATAGATCGATTTTTCAGACATCGTCTAGGACTATGAGGTACTTTTTGCCTCTAAGAGAATTGAGAATCTCTATAAGAATCTCTTCTGTTTCATTTGGCAAATCACTCAATTTGATAGATGAATCAAATTGTTGCTTTATCCTCAACAATATCTTTTTCGAAACATCAATTATTTCGAACTTTTCAGAAACAGCTATCCATATGCGAACATCAAATTGTCCTTTAACGTCATTACTGCAAAAATAAAAGATTATATTAGATATTAATAAAACCAAAATGCGAAGAAGACGGACTCATAAAAACTTATAAGTCAATATTAAATTAAAAGTTAAGGTTGGGTCATCAATATATATAGAAGGGTTTCTAGTTTTCTCTTCTATATTTTCTTTTGTTCCTTTCACGACGTTACAACAAGCTATTGACGGGGCTAGCGCTACTGAAATAATTGACCTTCCCAAATTTAGCTGTTGATCTTGTTGAGCCTTGCGCAATGTCAATAAAACCCATGTAAAAATGCGAATTCAGATCAAATGCACTTATAAGCATGCACACAATTAAAATCAATTTACCAAACTCAATATAATATATAAAAGTGGATTGGCAAATATATTAATGTTAGACTTTTTTTACGCAAACCTCAAAATTATATTACCTTAACATACACTTCAGAAACAATAATAATCGGGATGAACAAATAATTTTTGCATGACCAGTGCCTTAAGTAATGGCCGGTAACAATACAAATGGAGTTCATAAAAGAAATTACAAGTTTGAGAACAATTTCAAGTATGAAATGACCCTTGACCGATAATATGTACTCTTGGTTGTTTATATATTATAATATTTAAATATTTAATATTTATGGATTTTTAATTTGCAGAATGAGACGTCTAACTTCTTTCATATTACGTGAGATTTTGGCTATTATAAAATTGACAAAAAAATTTGTTGTACATGTAATGTAGCAAACATTATAAAATAAGAAATTATTATTATTATTTAAAATAGTGTACTACTCCTCACAAAATGTCTTTCAAAAAGGATATATTTATCAATGATATTATGGTCATTTTATTATTTGAAATCTAGAATTTTAAAATTAGTTAATGTCTAAGACATATTCATTGTTCTACCTATAAAGTACGACACCAATATACTCTTATTGTGGTGAAACATATATCTCACCAAAATATATAACTTAAATTTAATAGTGCACCTTATTTAAATTCATCATACATTAAGGACTCGAGAAATATTATGACCAAAACTGACCTTTTTCTCATAAAATACAAGTTTGACATTAAGAAAAATATATTAACCATGCATGTTTTCTAATTTAATTATCTTAACTAATGTGTGCAATTCTTATAAAGGAAATTAGTGAAAATATTTAAAACTGGGAGAAACGTGAATTTGAATCAAATTGATAGTAAATGACACAATTTATAAAATTAAAAAAAACACATACCGATTGTACACTTTTCGTGCAAGAGTAGTCTTTCCGAGTCCACCGATCCCACAAATTGAGACCACTGAACGTCTCATAGTGGTCTCATCAAGCAACTCATTGACAATACTGTTCTGGTCTGCCTTGAAGCCAATAATATCGGGATCAATATCAGGTAATACAGTTGGCCTGACTGGTAGTTGGATATCTCCAGTACTGCCCTCACCCAAATTATTTATGCCATATCTGACTCGGCTCTCTTCGATCTCTTTCATCTTTTCTAGAATTTGTTTCGTCTCATTTACAAGGTTGTGTACAGCTGGTAGTGTTTTGGGATTTCTTAGCATGTTTTTTATGGTCGCACATAGGCATGACTCTTGTGGATTTTGTGGATTTTGAGGGATATCCATGAGAAAGGTGTCTATGACATCTTCTATAGAATGGGCAATATCTCTAATCTCCTTGACCCAATTTTTTTGTCTTTCGTCTTTTATCGTCTTCCTGTCAGCATCCTTGAGAAATGCCTGAATCCGTGTGAGTTCACGGCTGACTTTCTCAACTTGCTCATTGACACTGTATAAGTGTAAAACCTCATTGACTAGAACATCAGTCAGCTTGCCGAGCACCAAATTTACAATGGTTTCAGCCATCTAGCTTAATTCTCTGTTGTATATGTCAGCTGAAACGAGCGAGTGATTTATATTAGAAATTTGAGAGTGGATATATATTAGATGCAGTTGAGAACCCAAAAGCAATAATTTATAAATTCAAGAAACAACATGTGATGAAGTTACCACAATGGTAGCAGATGATAGAAAAAACAACTAATCAGATCAGCACAGAATGAAATCCAAGATGCTCATCCTAAGTTGATATTTTAGTATGTAGGGTTCCATGACCTAAACTTACTTTGTCTTAACAAAGACTCAAATCCAATTGATAGTGGTGCCTTACCCGGAGAGAAGACAAGCGCCGTAACAGAGCAACAGAGATCACGAATTGAACACCAATAAGAAAGAAATCTAACTAGTTAGAGCTCTCAAATTTTCTCAATAATTTTTTTAATCTAACTTGTTACCCTTACTGTCTATTTATAGGTGAAACCCAAGAGAGAAGAATCATTTTAATCTATTACTACACATCTCCAGTTAGTGCGGCTGTAGTTTTCAAGCTTGGTGTTGCGTGCGAGAATATGGAAAAGTATGTGAGCGGACAATATTAAGTGCAAGAATAATATGGAAAAGTATATATGTGAGAGAGTAGGTGTGTTCATTGGGTCAGTTTAGTCGGTTTTTGAAACGAACCAAATTAGTTTGGATCGAACGGTTCGATTTTTTTGGTTTAATGGTTCGGTTCGATCTGCTTTTTAAAACCGAATAATAATTTCGGTTCGGTTTGGAAATTTTAAAAACCAAAATAATCAAACTGACATAAACTTCTATATATTTTGAATTTGGTCCGAGTTATTTCTTATAGCCTGGTTTATTTCTTAATCAATTGCTTTAAATACTTCAGTTTATTTCTTAATATTCCAGTTTATTTCTTAGTACTTCGGTTTATTTTTTAATATACTCTGGTTATTACAAAACAATTGCTTTAAATAAAAAAATAATAATACATTTCGGTTTGAACAGAACAAACTAAAATAAAACTTTAGTTCGGTTCGGTTCTATTTTTGAAACCAAATTATAACCTTAGTTTGCCTAATTAGATTCTGTTTCAATCTAACTGAACCGATAAACACGCCCATGAGAGAGGATAATAATAAGTGCAAGAATCTGGAAAAGGAAACACTAATCAGTGGCAAGAGCATAACTATCATTTTACACTTTACAGCACATGCAGCGGATAACTATTATTTAAAAAGATGCATGTGGGCCTTAATGTTCTACGCACCAAATCTTTTTAAGAGAATCTAAATTATTGTTTGCTTTGCTTTACAAAAAGTGATTTTAAATTACTTTATATATAGGAACGTTTTTATTGTGGCTGTTTTTTTATAGTAAAATATACAGCAATTTAGTTCCCTTATTCTTGATAATTGCATAATTAAACATGACAATTGCTTGAACAAATTAATCTTTTTCAATTGACCAAATATTTTTATAAGGATCAAATATAAACTTTTTAGTAAAAATACTTTTTCTCCATTTTTTATAAACTGAGTTAAAACTTTCTACTTTAGTTAAAAACGTGTTAATTATTTGTCTAAAAGAAGTTGCCTAATGAAATTGTATTAAAATTGGAAATATCCGGGCCATATATAATCCTATTAAAAATATTTTTAAAATTAATAATAGTTGGCCCACAATACCCAAAATATCCGACCCAATATAATACCTATTTTCCTCAGCAGGTAGCTAGCCTGTTCATTTTCTCCCTTTATTTAATAATTTTATATAGGAACAATGGACCACTGCTTGCTATTGTACCCTATGGATTTCCTTAGCACTCTTAGAGTTCCTTAGCACCCTATGGAGTCTTAAACTTGTCGAAGAAATGCTCATTTATAAGATTTAAAACCATTTTCTTAGTCCTCTTTTTGTTCAATTTTTATAAGCTTGCCGAATATTTTAAGTCTTGATTTTACATGGCTTAACCAATTTTCTTTGAAAAATGGAGAGGAAAGAGGTTGGAATAACTGAAGAGGAAAGAAGCAACCATTTAGAGTTAGTTAGATTACTGAAAACATACTAGCTATCACAGAGGTAGGGGTGCAAACATATCGGATACGGATCGGATAGTGAAAAAAATTATATTTATATCTGTTTTATTTTCGAATATTGATAGGAACCGGATATCCAATAGGCCAAGAATTCTTCACAATCGATCCAATATATAGGCCATGCCAGTTGAGGTTGAGCAAGGACCATACTCAACTATCAAGATGCCATGGTCTAGGTTGATCCCACATATGCATGGTCGGAGCAATTACCTTTTCCATTTTTTATTAATAGGAAAATATAAAAAAAGATCACAAAAAGTTAACAAAATTAGAAAAATTTCAAATCTAAGAAAATCGTTATAGTTTAAATAATGTCCAGTGAAATTCCACCTTACCCTCAGCTCTACCCCAAAAATAATTGCTACAGTTTGGACGTTATGGTCCATACTGTAGCAATTTTTTTTTTTCATTTTCCATTTTCGTATATGTTAAAATCCAACATTGATACTTTATGCTTAAGTTTTTATTTTCTTATAAATTCCGAAATTAAAATTGAAATTAAAATAAGATTGAAATTGTTCAACTTTTTTTTTTGAGGGTCAGTGAGCAATGGCTCACTAACATTTTGAATTAATTAACGAAAAAAGTATTTACAACGCCCTAGTCTGCTAGGTCAAAGTCAAGACTAAGTATCAAAATCACCTTGACTTAAGTTTTTTTTTTGAGGAAAAATAAGGATCTAGTCCTTATTTGTTTTATTGATCATAAAAAGTTTCAACATGAAACCAATTACAGAAACTTAATGTTATTCAACCTAGTTGAATATGAAATGAAAAAAAAAAAAAAAAATCTGTCAAAAGCAGGGTTTAAAATGCAAAAATTGTAAAACTCTTCTTGTCAGTGAGGAGAGATCCACTGTTATTGAAAAAGAAACAAACTAATAAGAAAATCTAACTATTAAATAAAACTTCTAAGAAAACACAATAGCAGCCTGATTGATCTCTTTCCTGTTGACTCCGACCCATTAACACCCCTGATCTATAACATTGAGCACCATAATTGTTCAACTTTTGATGTTTGGCTTTCAAATATATTCAAATGAGATTGAAATTAAAAAGTAAATTTATAAATTAGTTATCCGTCATATACATAGTCTAACAATCAAATCTCATATAGGTTTGATTATTGTTTCATTATGCACAAAAAAAATAATAATTACAAATTGTTCAAATTTTATGCTATGGTAAATATTTTTTATAGACACTATAAATAAATCATATATATAATACTCATCGTTTTTTATTTAATTTTTTTAACATATATGAAAATCAAACCCAATAAAGAAAAATTCTAAAGTGTGGACGTTGTGGTACTGTAGCATTTTTTTTTTTTTTTTTTTTTACGGAACTTGGCTAAGGGTAAAGTGGGAATTTGACTAGACGTTATGGTTTTCTTAGATTTGAAATTTCAAAACTAAAAAAACTGTTTTAGGCACCACCAATTCTTTTAACCTCTTTTTTTTTACTGAAAGTCAATTTCATTACTAAAATAGTTAATTATAGTCACCGAAAGACTACCAAAGAAGACATCTTCCTGGTAATTGTTTGTCTTGTACCAAAACACAAAAACTTTCAAACTCTTTTGTACAGCTGTTCCATTAGAATCTCCTCAGAGCATGTCTCTTTATGTGCTTATACCTAATTAAGGAAGGCTAGATATTTTCAGTTTAAAAATGCAAAGTAAAATACAAGAATGGTTCTACCTAATAGAAAAAAATTGGGAGAGAGAAACGATACACCAGTAGAGACAGAGAGATACTTAGCTTGGTAGTCACTACCAAGGATTTTTTTTTTTTTAAAAGAGAGACTTAATTGTTTGTGCGCCACAAACTTTGGCAAGTGAACGAATAATGTCTTCAGGTTTGCCATGTTTCACTAGCAGTTCTACACCTCACTAGTATAAAATATATAAATAGTATCGTTCCATTCAAATCAGATGAATTTAAAAAACATCCTTAAAAATCACAATCAAGATCGGTCATCTATAAAAAGCTGATTCTGATATGGTCTGGATCATAGTCACAAGATTTGCGAATTAATCGTTAATTATTCACGAATATTTTTTTTATGACAAAAAAACGTCAAATTATTTGGTTGATTGAACTTTGACCGAATTTTCCCAAATAATTCTCGAATTTTACGAACTTTTTCCGAATTTTCTGAATTATTAGCGATTTTTTTCTGAATTTTTTCCAGAATATTCTTTTTTGTTTTGTTGTCTCTTGTAGGACTGAGATCTCTAGTTCAAATAATTCCGAATCATTCCCGAATTATAACCGAATTATTCCTAAATCACCAATTATTTACTTTGTCAAACCGATTCTAAATAATTCATCTGTCACTATTGTCTGGACTATGATGATCAGCATTTTACGATTGACCGATCATAATGTTGCGTAATTTAGGTCAGCTGACCCGTTTTGATCGGCTGCTCTTTTTTTTATTTCCTGATACCATCCAGAGGTATCAGAATCCCGCTTACCATTTTGGCCTCTCTCTAAGTTACATGAGCCGCTCTGTCTCTCTCCTCTGCTCACCATTAGAGTTCCCTCTCTCTCTATTCGCCCCTTTTGTATTCAGGTAGTCTCTCACTTCGCCCCTCTCGCCTGATTGCTTCATTTGAAAATTGTTTACCTTTTGGGAGCATGGATTTCGTTTGTTCATAAGTGATCTTTGTTGGTAACTGGTAAGTGTAATTGATGACACTTGAGTATCTCGTTTATTATTCATTGACAAAATTGCAGTACGAAAAAAAAAGGTAATTATTGTGAACTCTGTCTCTCTTCTCTTATTATATTTTGGACCTTCGAGATACATCTAATTGGTTTACGACAATTTAATTTGGGACTTTCTGATGCCATGGCCATCATTAATTTGGGACAATGTAATCGAGATGCATCTAATTAGTTTCTCGCAGATGAGTTATTCTCTGTTTAGAGAGATTAGTAAATTAGTTATTTTCTTGTAGTTATTAGCCCTGGCCATATGTGGAAGGGGTTGATCTCTACATGGACCTCTTTGAAGATAAGTTACTGTTGTTGTTATATGATGGGCAGGAATTGGTACCAAAGTCTACTGTAAGACCTGGTACAGTTTTCGTACCTAATGCTCCTTAAAACTTGACATAATTGTTAAACAAATTTCAGATGACAGTGGATGACAGTGTGCTTCTGATGTCTATCACCAATGGGTACTTTGCAATTTTACATCTCTTTTTCTATTCATAGTTATTATTCAATCTCATGCTCATGTAAAAGTGGTGCTTAATATGAAAATTTTAGATAAAATAATACCCATATATGTCATATATTTACAATATTTTTTCTTTATTATGTCAATCCTGTTTTCATTTAAGGTCAGTAAGACATTCTATCAAAAACTTGGCTCTCAATGCTGCACAAATTTTAAAGAAGGAAATTAATTTAATCAAATAGATAGAATATAAAATTTATAAATTTCATGAATATACTTTCAGTTTGTCCATTTATAAAGTTCAACAGCTGATCTGAACCGTTCAACATGACCTTCATATGAAAATATACTTGCATACCATTTTATGTTTTTGAGAATTTTTTTACCACTTTTTTAAATAGGTAAAAAATCACTTGATTTTAAAATTTTGGACCATCTAAAGGCACCAACTTTCTACCTATCTAAAAAAAATAGTAAAAAAGTTTTAATTAATATAAAATTTGGTCTGGAATTATATTTTGATATGAAGATTATCTTTAACAGTTCGGATCGATTGTTTAAACTTTAAAAATAGAGATAAGGAATCATAGTATAGGTTGATTCATAACATACATATTACCATAGCCTTACTCTTTTCCAAATTAGCATGCAGCTAAGACATTTAATGAAGAGCAACTTGCTGTGAAAATTGAGGGTAAATATTTTAACAGAGCAGTTTGGCTTCATGCAGCGAACTAACCATACGCACCTCTGTTTTTTTTTTTTTTTTGGAGGGGGATGCATCTCTGTTTTGATTTGATTCTATAGTCCGTGTGCTGGACCATAGTATTCCACAGTGGGACCTACAACTCTACGGCCTAAATTTACTCTCAGCCGAATCAAATTTAATCCGGTGCCTATTTAGACTGTAATGATTCCCTTTAAGATTCACACAAGGTTAAAAGAACAGTCTGGATCATCTCATATATTGTAGGGAACATTCCCTCTGTATTAACTACAGCGGATACAAATTCATGTGCGATGCATGAAGCCAAAACTACTCTGTTAAAATATTTACCCAAAATTGAGCATTACCTTGACCACATATTATAGCAACTCAAATCAACTAAATTATTATAATAAAATCCATAAACCGTAATTACAAAACAATTTAGCAACAAACAACAGTTCAGGCTACCTACAGTCGTTGGGAACTCAAAATAATGCGTGGTATCGAAGAAGCACGGGTCCACAAAATACACCGACAGCACGAATTTCCGATGCAGCCCAACCTCTGATCAGTGGGTCATTATCAAGTAGACGTAGATCATTTCTGAACCATATTATCACCACCCCAATATCATTACCATTTGTCTTCAAATTGGGATTTGGATACCTCTTAAACGCTTCCTCTGATACAATTGAGAACTTCTCTGGGGTAATCCCAGCTACCATCTAGTATTTCCGAACGAATCATGTAAATAGGCTAATCGGGCTTCTGACAAGATCACACAGCTTACTGATAAGATCTGGATCGGTAAAAGGCTTTCTTTTACAAATCTGTATCATGTTTTCTATGCTTTAGAGTCAGCATTTTGTAGCTTACAGGGACTAAAGTGTAAATGTTGCTTAAATTTTTATGCACGCATGAAGGAAATTTTGCCCTTCTGAAAATTACAAACAAGGCCTCAGTGCCGGGAAAATTGCCAATAAGTCCCTGAAATGTTACCAAAATCATGTTCGAAGCCCAAAACTTGTTTAAAAGCCCTTACAAATTTACAAACAAGTCCCAAGACCCTAAAATCTTCACAAACAAGTCCTTTTAACCCATGACTTATTTGTGGATAATTACTAAAATGTCCTAATTCTTGGCTGGCCATTTAAGGTTGCGTGCTTGCTGTAAATATGGACAGAGATAAATTACATGGTATTTAGGTGAGTTTGTTATAAGTTATGTGAACCCACAAAGGACCATAGCACATCTCTTCTTTGTTTTCCATATTTTAGGTTTTTTTTATTGTATACAAAATCAATTTTTAGAATTTTCAGTTATACACTATAATAGTCCGATGGTGCAAAGTACTGAGTTCATTTGCTTTCTTTTTGGCTTTTTGGTAGTATATTTAATTTTTGACTAATTGCTTAAGTTGGTGATAATTAAGCAAATTATGTTAAGGCTTGAATGCACATTTTAAGGTTAACTGAATTAGACTGATTAGAAGTTAGTCTAACAGCTGGGGAACTTTGATAGCCATACCTACATTAGTGTTTTTTTATTTGTTTTAATATAATATAATTATTTATCTTTCAGGCAGCCGATACCCAAGTTATTTCTGATTATGTTCGCTATTTTCTTCATCAACACACGTAAGTTCGATATATATATATCTTAATATTCATAGCATGCCAAATTCTTTTGACCTTTTTCAAAAGAACTATTGGTGGACAATGCCAATTCCTTTTTGTTTGCTTTCATGCAAATTACATACAGTCGTTTGTATATGTGCAAATAGCGCTGAATATTCTTATGTGTGCAACTAACTAACATTATTGTGTTTTTTTGCATGCAAATAAAATCAACTAAATGTTCATAGTATCTTTTCATGATATAACCCATAAAAAATATGCTTTTTGATCAGTTCCTGTGAAACCAGGATCCTAACACCAAAAAATGATATTGGTTTGATTGGCTGTGGCCATTTTAGGATAATATAATTTCTTCATGAGTGAGTCTATGGTACTATGCATACCATAGATGGATCCGTACTACGGATCAATATCTTCATTTTCAAAATTCTAATGGTCGATCTCAATTGTTCAACGTGATTTCCATATGAATATGTACTTGCAGACCAAATTTTACATTTTTTAGAATTCTTTTACTATTTTTTTTATATAGGTAGAAAATCACTGTTTTTGGATGGTACAGAATTTTCAAATCGAGTGATTTTCTACCTCTCATAAAAAATAGTAAAGGAATTATAAAAAATGTAAAATTTGGTCAACAAGTACATATGCATATGGAAATCATGTTGAATAGTTCGGATCAACCGTTAGAATTTTAAAAACGAAGATATTGATCTGTAGTACGGACCCATCCGTGCTATGCATAGTATCATTGACTCACTCTTTCTTCATTGACCAACAGTTTGGTTTCATAGCTGGCCGTGTAAGTTTGCGATCTGTGGATAATTACCAAAATGTCCTTATTCTTAGCTGGCCGTGTAAGTTTGCGAGCTTGCTGTAAATATGGACAGATGTAAATCACATGGTATTTAGATGGGCTTGCTATAAGTTATGTGAGCCCATAAAAGACCATAGCACATCTCTTCATTGTTTTCCATAATTAGGCTTTTTTTTCTGTATACAAAATTTAAATTTTTAGAATTGGCCTTATAATGATAAGAATTTAGAAATTGAACTGCTTTTACTACCCCTGAAAGTAGCAGCTTTATAATGCTTTTACTCACTGAGAGACTTTTTTTTGTTGTTGTTGTTACAGGATCCAGTTGGGCAACTGGCAACGGTGAAAGTAGCAGCCAACCTTGTTAGATTGCTTTCTTACCAGAACAAGGTAGCTTTATATTTCCACTTTGTTTAACTAGCACAAATATCTTATTTTTTTAACTACCGTTCAGTTCCCAAATTTCAGTTGGTACAAGAAAGTTTGAGGCAAAATATTGGTAAAATTGCGTTACTTGGCTTAAAGTAGAATACTTGGAAAATAATTATATGCTTCTAATCATACTTTTGTAAGAAAAAAAAAAGTTATTAATAGAAATTTGTTTGACTTGTCAGAACATGCTTCAAGCTGGTGTGATTGTAGGAGGATGGGACAAGTATGAAGGAGGCCAGATTTATTCGGTACCACTTGGTGGTACCATTTTCAGGCAACCCTTTTCCATTGGAGGTATATGGCACCATTTATGGAGTCATATTTGACTTTCTGTCAATTCTTTTATATTTTCTCAGAGTGTTTAATACATGTGCATGTGCCATACATCTTAGATGTGAATATGTGATACAATGACAGGTTCGGGTTCAAGCTATTTGTATGGCTTTTTTGATCAAGCGTGGAAGAAAGGAATGACTCATGAAGAAGCAGAGGTATGAAATGAAATACACTCATTACATTTTGCTTCAGTTTTTGTTTTTTTTAGCCTTTTTATTCCAATTTTATGAAGAAATTAATGTTGATTTGGCTTGTTTTTTCTCATTTGCTTTTAAAACAAAAAGCATCTGGTGATAAAGGTGGCATCTTTGGCCATGGCTCGTGATGGTGCAAGTGGAGGTGTTGTTCGTACTGTTACTGTAAGCCCTTTTTTTTGTTTTTTTTGCTTTTATGCACCCTCATGTCAGTAATCATGGGACCTTGTTCTGCAAGAGTGGAATAGAGTGGAAAAAAGGTGCTATTTCCGCTGAACAAGAAAAAAGGTGCTATTTCCTCTATTCCAATGGTTTGTCGCCCCATGCAATTAGGGTTTTAGAGATGAAAAAGAATCGATAGCTGCAATGTAAAATTTTGTTTGTTGCAGATTAATGCTGAAGGTGTGACGATAAAATTCTACGGAGGGGATACATAAAACCCTAAGATTTTACATGATGAACTGGAGCATGATGAACTGGAGCATGATTAATGCTATTTCCTCTATTCCTCTATGGCATGATGAACTGGAGCCAACAAACTCCTTGCTTGATATCCTCTCTTCTTCGGTACCCGAGCCCATGAGCACTTGATTGAAATTTCTCTCATGTGTAAGGGTAATTAATGTGCATCTTTCTTTTTTTCTCAGTTAAATGCTTGGATTTTCTCATGTGTAGTAAATTACATGGATTGAACTTTCTAAACAAAGATTTTATGACAGTAATGTTGAATTTATTCTGATTATCTTTTCAAGCCTATTTATTTTTACTATTTTGCATTTGTGGTTTGGTAGTTTAGGTATGGGTTAATAGTTCTGGTAATCTAGTTTGTGAGGGATTTGTGCTGATTGGTACCTGGGAATGGAAATTCTAATCTTTTACTCAACAATTCTAAACAAATTAATAAATGAACTTTTTTAGCAGATATTTTCGGCTTCACATATGACAATAAGTTGGAAAGATGTTTAATAATAAACATTCTGGGGCTCATGTCACATGTGTTTAGAGCGGATAATTGTTACTTGGACGATTGATATCAACAAAAATGTAACTTTTGGTTATCAACGTTTGGTAATTTTTATTAAGATATTGCAACACCTACTCTATTTAATAAAAAAAAAACAAAGCACATTTTAATATAATTCTATTAATACCACTTTGATGATAGCCAATGTCATATACAAAACAAGGTCTTGGTACTTCGTTTTTGCGATTTTTAAAGTTCAAATAGCCAATTTGAAGAACTCAATGTGTTCTCCATATTAAAATTTGATTTTTAAAATTACTGTTTTTCAAATTCTATATTTTACAACATTTTTTACCATTTGAATTTTAAAATTGCAAAAACAAATTGGTAGACTGGTACTATGAAAAAAGGCTTTGGCTGTACATTCACTGTGACCTCAACAAATTTCAAATCTCTCTCTCTCTGTATATATATATATATATATATATATATATAGAGATATATATAGAGTACGGCTAACGCGCTTCCTCTAGCATATGGGCCGAAATACTTCCGGTGGAAATTTGAAATTTCAAAATCTAAAAAGTCGATATGAACCGTTCATCTCCTTCTCCATATTAATATCTGCTTGGAGACCAAATTTTACATTTTTCTGAAATTTTTTACTATTTATTAAGCCACTTTGAAAATCGCTGATCCAACGGTGACTTAACAAAACAGTAAAACCATTGGATCAGCGATTTTCAAAGTGGCTTAATAAATAGTAAAAAATTTCAGAAAAATGTAAAATTTGATCTCCAAGCAGATATTAATATGGAGAAGATGAACGGTTCAGATCGACTTTTTGGATTTTGAAATTTCAAATTTCCACCGGAAGCATTTCGGCCCATATGCTAGAGGAAGCGCGTTAGCCGTACTCGATATATATATATATATATATATATATATATATATATATATATATATATATATATAGAGAGAGAGAGAGAGAGAGAGAGAGAGAGAGAGAGAGCGGGGGGGGGGGGGGGGGGTTGGCTACTATACTTACATAATCATATGAGGGTATGTGTTTATAAGTTATTTTTGCGTTTTCTATGGCCAATGTGAAGCGTTCAACATGTTCTTCATATTAGTACATGTTTGGAAATGAAATATTTTACATTTTTTATTTTTTTTTTCAGAATTTTTCAAAACAGTGTTTTGAAAAAGAAATTTGTTATTTTTTTAATTTTTATTTACCATATTAAAACACTGTTTTGAAAATTCTTAAAAAATAGTGAAAGTTAAAAAAATATGTAAAATTTCGTTTCCAAACACATATTAATATGGAGAACATGTTGAGCACTTCAGATTGACAATTTAAAAATTAAAAACGCAAAAATAACTTATACGCATATGCCCTCATATACTTATGTAAGTAGAGTTGCTAACCTCTATATCTATATACATAATAAAAGATATTGTAGAAATTGTAAATTTAATCTTTAAATATATTTTCATATGAAAATCATATTCAATGATTTAAATTAATTGTTTAGAATATAAATCATATACATAATACCATAGTCTCACTCCGACTAAATTATAACAGATAAATCCTCTGGTAAAATACTTTGCTATTTTGCAAAAATAATTTTATTTGGGTCCCAACAAATAAAATAGTACCTTCTTGCCATTAAAACAAAAAAAGAAGGTACACAACGCTCATGTTTTTATAGTTTGGAATCCAAAATTTCAATTTTGCTATTGGTATTTACATTTAAATATTCTGATAGTATTCTGAAAGGACCTCACTGTATATAGAAAAATTGAAGTTCATCTTTATTTTATATGCATGAAAATTGAAGTAATTGAGTTTCAATACTTATTTTCAATAATTGAATCAATCATTTATTATTGTCAAACTTAATAATATGAATGAAAATTATTTATAATTTATAATAATAATTATTCACAATGTGTAGGGATATACCAAATTTAATGTCCAAAATATAAAATTATTATTTTATTAAGGAACCGCCTATAAAATTTTCAATATATTTTTTATGTCGCATTCTATCTAATGTATTTCATTCGATTTAAATGAAATTATTTCAACAAAATAGTTTGATTTTTATTTTGAAATTAAAAAAAATAATTCTAGTTCAAAATATAGTACACGAAAGGCAAAATGAGAAGTGGATTTTAGGTTTATTCTTGTTATTTCCTTGGGATTTTAAAAATCTTATTTGTTTTCTCAATTTCATTCCCAAAAAATATATTAACAAAAAGTTAAAAAAGTTTCATAATTAAGTGACGCAATTCCATGTATCTCTTAGCTAAGTTAGCAACTTTTTAAAGAAAATTAATTAAGAAATACTTGTTTGACCATGACTAGAATGATCTACAATTAGATACCTTGAATTGTTCTCCAATATTATTTTTGTGGAATTTTGTTGCCAGTAAAAGAACGACAAAGTACTGACGAAAAAGGAATAAAAAGAGAAGAAAATGACAAATACTAAATAGCAAGAGTAAAATATACACCGGAGGAGCCCGTGGCTCTAATTAATATTTGCGTAAATCAATTGAAGGAACATGTTGGCATAAATTGCGGACCAAATTAGCCCTGGAATTATGCAAATCTTGCCAATCTATTGCAAACCGGCCAGCGGCTGCCGGGTGAAATTCACCCACATCTCGCCACTCCAATTTTTGGAGGCTGGTAAGGTATTGCAGCCCTTGAGGCACGCCCAAATTATAACAGCTCGAAATATCGAGTTGTTCAAGAAACGGCATTGCACCCTCCTCTATCTCCCATTCCTCCATTGATAAGCGATCAAGCTTCAAAACTTTTAACTGGCTAAAGCCTCCAGAGGAACAGGTCGTTTTTCGACTTTCGAATGCTCTATCAAGTATGAGAACCTCAAGGCAGCGTAGCTTCGCCAATACAGGCATTATATCCTGCTGGAACTCGTAACCCCCAATTTTGAGATAAATGAGGTGACAGGGGAGCATATCCTCATGAAGCAGCTGGGTCAATTTAGTGGTCTCATAGTAATAATAAAGTTGGAGAGATTGTAAATGGTAATAAAATGGGAAACCTCTCATGTCAAGTATGTCCAGTACACTATCATCATGCCCTATATCGAGATTGGTTAGGTGTTTTAATGTGGACAGAAAAGTGACAACTAACTTCGATTGAGATGGACTAACATCTAATTCTAATGAACGTAAATTGGGTATATGGGGTAACTCTATCTCCCATGATTGTGTGGCCCTCACCAAACCAATAGTTTGCAAATTTGTTAATTTTACTGATGCTGGGATT
Organism: Carex rostrata; assembly: GCA_964058875.1. Classification (NCBI taxonomy): domain Eukaryota; kingdom Viridiplantae; phylum Streptophyta; class Magnoliopsida; order Poales; family Cyperaceae; genus Carex; species Carex rostrata. The sequence continues at coordinate 313,197 of CAXKVT010000014.1, read as the reverse complement.
TCAAAACTAGTCTCGTCATGGACATGCCTCAGTGTCTTGATATTCCATGCACTTTTAGGAAACTCAAAATAGTCGTCATCAATTGTTTTTAGACGTGAGACTTCAAGGGTTTGCAGAAATTGCATTCTGCCTATCACTTTCTCAAAGAAGTTTTGATAACGCTTGTCACTTAGCCTCCCACTAAGACTCAGATATTTTAACTGAGTCAATCCCACAAACATCCCCAACTCTATTGTGTTATCCTCTTTGACTGCAATGCTTACCACTTTGAGCAGTCTTTGCTTAGAACAATTCGGCATGCTCCCCTCATGAAAGCACAAAAGAGTATGGAGGTTTGGGCTCATTATAAGTTGATCACAATCTGGATTGTGAATTGCCACACGGCGGGCCCTGCTCAAGCTCAGTTTATCACCTGGATTTGAATAAACTTGGAGAAAGTTTTCCTCCTTGGCTTTTTGGAGAGCAAGATCTCGTAGTAGATCATGTATGCGTAGAGTTTGGATGGCACCAACATACGATCTACTATTTACTTGAATCATGCTCCTAGCATAAAATGAGTAAAAAAGTTAAGTACAATGTTTACAGATATCATAAAGAAAATAGTTAGTATTGAAACAATTTAGTTTAATGTTGGGCACATAATTAAGCTGTGTATATCAGGCATGACTTGATGTAACGTGCTAGTTTAATTGAAAGAGCAAAACAGAAAAAGTACTTTGATTTTTCATGCATAGCAGGATCTGTATAATTAATTTTTACCACTGATTCTTCTATGCATGAAAAAATTAGGATACTATTTTTTTTCCCAATATTTTCTACAAAAAAAATTCTCCAAACCCTCTGCTACCTATTTACTTTTTCTTAATTTTTTGGCGAATGGTCAGCTCAAACAGAGTGTCATCACGGAATTCGCAACCCCATGCTTCTAAAATGTCAATGTTTGTTATTACTTTATATTTTACAAAATATAATTCTGAGACTTCACATTTAAAAATAATAAATATGTCGGTGCTTGGGCCAACAATTTTCCTTTCTATTATTTTTCACAATTAGATAATTTAGTTTAAAGACTTTCCAATTAAAACCAGCACGTTACATCAAGATGTGTATATCATTAAATGAGAATGATGTAATACCTTTGTACGAGATCCTCTAAAAAACTCTCTGCAGTTTCTTCCAATGTTCTATTATCTTCTTGTGGTATGAAGTCCTCTGCAATCCACATTCGAAGTAATGATGGGGCATCAATGGAATAGTCTTCGGGGAATGCGGCAAAGTACATAAAACATGACTTTAGAGCAAATGGCAGGTCCTCATAACTGGTGCCTATGATCTCGCTACAATTTTTTCCTTCAACATGCCAACTCATTGTCCGGAACACACTACTCCAATCGGCATAGCTGCGAGGCTTCTTTGATAAGAGACCACCTAATACCACCAATGCGAGAGGCAGCCCACCACACTTGTGGACAAATTGACCTAGGATATTAGAAAGATCATCAAAAGAACTTTTATTTGGATCATGATTAGGAAAAACTATTTTTAACAAAAGCTCTCGGCTTAATTCATCAGTTAAGCCCTGTAGCATGTATGGTTCACTTGATGAATCCATGACCTTAGGAACATCAGCCATCCTAGTGGTCACCAGGACTCTACTCCCATTGTTTTTATCTGGAAATACTGCACCAATTTGAGTCCATAGATCAGATGTCCAGACATCATCTAGGACTATGAGGTACTTTTTGCCTCTAAGAGATTTGTGAATCTCTGTGAGAATCACTTCTGTTTCATTTGGTTGCTCAAGGTTAAGTTGTCGCGCAATCTTCTTCGAAACATCAAAACATTCAAAAGTTTCAGAAATAGCTACCCACATGCGAACTTCAAACTGTCTTTTGACATCATTACTGCGAAAATAAAATATTATTTTAGACATTAATATAACCAAAATGCGATGGACTCCATAAAAACTTACAAGTGAATATGGAAAAGTGGGTACATTGACAGTTATGATCTGGTTAGGATTAGGCCGTTAGACTGGGGACATCTATATATATATATATATATAGAGAGATGTGTACAACAGGGGTCAGATTTTCTAGTTTACTCTTCTATTTTATTTTGTTCTTATCACGACGTTGCAAAAATACTTGACCTTCCCAGATCCAGCTGTTGATCTTGTTGAACCTTACGCAATTCAGACCAAATGCACTTATAAGCATGTACACAATTAAAATCAATTTACCAAACTCAATATAATATATAAAAGTGGATTGGCAAATATATATTAATGTTAGACTTTTTTTACGCAAACGTCAAAATTATATTACCTTAACATACACTTAAGAAACAATAATAGAATGAACAACACTTGCAATATGACCAAAGCTGACCTTTTTCTCATAAAGTACAAGTTTTACATTAAGAAAAATATATTAACCATGCATGTTTTCTGATTTAATTATCTTAACTAATGTGTGTAATTTTTATAAACGAAATTAGTGAAAAAATTTAAAACTGGGATAAAAGTGAATTTGAATCAAATTGATAGTAAATGACACAATTATTGAAAAGAAAAAAAAAATGCATACCAATTGTACACTTTTCGTGCAAGAGTAGTCTTTCCAACTCCACCGATCCCGCAAATTGAGACCACCGAACGTCTTGTAGTCGTCTCATCAAGCAACTCCTTGACAACATGGTCCTGGTCTGCCTTGAAGCCAACAATATCGGGATCAATATCAGGTAGTATTGTTGGCCTGACGGGTAGTTTGATATCTCCAGTACTGCCCTCACCCAAATTATTTATGCCATATCTGACTCTGCTCTCTTCGATCTCTTTCATCTTTTCTAGAATTTAGTTTATCTCATTTACAAGGTTGTGTACAACTGGTAGATTTTTGGGATTTCTTAGCATGTTTTTTATGGTGGCACACAGGCAGGAGTTTTGTGGATTTTGAGGGATGCTTATGAGAAAGGTGTCTATGACATCTTCTATAGAATGGGCAATATCTCTAATCTCCTTGACCCAATTTTTCTGCCTTTCATCTTTTATATCGGCTTCCTATCAGCATCCTTGAGAAATGCCTGAATCGGTCTGAGTTCACGGCTGACTTTCTCAACTTGCTCATTGACACTGTATAAGTGTAAAACCTCCTTAACTACAGCATCACCTAGCTTGCCAAGCACCAAATTTACAAGTGTCTCAGCCATCTAGCTTCGCAGTTGTATTAAAGAAATTTGAGAGTGGATATATATTTTGGGTGGTATTTGGATGAACTGTTTTGTGAATAGAGCACAGTATTAGATTTGTGAATTGTTAGTACACCAATAAGATGCTGCGGTGGAGCTTATATAAAGGTCTCATGAATTGGCTGCCTGTTTGATGCATTCATCAGATTAATTAATTAGTAGATCTAAAATGATGTACGCCATATTAATTGTTTAAGAAAAATTGATTGATCTACATCTACTCCTAGTGTGGAAAAAACGTGTTGTGCCGTGCCGTACCGTGTCGAGACCAAGTGAACACTGATTCGTGCCGTGACCAAAATATCAAGGGTGGTCACTGCACACGAGTCACACCATGACTCGAGTGCCTTGTCCAAACGTAACTGGTCAAGTTTAACTATTTTTTCATAATTTAAGTTAGTTTATTCAAGATTCACCATTTGATTAAGACATAACGGTCCTAATTAAATATGACTTGCATGATTACGTGCCGTGCCGTTTCGTAATCCGATCTTTCGTGTGCCGTGACCAAAATGTTAAGGGATGGTCACGGCATGGAACAGTAACACGTGCCGTGTCGTTCCTTGCCGTAACAGTACCGTTCTGTAAAGAAGCCGGCTCCCTCTGGCCATTTTTCCCACTATCTACTCCGTTGACTTCAGAATTCAGATCGGACCTCGAATGTGCACCATATTAAAAATGTATTTCTCAGAGCATCACAAGGAACGAATCTCATTCAAATTCAAATCATGCCTACTATGTCTTCGTTGTTAGCTATAGATAATAAATAATTGGAATGTAATAATTAATTTTTGGCATGGAATGAAAACATTCAAATCATCCGGTGTAGATATATATGAATTTAGATCATAAAGTAACCCATTTTCTGTTCTAACACGAATATTAAAGGGGCATCGAGCGTTCCTCCACGAGCTGGATTGGCCCGAATTTTTGTTCAGACGGTCCGGATCAAAACTCAATAATTGTGTTACTTTAGGGGATACGGACTCGTTATATACTGGATCATACACACACATGTGATATATAGCTAGTTTGTTTTCACGTGAAAATTGGAGAATGCACATGAAAATTTGAGAATTCCCATGTCAAGCACGATAAATGGTGTACGCCTTGTTAAACTTAATTGTTTAAGAAAAAATGATTGATCTACTTTAGAAAAAAAATTTGAGAATCCATTGACTTACTTTAGATCAGATCACCAATGAGTTCTCGCCACATCGCAAGGAACAAATTAATCTGATTCAAATCATGCCATGTCTTTATTGTTAAAAAATAAATAATGGGAAGCGATAATTAATTTATTGTTCAAATCATCAATTGTAGGTATAAAAGAATTCGGATCCTACAATAACCCAATTATTTAGTTTTGATCCGGACTGTTCGTCCTGCTCTATATATCACAAATATTAGAAAGGCCCTTGCGTTTTACCATGGGCCGCCGGATTGCCCCAAATTTATGATCAGACGGTTCGCATCAAAACTAAAAATTTGAGTCACTTTGGGGATACGAACTCGGTATATCTTGGATTATTTTGAATTTTGTTACTTTTAAGATTGGACTTGATCCAATAATAAAATTATATAAAAGATATTTATTGAATATAACTAAGTTAAGTTACGTTGTACGCCTCTTTCTTCTTAATTATAATTGATATTGCGTGTGAAAGCAAGAATTTAATTTGGTTTTCACATGATAATGTCGCTCATCATGCCTATACCATGTCTTCATTGTTGGATAATCAATAATGGAAAGGGATAATTAATTTTTAGCATGGATCGAAATATTCAAATCATCCGGTGTAGGTATATATTAGATTATTTTCAAATTTGAAACTTTTAAGATTGGACGTGATTCTATAATAGAATTATACAGAAGATATTTATTGTATATAACAAATTAAGGTGATTAAATTAATGGAACCAAATCATAGTTAATATGCACAGCTAGTAATTGTTTGGCCAATTCAACCATAACTAAACAAAAATCAAACATAAATTGTAAGGATTTTAAACAATGTAAGTGTCAACTGAACCAATTCAACTGTTTGGCATGTGTCTTCATGGTTTTTACCGATTTCTTCCCTTGTTATAGGAATTTCTTCGATTGGATGTATTCTCTGAAGAGGTTGTAAAACTTTGATTTAGGAATTGGAGAAGGTTTGAACAGGGTTTGCTCTCTAGTTGGGTTTGAGATGTTGTGGTACTCATGTTTTCAATGGTTTTGCTTTAATTATATTGATATTGGGTTAGTGGATTACTTGTTTCTGCCCCTGGGATCATGTCTAGGTCACCTTGATCCAAGATTTAAATTGTCAAAATGGGTGTTTAAGTCTGGTTCAAGCATGGTTAATTATGGGTTGTATGCCAACTGTACTAGACCCTCATGGGAGTTTCCAAGAATTGTAAGAACCTCTAACTATGATTAATCTTTTTAACAATGTGCTAATTGGCACTGTTTAGGACAGTCAAATTCTGTCACTATTCAAATTGAGCTGAGGTACTGCTTTGTGGCTGGCTCATTTCTTCCAAATTTTGAATGTAAGTCACTAATTGAACTTTACATCATTGGTTTAAATGGTGTTAGGTACTTCCATGAATTTTGTCATATTTCTGGGGATTATATTTGAATGGTGTTAGGTACTTCCATGAAGGTCTGCTGTACAGGTTTTTCAGACTGATGCAACTTTGAGAATTTATTCTGACTAGCTGGATACACCATTTTTCAAGTTCTTTTCATGAAAATGTTTGTCATAACCTATCTACATGCATTCATCAAATTAATTAATTTGCAGCGAACGATCATGATATACGCCATATTATGGGTCATTATTGTGTATTGACTTTATCTTAATTGTTTAAGAAGAATTGATTGATCTACATCTACTCCATTGACTTTAGATCAGATCATGACTGTGCACAATATTAAAAATGTATTTCTCAGCGCATCTCAAGGAACGTATCTGATCAAATCATGCCTACCATGTCTTCGTTGTTAGATAATAAATAATGGGAAGGGATCATTAAGTTTGGGATAATCATCCGGTGTAGGTATATATGAAATCGAATTCTAAAGTAACCCATTTTTTTAGTTTTGATCCGGACTGTTCGTTATGTTCTAACACGAATATTAAAGGGGCCCGGTGTGTTTGACATAGGCTAGATTGGCCTGAATTTCTGACCGGGCGGTCCGGATCAGAACTCAAAAATTAGGTTACTGCAGAGGATATGGACTCGGTATATATTGGATTATTTTGAATTTTGAAACTTTCAAGATTGAACGTGATCCTATAGTTAAATTACACACAAGATATTAATTGTATATAACTAAGGAATTAAATTAAATTTATTAATTAAGCACCACTAGTTATATTTAAGCCAATTCAACTACAACTACAGAAAAATAAAACCAAAATTATAAGGATTGAAAGAATGTAAACTAACCGGGCGACTTTCTGTTTGGTTAGAAATTCTCAAAAAATAAAAAAAGACTTGTTCAAAATTAAATTTTTAATTTGCCCTTTGGACGTTGAAAAAGATGAAGAACTAATTTATTACTTCCCAATGAATATTCAATACTGCAGATGTGATAGCATGTAAGGTGCAGAAGCTGAATTATTTTTTAATCATAGGAATGCATCGGAGCTGTCCATTCCAGAGGTTACTAGACAACCGAGTCAACAAATAGAAGCAGCTGTTGTGAGCTAACTGATTCTGTTAGGATTAATCACAAAAATTAGGTGATGCTGTTAGAGACTAATGATAACAGTGAGATGATGATTAGTAGTTAGCCATGGCCATTCAGTTACAGAAGTTCAAAGGACAAGGGTTGCTACTGTCTTACAGTTTTCAGTCTGCCTTCCTGATTTCTTTCCTTCCAAATTTTGAATGCGGGTCAATAATATAACATCACAGCATTGTTTTATCATATGTTTTGTGCCAGAAGGTCTGCTGAACAGGTTTGATCATGATGTACGCCATATATTGGGTCATTATTGTGTGTTGATTTTATCTTAATTGTTTAAGAAAAATTGATTGATTATGAATGTGCACCACATTAAAAATGTATTTCTCAGCGCACATCAAGGGACGAATATGATTCAAATCATGCCTACCATGTCTTACATTTAATTTTAGAATGGATTAAAACATTCAGATCTTCCACTGTAATCAATAATGGAAGGGATAATTAATTTTCCACAAAATTTATTATTGAAACCATGTGATAATTAAGCAACACAAACTAAATTGGTTGGACAAACTTTTTAATTTGCTAGTACGATCCATTAAACACCATTTCGCCCAAGCAAAATGCCAACAGCTAATTTCGTTAGTGTCCCAAATAAATATATTCGTTGTAATTTAGTACAATAGGAAACACCTGCTCGTCAAAATTTCGAAAATAAATCTGCTATGATCCTGAGAGATTGTAGGGTCCTACGATTCTAAATCCACCCTTTAATTTTTTGAGTTGTACGGATCTCCATAGATATTGCTTTTTATGCACGAATCTCAATACAAATGAAAGGTTGGATTTAGAATCGTTGGACCCTACAATCCCTTTGAGGATCGTAGCAGATTTATTTCCCAAAATTTCACCCAAGAAAATTCGGCCCAAGCATCGTTTGTTTTTTCATTGCAAAAACAAAATGATACTAGTCACGACTTATTGCAGCAACTCACCATGGTGGCCATTCAGGAAGATCAACAGGATGTGGTATTGTGGAATTGGGAGAAAAATAAAAATTACACTGTCAAATCATTTTATAAGGGTATGGAAGAATACCCGATTGTAAATGACATTAGAGCACAATCTTGGACTATCGGGGCTCCTCCGAGGGTAATGATTTTTATTTGGCTTATGTTAAGAAATAGGATTCTAACGGTGGATAATCTCGTAAGAAGGGGTTGGGAAATCCCGAATAGGTGTAGCCTCTGCAAGAGGGCATCTGAAACGGTCGATCATATGTATGGTGAATGTCAGTATACAATTGCAGTTATTCGGGAACTCATAAGAAGAACTCGGCACACCTTGCATTGCCCGCCAGCACTGGCAGCCCAATACTTGCGGGGACAATACAGGGACAACATCATCACCAACAAATTTCGGCAAATAAGGAGAATGCAGGTAGTGACCTGTTTCGTACTGTGGAGGGAAAGATGCAAACGAATTTTTAGAGAGGAGAGCACCACGGAGGTCATGTTAGCAAAGGAAATAATTGACGAGTACATCAGCTGGTTCGCAAATGGCTGATCTGTTTTGGAGTCTGGCTCACAAACAAAAAGGGAAGAAGGGCGTTACTTCATACCCTTGCACTGTCTGGTTTACTTTCATTCTAAGTTAGCTTTTTTATAAATCCCGTTTTTGCAATTTCAATTTCATAACAGTAATTCCAATTACTGTATTTTCCTTAGTTGTATTTCAGTTTTTACACTTTTGTAAAATTCGACATCTCTGGTGTCATATTTAATGGAACTTGAAGGCTTGACCTTCATTTTTCTCTCAAAAAAAAAAAAAAACAAAATGATACTTCTGTTGCATTTTGGATCCAAAAAATGCAAGATGTGCGCTTACAGTCTAGTGATTAATATTATATTTTGTACTGTAAGCGATTAATATTATATTTTGTACTTGAGAGGTTTTCACTTCAATTCTCACTATCCAAAACTAATAATTATAATAATTATGTATTTTAACTTTCAACTTCCTCTAACTTAATTTTCTAGTTTCGGCCCTGCTCCTTGAAGATCTACTCGATTATAGTGTGCTGGTTTCAAAACCACAAGTTATAATCTACTCGATTATAGTGTGCTCCATATTAAACATAAAATGTCACAAAGAATTATCGTTTTGTTGGCGGCTGGTTGAGTTCAATATCTTTATTATTTTGTAATCATCATTTCTCTGTTTTTTAAATTTACTAATAACAAAAGTTTTAAAATTTATATACCAAAATAAAACCGGCAAAAGTGATATATTTTATTTTCTCTACATGTATATAAAAAATTATCACTTTCCAGTTTTAGTTTTATATAAATCAATATCTGAAAAATCAACGAACATAACTTATTCACATTAATATATTTTTACAAAGTCACTTGGTAGCTACTACCAAGCCTTTCAAAAAAAAAAAATATTTTTACAAACTCTAGATAACAATTTAAACAAAGTTAAATGTCATAATCATTTATATGTACATAGAGAAAATGATGTTGACCTTATCTGATATTTTTATTTTGATATTTGAGTTTTAATTTTATGCTATTATAGTTTTAAATGAGACATCAACTTTACTCCAACAGTACAGGAACCAAAGCCCATGAGGTTGTTGTGTATTTTAGGTATCGGATAATGGGTCAATTTAATACACTTTTTCACTTTTAAATTTATAAAACCTCAGTACACAATAATAGGTCAGTTGCAAGCATACAACCTATCATTGTAGTAGTTTAGGTATCGATCCAAAGACAACGGGAAATATTACTTTTTACTAAATTAATTAATTCTAAAACAGTGCAATAAAAGTAAATGGGGGGGTTTGTTTGAAAATTGGTTTTGTGGGTTCAATACCCGATTGAGAGTCTAAAAGTAAACAAAGCAATTTAAACAAACAAATAAAAGGAGTTTTGTGATTTAATGAGATGGAAGTCTAGGGGCTTTTGGCATATAATCACTTGGTCAAATCAATACTTAGTTGGTTTCTAAATTCATGTTTGCAATTATGGGGTTTCTAAGCCTTAAATATCAAAAAGGGTCACTTTCGTGAATTAATGACGTGCCTAAATAATTCGGATTTCACGATTAAGTCCTTCACCCTAGCTATCTAGACCATAAGCACAAGTTAGCCTAGTTTATCCCTAAATATCAATACTTCACGATTAAGTCCTTCATACCAATATTTGGTTCAATTCTAGGGGTCCCAATCAAATATGAGGCTTCACGGTTAAGTCCTTCACCTCAATTCAACCTTTGTTTCTTGTGGTTTCGAACTAAGAAATAGATTTGGTCATTTCTAATCTTAATTCTAAGGTTATTCATGTATACAATTTGGTACCATCAATTCTTTGATCCGAGCACTTTAAGCTTGTTAGACCTAAACGGGACGCTAATTAACGAGCACACAAATCATACAAGCACATGAATTATAAAATCAACAAGAACAAACATGCAAGCAAACAATCATCATAGAGAAAAATATCCAACTAAGGTAGATTTTAACACAAGTTCATGTTTTAAGCCTAAGTCCCTAGAGAGGAAATCTAGCCTCTCATGGGTGCGTTAACATCCAAGAGAAATACAAGAGTAAACATGATTAAAACTAAGGAAAATAAGAAAGAGAATAGAAAACACCAATTTCTTCGCTCGCTGCCCCTTGTCTTCACCTTTGCTCGCTCGAGAAAACCTTCAATCCTTCTCTTCAATCGCCTTCAATCACTTGAGGAAGATAGAAAAGATGTGGAAAGATGTGTAGAATAAAAGCTAAGTTCAAAGATCTCTTCCCCTGGTGTCTTCCTGCCAATATATAGCTATTTTTGTGCCTTGGGAAACAATCCCTCGAAATCTGGAAGGAAATCTGAAGAGATATGATGAAATCAGGCCAGACTGGCATTCGTGCGGCCTCTTGTGCGGCCTTCACAAATTCTCTGCGGCCCACACGAATTTCCTGCGGCCAGCATAGAATGGAGAATTGGCTGGAGATCATGCAGGATTTTGTGTGGCCCACACAAAATTCCCTAAGGTCGCACAAAGGCCCACACAAATCTCTGTTTTGAAAGGAGAAAACTTGATAAATTCCGAATTTTATTTTCGGCTTGAATTTATTTTGTGTGGCCCGCACAGAATTCCTACAGGCCACACAAACACCCACATAATTGCTCCTTTTGCTCGATTTCTGCAATTTAAACAAGGCAAAGGCAATAACTTGGTTCTTTGGTATATTCTATGTTAAACTAAGCTAAAATACAAGGGATTTGGTGCAGTTTTAGAGGTAAAACCCTAACCGAAAGTATATATAATTGAGGCTTATCAGAGGTCGACCGATTTTTTCATTTAAAAAATATTGGTGTTCAGTCTGTTCGGTCCAACTGGTTCCAAATAATTTGCATATGAGCCCATGAACACCCCTAATTCCACATATCAATTGCTTACGCCGTTATATATTTAATTTATTAGCAAATAATGAGGCCTAAATGCATTTATCTTTAACAGCTACAATTGTTGATTATTGCATGCCTAACTTTCGATTTCCTAGATAGAGCTCGATCATGGATAAATTATGATGAAAGAAAACAATGTACAAGCAGTTGGCGCCTCAACCCTTTCATCTTGCATGATGCAAAAGTTGGGTAAAGAAGTATGATCTCTCTATGGCATATATACTTATCCATGCATACGGTAATATTAATTAAGAGGAGGGTTCAAATATCTCCATTTTTTGTGCCTCCACCATGCCTCCAGTTTTTAAAACTTCAATAATTTAAAATTTAAAACTTAAAAGTCAAAATAAAACCGTTGGATATGATCTACATCGTTTTATTTATGCACGTGTAAAAAATTATGATATTTCAATTTTATTTTGATTGTCATCAGGAGCTTGTAAAAAACACAATAATGTGGATGATTTCTAGACGTTGAATTTTGAACTTATTGATTCACATAAAAACAAAATTGAAATGTGATAATTTTTTATAAGCAGATAGATAAAAAAAATAGATCACATCTAACGGTTTTATTTTGACTTTTAAGTTTTAAATTTTGAGTTATTAAAGTTTAAAAAAATGGAGGCATTTGAACCCTCATTAATTAATTGTCCTTAGAAGTTAAATATGAAAAAGACAGAGATGAACTTAGAGCATATATATTTCTCCAAATATTACTCCTAGCTTCTTCCACTATATATAGCTTCATGCCTTCATGCGTCGTCCACCCCCGTCAGTTCCATCTCGTCGGGTGTGACTTTTGTAGTCGTGCAAAAGCAACATCACACTCGCCTTTTTGCTGAAAATGGGAACCGTAGTGTATATGGGGTATAATTATAGTTACTTTTATTGTAGGCTAATAGGTTTAGTCATTTACTTTTATTGTAGGCTAATATGACTATGTACAATGATCCAGATTAATCAATGAAATTTTTTCTCATTCGCATGACTTCTCTTCTTTACCTTAGGGGCTCTACCCCGAGGTGGGTTACGACCCTTGCCAACTTCTCTTCTACCCTGACTTGTCATATTTATTCTCTACTCACTTCCCATATATAAAAAAAAAAATTAAATAAAATATATTATATATATAATAATAATAAATGCAATCCGCGTATATTCCGAGTTCAGCTTGTAATCCGCGTATTGAAAATAACCCCGAACCGCGTTAACAAACCACGCAAATATCAACATACCGCGTATGGAACAACGGAAGCTATGTAAAATAATTAATTTACCGCATCTATATAATTACATATAATCAAAATAAGCCATTAGACAACAAGTCAGAAAACACAACATGAACACTCATCCCGGACAAAACCCGAACAATGCTATCACTTCCCGTGATAAGGTAGATTTGTGTCCAACGTGCAAACAGTATGGCAAGCGACAACAAATGTTTACATTATTAGAATGTAAAGAAGCATGGCACCCCCATGTATAACGAAATATTTTCCAAAAGATGAAAATGATCCGAGATGGCGAGCATTCTTTTGCCAGCCCTGTGCTAAATACCTATCCAAACGACGCTACACATCGAAGAGGAAATATAAGCAATGACAATTCGATTCTGAATAGGTTCTTCCGACTTAGGAATTTATTGTAATTTCCTTTTAACTATGTTTGAATTCCACTTAAAATGTACGTTATGAAATGCGATGTGAGTAAAATATCTCTATTAAATACCCTGGGATGGTTTTTCTTTACTTACCAATTGTTGTGAATAACAAGTCAAAAGCATCTGCATGAGATACTTTTCGACTTTGGGGGCTAATGATAGGGCCATGTTCCAAGGCCCATATAGCCTCAATCTGGACCGTGAACAAGACCGGGATTAGGACCTCGTTCTGTGAGGCCAACTCGGGATACAATGCAAGGTCCATGATTGAGGCCCATAATAAGCCAGCCCAGCTACGCCCAAGACAGCCTACATCTCGGGACATAAAGCCCAAAGTCGCCCTTGAGTTGATAATCGCTCATAACTGGCAACCACGTCGGCTATCGACTTCGCCACTACCCATACAGCCACGATCACACGATCGTACGTGGCCATGATCACATGACTTTATAACTAACCTACGTTCTACCTTACCCTGGCAGGGGAAGGCGGTACATAGGTCATACTATATAAGGCCCTTCTTTTCACAGAAAGGGGATGAACCAGAAGCAATACACACTTACTTTCTTACACATACACACTCCGAGATATCCGACAGGAAAGAGTACGATATCTCCGAGGTCCACTCCCTTATCCCCGAAATAATCGACTGACTTTCAGGATTTGGAATCCAAGATCATCCCTTGATCTCTCCGAGTTGTTCATCTCTTGGCCTACGACTTTGAGCAGGACGAGCCCAATCCAGCCCAACAATAGTATACGGCCCACTATCCCCAGATAGCCCGTATCAGATGGGTTTTGGATTTAAGCTCACCAAACACTTTGGTGAGATTAAGAACACCCTAGTTCTACTCATATATATATATATATATATATATATATATATATATATATATATATATATATATATATATATATATATATATATATATATATATATATATATATACTAGTATCGTGCCCGTGCGTTGCAACGAAAACATATTATAAGATTGAATAGAATATAAAGAGACATTTTTGTTTGACATTCACACATAATTAAAAAATATATATTTAAGTGAAAATAAAAAAAACAAATATTTTCTTTTCTTCCTTCACTGATTTTCAAATCAATTCTGGTGCAATTGGGTTTAAGTTTTAACAGAAAAACAAAATTTCATCAAGTAATCCAGTGCAGACATGTAATTGTACAGCCCAAAAACACAAAATTGTTACCATTCTAGGTGCGTTTGTTGACCTCCTTCTCTTTCCAATCTTTTTTTTTAGGGTAAAGCCCGTAGGCGCTAACATTTAATTAAAACATAATAGTCTTACATTCTTGCTTGTTACAAATATTACTTCTACCTTTTACTCATACACTATAACATGATTTCTACCCTATTTGGTACACCATACTTGACCTCCTCTTTCCAATCCTTTTTTTTTAGGGTAAAGCCCACAGGCGCTAACATTTAATTAAAACACAATAGTCTTACATTCTTGCTTATTACAAATATTACTTCTACCTTCTACTCAGACACTATAACATGATTTCTACCCAATTTGGTACACCATACTTGACCTCCTCTTTCCAATCCTTTTTTTTTAGGGTAAAGCCCATAGGCGCTAACATTTAATTAAAACACAATAGTCTTATATTCTTGCTTATTACAAATATTACTTCTACCTTCTACTCAGACACTATAATTGAAAGCCTTGCCAAAACAAAGAAGTAGTGTCCTGAAACATGATTTCTACCCTATTCAGATTCTACAAAGTGCACAAACCAGCTGGTATCCAGCTCCTGTGTGATATGTGCTTGCCGTTGTTCATCAAGAATCTGGTAAGTTGCTCTGGTTTCGTGCTTCTTCCTAGCCCAGTTTGCCAATAACATATTAAATAGAGAGATCCATTTTGAGAGCAACAATTAGATTATTAAGAGCACAGATTTGAAGGGATTCAGTGACCTCAACCGTTAAGAGAAGAGCAATCATTTCTGTTTGAAATGTTGATGTTGCTTGACAATCTTGCAAACCATAGAGGAGTAGTTTATCATGCTTAGTGAGGAAGAAGGTAGCCCCCCTGTTCCGGCAATTGAAAAGATATGTTTGTCCAGTATTGAATCCGTGAAAGCATTCTGATAACTATGTTCATGCTACACATTTCACCTCAACTCTAACAAAATCTAAAAAAAATGTCTCTAACACCTATAATAATAAAAAAAAGAGAGTAAAATATATTAGAACCTCATTTACCAGCATCATATCACTACCACTGATGAACAAGAACACCCCTCTCTGCCTAAGCAATTGAAACAAATGCAAACATTGGCAATAAGTATTTTTATATTTAGGTGACCTAACACCAGGGCAACACCTATGCCACCTGTTGTAATGACACTCCAAAAACAACTCATCAGTTAAAAAAAATGCACAAGTCTCAAACAGCCGCACTATCAGGTCAAACTATGTCCCCTCCACATCCATTTTCATAACCAGATAGTCTTTCTCCGAATATGACTGTTTTACCCAATTAGAAAAATCTAACCTGTTAATTGTACACACCTCATAGTGAGTGGACCCGCTAGCGGGTCGAATTCGACCCATGCCACCTTGACCTTTCTCATCCTCCTTCTGGTGATGGTCCCGGTTCATCTCAAAAGATAAAGTCTCATTGTTATGTAGTAGAACCTAGTACCAATAAAAATTAAAGTCCGAAACTAACAATAAGAGTGTTTCTGTTTTAGTCTTAGATCAGTTGAAATGACTATGACGCAAGGCGGTCCCGATACGATTTTGCCCGTTAAGCTCACGTACCGGTTTAGTAGTAAAAGAGAGAAGATAAAAGAAAAATGAGACACAAATAGAACAAACCAAATAAACTTTCTATTTCAAATTCGCTGCCCAACAGAGAGCTTTCCATACATATTTATAGGAAATAAAAAGAGAGGTGAATGCTATCCTCGGAAATGAAAGACAATAAATAATATTAAATCTAAGTACCAAACTTCAACATCTGTTTTGACCATTTAATAAAACTTCTACAAGTCCCCAAGTAGTCAAATTATTTAAGCTGCCATTTATTTCTTAGAAGACCGCTTTGCGTCAAGTGGTATCAGAGCGAGGTTCGACAACCACCTTCGCGCTTGCGTGAAGTTGTATCTTCGACAACCGCCAAATTCATCTCCATCGACAAATCCCACACTATTTTCCCCTATTACAAGCATCACCAACCTCATGGCCGACCCTAACCTTCTTGCTGTTCTAGATCGTATGCAACAAAACCATGCCAAAACCATGCAACTCATCACTAATCTGGTGGAACGCCTTGCTCCGATCAACAATCCAAACAATCCACAAAATCCTCATCATAACAACGATGAGCGTCCGCATAACCGAGAACCAATGTGGGATGGCGGACCACGTGTTGAAATTCCAGATTTTTCGGGAAGCCTCAAACCCGAGGTATTTCTTGATTGGACCAATACCGTGGAAAAATTCTTTGAGTTAAAGAAAGTCCCTCTCGACAAGCAAGTTCCGTTGGTGACAATACGGCTACGAGATAGGGCAGCAGCATGGTGGCAGTCATATAAGTTTCGCTGCTACCTCGACGGCCATCCCCCTCTCAACAATTGGTTCGATTTGAAGCGTGAGATGACTCGTGAGTTCTTACCGCTTAACTACCGACAAAGTGAGAATCGTGACCGTCAGCCGAGGCACGATTCTACAAGCTACACCAACAATTCTCCTCACCACCACCGTTACAAAATCTCCAGCAATATTGTTGCTCCTTCTCCTCACCTCCTACGGAGAGACAACTCTTTCAAATACCTCAACTGTTTACCTTGTGGTTCAAAAGAAGAAAATTTGAAAAGAGAAAATGAAGAGGTGAATCCATTCTACAACAATAAATCATTGGAGGCATGTGACGAAGATGATCGACATCAACACCACACCTCACCGAGCACATGTTCCCAACACGACACCCCACCGAACACATGTTCCCAACACCACACCCTACCGAGCACATGTTCCCAACAGGTCACAGACCAAAAGACAACCATTCTAGTGGAAGAGCACCTAGAGATGTCGAATGAACTTATCGATAGGCTTGTTGTGGTTGAAGAAATTCAAGAGCCTAATAATGAAGATAATGTCAACACCTTAACGGATGAACCCAAGACAAAAATGGATTTCTTTGAGAACTCCTCTAAATTCGATGAAAACTTTGCTGGTGATTTATCGGTGCTTTCAAGTAATGTTGGAAATGCTTCGTCTATAGAGGTCTTGAGATACAACTACAATGATCTATTCTTGCAACCAATTTTCAAACCAGAAAATACAAGATTTTTTGTCAACAACACTCTTGTGTCTACCTTGAATTTTGAGAATGCCCTACTCAGCAAAGCAACCAAATCAAAACCATTCATGATTGAAGCTGGTTCTATTTCGTTGATTTCAAGAGTGGTGCAACAGAAACATGGCAATTTAACTTCGATCTATGTTTATGCCCCAAATCGAACAAAACACGTGTGCAGAAAACCCAATTCAGAGATCAACATAAATTTAATAGTACTTCATCTGAATTTGTATTGTTTCAAAGAGTTCTACAAAGAAAAAAAAAAGAATTCGAGAAAATGCAAGTTTGGGCTTTACTTTGAAAACGTAAGCTTGAGGTCAAGCTTCAATCAACCCGGGGAGCTTGACGGGCAAAATCGTATCGGGACCGCCTTGCGTCAAGTGGTATCAGAGCGAGGTTCGACATCACGACTTCTCGCTTGCGCAATCTCCATCAACAAACTCATCATCCACAGCCCCTTCTCCTTCTACCTACTAAAAACATCACCATCCTCATGGCCGATCCCAACCTACTCGCTGTTCTTGACCGTATGCAACAAAACCATACCGAAACCATGCAACTCATCACTACTCTAATTGAACGCCTTGCTCCCACCAACCATCAAAATAATCACCAAAATCCACAAAATAATGATGATGGACCGCCTCGCTATGAACGTCCACAAAATCGAGAACCAAAGTGGGATGGCGGCCTACGAGTCGAAATTCCAGATTATTCGGGAAGCTTAGATCCTGAAGAATATCTTGACTGGACAAATAAAGTTGAAGAAGTTTTCGAGCTCAAGGAAATCCCTCCCGACAAACAAGTGCCATTGGTGACAATACGGCTACGAGACAGGGCAGCAGCATGGTGGCAGTCATACAAGTATCGTCGCTACCTCGATGGCCTTCCCCCTCTTGACAGCTGGCTCGATTTGAAGCGTGAAATGAACCGTGAGTTTCTTCCTCTTAACTATCGACAAACACTTTTCCAACAGCTTCAATCTCTCTCACAAGGTGCGAAAAGTGTGGAGGAATATACTCTTGAGTTCTACAAACTTGAGGCTCGAAACCAACTCAATGAGACAGAAGATTTAAGGGTCGCGCGATATTTGCACGGCCTTCGGATGGCTATTCAAGATATGCTTGTGGCGCACACTTTCAACAATGTAGCTGAAGCTCAAGCCAAAGCAAAAGCTGTAGAAAAGCAGCTTGCAAGAAACCGCAACCTCAACCGTGGTAATTCTTCTTCTATCAACTCTAACTCTTCTCATTTTCGCCCCACTTCAAATAACTCTACAAATTCCAACCGAAACCAACAACTCCCTCCTCCTCCTAAACTGAACCAAAATACCCCAGGAAGCTCCAAGGCTAACATTCGTTGTCACAATTGCCGTGAAATGGGCCATTATGCAAGAGAATGCCCAAAGCCTCGACCTCATTTATATGCTAATGACGGTGCTGAAGAAGAGGAAGGGTGGTATGAAAATGTTGAAGGAGATGAAGAAATACATGAAGTGAATCCCGAGGACCTTGAGGCAGAAAGCTTAGTCATGAGGAGACTTTGCTTAGGACCGAAAACAACAGAAGATTGGAAGCGGCATGCCATTTTCAAAACTATGTGCATTATTGAGAATAAGAAGTGTGTAGTAATAATCGATTCTGGAAGTTGGGAGAATGTGATTTCGGAAGAGGCGGTTCGAAAACTTCAGCTTAACACCACCAACCATACAAATCCATACAAACTTGGGTGGGTGAACAAAGGGGCTGAAATTCATGTCAATAAAAGGTGTTACTTTCAACTCACACTCGGGCCACATTACACTGCAACTATTTATGCCGATGTGGTTCCAATGGATGCCTCACATCTGATTCTGGGTCGACCATGGCAATACGACAATCAAGCCGTCTATGATGGAAGAAAGCACACATATACCATTCAAGTTGGTGCGAAAAGGGTACGCATAAACCCAGTTCAAGAAGAAATAAAAGAAGTCAATACGGTGTTTTGCGTACCACGAGAAGAATTTGAGAAGGAATTGGAAGGTGCTGAAATTTGTTTCGCTCTTACCTCATGCGACTTCACCAAAACAGAAACCGAGCAAAATATACCTGAAAAGGTGCAACCTCTATTGGCCGAATTCATGCATGTGCTTCCTGACGAGCTTCCCGATGGGCTGCCCCCACTTCGTGACATTCAACACCAAATCGACTTGGTACCAGGGGCTAGTCTTCCCAACAAGGCTCATTACCGCATGACCCCGCAACAGCATGAAGAATTGAAGCGTCAGGTACAAGAGCTACTTGACAAAGGATTTGTGCGAGAAAGCATAAGTCCATGTGCTGTGCCAGCTCTTTTGGTGCCGAAGAAGGATGGAAGTTTTCGCATGTGTGTGGATAGCCGTGCAATAAATCGCATCACTATAAGGTACCGGTTTCCAATTCCACGACTTGAAGACATGCTTGATCAACTAAGTGGCGCCAAGGTATTCTCTAAAATTGATCTTAAAAGTGGTTATCACCAAATCCGTATCAAGCCGGGAGACGAATGGAAAACTGCTTTCAAAACAAAAGAAGGCCTTTTCGAGTGGGTTGTCATGCCTTTCGGCCTCTCTAATGCTCCTAGCACTTTCATGCGTGTGATGAACCAAGTTTTGCGGCCTTTCCTTAACAAGTTTATTGTTGTCTATTTTGACGACATTCTTATATATAGCCGAAACCAAGAAGAGCACATGCAACACTTGCGAGAAACTCTTGAAGCGCTCCACAACAATAGCCTTTTTGCGAACCCGAAGAAATGCGTCTGGATGACTCCAACACTAGTATTTTTGGGGTTTAAGATTTCTGCTAGTGGTATCCTACCCGAAGAAGACAAAATTCAAGCAATCCAAGAATGGCCAAAACCCTCTTCTTTCACTGAGGTTCGATCATTTCTCGGGTTAGCGGGGTTTTACCGGCGTTTCATCAAAGGTTTCAGCAGTATCTCTGCGCCTATCACTGAGCTACTAAAGCTAAAGAATTTTGAATGGAGTGAAAATGCACAACAAGCTTTCGAGAACCTCAAGCATTGTTTAACACATGCACCCGTGTTAGCTTTGCCAGATTTTGATAAAATTTTTGAGGTGGAATGTGATGCTTCAAAGGTGGGTATTGGTGCCGTACTTTCTCAAGAAAAGAAACCTGTAGCATATTTTAGCGAGAAACTTGGCGGAGCTAAAGCCAATTATCCGGTGTATGACCTTGAGTTGTACGCTATAGTAAAAGCTTTGCAACATTGGCGGCATTACCTTTTGTCTCACGAATTTGTGCTATACACAGACCACCAAGCGCTGAAATTTGTGCAAGATCAAAACAAATTAAGCTCCAGACATGCCAAGTGGGTCACTTCGCTCCAAGAGTATTCTTTCTCCATTGTGCATAAGGCAGGAACAAGCAACAAAGTCGCTGACGCTTTAAGCCGCCGTCATGGGTTACTTTCAGCCATGTCAACCTACACTCTTGGGTTTGAACATGTGCCAGAAATTCTTAAAGAGGATCCAGATTTTGGTCAAATTTTGGAAGATGTGAAGAAAAATTCACGGGATGATTACTCGTTACATAACGGGTACTTGTTTCGGGGACTCGCACTTTGTATCCCAGCAACTTCTCTACGATATCTCATCATCAAGGAAATGCATAACCAAGGTCATTTCGGACTAGAAAAGACTTTACATCTTGTGCGGGAGAGATTCTTTTGGCCAAGTATGTGGCGAGATGTTAAACATTTTGTTCGAGCTTGCCATGTGTGTCAAACATCAAAAGGCACCAACACCAATCAAGGCCTCTACAATCCGTTGCCTATTCCATTTGAAATTTGGCGCGACATTTCAATGGACTTCGTTACAGGATTACCACAAACAAGAAGAAAGAATGATAGCATTATGGTGGTTGTTGACCGTTTTAGCAAAATGGCGATCTTCATTGCGTGCAAAACCACTGTGGATGCACCAAAGGTAGCTGAACTTTATTTCAATGAAGTTGTTCGGCATCATGGCTTGCCAAGTACCATTGTTTCTGACCGTGACACAAAATTTCTGAGCAAATTTTGGATGGAACTTTGGAAAAAGTTAAAGACTGACTTGAAGTTTAGCTCCACTTTCCATCCTCAAACAGATGGTCAAACCGAAGCCATAAACAGAAGCCTTGGAAACATGCTACGCGCACAAGTTACAACATTCGGCATGTGGGATACTTTGCTACCGAAAATTGAGTTTGAATACAATTGTTCGGTAAACCGCTCTACGGGTTTTGCGCCTTTCAAAATCGTGTACGGGTATATTCCCCGAGGCCCTCTTGATACTCTTTCTATTGAAGGGCCAAAGTCTAAAGTTAAAAAGGTGGAAGAAAGGCTGGAAGATTTGAGGGAATTACATAAAATGGTGCATGAAAAATTAGAGCAATCTTACTCTAAATACAAGGCTAAAGCAGACGAAAAGCGCCGTGACGTACAATTTGAAGTGGGAGAATTGGTTTGGGTCTATTTGCCGAAGGAACGGTTTCCTCGTGGTGAATATCACAAACTTAAAAAAAGAAAGGTTGGGCCATGTGAGATTCTGGAGAAATTTGGAGCAAATGCTTACCGCGTGAAATTACCTGATGATTTGCATATCTCCAACACGTTCAATGTTAGTCATCTCCACAAGTACTATGAAGAAGATGCAAGCTTGAGGTCAAGCTTCAACCAACCCGGGGAGCCTGACGCGGTGCGTGTTGAAGACATATCCGATTCAGATTCGGATGTAAACGATGGCCACAATAGATCCATACCGATCAAAGAGTTGTATGTGCAACTTGAAATCTGAACCAGATAAATGATGCATGGAACGGTCTTCTAAAACAATTAAACGACTTTAATATGATGGAAGATAACTAAGAGGTATGTGGCGAAACTTAAAATCTTGCCACCAGGTCGCTGCTTGTTCTTTGAAATGAGTAGTCACCAATGGAACTCGTTTGTCGGGAGGGACTTCTTTTATCTCAAAGAATTTTTCCACGATGTTGGTCCAATTGAGAAATTCCTCGGGTTTGAGGCTTCCCGAAAAATCTGGAATTTCAACACGTATTCCACCATCCCCCAATGGTTCTCGGTTTTGTGGATTTTGGTATTTGTTTTGGATGTTGATGGGAGCAAGGCGTTCCACAAGATTATTGATGAGTTGCATGGTTTTGGCATGGTTTTGTTGCATACGATCGAGAACAGCGAGAAGATTAGGGTCGGCCATGAGGTTGGTGATGCTTGTAATAGGGGGAAATTGTGTGGGGTTTGTCAATGGAGGTGAATTTAGCGGTTGTCGAAGATACAACTTCACGCAAGTGCGAAGGTGATTGTCGAACCTCGCTCTGATACCACTTGACGCAAAGCGGTCCCGATACGATGTTGCCCGTTAAGCTCACGTAGTCGGTTTAATGGTAGTAGAGAAGAGTTTTACCAATTGACACAAAATGGTCCCGATACTATCTTGCCCGATAAGCTCAAGTACTCGGTTTTATGGTAAAAGAGAAGAGTAAAGAGTCACAAAGAACACAATCAAACAAAACACAACTTTCTATTCAAGTCGTTTAACGGGCAAATCAAATAGTTTGCCCGTTAAGCCTATCAACAAGCTCTTACGAAAGAGTATCAAGAGGGCCTCGGGGAATATACCCGTACACGATTTTGAAAGGCGCAAAACCCGTAGAGCGGTTTACCGAACAATTGTATTCAAACTCAATTTTCGGTAGCAAAGTATCCCACATGCCGAATGTTGTAACTTGTGCGCGTAGCATGTTTCCAAGGCTTCTGTTTATGGCTTCGGTTTGACCATCTGTTTGAGGATGGAAAGTGGAGCTAAACTTCAAGTCAGTCTTTAACTTTTTCCAAAGTTCCATCCAAAATTTGCTCAGAAATTTTGTGTCACGGTCAGAAACAATGGTACTTGGCAAGCCATGATGCCGAACAACTTCATTGAAATAAAGTTCAGCTACCTTTGGTGCATCCACAGTGGTTTTGCACGCAATGAAGATCGCCATTTTGCTAAAACGGTCAACAACCACCATAATGCTATCATTCTTTCTTCTTGTTTGTGGTAATCCTGTAACGAAGTCCATTGAAATGTCGCGCCAAATTTCAAATGGAATAGGCAACGGATTGTAGAGGCCTTGATTGGTGTTGGTGCCTTTTGATGTTTGACACACATGGCAAGCTCGAACAAAATGTTTAACATCTCGCCACATACTTGGCCAAAAGAATCTCTCCCGCACAAGATGTAAAGTCTTTTCTAGTCCGAAATGACCTTGGTTATGCATTTCCTTGATGATGAGATATCGTAGAGAAGTTGCTGGGATACAAAGTGCGAGTCCCCGAAACAAGTACCCGTTATGTAACGAGTAATCATCCCGTGAATTTTTCTTCACATCTTCCAAAATTTGACCAAAATCTGGATCCTCTTTAAGAATTTCTGGCACATGTTCAAACCCAAGAGTGTAGGTTGACATGGCTGAAAGTAACCCATGACGGCGGCTTAAAGCGTCAGCGACTTTGTTGCTTGTTCCTGCCTTATGCACAATGGAGAAAGAATACTCTTGGAGCGAAGTGACCCACTTGGCATGTCTGGAGCTTAATTTGTTTTGATCTTGCACAAATTTCAGCGCTTGGTGGTCTGTGTATAGCACAAATTCGTGAGACAAAAGGTAATGCCGCCAATGTTGCAAAGCTTTTACTATAGCGTACAACTCAAGGTCATACACCGGATAATTGGCTTTAGCTCCGCCAAGTTTCTCGCTAAAATATGCTACAGGTTTCTTTTCTTGAGAAAGTACGGCACCAATACCCACCTTTGAAGCATCACATTCCACCTCAAAAATTTTATCAAAATCTGGCAAAGCTAACACGGGTGCATGTGTTAAACAATGCTTGAGGTTCTCGAAAGCTTGTTGTGCATTTTCACTCCATTCAAAATTCTTTAGCTTTAGTAGCTCAGTGATAGGCGCAGAGATACTGCTGAAACCTTTGATGAAACGCCGGTAAAACCCCGCTAACCCGAGAAATGATCGAACCTCAGTGAAAGAAGAGGGTTTTGGCCATTCTTGGATTGCTTGAATTTTGTCTTCTTCGGGTAGGATACCACTAGCAGAAATCTTAAACCCCAAAAATACTAGTGTTGGAGTCATCCAGATGCATTTCTTCGGGTTCGCAAAAAGGCTATTGTTGTGGAGCGCTTCAAGAGTTTCTCGCAAGTGTTGCATGTGCTCTTCTTGGTTTCGGCTATATATAAGAATGTCGTCAAAATAGACAACAATAAACTTGTTAAGGAAAGGCCGCAAAACTTGGTTCATCACACGCATGAAAGTGCTAGGAGCATTAGAGAGGCCGAAAGGCATGACAACCCACTCGAAAAGGCCTTCTTTTGTTTTGAAAGCAGTTTTCCATTCGTCTCCCGGCTTGATACGGATTTGGTGATAACCACTTTTAAGATCAATTTTAGAGAATACCTTGGCGCCACTTAGTTGATCAAGCATGTCTTCAAGTCGTGGAATTGGAAACCGGTACCTTATAGTGATGCGATTTATTGCACGGCTATCCACACACATGCGAAAACTTCCATCCTTCTTCGGCACCAAAAGAGCTGGCACAGCACATGGACTTATGCTTTCTCGCACAAATCCTTTGTCAAGTAGCTCTTGTACCTGACGCTTCAATTCTTCATGCTGTTGCGGGGTCATGCGGTAATGAGCCTTGTTGGGAAGACTAGCCCCTGGTACCAAGTCGATTTGGTGTTGAATGTCACGAAGTGGGGGCAGCCCATCGGGAAGCTCGTCAGGAAGCACATGCATGAATTCGGCCAATAGAGGTTGCACCTTTTCAGGTATATTTTGCTCGGTTTCTGTTTTGGTGAAGTCGCATGAGGTAAGAGCGAAACAAATTTCAGCACCTTCCAATTCCTTCTCAAATTCTTCTCGTGGTACGCAAAACACCGTATTGACTTCTTTTATTTCTTCTTGAACTGGGTTTATGCGTACCCTTTTCGCACCAACTTGAATGGTATATGTGTGCTTTCTTCCATCATAGACGGCTTGATTGTCGTATTGCCATGGTCGACCCAGAATCAGATGTGAGGCATCCATTGGAACCACATCGGCATAAATAGTTGCAGTGTAATGTGGCCCGAGTGTGAGTTGAAAGTAACACCTTTTATTGACATGAATTTCAGCCCCTTTGTTCACCCACCCAAGTTTGTATGGATTTGTATGGTTGGTGGTGTTAAGCTGAAGTTTTCGAACCGCCTCTTCCGAAATCACATTCTCCCAACTTCCAGAATCGATTATTACTACACACTTCTTATTCTCAATAATGCACATAGTTTTGAAAATGGCATGCCGCTTCCAATCTTCTGTTGTTTTCGGTCCTAAGCAAAGTCTCCTCATGACTAAGCTTTCTGCCTCAAGGTCCTCGGGATTCACTTCATGTATTTCTTCATCTCCTTCAACATTTTCATACCACCCTTCCTCTTCTTCAGCACCGTCATTAGCATATAAATGAGGTCGAGGCTTTGGGCATTCTCTTGCATAATGGCCCATTTCACGGCAATTGTGACAACGAATGTTAGCCTTGGAGCTTCCTGGGGTATTTTGGTTCAGTTTAGGAGGAGGAGGGAGTTGTTGGTTTCGGTTGGAATTTGTAGAGTTATTTGAAGTGGGGCGAAAATGAGAAGAGTTAGAGTTGATAGAAGAAGAATTACCACGGTTGAGGTTGCGGTTTCTTGCAAGCTGCTTTTCTACAGCTTTTGCTTTGGCTTGAGCTTCAGCTACATTGTTGAAAGTGTGCGCCACAAGCATATCTTGAATAGCCATCCGAAGGCCGTGCAAATATCGCGCGACCCTTAAATCTTCTGTCTCATTGAGTTGGTTTCGAGCCTCAAGTTTGTAGAACTCAAGAGTATATTCCTCCACACTTTTCGCACCTTGTGAGAGAGATTGAAGCTGTTGGAAAAGTGTTTGTCGATAGTTAAGAGGAAGAAACTCACGGTTCATTTCACGCTTCAAATCGAGCCAGCTGTCAAGAGGGGGAAGGCCATCGAGGTAGCGACGATACTTGTATGACTGCCACCATGCTGCTGCCCTGTCTCGTAGCCGTATTGTCACCAATGGCACTTGTTTGTCGGGAGGGATTTCCTTGAGCTCGAAAACTTCTTCAACTTTATTTGTCCAGTCAAGATATTCTTCAGGATCTAAGCTTCCCGAATAATCTGGAATTTCGACTCGTAGGCCGCCATCCCACTTTGGTTCTCGATTTTGTGGACGTTCATAGCGAGGCGGTCCATCATCATTATTTTGTGGATTTTGGTGATTATTTTGATGGTTGGTGGGAGCAAGGCGTTCAATTAGAGTAGTGATGAGTTGCATGGTTTCGGTATGGTTTTGTTGCATACGGTCAAGAACAGCGAGTAGGTTGGGATCGGCCATGAGGATGGTGATGTTTTTAGTAGGTAGAAGGAGAAGGGGCTGTGGATGATGAGTTTGTTGATGGAGATTGCGCAAGCGAGAAGTCGTGATGTCGAACCTGGCTCTGATACCACTTGACGCAAGGCGGTCCCGATACGATTTTGCCCGTTAAGCTCACGTACCGGTTTAGTAGTAAAAGAGAGAAGATAAAAGAAAAATGAGACACAAATAGAACAAACCAAATAAACTTTCTATTTCAAATTCGCTGCCCAACAGAGAGCTTTCCATACATATTTATAGGAAATAAAAAGAGAGGTGAATGCTATCCTCGGAAATGAAAGACAATAAATAATATTAAATCTAAGTACCAAACTTCAACATCTGTTTTGACCATTTAATAAAACTTCTACAAGTCCCCAAGTAGTCAAATTATTTAAGCTGCCATTTATTTCTTAGAAGACCGCCACATACCTCTTAGTTATCTTCCATCATATTAAAGTCGTTTAATTGTTTTAGAAGACCGTTCCATGCATCATTTATCTGGTTCAGATTTCAAGTTGCACATACAACTCTTTGATCGGTATGGATCTATTGTGGCCATCGTTTACATCCGAATCTGAATCGGATATGTCTTCAACACGCACCGCGTCAGACTACTTGATGTATCTCATATTTGTATGCATTATCGATTGACAATTCAAGCCATGGTCATATTTGAATTCTTAATTGGACAGAAATTAACCAAGCCATACCAATTTTGTAATTAGTGAAAATATAGCCCAAACATCGCATCCCATAGCTTCTTCCCTGAATTATTGTGGTACTCCTCCAATAAAGCTGGCAATCTAAGTCCAACAAGAGTAGGATGGTAAAATCTTTGTACTGTTTCTCTTTTTATGAAAATAGAAATAGATCACCTCTTAGGTTCAAGAGTAAAAAGAAGAAACCAACTATATTACGAACTCTGATATTTGCAAAATGAGTGAAAAGAAAAAGAAAAAGGGGGAAAAAACCTCTAATGAGAACAAATTAAACTATCTTATACCAAGATCCTAGTAACTCCATAAGCGGGCACCAGTGGCATGTAAAGTCCAATAATTGATTATCTGGTACCAGCACCATGTGTATTCCAGAATATGTGTTATGTACATCTTCCAACACCTTTATTTCATACATTTTTTTAAGTAAAAACTGAAAGATAAATATATACTATTAAACTAAACTAAATAACCAACAATGGTTCTATTTAAGTGTACGCAAGGGCTCAGTCCATTCTGACAAATTAAAAGTCATATCATAAGAGTTTCGGTTACTTTTATGCTAAACCTTGTAATTATACTCAATTCAACGTGGAACAAACATAAGAATTGAACCATACAAGTCAATTCAGTGCTCTAATCCCCTTCGCCTCTTTTAAATCCAACAAAAATAAATTAAATCTCAAGCTTACCTGCAAGCTTCCCCTTCTTAAATTAAATCGAGTTGTCATAACAGTTCGAGCATTCTATTAGATGGATTGTCCAAGAAAGGCTATACTACGGGTGATGCAACCTAAACCAATGCAATCAGAAAAATTGGCTCAAGTTAAAAAAAAATTTAACATCAGGCTATATTGCTGGTGATGCAAACTCACAAATGAAGCTTGTATAAGTCTACATGATTTGTTACAAAATTTCTTTGTTGGTTTACTTTATAATGATATCCTTAATTTATTTAGTAATTTTTATTTGATCGCATAGGCATTACATCAAACAGCTTTTGCGCACAAAATAAAATAAACAAACTTACGGACTACAATAAATGCAGCAAAGCAACATTTTTGTTTACCTATTCGTAATATCCTTAAAAAGAACACATTAAACACTAAACAATTGAATAATAGGAAAAATAAAATCATTCTAACTGAAATCTTGAGTATGGTCAAGAAATTTACCGGCTAGATATTTTTGAATGCTCTTTTCAACACCATCAAGTTCAATCACCTTAATTTGCTAATTCTACATAAACACTCGGCCAAAATTGTTCATGAACGCTGCATTTATTGTAACGGGACATAACTTGATCCGTTGTGGAGGGGTCCACCTAATCAATTAAAAAAAAACAAAAATCAGAAAACGGGCGACAAAATTGCAAATAAAAGGCTTCGGATGAGCAAAGATCTGACCTTGCCTTGTTTAGAAGGAGGCCGGTGAGCATGAACGTTGGTGCTTTTACGAAAGAGATGAAGGAAATGTGGAGAGAGCGAGAGATGGTTGGGCGCAGGTCTTAGGCGAGAGGGCGAGAGAGAGATGACGGAGAGCGTTTAGGACTGGGAGAGAGAGATGGTTTGGCGAGGCGATTAGGGTTTAGTTTTTTTTAGAAGAAGGGATCGATCGGGAGAGGGGATGAGAGATGCGTCTCTAACGACCTCTCCAGCGAAAAATGGATTCAATCTGCGAGATTTTTTATTCAAATTCTACTGTGCAGAACAAAAATATTTGTGACAAGATTTGTGGCTATACATGTGGCGGGTCTAATTTGAATTAAATTTAGACTTCTACACATATAAATGATGTATTTAATCAAAGGAAGACAGATTATTTGACTGTAGGGTTCAGATTCAATCCGAAATTAGATCAATAAATCCCAGCCACACAACTTTCTGTCATCCAATTCAATTTAAGGTGCATAATATAGAGGATATATATATATATGTAGGGCAAGGCTAAATTGCTGCCAGCAGCATTTTAGCCAGAGGTGCTGCCGGGGCTTTCTTTATTTTCTGATGTACAAACAACAAATCCAAACTGTTAGATATTTAATCTATATTATAATCTACTTGGAGACCAAATTTTACATTTTTTGGAATTTTTTTACTATTTAATAAAGCTGGTTTGAAAACCGCTGATTTCAATGCTGCAGAAATTTATTGAAATCAGTGGTTTTCAAACCAGCTTAATAAATAGTAAAAAAATTCCAAAAAATGTAAAATTTGGTCTCCAAGTAGATTATCATATAGATTAAACATATAATGGTTTGGATTTATTTTTTGAAAATCACAAATTACGATATTGCCCCGGCAGCACCTCCGCTGAAATGCTGCCGGCAGCAATTTAGCCGTGCCCTATATATATATGGCGCAATTCCATCTATTTCTTAGCTAAGTTAGCAACTTTTTAAAGAAAATGATAAAATTAGAATTGTAAAAGAAGAACACAAACACAAGCACTCCCTTGAATCTCTCTTCCCACCCTTCGTTATTATTTCATCACAAAATAGAGTTACAGAGTAAGATTTTTTTTTCCTCTTTTCTTTTGTTTTTCTATTATATTTTCCTACATACACGGCTTCTCTATTTAAACTAAAACAACAGCACCTATAATCAACTAAGGAAATAAATTTCAATCATCTATGTTTAGAAGAATTGCTCTATTCTTGGAAAGATAATCACCCCTGCCATTCCTTGGAGAGCCGCCAGATATATTTAGAAGATTTGCATTAATTACATCCTATATGGGTTGGATTAATATTCTTCTTTCCTCCTTTTGTAGATCTTAAATATTACAACGTGTCATAGTGCTAGATTTGACAGAAAATTAATTAAGAAATACTTGTTTGACCACGACTACAATGATCTACAATTAGATACCTTGAATGTTGTCCAATATTATTTTAATGGGATTTTATTGGTCCAGTGAAAAAATGAGAAACTACTGAGAAAAAAGGAATAAAAATATGAATCGAAATCTCAGATTCAATTTCAATAGATACATGACAATAAATTAATTATACAAAACGCACATACAATAAAAGAAAAAAAGAGAGAAGACAATGACAAATATTAAATAGAAAGAGTAAAATATGCACTGGAGGAGTCCGTGGCTCTATTATCTGCCTAAATTAATTGAAGGGACATGTTGGCATAAATTGCGGACCAAATTAGCCCTGGAATCATCCACGTCTCGCCACTCCAATTCTTGAAGGTTGGTAATGTATTGTAGCCC
Organism: Carex rostrata; assembly: GCA_964058875.1. Classification (NCBI taxonomy): domain Eukaryota; kingdom Viridiplantae; phylum Streptophyta; class Magnoliopsida; order Poales; family Cyperaceae; genus Carex; species Carex rostrata. Next base: position 282,373 of record CAXKVT010000014.1, on the reverse strand, counting down.
TTGAGGCACACCCAATTTACTATAATAATAAATCGTGAGTTTTTTAAGAAACGGCATTGCACCCTCCTCTATCTCCCATTCCTCCATTGATAAGAACTTGAGCATCAAAAATTCTAACTGGCTAAAGCCTCCAGAGGAACAGGTCGCTTTTCGACTTTCGAATGCTCGATCAACTCTGAGAACCTTAAGGTAGCATAGCTTCTCCAATACTGGCATTATATCCTGCTGGAACTTGGAACCCTCAATATCGAGATAAATGAGGTGACAGGGGAGCATATCCTCATGAAGGGTAAATAGAGTGCGGCCAAAGTGATGAAGTTTGAGAGATTGTAAATGGTGATAAAATGGGAAATCTCTCATGTCAAATATGTTCAGTACACTATCATGATGCCTTATATCAAGATTAGTTAGGTTTTCTAATGTGTACAGAAAAGTGACAACTGACTTCGATCGAGAGGATGTGACTTCTAATTGTAATGAACGTAAATTGGGTAAATGAGGTAACTCTATCTTCAAAAATTGTTTGGGCCTCACCCAACCAATAGTTTGGAAATTTGTTAATTTTGCTGATGGTGGGAGTTCAAGACAACTTATCGCATAGATATGCTTTAGTGTCTTGATATTCCATGCACTTTCAGGTAACTCAAAATCGGAGCCATCAAAACTACTTATAGGAAACTCAGCTTTGGGGCTAGATATTGTTTTTTGAATTGAGACTTGAAGGGTCTGCAGAAATTTCACTCTGCCTATCGCTATCTCAAAGGATTTTTGACCATGCATGTCACTTATACTTCCTATAAAACTCAGATATCTTAACTGAGTGAATCTCACAAACATCCCAAACTCTATTGTGTTCCTCTCTTTTACTTCAATGCTTACCACTTTGAGCAGTCTTTGCTTAGAACAATTCGGCATTCTCTGGTTATAAAAGCATAAAAGAGTGTGGAGGTTTGGGCTCATTATAAGTTGATCACAATCTAGATTGTGAATTGCCACACGGCGTGCCCTGCTCAAGCTCATTTTATCATTTGGATTTGAATACACATGGAGAAAGTTTTCCTCCTTGGCATTTTGGAGAGCAAGATCTCGTAGTAGATCGTGTATGCGTAGAGTTTGGATGGCACCAACATACGATCTACAATCTACTTGAATCATGCTCCTAGCATAAAATGAGAAAAAAAAATTAATTACAATGATTACAGATATCATAAAGAAAATAGTTAGTATTAAAACAATTTAGTTTAATGTTGTATACATTAACAGTGTATATCATTAAATGTTGATGTAACATGCTAGTTTAATGTTGTATACTTAAGCTGGTTTTATTGAAATAAAGAAAGAGCAAAACAGAAAAAGTACTTTGATTTTTTCATACATAGCAGGATCTGTATAATTTTTACCACTGATTCTTCTATGAATGAAAAAATTAAGATGCTATTGTTTTTCCAATATTTTCTACAGAAAAAATTCTCCAAACCCGCCGCTATCTATTTACTTTTTCTTTATTTTTTGGCGAATGGACAGCTCAAACAGAGTGCCATCACGGAATTCGCAGTCCCATGCTTCTAAAATATCAATGTTTGTTATTACTTATTATATTTCCCAAAATATAATTCTGGGACTTAACATTTAACATAATAAAAATGCGGGTGCTTAATTGGGCCTACAATGTTCCTTTCTATTATTTTTTTCAATTAACTTTTTTTAGTTTAAAGACTATACAATTAAAACCAGCACGTTACATCAACATGTGTATATCATTAAATGAAGATGTAATACCTTTGTACAAGATCCTCTGAGAAACTCTCCGCAGTTTCTTCCAATGTTCTGTTATCTTCTTGTAGTATGAAGCCCTCTGCAATCCACATTCGAAGTAAGGATTCGGCATCAATGTAATAGTCTTCGGGGAATGCGGCAAAGTACATAAAACACGACTTAAGAGCAAATGGCAAGTCCTCATAACTGGTGCCTATGATCTCGCTACAATTTTTTCCTTCGACATGCCAACTCATTGTGCGGAACACACTACTCCATACAGTATGGCTGCGGGGCCTCTTTGATAAGAAACCACCTAAAACTACCAATCCAAGAGGAAGCCCACCACACTTGTGGACAAATTGACCTATGATATCAGAAAGATCATCAAAAGAACTTTTATTTGAATCATGATTAGGAAAAACTGTTTTTAACAAAAGCTCTCGGCTTAACTCCTCTGTTAAGCACTGGAGCATGTATGGTTCACTTATGGGATCCATGCACTTCGGAACATCAGTGGACCTAGTGGTTACAAGTACTCTGCTCCTATTGTTTTCATCTGGGAATGCTGGACTAATTTGAGTCCATAGATCGATTGTCCAGATATCGTCTAGGACTATGAGGTACTTTTTGCCACTAAGAGATTTGTGAATCTCAGTACAAATCACTTCTGCTTCATTTGGCAGATCCCTCAATTTGTCAGCATCTAATTGTCGCATTATCTTTCTCGAAACATCAGTTATTCCGAATTTTTCAGAAATAGCTACCCATATGCGAACATCAAATTGTCTTTTGACGTCATTACTGCAAAAATAAAAGATTATATTAGATATTAATATAATAAAAAATACGAAGAAGTCTGACTCCATAAAAACTTACAAGTCAATATAGAATTAAAAGTTAAGGTTGGGCCATCAATATATATATATATATAGAAGGGTTTCTAGTTTTCTCTTCTATTTCTTTTGTTCTTATCACGACGTTACAAAAAGCTACTGAAATACTTGACCTTCCCAAGTCTACCTGTTGATTGAGCGTTGCGCAATGTCAATAAAACCCATGTAAATTAAAAGTGCGAATTCAGATATGCACATAAGCATATATGTACACAATTAAAATCAATTTAACAAACTCAATAATATATACTAAAGTGGATAAGCAAATATATTAATTTTATGCTATTCATTACGCAAACCAAAAATTCTATTAATTTCAAAAGGGATATTATGGTCATTTTATTATTTAAAAATTAAGGAGCCAAGTTGTTACAGGTCAAAAGTATATGAACCTCGTATGACATATTCATTTTTCTACCGATAAAATTACGTCACCTATACTCTTCTTCTGGTGAAACATATATATCTCATCTAAATATATAACTTGAATTTAATAGAGCACTTTATTTAAATTCATCAAACATTAAGGACACGAGAAATATTATGACTTAAGCTGACCTTTTTCTCATAAAATACAGGTTTTACATAATTAAACCAAGTATATTAACCAAGTTTTCCATTTTAATTATTTGAACTAAAGTGTGTAATTTTTATAAACGAAATTAATGAAAAAACATTTAAAATATGGAGAAAGGTGAATTTGAACCAAAGTAAATGACACAATTAAGAAAATAAAAAAACGCATACCAATTGTACACTTTTTGTGCAAGAGTAGTCTTTCCGAGTCCACCGATACCGCAAATTGAGACCACCGAACGTCTCTTAGTGGTCTCATCAAGTAATTCCTTGACAATACGACCCTGGTCTGCCTTGAAGCCAATAATATCGGGATCAATATTAGGTAGTATCAGTGGCCTGACGGGTAGTGTGATATCTCCACCACTACCCTCGCCCAAATTATTTATTCCAAATCTGACTCTGCTCTCTTCGATCTCTTTCATCTTTTCTAGTATTTGGTTCATCTCATCTACAAGGTTGTGTACAGCCGGGAGTTTTTTTATTTTTCTTAGGAAGTTTTTTATGGCCGCCCTCTTGCCGGACTTTGGTGGATTTTGAGGGACATCCATAAGAAAGGTGTCTATGACATCTTCTACAGAGTGGGCAACATCTCTAATCTCCTGCACCCAATGTTTCTGCCTTTCGTCTTTGATCTTCTTTCTGTCAGCATCTTTGAGAAATGCCTGAATCCGTTTGAGTTCACGGTCGACTTTCTCGACTTTCTTATCAACACTGTATAAGTGTAAAACCTCCTTAACTGCGGCATCAGCCAGCTTGCCGAGCACCAAATTTACAATGGTTTCAGCCATCCAGCTTAATTCTCTGTTGTATATGTGAGCTGAAATGAGCGAGTGATTTATATAAGAAATTTGAGAGTGGACATATATTTTGGGTGGTAGATGGACGAACTGTTTTGTTTTGGGAATATAGCACAGTATTAGATGCAGTTGAGAACCCAAAAGCAATAATTTATAAATTCAAGAAACAACATGTGATTAAATGGTAGCAAATGATAGAAAAAACTACTAATCAAATCAGCACAGAATGATATCCAAAATGCTCATCCTTGGTTGATATTTTAGCATGTAGAGTTCCATGACCTAAACTTACTTTGTCCTAACAAAGACTCAAATCCAATTGATAGTGGTGCCTTACCTGGAGAAGACGAGCGCCGAGCAGAGACTGCCTGTAACGTCCAAGACGTAACAAAGCAGCAGAGATCACGAATTGAACACGAACAAGAAAGAAATCTAACTAGTTAGAGCTCTCAAATTTTCTCAATAATTTTCTAATCTAACTAGTTACCCTAATTACTGTCTATTTATAGGTGAAACCCAAGAGAGAAAATCATTTTAATTCATTACTACACATCTCCAGTTAGTGCGGCGGTAGTTGTAAAGCTTGGTGTTGCGTGCGAGAATATGGAAAAGTATGTGAGGAGACCATATTAAGTGCAAGAATATGGAAAAGTATGTGACAGAGTAGGGGTGTTCATTGGGTCCGGTTTAGTCGGTATTGAACTGAACCGAATTAGTTTGGATCAAACGGTTCGGTTTTTTCCGATTTAATGGTTCGGTTAATTTGGTTTGCTTTTTAAAATAGAATTACAACTTCGGTTCGGTTCAATTTGGAAATTTTCAAAACCGTAATTACCAAACCGATAGAACTTTTATATATTATGAATTTGGTCCGAACTGTCCTGAGTTATTTCTTAATAGCCCAGTTTATTTCTTAATCAATTGCTTTAAATATTTCGGTTTATTTCTTAATATACTTCAGTTTATTACAAAACAATTGCTTTAAATAAAAAAATAATATATTTCAGTTTGAATCGAACAAACTAAAATAAAACTTTGGTTCAGTTCGATTCTATTTTTGAAACCAAATTATAACCTTAATTTTCCTAATTCGGTTCGGTTTCAACCTAACCGAACCGATCAACACCCCTATGAGAGGACAATAATAAGTGCAAGAATCTGGAAAAGGAGACACTAATAAGAGGGAAGAGCATAACTATCACTTTACACTTTACAGCAACATCCAGCAGATAACTATTATTTAAAAAGATGGGCCTTAATGTTCTACGCACCAAATCTTTTTAAGAGAATGTAAATTATTACTAAATTTGCTTTACTAAAAGTGATTTTAAATTACTTTATAATATCCGACCCAATATAATACGTATTTTGCTCAGCAGGTAGCTAGCCTGTTAATATTCTCCCTTTATTTAATAATTTTATATAGGAACAATGGACCACTGCTTGCTATTGTACCCTATGGATTTTGTTTGTTCATAAGCGATCTTTGTTGGTAACTGGTAAGTGTAATCGATGACACTTGAGTTTCTCATTTATTATTAACCCTGGCCACATGTGCAATGGGTTGATCTCTACATGGACCTCTTTGTGAATAAGGTACTGTTGTTGTTATCTGGTACTGGTACTTCCATGACTGGTACAGTTTTTATATGATGGGCAGGAAATGTTTCAAAGTGTACTCTAAGACCTGGTACAGTTTTTGTACCTAATGCTCCTTAAACTTGACATAATTTTTAAATAAATTTAAGATGACAGTGGATGATGTGTTTCTATCATTCTGGCACACATACTTTTTCCACAAGGGTGCTTCTGTTGGCTATTACCAAGGTGTACTTTGCAATTTTACATTTCTTTTTCTATTCCTAGTTATTATTCAATCTCATGCTCATGTAAAAGTGGTGCTTAATATGAATATTTTAGATAAACTTGCTGTGAAAATTGAGGGTAAATATTTTAACAGAGCAGTTTAGCTTCATGCAGCGCACTAACCATATGCACCTTTTTTTTTTTTTTTTTTGGAGGTTGGTGCATCTCTGTTTTGATTCGATTCTATAGTCCGTGCGCTGGACCAGTATGCTCTGTAGTATTCTACAGTGGGGCCTAGATTTACTCTCAGTCGGATCAAATTTAATCCGGTGCCTAGTTAGACTGTAATGATTCCTTTAAGATTCGCGCAAGGTCAAAAGAACAGTCTGGATAATCTCATATATTGTAGAGAACAGTTCCTCTGTATTAACTACAGAGGATACGAATTCCCGTGAGCTGCATGAAGCCAAAACTGCTTCGTTATAATCTTTACCCAAAATTGAGCAATACCTTGACCTCATATTATAGCAACTCAAATCAACTAACTTCTCATAATTAAATCCATAAACTGTAATTACAAAACAATTTAGTAACAAACAACATTTCAGGCTACCTCTAGTCTTTGGGAATTCAAAATAATGCGTGGTATCGAAGAAGCACGGGTCCACACAATACACTGGAAGCACGAATTTCCGATGTCATTTCTGAACCATATTATCACCACCCCAATACCATTACCATTTCTCTTCAAATTGAGATTTCGATACCTCTTAAACGCTTCCTCTGATACAATTGAGAACTCCTCTGGGGTAATCCCATGTAGTATTTCCGAGAAGAACTACTACTCATGGTTAGACTTACACAGGGATCGAAGGAATTGAATTGGAACTGGAATTTGGTCTTTAGAAAGAGAGATTGTGGTGCCATGTGTGCACAAAATAGTGTGAAACGTGGCACTTTCAATTCTGATGCGCTTTGACCTGTCCCTTTCAAATTTTGGTTGAATTCATATCAGAATCGTACTTTTTAAAAAAAATATGGAGTTCTGGACCGTTAGATCAGAATATGCAGAGATATTAAAGGAGTTTTTGTAATTTAATTATGATCGGACGGTGCGGATCTAAACAGATATATTTTGTTCTCATAGGATATGGATTCCAATTAAGACTATGTTGCTATGCAGAGCGTAGATCGGTCCGCACTATCAATTGATATTTTATTTTTAAATTTAATATTTAATCTGAATGGCTAAACATGCTAAAAAAGTTACTTGAAGACTATATTTTATATATTTTTAATTTTTTTATTATTTTAGATAAGTAAAAAATTACTACTTCATTTTGAATGGTCGATTGATAATCTACCTATCAAATTTCTTTTGTTAAAATATAAAAGATAACAGTTTCAATTTCAAAAATAGATATGAATACAGATACGAATTATTCATATACGTTTTTATTTTTATTTTCGGATATCCGCAAAAATATCCCTTTAAGTAGCAGTGTTGTAAATAACGATATGCGGTCATCGGACGGGCAAGATACCGCCAAACAATTAATCGAGAATAATCAGTCATAATCGGAAATAATCGATGGATTAATAAAAAAATTCATGCCGGTTTGATTACCGCCAATGACTAATTGGTCGATTAATTGACTTAAACGGACATTTTTTACGACACGGATAAGTAGAGATGCTAGCTTCTTCTCTTCCCTTATTTTTCCAAATTCCTTAAATTAGTGATTCCCATTTCTCCCAAATTACTTAAATTAGGGGAGAAATTGACGAAAACATCAAATGGCGATCTCTACTCTAGTGTTAGGTGCATGATTTTTCTTCATAAAACATTGCAAGGACAAATATATTTTATTTCACAAGAAATCTTGACAAACTTTATGAAAATATAAACTGACACTTAAGACATGTTATTAGATTTATGCATAATGTAACATCCTTACATATTATCTCCCTCTTATGTAATTTAAACAAAAGAAAAAACAGCTCAGTACTTGAGTACCCTTCAAAATTTCAGAAACTATTCAATGATTTATTCACTCCTTACTATACTGCGATTCTACATTGATTTTTCCTGAAATAAATTATTACGAGCTCGTAAAAGAAATTTGGAATTAGTATTTTGAGGACATAAAGAAGTTTTATTTCTGATGACCTGATTATTGTAATTACATTTATTAAAAAAAATGTCCGTACTTTTATATGTTTTAATGAGAAGAATAATTTGTTGAATAATAAATTAATTTTGTTACAATATCTGAATTATGTATTCGAACTATATCCGTATCTGTTTAATATCCAATATGTATATGTATCCGTTTAATATTCAATCTATATTTGTATTGACAAAATAATTAAATACCGATGTAAAGAATATTCAACAAATCTGTATCTATATTGAGCCATTGATCAATGATGAGACTTAATCTTATATCACACATTATTCAACAAAAGTGTTACGGATGTAAAGCATGCAAGCAGTAAGCAAGTTCTCGTTCACGATTTGCCTACCAATATATTTTTATTAAAGCAAAAACAAACAAAAAGTTGTGAATTGGAAAAAGAGAAGGTACATGTTAAATATCAATTGGCAATTTAGCACACTTGTTTATCTATGTATTTATTTCTTGGTCTAATTTGTATTTCATTTTTACATATTGATCACACAATCCTGATAATACTGAAACCTATAAAGCCTACAATAATTACCAGTACATTTAAACTCTCCAATCCTTTCAATTCTCTCTGTTTGTGCATAAGGGAGACGGCACAATTACTTACCAGTTACCAGTTACCAGTAAAAGCCTTCCTATATATAACTAAATGTGAGCCAAAACTAAAAATGGGCCTTAGCTAGTTTACTTTACCAAATTACCCTTTGTATCCTTGAAATTCTTCTCCTCCAATCACAGCCTCTATTGGTGCCGAATGAAGACAAGGAAGAAGAAGAAAAGGTAAAGAAGTTTATTGAGTTGAGATTATACTCACTGGTTCCTTGCTGTCAATTTGAGAAATCCGATGTTTAACTTTTGCTATGATAACCTGATGCTTTATTGTTAAATCTTTTGTAAAATTAATGTTGTGGCATTCAACAGGCATGTATCCCGATATTATAGATTGTAAATAATAGTATAGAAAAGGATTTATACAGATTCAGTGTTGATTTCAAACTTTGATTAATTATAATACTGATATAATAAATGCTACATTATGAAATATACATTCTGTCATTCTGGCATGCTATAGCATCAATGATTTAAAGGCCTTAATTTTGGAGTTCAGGCCTAATGACAACCTTTCCTGGTAATCCTCAGAAGAAGTAAAAGGAAGAAAAGAAGGTGCGAAGAGCAGGGCTTCATTTACAAAATCTCCAAAATTGTTATATATTATATATGCTATAATATATGTTCATGCCCCTTATGACAACTCATGCATTCATGCTATGCAATTTAAAAGCACATTCAAGAACTTAATTACTATCAAGCAAACAAGAACTAATTAGCAATCAAGTGAACAAGCAATGAAACTGACTAGCAACAACAATAATAAAGTAAGCTAGAGGAATCTGACAATAACTCGAAACCCGTACCTTAGCAATGTCGAGACGATGTGATTAGCGTGTCACTAGCAGTGTGGATTTAATGATACAATCCTGCTTGATCAAATCGTGCAGAGTTCATGCCTATGCCAAGTTAACAGATTGGTTCCGTAACTCAATGAAGTCTTCTATTAATTATTTAGCCACATCATGTGAAACTTGCGAGATTCCGTGAACCAAGAATTAAGTGCAAGGAGTCTTGAGCAACGTCTTTTGCTCCTTCCCATGCTTTGCTTGAGCTGGAGCCACCATGCCTTAATTGACAAGTTTCTAGTTATGACTCAAGGAGGAAAGACGGTGATGAGAGCGAGATGGAATGACAGGGGTGCTAAATGTAATTGACGACTCACCAATGAAAAATATTGCAAGAAGAGAGAGAGAGTAGAGGTCTAATTGGGAAACAAAAGGAATGAAATAAGGGAAGAGTAAATGACACGGGTTAGAAATTGGGGTTAGGTGGGTGGAGAAACTGAATTAGATAATTAACAGAGAGACCCATGAGTGAAAAAGTAAGATTAGGTGAGCGGTAAAAATGAATAATTTTATAATAGAACAGGTGGAGATATTTGTCTCCAAACTTTATTTTAAGCATTTAAAAGATATTCAATTATCAATTATTCTCAATGAAATGATTAGCATATTTACACCTAAATCCTTTGCATTTTAAGAAATATACTTGACCTTTTAAATATTAAGATTTTAATTAAGATAAAGTTATAGATATATTTCAAAATACTTCAAACTAAACTAAATATTTATAACCATTGTAAGACTTTAAAAGCTATTGAATTTTCAATAATGAATTTGACTATTTCACATAACTTTAAGTCTAGTAGGAATATATTAGGTACAATATTATTAGAATATTTGATTTAGTACATCTTATGTGTTTGTATAGTAGTAATTACTAATTTTTAAAAGGAAGCAACTAACAGTCCCCCAACTCTAGTTCTCCAAAAATTCCCGGATATTTTTAACTAATTCTGTAAACATCAATACTAAATCCTGTAAACATCAATACTAAATCCTGTAAACTAATTCAACAAATCTTATCAACATAAAACTTTCAATTATGTGTGGTCCCCAATAATTTCTACTTTAACTACCACTTTAACCACCACTTTAACCACTTTAACTACTTTGACTGGGACCACTTTTAAACCTTTAACCATGACCACATTTAGAAGATCTCTAACAGCTTTTCAAAACTAAAAACTAACCAAAACTACATTAAAACTTTGTAAACAAAAATATGTAAAAAATATTCGATTTTTTTTTTCAAATTTTTTTTTCGAACTTTTTATTCGGAGTTTTTATTTTCCAAAATTTATTTTTGAAATTTTTATTCGGAATTCTTTTTCAAATTTTTTTTCAAAATTCTTTTTTTTTTTAATTTTTTCTTCAAATTTTTTTTTGTCTCCTTCTAGATACTACTTTTAATTATTTTGAATTCTGTAAACCTTACTACATAACTCTGTAAATAGTTTCGTTTAATCCTATAAACCGGTAAAAAAAAATCAATTTTTAAATTTTAAATTTTTTTTTTTCAAATCTCCTTCTAGATACACATAGTATCCTGTAAACATGCACATATTATCCTGCGAACATACACATATTATCCTGTGAACATACACATATTATCATGTGAACATACACATAGTATCCTGTGAACATACACATAGTATCCTGTGAACATACACATATTATCCTGTGAAGATACACATATTATCCTCTGAACATACACATAGTATCCTGTAAACATACACATATTATCATGTAAACATACACATATTATCCTGTAAACATACACATATTATCCTATAAACAGGTAAAAAAAATTATGTAAATAGTTTTGTTTAATCCTATAAACCGGTAAAAAAAAATTCAATTCTTTTTTTTAAATGTAAAAAAAAAATCATTTTTTTTTAAATGTAAAAATAAATTCAATTTTTTTTTCAAATCTCCTTCTAGACTACTTTTAATTATTTTGAATTCTGTAAACCTTATCACATAATTCTGTAAATAGTTTCATTTAATCCTATAAACCGGTAAAAACAATTCAAATTTTAATTTTTTTTCAATTTTTTTTTTCAAATTTGCATCTAAATGATATTTTCAATTGTTTTGAATTCTGTAAACCTGATCACATAACTCTGTAGACATTTTCGTTGAATACTGCAAACCAGTAAAAAAAATTCAATTATATATTTTTTGAATTCTATAAACCTTATCCCATGACTTTGTAGAGAATTTCGAATTTTTTTTCAAAAAAAATTTCGAATTTTTTTTCAAATATCCTTCTAGATACTAGTTTCACTTAATTTAGATTCTGTAAATCTTATCAAATAACTCTGTAGATAGTTTCGTTGAATCCTATAAATCAGTAAACAAATTTCAAATTCTGTAAAAAAAAAATTTGAATTTATTTTTTTCAACTTTTTTTTCAAACTTTTTTTCCAATTTTTTTTTTCAAATCTCCTTCTTGAGTTTCAATTATTTTGAATTATGTAAACCTTATCACATAACTCAATAGATAGTTTCATTGAATCCTGTAAACCTGTAAAAAAAAATTTAATTTTAATTTTTTTCAAAATTTAATTTAATTTTTTAAAATTTGCATTTAAATGGTACTTTCAATTGCTTTGAATTATGCAAACCTAATCACATTACTTTGTAGACAATTTCGTTGAATATTGCAAAAAAAAAGTTTCATTTTTTTTTAATTGCATCTAGATGTTACTTCCAATTGTTTTGAATAATGTAAACATTATCACATGATTCTGTAGACAATTTCGTTGAATACTGTAAACAGGTAAAAAAAAATTCAAATTTTAATTTTTTTTTAATTTTGTATCTAGATACTACTTTACTTCTAATTGTTTTGAATTCTATAATGTATAACAAATGTTAGTGTATTTATCAAATATTTCATTTTTTTATTCTTTATTTAAATTAATATCAAAGTACTTTATGTTTTATCAAAGTTATACAATACTTGTTATCTCCGTATTTCATTTCAGATACTATTTGTCTTACATCAAAACACTAAATAACAATACACTAAAACAAATCTCTTCCATACAATTCTTGGTAACCACTAACAAAAAACTTAATTTAACTGTTAATAAATTCAATTCATACATCCAATAACCTAATTACAAGCAAAGTAATAAACTAAACTGGTTTCAACATCACAGATATGGACAACTATAGGATCACCCTATAAGTATACAATAAAAAAAAAAGCGTGGCTCCTGAATAGTTAAAAGATAACTAGAAGAGAGAAGAGCAAGTAAACAAGCCAACACGCATACCCAACAAGACCACTATGTTCATCCCCACATGAAGCCAGCCGAACCAAGAGACTGGTACATACCCAAGTTGACCAAAAGACGAAAACCATTCTGATCGCAAAAATTAATGTACCTCCACATGGTAAAAACAGGGAGATGGCCGAAAATATTACCAGTGGCAGCATGCAGTAGCCAATAAGGCTGAAGCAACGGTAGAGGTCAAGGCAACCATTTCGGCCCGCAATCATGTTGAAAGTTGAGTAAAGGAAGAGCGATGCTATTATGACCCAACCTAGCAATTATTCAAATAGAAAAAAAATATTAATACAGGGTTCTATCATGGTAATGTTCTCATGCAGAGAGGTCTGTAAGATACACAGTCATCAGGCACACTAGAGTAGTATTAATTCAGACCAGATACTTTCTATTCTCACATAGTACTTGAGTACTTCTCATCCAAGGTATCATATATTGGCTCGGTCAGTTCATAAGTTCCCAATTTTAAACCGTAACATCTATTTCTATTTTGTACCAATATCTCCAATCCTTCATTTCCTGCTTTACTAGCAGAAGTCAGGCACTTTCTAATTGGAACAAACATATGAAGGGTAAAATACAGTGACTGCTAAAAACATAAACCAAATTATCCCATACGCATTAACAAATCAACACTTTGAGAATAAGGCATCAAAATGGTTACTTCTATATTATATTACAAAAGACTATAAAGAAAAGCTCCCTGTGTCATATGCTCTACAGCTAAAAACACTATAAAGAAAAGAAGAAATCAAAGAGTACGTACTGGTATCATATATGATATACCTGTAAAAGGAAGGGTAGTATTGTAAAATTCTACTGGTACAATGTTTAAGGATATTCACGAACATTCTGGAAGAGGTGTAAATGAGCATTGTGGAGGAGGGAACGGGCTTCCTCATTTGCCGAGTCATCTGCACGTACTTCCTTCATCTCTTCCTCCCATTTCTCCAACTTGTCCCTGTGTATCCTGTTTTTTTATTTTGAAAATCATCAATTGATTTACTCCATTTGCTGCCATGTTTAATTAGTCATCATCACTACCTTTATAATTGATTGTGGATAGGTTTAGCAATCATGTTCTCAGTCTATATTTGTGTTCATCTCTTAGAACATACTATTTACGATGCGTCATACTTTTCCAGTAATAGAATACTAAATTTCTTGTGAATAGGTCAACACAGGGTTTATTTTAAAATCAAATAAATATGGAGTTTACACATTTATTGCCCCCTCCCCCGTGAAGGAAAAAAAAGAAGAAGTGATTTGAAATCATAGAAAAAAGGAAACTGACGTGATCAGACATTCTTCAAACTGAGCACTGAGATCCTTGAAAAGAGCCTTCCCTGCTTCTAGAATCTCAGATACCTACATATGATACAATTCTAACATTATAACAAGAAAAGGTAGCAATTATAATGAAACCTAGCTAGCAAAAGGAAGTCTTTATACCTAGACACAGATTTTACTAGATCAGACAATCTCAAAATTTCTATATTAACAAACTGAAATTGAAGTAAATTAACAAAATAGTGCACTTTTACAACATTTGAAACATAATGATCTTCAAACTGTCATTGGTAAGTGGATGAAAGGAACTGTATGAAATGAAAGAAATTGCAGTTACTAAAATGTGTGCTTTTTGTACATGAATTCTTTTCAATCTCATCTAATTTTCAGATTGTTAGTAATGAATTCTTACTTGACAGAAGCACTAGCTATAGGAACACTATATACAATAATACATTGAGATATGAAGCTCCCAAGGTTTGTCGCCCCAAAATATCCTTGTTTTTGCATCTTAAACCCTAAGATACACGATTTCCTCACTGAAATTCAAAAGAAGTACAATAAAATGAGGTGTAAATAAATAATTATACATATAAACCCTTCAATTACAAGAGAACATTGCTCAAGTACTCCGACCAGCGTGGGTCTCCTTCGTAGTCGTACACCGCCGCTGCCGCCCGTTTGGCGTTGCTGGGACCTTGCTTGAACGGGATCGGTGCCATCTGTACAGAGATAAAGGGAGAGTGAGACAGGCAGAGAGAGAGAGAGAGAGAGCTCCGATCAGTGGTGCCCGGTCCGATCGGTGGTGCCGCGCCCGATTGAGATCAGCGGAGTGGAGAGATTCGAAATGGAAATTTGTACGGGAGAGATCTGGAAAGAAAAGAAAAAGAGGATGGGGATCGAAAAATTTAAAAACCATTAAATCGCAAGGGAGGTTTATCCAGTCGAACCGTTAAAATCAGTTAGGGAGGTTTATCCAGTCGGACCGTTAAAATCCGTTAGAAGTGCTTTGAAAGCGCGTCGGGGATTTTTCGGGAACTGATGGCCGGGGGATTATACCTTTTCTCTTTTTAAAATGCAAAAGTTAGTAAATATACTTGAATATCCTCACCATTTTAAAATCACTTTACTTCAATTTAAATAAACTTTCGTATGTTCCAAAATTGGGATGTTACAGAAGCTATCAATATAACATTGACTAATTTGACTTGAATGGACACTATGTTTGAATTGTTTAACCTTACCTGACTTGGTTGATCAATTTATAAGCTGAGATGGATATATATGATTTAATTTCCTTTTCTATTCCTATACCAAAATGAGTAAAATTGGGTCAGTAGAAACCCGATTATTTAGTGAACTTCTAAACTGGTTCTATAGGCGAACTCATATAATATTATATGGTTGTCTATCGTGTTTGAACTTACAAAGTTGATACAATCTTCTATGGTTGTCTAAGACTAAGTTCCCAATGGGAGCTTACTGTCATTAGTTTGCATGATTTCACAAATATAAATAAAACAAAACCAAGGACTAATTTTCATAATTACACCTAATATCTGACAGAAATTGAGCTTGGATTTTCTTTGAAATTTTGGTTTTCCTTTTATGGCTCATTGTTTGATTTTGTAATTAGATAGGAGAAACATTCACGAAAAATGATTTCTTCATTACATATATCTTAATTTGTTCAGAATGTCATTTATCGAATGATCCAAATGTTCTCAATTCTGACCTAAATATATAATGCGAACCTATGGTTATCAGTACAACCATGGATATAATTTTATCTCTTTTGCCTTAGAATTAATGTACCGGTAAGCAATAATGGTTGTCAGTACGTAATGTATGAAAAGTTTTTATCTTTTTCTCATCATTATTTTATTTCGAACAATTGTAGTTGAAGAGTTGGAGAAGAACATTCTCTAAGAGACAGATCCCGACTTTGATGCTTTAATATCCGTGCTCTATCCTATGTTGACAGATTTGAGAAAGAGGTACTACATCTTTTAATGCATATTTTTTTTATGAACAACTTAGCATGTTATATTTACTTTTGAAATAAGGCTATGGCATTATGGATCAATATCTTCATTTTTTAAGTCCAAGAAAATGATTTAAACTGTTTAACATAATCAAATCAAATTTTTGGCAAATGCCAATGAAACTTTAAAGATAAAATACATATATTGACAAACCAGAGTGTAGAAAAACTTGTATGAAATGTAGGTTGTAGATCAAATTTAAAAAAAAATAGTAAAAATTCCATCTAATGGTAAAAAAAATTTTAAAAAAAAAATGTAAATTTTGGTCTCCAAACACATTTTAATATAGAGATCACATCTAATGGTTTGGATCGACTTTTTGGACTTTGAAAATTAGAAAACGACTTAGTTGCATGAGACCTCAGGAACAATCGATTTCATATTAGCCAACCTCTATATATATATATATATATATATATATATATATATAAAAGATGAGATTTTATATAAATGAAAGCCTTAACAGGCAGCTGCACGCACTGTCACTCTGTTCCATTAATATATTTAGAAGTTTATTGTCCATAAATTTAGATGAGTAGATATTTAATGAAATGCTCACAAAATGATGTACAATTTGTTTGCTGAGTACTGAAAGAATCATAACGCATCAAATAAGATGATTAAATATGTCAAGACGGTTTTCATCTTTCCAGTTAAAGGTTGGATTTTCTTTTCTTGTTATTCAGTTTGTCTAATTAAGATAGGTCCTTGTATGGAACAATATATATGTGTTCCCATGAATATGTCAAGGCACGCATTGTACATGCATGTTTGATATTTTTATACTGCTACTTGAAATGGATTTAGATAAAATAGTAAGATATATTAAACAATCGATAAGTTGACAACCAAATTTCGCTTTATTTTATTGTGGATACATTTGATAGAGTAGGATACTGGGATGATCTGAAATGGACATGAAATAAAAAAATAAAAATAAAAAGAGATCACAAACAACAACATGCCAGCTGAAGTAGAATTGGAAACAAAAAGTCGACATCTGTTTGACATAACAGAAAACATGCTCAAGCGAATTTTGGTGATGAACAGTACTCACGCCCCGAGAGTCCAAGGTTGCACCGCGGAGTAAAAGGCATGGATATCAAGCTCCACAACATGACCCTCTGCTGTTACTTTCGGGTTCTTTTTGTATGGAACGTAATAATTATAGCTTCATTTTTGCAAGTATGGAACGTAATAATTAGAAAAGAATATAAATACTACATCAAAGCGTTGAAACGAACATATACAAACTACTCATTTGCTAGTCCATTATAACTGCACAATTGAATAGTACAAATACGACCCTGTTAGACATGTCACATGTGGAGTTCTGGCACCATCATGTATAAAGTTCTGCCATTGTATCAGAATTCAGAACATGCATAATCTCACAGAGCAGCAACAGACGAACAATAAATGACAACTGGCACCAGCCAGGTACTCATGTGTACTAAACAACAATTAAAACAAGCTCAACCAAGAATCCGGAAGAAATTTCTTACAACCAATACGAGGTTTCGACAATATAAAATAGTAATACTCTAATTTAATAATATTTAAAAAGGTTATATGCAGGCACAAGAATGGGAGAGTATTTGCGACGATAAAAGTGACTATCTGCGAGGGTATACCGTCATAAAAGTATTTTTTCTATTAATGACGGTATACTGACAGTATCGGTCGCGAATACTCCTCCCATGCTTGTAGTGGGACCAGCAAAAAAGTTCTTAATTCATTTTTAAATGCTAGACTAATCTACAAATATTAAAAATGAATCCTATAGTTAGATATATATCATTCAATTCTTCACAACACAATATATATTAGTCAGCCTACCAAAGTTATGCATACAGTTTTTGCTTGTTTTAAATAGTTAGTATTTCTTAATTATGAATTGAAAGCAATTGTGCCTACCAAAGTTAAGCAAAGTACTTACTGCTATGACATTAGGAACAAGTGGAACTTAAAATTCACCATTCACATTTAACAGCTGGTATTTATGCATAAGCATAGACATGCTGTTGGAAATTAGATTATACTATTTACCAGTAAAATTGAACTGGAACAATTCATCAATCACATAAGCATAGACGGGAAGAGGTGCGACTGGTTGTGTGCTCAGGCCGAATCAGAGTAAGCGGATTGAAAGGTCGGAGTAAGATGAATGAGGCGCGAGAGAAAGACAAGCCAAAGAACGACATAAGCAAAGAGAGAGAGGCGGAAGGAGGGAGGTCAAATAGATAAACCCTTCTCTAACAGATGACCCTTTAATGTTTTAATTTTCCGTCTATCTCCGTTAGACTCAATCAGCGTCAATTTTTTGCACGAATCTCTAAGCCTATCCACGGTTTAAAAGTGCATAGCACAGATTGACACTATATATGCATAGCACCGTAGACTAACTCTATATATATATATATATATATATATATATATAAGATGAGATTTTATATAAATGAAAGCCTTAACAACAGCTGAACGCACTGTCACTCTGTTCCATTAATATATTTAGAAATTTATTGTCCATAAATTTAGATGAGTAGATATTTAATGAAATGCTCACAAAATGATGTACAATTTGGTTGCTATGAGTACTGAAAGAATCATAACGCATCAAATAAGATGATTAAATATGTCAAGACGGTTTTCATCTTTCCAGTTAAGGGTTGGATTTTCTTTTCTTGTTATTCAGTTTGTGTAATTAAGATAGGTCCTTGTATTGAACAATATATATGTGTTCCCATGAATATGTCAAGGCACGCATTGTACATGCATGTTTGATATTTTTATACTGCTACTTGAAATGGATTTAGATAAAATATTAAGATATATTAAACAGTCGATAAGTTGACAACCAAATTTCGCTTTAGTTTATTGTGGATACATTTGATAGAGTAGGATACTGGGATGATCTGAAATGGACATGAAATAAAAAAAATAAAAAAAAGAGATCACAAACAACAACATGCCAGCTGAAGTAGAATTGGAAACAAAAAGTCGACATCTGTTTGATATAACAGAAAACATGCTCAAGCGAATTTTGGTGATGAACAGTACTCACGCCCCGATAGTCCAAGGTTGCACCGCGGAGTAAAAGGCATGGATATCAAGCTCCACAACATGACCCTCTGCTGTTTCTTTCGGGTTCTTTTTGTATATGATGCCTTGTGCTAGACGGAACTCTCCGGTCCCTCCGACAATGGCCCACTCACCGTGATATACACTCTGGCCCATCACCTGAAGCGATGACCCCTTGAACCTGTTTGATATGCAATGCATATAGAGGTTAGCAAGTTGTACTACCTCTAATTGTCTGTCAGAATTCAAATATTGCAGTGTGTACCTGACAACTAATTAATAGCAAATTGATCAAGTCACCATTAAAGTTGAATAAAGAAAGTTCATTTCGTGTAATTCATATCAGCTATAAGGGTGCGTTTAGATGTAGCAAGAATAGCGAGAATAGTGTTGTTCCGATCCATCCAAACATACTCAGGAATAGTGTTGTTCTCGCTATTCCTACAAAAAGTTGCAATAACAAACGTACTCTCTCAAATGTTCAATCGCTGTTCTCGCTATTCTAAATGTTTAATCCAAACAACATTCCGAATAGCTTTGAGTTAGTGCTATTCTTAAATAGTAGCTATTCTAGCTATTCTTAACCTACTATTCTCAACAGTAGCTATTCTAGCTATTCTCTAGTGCATCTAAGTGTCTAACTTACGTACTACCTGTTATCCTCGAACACAATGCTGAAATAATTTTGCCAGCTTTCGCTGTTCATGTCAGAATTAATATGCAGGCCCCGTGCACGTGCAACGACCTGTGCATTGGACTCGTGTCCATCGTACAAGGCCCAATCATTAACGACGGTATTACCAAATCTATGAGGAAGACTTGGGTTTACTATTGTTGATTGGGTAAGGTTTGATCCCTTGTAGTTTTGGTGCAAGTACAAGTGGAAGAAGAGTTCATTTTTCTGGAGTGTGGAAACAGGAGCGATGATAAACGGGGATTTATCCATGGCTATATAGGACTGTTGATAGAAGGAGGACAGAATCAAGGTTTGATGTTTTTCTATATGGTTGGAGAAATGAGGGAGGTGTTAGGGGTATTTATAACCATGCATGCACTCTCTAGATTTATTAAATTAATTTTTATGATGTCATCGATGAGCATCGGATCTGCTCTGAATTCATCAAGAAAACCTGAAGTCAACACTCGATACGATAGGAGGGTAGTTCGCCATTATTGCAAAGGGAGAATTATTGGTGTCAGCTTGCTCTCCAACATTTTTATGGGCAGAAGTAGGAAAGTAAGGAAACTGGCGGATCCGGATCCGCTGCTATTTTCAAAGCAAAACAAGTTTGTATCCTCCTGTACCGCACCAAATTTCAAATAAATATGACACGATCTCAACTGAGCACTTGAAATTTAGTGTCTCACTACCACAAAAAAATGCGACTATACACAGTTAAAAAAGTTAATAACACACGGTCTGCAACTGTGTCTGTGCACATTGTGTATGAAAAGGTCGATACATTGTACACATGTCTACATATCTCATAAAATGTATGTATACGTTGAGGTTGGCTAATATCAAATCGAATGTTCTTGAGTTCTCATACAACTAAGTTGTTTTTCAATTTTCAAAGCCCAAAAAGTCGATCCAAACCGTTAAATGTGATCTCTATATTAAAATGTGCTTAGAGACCAAATTTTATATTTTGTTTTAATTTTTTTTACTATTTATTAAGCCACTTTGAAAATCACTGATCCAACGGTGGCTTAACAAAACAGTAAAACTAGAAGCCACCGTTGCACTACTTATTTATTTGAGTTCATCATTCTAATTTATTTCAATTTTCAATTGCACTACTAATTATATTTTGTTTAAAATAATACACATTTCAGTGCCATAGACAAACAGGAGGCTGAGAATGTGGCTTCTAGTACAACCAGTGGTAAATTTTTGTGGTAATTGGGAACAACAATTATTACTACACCTACATGATGTACATTTTTGTCATTAGTACAACCAGTGGGTACAATTTTTTAACAGCTTTGCTAGTTTTGGGTGGGAGTATAATTTTGCTGGTATAGTATGTACTTACAGTTAATGAAAGTTTGAAAATGATATGTTACTGATATATATATATATATATATATATATATATATAGAGGAGGGTTCAAATGCCTCCATTTTTTAAAACTTTAATAATTTAAAATTTAAAACTTAAAAATCAAAATAAAACCGTTGGATATGATCTACATCATTTTATCTATGCACATGTAAAAAATTATGACATTTCAATTTTATTTTGATTGTCATCAAGAGCTTGTAAAAAATGCACTAATTTGGATGATTTCTAGACGTTGATTTTTGAACTTATTGATTCACATACAAACAAAATTGAAATGTGACAATTTTTTATGAGCACATAGAGAAAATAACATAGATCACATCTAACGGTTTTATTTTGACTTTTAAGCTTTAAATCTTAAGTTATTAATGTTTTAAAAAATGGAGGCATGATGGAGGCACAAAAAATGGAGGCATTTGAACCCTCCTCTCTATATATATATGTTGTTAATTATTGGGTATAATATGCATTATGCATGTTGTCTGTTTATATATTGGTTAATTGATTGCATGTTTAAAATTGTTGGTTCAAATGATAGGTTTAAAAAATGGCTAGCAAATAGAGGTTAGCTAGCTCCTAATGGGGCTGTAATTAAATATATATATATATTCACCAACGGTTTAAATTAAAACAAATGCCAAAGGTAAGATAAGAATGCCAACACAAATAAAAACAAAAACGATAGTGTATGTGACTTTTGCCATCTGCAAACAAATTCAAAAGTCGCGGTGTTAAGAACCTATGCTATCGTTTTAAAAAACACAAGCGATGCAATTGAATGCGCAACGGCCCCAGTTTATAATGTTGTTATGTAAGCAACGCCATCGGTTGGTTAATCTAAGCGATAGCAAATGTGCGCAACACCATTGGGTCATCCGACCGGATGGCAAAAGTGAACACATTTCCTATCAGGGCGATATGCATCGGTTAAGAACTCGATGGCGGAATGCGATTTCAACCGATATAAAAGTATTTTTCTCTAATAGTGTTAACTAGTATTTAGAGAATGTGGTTCTAGAACTAAATTTCTTTCATTATATATTTTTTCTTATAATTTTCTAGTGCCTTTAGTATTGATTAGAGGACACCTTTCTGATAAGTATTGCTAAGAGTAATTAATATACATTCTATCATTATTTTTTTGTAACCCCCAAAGAAATGGTTTATTGTAGCCTGCGCTGGAACTAGAGGCCTCCGAGTAGGCATGTTATCTCGGATCGAAATCTAAAAAAGGAGCAGATTTGAACATGCGAACAACTATAACTTTAACCTGACCCGGCATATAAACTATAGTTTTACTTGCTATTTTCATAAATCCCACATCTACAATAATTTTTGAAATACAATTATTTCTTTTGCAAAATTATTGTATAATGATCGGGTGTAAAAATAAAATCATTAGGGACTGGTACTAATATGTATATGACCTATCTTCTACTAATATGTAGATGATATAGAGCTTAGGCGTTTTCTTTACTTCTCACTTTCAAAGACCTCAGATCCAGTTTCCTTATGCGTATAAATCAGATCAACATACAATACAGAGAGAGAGTATTAATTGATCAAAACGGAGCTAGAAGGATAAGGCATTTTATATAACCAAAACCCTAAAATAACATTTCTACACGGCTCTTTATTAAACGTCCGTGTAACTCTCTCAAGCCTTTTTACACTGTTATTTAAACATAAAACCATGTACAATTTCTACCTTTCTACACGGCTCTTTATATAAAGGTCCGTGTAGCTCTCTCAAGCTTTCTACACTGTTATTTAAAAAAACATCCATGTACAATTCCTACCTTTCTACACGGTTCTTTAATAAATATCCGTGTAGCTCTCTCAAGGCTTTCTACACTGTTATTTAAACAATGATCCGTATACAATTCCTAATAAACGTCCGTGTAGCTCTCTCAAGGCTTTCTACAATGATTATTTAATAAATATCCGTGTAGAGATCCCACAGATATTTCTGGCTTCCAAAAAATTACAATTTCTATATGGTTTTTATATAAAATTGTCAAATCCGTGTACAATGTGCAGTGTACAATGATCATTTTTGTAGTAGTATGACGAGTTTAAATTTACAATGTAAATTAGTAAAATAGCTTAATTAGTTGATGTGCAATAATTATTGAGTCAACTTTAAATTTATAGCTTCATTTTTGCAAGTATGGAACGTAATAATTAGAAAAGAATATAAATACTACATCAAAGCGTTGAAACGAACATATCCAAATTACTCATTTGCTAGTCCATTATAACTGCAGTACCATTGAATAGTACAAATACGACCCTGTTAGACATGTGACATGTGGAGTTCTGGCACCAACATGTATAAAGTTGTGCCATTGTATCAGAATTCAGAACATGCATAATCTGACAGAGCAGCAATAGACGAACAATAAATGACAACTGGCACCAGCCAGGTACTCATGTGTACTAAACAACAATTAAAACAAGCTCAACCAAGAATCCGGAAGAAATTTCTTACAACCAATACGAGGTTTGGACAATATAAAATAGTAATACTCTAATTTAATAATATTTACAAAGGTTATATGCAGGCACAAGAATGGGAGAGTATTCGCGACGATAAAAGTGACTATCTGCGAGGGTATACCGGCATAAAAGTATTTTTTCTATTAGTAACGGTATACCGACAGTATCGGTCGCGAATACTCCTCCCATTCTTGTAGTGGGACCAGCAAAAAAGTTCCTATTTCATTTTTAAATGCTAGACTAATCTACAAATATTAAAAATGAATCATGTAGTTAGATATATATCATTCAATTCTTCTCAAAACAAAATATATTAGTCAGCCTACCAAAGTTATGCATACAGTTTTTGCTTGTTTTAAATAGTTAGTATTTCTTAATTATGAATTGAAAGCAATTGTGCATACATATAATATTATAGAATTCCTATATCTGACATTTACTTGCTATTTTCATAAATCCCACATCTACAATAATTTTTGAAATACAATTATTTCTTTTGCAAAATTATTGTATAATGATCGGGTGTAAAGATAAAATCGTTAGGGACTAGTACTAATATGTAGATGATGTAGACCTTAGGCGTTTCTTTACTTGTCACTTTCAAAGACCTCAGATCCGGTTTCCTTAAGCGTATAAATTAGATCAACATTCAATACAGAGAGAGAGAGTATTAATTGATCAAAACAGAGCTAGAAGGAGAAGGCATTTTATATAACCAAAACCCTAAAATAACATTTCTACACGGCTCTTTATTAAACGTCCGTGTAACTCTCTCAAGCCTTTTTACACTGTTATTTAAACATAAAACCATGTACAATTTCTACCTTTCTACACAGCTCTTTATATAAAGGTCCGTGTTGCTCTATCAAGTTTTCTACACTGTTATTTAAAAAAAATCCATGTACAATTCCTACCTTTCTACACGGTTCTTTAATAAATATCAGTGTAGCTCTCTCAAGGCTTTCTACACTGATTATTTAATAAATATCCATGTAGAGATTCCACAGATATTTTCGGCTTCCAAAAAATTACAATTTCTACACGGTTTTTATATAAAATTGCCAAATCCGTGTACAATGTGCAGTGTACAATGACCATTTTTGTAGTAGTGTGAGGAGTTTAAATTTACAATGTAAATTGGTAAAATAGCTTAATTAGTTGATTTGCTATAATTATTAAATATATTTTGAATGAAAAGTTTAATTATGTTTAATTTATAAAGTTATGTAGTGCATGCTTTTAGGGATTTATTGTATTTTAATTTATGTATCGTCTTTGTTCAGATCATACAAGCATGTGAGACCTTCTAGATGTTGAAATACAACATTATCTTTTTTTTTTTTTTGGTTATCCGTGGTAACCGGAAATTCTACAAGGTTACAATTTTTTTTTTGTTATTTGTGGGATTCGTGGTGTGGAACGGTGAAGTGTAGTCGTTTGTGCAAAACGGATAACTGAATAAAATTTTCAGTTATCACATAGGTAACCCAAAAAATTCTTAGCTTTTATGGTTTTTGTAATTTGGTCGTTTGTGCAAGACGGATAGCTGAATAAAATTTTCATTTACCACATAGGTAATTGAACAAATTCTTAGCTTTTATGTTTTTTGTAATTTGGTCGTTTGTGCAAAATGGATAACTGAATAAAATTTTCAGGTACCACATAGGTAACTGAAAAAATTCTTAGCTTTTATGATTTTTGTAATTTGGAGAGTAATGAATCTGTTTTGTGATTTTTTTTATTTACGGTTTAGTAAAAAAAAATCCTTCACCAGCTCCCTTCAAATTATTGTGCAAACATAGCCTTCATGCATGAGAAAATAAAATTGCTACTTTTCAACAGAGTCATTGATTTTTTTTTTTTCCTAGAAATAAAGGTCTAACACACAGTCACTACAACAAAAACAATAGTATCAGTGACCGGTGCAGTCGTCTGACGTTGAAACTGTTTTCCTTCAAAAAATAAAATAAATAATTAAATTACTGGTTTTGGTGACCAATATTTTCAGTGACTGTATAGATCAGCCACGCCTTTTCTTCCGGTCACTGAAAATGTTGGGTTAACAAAAAAAATGCCATTTCGGGCATGTGATGCTTCATTAAAATAGTAAAACATGTATAAAGAGCAAAGTGTACCTGTCTTTTAAGATTATGAACATTATCGTATACTTGTATCATCTCATACATAATACCATACTTCTGTCGTATATGTCTAAGGGCTAAGATTTCAATTTTGTTTGGCTTCATTAATATTTTATATGAACTTGATTATTTTATATGAAGTTCATTTTTTTATTTGAAATTGTCTAAAAAAAATATCAATATGAGTTAAATTCAATTTGGATGACAAATTTGGCAAATAATTGCTGTAATTATTGAGTCAACTTTAAATTTATAGCTTCATTTTTGCAAGTATGGAACGTAATAATTAGAAAAGAATATAAATACTACATCAAAGCGTTGAAACGAACATATACAAACTACTCATTTGCTAGTCCATTATAACTGCACAATTGAATAGTACAAATACGACCCTGTTAGACATGTCACATGTGGAGTTCTGGCACCATCATGTATAAAGTTGTGCCATTGTATCAGAATTCAGAACATGCATAATCTCACAGAGCAGCAACAGACGAACAATAAATGACAACTGGCACCAGCCAGGTACTCATGTGTACTAAACAACAATTAAAACAAGCTCAACCAAGAATCCGGAAGAAATTTCTTACAACCAATACGAGGTTTGGACAATATAAAATAGTAATACTCTAATTTAATAATATTTAAAAAGGTTATATGCAGGCACAAGAATGGGAGAGTATTTGCGACGATAAAAGTGACTATCTGCGAGGGTATACCGTCATAAAAGTATTTTTTCTATTAATGACGGTATACTGACAGTATCGGTCGCGAATACTCCTCCCATGCTTGTAGTGGGACCAGCAAAAAAGTTCCTAATTCATTTTTAAATGCTAGACTAATCTACAAATATTAAAAATGAATCCTATAGTTAGATATATATCATTCAATTCTTCACAACACAATATATATTAGTCAGCCTACCAAAGTTATGCATACAGTTTTTGCTTGTTTTAAATAGTTAGTATTTCTTAATTATGAATTGAAAGCAATTGTGCCTACCAAAGTTAAGCAAAGTACTTACTGCTATGACATTAGGAACAAGTGGAACTTAAAATTCACCATTCACATTTAACAGCTGGTATTTATGCATAAGCATAGACATGCTGTTGGAAATTAGATTATACTATTTACCAGTAAAATTGAACTGGAACAATTCATCAATCACATAAGCATAGACGGGAAGAGGTGCGACTGGTTGTGTGCTCAGGCCGAATCAGAGTAAGCGGATTGAAAGGTCGGAGTAAGATGAATGAGGCGCGAGAGAAAGACAAGCCAAAGAACGACATAAGCAAAGAGAGAGAGGCGGAAGGAGGGAGGTCAAATAGATAAACCCTTCTCTAACAGATGACCCTTTAATGTTTTAATTTTCCGTCTATCTCCGTTAGACTCAATCAGCGTCAATTTTTTGCACGAATCTCTAAGCCTATCCACGGTTTAAAAGTGCATAGCACAGATTGACACTATATATGCATAGCACCGTAGACTAACTCTATATATATATATATATATATATATATATATAAGATGAGATTTTATATAAATGAAAGCCTTAACAACAGCTGAACGCACTGTCACTCTGTTCCATTAATATATTTAGAAATTTATTGTCCATAAATTTAGATGAGTAGATATTTAATGAAATGCTCACAAAATGATGTACAATTTGGTTGCTATGAGTACTGAAAGAATCATAACGCATCAAATAAGATGATTAAATATGTCAAGACGGTTTTCATCTTTCCAGTTAAGGGTTGGATTTTCTTTTCTTGTTATTCAGTTTGTGTAATTAAGATAGGTCCTTGTATTGAACAATATATATGTGTTCCCATGAATATGTCAAGGCACGCATTGTACATGCATGTTTGATATTTTTATACTGCTACTTGAAATGGATTTAGATAAAATATTAAGATATATTAAACAGTCGATAAGTTGACAACCAAATTTCGCTTTAGTTTATTGTGGATACATTTGATAGAGTAGGATACTGGGATGATCTGAAATGGACATGAAATAAAAAAAATAAAAAAAAGAGATCACAAACAACAACATGCCAGCTGAAGTAGAATTGGAAACAAAAAGTCGACATCTGTTTGACATAACAGAAAACATGCTCAAGCGAATTTTGGTGATGAACAGTACTCACGCCCCGATAGTCCAAGGTTGCACCGCGGAGTAAAAGGCATGGATATCAAGCTCCACAACATGACCCTCTGCTGTTTCTTTCGGGTTCTTTTTGTATATGATGCCTTGTGCTAGACGGAACTCTCCGGTCCCTCCGACAATGGCCCACTCACCGTGATATACACTCTGGCCCATCACCTGAAGCGATGACCCCTTGAACCTGTTTGATATGCAATGCATATAGAGGTTAGCAAGTTGTACTACCTCTAATTGTCTGTCAGAATTCAAATATTGCAGTGTGTACCTGACAACTAATTAATAGCAAATTGATCAAGTCACCATTAAAGTTGAATAAAGAAAGTTCATTTCGTGTAATTCATATCAGCTATAAGTGTCTAACTTACGTACTACCTGTCATCCTCGAACACAATGCTGAAATAATTTTGCCAGCTTTCGCTGTTCATGTCAGAATTAATATGCAGGCCCCGTGCACGTGCAACGACCTGTGCATTGGACTCGTGTCCATCGTACAAGGCCCAATCATTAACGACGGTATTACCAAATGAATGACGAAGACTTGGGTTTACTATTGTTGATTGGGTACGGTTTGATCCCTTATAGTTTTGGTGCAAGTACAAGTGGAAAAAGAGTTCATTTTTCTTGAGTGTGGAAACAGGAGCGATGATAAACGGGGATTTATCCATGGCAATATAGGACTGTTGATAGAAGGAAGACAGAATCAAGGTTTGATGTTTTTCTATATGATTGGAGAAATGAGAGAGGGGTTAGGGGTATTTATAACCATGCATGCACTCTCTAGATTTATAAAATTAATTTTTATGATGTCATCGATGAGCATCGGATCTGCTCTGAATTCATCAAGAAGACCTGGACTCAACACTCGATACGATAGGAGGGTAGTTCGACATTATTGCAAAGGGACAATTATTGGTGTCAGCTTGCTCTCCAACATTTTTATGGGCAGAAGTAGGAAAATAAGGAAACCGGCGGATCCGGATCAGCTGCTATTTTCAAAGCAAAACAAGTTTGTATCCTCCGGTATCACACCAAATTTCAAATAAATATGACACGATCTCAACTGAGCACTTGAAATTTAGTGTCTCGCTACTACATAAAATGCGACTATACACAGTTAAAAAGTTAATAACACACGGTCTGCAACTGTGTCTGTGCACATTGTGTATGAAAAGGTCGATACATTGTATATAGGTCTGCATATCTCGTAAAATGTATGTATACATTGAGGTTAGCTAATATCAAATCGATTGTTCCTGAGTTCTCATACAACTAAGTTGTTTTTCAATTTTCAAAGTCCAAAAAGTGGATCCAAACCGTTAGATGTGATCTCTATATAAAAATGTGCTTGGAGACCAAATTTTATATTTTGTTTTAATTTTTTTACTATTTATTAAGCCACTTTGAAAATCGCTGATCCAACGGTGGCTTAACAAAACAGTAAAACTAGAAGCCACCGTTGCACTACTAATTTATTTGAGTTCATCATTCTAATTTATTTCAATTTTTAATTGCACTACTAATTATATTTTGTTTAAAATAATACACATTTCAGTGCCATAGACAAACAGGAGGCTGAGAATGTGGCTATTTTGTGATAAAGAACATAGAGTTTATCATCAGAAATTATTTTAGATATTTTCCAAAGGTTTGCCAATTAATCACCTGTTTTGATCTATCATGCATGTTTTCAGATTCATTTGTTATATATATGTATATGTTGTTAATATGTTCGGGGTTCGTTCATGCAGAATAAATTGAGCAGTACACCGTACAAGGAAAGGGAACTACATGCGATCTGTATAACATGGTGTAAGTACTTCTTGTATCATGTTTTACCTCCTGATGAAAAAAGGATCTGAATAGAAACCTGGACAGTTTTTGGTACATGTGATGTAAATTTTTGTGGTAATTGGGAACAACCGTTATTACTACACCTACATGATGTACATTTTTGTCGTTGGTACAACTAGTGGGTACAATTTTTTGACAGCTTTGCTAGTTTTGGGTGGGGGTATAATTTTGGTGGTATAGTACGTACTTACAATTAATGAAGGTTTGAAAATGATATGTACATTTCTGATGGTACAATGATATACGTGTGGTGATCTAGCTATGTTATACTGCTATATATATATATATGGCTTTTTGGTTTATAATTAATGTATATATATATATATATATATATATATATATATAGAGAGAGAGAGAGAGAGAGAGAGAGATGGGCTACGGTGAGTTACGAAGTAAAGTGACTATTTTACTTCACGCTCATATTTTGTGATTTTTAAGTTCAAAACGTCGATCCGAACCGTTCATCTTGTTCTCCATATTGAAATGTGCTTGGAGACCAAATTTTACATTTTTTGGAATTTTTTTACTATTTATTAAGCAATTTTGAAAGTCGCTGATCTGATGGTCCAGAAAATTTTACTGTTTTTTACTGTTCACAGCAAAACAGAAATTTTAAAAAATGCTTAATAAATAGTAAATAAATTCCAAAAAATGTAAAATTTGGTCTCCAAGCACATTTTAATATGGATTAAACATCTAACGGTTCGGATCGGTCGTTTGGACTTTCAAAATAAAAATACGGCGTGAAGTAGAAACGCGTTTTACTTCGCAACTCACCGTAGCCCACCTCTATATATATATATATATATATGTTGTTAATTATTGGGTATAATATGCATTATGCATGTTGTCTGTTTATATATTGGTTAATTCATTGCATGTTTAAAATTGGTTCAAATGATGGATTTCAAAAATGGCTAGCAAATGGAGGCTAGCTAGCTCCTAATGGGGCCGTAATTAAAAATATATATATAAATCACCAACGGTTTAAATTAAAACAAATGTCAAAGGTAAGATAAGAATGCCAACGCAAATAAAAACAAAAACGATGGTGTATATGACTTTTGCCATCTGAAAACAAATTCAAAAGTCGCGGTGTTAAGAACCTATGCTATCGCTTTAAAAAACGCAAGCTATGCCATTGAACGCGCAACGGCCCCAGTTTATAATGCTGTTATGTAAGCAACGCCATCGGTTGGTTAATCTAAGCGATAGCATATGTGCGCAACACCATTGGGTCATCCGACAGGATGGCAAAAGTGAACACATTTTCTATCGGGGCGATATGCATCGGTTCAGAACTCGATGGCGGAATGCTATTTCAACCAATATAAAAGTGTTTTTCTCTAATAGTGTTAACTAGTATTTAGAGTGTGGTTCTGGAACTAAATTTCTTTCATTATATATTTTTGCTTATAATTTTCTACTGCCTTTAGTATTGATTAGAGGACACCTTTCTGATTAGTATTGCTAAGAGTAATTAATATACATTCTATCACTATTTCAACCCCCAAAGAAATGGTTTATTGTAGCCTGCACTGGAACTAGAGGCCTCCGAGTAGGCATGTTATCTCGGATCGAAATCTAAAAAAGGAGCAGATTTGAACATGCGAACAACTATATTTGTAATCTAAACAAATTAAAACAATTATAGTTTTACATGCGAACAACTTTTCGATCACTTAATAAGCAATATAAAATAGTTTGATCTAATTTAATAATGTTTATGAAGTTTATATGCCGGATCAGGTTAAAGTTAACAAATTTTTTAAATGTTAGAATAATCTAGACATATTAAAAATGAATCATGTAGTTAGATATATATCATTCAATTCTTCTCAAAACAAAATATATTAGTCAGCCAACCAAAGTTATGCATACAGTTTTTGCTTGTGTTAAATAGTTTGTATTTCTTAATTATGAATTGAAAGCAATTGTGCATACATATAATATTATAGAATATTAATTCCTATATCTGACATTTACTTGCTATTTTCATAAATACCACATCTACAATAATTTTTGAAATACAATTATTTGTTTTGCAAAATTATTGTATAATGATCTGGTGTAAAAATAAAATCATTAGGGACTGGTACTAATATGTATATGATCTATCTTCTACTAATATGTAGATGATGGAGACCTTAGGCGTTTTCTTTACTTCTCACTTTCAAAGACCTCAGATCCGGTCTCCTTATGCGCAGAAATCAGACCAACATTCAATACAGAGAGAGAGAGAGAGTATTAATTGATCAAAACGGCGCTAGAAGGAGAAAGCATTTTATATAACAAAAACCCTAAAATAACATTTCTACACGGCTCTTTATTAAACGTCCATGTAGCTCTCTCAAGGCTTTCTACACTGTTATTTAAACATAAAACCGTGTACAATTTCTACCTTTCTACACGGCTCTTTATATAAAGGTCTGTGTAGCTCTCTCAAGCTTTCTACACTGTTATTTAAAAAAACATCCGTGTACAATTTATACATTTCTACACGGCTCTTTATATAAAGGTCTGTGTATCTCTATCAAGCTTTCTACACTGTTATTTAAAAAAACATCAATGTACAATTCCTACCTTTCTACACGGTTCTTTAATAAATATCCATGTAGCTCTCTCAAGGCTTTCTATACTGTTATTTAAACAATAATCCGTGTATAATTCCTAATAAACGTCCGTGTAGCTCTCTCAAGGCTTTCTACACTTATTCTTTAATAAATATCCATGTAGAGATCCCACAGATATTTTGGGCTTCCAAAAAATTACAATTTCTACACGGTTTTTATATAAAATTGTCAAATCTGTGTACAATGTGCAGTGTACAATGACCATTTTTGTAGTAGTGTGTAGAGTTTAAATTTACAATGTAAATTAGTAAAATAGCTTAATTAGTTGATTTGCTATAATTATTAAATATATTTTGAATGAAAAGTTTAATTATGTTTAATTTATAAAGTGATGTAGTTATTGTATTTTAATTTATGTATCGTCTTTGTTCAGATACAAGCATGTGAGACCTTCTAGATGTTGAAAAACAACATTATCTTTTTTTTTTGGTTGTCCGTGGTAACCGGAAATTCTACAAGGTTACAAATTTTTTTTTCGTTATTTGTGGGATTTGTGGTGTGGAATGGTGGAGTGTGGTCGTTTGTGCAAAACGGATAACTGAATAAAATTTTCAGTTACCACATAGGTAACCGAAAAAATTCTTAGTTTTTATGGTTTTTGTAATTTGGTCGTTTGTGCAAAATGGATAACTGAATAAAATTTTCAGTTATCTCATAGGTAACCGAAAAAATTCTTAGCTTTTATGATTTTTGTAATTTGGAGAGTAATGAATCTGTTTTGTGATTTTTTTTATTTACGTTTTATTAAAAAAAAATCCTTCACCAGCTCCCTTCAAATTATTGTGAAAAATAGTGGTATTACCACCGATTTCATAGAAATCAAAATATACCTGATATGGTACCTAAAATAGGTACCAAAATCAAATATGAAAAGTCATACATCAAGTCATCATCAACAAACATAAAAGCATACAAGGAGAGATAGTACTTCAAATTATTGTGCAAACATATATAACCTTCACGCATGAGAAAATAAAATTGCTACTTTTCAACAGAGCCATTGATTTTTTTTTTCTAGAAATAAAGGTCTGACACATAGTCACTACAACAAAAACAATACTATCAGTGACCGGTGCAGTCACGCGACGTTGAAACTGTTTTCCTTCAAAAAATAAAATAAATAATTAAATTACTGGTTTTGGTGACCAATATTTTCAGCGAATGTATAGATCAGCCACCCCTTTTCTTCCGGTCACTGAAAATGTTGGGTAAACAAAAAAAATGCTATTTCGGGCATGTGATGCTCCATTAAAATAGTAAAACATGTATAAAGAGCAAAGTGTACCGTTCTTTTAAGATTATGAACATTATCGTATACTTGTATCATCTCATACATAATACCATACTTCTGTCGTATATGTCCAAGGGCTAAGATTTCAATTTTGTTTGGCTTCACTAATATTTTATATGAACTTGATTATTTTATATGAAGTTCATTATTTTATTTGAAATTGTCTAAAAAAAATATCAATAGGAGTTAAATTCAAATTGGATGACAAATTTGGCAAATAATTGCTGTAATTATTGAGTCAACTTTAAATTTATAGCTTCATTTTTGCAAGTATGGAACGTAATAATTAGAAAAGAATATAAATACTACATCAAAGCGTTGAAACGAACATATACAAACTACTCATTTGCTAGTCCATTATAACTGCACAATTGAATAGTACAAATACGACCCTGTTAGACATGTCACATGTGGAGTTCTGGCACCATCATGTATAAAGTTCTGCCATTGTATCAGAATTCAGAACATGCATAATCGCACAGAGCAGCAACAGACGAACAATAAATGACAACTGCCATCAGCCAGGTACTCATGTGTACTAAACAACAATTAAAACAAGCTCAACCAAGAATCCGGAAGAAATTTCTTACAACCAATATGAGGTTTGGACAATATAAAATAGTTTTACCCTAATTTAATAATATTTACAAAGGTTATATACAGGCACAAGAATGAAGGAGTATTCGCAACGATAAAAGTGACTATCTGCAATTGTATACTGATACGGCTCAAGTTCCGGAGGACGGGACCGTAAGGTTTGGTTGTTTTGGGAGCTCGACTCGTCCCAGCTTGGGAAAACCGGGCCGAGTCTCGGTAGAGTGACTTAGGGTAATTGTCAAAGTACTCGTACTCTAACCTCTTGGTACCTTCTATTATCTTTTGGTCCGCCCCCGAATACCTCGGGATTTGGGACTTATATAGATGATTCTCCGACAACCATTCCGTGTTGTCAGAATTGTCAGGGACTGTACGAGGACGGTTTAGGGTCGCGTAACTGTCCTACGTGGCGCCCCTGCGGATGTCATGGGCTGGCCATGTCGAGATAGGCCTTTTGCCGGGCTTTAGGCTTGGGCCTTTCCGCCTTGGGCCATGTTGATTCCGTGGGGATAGGGGCCTTATTGTTGGTCCCGACCTAGCCTCCTAGGGGTCCTAGGCCGGGTTATTCATGACCCAAATCCGTTCTCCTTGGGCCCTTGTTTACATGGGCCTATCATTAGCCCCCTAAGCCGAGATGTATTCGAGTGAGAAGTGCATGAGTGAGGTACATTTCGGCTTGATTATTAATCGTTAGTTTTGTTGATTTGACGATATATGTTAATCAGAATTGGGTAAAAGTGAGAATTATGTCGACGCACAGCAGTTAAGAAGAGGTGTCGTAAGTTATTTGGAACTTTCAATGGTTCATCACGCGACATAGTTCATAATAAGTTAATAACGTGACATTACTCTGCATAGGGCTCAGTGGTCTTGTTCATGACATAACATTGACAATCTTAGAAACTACTACTTAGTATCCTGTGAGATCTTGGGCTCGTCTCTCAGTCGGAGTCGGAATACCATTGTTGTATGTGTCTTTTCGGGTATGTCTCTTGCCTGTATTTTTCGATGGCACATGTTGGGCATGTAAAATGTTTAAACCTCAGGTCTTCACGTGTTTTTGGTGGGTAACCAGAGATGCAAGCTGGATGGAATGCCTCCATACACTCAACGCATGTAAACATCAGATGTCACTTGCCGTACCTTTCGCATTTTGGGCAGAAGTCAACCTTCTCTTGTATGCGAGACGTGGCGTCAGCTGTTTCCATGTGTCTCGCTTGTAATAGCGCCGGATCGTTGCTCATGTTTTGAGATCGGGCTTTTGGTAGAGGGAGATGAAAATATATCCTCTTTTGTCGTTATGACTATTATATATAGCTGTTTGCTGATATCATGTCCATCGGGTGTCGTGCTAGGTCCTTTTATTACTGTGTGAGCGTGGTGTTTATTAAATGTTTGTGGTACTCTTTTCCTCCTCTCCCCCCTTTTTTTTTATTATTTAGAACGAAAGGCCAATCTTTCCTGTTCTCCCCCCCTTTTATGACTATTATATTTAGAACGAACACCAGCAAGTATGGTGGCTGTTGAGTGGCCTCGCGTGGTGTGGTTCGGTAGGCCCACATGACTTCATTTAACATGTCGGGCCAATCTTTCCTGTTCTATGCGACCTTTTTCTTGAGGCCGTCAATGATGGTTCTGTTGCTGACCTCGGCGAGACCATTGCTCTGTGGGTGACTGAAAGAAGCAAAGTTGTTACGAATGCCTAGCCTGTGTAAGAAAGATAGTGTGCTAGTCGCATTAAATTGGGTGCCATTGTCCGAAGTTAATGCTCGCGGCAGACCGAAACGGCAAATCATGTTTTTCCAGATGAATTTTTGGATGACAATGGCTGTGACAGATGCGAGGGCTTCAGCCTCGATCCATTTGGTGAAGTATTCCACCGCGACTATTATCCATCGTCTTTGTCGAACCGCTAGGGGAAAGGGGCCAACGAGAATGGCCATGCACCTGGAATGCTGACTTGATCGTAAGCCGGCACGTTGCTTATCTTGCTGTGAAATTGGCATTGCTCACATTTGCAGACCAGGTTGGTGGCATCTTGGTGAATTGTTGGCCAGTAGAATCCGGCACGTAAGATCCGTTTAGCCAGAGTCTTAGTGCCTTGATGGCTGCCACAGATCCCGGCATGTGTCTCAGCTAGCATTTCCTTAGCCTTGTCTTCACAGAGGCATCTTAGCCAAGGTCAGAGGTAACCTCGCTTATATAGTTAATTGCCGAAAATAGAATAGAGAGGTGCAATTTTCCACAGCTTACGCGCCTCCATTGTGTCGTCCGACAATGTCCCGGTGGTGAGGAAGTTCCATATCGGCGTGAACCATGTGGTATTGTCGTCAGTGGTGACGAACACGCTAGCAGCCTTGGTATCAATGCTAGATGTTGGAACCTCCATCACGATGACTGGTTTGTCTTTATCCAAATTGCCTGCAGCGCCAAGTTTGGATAAAGCATCAGCTTGACAATTTCTATTGCGGGGAACGTGGACAATTTCGATCTTGTCAAACTGTTGTTTTAAGGATTGTAATTGTTCGTGGTACTTGCGTAACCGTTCGTTATCAACACGGATCTCGGCATTGATATGTTTCATGGCTCCTAGCTCTTTGACTAGTTTGGAATCACTATAAAGATGAACTTCCCTTTAAGCCTGCAATCATGGCTTCATATTCGGTTGTGTTATTGGTGACAGGAAACAGGAAATGCAGTGCGTAGTTCAGGGTTTCACCCATTGGTCCTGTTAAGGAGATGCCTGCCCCGGCGCCCTGTATAGAAGCGGCGCCATCAAGATAAATAGTCCATTTACTTTCCGATGAGTCAGGTGTTCCCGAATATTCTGCTATGAAGTCGACAAAAATTTGTGACTTGATAGCTGTTTGCGGGAAAAAAGAAATGTTGAACTCCGATAACTCCAAGGCCCAAGACAACAGTCGGCTGGAGGAGTCAAAGTTGGTGAAAGCCTTTTTAAGTGTGACACTGATGTAAATATGAATGGGATGTGATTGGAAGTACGGGCGTAATTTCCTGGCCGCGACGACTAAGGCGTACGCGGCCTTCTCCAGTTGGGAGTACCTGGTTTCGGCATCCCGTAACACATGCGAGAAAAAGTAGATCGATTTTTGAACTTTTTCGTCACGAACCAGGGCTGC
The DNA here is from genome assembly GCA_964058875.1 of Carex rostrata. Classification (NCBI taxonomy): domain Eukaryota; kingdom Viridiplantae; phylum Streptophyta; class Magnoliopsida; order Poales; family Cyperaceae; genus Carex; species Carex rostrata. Next base: position 244,798 of record CAXKVT010000014.1, on the reverse strand, counting down.
GCTGACCGCACGGCTGGTCGTGGCAATGTATAGAGCTAGTGTTTTTCCATCTGTGGGTCGGCTGAGCCAGTCGCCCCGTGAGAGTTTGCAATTCTTTTAGGTTTTTTGGGGGGGGTCATATCTAAGATTGCTTTGGACTTAGAGGGATGAATTTCGATTCCTCGCATGGAAACCATGAACCCTAAGAACTTGCCTCCTGTAAGGCCAAAAAAGCTCTTCTTCGGGTTCAACTTCATGTTGGCTCCGTTTAGGTGGTGAAAGTTTCTTGTAGATCGTCGATATGCCCCATGTCGGTCATGCTTTTAACGAGTAGATTGTCCATGTAAGCTTCGAGGTTGCACTCGAGTTGCGGTTTACCGACAGTGTTCATCATTCTTTGGAAGGTGGCCCCTGAGTTTTTGAGCCCAAACGGCATGACCCTGTAACAATAGAGACCAAAGTTAGTGGTAAAAGATGTTTTTTCCTCGTCCGCCTCGTGCATCATAATTTGGTTGTATCCAGAAAAAGCATCCATGAAACTGAGGAACGCGTGCCCGGATGTTGAGTCCACCAATTGGTCAATTTTTGGCATGGGGAATGGGTCCATCGGACAAGCTTTGTTGAGGTCTGTATAGTCAATGCACATTCGCCAATCGCCATTAGATTTCTTTACTAGAACCGGATTGGCCGTCCATTCAGGATTGACTATCTGCAATGGTATATCGTCATAAAAGTATTTTTTTCTATTATTAACAGTAGTATTCGGGACGGTATACCGACAGTATCGGTCGCAAATACTCCTCCCATTCTTGTAGCGAGGACCACCAAAAAAGTTCCTAATTCATTTTTAAATGCTAGACTAATCTACAAATATTAAAAATGAATCCTATAGTTAGATATATATCATTCAATTCTTCACAACACAAAATATATAGTCAACCAAGCAAAGTTATGCATACAATTTTTGCCTGTGTTAATATATAGTTTGTATTTCTAAATTATGAAAGCAACTGTGCATACATATAATTTTTCAGAATATCTATATCTAACTTTCACTTGCTATTTTCAGAAATCCCACATCTACAATATTTTTTGAAATACAATTTTTGCCTGTGTTAATATATAGTTTGTATTTCTTAAATTCAAATTGGATGACAAATTTGGAAAATAATTGCTGTAATTATTCAGTCAACTTTAAATTTATAGCTTCATTTTTGCAAGTATGGAACGTAATAATTAGAAAAGAATATAAATACTACATCAAAGCGTTGAAACGAACATATACAAACTACTCATTTGCTAGTCCATTATAACTGCACCATATTGAATAGTACAAATACGACCCTGTTAGACATGTCACATGTGGAGTTCTGGCACCATCATGTATAAAGTTCTGCCATTGTATCAGAATTCAGAACATGCATAATCTCACAGAGCAGCAACAGACGAACAATAAATGACAACTGGCACCAGCCAGGTACTCATGTGTACTAAACACCAATTAATTAAAACAAGCTCAACCAAGAATCCGGAGGAAATTTCTTACAACCAATATGAGGTTTGGACAATATAAAATAGTTTTACCCTAATTTAATAATATTTACAAAGGTTATATACAGGCACAAGAATGGGAGAGCATTCGCGATGATAAAAGTGACTATCTGCGAGGGTATACCGTCATAAAAATATTTTTTCTATTAGTGACGGTATACCGACAATATCGGTCGCGAATACTCCTCCCATTCTTGTAGTGAGACCAGCAAAAAAGTTCCTAATTCATTTTTAAATGCTAGACTAATCTACAAATATTAAAAATGAATCCTATAGTTAGATATATATCATTCAATTCTTCACAACACAAAATATATAGTCAACCAAGCAAAGTTATGCATACAACTTTTGCCTGTGTTAATATATAGTTTGTATTTCTTAATTATGAAAGCAACTGTGCATACATATAATATTTCAGAATACCTATATCTAACTTTCACTTGCTATTTTCAGAAATCTTACATCTACAATATTTTTTAAAATACAATTATTTATTTTATTAAATTATTGTATAATGCTCGGGTGTAAAAATAAAATAATTGCAAATAAACTATGGACATGATCTCCAAATTTAGTCATTGTTGGACTAATTCTGCTTGTATAGATGAGATGAGTATTTAGGTTTAAATGCACCTTAAATACTTCCGCTATCCTATACGAATGATTAATTTATTGCCACTAATAAAAAAAATGTAAACTTACATGCAAAAGTTGATATTAAATGTATTTTTGCATTTCAAAACTAATTCATCAAAAAAAGATATCAATAAAACCTCGAATTATATCTAATATTAGACTTATTTTGCTCTCAAATTGAAATATACACACACACACTGTGAAATATGAATACAGTTAACATATATATATATATATATATATATGATCTATCTTCTACTAATATGTTATTGCAATCAATAAATAATAGATGGTCTTATATGTAATATGTGTCCTTGTAAGCCAACTAGCTAAGACATAGCCTGTGCGATTTTATTATGAAGTTATAACATTTAACAAGCCACCATTTACAGGGACGTCAATAATGTGTGTACTAGACTTAGTATCAAGAAGACCTAGACTCAACACTCAATATAAGATGGAGGAGGGTAGTTCGACATTATTGCAAAGGAACAATTATTGGTGTCGACAGCTTGCTCTCCGTACACATTTATGGGTCGAAGTCGGAAACCGGATCCGCTGTTTTTCTCGATACAAGTGGAGGGTGTGTTTGGATAGCTGAAGAATAATCACTCATATGGATTAGCACTATTTTGAACTATTATTTTATGTTAGAGTGTATTTGGATTAGCAAATATGGACTATTCTTTGTATGTCTTTTGTGGGTTTTCTCGCTATTCTACTAACCCAATAAAATGATGAATTAGCTACTATTTTCAATTTTAGGGTTAGCTCTATTCTTGTTATATTCCCTGTTTCTTTCAAACGTTCCTAGAAAAAAACGAGATTGTATCCTCCTGTACGAATTCCAAATAAATATGGTACGATCTTAGCCGAGTGATTGAAATTTAGTGCCTCACTAATACAGAAAGTGCAACTATACACGGTTAAAAATGCTAATGACACACTATTCTGCAACCGTGTCTGCGCGCATCGTTTATAAAAAGGTCGACACATTGTATAGATTTGGAGAACTGTGTCAGATCTCCAAAAAGAAGACGTTGAAATAGGTTATTTTTATATACTCGATCATAATAACCGTGTATAATAACAAGAGTTATATAGACGGTTTTACAAGGTATCCATATATGATTTATGTAAACCATACATAGCTGGTAAATACAAACCGTGTATGTTACTATTTTTACACGGCTTGTTTTTAAGAAATGACTTGGAAAAAAAATAGAGAGACATGCATTATAACAAAAAGGTGTGAAAATTTGTACTTCTTTCATAACACAAGGATTATACAATAAAACCGTAAAGAATTATTTGAGCATCAGAAAATGCCTGTCCGAAAATGCTCTCTAGGACTTCCGAAAATATCCTCCAACATTCATATATGATTTTTAATAAAAAAAGCCGTGTACAATTTGATCAACTTGTACATGGTTTTACTCTTTACAACCGAGTACAATTTGACCATATTTTTCGAAGCAAATTTCGGAACAGTGTTTTCTGACTTTGGACACAGATTTAGTGGAAAATTTTAACAATAGTATATATTATACAGTGTATGCTTTGTGTTTCTGTACTAGTGTATAGTGTATGCAGAACCAGCGAAAAGTTCCCAATTTTTTTAAATGTTAAATTGATCTACACAAATTAAAAAAAATCTTATAGTTGGATTATATCATTCAACCTGGTTTTCACAAAAATATAATATACTGGAGCGCAAAGCAATTTGAAATGGAATTAATAAACAACAGACACACTCAAGCACTGCAGTGAGTCGTAGCAGCCACAGGCCCTACAGCTACAGAATACGAAAAAGACAATTCGGTTTTTTTTTTTTTTAAATAAAAAAATCCCTTGAGCGATCGAGTAATTCGTTGTTACCGTAAGTGTATTGTATGTAATAAATCGAAAGAGATGAACCTAAAAGAAATAAAAAGATATATTATTCATTGTTGCCACTTGAGAGTGAATGAAACATGGGATATGTTATGTACTAGACATAGTAACAAGAAGACTTAAGAGTCAACACTCCATACAAGAGGAGGGTACGTAGTTCCACACATTATATATTGCAAAGGTACAATTATTGGTGTCACCTTGCTCTCCGTACAGATTCCATGTTTATGGGTAGAAGTAGGAAACCGGATCGATTAGCTGATTTTCTCGATACAAAAGGATGGTGCTTTTGGATGGGAGAAGATTAATAATCACTAATCTGAATTAGCACTATTTTGAACTATTATTTTATGTTTGTGTGTATTTGGATTAGCAAATATAACTAATTTTTGTTTGTCTTTTGTAGATTTTCCCACTATTCGACTAACCCAACAAAATGTTGGGTTATCTACTATTCTCAATCTTAGTGTTAGCTCTATTATTGCTCTATTCCTTGTTTCATCCAAACATTTGTAGAGAAAAAATGAGTTTGTATTCTCCAGTGCAGCACCAAATTCCAAATAAATATGGCACGATCTCAACCAAGCGATTGAAATTTAGTGCCTCACAACTACATAAAGCGCAATTATACACAGTTAAAAAATTTAATGACACAGTTCTGCAACTGTGTCAGCAAGTATCGTGTACAAAAAGGTCAATACATTGTACACGGTTGAGGAACCGTGCCAGATATCTTAAAAGAAGATGCTGAAATAGGTGATTTATACACGGTCATAATAACCGTGTATAATAACAAGGGTTATATACACAATTTCTATAAGGAGTCCTTGTATGATATGTGTAAACCATACACAGCTGGTAAATACAAACCATGTTACTCTTTGTACACGGTTTGTTTTTAAGAACCATGTAAACTTTCTATTTGTTTCAATTTTCATTTATAATTGGCTATCATCCATATTTTCTAGCCATTAAATCCAAATTAATTACGCATCCATAATTCAGAAAATATTTACAACATACATAAAATAATATTCAATATCCAACATTTCAACACACAGAAAACAATTACATTCACGTCATAAGCAATATAAAATAGTTGGACCCTAATAATTTAATAATGTTTACAAAGTTTATAAGCAGGATCAGAAAAACTTCCCAATTTTTTGAATGTTAGAATAATCTACACATATTAAAAAAAATTCCTATAGTTAGATATATATCATTCAATCTTTCACAAAATAAAATATACTAGCAAAACCATTGGTGCATTGAAAAGAGCACAAATAATTAAGGAATTTAAGATGGAATTAATAAAAAGGCGACACGCTGAAGCATAGCAGCGAATCGCAGCAGCTAAAGAGGTGGCAATGAGTTAACATCCGAAAAATACAATGGTCACAAGTAGGGGTGGCAATGAGTTTGAGATGGAATTAATTATAAACAGGCGACACGCTGAAGCACTGTAGCGAACTGCAGCAGCTAAAGTGGTGGCAATGAGCTAAAAAGGTGGCAATGATCTAAAATCCGAAAAATACAATGGTCGCAAGCAATGTTATTAAATGCGGTTCTTATATATGCAGTATGCGGAAAGTCATTGCATACTGCGTATACAGTATGCGGCCGCGTATATGAATTATTATGCGGACTTATGTATACGGAATTTAAAATGAGAATTCAAATATATACGTATGTATTTGAATTTATTTTCATATAAATCCATGTAACAAATATAATGCCACAAAACACAAGATGTGTGTGTGTGTGTGTCGGTCACTGACTTAGTACTTTACAATATATTTATATACGTTTTAAATGAATAAAAAGTGAAACCAATTTATTTCTAAGGTCCTTTGTTTTAGGACTTTAAAAAATTACAAAAAGTGACTAATGAATAATGAATAAGTTGTGCATTATCAAGATAGGGCCCAAAATTACATATATAAAATAGGCCCAAAATACATTGCATTTGATAGTGCGTTACGACTCACTGAGATGATGATGTGGCATTAAAGCTTCTTTAGTCTGGCTGTACAATGAAGATACTTTAGTCCACAGCTCTAAAACAATAAAATGGAACCGTTTGAGAGCCTATAAAAGGCACTGGGAACTAATGAAAAAATTACTTGACCGGACCAAGTCTGCATGAGTAATTAATGGGTTTTGGATCAGATCCGACATGGTTGGTCTGATTTGGATTTAAAATTTTATTTAATAATTAATAAATATTTTTAAATGCATTGCATAATACATATGCGGACCGAATAGCCATATCTTATGTGGTTGCTCTCCGCATACGTAGCATACGTATATACGGCCGCATATGTGCGGCCATATGAACTGAATTTTATTACACTGGTCACTAATAGAGGTGGCAATGAGCTGACAATGAGTTGCTAAAGAGCGAACTAAGTCTCACTCATAATTAGTTTTTTGTGGATCAAACTAAGAGAGCAAGTTTGGATTTTAGATCTCGAGCTAAAACTACTGTTTAAGACTGACTCGTGGCTTGTCCGAGCAAAAGCCGAGCTGACCTGTTACGAGTTATTGGTAGATTCTTAAATTTATATATTTTCTATCTTAAATTTTCATAGTACATCTTATTAATTATGGCTCAAACAGAATGACATTTATATGACTAATTATTGAGGAATACTCTAATTAATTCAAGTGCAACTAAGCAAATTAATTACCATAAATTAAGTTCGTAGCTAAATTAATACATATTAAAATATCAAATTCCTGAATTCATACAAACATAGTTCACAGAATGAATTCATGCATACCAAATCAAATAAATTCATACAAAATTAACTTAATTGCTTATAATTAATTCACAAATATTTCATACAAAATTACCAATCAACTTAAGAACAGTTCAAAGTGTAATTACCATAACGCTGGCTATAACATCCATAGACCATAATATCCCCCAATCTAAAGTGAACGGATACGGTTAAAATATTAAACTACGTATAGTAAATGGCTCGTTAATGACCAAGTTGGCTCGTGCCAAGCCAGGTCAAACTCACACTCATTAATTCTGACTCAAGTCTATGGTGAACGAGCTAGTTTTAGCTCGGTCTACTAATGAACAAGTTGTTACCGAGAAAAAGTCCTTGGGAGAGTAATTTATTGTTACCATAAGTGCCAATTTTTTTATATTAATATCTATCATTTTATAGAAAATAACACAAATATCTATGTTTTTCTTGTAATTTTAAAAAATGCCTAAACTGTCAATAAATTCAGCGGTCCACTTTCTTTCTCAATCACCAAGATTCTCGACGGTCCAAAAAGAAAGTGGACTGCCGAATTTCTTGGCGGCTCAGATTATATATATATATTTTTTTTAATTTGAGGTGAATTTGATGAGAAGATAAAATTAGTGTTATTTAAATCGAAAGAAATGTAACTAGAAAATAAAAAGAGATATTATTTGTTGTTGCCACGTGCACAGCACATGATTTATAATTAAGGGGACAGCTTGGGTTTTTCATTTGAAATGGGCGAATTGTTCGATCAGAGCTGTTCCATTCTTATCTTTCGAGTGAATGAAGCATGGGATATGTTATCATCGGTTTTAAGTCGCACGGATACTTTCATGATTTGTTTGGATTTAGTGCATATGAATTTTGGTTCCGTATCCTTCCTACTCATCTGACTTCAAGCAAATTGAAACGGATGGCCTAGAATAATCTCCGCCGGGCTAACTTCAATCCGTTGCCTATAGAGACTGTAGGAATCCGTTTTGAGATTTGCGCTAGGTTAAAAGAATCGTCTGATCGTAATTATCCTTAGTCAAGTAAAGAGGTACTTGGCCTGACTTTCTCATTGGAGTCACGAAGATCGTTATCTACTTATCGGAGTTGCTCTTCTTGTCCATAAAATGAACTTTTGCGGTTGTTGTGTAAGAATAGTAGAATTGAACTTTAGTCTATGCTGAGGAGTTTATGTTATGTTGTCTTAAGAACGTTTAGTTCATAAATAGAGGCTATGAAGGCTTAGTTTAGGGATAGTAGTGCTTTAAGACTCAGGTATGGTTTAAGATTATAGATAAATGAAGGCTAAAGAAGGTGGTCTTAATTCTCGCTAAGGAACTGATGTTTCAAAATATTAATCGATTAAAAAATTTAAAAGAGACATAAGAAGGCTAAAAAAAGTGTTTAATTTTTTTTTATCTTCTTCAATATTTTTTACCTAGAGCAATAGATATAAAGCAGTATCATATTTATTCATGATCAAACGGTTCTCATATTTTCCTACCATTATATAATCTCTAATAAAATTAACGGAATGTTTTATCAGAAGGGTAATATAGTCATTTTAACAGAAAAACGTTCCCTTCTATTTCCTACGTCTTCGCCTCTTTCCTTCCTCGCTTCGTCTGTAGTCTCTCTTTTCTCCTCACTTCATTCCTCTAGCGTAAAGATCGTGTCAGCTCTTTGGCAAGTGTCTGTTTGGTGGCAGGTTTGTGGGCCCATGGCCTACGGGCTGTGTTTCATTTAGCTTCTTCGTTTCAGGTCCTTTTATAGAATGAAATTATATGGTATGGCAAATATGGTACTTGTTACCAAGTTATACTAACTTTTGTCGAAATACCTCGGGTTGTTAGCTTTGTATTTGCACATTGAGGTTGCATCAAGCCATAGTTGGTCAATTGTAAAATAACACGAAATTGGTCAAGTTAAGAATAATTTCCCAATTAATGCTATGATACAAATTTTGTCTAATCAAGGCTTAATTTCGATTTTGAAAAAATGGTAATGTCATTGTGCTAAACTGGGTTTGCAGAAAGCATGCTTTAATGGACACTGAATGGTTAATGGGTTTAATATTTACAAATTTGACCACTTGAGATGTAGTTAAATAAACTATATATACCAGTTAGGGCTAGTACCAGCAGTTCTATAGGGCGGCACCAAAATTCCCTAATTATTCCTTATCGCACTATATTATGAACAAACAGAATTGCAATAACTTGCTAATGTTGTAATGCTACAAAAGAACGCAATATGAAAATTTTATAGCAATACAAAACTTGGAATAACACATGCAAAACAGTATACTGACACTAGTGGACATCTATAATAACACATGTAAACATATCCTGTTCTATTTGGAAGAATCCAAATGAGATATGCTTTACTGGTAAATCAATTAAGGAAAATGGAAACATAATTTTTCTAATTATTTCTCTTATACACTATTGGACAAGACATGTAAAAGAAGAGCTCTGCCTTGCTACTAGGAACTGGGTACCGGGAGATGTGGATAACATTCCTCTGCAGGAATGATACTCTACTGAACAGCATATTGGAAAATTTGCTATATGCGCAGCAACAAAAAAAACTTTTCCAAACCAATTTTCTAATTTTGCTCTTTCTAGCACAACTCTGTTTCATACAAATAATATACTAGATTTTCTGAACTGCTCAGAAAACAGAAACTCTTTCATTCATTTGCTCTGTCTAGCACAACTCTGTTTCATACAAATAATATACTGGATTTTCTGAACTGCTCAGAAAACAGAAACTCTTTCATTCATTTGCTCTGTCTAGCACAACTCTGTTTCATACAACTAATATACTGGATTTTCTGAACTGCTCAGAAAACAGAAACTCTTTCATTCATTTGCTTTCGTTACAAAATCATCTCTACTTACATAGTTAATATACCTAATACAAAATCTATTTTTAGATCTCCAGTACTTCCATAACATTCTAAAATTGATAAATGCTCCTTAATAATCTATGCTAAATAGAGATATTCTAATTAAATATTCTGACTACTAATCTAAATAGAGAAATATGCTACTATAGCTTCAGACAACTACTTTTAGAAAATAATCACAGCAACTTCGATCAATTTTTAACAGAGCAGCTCATGGTGACAGATGAAGCATTTGATGAAGCTAGAGAAGAAGGGACTCAGTAGAAGTCTAGAAGGCTATTTTTATAACTTTTGATATGTTGAATAAGTTTTTTGTGCGAGTTATATGTGTGGCAAAAACATCCCTTATGCTAACTATGTTGTTCTCGTTATGGTACCTGTGTGCCAGTACCAGTGTTTTGGGTACCAGGATAGTAGTTAGCAAGTAAAAATTTTAAGTAGTTTCTAATTCCTATCAGCAGGTAGGAGTAAACGTATGGTTTGTTTCCATGCACCTTGTGTCTTGAAGTGATTTAGTTAGTGATATCAGACAAATGTTGTTGTTATCACTAGCTAAGTAACGCTCCGTCTAATTTTGTTTTCTGGAAAGTACTGCTTTTGGCTTAATAACTTTTAAATTGAAATATACATTGTGCTCTATGAACTAACTACCATCGACATATATCCTTGCAGCAACTAACTAATGTTGATCTCGCCAATAGCATATGCTGATCATGCACACTCCACAATAAAACCTCCAATAATTATTTTTTGATTGGTAATGTGTGCTTGTATGCTTGACTCATTGTTATATTATCAACAAATAAATAGGAGACAATAAAACCTTGGTAGCACCTACCAAGTTTAAAAAAAAAAAAAACAAACAAAGAGGAGACAGTTGAAATATCCTTATTATTTTGTATTCATCATGTCTCTGTTTTTTAAATTTATATACCAAAGTAAAACCGTTAAATGTGATATATTTTATTTTCTCTATATGCACATAAAAAATTGTCACTATTCAGTTTTAGTTTTATATAAATGAATAACTTAAAAATCAATGCCACAACTTATTCACATCAATATATTTTTGCAAACTCTTGATAACAATTTAAATAAAGTTAAATGTCATAATTATTTATTAGCAAATAATGCGGCCTAAATGCATTTAACTTTAACAGCAACAATTGTTGATCACTGCATGCCTAACTTTCCATTACCTAGATAGAGATAGATCATGGATAAATTATGATGAAAGAGAACAATGTACATGCAGTTGGCGCCTCAAACCTTTCATTTTGCATGATGCAAACGTTGGGTAAAGAAGTATCTCTCTATGGCACATATATAAATCCATGCATACGGTAATATTAATTAATTGTCCTTAAAAGTTAAATGTGAAAAACAGAGAGAAATTCCATCAGAGCATATATCTCCAAATAATAGAGCATATATCTCCAAATATTATTTCTTCTTCCACTATTTATATCCTTCACCACAGACAAAGATCAACTTAAGAGAACAAAATTGAGAGAAAGATCAGTAGTGATATAAAGAACTGGCCATAGATAGTCATGCGTGATGAGGTAGCGAGTCGAATGCAGCCAAGGATGACTTGCCGGAAACAGAAATAAACCCAATTGCAATGAGAGTTGGTGTTTTTGCAAAATTGCCGGTAGGTTACCCTTGGCTCCGTATGGCTCTCTTCTTCTCACGTTCGGCTTTTTCATGGATATCAAGGCATCTACACATTTTTTTTTTTTAGGAAATGAGTAAAAACAGAGGTCAGATTTGCAATTGAATATTAATTAGAATTTTTTTAACCAAATTTTGAACATGCGCGGTGTATGAAACATAAATATAGTTAAGGATATATAATTGGTAATGTCTTTCTAACTAGATATAATGAGCATTTATGAATTGAGAACATATAGCAACCGTGAATTATAAAAGAAGAAATATATATCTCCAAAATAAAGTTCCCTAAACAAGTTTTTAAGAGGTTCTAAACAAGTTCATTTGCTCTGTATCATGCACACCAGCTCTACTACAATAAATCTCGACTAAGTATATATATATATAATTTTTTTTTTATTTGGTAATGTGCCCGTAGGTTTGACGCAGTGTTTTATTATGAATAATTAAATAAGACAATATGCAAGAACCCTGGTTTTTAATTTTAATGAATATTGGGCCCTGAAATAAAGTCCATTAGGCCCAAGAAACTTTGTTCTTGAAACCATTTAATGATTAGTAGAAACTTCAATTTTAATTTGCTAATATGATTCACTAAGCCCCTACCGGACCAAGGAAAATGCCAAATAGACTTATTATGAAGTCATAATTAATTTGTTAGTCCCAAATAAAATACATTCGTTGTAAATTTGCAAATAATTTTCCTTCAAGGAACTCGATTCAACCCAAAACTTCGTATATTTTATTTTATGAGATAATTTCATCATGCCTTTATATGCAGTTAATTAACATGTATAGTCACCAAGACAATTACGACAACAACTAAGGTATAATAAATGCATTGAAAGCTATGAAGCAAGGAACAGCTCTTTGATTTATAATGACATAATGCAAAAACATCACTCGCTTCCTTTACTTTTGTGCTTCTATATTATTTACTATTTTAATTTGCTATTCTCTTATAATTCTTTTATTTTCCAATGTGTAATCACTCTGTTCCTTTATCCAATGTGCAAGACATCACTCTTTTCCTTTATCAAATGTGTAATCAATGTGAAGGAACGACAATTAGAGATCAAATTTGAAATTTTAGGGGCCAATATATATATATATATAGAGAGAGAGAGAGATAGACTTAACTGTATGTGCGCCACAAGCTTTAGCCAGTGAAGAAATAATCTTTTCAGGTTTGCCATGTCTCACTAGCAGGTGTAGACCTTTTACTTAATAGATTCTTTTGAAGGTCACTAAGACATTCTATCAAAAACTTGGCTCTCAATGATTTCAAATTGGGATTTTGATGCCTCTTTAATGCCTCCTCTGACGCAATTGAGACCTCTTGGGGGGTAATTCCGGGTACCATGTAGTATTTCCGTGAGGAAGAACTGGGTCGATTACTACTTATGCATGGTAATAATTGAGACCTCTTCGGGATTGAAGTAATTGAATTAAGTGTGTTTGGGGGAGAGAAAGAGAGAGAGAGAGAAGCGACGGGAAGCAGACGTGGCATTATATTGCTGTTTATCTTTAGAAATTTTTGAGCTCCAACCAAAAGTTGTCATTGTTACATCTGACCACGTGTGCAGAAAATAGTGTGATGCGTGGCACTTTTTAGACAAATGAAGCATCAAGTCCCTAATGCGCTTTGACCTTTGACTCTTTTTATAGTTTGAACCATCGAGAGACGAATTCATATCTTCTAAGGTAACATTTAATTTGTTACATCTGACCGTTAGACCAGAATCCGGATTATATATTAACAATCTTAGTTATTTTCTCAATTTCGTTCCCAAAAAAAAAAAATATTTTAACAAAAACATAATAAGTTTCCATAATATAAATGGCGCAATTAGCAACTTTTAAAAGAAAATTAAGAAATACTTGTTTGACCACGACTACAATGATCTACAATTAGAAACCTTGAATGTTCTCTAATATTATTTTAGTGGAATTTTATTTGTCCAGTAAAAGAAGGAGAAATTACTGAGAAAAAAGGAATAAAATATGCAATCGAAATCTCAGATTCAATTTCAATAGATACATGACAGTAAAATAATTATACAAAGCACACATACAATAAAAGAAAAAAAAAAGAGAAGACAATGAGAAATACTAAATAGAAAGAGTAAAATATGCACTGGAGGAGTCCGTTGCTCTAATGTCCGCCTAAATTAATTGAAGGGACATGTTGGCATAAATTGCGGACCAAATTAGCCCTGGAATCACCCACATCTTTCCAATCCAATTCTTGAAGGTTGGTAAGGTATTGTAGCCCTCGAGGCACACCCAATTTATCACAATTCCAAATATCAAGTTTTTTAAGAATGGGCATTGCACCCTCCTCTATCTCCCATTCCTCCATTGATAAGAAAGAAAGATTCAAAACTTCTAACTGGCTAAATCCTCCAGAGGAACAGGTCGTTTTTTGACTTTCGAATGCTTCATCAAGTATGAGAACCTTAAGGCAGCGCAGCTTCTCCAATACTGGCATTATATCCTGCTGGAACTTGTAACCCATAATATCGAGATAAATGAGGTGACAGGGGAGCATATCCTCATGAAGAAGCTGGGTCAATTTAGTGGTGCTAGGGTAATAAAGTGCGAGAGATTGTAAATGGTTATAAAATGGGAAACCTCTCATGTCAAGTATGTCCAGTACACTATCATCATGCCATATATCGAGATTGGTTAGGTGTTCTAATGTGGACAGAAAAGGGACAACTGCCTTCAATGGAGATGATCTGGCATCTAATTTTAATGAACGTAAATTGGATAAATGAGGTAACTCTATCTCCCATGATTGTGTGGCCCTCACCCTACCAATAGTTTGCAAATTTGTCAATTTTACTTCAAGACATGCTGGGATTTCAAAATTATCCGAGTCATAGACATGCCTCAGTGTCTTGATATTCCATGCACTCTTAGGAAACTCAAAGTAGTCGCCATTAATTGTTTCTAGCATTGAGACTTCAAGGGTCTGCAGAAATTTCATTCTGCCAATCACTTTCTCAAAGAATTTTTGATCACGGTTGTCACTTAGCCTCCCACTAAGACTCAGATATTTTAACTGAGTCAATCCCACAAACATCCCCAACTCTATTGTGTTCTCCTCTTTGACTCCAATGCTTACCACTTTGAGCAGTCTTTGTTTAGAACAATTCGGCATGCTCCCCTCATAAAAGCACAAAAGAGTGTGGAGGTTTGGGCTCATTATAAGTTGATCACAATCTGGATTGTGAATTGCCACACGGCGGGCCCTGCTCAAGCTCATTTTCTCATCTGGATTTGAATACACCAAGAGAAAGTTTTCCTCCTTGGCTTTTTCGAGAGCAAGATCTCGTAGCAGATCATGTATGCGTAGTGTTTTGATGGATCCATCAATTTCCGATCTACTCTCTACTTGAACCATGCTCCTAGCACAAAATGAGAAAAAAAAATTTAAGTACAATGATTACATATATCATAAAGAAAATAGTTAGTATTAAAACAATTTAGTTTAATGTTGTATAGATAAGCTGGTTTTATTGAAATAAAGAAAGAGAAAAACAGAAAAGTATTTTGATTTTTTCATGCATAGCAGGATCTGTATAACTTTTACCACTGGTTCTTCTGTGCAGGAAGAAATTAGGATACTTTTTTTTTTCCAATATTTTCTACAGAAAAAATTCTCCAAACCCGCTGCTACCCATTTAATTTTTCTTTATTTTTTGGCAAATGGTCAACTCAAACAGAGTCTCATCACAGAATTCGCAGCCCCATCCTTCTAAAATATCAATATTTGTTATTACTTATTATATTTCCCAAAATATAATTTTGAGACTTAACATTTAACATACAAAAATGTTGGTGCTTCGGCCTAACATTTTCCTATCTATTTTTTTTTTCAATTAGAAATTTAGTTTAAAGACTATTCAATTAAAACCAACACGTTACATCAACATGTTATATCATTAAATAAAGATGTAATACCTTTGTACGAGATCCTCTAAGAAACTCTCCGCAGTTTCTTCTAATGTTCTGTTATCTTCTTGTGGTATGAATCCCTCTGCAATCCACATTCGAAGTAAGGATTCAGCATCAATATCATAGTCTTCAGGAAATGCGGAAAAGTACATAAAACACAACTTCAGAGCCAATGGCAGGTCCTCATAGCTGGTGCCTATAATCTCGCTACAATTTTTTCCTTCAGCATGCCAACTCATTGTCAGGAACACGCTTCTCCAAACAGCATGGTTGCGGGGCTTCTTTGATAAGAAACCACCTAAAACCACCAATGCAAGAGGAAGCCCACCACACTTGCGGACAAATTGACCTATGATATCAGAAAGATCATCAAAACAACTTTTAATTGGATCATGATTAGGAAAAACTGTTTTTAACAAAAGCTCTTTGCTTAACTCATCAGTTAAGCCCTGGAGCATGTATGGTTCACTTATGGGATCCATTCCCTTAGGAACATTGGCAAACCTAGTAGTTACAAGTACTCTACTTTCATTTTTTTCATCTGGGAATGCTTCACCAATTTGAGTCCATAGATCGATTTTCCAGACATCGTCTAGGATTATGAGGTACTTTTTGCCACTAAGAGAATTGTGAATCTCTGTAAGAATAATTTCTGTTTCATTTGGCAAATCACTCAATTTGATAAATGAATCAAATTGTTGCTTTATGCTCAACAATATCTTTTTCGAAACATCAATTATTTCGAACTTTTCAGAAATCGCTATCCATATGCGAACGTCAAATTGTCCTTTAACGTCATTACTGCAAAAATAAAAGATTATATTAGATATTAATATAACCAAAATGCGAAGAAGACGGACTCATAAAAACTTATAAGTCAATATTAAATTAAAAGTTAAGGTTGGGTCATCAATATATATAGAAGGGTTTCTAGTTTTCTCTACTATTTTCTTTTGTTCCTATCACGACGTTACAAAAAGCTATTGACGGGCTACTGAAATAATTGACCTTCCCAACTCTAGGTGTTGATCTTGTTGAGCCTTGCGCAATGTCAATAAAACCCATGTAAAAGTGCGAATTCAGATCAAATGCACTTATAAGCATGTACGTACACAATTAAAATCAATTTACCAAACTCAATATAATATATAAAAGTGGATTGGCGGCAAATACATTAATGTTAGACTTTTCTTACGTAAATCTCAAATTTTACCTTAACATACACTTCAGAAACAATAATAATCGGGATGAACAAATATTTTTTGCATGATCAATGCCTTAAGTAATGGCCGGTAACAATACAAATGAAGTTCATAAAAGAAATTACAAGTTTGAGAACAATTTCAAGTATGAAATGACCCTTGGCCGACAATATGTACTGTTGGTTGTTTATATATAATATTTAAATATTTATTATTTATGGATTTTTAATTTGCAGAATAAGATATCTAACTTCTTTCATAATACGTGAGATTTTGGCTATTTCATTTTTTATTTTCGACTTTTTGTTTGTTTAATTTTTATTTTTACCGAAAAATATAGTTTCATAAATTATAAAATTGACAAAAAAATTGTTGTACATGTAATGTAGCAAACATTATAAAATAAGAAATGATTATTATTTTAGTATTAATTATTTAAAATATTGTACTACAACTAACAAAATGACTTTCAAAAAGGATAAATTTATCAATGATATTATGGTCATTTTATTATTTAAAATCAAGCATTAAGTACCAAATCGAAAATATATATGCCAAGCTGTTACAAGTCAAAAGTATATATGTCGACATTATCTCATTCTAGAATTTTAAAAATAGTTAATGTCTAAGACATATTCATTGTTCTACCTATAAAGTACGACACCAATATACTCTTCTTGTGGTGAAACATATATCTCACCTAAAAATATAACTTAAATTTAATAGTGCACTTTATTTAAATTCACCATACGTTAAGGACTCGAGAAATATTATGACCAAATCTGACCTTTTTCTCAAAATATACAAGTTTTACATTAAGAAAAATATATTAACCATGTTTTCTAATTTAATTATCTTAACTAAAGTGTGTAATTTTTATAAACGAAATTAGTGAAAAAATTTAAAACTGGGAGAGATGTGAATTTGAATGAAATTGATAGTTAATGACACAATTTCGAAAATAGAAAAGGGCATACCAATTGTACACTTTTCGTGTAAGAGTAGTCTTTCCGAGTCCACCGGTCCCGCAAATTGAGACAACCGAACGTCTCGTAGTGGTCTTATCTAGCAACTCCCTGACAATGTTGACCTGGTCTGCCTTGAAGCCAACAATATCGGGATCAATATCAGGTAGTATAGTTGGCCTGACGGGTAGTTTGATATCTCCACTAGTGCCCTCACCCAAATTATTTATGCCATATGTGACTCTGCTCTCTTCAATCTCTTTCATCTTTTTTTGGATCTGGTTCATCTCATCTACAAGGTTGTGCACAGCGGGGAGTTTTTTTATTTTTCTTAGGAAGTTTTTTATGGCCGCCCTCTTGCCGGACTTTGGTGGATTTTGAGGGATCTCCATAAGAAAGGTGTCTATGACATCTTCTACAGAGTGGGCAACATCTCTAATCTCCTGCACCCAATGTTTCTGCCTTTCGTCTTTGATCTTCTTTCTGTCAGCATCTTTGAGAAATGCCTGAATCTGTTTGAGTTCACGGCCGACTTTCTCGACTTTCTTATCGACACTGTATAAGTGTAAAACCTCCTGAACTGCAGCATCAGCCAGCTTGCCGAGCACCAAATTTACAAGTGTCTCAGCCATCTAGCTTCTCAGTTGTATTAAAGAAATTTGAGAGTGGATATATATTTAATTTGAGCGGTATCTGGATGAACTGTTTCGTGAAGAAAGCACAGTATTAGATTTGTTGTGCAGTACACCAATAAGATGCTGCGGTGGAGCTTATATAAATTAAGGACTTAATTGGCCGACTGCTTGATGCATTGTTAATTAGATTAATTAACTAGTAGCGATTGGTCATTGGTGCACGCCATGTGAGTCATTATTGTGTCTAGAGATGCATTTATTCATTTATTAGGCAACAAAGAAACAAATCATGAGGTGTATGCATTCATTCATTTATTTAATTTTTTCAGTCTTGTCGAGTTTTGATCGACTTTATCTGCACCCATATTAAAAAAACAAAACAAATATCGAGGTGCATATATTCATTCATTTATTTAGTTTTCCCAGTCTTGTCGACTTCAGATCGACTTTATCTATACCCATATTAAAAAAAAAACAAATATCGAG
Organism: Carex rostrata; assembly: GCA_964058875.1. Lineage (NCBI taxonomy): Eukaryota > Viridiplantae > Streptophyta > Magnoliopsida > Poales > Cyperaceae > Carex > Carex rostrata. The sequence goes on along the minus strand of CAXKVT010000014.1, from coordinate 226,141 downwards.
GTGTATGTATTCTTTCATTTATTTAAAAATAAATGTTGATATATGTCCATTATAACATCTTCAATTATAAATTTCTCCATTTAATTAACTATTTTCCATCTAAACATTATCAAGTTTTTAATATACCAATTCTTAATTTTATTCATAAAAAATATAGATCAATATTCATAAAATATTTCACAGACAATTTTACCCTTCAGAATTCTTTTCTCAAAGATCAAACCGTTATTTGATTGAATAGTTGGGATTTAACCTCCAATGCTCACCAACCTCTCACGTGGAGAAATAAAATAAATGTGCAATTAATTCTTTTTTTCTCCAGCTAAATTGTTATTATAATGGAAAAAATTAAAAAAACATGAAATATATTTAGATTTTTTAATTACTATATAGAGTAATAGGTACAAAATAGTCATTATCCATACTCTTACTCATTTGATTAACGAAAAAAAAAAATTATCCATACTCATAGTCATACCCAATATTATACATAGTCTGACAATATTATTCCCAGCACTGGAGACATACATGTATGCCGAAGATTGTAACAATTAAAAGAAACTTTTGTTGGGGCATAAAGGATTTCTTGAATCAATATAAGTGGTAATACCTAGAACATCTAACATGCTCGAACGTGCCCTATGGCTGCATTAGAACATGACATCTATTTTCATCAAATGAATTGTATCGGTAGGAGAAAGCTTTACTTTGCCAGTTGTCAAGTGGTGCCTTGACTGACGATACCTTCCAGTAGAGGTCAATTAAGTGTAATATACTACACACACAAAGAAAATAATGAAAGAAAGTTCAGGAAAGTGTTCTTTCATTTCTGTCTTAGCAAGACAATATTGAAAGAAAATAGATAGAAAGTCTTAATAATGAAACATTAATGGTAAGGTATATTTTCTAAGATTTGTGCATTCTGAAATTTCTACATATTATGAAATTTACTTGAATTAATTAAGATTGTTTTATAGAAATTATTATCATATTTCAAGTTCCAAACTAAAAAAGAACACTAAAAAGTTATTTTAACGACCAAATTTTTCAAGACAAATATGTTTTTTCTTTTAAATAGAAAAAAGATAGATAGTTTATGTCATGACGCTTATGTTATTTTGAATAGGAAAAATATAGTTTATAATATGATACATAGGTTATTTTCAATAGAAAATAATTGATAGTTTATGATATTAATAGATATTTTTTTATTAGTAATTTGGATTTTGTACTGGTTCCATATAAATATTATAATTTCTTAATCAATTTGGTGTTATTGCTCTATGTGAATTTAAATTATGTTAATAATTAGTAGAAATATAGATTATAATTTGAAAAAAATACTATGTAGAATAAATTGTTATTCGTAATAGTTTTTCTTTTAATCTATTTGTGATGACACGACAATCATTATTTAGTGGAGAAAATGACTAATTATTAATTAAAAGATTGGTGGAGAGGAAAATTAATTTTCCACTGTGTATGAAATTGATTAATTAAGGTACGTCTTACATCGCAGGGCCTCTTTCTTCTTATTTATAATTTATAATTGACATTGCAGTGTGAAAGTAAGAATTTTAATTTGGTTTTTAGTGATTTAATTAAAAAAACCCTAACAGCCGCCCAACACTAGAGACGAGAAGTGAAACCCTCAAGATATAGACTATTAACTATTGGAAGATTTGATCACATGATTATATCTTCTACCACTATAGACGAAGCAATGATAACCACAACAAATAAATAGAAAAATAAAATTAAAAGGGGACGACTTGACCCAATCCAGTTGTCCTTCACGGCTCCACCTATGAATTCCACTAACCACAATATTTTCACATTTCAAAATGCGGTATGATCCTTCTTGGCTGGATAGTGACCCCAAATTTGCAAAAACAAATAAACTTGATTGGTGCTCAACACTGACGCTTTGGTAAAGAGTCAGTGTTAGTGCTCAACACTGACGCTTTGCCAAAGAGTCAGTGTTGGTGCTCAACACTGACGCTTTGGCCAAAGAGTCAGTGTTGACCAGCAGTACTGATTGTTTTTAAAGAGTCAGTAAAAGAAACTTTCACTGGCGCCGCTATAATAGTCGGTATAGGGGTATTTCAGCAGTCAGTGAATGTACTTTTTGTACTAGTGCCACTATAGGCAAAGCAATAACATCCAAATTAAAATTAGAAGGGGACGACTTGACCCAACCCAGTTGTCCTCCACGGCTCCACCTATGAATTCCACAAACCGCAATATTTCCACCATTTGCTGATGCAGTTCATTAAAATTAAGAGAAGATTTATTTGTTAATAAGTACATAGTTACTAAATTATGTGAAAGATAAATATCCAAAAACAATAAATATCACCGTCCCTTTGGGTTCATTTCCTCCTACATGTAACAAATGAGCCAAAAGAAACAAAACAGTGGAGGATTTAGTGTAAAACACACCCAATCTCAATTCTTTAATTACATTTTATTCGAGGTAGATGTTGCTTGGCCTCCCTTTCTTTTAACATCATTATTGTTTTGATGAGAAGTATCAAATTTAAGTGGCATAATTTGTGTGATGTATCTATTTCCTGGGAAATTCCTTTTATCTCTTGGAAGAGTCTTCAACTCAGGAAACCAATACATGGATCATACGTCTTTGCCTATATATAACAACCATTCATTAAATCCTTAATTAGTTACTATAATTCTACCATATCTCAGAAGTTTTATCAGAAAAAAAAAGCTTATGACATATAAGAAGCCTCTTGTTGCTCAGGAAAAAAAGAAAATAATCTTATGGGAATAAGGATTTATCATTTATTTGTCATTCCGAGGGGAATATACGCAGCAAGCGCACTTTAGCAAAAAAAAAAAAGGTTAGTTTTAGAGTTACCATTTTTATTATAATAGAATTGTTTTTTAATATACCTGTAGCAGTGGTCATTCGTTCATGGGTAGACCAAGATGATGTATTTAAAATTTCAATACTTTGTTGGGGATTTATTTATATATTAAATGAGGAAGGCAACTTTCATCATGTAATATATTTTACCTGGTCAGGGATGCTTAAATAACGATCTTCTCTTGGGTCATTACCAACACCTATTAAGGGTAAACAATTAGAACATAAGTTAAATTGTCATTTCAAAGAGACCAAAGAACTTGTTGGATTAACATATTTGTTTGATAATTAGATGAGTAACTCACCAGCTCCATAAGTCCAGTTACCATAATTGGAAGCAGGGCCATAATCAATGAGACATGCATGTTTCAAACCACTCCGCACCCATTCGCCAATCAACAGCTTGATGCATTCTTAATTAAGATTAGGTAATTAGTAGAGATTGGTCATTGATGCACGCCATATTATGAGTCATTATTGTGTGTTCATTTTATATTGTTTAAGAAAAAATGATTGAGGTGCATTTATTCATTTGTTAGTCAACAAAAAAACAAATCTCTAGGTGTATGCATTCATTCATTTAATTGGCAGCTTCTACAAAAGTCGGGGGAAAGGGAAATTTTCCACAGTCTACAAAATTGATTAAGGCACATCTTACATCGTAGGGCCTCTTTCTTCTTAATTATAATATTACAGTGTGAAGACAAGAATATTAATTTGTCGTTTACATATGGTAGTATCGCTCATCTATACACCATATTCAAATAATTCCAATTTACATCATGCCTACCATGTACTAGTGGAAAAACTGAAATCAGGATCGGCCTATTTGGATCGGTTGTATGAACCAACCGATACTAATACCTATCTGGATCGGTTTTATCAATAAAACCGATACTAAAAACTAATGAAAGCACAGCAAATGAACTAATTGGATCGGTTCCTAGCTAAGAACCGATCCTAATACTTGATAATTAGGATCGGTTCCTAGCTAAGAACCGATCCTGATACTATTTTTTTTTTTTCAAAGTTGGTTCTGCAAAAAAAAAAAAATAATAATAGTATCAGGAACGGTTGTTTATAAACCGATCCTGATACTATTTTTTTTTTTTTTCAAAGTTGGTTCTGCAAAAAAAAAAAAAAAAGAATAGTATCAGGAACGGTTTTTTATAAACCGATCCTGATACTATTTTTTTTTTTTCTCAAAGTTGGTTCTGCAAAAGAAAAAAAAAAAATAGTATCAGGAACGGTTTATAAACAACCGTTCCTGATATTATTTATTTTTTTTTTTTTTTTGCAGAACCAACTTTGAAAAAAAATAAAAATAGTATCAGGATCGGTTGTTTATAAACAACCGTTCCTGATACTATTTGAATTTTTTTTTTTTTTTTTTTTTGCAGAACCAACTTTGTGTGGTGCGCTGTAGTCTAAAATGCTCTGTTCGAATTAAAAGCAAATTGGCACAGTGACAGCTTCAAAATTGAGATAGCAAATTTCATTTTATAATTAAATTTAAGTTTAATTTATTTATGAATTGAAATTTCTACAAATTAGTTTTTTTCAATATTTTAAAATATTTATGTTTGTAATTTTAATATTGAGAAGTATATGTAATTAGGCATTTGTGTTATATGTAATTAGTGTGGTGATTAATAGAATATATATATGGCTGTTGTATATGGCATATGGTTCAATTATAAATTTTTTTTTGATGAAAATTAATGTAATTTATATTATTAAAATTTCTGTGATAATATAATTAATTATTTGACATTGATATTTCATTTTGAAGTCATTTTGACTATTGAATTTTTTTATACAATCATGCATGATGCATCAATGACTTGTGCCATATAATAATATACATAGGACTTGAACCCTTGTTGTGTGGGGTTGTGAAGGAACGAATACGAACATCAGCATTTGGTCGATCGGAACTGTTAAAATGAAAGAATGTCATATTAATTTCACCATTATAAAATTTGATACAATTCGGGATTCGTTTACTAGTTCATCAAAGCAAAACAATATAGCAACATCGCACGGCCGTAAATAGTTTACGTTGGATCAAAACTTACAGTTGTCGGGCCTTCGGCACTTTTATGTTATTAAAGTTCCATGTTATATCTTGATCATTTTAAAAATTATTACATGTCATTTAATTACAGACCCACCGTTGGATGATCATGCATAAATGAACGGTCTGCATTCCATTTAACAATTTGATGCCATTAATAATAATAAAATTGTACAAAATTGATTATAGTAGAGTTGATTTTGGCCATACAAACACAAATAAATAATTTTTATATTTTTCACATTTTTCTTAATATTTATCCGTGTACATGCATTACCAAACAGAAAAGAAAATAAATGCTAGCCGTTTGATGGTTGATAGACCATCAATATGAGTGGGGTTTACCTCAGTGATTCTTCTTATATATAGTATCAGGATCGGTTTTTTATAAACAACCGATCCTAATACTATTTTTTTTTTCAAAGTTGGTTCTGCAAAAAAAAAAAAAATAGTATTAGGAACGGTTGTTTATAAACAACCGATCCTGATGATAACTCCCTATATAACCTGCATAGGGTTCTCCTTATTTTCATTTCGCGCCTCTCATTTTCAACTTAGCGTCTCTCTCTCGGTCTCCGTATCTCCCTCTCAAATCCTCAGTACTCTTTTGTCTCTCTCTCTGTCTCCGTCTCTCCCTCTCCTCCGTGTCTCTCTCTCTCTTTCTCTCCGTCTCTTCCTCTCAAAGCCGAGCCTCTCGCACCTCCGGCTCAATTGTGTCAGTTTTTAATTTTTTTTATTGTTTCAAAAATTAATTAATGGTGTTTGTATATTGTTTTACAGTCTTGAGGACATCTCGCTCAAGTTACTTAATCATCCGGCCGATCAACTATCATGGTATTAGCTTTATCTAATTTTCTCATTATTATACTTTTAAAACACATTTTTTTGTATTTTTTATTAGAAAATGTTTTTCCATCTAATTGTACCTTTGTTTTTGTTTTTAGGGTCTTTTTTAATCTCAAGTGATGTGATTGCAAAAGAGGTAATTATTGATTTTTTTATTGTTGTGCTTTACATTAATTGTATAAATGTGTGTTAATTGAAGAAATAGCCCAATTAGTCACTTGTATGTTTGTTAATTAATTTTTTTTGGATTTAAATTTCTTGTTATAATATGTAATGCTTCACAAAATGTTGGTCCTTGAAAAAAAAAAAAGAATTATGATCGGTTGTTTCAAAGAACCGATCCTAATAGTACTATTAGGTTCGGTTTTTTGAAACCACCGATCCTAATACTATTTTTTTTCAAAGATGGTTCTACAAAAAAAAAAAAAATAGTATCAGGATCGGTTGTTTATAAACAACCGATCCTGATAATATTTTTTTTTTTTCAAAGTTGGTTCTGCAAAAAAAAAAAAAAAAAAAAAAATAGTATCAGGATCGGTTTTTTATAAACAACCGTTCCTGATAGTTTCTATTTGGATCGGTTATTTAACCGATCCAGATTATTGTAGTATCAGTATCGCCTTCATCAGGATCGGTTGTATTCCGATACTAATATGCGTATATAACCGATCCTGATTCCATATTTTCCACTAGTGATGTGAAAGGGATAATTATTTTTTAGCATGGATCAAAACATTCAAATCATCTGGTGTAGTTATATATGAATTCAGATCCTAAAGTAATAATGTATTTTGATCAGATCGTGAATGCACACCATATTAGAAATGTATTTCTCAAAGCGCATGGAACGAATATGATTGAAACAATGTTTTAAATAGCGCAGTATAGTGCTTTCGACCTTAAACATTAAGCTGTTGGATAAAAGTGCACTAATTTAGCTAAGATTGTTATAGCACAAATGCTGCACACTATGTTGCATAGGTTTTTATTTGAAGGTTCCAAACTAAAAGATTTCTTTTAAGGACCAAATTTTTGCAAGGCACATATTATTTTTTCTTTTATATAGAAAAAAGATAGATAGTTTATGATATGATTGTCATAATATACACCATGACACATTGACGTGAGTCATAGAAGATCATAATAAAATCGGCGAATAAGGTAGAAGATTGCGGAATATTTGTTTATCATACACTAAGGAAATAATGGTTTCAGTTTTAGTATTTGTATTAAATTTCATGTTTTAGTTGTTTATTTTTGGTAATTTCAAAGTTATGGGATAAAAGTGAATTAATTCAGCTAAGACCGTTATAGCGCAAATGCCGCACGCTATGTTGCATAGGTTTTTATTTGAAGGTCCAAACTAAAAGGTTTCTTTTAAGGACCAAATTTTTGCAACGCATATGTTATTTTTGCTTTTAAATAGAAAAAAAGTAGATAGTTTATGATATGATTGTCAGAATATACACCATGCTACGTTGACGTGAGTCACATAAGATCAGAATAAAATTGGTGAATAAGGTAGAAGATTGCAGAATATTTGTTTATCTTATATTAAGGAAATAATGTGGAGAAGAAAATCTGTTATTATGAAAATATGTATTTGTTAGGAAATATTCAAATAAGGTAGGATAGATTAGCCATCATATTATATATGAGGAGGCGTTGCTTAGGAAATTTTTTTTTTTTTTGACGAAAATACTCTTAGAAATATTCTCGAGATATACACCTCATACAAAATAATTAACTCGATATTTTCTCCATATGCATTTGCCTAGATATTTCTCCAGAATATTCAAAGACTCAGAATTTTAATAAATTTCTGAAAATACTCTTATATATTTTCCTACATATTTGTAGATCCCAAGATGTTTCTTAAAAAAATTACAAAACACTAAATTAATTAGTATATTCATTCAACAATTATGTGAGGTTCCACAACAATTGATTGGTGTGATTCCCATCCAACGGCAAAGATAAAAAAAAAAAAAAAAAAAAACACATGGCTCAGAAAGTAAATCGGTCGGTTCTGAAGTTAAGCTCATCAATTGATTTGATGAACTTAAAAACATCATAGTTCTACTGTTCAAATATTAAAGTTATGTATGTAATGACTTGCAAACCAAAAGAGAAATATGGCGTTTTTCTCCGGATTTCCTCAATTAAATTAATCCCAAATCATGCAGTACCTGAGGTGCAATAATTAAATATAGAACGTTCTTTTAACCTGGCAGGAATCTCAAAACGCCCTCCTATAGTTTCCATGCATTAGCACCAGATTGAACATTTGACCTAGCTGGGATTAATGTGAGCTGTTTATTTACTATTGCACCCCTTTGGTATTTGTGGGGACACGCACTCCTACCCTTCAATCGAATTAAGTAATAACGATAATATATATTTATGGATACATTTTGTTGCATTGGAGATGTATACTCTAACACGAAACAGAGATAGGTAACCTAATCTTAATAATGCTAGGGATCTGATGCTGATTAATGTACCTAGCTAGTTGCAGAAACCATGCTGATAAACTCTGGAGAATTGGTGTTTCGTTTATGTGGTAGATCAGCCAGGGAGAATACAAGATATATATAATTGGCAGCTTCTACCAAAGTCGGGAGAGAGGGAAATTAGCTAATATGAAAGACTATGACTAATTATTATGGAGAGGGAAATTAACTTTTTACCATTTACGAAATTGATTAAGGTACCTCTTACATCATAGCACCTCTTTCTTCTTAATTATAATTGATATTGCGGTTTGAATCCACTACCAACCTTTCAAAAAGAAAAAAAATATTGCGATGCAAAAGCAAGAATCTTAATTTGGTTTTCACATGATAATGTCGCTCATCTGTAAATCATATACAAATAATTCCAATCTACATCATGCCTACAATGTGAAAGGAATAACTAATTTTTAGTATGGAAAAAATCTTTCATATCATCCGGTGTAGGTATATATGAATTCGGATCCTAAATTAATAATGTACTAAGATCAGATCGTGAATGCATACCATACTAAAAATGTGTTTTTTGACCTTAAACGTTAAACTATGGGAAAACAGTGTGATAATTTATCTAAGACCGCTATAGCGCAAATGGCGCACGCTATGTTGCATAGGTTTTTATTTGAAGGTTCAAACTAAAATGTTTCTTTTGAAACATTTTTTTGAAGGCACATATTATTTTTTCTTTTAATTAATAGAAAAAAAGATAGTTTATGACATGATGTTTATGTTATTTTGAATAGAAAATATAGATAGTTTATGACAAGATATTTAGATTATTTTGAATAGAGTCTGATACATATTTTATGATATTACTAGAGATATTTTGATTATAAATTTGGACTTTGTAATGCTTCAATATAAATATTATAATTCCTTAATCAATTTGGTGTTATTTATTGTTCTATAAGACTTTAGATAATGTTGAGTACAAAGATCGAATATAATTTGAAAAAAAAAACACTATGTAGGATAGATTTCGGCATAGCTATTCACAATATCTTTTCTTTTAGTCTTTCCACGATGACACGATAATTGTATTTAGAACATTGGATTCAAATCATGCCACCATTCGAAAAAATAGAATCAGGATCGGTTATATACAAATATCAGTATCGGTTCACAACCGATCCTGATCAGGGCGATACAGATACCAAACAAATCTGTATCGGTTGTTACAACCGATCCTAATAGTTACTATCTGGATCGGTTGTACTATAGAACCGATCCAGATGTATATTTTAAATTATATTTTTTTTAAAATTCAGAAAAAATTTATCAGGATCGGTTGTACTGTAGAACCGATCCAGATGTATATTTTAAATTTGATTTTTTTAAATTCAGAAAATAATTATCAGGATCGGTTCTTATGTACCAACCGATCCTGATAATTATTTTCTGAATTTTTTTTTGTAAAAAATTATATCTGGATCGGTTCTTACGTAAGAACCGATCCTGATACTTTATTGAATTTTAAAAAAATAATTTTTATTAAATGGCCAGCTTCCATATTTATTTAGCTGGCCAAAATTTCAAATTATCACAAATCCTAAATTATCAATAAAACACATCCTAAATTAATTATATATCATACACATCCTAACTTATTACAAAAAATTCATGTTCATATATGCATGCAAATTCGGATAAAACACCCTAAATTTTTGTACTTCTTCTCGGCTTAATTTCTTTCAGCAAAAATTGGGCCCACATTTGACGAAAGTCGGCCAAGCGTTGTACCGTATATTTAGCGGGAATATCCTGCATTTTTAGAATTTGTGAAGAGCATATATATACAATTAAATTGTGTATTTTATTATATTTGAAGCAACAATGCTTATTTTTGAAAAATTTATAAATGCATATATACCTTCAATTGCGGAAAAACATCGAGACAGTGCTTTATTATGTCTTGCATGAGCAACATGGTATAATATGCACATTCCCAACCGGCTGGTTGTTGTGGGCACTATATAACAAGTTTCAAAAAAAATAAAATGTTTGTATTACGAGCATACAAATGGATTATATGTATATTCACAAATGTGTGCATCTAGGTCATTATAATCATATCGCAATAGAAACTATTACCTTGCAATCGTTACGAACCGTTAAAGAAGCACCCATTTCCCTCATGAAGACGCTGTTGAAATATGAAAATATTGAACAATCAGTACTTACGAGACATTTTTGAAATGATAATATAATAATAAAATCATTAGTATTCTAAACAAACGTAAAATTTAGGAAAGACACTTACTCCTCGATAGCAGCACTGATCATCAGCATTCTTTTACACTTCTTATCGGAATCGTACACGTACAATGCACGTTCTCTTGGCATAAGCACGACCAATATCCAATGATTTCTGCATGTTAGGTTTGTAGCATGTCATATTATTCAATTTATATGAATTGAAAGAAATATAATAAAATTAGAATATATATATATAACACTAACATCTGATGGTATGGTATGAAGATTAATTTTTTGTCCCGATTTTCTCGGAGTGCTTTCCCTATGTATTGAAGAACACGTCATCGGTCATCATTCAACAGGGTGGCATTCGTTTGATTGGGGTCCATGAAACCAACCTGCTCATCAGGATATTCCTCCTTCAGGTATTTGTGCCAATACCTACAAAATAAAGACACAAAGGTGATCTCAATTTTGTGATATTTGAATTACAAGTACTAAAATTCTGCAATTATTACAAATATTAACTCACAGCATCCAGATCTGAACAACTGGTACAGTGAGCCACTCCCGTGGTGTAAGCAAGGCCGCATAATCATCTGCATAGACGCGTACGGAGTCATCTGAACATAAAAGATCATGCTTACCGTGGTGTAAGCATGCTTACCATGTTTTCATTGTTACATAGTAAATAATGGTAAGGGGTAATTATTTTTTAGCATGGATCAAAACTTTCAAATCATCCGGTATAGTTACATATTGCAAGGTTCTAAACAATGATTATCGAGTCATCGGAAAAAGACTAAAAAAAACAGCTATAGCTAGTTCTTCCGCCAAAAACAATTGATAGTGATGTAGCTTTTAAGATAAAAAAAAAGCTATATTTAGAACCCTGATATATTGTATTATTTTCAATTTTGAAACCTTCAAGATTGGACGTTAATATGCACAAAAGATATTTTTTGTATATAACCAATTAAGGTGATTAAATTAATGGAACCTACTCATATTTGTTTTTAATAAAAGTGGAGTTATTCACCGATTTCAAAGAAATCAAAATAAACTATATGAATGTGTACCTACACAGCCACTGTCCATATATCTTACAGCCATAGCACATGCGAAAAAGCATCGCTCATGGGTAGATCAAGATGATCCATTTAAAATTTTAATTCTTTGTTTGAGATTTATATTTTAAATGAGGAAGGTAACTTTCATCTTCTAATATATTTTACCAGCTTAGGGATGCTGAAATAACGATCTTCTCTTGGGTCATTAATTACTAACTCCTATTAGAAGTAAAAAAAAAATAAAGAACAGCTTTTAGTTAAATTGTTCTTTCAAAGAGACAAAAGAACTTGTTCGATAAATATATATATTTGTTAGATAATTAGATGAGTAGTTCAACACACCAGCTCCAGAAGTCCACTTACCAAATATGGAAGGAGGGTCATAATCGATGAGACATGTCTCAAACCACTCAGCCTCCATTCGCCAATCTATTCCCATATCTCTCACCAGGAATGAGCATACAATCTTCATACCATATAACACACAGTCAATTAGAATTTAAAGTTGATTTCATATTCGCAATTATAGGCCCCAACCAGATCTAAAGGAGTTAGTGGGTCTGGTACTGGTTCAGGTTTTCTTGCCGGGTGTAAAGCAGGTCAAATCAGATCATGATCCATTTAGGCTGATTCTTTTGATATTCTCATACTTTTATTATACAATAAGAATCAGAATCTTTTTAAAAAGTATCAACCTGGCACTCCCGATTTGACATGAATCCGGTGGTAGATAGCTCTTACATGTTTGCATCTATAAGAGGGTATCTAGAATTAACAAAGAGGAAAAAAATGTTAAGTGGTTATTTTCTTTATTGACAATTACTATTTAGCGAAAAAAAAGAAGAAGCTGTGTACCCAGTTCGACCATCTCTCATGCTTCAAAGAGTAATTTGTTCTGGTCCAGTTAGACTTTACTTTTTTGGGACCCACCTAACAGAAATGAAGTTTAGAAAGTTTTAAATTAGAAGTCAGACCAAAAATTCAAAGCAGTACAGAGCTTATCGGTTAATATATATGCTTTTAAATTCTACTATTATGAGTATCATATTGCCAATGCATTGGGGTGTTGGTGCCTTTTGTTGCACTTAGGGGCACCTTTAATTGCTCAAAAACTGAAATTAAATTGCAATTGAAAGTAAAGAGATGAGTTTAGAGAAATTTGACACGCGGGGTGATAACGGAGTTCTGCAAAACAAAGGCCTACGTCTCCGGGGCTTCGCAACCTTGTGAGGTGCGCCTTCCTATTACCCAATACGAAAGGATTACAACTTGTGAACCATTGAGCCCTTACACACCAAGCGGGAAATCAAACGACCAACTCAAGAGATGAGAACAAGGTCTCGATTGTCTAGGAACTCAAGAGAAACACTCAATAGATCACTCTAACCTAATCTATATCAAGATTAGTGAAGTACGTTTGAGGTTGCTTGAGGGATTTTGAAGTTTTAGGCTCTCACAACAATGGAGTATGCTAAGCTCTCATAAAATCACTTTTTAATTAATTAGGGTCGGCTGAGGTAAGTGAGAAGAAAACCTCACTCATCTATTTATAGTGTCAGCTCAAAAATGAGCTGTTTGAACCAAAACGTTACAACGTTTTAGTTCAAATTGCGATTTAGGGTTTAGATTTCTGACAGCTCAGCAAAAAGGGTTAAAAAACGTTACAACGTTTTATAAACGTTACATAACGTTTTGTGCTGTAAAATCTTGATCAAAAACAGGATTTGTTTGAAGCTTAGATTTAATTAAAACGTTACAACGTTTTATGAAAACGTTACAACGTTTTATGAAAACGTTACAATGTTTTCCATTTGAAATACTGACAATCCTAAAACGTTATAACGTTTTACAAAAAACGTTACAACGTTTTATTTGTTCTGTACACCAGTGCTTCTGCCGTTTTTAGTAATCCTAAAGCGTTACAACGTTTTGTAAAAACGTTATAACGTTTTAAGTTATTTCTGAGTTTTTAATCAAGCTTTTACTTTAGTGTTTTTGGCAGAATTAAAACGTTACGACGTTTTATAAACGTTACCAACGTTTTACTTCTGCAAAAACAACCTCAAACTTATTTTACCACCTTTGATTTTACAATTTGTATTCTTGATAAAAGTCTTCATGATTTCTTCAGTCCAAGCATATTATTCTGTAATTCCAACTCTTCTTGGACCTACATAATCTTAAAATGGAAGAAATCGTAAAATTCAATAATTGTATGTTTTTACAAATTAGTCAAATAGACGAAAATGATTATTGTACGAACAACAATCTCCCCCTTTTGACGATTTGCAAAAACATACAATGCGAGTAAGTGAATAAATCGAAAATTGTCCAATTTGGTTCACTCAATTTTGATTTTGTGTATCTAGCAATTGGTACCAATTTCTCCCCCTTTTGGAAATCGACGAAAGGGAATAGAAATTAGCACTAATTTTAAGTGCTCCCCCTCAAAATATGTACTCCCCCTCAATTTAGCAATGTAACAACAATAATTCACAAATAAACTATGATTGAGGGTATAACTCTAATCATGCAAGAAATTTCAATTTCAATTCATCACATCAAATTATGCATATCAATGATGCATAAACCATGTATATAAACCATTTCAATTCATGCAATCCAAAACAATTCAATACAATTTATTAAGGCTTCAAGATATCCAATTTTGCACTTTGTGCAATATAGCCCCTAACAAGTTATCAATTCACATACCACATTTAAAATATCTACATCTCATACACATCAACACTAAATAGCAAATATCCAATATGTCAATTCAATCAATTCATGCAATTCAACAAAATTAAACATTTCAAGCATAGTATAACATGAGATTTGAAGAAAAGCATAAAAGTCACAATTTTTGCAATTTGAACCCTAGATTTGTGCAATTTAAATCATAGCTAGCTAATAATTGTAGCATTTCAACAAATTTAAAACACGAATTAAACCTCATTATAGTTCATAATTAAAACATGCAACAATAACACTAATAGTTCATGCAAAGAGATCAAATTGTCAATTTTGAAAATGCAATTAAGATAATTTTAAAGGTAGATCTACTGTGCGGGTGGTTCTTGAGTTGATTCATCCGCTTCTTCATCCACTTCCTCATCTTCTTCATCAATACCATCAAGGTTTGGTTCTTCTTCAGGTTCGTCTCCACGAGATGCAACTGAGCCACACGACACGCTAAATTGATTGATGAATTTCTTTGAGAGGTTTTGTTGGCGTTCATCAAGATTCTTAAGGGCTTTGGTATGATTCTTCAATGTCCCTTCCATTCTAACCATCCCTGCTTGCATTGTCACCATGGACATGTGTTGTTCTTGCATTCTTTGGCATAACCACATCATTTGATCATTTGGGTTTCGAGGAATTTGAGGAAATGGTAACGGTTGATCCATTTGAGGCAATTGTTGAGGGTAAAATTGGGGTTGGTTTTCCTGAGGGTTTTCAACCGGTGGTTCTTGAACCATCTCATCCGGATCCCAATACTGGTTTGGCAGGGCATTTTGATAGAATATCCATGAGTTGACATCCCGCGTATCGGGAGAGTACATCAGCTGTCCTGAAGGAGAGTACATCTTCATCCACCCAATTTTTGTCAGAAGAGTTGTCAGGTTCTTAGGGGAACGATAGGGTAGGTCCGTTGGAAGAATGATGCCACTCAACCTGATAATTTTGTGGATGACATGGGCATATGGCAAATTGGCCACGGTGCTTCTATGTGCACTTTGCATATGACAGAGAATGATGTAAGGAATGTTGATTGACACTTCATCCAATTGAATGAGATGGCGAAGATAATACATGGCACCGTATTCAATGTTGGTTTTGATTTGAGACTTAGGGGTTAGGATATTGTTGACAAAGAGAAATAACAATCAGTGTAAGGATGGAAGAGGGGTTGCATAAATGGCTGCACCGGCCACATTGTTCCTGTCGAACCATTTCTTGTAAGAGTCAGCGGTTTCAGTGGCACCCCTTGGCCAATTTCTCAACAGATAGCTCTCTTCTCCTTCATTTTGGAGATCCAACCATTGGGCAACATTGGTAAGGTCCATGCGGATTTCTCTTCCGCCTACCCATGAGGTCATTACAAATGGGCTTTCGGTATAGGTCAAATTGGCATAAAAGGTACGGGTAGTGAGTTCCGCAAATGGTTCATCAAGTTTCACTAGGGGTTCCCAACTCCAATGGTTCAGATATTCAAGTATTTTGTTATCCTCTGGTGGGCTAAAAGTAACAGTTGCTTTGTCAAAATAGTAGCATTTGCACAGTTTTCGGGTTTGAAAATGACCGATATAGTTGTCATATGCCTCTATATCCCGAAAGAGATACCGGTTCTCTTGGTCTATTTCAAAGTTTGGTTCTGTGTTACTTCCTCCAGAACCATCCCCAATACGGGCTCTCTTCTTGCCCCTTTCACCCGTTTGCTTTCTTGGACCCATTAATTTTAGAAAGGTTTGAGATATTACCGATTGAAGAAGCAAGTAGCAAATTGAGAAGAGTGAAGTAAGAGAAGTGCAGAGATGAACTCGGATCGTCAATCCAACGGTCGGATCGCCGGATTTGAAAGTAGGGTTTCGTCTAGGGTTTTGGAGACAGGGTGAGAGAGAGAGAGAATGGAGATTATGATTGACGAATTGGGTAGAGAGAAGAGAGGAGAGGAGAAATCGAGAAGAATTTCTTGATTTCGTAGATTTTGTTGGCAAGAATAGGTGGAGAGAGAGAAAACGGCGGAGAGAGGAAGAGAAGGAGAGGAGGCGGCTTGGAGAAGAAGGAGATGAAAGAAAATGGGTCGGATCTGCACTTAAAACGCCTTTTCGGCCTAAATCGTTACAACAGTTTTCTAAAACGTTACAACGTTTTGTGAATGTACTGAGTTATTGTCTAAAACGTTACAACGATTCAAAAATGTTATGTAACGTTTTCTGCTGTCTCTGAATGACCAATTTTGCAACTTTTGAATTTGAAACATTTAATTAAATCGTTACAACGTTTTTACAAAACGTTATAACGTTTTAAATAGGAGCACAGATTATAAAAATGGCTAAGTAATGAACGGAAACCGTTATAACGTTTTCTGAAAACGGTATAACGTTTTAGGTATTGAATCTTCCCTAAAATTTGTGCGAGTATCAGATGTAAAACGTTGTAACGATTTACAAAAATCGTTATAACGTTTATATTGAAAGTTGTCGTTTTTCCTCAGAAAAGTGCATGAAACGTTACGACGTTTATAAAACGTGACATAACGTTTTGTACTGTAAAGTTTAACACAAATTGAACTGTTTGGACTCATATGAATTATTTTAAAACAAAGTTTTGATATGCCTTAATCTCTCTGTTCAAGCATGCCTAATTTAAATCTTAATTCATTGTGTTGTTGAGTATTTAAGGGTTTTGTGAATATATCGACAATTTGTTCTTTGGTGTCAATATGTATGAGTTCTATTTCACCTTTTTCAATGTGATCCCTAATAAAATGATGCCTTATTTCTATGTGCTTGGTTCTAGAATGAAGGACCAGATTTTTGGATATCATAATGGCACTTGTATTGTCACACATAATTGGTACGTTGCGGAAGCGAATTTCATAATCATTTAGGGATTGGATCATCCAAAGAATTTGTGTGCAACAACTACCGGCCGCTACATACTCGGCTTCCGTTGTGGAAAGGGCAACCGAGGTTTGTTTGCGACTCGACCAAGATACAAGTGAACCACCAAGAAATTGGCATGTGCCACTTGTGCTTTTTCTATCCATACGATCCCCGGCAAAATCGGCATCGGCATATCCTATCAAGTCTAAATCCGATTGTTTGCCATACCATAATCCCAAATTTAAACTACCCTTGATATATTTGAGAATTCTTTTAACGGCTTTCAAGTGCAATTCTTTGGGATTTGCTTGATACCTAGCACATAGACATACCGCAAACATTATATCGGGTCTACTAGCGGTTAAATAGAGTAGGCTACCTATCATAGCTCGGTATTGAGTGATGTCCACCGATGTGCCATTTGGATCCGAGTCAAGATTTGCATTCGTAACCATTGGAGTCTTGCTCGTATTGCTTTCGGTTATCCCAAACTTCTTGATCAACTCCTTCGCATACTTGGTTTGACTCACAAAGGTGCCATCCATGAGTTGCTTGATTTGGAGTCCCAAGAAGAAATTCAATTCACCCATCATACTCATCTCGAATTCACTACTCATAAGAGAAGAAAATTCCTCGGCAAGTGCCGCATTAGGTGAACCAAAAATTATATCATCTACATAAATTTGCACCACCAATAGTGATCCATTCATTTTCTTGGTGAAAAGAGTTGTATCATTTTTGCCTCTAATGAATTCATTGTCAATTAAAAAGGAACTTAATCTGCCATACCATGCCCTAGGGGCTTGTTTGAGTCCATAGAGTGCTTTGGTGAGTCTATATACATGATTAGGAAATGTTGAATCAACAAAGCCTTGAGGTTGATTAACATACACCTCCTCATCTATGAATCCATTCAAAAATGCACTTTTAACATCCATTTGAAATAATTTGAAATTTTTGTTTGAGGCGTATGCTAAAAGCATTCTAATGGATTCAAGACGAGTTACGGGTGCAAATGTTTCTTCAAAGTCAATACCCTCTTGTTGTTTGTACCCTTGAGCTACCAACCTAGCTTTGTTGCGAATTACATTTCCATCTTCATCCTTTTTATTTCTAAAGACCCATTTGGTTCCAATAATCATTCTATCATTTGGCTTAGGTACAAGTTCCCAAACTTTGTTCCTTTCAAATTGAGCAAGTTCATCTTGCATGATACAAATCCAATTAGGGTCTACATTTGCATCTTTGAAATTTTTAGGTTCAATATGAGATACAAATGCACAATGACCAATCATTTGATTTAATTTGGATCTTGTTTTAACTCTTTCTCTAGGATCACCAATTACATTAGAAAGAGGATGAGATGGTACTTCCCTTAGGTCTTGGGGGATTTGGTACTCAATTCGTGGAGGTTGTATTTCTTCGGTTTGCATTCTTTCAACTATTGGATCCATCTCATTATTGGTTGCATCTTCAATTATTTGATCCGTCTCAATATTGTTGGTTGCATCTATTTCGGGTTGAGTTTGTTCGGGTTGATTCTCAATTGTGTCGGTTCTTGTCTCAACTTCATCTTGATCAAGAATTGGCATTTCAACACCTACAATCTCAATACCTTTCTCGACCTTTTGATTAGCATTTTCATCAAATTTAACATGCACGGATTCAATTACGATTCTTTGAGATGGAATGTAAATTCTATAGGCTTTACTTGAATTTGAGTATCCTACAAACATTCCCTCAATTGATTTAGAATCAAATTTGGTTACTTTGGGAGATTCATCAAGAACAAAGCATTTTGAACCAAATACTCTAAAATGAGATATCTTAGGCTTGTACCCTTTCCATAGCTCATATGGTGTTTTATTCAACATGGTCCTTATGCTTACGCGATTTACCACGTAGCATGCCGTATTTACCGCCTCGGCCCACAAGTGTTTGGGTAAGGAGTATTCATTTAGCATAGTTCGGGCAAGCTCAACTAAGGTTCGGTTCTTCCTCTCAACTACCCCATTTTGTTGAGGTGTGCGAGGAGCCGAATACTCATGTTTATATCCCCTTTTAGAGCAAAGTTGATCAAATTTTGCATTTTTAAATTCTCCCCCATGGTCGCTTCTAATCCTAATGATTTTTGACCCCTTTTCATTTTCAACACGTTTGCAAAATTCAATGAAGTTGCTAATTGCTTCATCCTTGTGTTGTAGGAACAAAACCCAAGTAAAGCGACTATAATCATCTACAATTACATATGCATATTTCTTCTTTGCTAAGCTTGGTACACTAATTGGTCCAAATAAGTCCATATGTAATAATTGCAAAGGTTGATCGGTTGAAATCATATCCTTGGATTTAAAGCTACTTTTGGTTTGTTTACCTTGAACACATGCCTCACATAATCCTTCAAGTTCTAGTTTATGTGTTGGTAAACCACGCACAAGATCTAATTTCACTAATTTCCTAATGGTATCAATTGAAACATGACCTAATCTACGATGCCATAACCATGATCCATTGGATATGGCGCTTAGACATGTTTCACCGGAATCAAAGTGAGTAAAATACAAGTAATAAACATTTTTCTTTCGTTTACCCGAATAAATTAGAGCATCGTCCGAGGACCTAACTATGTGACAAGCATTAGCATCAAATTTGGTATAATATCCCGAATCACATAGCTTACTTACACTAAGTAAGTTGTAATCTAATCCATCAACAATATATACATTAGATATGGTCAAGTGTTGGTTACCAATTGAGCCTATACCAATAATAGAGCTCTTTCTTTGATTATTGCCAAAGGTAACCGTACCTCCATCATATGGTTCTAAGAATTTAAAATTAGATTTGTCACCGGTCATATGGTGTGAGCATCCACTATCAATGATCCAAGCATTTTCCTTTTGAGATGAAATCAAACACACCTACAAAGTATATATTAGTTATTATTGAGTTAGTAACTAACATATACCTTGTCTTTAATCTCCCCCTTTATGTTTGGCAATTATAATACTTTAGGGGAGATTAAGTGTGAACCTAAGCTAGTATAGCTTTAGGAACCCAAACAACATTATGTTTGTTGTTTACATTCCTAAAGCTACATTCTAAGGAAGTGTGGCCAAGTTTGCAACAATAGTTGCATATTGTAGTTGATTGCTTTTTAGTAGTAGAGCCTTGTTTGAGAATGGGTTGGTACTTGACTTCATGCAAACTACTCTTATGACTACCATGTGACCTATTTGCAACTTTAGATGCAATGCTCTTGGTTTTGTTAGAATCAAATTTATTGTGATGTTGGGGAACATCTCTAGCTAAACCATTTCTTTGAGTTTGGTTTTGTAAAGCAATTTTATTTTTGAATTCATAAAACCATCCATCGGGTCCTTTAAAATAGGTTTTGTTTGACCCTTTTGGATTAAGAGTGTTCCTATCACTATCTTTAGAAGCATTTTTGTTCTTAGAAATTCTTTTATTGTATTTGTACCTAAATGCATAATTTGTTGACTTTTGATCTTGTTTAGCATTTGAGACATGAGAGGACTTCAATTTTGATGATTCCTTGCTCAAAGGAGTTAAACCCTTTTTAGTAAAAAATTGATAAGTTGAATATTGTTCACAATTAAACTTTAATTTGGCATTTGGAATACTTGAAGTTTGAGAATGTTCCCATTTTTCTTTAGGGCTTAGCATGTGATTATATTTAAGTGAGGATTTACCCTTCTCAAATCCAAGACCAACTCTATCATTTTTATAATAGGATTGATCATGTATCAACTTGCTCACATAATAGGGATATAGACTAGTGACTTTTGATAATTCACTAAGAGATCTCAATGCCCGAATTTTGGTTTCTAAGGTTTGAACTTTAACCTTTAAAATGCCTATTTCACCTAAGTGTGATGCTTTTAACTTATTATTTTCAAGTTCTAACATGTCATTTTTAGCAATTAATTTTTGAATAATACCTTCCTTCTCAACCAAGGTTCTATTGGACTCATCAAGGAGTGATTTCAACCTAGATTCATGATCATTGTCCATTAGAATTTCATTTTTGAAAGTGCTTGCATCATTGGTGTCTAACCTATTTGTACACAAGTCATTGTTGGTCTCATTTGTGATTATGCAATTTTCAATATCAATTTCATCACTATATTCTTTATCACCTTCATTTATACATTCAAGTTCGGTCTCATAACCATCAAGACTAAGTGTTGAGTGTACCTCACTAGCGAAGTTTGTTGAGGTGTTGACTCCATCATCTCCCTCCTTGGCATTCCTTGATTTAACAAGCTCCATGAGAAAGTTGATGGTTGTTTCATCGGTGATGTTTTTGCTAGCTATAATTGAGTCTATGTCAATTTTCGAGGGACCTTCATCTACACTTGCCATCAATGCAAGGTTGATCTCCTCTTCATTCTCCGATTCCGTATCGGATTGTTCCGTCTCATTATCCGAGAACAACGCTTGCATAGCTTTGGCTTTCTTCTTCTTGTACCCATCATACTTTTGTCTTGGTTTTCGATCTTGTTGTGCTTCCCCATCCGTGTTCTTCAATTGTGGAAATAGCTTGAAGCATGTTTGAATGGAATGCCCCTCTCTATGGCAAGCGAAACACATTAACCTTTTGTTCTTCTCTTCTCGTTCTTTGTTGTATTTTCTTTCAAAGTCAAGCATTCCTTGAAACATTTTGGATAAGAGAAGGGCATCCTTGGATGTTTCATGATCAATTTTGTTGATAAATTGATCATTTGAAAGACGGGTGTTTGAGGAGCTTGGAAAGTTTCGGTTTTGTGCCGGAAAAGCTACGGTTTTGGACTTTTAGCTTTGCTTCAAATCACCGGATTGTCGAAGTTTTTCTTCAAAACTCCTAAAATGAGCATAGAGGTCATCCGGTGTGAATGTGTCGTGCGTGCCTTGGATTGCCTCTAGAGCACTCACCAACCCGGACCATTTATCCCTCATGAGCATCACCCTCAATAGCTTTCCTACAAGTTTATTGTTAGAAAGTGGTTCTCCCAATTCGGTAAACTCATTTTGGATATGCATAAGTCTATTATACATATCCTCAATGCTTTCACCATCTTCAACCTTAAAGGTTTCAAATTTTGCTCCTAAACCGGTTATTTTGGTTCGTTTGATTTGGGTATTGCCTTCATACCGGTTTACAAGAGCATCCCACATTTCTTTCGCACTTGATGCACTACCAAAGAGTGAGGCTACCGATTCACTAACCAAATTGAATATGGCATTGGTTGCTAGGTCATTGTCTTTCTTGGTTTGTTTGGAATCGACGGTCTCAATTTTGGCATCGGTTGAACTATCGGTAGCTACACTTGAGTATGTTGGTGTATACCCTTTTTCAACCACATACCATACCTCAAGGATATTCAAGTAATTAATCATGGTTTTCTTCCAATGCATGAAATTTTTGGTAGTAGTACCAAAAATTAGGGGTTCTTTCACGGATCTATAAGGTGTCATTTGTCAAGTTGATCTAATCTCCAATTAAGTGTGTCTTAATTCGAGTAACTTGCTCTAATACCACTATGTTGCACTTAGGGGCACCTTTAATTGCTCAAAAACTGAAATTAAATTGCAAAACAAAGGCCTACGTCTCCGGGGCTTCGCAACCTTGTGAGGTGCGCCTTCCTATTACCCAATACGAAAGGATTACAACTTGTGAACCGTTGAGCCCTTACACACCAAGCGGGAAATCAAACGACCAACTCAAGAGATGAGAATAAGGTCTCGATTGTCTAGGAACTCAAGAGAAACACTCAATAGATCACTCTAACCTAATCTATATCAAGATTAGTGAAGTAGGTTTGAGGTTGCTTGAGGGATTTTGAAGTTTTAGGCTCTCACAACAATAGAGTATGCTAAGCTCTCAGAAAATCACTTTTTAATTAATTAGGGTCGGCTGAGGTAAGTGAGAAGAAAACCTCACTCATCTATTTATAGTGTCAGCTCAAAAATGAGCTGTTTGAACCAAAACGTTACAACGTTTTAGTTCAAATTGCGATTTAGGGTTTAGATTTCTGACAGCTCAGCAAAAAGGGTTCAAAAACGTTAAAACGTTTTATAAACGTTACATAACGTTTTGTGCTGTAAAATCTTGATCAAAAACAGGAATTGTTTGAAGCTTAGATTTAATTAAAACGTTACAACGTTTTATGAAAACGTTACAACGTTTTATGAAAACGTTACAACGTTTTATGAAAACGTTACAACGTTTTCCATTTGAAATACTGACAATCCTAAAACGTTATAACGTTTTACAAAAAACGTTACAACGTTTTATTTGTTCTGTACACCAGTGCTTCTGCCATTTTTAGTAATCCTAAAACGTTACAACGTTTTGTAAAAACGTTATAACGTTTTAAGTTATTTCTGAGTTTTTAATCAAGCTTTTACTTTAGTGTTTTTGGCAGAATTAAAACGTTACGACGTTTTATAAACGTTACCAACGTTTTACTTCTGCAAAAACAACCTCAAACTTATTTTACCACCTTTGATTTTACAATTTGTATTCTTGATAAAAGTCTTCATGATTTCTTCAGTCCAAGCATATTATTCTGTAATTCCAACTCTTCTTGGACCTACATAATCTTAAAATGGAAGAAATCGTAAAATTCAATAATTGTATGTTTTTACAAATTAGTCAAATAGACGAAAATAATTATTGTACGAACAACACCTTTTTGTTAACATAACGGGTAAGAGTACATATAAAGACTATTTCGTACTCATTATCTTATAAAGTAATTAATAATAATAAAGCATCACAAAATTATATATATAGACATAAATTTATATGGTGATGATGCTTGACCCGTACCGTATCAATAAGATGGGTATAATTTTTTAATCAGATTTCGTACCTGCGACTAATATAAAATTTAAATATAAGTAATGATGATGTCTTTGTAAGTTGAATAAAAAAAGAACTATATATCTTCAAAAATGTCCTAAACAAGTTTTGTGAAGAATTTATTTTAAAAAGTTCAAAAGATACATGCATGTCATCAAGTTGAGAAGCAAGGTTGTATTACAGTACGAAAATAAAAATAAAAATACCAGATATGGTACCATATGACAAATATTATATACCAAATAGAGGTTTAGAAATGGTACAATTGGGTTCAGAAAGGAAAAAAATATACTATATTTATAAAGGACAATTTATTTTCTAGGAAAGGATATTTCCTTGCAGCAACTAATTGTTGATTTACCGCATAGCAATATACCATATGCTCTTGATCATGCATACTCCACAATATATCTCTATTTGGTATATAATATCTCGACTCAGTATTTTTATTATCATTATTTGGTAATGATGTGCGCATTATGAATAAATAAGACTATGCAAGAACCTGGTTTTTAATATAAATGAATATTACGGCAGTTGCCATACGTCAACCATAAAACAATATATATATAAATGAATATTGGGCAATGGAAAAGGTCCATTAGGTGATATTACATTTTTGTAATAAAATGTAGCACCACTATCAGATGATATTATTAGCTTGTGCAGATGACTATCCAAGGCATAGATCGTCTCATTATATAGCCACCCACTATGGGCAACTATTACTTCGTTGGAAAATTTAATTAATTTTTGGTCTCAGGTAATTAATTAGGAATAGTAAATTTTATTTTAAATTACAGTTATATCTTCCACATAATGTTGAGGACTTTTGGAATATAGCTTGGCAGCGATGGTCTTCTAAGAACGACAACTTGATTTTAGACCGGAAGACTAGTGAGGGTATGCTACGATAATAGAATTGATTGATTCACTTTTGTACTATACTGACACTACTACAAAAGCGGAATCTTCTATCAGACTATCACCCATTTTCTTTACGGTTTAGATCGATTCTATAATGAAGCCGATAAATTAAAGAAATTGTGGCAAGTTAGTAAATAAATTTAAAGATTACTCTATCGATTGTGCCCTCAGGACCAGATAGGAGATGTACACCAATTCTTTTCTATCGATCATTGGTAGAGTGGTATTATTATCCTAACTGATATAATTATCTAATGTTCTTCTGATATCGGTTAATACATTAGTACTGATTTATGGAAAATAAATTTGTTCTGTTGGTTGTGTTTTGAATCGTTAGAATATAGATACTTTAATTTCATGCCTATTCACTGGATCGACATCATTAATTTTCACACTGCTCACTTTCTAATCAAATAAAAATTTCTCTCATGTCTCTTTTCTTCCTCTGTATTTCTTCATCTTGTCTAATCATATTGTCTTTAATCTTGTAGGTTGTTTATATTGAGTTAAAACTAAATATATTACTTGAATTATGGATATGTAAGTTTAAAGTGGAATATTTCTCATGTATGATGTTTATGTTGAATGTTGAATTAATATTTCTTGAATCATATATGTATATTATGTATATATATATGTTGAATATCAATTGGATTTTGTCTAGGGTTTTAACACTGTTTAGGGTTCTTCTATCAGCTGTTAATGTTTTCTTTCGATATAATAATTCTATATTCCGCGTAATTTTATTGCTCTGCCTTTAATTCATATCTCCTCCCTATCTAATCAAATAAATATCTGTGCTTTTTCTCTCCTCCCTATTTTATTATCCTTATCCGAGAACTAGTAAGTAATCTATTTTTCTGTTGCCCACCAAGCAGCATTTTTATTTTGTTAGGAAAAGAAGAAGAGAGATTAGGCGTTGGGCCAGGCAGGCCCAGTATTAAAAATAAGGGAGCTGTGCTAATTGGGCCAATGCAAAACCTGTCACCCTCCCCAAATTGAGGAAAATGTAGGTCCCATAACCATTGGAAGTAAATCTGAGTTTGATGGGCATCGGAGTCATCCAATGTGCTTTAAGATTCGTGCACACGCATCCCGCTCTGAGATTCATGCACACATATTTTAAAGCACCAAATTTATTTCCGATGGCCAACGTACCTAAACTGCACTCAGAGAGTGAAAATATTCTCATTAAGGGCCTTGCAGGGAATGGAGGGGAAAAGCAGCTGAAGAGAAGTTTGTTGGAGAGCAGCACTGAAGCTAATTTTTAAGAGAATTTACCCTAACTTAAAATTTGAATTAGCAACGTAATTGTTGTCCATGTA
The DNA here is from genome assembly GCA_964058875.1 of Carex rostrata. Classification (NCBI taxonomy): domain Eukaryota; kingdom Viridiplantae; phylum Streptophyta; class Magnoliopsida; order Poales; family Cyperaceae; genus Carex; species Carex rostrata. The sequence goes on along the minus strand of CAXKVT010000014.1, from coordinate 199,820 downwards.
CTACAAAAATGGAAAGAATAAACAACAAGTGAAATATCACTTGAGAGTATGATGGCATTTCCATGGTCGAGTATGCCAGAGAAATATGTGCAACTTCATATGCATGCAAAAGTTGTATATAGTGTGCCAGAGAAGTATATCGATTTTCTCTAATTTGTTATCCAAAGACATTCAAATAAAACAATAATTCTCACTTTCATTTTATTAAAAAAAATGTCAGATTCCATATCCAGATTCATTACAAAACAAACACAAAATTTTCTAAAAGAAAAATAAATAAATGATTGAATGCTCTGACATGATCTTGTCTCTCTTTTTTTTCTTTTTTTCTTTTTTTTGATAAAAAGGCCTAAGTCCATCTTCATTGAAGAAAAAGTTAACTTACACCCTTAACTTGTTCATAATATCTTCATCCAATCATGGATAATACCCTAGCCAGCAAAAGCATCAGCATCAAAGCTGACAATGAAGGCCTGTCTTCTAATTTGACATCTTGAAAAAAATTGAAATTTCAAATTTTCAGAAAACAAACGAAAAACAAGATTTGTTTTATATCAGCATCTTCATTTCACATCTAGGAACCTTATTATTCCAATACAAAGAAAAAAAAAGATGAGTCAAGTTATCTCCATAAAATTATTCATTAGTCATCATCATTACTACAATAACAAACCTACAACAATCCTTTTTTACTTCTAATTACTTGTTACAACCAATATCTTTTGGGTATTGAACCCAAAACTGAATTAATTGCACACTATAGAGTTAAAATAATTAGTAATAATTATTGTTTTCTGTTGTCCTTGTCTTTGACCCGATACCAGTCGTACATGTTGTAAGCTTGCATCCGCTTAATTTTGAATATTGGGTATAAATTTTAAAAGCAAAAAAAGTATCGATCGAATTGATCAAAAATATCTATATACAAAAATACTTGACTATGTTCGACCCGGCAGGCTAACTGGACTGAGTTACGATTTAATCTCTTTACATGAAAGGGATTATACATCAACTCACCCTAATTAAAACTATCCGGTCGAACACCACATGGACGTTCCACTAGTTCATCCACATTTCTGAAGACGATGACATTCTTGACCCATGGTTGTTTAAAAATGACAAGTTGACCACTTACACATAAAACATGTTTGTTATAGAAATTAAAACAATCATATATCTTACACAGGTTTTATATTTTGTTGAATTATGAATATATGTATGTTAAATTAATGTTGAATATATTAATTGTTTCTGTTTGTCAAAAGAATATATAAATCGAGTTTAAAAAAAAGAAAAAAGAATCTTACACGGTTCTAAATAACAAACCATGTATGGTTTCCAAATTAATACACAGATGCCTTGTAAAAACCATGTATATATATAACCCTTGTTGTTGTACATGGTTATTTTGACCATGCAAAAATCACTATTTTTAGCATTTTATTTTTGTTTGGAGATCTTACACGATTCGTTTCTGGTGACCATGTATATTAGTACTATATAGACACAGTTCAGAAATCGTGTACAATATACCCTCATATTCATACATGACGCTCGCTGACATGATCATGTAACCATGCACAAGTAGAATTATTATTTTCTTGTTTTCTTTTTTACCGAAATAAATGTTCACATCTTCTTTCATGTATAAAGTAAGAGACGTAATCCCTTGAAAAGTTGAATTCCCAATTTTTCATGTGAAAACAAACTGGCTATTGGCTCAAATCCATTTATCAAAGGGCTTCTCCTAATAAAAAAAATAATGGTTTGACTGGACAGTTTCCAACGGTTCTACTCAAATTAAAATTTGTTAGGTTTGTACTGTCATCACTGGCTGTCTTTTGGTCTGATCTAAATCTCAAAATTCAAATGTTCCTAAAATACAAGAAATTGAAATTGACGATCGAATTCTCAATTTCTTTGATCGGATAACACCAAGCAACAGAAAACGAATTCCTCTGACATTTGTGATCAGAAAACACAAGAGCTTATCAGGATCTATGTTGGTTGTAACTGTGTATGTACTAGAGATTTCTATAACAAGAAATTAGTGGGCTAGATCCCACTTTTACCAACAGCAAAAGAGTATTTTTTTAATCAGATTTCGTACCTGCAACTAATATAAAAATTAACATCATGATAATTGTCTTCGCACCTCTACTCCCCATTTATCTCCGTACTTAATTTTTATGATTGTCTTGGGAACCACAAAAACTCCGGTTTTGATTTTTTTTTAAAGTATTTATTTCCATGTACGAAAGTATTTATACCTAAGAACGGAAGTATTTATACCTATAAGGTGAATAATTTTTACATAAATAATTATCTCTCCAATCAAATCTCAAACAACATGGAAAGACCATACATGTTTTTAGAGGTGGGTTTTTTTCTTCATACAATCTTGTTCACATTTCTGACAATATATGAGGAATTTTACAAATCTAAAACCATGAACGTCTTCTACGCAATTTTCTCTTTCAAATGAGATCGATGATGACATACTTTCGGGCTCGTCACCACAAAGTATTTATACCTAGAGGAGGGATCGGATGACACCGTTTTTTGGTGACATCGGATGACACCGTTTTTTGGTGACATCGGATGACACCGTTTTTTGGTGACATCGGATGACACCGTCCATTTTCAAAGTCCAAACAGTTGATCCAAACCGTTCAACTTGATGGATATGTTAAAATGTGCTTGCAGATCAAATTTTACATTTTTATGAATTTTTTTTGGGTTTATTCAGATGGGTACAAAAATTCAACGGTCCGAATATAGCAATTTTGTTAAATACTTAATAAATAGTAAAAAAAATTCAAAAAAATGTAAAATTTGATATGCAAGTAGATTTTAATATATCCATCATATTGAATGGTTTGGATCGACTATTTGGACTTTGAAACTTCGAAAATGGACATTGTCATCCGATGTCACCAAAAAACGGTGTCATCCGATCCCTCCTCTTATACCTATACTCGCAAGTACTTTTTATATATGACACTTGTTGACATCTGAAAGTATTAATATAAGTATTACAAGTATTTTATACCTATGCACTGGAGTATTTATACATATATATATATATGTGATCAACTATTTTTGTTAGAGAAATGTTAACACAGGGATGGGGAAGGTTGATGCGGGTATGTGGGTCCCCACTACTTCATTTGATGAAGGTTAACGCGGGACCATTGAGAGCTGAAAAAGGGTGGTCATATCTAATTACGCATGCAAGTATTAATATTTTATTTTGCATGGATTAATTTATTATATTTTAGTATTTATACTTATGAAAGTTAACGTAAGATGAGTGTGGCAACTGAAAAAAGGGACCATATATAGTATAATTTTTTTTTAATTTTGTTGAGGGGATAGAGGGGGACAAGATTGTGGGAATAATTATAATTAAATTTTTTTTCAAGTCCTGTCACTGATAATTTTTTTTTTTTTGTATTTTAAATTTGAATCAATTAAATAATTCGAGCTCTTGATCCCAATTTACGGAGAAAATTATAACGAGCAGGCAGTTTTAAAATTCGTACCAATTTGTAACGGATGGACGGTCTGGATTTAAATTCAAAATTTGAGATATATATTAGAGGATGTGAACTAGGGGTGCAAACGGGTCGGATATTACCCGTCCGAATCCGGATCCGTATCCGAATTTTTGCGGATTCGGATATTCGGATACGGATAGTTGCGGATTCGGATACGGATACGGATTTTTTTATGCGGATTCGGATACGGATACGGGTTGAGTTTCGGAATCGGATAATTATCCGGATCCGGATATTTTAATTTTTCGGATATCCGGATAGGAATATGCTAGCATGATATGCATAGCATAGAACCCCTCCATGCAACGGCTTGGATTTCGAGTTTTCAAAATCCTAATGGTCGATCCGAACCGTTCATCTTGTTCTCCATATTAATATGTGTTTGGAGACCAAATTTTACATTTTTTAGAATTTTTTTACTATTTCTTTAGATTTATTGAAAATCGCTGTTTTCAGCAAATCTGGACCATAAAAAAACAGCGTTTTTCAATAAATCTAAAGAAATAGTAAAAAAATTCCAAAAAATGTAAAATTTGATCTCGAAACACATATTAATATGGAGAATAAGATGAACGGTTCGGATCGACCATTAGGATTTTGAAAACTCAAAATCCAAGCCGTTGCATGGAGGGGTTCTATGCTATGCATAGCATGCTAGCATATTCCATCCGGATATGTTAAGATTTGAGAAAAAAAATTTGTGTCTATTTATCTTTTGTATTAAAATATCTTTTGTGTTGGTATTTTTAATTAAAGTTATAGTTATGTTGGTGAATTTTAGTTAATCAGGTATATATTTTTGTAATGGTGTAACAAGTTAATTAGATATATATTTTGAATTAGAAATCCGAATTATATCCGTATCTGTATTCGTATCCGAAAATATCCGATCCGTATCTGTATCCATTTAATATCCGATCCGTATTCGTATCCGGTTACTATCCGATCCGTATCCGTATCCGAAAAAAAATACGGATACGGATATGGGTTGAGCACTATCCGATCCGTATCCGATCCGTTTGCACCCCTATTCTAAGCCCCCTTTGACACTCCTGCAAATGATTTTCTTCAATATTAGACTTTCTTAATTTTGTTATTCACGCTTTATTTGAAAAATATTTTTCTGGGGATTATAATAAATATTATATACCTTCTTTTTTTTAGGTAACATTAATTATATTTTGTAAAGGAATACCAAGTCACTAATATTAGTGCAATGGTTGAACATAGTGAATCTGTCATAATTTAGCTTCACATCTTCATGCACAATTTGACAAAAACAAGAGGAACAAAAAAATCTCCTTTAACAATCCAAAAGAAGAAGAAAAAAAAAGAATGAACAGGGGACAGTCGGAGTTGGTGAGTCTAAAATATTAGAGGCAATTATGGTAATTAATATTAATATTACACAATGATCTGTGTTATAGATTCATACTGTTGTTATAATGTTCATAAAGTCAATCTGAACTATTCAACATATGTTAAAATTTACTCACAAACATAAATTTATATTTTTAAAAAACATTACTCCTTTTTTTATATATAGGTGAAAAATTAGTTGATTTAAAAATTATGTATGGATCATCCAAAGTAGTGATTTTCTATCTATCTAAAAAAATAAAATAAAAATTCTAAAAATCATAAAATTTGGTCTACGAGTTTATTTTATATGGAATTGATATTTAACAGTTCGGATCAAGTATTTAAATCTTGACATAAATATATAGATCCATATATAGCACGTGGGTTGATATGTAATATTCATATTATCATAACCTCACTTAACAGATTACTGTTGGGACAAATCATATCTTCTATTCAAACATAGTTCTAATAATCAGTTTTGTAATGAGAGATTTGGAACGACATCCGAATTCTCTTGTTGCAGATATGTTAATTAATGATATTTTTAACATTTTCAAAATAAAAAAATGTTATTATTTTTGTACCACGTTTTAGATCGTCAGTGATTTAATTATTTTATTTTATTGATTTATTTATTTTCCATTAGAAGCTTAGAGCTTCTGGGTTTGGTTCTTGAGTATTGTTTGAAGATTTTGAAAATGTGCTAACTGTATGATAGAAATACTGACTTTACGGAGAAGCCACAAAAAAATGTATGTTGTGGTGCTGTGTTAGAGATTAATAGAATCTAGAAATTATGTTTTAATGCAAATCATAAGAGGTGAGAAATGATTTCACCTTTTCTTCTGCATCTCTGGGAGTTACAAAATTATATTAAGTTTCTGATCATTTTGAAAAAAAGTAACGGATTATGGTCACACCTCAACTCATCTTCTCTTTCTTTCTATCTGCGTACCGCCTTCTGGAGCACATCCTTAATATTTATACCAAGGTGAAAAATACTAAGATCTCTATTAAAAAAAAAAAAAAAAACACCATGGGGCACCCGGGGGGCTAGCGCCTCACTGGCCTTATGGGGCGCCCCAGGGTCTGACGGTCAGGGCAGGAATAACAATAAATTCCACACAGGGGCATTTTTAAAATTTTCATTTTTGTTAGGGATATTAATAAAAATGGCCGCTAAGGTGCTATCGGTTGCATAGAGACTTACAATGCTACGGCTCAATATTTGAGTTTTTTAAATTCAAACGGTCAATCCGAACCGTTCATATTGTTCTCCATATTAATATGATATTTGGAGATCAAATTTTACATTTTTTAGAAAATTTTTACTATTTGTTTAGATAGGTAGAAAATTAGTTGATCTAAAAAATTATACACCATATAGATATTTAATTTTCTATCTATCTAAACAAATAATAAAAATTTTCAAAAAATGTAAAATTTAGTTTCCAAACACATATTAATATGAAAAACAAGATAAACGGCTCAAATCGACAGTTTAATTTTGAAAACTCGAATATTGAACCGTAACATCATAGGTCGCTATTATTGCAACCCATAGCACAAACTACACCTACTGTGGACATCTCCGTCGCCTTCCTCCGCTCATTATTTCAACTTCATATAGATTTACTTGAATTAATCTGAGAATATCGTCAGTATTAGTCAAAACATAATATATTACACTATCCAGTGATTTTTCCCCTTACAATATATCGAAATAAATGCCAGGTTTATCCAAATATAATCCAATCATCAAATATTTTATCATATGCCCACAGAAAAATTTTGACTTGTCTTATTTTAGAATTCCCATTTGACCCTTAAACTGAATTTTGAAAACAAAATTCAGTTTAAGGCCAAACAGATTACACAAATCCTACCATTTGACCCTTAAAATTTCAGTCAAGCAGTGATTATTGGTCATAATTTTACCAGATAAAGCTAAATCGATAATTTGATGATCCAAATCAACCAACATGTGCACATACCACAGAGAGGAGAGATAAACAAGTGCTAATCTTCATTGCAACTTCTCAAAGAGTTTCAACATTTAACCAGCCAAAATGATCTCATAATAAGAGTTTTACCATTTTACCAGCACCAGCACCAGCACCACCAAAAGCCGCAAGGGTACTTACAAAACAGGCCATAACACACAGGCCAACCACCATCTTACACAAACCAACTATTGAAAAGTAACACAGATAAGTAGGTAATTAAAAATGTCTATTAAGAAACAGGAGGAGTGTTCTTCACTCGAAAGCCCATGGGTTTTCACGGCGACATTCCTCTTCGTCCTCAGGAGAAAGGTTTTTGATGTTAAAAATCTTCCGAATCTCCTCTGGTGACTTCAACTTTATCATGTCTGCCACAGTCTGACATGTCAGATCCAACAGCCCCTTGATGTTCAGGTACTTAGCAGCCTACGAAATACAATTACAGAAAAGTATTATGCTTCTAAATATAATCACCTGAAATCCATGCTCCACAGTTCTCATAAATGAAATCTATTTATCAAGTGATTCACATTAGAGAAATGAAAACAAGGGTGTCAACTTAAACAGACAGTGCATTACAAGATATTGTATACAGCATCTTATTGTACAATCTATGACAAAACTTTTCTAAAATTACTTCAAATATGCTTCAATTTAAGGTAATTTGTATTGCCTGCTTAAGTTCATAATTATGTGAAACACAAGGAAATAATGCACTTACCTTGTCGATATGTAAATATGTGAACTAAACTAATACCAAATCAACAATACAAATAGGAAGACACGGTAGAAACAATCTACAATTATAAATCATATTACAGTTTACACACATAATGCTATGATTATGCTATTAACCACTACTTTGCCTGAACCTGTTCTTTACTTTAAAAAAAAAAGAACAGGCCAAATATCATTATGAGATCAAATAACCTTCTAAACACAAGAAAACGTTCTTTACTTTAACTGAAATATGATGGAAAGGACAAAATATGATGGTTCCTCCCTTAATAAAACAACCTTCTAAACAAGAAAACGTTGTAAACCAATATTTTTTTTCAATTTTCAGAGAGCGCTAGATTTCCATTATACATTATCTAAGTTTTTCTACTACTAAAAACTAAGCTTATACACTTAAAAACAGTAAAAAAAGAAAAAGATAGACGTAGATGAAAAAAAAACTATACCGATATGAGATCAAATAACGTGCCCTGATCCACCTTCACGAACTCCGCGTCCCAGGTCTTCAGATCCTCATCGCTTGGCTTGGTCACAGACACAGCGGCGGCGGTACCCTCCTCCGTCGAAGCCTTAGACGCCGCTGCCTCCGCCGCGGCGACGTGCTTCTTACAGTACTCGATCACCTTGGAGAGAATCTTGGAGTTCATGTTCGGAAGCGGGATAGAGTTCTCCGCACAGTCGTCTTCTATCATATGGCGGATCCTCTGAGACTCCATCGCCACCACCTCGGGCACCTCGAACTCCTCTCCATCGGAACTCTTCAGAGTAATCTTCTTGCCACCGTTGTCCGCCATAGATTCGTCGGAGAAGGAAAAGTATTAAAAAATTGGAAGAAAGAGGAATTTGGTATTTCGGTTGAAACCCCAGGTTAGAATACCTCTTTCGACTCGGGGAGAGATGGGAGCTGGTGGGGGGTATATATGGTACTTCGGTCTGAAAGAAGGAAAGGAGGCGCGTCGCTTCGGGAATTCGTATCCTCTGAGATATCTCAAACTTTGCGTGACTTTATGGAAACTCCCAACCGTTCAAATATGTTCTGCACAAATCTCAAAGCCCACATACTGACCCTTACATCACCCCTAGGGGTGTTAATGGGTACGATACGGGGAGGGTGGAACCATTTTCATACCCATACCCATTAAGAATTGATCTTACCCATACCCTACCCATACCCGTTAAGAATTTATCTTACCCTATCCTACCCATACCCGTTAAGAATTTATCTTACCCTATCCTACCCATACCCGTTAAGAATTTGTCTTACCCTACCCTACCCATACCCGTTATGATTAACGGGTAACGAAACGGTAGTGGGCGAATAATGAAAATACCAATATAATCGTTCGGACAGCATATGGTCAATTTTGTCATTTGTTACATTTTTTCTTCTAACATTTCATTCCATCTCATTCAATTATTAAATATATATATTCATAGTATAACATTGAGAAAGCTGACATGTAATGCAAAATTCAAACGCTAACACCTGAGCTGACATTAATGGATTACTTATTTAGACCAAACAATACATTATTGCCAAAAAATAAGGTGAGGATATATTTTCTTTGAAACATGAAATATTTCCATTTGTAGAATTGAGAAAAATGCAATAACGATGAATAAGGAAGAAAACAAGGAAATGAATTCGTTGATATATATGTCTCTAAAGTTGATACAGGCATACAACAATATGAAAAGAACACTAGTGGAAAATATGGAATCAGGATCGGTTATATACACATATCAGTATCGGAATCCAACCGATACTGATGAAGGCGATACTGATACTATCAAGATCGGTTTTATATTTTTTAAAGAACCGTTCCAAATAGAAACTAATAGGATCGGTTTTTTAATAAAACCGAACTTAATAGTAGTTATCTAGATCCGTTTTAGAATACGAACCGATCCAGATAGGAACTATCAAGATCAGTTTTTATATAAAAACCGATCTTGATAGTATTTTCGAATTTTTTTTTTTAAATTACATAACAACCGATCATGATACGTACTATCAAGATCGGTTTTATATTAAAACCGATCTTGATTGTATTTCAGATCATAATTCCAAAAAAAAAAACTTTTAGGATCGGTTTTTATTTAAAACCGATCCTAAAAGTTTTTTTTTGAATTATGATCTGATAAAAAAAAAAAACTTTTAGGATCGGTTTTTATTTAAAAACCGATCCTAAAAGTTTTTTTTTTTTTTTTTAGAATTAGGATCGGTTATTTTAAACAACCGATCCTAATAGTAGTAATCTGGATCGGTTGTTTAAAATAACCGATCCTGATGTTTTATTGAAGCTAAAAAAAAATATTTTTATTTATTTGACCAGCTTCCATATATATTTTGCTGGCCAGCATCCTAAATTTTTTTTGTTGCACAGTAAGAAGCAATAATCAATTAAATATCATATACACATTCTAAATTAATTATCATACACATCTTAAACTATTACAAAAAATTCATGTACTTCATAAAAAGTTTTGTGAAGCATTACATATTATAACAAGAAATTTAAATCCAAAAAAAAATTAATTAACAAACATACAATTGACTAATTGGGCTATTTCTTCAATTAACACACATTTATACAATATACACATTTATGCAATTAATGTAAAGCACAACAATAAAAAAATCAATAATTACCTCTTTTGCAATCACATCACTTGAGATTAAAAAAGACCCTAAAAACAAAAACAAAGGTAACAATTAGATGGAAAAACATTTTCCAATTAAAAATACAAAAAAATGTGTTTTAAAAGTATAATAATGAGAAAATTAGATAAAGCTAATACCATGATAGTTGATCGGCCGGATGATTAAGTAACTTGAGAGAGATGTCCTCAAAACTGTAAAACAATATACAAACACCATTAATTAATTTTTGAAACAATAAAAAAAATTAAAAATTGGCACAATTGAGCCGGAGGTGCGAGAGGCTCGGATTTGAGAGGAAGAGACGGAGAGAAAGAGAGAGAGAGACACGGAGGAGAGGGAGAGACGGAGACAGAGAGAGAGAGACAGAGTACTGGGGATTTGAGAGGGAGATACGGAGACAGAGACAGAGACGCTAAATTGAAAATGAGAGGCGCGAAATGAAAATAAGAAGAACCCTAGCTAAGCTGGTTATATAGGAAGTTATCATTAAGATCGGTTGTTTATAAAGAACCGATCCTAATAGTATCAGGATCGGTTTTTATAAAAAAACCGATCCTGATACTAATTTTTTTGAAAAAAATAGTATCAAGATCGATTTTTTATTATAAAAAACCGATCCTGATACATTTTTTTTTCAAAATTGGTTCTGCAAAAAAAAAAAAAAAAAAAAAAAAAAAAAAAAAAAAAAAAAAAACAGGGTCGGTTTTTTATAAAAAACCGATCCTAATAGTATCAGGATCGGTTTTTTATAAAAAACCGACCCTGATTTTTTTTTTTTTTTTTTTTTTTTTTTTTGCAGAACCAATTTTGAAAAAAAAAATTGTATCAGGATCGGTTTTATTGCTAAAAACCGATCCTGATAGTATCTGGATCAGTTTTTAGCAATAAAACTGATCCAGATAGTTTTTTTCTTTTATTTGGAAAATCTTTTCATATGGTTATGTTTAAATAAATATAAAAAATTACATATTAGAAATATAAGTTAATTATTTAATAGAAATTTTATTTAATTTTCAAATTCTACTTAAATAATATTAAGATCCAACGTAAACTATTTGACATGGATATTTCATTAATGTAATTTTGATGAAAATTAATGTAATTTATATTATTAAAATTTATGTGATAATATAATTAATTATTTGACATTGATATTTCATTTTGAAGTCATTTTGACTATTGAATTTTTTTATACAATCATGCATGATGTATCAATGACTTGTGCCATATAATAATATACACAGGACTTGAACCCTTGTTGTGTGGAGTTGTGAAGGAATAGATACGAACATCAGCATTTGGTCGATCGGAACCGTTAAAATGAAAGAATGTCATATTAATTTCACCATTATAAAATTTGATGCAATTCGGGATTCATTTACTAGTTCATCAAAGCAAAACAATATAGCAACATCGCACGGCCGTAAATAGTTTACGTTGGATCTTAATATTATTTAAGTAGAATTTGAAAATTAAATAAAATTTCTATTAAATAATTAACTTATATTTCTAATATGTAATTTTTTATATTTATTTAAACATAACCATATGAAAAGATTTTCCAAATAAAAGAAAAAAAATATCTGGATCGGTTTTATTGCTAAAAACCGATCCTGATACAATTTTTTTTTTCAAAATTGGTTCTGCAAAAAAAAAAAAAAAAAAAAAATCAGGGTCGGTTTTTTATAAAAAACCGATCCTAATAGTATCAGGATCGGTTTTTTATAAAAAACCGACCCTGATTTTTTTTTTTTTTTTGCAGAACCAATTTTGAAAAAAAAAATTGTATCAGGATCGGTTTTTTTATAAAACCGATCCTGATAGTATCAGGATCAGTTGTTCTAAAAAACCGATCCTCATAGTTAAACTATTAGGATCGGTTGTTTAGGAAAACTGATCCTGATAGTATCAGGATCGGTTTTTCTAAACAACCGATCCTAATAGTTTAACTATTAGGATCGGTTTTTTAGAACAACTGATCCTGATAGTTCACAAATTAGGATCGGTTGACTAAAAAACCCGATCTAACTAGTTTTTAGGATCGGTTTTGTTCATAAAACCGATCCAGATAGGTATTAGTATCGGTTGTTTCATTTAACTGATCCAGATAGGCCGATCCTGATTCATGTTTTTCCACTAGTGGAAGAAAAATAAATAAATTGGATATAATATTGATATATTTATATATAATATATTTCATATAATTACCCATTACCCAACGGGTACGAAATAACCTTTATCCGTACCCATACCCGTTTATCTAACGAAAAAAAATCTTTACCCATACCCATACCCAATAAACTAACGAAAAAAAAACCTTACTCATACCGGTCTTATCGAATACGATATGGGTAGGGTAAACGGGTAAACGGGTGTCATTGACACCCCTAATCACCCCCGAATAGGCACCGGACACGTCGGTCACGCAAAAAATTGAGATATCTCAGTGGATACGGACTGTCAGTTCGCAAGGAGAACGAGCCCCATTGTCAGTGAGAGTACCTCACAAGGAGGGCCCGTATGATGTGTGTAAAAATGGACGAGTGCTATTTTTGAGTGTTTAATTTTTAATATTCAGCTTTATTTATTTCCTGAACAAAAGTTCTAGTTTTCGTTAAAAAATATATAGTTTTTAATTTAATTAGGAAATTGCTATTGTCAGGTTTTAAAATGTTATTCAGTGCAGAGAAGTCTATTATTTTCTATTTTTGATTGAAGCATATATGCTTACACAATACTCATAAAATAAAGCAAGGAAAAAAATAGGAGCCATGTTATTTTGAGCATCTAATTTTAGAAAAGATTTCTTTACTCTAAATACCGATTCTTCCATTATAAAATACCTTTTGTATCATTTTAGTTAAGTTAGGAAGTGATATTTTCAGATTTTAAAATGCTATATTATGATTCTAATTATTACACACTAGTGGAAAATATGGAATCAGGATCGGTTATATACACATATCAGTAACGGAATCCAACCGATCCTGATGAAGGCGATACTGATACTATCAGGATCGGTTTTATATTTTTTAAAGAACCGTTCCAAATAGAAACTAATAGGATCGGTTTTTTCATAAAACCGATCTTAATAGTAGTTATCTAGATCCGTTTTAGAATACGAACCGCTCCAGATAGGAACTATTAAGATCAGTTTTAATATAAAAACCGTTCTTGATAATATTTTCGAATATTTTTTTTTATTAAAAATTTCATATCTAGATCAGTTTTTGAATAAAAACCGATCCAGATAGGAACTATTAAGATCAGTTTTTATATAAAAACCGTTCTTGATAATATTTTCGAATATTTTTTTTTATTAAAAATTTCATATCTAGATCAGTTTTTGAATAAAAACCGATCCAGATAGGAACTATTAAGATCAGTTTTTATATAAAAACCGTTCTTGATAATATTTTCGAATATTTTTTTTTATTAAAAATTTCATATCTATATCAGTTTTTGAATAAAAACCGATCCAGAAAGGAACTATTAAGATCAGTTTTTATATAAAAACCGTTCTTGATAATATTTTCGAATATTTTCTTTTATTAAAAATTTCATATCTAGATCAGTTTTTGAATAAAAACCGATCCAGATAGGAACTATTAAGATCAGTTTTTATATAAAAACCGTTCTTGATAATATTTTCGAATATTTTTTTTTATTAAAAATTTCATATCTAGATCAGTTTTTAAATAAAAACCGATCCAGATACGAACTATCAAGATCAGTTTTTATATAAAACCGATCCTGATACTTTTTTTTTTGTTGGAATGAGGATCTGAAATCTGGATCGGTTTTTAAAAAAATAACCGATCATAATAGTAGTAATCTGGATCGGTTGTTTAAAATAACCGATCCTGATGTTTTATTGAAGCTAAAAAAAATATTTTTATTTATTTGACCAGCTTCCATATATATTTTGCTGGCCAGCATCCTAAATATATTTTTTTTTGCACAGTAAGAAACAATAATCAAATATCATATACACATCATAAATTAAATATCATACACATCTTAAATTATTACAAAAAATTCATGTTCATACAAAGTTTTGTGAAGCATTACATATTATAACAAGAAATTTAAATCCAAAAAAAATTAATTAACAAACATACAAGTGACTAATTGAGCTATTTCTTCAATTAACACACATTTATGCAATTAATGTAAAGCACAACAATAAAAAAATCAATAATTACCTCTTTTGCAATCACATCACTTGAGATTAAAAAAGATCCTAAAAATAAAAACAAATGTAACAATTAGATGGAAAAACATTTTACAATAAAAAATACAAAAAAATGTGTTTTTAAAGCATAATAATGAGAAAATTATATAAAGTTAATACCGTAATAGTTGATCGGCCGAGCCGGAGGTGCGAGAGGCTCGGCTTTGAGAGGAAGAGACGGAGAGAAAGAGAGAGGGAGACACGGAGGAGAGGGAGAGACGGAGACAGAGAGAGAGACACAAAGAGTACAGAGGGAGAGACGGAGACAGTGAGAGAGACGCTAAGTTGAAAATGAGAGGCGCGGAATGAAAATAAGAAGAACCCTAAGCAGGTTATATAGGGAGTTATCATTAGGATCGGTTGTTTATAAAAAAACCGATCCTAATAGTATCAGGATCGGTTTTTTATAAAAAACCGATCCTAATACTAATTTTTTTTGGCGGGACTAACTTTGAAAAAAATAGTATCAGGATCGGTTTTTTATATAAAAACCGATCTTGATAAATTTTTTTTTCAAAATGGGTTCTGCAAAAAAAAAAAAAAAATCAGGATCGGTTTTTTATAAAAAACCGATCCAGATACTATCAGGAACGGTTTTATTGCTAAAAACCGTTCTTGATAATTTTTTTTTTTTTTTTTTTTTTTTTTTTTTTTTTTTTTTGCTGCAGAACCAACTTTGAAAAAAAATAGTATCAAGATCGGTTTTTTATAAAAAAACCGATCCTGATACTATATATAAGAAAGATCACTGCGGTAAACCCCACTCATATTGATGGTCTATCAACCATCAAACGGCTACCATTTATTTTCTTTTCTGTTGATAATGCATGTACACAGATAAATATTAAGAAAAATGTGAAAAATATCAAATTTATTTATTTGTGTTTGTATGGCCAAATCAACTCTACTATGATCAATTTTGTACAATTTTATTATTATTAATGGCATCAAATTGTTAAATGGAATGCAGACCGTTCATTTCTGCATGATCATCCAACGGTGGGTCTGTAATTAAATGACATGTAATAATTTTTAAAATGATCAAGATATAACATGGAACATTAATAACGTAAAAGTGCCGAAGGCCCGACAACTGTAAGTTTTGATCCAACGTAAATTATTTACGGCCGTGCGATGTTGCTATATTGTTTTGCTTTGATGAACTAGTACACGAATCCCGAATTGTATCAAATTTTATAATGGTGAAATTAATATGACATTCTTTCATTTTAACGGTTCCGATCGACCAAATGCTAATATTCGTATTCGTTCCTTCACAACCCCACACAACAAGGGTTCAAGTCCTATGTATATTATTATATGGCACAAGTCATTGATGCATCATGCATGATTGTATAAAAAAATTCAATAGTCAAAATGACTTCAAAATGAAATATCAATGTCAAATAACTAATTATATTATCACATAAATTTTAATAATGTAAATTACATTAATTTTCATCAAAAAATATTTATAATTGAACCATATGCCATATACAACAACCATATATATATTCTATTAATCACCACACTAATTACATATACAACAACCATATAATTGAACCATATGCCATATACAAAAAAATAGTATTAGAATTGGTTATTTGAAATAACTGATTCTAATACTATTTTATTTTCAAAGTTGTTCTTAAAAAAAAAAAAAAAAAAAAATTATCAAGAACGGTTTTTAGCAATAAAACCGTTCCTGATAGTATCTGGATCGGTTTTATTGCTAAAAACCGATCCTGATGCTATTTTCTGATATATATTTCATTTGTTAGATGTATTTAAGTTATCTGAGAAATATATATATAACCAGAGATTATTTAAAAAAAATAAACAACTTGTTTGTGTTTGTATAATTGTTTGTTTAATTATTTATTTGTTATTTATAAATTAATACCATAAAATTAATTGCTTAATTGATGTCATGAACAAATGGAAACGAATTCATATTACCTGAGATAACAAAATATATATGGTTAGACCAAGACCATATTGATTCGAATTTGATCAGACGGTTCATATATAGGATGTACATAGGGAATGAAATATCTTTAATTTGACCTCTTTAAAGAAATTAATTCAATTATAAACCTCTTTTAAAAAAAAAAACATACTTGAAAGCTGGCCAGGTTTTACAATGCTACCTTTAAAAAAAAAAAAAAAAAAAATTATCAAGAACGGTTTTTAGCAATAAAACCGTTCCTGATAGTATTTGGATCGGTTTTATTGCTAAAAACCGATCCAGATGCTATTTTCTGATATATATTTCATTTGTTATATGTATTTAAGTTATCTGAGATATATATATATAACCAGAGATTATTTAAAAAAAAATAAACAACTTGTTTGTGTTTGTATAATTGTTTGTTTAATTATTTATTTGTTATTTATAAATTAATACCATAAAATTAATTGCTTAATTGATGTCATGAACAAATGGAAACGAATTCATATTACCTGAGATAACAAAATATATATGGTTAGACCAAGACCATATTGATTCGAATTTTATCAGACGGTTCATATATAGGATGTACATAGGGAATGAAATATCTTTAATTTGACATCTTTAAAGAAATTAATTCAATTATAAACCTGTTTTTAAAAAAAAAACATACTTGAAAGCTGGCCAGGTTTTACAATGCTACCTTTAAAAAAAAAAAAAAAAAAAAAAAAAAAAAAAAAAATTTATCAAGAACGGTTTTTAGCAATAAAACCGTTCCTGATAGTATTTGGATCGGTTTTATTGCTAAAAACCGATCCAGATGCTATTTTCTGATATATATTTCATTTGTTATATGTATTTAAGTTATCTGAGATATATATATATAACCAGAGATTATTTAAAAAAAAATAAACAACTTGTTTGTGTTTGTATAATTGTTTGTTTAATTATTTATTTGTTATTTATAAATTAATACCATAAAATTAATTGCTTAATTGATGTCATGAACAAATGGAAACGAATTCATATTACCTGAGATAACAAAATATATATGGTTAGACCAAGACCATATTGATTCGAATTTGATCAGACGGTTCATATATAGGATGTACATAGGGAATGAAATATCTTTAATTTGACCTCTTTAAAGAAATTAATTCAATTATAAACCTCTTTTAAAAAAAAAAACATACTTGAAAGCTGGCCAGGTTTTACAATGCTCCCTTTAAAAAAAAAAAAAAAAAAAAAAAAAAAAAATTATCAAGAACGGTTTTTAGCAATAAAACCGTTCCTGATAGTATTTGGATCGGTTTTATTGCTAAAAACCGATCCAGATGCTATTTTCTGATATATATTTCATTTGTTATATGTATTTAAGTTATCTGAGATATACATATATAACCAGAGATTATTTAAAAAAAAATAAACAACTTGTTTGTGTTTGTATAATTGTTTGTTTAATTATTTATTTGTTATTTATAAATTAATACCATAAAATTAATTGCTTAATTGATGTCATGAACAAATGGAAACGAATTCATATTACCTGAGATAACAAAATATATATGGTTAGACCAAGACCATATTGATTCGAATTTGATCAGACGGTTCATATATAGGATGTACATAGGGAATGAAATATCTTTAATTTGACCTCTTTAAAGAAATTAATTTAATTATAAACCTCTTTAAAAAAAAAAAAAAAAAAAAAAAAAAAAAAAAAAAAAATTATCAAGAACGGTTTTTAGCAATAAAACCGTTCCTGATAGTATTTGGATCGGTTTTATTGCTAAAAACCGATCCAGATGCTATTTTCTGATATATATTTCATTTGTTATATGTATTTAAGTTATCTGAGATATATATATATAACCAGAGATTATTTAAAAAAAAATAAACAACTTGTTTGTGTTTGTATAATTGTTTGTTTAATTATTTATTTGTTATTTATAAATTAATACCATAAAATTAATTGCTTAATTGATGTCATGAACAAATGGAAACGAATTCATATTACCTGAGATAACAAAATATATATGGTTAGACCAAGACCATATTGATTCGAATTTTATCAGACGGTTCATATATAGGATGTACATAGGGAATTAAATATCTTTAATTTGACATCTTTAAAGAAATTAATTCAATTATAAACCTCTTTTTAAAAAAAAAAATATACTTGAAAGCTGGCCAGGTTTTACAATGCTACCTTTAAAAAAAAAAAAAAAAAAAAAAAAAAAAAAAAAAAAATTTATCAAGAACGGTTTTTAGCAATAAAACCGTTCCTGATAGTATTTGGATCGGTTTTATTGCTAAAAACCGATCCAGATGCTATTTTCTGATATATATTTCATTTGTTATATGTATTTAAGTTATCTGAGATATATATATATAACCAGAGATTATTTAAAAAAAAATAAACAACTTGTTTGTGTTTGTATAATTGTTTGTTTAATTATTTATTTGTTATTTATAAATTAATACCATAAAATTAATTGCTTAATTGATGTCATGAACAAATGGAAACGAATTCATATTACCTGAGATAACAAAATATATATGGTTAGACCAAGACCATATTGATTCGAATTTGATCAGACGGTTCATATATAGGATGTACATAGGGAATGAAATATCTTTAATTTGACCTCTTTAAAGAAATTAATTCAATTATAAACCTCTTTTAAAAAAAAAAACATACTTGAAAGCTGGCCAGGTTTTACAATGCTACCTTTAAAAAAAAAAAAAAAAAAAAAAAAAAAAAATTATCAAGAACGGTTTTTAGCAATAAAACCGTTCCTGATAGTATCTGGATCGGTTTTATTGCTAAAAACCGATCCAGATGCTATTTTCTGATATATATTTCATTTGTTATATGTATTTAAGTTATCTGAGAAATATATATATAACCAGAGATTATTTAAAAAAAATAAACAACTTGTTTGTGTTTGTATAATTGTTTGTTTAATTATTTATTTGTTATTTATAAATTAATACCATAAAATTAATTGCTTAATTGATGTCATGAACAAATGGAAACGAATTCATATTACCTGAGATAACAAAATATATATGGTTAGACCAAGACCATATTGATTCGAATTTGATCAGACGGTTCATATATAGGATGTACATAGGGAATGAAATATCTTTAATTTGACCTCTTTAGAGAAATTAATTTAATTATAAACCTCTTTAAAAAAAAAAAAAAAAAAAAAAAAAAATTATCAAGAACGGTTTTTAGCAATAAAACCGTTCCTGATAGTATCTGGATCGGTTTTATTGCTAAAAACCGATCCAGATGCTATTTCTGATATATTTTAATTTGTTAGATGTATTTAAGTTATCTGGATCGGTTATTATGTATAGACCCGATCCAGATGCTATTTTATGATATATTTCAATTAATAAGATTTATTTGAGATATTTTAATTATCAGGATCGGTTTTTGTTGGAAACGGATCCTGATACTATCAGGATCGGTTTTTACTAAAAACTGATCCAAATGATTGAACTATTAGGATCGGTTCTAAAATAAAACCGATCCTGATAGTATCAGGATCCGTTTCCACAAAAAACCGATCCTAATAGTAATAAACTAGGATCGGTTGTTACTAAAAACCGATCTGAATAGTTTTTAGGATCGGTTTTTTTAAATAAACCGATCCAGATACTTATTAGGATCGGGTGTCCATATAACCGATCCAGATAGGCCGATCCTGATTTCTGTTTTTCCACTAGTGACATTATACTAACTTTATCTTTATTAAATACCTTATATTTTTTCTATAAAAAAATATCATCTATATTTGTTTGAAACAGTTATGCATACACCGCCCTTGAGAAATGAAAGAATTAGTGCATTTGATAGATTAATTCTCAGGAAATCAGAAATGCAATTTTGTTTTGTGGCACAGTATGATTAAGAATAGACAATGAATCATCAGAAATAATATATTAGTTTTAATCAAGGACACTATATTAAGGCAAAAAGTTATGTGAATCATCTTTTAACATTCTTTTGGGGAAAACAAAATAGAGAACATCTAAACTAAAAATAGATAATGCATCTTAATAACAGCAGATTTATTTCCGTAAGAAAGAAAGTGTAAAAGGGCAAATGGCCGGCGTTGATTTTCTCAGGAAATGAGAAATGTGATTTTTTTTGTGGTTTCATATGTGCAATATGATTACTGTATGAAATCACATGTTTCCTTAATCTTCATAAATAATATTAACATTAAATCAACGACAACATAATGACATATACAAGTCAAAGAGTTATGCATGTGGATTATATATCTTGTAAAATTCTTATGAAAAAATAAAATCAAGAACAGATTATGCATCCCAAAATGAAAATAATGTAACCAAATCCAATACTAATGTAATAATCTATTTTTATAATTTAATTCTACGTACCAAGACTTACATCGTCAAAAATATCTTTCTAAGCAAAAATACCAGATAAGATATTTGATACCTCCTATTTATTTCTAAGAGATACCGAATAGCCTATTCGGTGTCACTAGGGTATTAATGGTCGGGCGGGTACGGGTACCCCGGGTATACCCGGGACGGGTACGGATACGTCTCGGGTACGGGTAGGACGGGTACAAGGGTATTCGGGTACGGGTATGGTCGGGTATATTTTTGAAAAACCATACCCTACCCATCCTATACCCGTACCCGTGTACCCTTGACGGGTAGGGCGGGTACGGGTTTTTTTTTTTTTTTTTTTTTTTTTTGGGGAAAAAAATACAAATTTTGAATTTTGAAATGGCATGAACAGTGGTCGGGTATACGGGTACGGGTACGGGTACGGGTTTAGTCGGGTACGGGTATAGTCGGGTAGGGTATGGTCGGGTATTGATAAAAAAAACCGGGTCCGGTCTGGTTTTTGCTTTTACCCGCGTACTCGAGTACCCGATCCATACCCGGGCTCGGACATGGGTACCCCGGGCGGCGGGCACGGGCGGGTAGGGTATACCCGTTAAGGGTATTGTTAATACTCTAGGTGTCACCCCATGACATAACTTTTTTCTCCATTAACTATGTTTTTTTTTTTTATAATACCGAATAACTTATTTGGTACCTCTAAAAGTAAATGAGAGATACCAAATGTCTATTATTCTAAACTTATGATTCTCTAGATTTCATTTTCTAATTATGTTTTCAAGAAAATATTCCGCGCTTTTGGTTACTAAACTAACATGTCATGTCACCACCTATAGGAATAACTCTGACTTGTAAAAGATCTCGGACGCTAATTTTTATTTAGTATTTTTATTATTTTTTTCATTTATATTACTTTTTTGACCAGTTAGATTTCTAGAAGAGAGATTTTGTTGACAATTTCAACGCGTTTTGTTTTTGGGAGGAGGCAAAGCCTATAGCTATGAACACTAATTTGTCACCATGTCCTTTAATCATTTAAAGAGGACGAAGTTTTTCAATTTTAGATCTTATACAGGGATTATAAATAAATAAAAAGAACGTTTCATGTCCCTATTCCCAATTAATTTTCTAATATTGCGTTTTAGAAAGAAATGAGCATATGAAAATGTATTATGGCCCGTACTATAAATAAATAGTTCTAATTTTTGCGGTTAATAAAATAAGAGCAGGATTTCTGTTTCTTACTCAAAAAAAAAATAGTTATAATTTTAAAGTTTAAATAATGAGTGAGGTTATGATACTTTGCAATGTGCGAATCGTTTCATGTATTAGATTTATATTTTTGTCTTCAAAGTTCAAATAATCGATCTGAACTGCTCAACATTATTATCATATGAAAATATACTTGAAGACCAAATTTTATATTTTTTGGAATTTTTATACTATTTCTTTGGTAGGTAGACAATCACTACATTTAGATGATTCATAATTTTTAGATCACGTGATTTTCTAATTGCCTCAAAAAATAATAAAATAATTCCAAAAAATATAAAATTTGGAATCGATGTATATTTTTATATGATAATAATATTGAGCGATTTGGATCAACTATTTGAATTTCACAGACGAAAATATGAATCCAATGCTCAGAACGATCCGCACATTGCAAAATACCATAGCCTCAATCAGTAAATAATTATTGAATTGTTCAACATAATCTTTATATAGCAATATACTTATAAATTAAATTTTACATTATTTTACTATTTCTTGAATAGAAAGAAAATTTACTTGATATAAAAGATTCTAAACTATTTAAAAGTATTAATTTTTTATCTATCCATAAAATTAATAAAAATATTTTAAAAATGTATAAGTTATTTTGTAAGTAATTTCATATACAGATCATGTTGAACGGTTCAGATCAACTGTTTGGATTTTGAAACCACAGATATTGATTCATAATATAGACTGATCCGCACAATGCAGTCTCCAAGCACATTCTAATATGGAGAATATGCTGAGGGTTTCAAATCGACTATTTCGACTTTGAAAATACAAAATGAATTATAAGTATATACTCTTATATGCTTATATAAGTAGAGTTGCTAACCTCTGTGTGTGTGTGTGTGTGTGTGTGTATATGTGTGGCATGGCTAAATTGTTGCCGGCAGCATTTCAGCGGAGGTGCTGCCGGGGCAATATCGTAATTTGTGATGTTCAAACAACAAATCCAAACCGTTAGATGTTTAATCTATATTATATTCTACTTGGAGACCAAATTTTACATTTTTTTAAATTTTTTTACTATTTATTAAGCTGGTTTGAAAACCGCTGATTTCAACGCTGTAGAAATTTACTGAAATCAGTGGTTTTCAAACCAGCTTAATAAATAGTAAAAAAATTCTAAAAAATATAAAATTTGGTCTGCAAGTAGATTATAATATAGATTAAACATCTAATGGTTTGGATTTGTTGTTTGGAGATTAAAAAATAAAAAAAGGGGCAGTAGCACCTCCGGCTAAAATGCTGCCGGCAGCAAATTAGCCGGACCCTATATGTATTTCCTAAACAAGTTTTGTGAAGAAGGGTAATAAATCTGTTGTTAAAGATTGGTCTTAAAACAAAAATAAATAAGAGTGAGTCTATGGTACTATGCATATTACGAGTTGGCACCGTGCTACAGCTCTATATTCGAGTTTTCAAATCCTAAGGTCGATCCGAACCGTTCATCTTGTTCTCCATATTAATATGTATTTGGAGACCAAATTTTACATTTTTTGAAATTTTTTTACTATTTTTTTAGATTTATTGAAAATCACTGTTTTTGGATGGTCCAGAATTTTCAGATCAAGTGATTTTCTAAATATCTAAAAAAATAGTAAAAAAATTTCAAAAAATGTAAAATTTGGTCTCCAAACACATATTAATATGGAGAACAAGATGAACGGTTCGGATCGACCGTTAGGATTTGAAAACTTAAATATAGAGCCGTAGCACGGTAACAACCCGTGATATGCATAGTACCATAGACTCACTCAATAAATAAATAAAGAAGAATAGATAAAGATACAATCGGTATTCCATTTAATTAATTTTTGAGTTTCATTTAAAAAAAATGAATAAATTGAAAAAAAGAAGATAAATGTAGAACTCCCCATTATTTTGATAATTAATGATAGCACTTTAGAATGTTGAAAATCAATAATGGATGTATGGATGGATGCATGCATGCATGTACGTATGTACGTACGTACGTATGTATGTCTATGTCGTCAAAAATGTCCTAAACAAGTTTTGTGAAGAAGGGAAATAAATCTGTTGTGAAAGATTGGTCTTAAAACAAAATTAAAAAAAACAAAAAACAAAAGAAGAGATACAATCAGGATTCCATTCAATCAATTTTTGAGTTTCATTTAAAAAAAATGAATAAATTGAAAAAAGAAGAAGATAAATGTAAAACTCCCCATTATTTATTAATCAATGATAGCCCTTTAGACTGTTGAAAATCAATAATTAATTAATAAAATTATTTCTGATCCCAACTGTAAATTTCTTTCATTATAAATTTAGTTATTCCTCCTCCATAATTACGGGACAGGTTCACTCAGCCCCACCTCTGGTCCAATTTTTGGTGGTAAGTAGAAGATAGAGGTTGGAGAGTGATATGTAGGACCTTGATCAGCTCGAATCTAATGGCAGCACCTAATTATTGACTCTGAACCTTCATGTATAACAAAAAAGAGAGGCTAGTTAATTTTCAACAGTGATGCTGACGTTCTGTTGAAAAATCTCTTGTCCCATATTAATTAAGACATTCATATATAACAATTAGAGGATAGAGTTTTCAATAGAGTCCACAAAACACTCAATTAATAAGCAAATTTTGCTTCACGTACTCGTTTTTGGAGCTAGAATGTGATTTTGGAGCTATAAATGTTTCTTTCATCGTATATTTTTCTTCCTTTATACTATATTGATTTTAGTTTTGAATAGATGATACGTATCTGATGAGTATCGGTACAAATAATTTAATAACATTTATCAGAAATTTCCAACCCTCACAATAATTCAACCCAAAGACAAATGCTTCATTCTGACCTCCACTAGAAATAGAGACCTCTGAATAAAATTAACCTGTTATGTGTAAAGAAATACAAATGAAAAGGAAAATCAAAACATTTAATTTAGTACTTTGATACTACTACAAAAACGCTAATTATACACGGTACACGCATCGTACACGCCTCAAAGCAATTGTCAACAGAACAGCGTGATAAGAAGGGAGGCGGCTGTGAAAAAGAGCTCAACCATTGAGTATTGTGTTTGAAGTTGGTAGCAGCCCAGCTTTACACAAAGGAATCATAGAGGAGGTGCCTTCCTGGCAAGCGATGCACATAGTTGCGTGAAGTTTGAATTTGATCCAACAAGCATGGTTTGGAAACTCGGCTGAGTCTGAGTTGACTCAGTCAGGTCCGATCTGAATTTCACTCGAGTTTCATGCCCATGTAATTTTTTTTATCAAAACTTAATTGAATAATTTTTGACTTGGTCGAGTTATTTGATTTTCAAGCCGAATCAGTCTGAGTCAAACCGAGTCAAGTCTGAGTCCTTCTGTTATTTTACGTTTTTTGCTAACAATTCTTCATCTATGACGTCAAATCACAAACAAAAAAACAAACCAAATTATGCAAATATAATTTGAACAAGAGAAAAAACTTAACACATACATTGTCAAGATAATCCTACACTAAATTTATGCTGCCAATATAATATTGTTTCTCTATTCATAAACTATAGCTAGCTTACATAAAAAGTGTGTTCTATTTGTAATCTTGTATTATATTATGTAATTACTGAATTATTTGAGTATAATACTCTGTCTACATAGTTAATTTTCTTACAATTTTTTTTTTTACAAATTTTTTCGTATAGTTTGGCTACAAAACAAGTTTCTGCCAAAAATATCCGAGTTTCTGATACGATTTTTCCGATTCTGACTAATTCATCCAATTCTGACTAATTCATCCGATTCTGATTCCATGATCAACTATATGATCCGATTTCGAGTTTCAAAACCATACTAACAAACTCAACCAAGAATCCGGAAGAATGTTCATACAACTATGAGGATTCGACAAGATTCACTATTCAACATTCACTTAATAAACAATATAACATGGTTTTACTCTAATTTAATAATATTTACAAAGTTTATATACAGGACCAGCAAAAAGTTCCTAATTTTTTTTAGATGTAAGAATAATCTACACATATTAAAAATGAATCCTATTGTTAGATATATATCATTCAATTCTTCACAAAACAAAATATATTAGTCAACCAAGCAAAGTTCTGCGTACAGTTTTTGCTCGTGTTAATAAATAGTTGGTATTTCTTAATTCTGAAAGCAATTGTGCATACATATAATATTTCAAAATTCCTATATTTAAATTTTACTTGCTATTGTCATAAATCTCACATCCACAATAATTTTTGAAATACAATTATTTCTTTTGCAACATTATTGTATAATGATCTGGTGTAAAAATAAAATAATTACAAAATAAACTATGCGAAAAGATCTCAAAAATTTAGTCAATGTTGGACTCATTCAGCTGGCACAGATGAGATGAATATTTAGAAAATAATTTAAATCCACCGTGATAGGTATATATAGTGAGGTTTAAAAACACCATAAATATTTCTGATATCCTATATGAAAGATTTATTGCAACCAATAAAAAAAAAGGCGAGCTTATATACAAAATTTGATATTAATTGTATTTTTGGATTTCAAAACTAATTCATCACAAAAAAAAATCAATAAAATCTAGAATTACATATAATATATGTTAAACTTATTTTGCTGTCAAAATGAAATTTATATATATAAGATGGGCTAAAATGAGCCATGGAGTAAAATAATTTGGTGCTTCATGGCACTATATTTTCATTTTGAAAATCCAAACAACCGATCTGAACCGTTCAACGTGTTCTCCATATTGAAATGTGCTTGGAGACCAAATTTTACATTTTTTAGAATTATTTTACTATTTATTAAGCCACTTTGAAAATCACTGATCTGGCGGTCCAGAAATTTTTACTATTTTTTTACTGTTCATAGTAAAACAATCATTTTCAAAATGGCTTAATAAATAGTAAAAAAATTCCAAAAAAAATCTAAAATTTAGTCTCCAAGCACATTTCAATATAGAGATCACATCTAACTGTCACGTTATAACAATTTTATTACAATAAAAATATTTAATAGATTTATTTAATAGATTTTCCTAAATTTATTTTGGATTTTTTTTTGTAATTTTAGATATTTTAAAGGTTTAAAAGCAAAGATTACAAAACTTAAAAAAAAAAAAAAAAGGAAGGACAACGTGGCACCCATGCCATATATAAGGGTATTATGCACATTTAACCTTGTTGTAATTATTAAAAGTTGGAGGGTCTAATATGCAAAATTTCCAAAAATCACATGAAAACCTTTCTTCCTCTCTTCATTTCTTTCCACCGATATTTTTTTTGCCCCTTTCGTGTGTGTGTGTGTGTGTGCTCCGATCCAAGAAAGAAAGAGAGAAGAGAGTGAGGGATTGTGGGAAATCGATCGGAAATTCGAGAAATTCGAAGTTAGAATCGAGCAGACGTCTGAAAATCCTTTCTGATTCATCGAGTGGTATTTCCTTTACTTATTCTTTCTCTCGAAACCCTAGGTTTTCAATTCGATCGTGTTTTCGAAACCTTAAACCCTAAAACTTGATAATCTTGTTAATACTTGTTTGATTGTCATATAGCAAGTATTGATCAATTATTGGGTAATGGTTCATGTTTGGAAGGCATGCATAACATATGGGTATTGACCAAATACAAAGGGATAGATTGAAATTGATATAAATGCCAAAATTTGTATAACTCATAATAATATCCTCGGTACTAGGTTAACCAAATCGATCGGTATGGTGACAATCTATAGACATGAATGTAGTGTAATTTTAGAAAAATGAGCATGCATGAATCTTAAGTTGAGACCAGAGCATATCATGAATTTAATTGGTTAGTTTAACAATAGTTGAAAAATGATTTGGTTCACTTGATTGCTACTTTTCTTGATTATTGATTGTTGTTCTCCTTTTCGTTGGTCAGATTATATTTGAAATGTTTATATGGTCATATTTTTCCTAAGCTAGTACATGACATGATACAAAGCACTCCCACTAAACATGAGTTTGATTTAAATGACCCATTTGCATGATATGGATGCATAAGTATTTCTTCTAAATGCATGACATGAATACATAACTTTACATGTAAAGCATGATTATATTTTCTAAAGCTAAGAAAGAATTGTAACATGGAATGGTTATAATGGTTATAAAATAAATCAATTAAACGTGTAAAATAGGTGGTAACTTGGTAAGGCAAGAGATTTCCGGATCCTTCGAGACGTCCGATTCATAGGCGAGGGATACGTGACTCGATCAGGTGCGGGGTTTCTGGACTTGTTTGATAGTTTATATTCATAATTAAACGGTGTTTCAATTGACATGTTGATTATTCATTTAATTGCATTATCGAATTGTGTTGCATATGCATTGCATTGCCCAAATAATTGGAACTCGAATTGTTTTATCTGATGGATATGCATGCTGGTATGGTTATTATTGTGTATGGATCTGAATGATCTGATTTGGAATTAAAAGTCACCGTGATTTATATCACCCTCGGTTGGTGGATATGGTATTATTGTCTCCCATCGTGGCGACGTTACCCAGGGGGTAAATTCGGATTTGTCAAAGTCTATGCATGGATGTTTGACGCCCAGTGTTTTAAAGCTTTAAATCGTCTGGCCCTCGGCAGTTCCCAGTACCGGTTGGGACGAGGGGTAAGTGACTCTGTATTATGATTTTTGGGTGACTTGTGTATCGGAGGCATTACCCAGGGGGTATTGCGTTTGGACGTTCAATTGGATTTAAATGGATTTTCCGGATATGAAATGGAACCAGACTTTTACTTAAACGGTTAAGCCTGTAACTACAGATGAGTGGGAACGAAATGAGTTCCAGTTTGGTGGAACATCTGTAGTTACTACCAGATATTTTGAGCTCGAGTTAAACCAAATATTGTGTGATTGAATTCCATTTTGACAAATCCTGATTTGTGATTTCATTTGGCTAATTGATGTCGGGTTTATGCGTTCATGTTTATATATTATTATAAACTGATCTGAGCTTTATTTGTGTTTTATTTTTGAATATAATCTGTGATTGCAAGTCCAGGAACGAAATGTGGCAAATTTATCGCACTGAGAATTTATTTCTCATCCCCTTTTTGGGTTAATTTTTCAGGTTCCGGTTCGGCAGATCCGAGAGAGGCACGAGGTCGGTAGGCCTGGTTTCACCGCTGCTTAGACTGTCTGGTATTTTGACATTAGAGATTATGTATATAGTTATGTTTTGATTGTGTATATATATAGTCTCTATGTCATTTTGTGATGCGTATCCATCGAGATACGGGTTTGTATGATATTACCTGACCAGCTGGGATTTATGTTATTTGTTTGTTTGGTTGTTTGTTTGTGTTTTTATTTCCTATTATATCGTAATTGCCTTGTAGGCATACGGGCAACCGTATGTCTACGGCAGAAGCACCTGTCGCGCCTCGTTGGGCCGCGGGGTGTGACAGGTCTTCCCCGGGTGGTATCAGAGCATGGTTTAGAACCTGAACCAGACTTGTTTGGATACGAGAGTGGTATGCGTATTAATTGGGGCCGGCACGACTATACGAATTTCGTATGATAAATAAGGAATATAGAATGTTATAAACTAACTTTGTTTATTCAGAAAATGGAAACACACCGAGGTAGAGGCAGACCTCGGAGGAATCCCGAACCTAATCCGGAAATAGTTATCGAGCCAGTTGTGGATCAGGCTGGGGCTGGTCCAGCTGGTGCTGGAGGTGCTGGAGGGGCTGGTGGCGCTGGAGAAGCTGGTAGAGCGCCGTGTAGAGACCGGGACTTGGATGACCGGTTAATTGCGGCCTATGAGAGAGGTCGTCAAGCACAGATGCGGGATGCCGCACCGGTGGCTCATGGTGGGGCACCCGAAGATTTCAGAAGGTTATATGATGCATTTCTGCACTTGAATCCGCCGCGTTATGATGGAACCGGCGGGTATGCGGCAGCTGAGGAATGGCTGGCGCAGATAAATGCAAAGCTGAATTTATGCCGTGCCCCCGAGGAAGATAAAGTGGAGTTAGTTGAGCAGCAGTTGGAGAGTGATGCTAGATTCTGGTGGGACGGGGCCCGACGCAATTATGACGGGAATGAAGCGAGGATTCTTTGGGAATGGTTCGAACAGCAGTTTAATAGGAGGTTCCTGAGCAATATACAGCGTGAAGCGCTGCGGAGAAAATTTTTGGAGTTAAGGCAAGATGGGCGTCCGGTGGTGGAATACAATAGTGAATTTCTGGCCTTGTCGCGCTATGCTACGGATATAAGAAATGATGTGGAAAGGTATAATAGGCAATACTTGGATGGGTTGGATGGGCATATTTCTATGATCGTGGATACTCCAATGGCGACGGAGTTACAAGCAATGATGGATCACGCTGAACAGGTTGAAATGCATGGTAAGAGGAGAAAGACGCAAGTGGCTGAAAGAAATGTGAAACAGCGAGAAGATCAGAGCAGGCAAGTGTCGAAGTCGAGGGGAGGACCATCAGTTGCTAGACCCCCTCGGCCGAATATGGCGCCGAGACCCCCATTCAGACAGACCTTTATGCCGGGTTTTAAACCGGTGATGCCTTCGCAATGGTGCCGATCGTGCAACCAAGCGCACGATGAGGTTGAGTGTAGGCGCAAGACTAGCACTTGTTTCGTGTGTGGTAGCGCGGGACATTGGGCGAGGGAATGCCCGAATGCGCTTATGAGGATGCAAGGCTCTAGTAGCGCGGGAGGGTCGGCTAGCGTTGGGCGCGGCGCGCCGACGTGGCGCGGACGTGGCGCATTTCAAGCTAGCGGGGCTAACGCTAGCAGGGCTAGCAGCGCTGGTAGCATCGGCAGGGTTAGCGGCGCTGGCAGTGCCGGCAGCGCCGGCAGGAATGACGGCAGGGCGGCGGCGCATGCGCTTAACATCGCTGGAACTTCGCGCAACGCTGCAACTGCGCAGGGAGGTGGCCAGACCGATGTCATGACAGGTATACTCTCTATATCTGATCATGATGCGTATTGTTTAATTGATACGGGGTGCAGTCATTCTGTTGTGTCGAGGGTGTTTGTGGAAAAGTGTAGTTGGCCAATTGAGATGAGTAACCAAGTTTTAAACGTCCAAACCCCATTTGGTTCAACTGATCGAGAAATTACTATATGCCGAAACCGAAATATTAAAGTAGACGGAAGGGAATTCGAGGCTGATTTGTTGGTTATGGATATTGTGGGGTATGATGTATTGCTGGGAATGGATTGGTTGACGAGACACGCGGCAACCATTGACTGTCCGCATCGACGGATTCATTTTGCGAATTCAAGAGGTATGTCGTGTATTTTGAAATGTAGAGAAATGGGGGAACTAACACCGTGTGTTTCTGCTGTAGAAGTGAGACATTTATTAGAAACAGGGTGTACAGCTTATCTGGCGGCCGTGGTTTATGCGGCTGCGGCAGTTCCAGAGATCAGCACTATACCGGTGGTTTCAGAATTTGTGGATGTATTTCCGGAAGAGATTGTGGGGTTGCCACCTGAGCGAGAAGTGGAGTTCGGTATCGAACTGGTACCGGGCACAACACCGATTTCAAAGGCACCGTATCGAATGGCACCGGCAGAACTGAAAGAACTTAAGGCGCAGTTGGAAGACATGTTGGAGAATGGATTTATCAGACCCAGCACGTCGCCGTGGGGCGCGCCAGTGCTGTTTGTCAAGAAGAAAGATGGAACATTGCGGTTATGCATTGATTACCGCGAGCTGAATAAGGTAACAGTGAAAAATAAATATCCGTTACCTCGGATTGATGATCTGTTTGATCAGTTGCAGGGATCTTCGATATATTCAAAGATTGATCTGAGAACAGGGTATCACCAGTTGAGGATTCGGCCGAGCGACGTGGACAAAACAGCATTCCGTACAAGGTACGGGCATTATGAATACCTTGTTATGCCGTTTGGGCTGACGAACGCACCGGCAGCGTTCATGGATTTGATGCACCGCGTGTTTCACGATTTATTGGATTCGACAGTTGTGGTTTTCATTGATGATATATTGGTGTATTCGCGCTCCCGAGAAGAACATGAGGTACATCTTAGAATTGTTTTGCAAAGATTGCGCGAACATCAGTTATTCGCAAAGATTTCGAAATGTGAGTTTTGGTTGAATGAAGTTACTTTTCTGGGGCATGTTGTTTCGGGACAAGGGTTAGCGGTGGATCCCGAAAAGATTCGGGCTGTTACTGAATGGAAGAGGCCAGAGACAGTTACTGAAATTCGCAGCTTTCTGGGGTTAGCCGGGTACTACAGGAGATTTGTACTCGGGTTTTCGCGGTTAGCTGCGCCACTTACAAAATTGTTGCATAAAGGCGTGAAATTCGATTGGGGTACCGCGCAAGATAAAAGTTTTGAGGAATTAAAGAGTCGGCTGGTATCCGCGCCGATTCTTGCTATGCCGACTGCTAATAAAGAGTATACGGTTTACACCGATGCATCTCGATCAGGGTTGGGTTGCGTATTGATGCAAGATGATCATGTAATTGCCTATGCATCTCGGCAATTGCGACCACACGAGCAAAACTACCCGACTCATGACTTGGAGTTAGCGGCGGTGATATTTGCGCTGAAGATTTGGCGGCATTATCTGTATGGCGTGAGATGCCGTATATTTACCGATCATCAAAGTCTGAAATACATCTTCACGCAAAAAGAATTGAATTTGAGGCAAAGAAGGTGGTTGGAATTGATGAAAGACTACGATTTGGATATCCAGTATCACGCAGGAAAAGCGAACAGTGTAGCAGATGCGTTAAGCAGAAAGAGTCAGGTAAACCTGGCGTCGGTAATTACAAGTGAAGCGCATCTTCTTGAGGAAATGCGCAGATTGGAAATTCATGTTGGCGCATCACGTGATTTAGCGTTGGAAGTTGCGTCTAAGTGTAATAGAAGTGAGGTTGGAATTAGCGCAACTGCAATTGCGTCGGTTGTGCTAGCAGCGGTGGAGATCCGATCGGAATTACACGAACAGATTCGTGCAGCGCAACAGAATGATCCGAGATGTCAGAAATTCAAATTGCACTATGAGTCAAATGCAGATTCACCGTTTCAAATTCAAGGAGATGGCATCTTTCGGTTTCACGATCGCATCTGTGTACCAAGTGATTCAGAATTGAAAGATCTGATTTTGTCAGAGGCGCACGATTCGGGATACACTATCCATCCGGGAGAAGTAAAAATGTATCAAGATCTAAAGAAGTATTTTTGGTGGCCTAAAATGAAGCAAGAAGTGCAAAGGTACGTTGAAAAATGTCAAATATGTCAGCAAGTTAAAGTGGATCGGCAGAGAAAAGCAGGATTGCTAAGACCTCTGGAGATACCTACAAGGAAATTTGAATCAATCACAATGGATTTCGTAAGTGGATTTCCGAGGACGGTTGGAAGGTATAATACCGTTTGGGTAATTGTGGATCGGCTGACGAAGATAGCGCATTTCATTCCGCTTCGAATTGAGACATCTGGGCAAGAATTAGCGGAATTGTTTCTGAAATATCAGTTTAAATACCATGGTTGCTCGCGCAATATCATTTCTGACCGAGATCCTCGATTTACTTCTCATTTCTGGGAGAGTTTTCAAGAGACAATGGGTACCAAGTTGAGATTCAGCACCGCGCACCATCCGCAGACTGACGGTCAGTCTGAGCGCACTATTCAGACGATGGAAGACATGTTGCGCTCCTGCGCACTAAGTTTACAAGGTTCGTGGGTTGATCACCTGTATCTGGTGGAGTTCGCATATAACAACAGTTATCACTCGAGTATTGGTATGTCACCGCAAGAGGCGCTGACAGGACAACAGTGCCGTACTCCGCTGTGGTGGGGACCAGCGGGTACATATCCACCTACAGGGCCGCAAATGTTAGAAGAAATTGCTAAGAAAATGAAAATGGTTCTGAGTCGGCTCAAGTCGGCTCAAGAAAGACAAAGGAAATACGCGGATATTCATCGAAGACCGTTGGAATTCCAAGAAAGTGATCACGTATGGCTTCGAGTTTCGCCTGTCAGAGGCGTACACAGATTTGGTGTTTCGGGTAAGCTAAGTCCTCGTTATATTGGGCCGTTTCAGATTTTGCGACGAGTTGGGCCGGTAGCATACGAGCTTGCGCTACCACCAGCGCTGGACCGGGTTCATCCGGTGTTTCATGTATCACAGCTGCGCAGATATGTGCGAGATCCGTCACATTGTATTGACCATTCTGATTTACACATGCAAGATGATCTGACCTATCAAGAGGAACCGATGCGGATATTGGATCGAAAAGAGCAACGGCTACGAAGCAAAGTGATCCGGCTCGTGTTGGTAAAATGGGGACGCCATTCCGATAAGGAAGCGACGTGGGAGCTCGAGGAGAGCATCCGAGAAAAATATCCAGAGTTATTCAACGATTCAGGTACGAAATCAAGTTCAGAGGACTGAACTTTATTTTAAGGGGGAGAGAAATGTCACGTTATAACAATTTTATTACAATAAAAATATTTAATAGATTTATTTAATAGATTTTCCTAAATTTATTTTGGATTTTTTTTTGTAATTTTAGATATTTTAAAGGTTTAAAAGCAAAGATTACAAAACTTAAAAAAAAAAAAAAAAGGAAGGACAACGTGGCACCCATGCCATATATAAGGGTATTATGCACATTTAACCTTGTTGTAATTATTAAAAGTTGGAGGGTCTAATATGCAAAATTTCCAAAAATCACATGAAAACCTTTCTTCCTCTCTTCATTTCTTTCCACCGATATTTTTTTTGCCCCTTTCGTGTGTGTGTGTGTGTGTGCTCCGATCCAAGAAAGAAAGAGAGAAGAGAGTGAGGGATTGTGGGAAATCGATCGGAAATTCGAGAAATTCGAAGTTAGAATCGAGCAGACGTCTGAAAATCCTTTCTGATTCATCGAGTGGTATTTCCTTTACTTATTCTTTCTCTCGAAACCCTAGGTTTTCAATTCGATCGTGTTTTCGAAACCTTAAACCCTAAAACTTGATAATCTTGTTAATACTTGTTTGATTGTCATATAGCAAGTATTGATCAATTATTGGGTAATGGTTCATGTTTGGAAGGCATGCATAACATATGGGTATTGACCAAATACAAAGGGATAGATTGAAATTGATATAAATGCCAAAATTTGTATAACTCATAATAATATCCTCGGTACTAGGTTAACCAAATCGATCGGTATGGTGACAATCTATAGACATGAATGTAGTGTAATTTTAGAAAAATGAGCATGCATGAATCTTAAGTTGAGACCAGAGCATATCATGAATTTAATTGGTTAGTTTAACAATAGTTGAAAAATGATTTGGTTCACTTGATTGCTACTTTTCTTGATTATTGATTGTTGTTCTCCTTTTCGTTGGTCAGATTATATTTGAAATGTTTATATGGTCATATTTTTCCTAAGCTAGTACATGACATGATACAAAGCACTCCCACTAAACATGAGTTTGATTTAAATGACCCATTTGCATGATATGGATGCATAAGTATTTCTTCTAAATGCATGACATGAATACATAACTTTACATGTAAAGCATGATTATATTTTCTAAAGCTAAGAAAGAATTGTAACATGGAATGGTTATAATGGTTATAAAATAAATCAATTAAACGTGTAAAATAGGTGGTAACTTGGTAAGGCAAGAGATTTCCGGATCCTTCGAGACGTCCGATTCATAGGCGAGGGATACGTGACTCGATCAGGTGCGGGGTTTCTGGACTTGTTTGATAGTTTATATTCATAATTAAACGGTGTTTCAATTGACATGTTGATTATTCATTTAATTGCATTATCGAATTGTGTTGCATATGCATTGCATTGCCCAAATAATTGGAACTCGAATTGTTTTATCTGATGGATATGCATGCTGGTATGGTTATTATTGTGTATGGATCTGAATGATCTGATTTGGAATTAAAAGTCACCGTGATTTATATCACCCTCGGTTGGTGGATATGGTATTATTGTCTCCCATCGTGGCGACGTTACCCAGGGGGTAAATTCGGATTTGTCAAAGTCTATGCATGGATGTTTGACGCCCAGTGTTTTAAAGCTTTAAATCGTCTGGCCCTCGGCAGTTCCCAGTACCGGTTGGGACGAGGGGTAAGTGACTCTGTATTATGATTTTTGGGTGACTTGTGTATCGGAGGCATTACCCAGGGGGTATTGCGTTTGGACGTTCAATTGGATTTAAATGGATTTTCCGGATATGAAATGGAACCAGACTTTTACTTAAACGGTTAAGCCTGTAACTACAGATGAGTGGGAACGAAATGAGTTCCAGTTTGGTGGAACATCTGTAGTTACTACCAGATATTTTGAGCTCGAGTTAAACCAAATATTGTGTGATTGAATTCCATTTTGACAAATCCTGATTTGTGATTTCATTTGGCTAATTGATGTCGGGTTTATGCGTTCATGTTTATATATTATTATAAACTGATCTGAGCTTTATTTGTGTTTTATTTTTGAATATAATCTGTGATTGCAAGTCCAGGAACGAAATGTGGCAAATTTATCGCACTGAGAATTTATTTCTCATCCCCTTTTTGGGTTAATTTTTCAGGTTCCGGTTCGGCAGATCCGAGAGAGGCACGAGGTCGGTAGGCCTGGTTTCACCGCTGCTTAGACTGTCTGGTATTTTGACATTAGAGATTATGTATATAGTTATGTTTTGATTGTGTATATATATAGTCTCTATGTCATTTTGTGATGCGTATCCATCGAGATACGGGTTTGTATGATATTACCTGACCAGCTGGGATTTATGTTATTTGTTTGTTTGGTTGTTTGTTTGTGTTTTTATTTCCTATTATATCGTAATTGCCTTGTAGGCATACGGGCAACCGTATGTCTACGGCAGAAGCACCTGTCGCGCCTCGTTGGGCCGCGGGGTGTGACACTAACAGTTCGGATCGGTTGTTTGGACTTTCAAAATGAAAATATGGCATGGAGTACAAATGCGTTTTACTCCATGGCTCACCATAGTCAACCTCATATATATATATATATATATATATATATATATATATATATATATATATATATATATATATATATATATATATGAAGAGATGAACTACGGTGAGCTATAGAGTAAAAGAGGTTTATACTCCACGCAATATCTTCATTTTCAAAGTTCAAATAGCCGATCCAAACCGTTAGATATTTAATCTATAATAAAATATGGAGTTAGGCTAATATGACATTGGTGTTATTTGAAACTAAATAACACCACATCTTAAACCCTTAGATCTGCTTTAAGATTCGTAATATCCGCTTTTACTGTTCAAGCACTTTATTTTGTACGAATCTTAAAGCAGGTTTAAGGGTTTAAGATGTGGTGTTATTTAGTTTCAAATAACACCAATGTCATATTAGCCTAACTCTAAAATATGCTTGGAAACTAAATTTTACATTTTTTGGAAATTTTTGTACTATTTATTAAGCCACTTTGAAAATCTGAAAATCCGGATGAACAGTAAAAATTTCTGGACCACCGGATCGGCGATTTTCAAAGTGGCTTAATAAATAGTAAAAAAATTCAAAAAAATGTAAAATTTGGTCTCCAATCACATTTCAATATGGAGATTATGTTGAGCGGTTCGGATCGGTTGTTTGAATTTTCAAAATAGAATTTTTTTTCCATGGAGTAAAAAACCCCTTTTACTCTATAGTTCACCATAGCTCATCTCTATATATGAATATGGAGGTTGGCCACTCTACTTCCATAAGCATATGCTTATAATTAAGTCATTTTTGTGTTTTCAATGTCCAAATGGTTGATCTGAAGCGCTTAATATGTTCTCCATATTAATATGTGTTTGGAGACCAAATTTTATATTTTTTGGAATTTTTTTACTATTTTTTCAAAAAATTTCAAAACAGTAAAAAATTCCGAAAAAATAGTAAAAAATTCTGAAAAAATAATTTTAAAAAATATGAAAAACCCTGTTTTGAAAAATTCTGAAAAAATAGTAAAAAATTTCAAAAATTATATAATTTGATCTCTAAACACATATTAATATGGAGAACATATTGAGAACTTTAGATCAACCATGTGTATATGATCTTATCTTCTACTAATATGTTATTGCTATCAATAAATAATAGGTGGGTCTATATGCAATTAATTTTTGTCCTTGTCAGCCAACACATGGCATGTGCGCTTTTACTATGAAAGTTATAACATTTGTCCTTGTTAGCCACCATTATAGGGACGGTTCGCCAATTAATGATAATAGGGACTGGTTGACAAGACATGTCTGCACTAGACTCAGTATCAAGAAGGAGATAAGAGTAGACCCGATGGGCATCGGACCTATAGGAGTAGATTCAATGGGAACTGGACCTATTTTTAGATTCAACGAGCTCTAATACCGTATAATTAGCATTAAGATCTATGTGCACGAGTAACAAATAAACACGGATTTTCGTGCAACGGGCACAAATATTTTTGCAGATCGGATAGT
Source organism: Carex rostrata (assembly GCA_964058875.1). Lineage (NCBI taxonomy): Eukaryota > Viridiplantae > Streptophyta > Magnoliopsida > Poales > Cyperaceae > Carex > Carex rostrata. The sequence continues at coordinate 161,168 of CAXKVT010000014.1, read as the reverse complement.
CATTACACCCATCGAACCAAAGTACGTAGGTCCATTGGGCATCAAACCTGCTCTGAATTCATCAAGAAGACTTAGAGTCAACACTCGATACGACAGGAGGGTAGTTGGACATAATTGCAGAGGGACAATTATTGGTGTTAGCTTGCTCTCCATACATTTTTATGGGCAGAAGAAGGAAACTGGATCCGCTGCTTTTTTCAGAGTCAAACACTACTACAGAATAAGTGATTATACACGGACATAAACAAGCGAGCTACACGGATTTCCCGCCGCGTAGGCTGTCACGGTTTAGAAATCCTTGTATATATACACACGGATATTTACCGCGTACAATTACCGAATAGCTACACGGATTATTACATACACAGCCGTTTACAAATAGTTGACACTGGCGCTCTCCATAACCGAGCTTCACGGATTATTACATAAAAAACCGTGTACAATTAGATTTCTACACGGTTATTTATCTAAATATCCGTGTAGCTCTCTTATTTTTTAATTTTGTTTAATATTGAAATATCTTTCTACACGGATATATAAATAAATATCCGTGTAGCTCTCTTATTTTTTAATATTTTTTTAATATATAATTTTATGTATTAATTTTCTTCTTTATTTTTTTAATGTGGAAACACCTTTCTACACGGATGTATAATTAAATATCCGTGTACCTCTCTTATTTTTTAATATTTTTTAATATTGAATGACCTTTCTACACGGATGTATAATTAAATATCCGTGTAGCTCTCTTATTTTTTAATATTTTTTTAATATATAATTTTATGTATTAATTTTCTTCTTTATTTTTTTAATGTGGAAACACCTTTCTACACGGATGTATAATTCAATATCCGTGTACCTCTCTTATTTTTTAATATTTTTTAATATTGAATGACCTTTCTACACGGATGTATAATTAAATATCCGTGTAGCTCTCTTATTTTTTAATATTTTTTTAATATATAATTTTATGTATTAATTTTCTTCTTTATTTTTTTAATGTGGAAACACCTTTCTACACGGATGTATAATTAAATATCAGTGTACCTCTCTTATTTTTTAATATTTTTTAATATTGAATGACCTTTCTACACGGATGTATAATTAAATATCCGTGTAGCTCTCTTATTTTTTAATATTTTTTAAATATATTATTTTATGTATTAATTTTCTTCTTTTTTTTTAATGTGGAAACACCTTTCTACACGGATGTATAATTAAATATCCGTGTAGCTCTCTTATTTTTTAATATTTTTTAAATATATTATTTTATGTATTAATTTTCTTCTTTATTTTTTTAATGTGGAAACACCTTTCTACACGGATGTATAATTAAAATCCGTGTACCCCTCTTATTTTTTAATATTTTTTTTATATTGAATGATCTTTGTACACGGATGTATAATTAAATATCCGTGTAGCTCTCTTATTTTTTAATATTTTTTTAATATATAATTTTATGTATTAATTTTCTTCTTTATTTTTTTAATTTGGAAAAACTTTTGTACACGGATAAATTTTAAAATGTCCGTGTATAATTGAACTACTTTTTTTTAAAAAATTTTTGCTTTTTTTTGGCTAGCCTCCAGTTTTGCCAGCCATTTAAAATCAGATCAATTCCAGAACAGAGAATTTCCAAAATAAGAATACCAAAACCGGTAAATTTTCGAAATTTCCAAATTATATAAAAAATTAATACAAAATTCATGTACACTGAATTATACAAAGATCATACAAATCCATATTCTGGTTTACAAAATTCTTTTATAAAAAAATCTGCCCACATACATCTAAAGTGATCTAACTGCTCCTTGGAGTAACTCTTTGAATCTGGTGAATACTACAAAAAATTCGAAACATGCAAGTTACAAAAATACGGCAACTACATCTCTGTTTTGCTTTATAGAAATAAATTATTGCAATTATAACAATGCAACTAATAAAACAAGTTTAGAGGAAATCAATATTAATTGTATGGACAAGTCAAGGCAAAACATATGAATTACATACCGGATATGCTGGCCATTTGAATTGTATGCTCTCAACAAAGTGAAACATAAAAATCATCGTGTAATAACCGCACTCCCAACCGCCAATCTGTTGCGGGCACTGATATTTACATTCAGCAGCCTATGTCAGAATGACAATAAATTTTTGAACCCAAAAATATGAAATTATAAAATTATAGTGTGCTCACCTCCTTCCAGAGCCCATTCATTTTATTTCTGCTCTTACCCGTGCTCTGCACTCCACCCTCTTTAAGATATTGCCGAAAAGCCCTTACAAAATTGAGTGACTGTAATTAGCAATTCCACAATTATAAAAAAAAAATCAAACCAAGTGATATTTAGATAACTTACTTAATTATAACAGTCATGACTCTTTTAGACTGCTGAGTGGTGATGGATTTGTCGGGCCGCCTTGAATCCATGACATAAATCGTATTTTCAAGTGGCACAATCACCAACAAACACCAGTGGGAGCTGTGGGGGGAGAAGAATTGTAGTACTTTAGCATAAAATTAGTGACATATATATTTCAGCATGTAATGGTGACACAACTGTTTGCTATGGTTCATTGTGTAATTGTTTAACTGAAAATATAAACAATTAAGGGTTACAAGTAACCTACTTTTGGTGGTATGGCAGGAGAAGAAATTTCTTTTGATCCCCACGAGCATGATGCATCGCTTTACGCAAGTAGTCGACACAATCATCCTCATACCATTCCAACATGTTTCCATTAATTCTGCCGGGGTCCAAAAGTGCACACAAGTTCACCTTACCTTTCGATGCGGTCTCACGGCATTTCTGGACTAGGAACCTGAAAAATCATCATTTTACATTAGAGTATATATATTTGAGTGCTATACACATGATATAAATAATTGATTGGTCACTAACATGAGGAAAACGGTGATGACTCCCACATCGAGCCATTTATCGCTTGACGAGGCGCCCTGTAGAAAGTCGTTGAATTCTGTGAAAGGCAGCACGACCTCCCTGCCATCGTGTAGAAACATACCGGGGGGGACACTGAAGGTAACAGCCGTCATGTCCTTGGATGCCTTGATCAAGTGGGCGTGGAGAGTCTGCAACTGACCAGGCAAACGGCTAACTTCTTCTGCTGTGAGCCCCGTACGGTCTAGTGGCGCATCCACTGGCGCATCTACTGGCGCATCCACTGGCGCATCCACTGGCGCATCTACTGGCGCATCCACTGGCGCATCAGGCACTTCTGGCGCAACAGACACCAAGTATAATTCCATGTCCCGTACCGGTGACAACGCTTCATCCTCATTGATTGTCTCACCTCTTCGTATCTGTATCAAATGTTGTATATGTCTTTTTCAAGTATTTGAAAAGAATGATTTGAATAAGATATCCCATTAATTTGGAGTTTACGTACATTGTCCAAAATAATTTGATTTTTCGGCCATTGGACTGTCGAATAGCGGGCATCATCAAGCACCACCATTTCATCGACAGGGACAGGAAGAGGTATTCTCACAGCCCAATCCTGCGTGATCTTCTCAATCGCTACGCGGAGATAGTTGGGCCTCAACTGATCACCGACTGCAGGAGGATATACAGTGCCCTTAGCAATGGTCAGAGGAGTAGTACCGAAATACATGACGAGGTCGCATGCTGTGGCCTCCTGCAATAATTATCAGCAATTAGTTGTCTTTAGAATGAAATAATATTGTCTAGCGAATTAACCGCGAGAATCAACAATACCTTTCGATTATGAACAAGTAGTGGTTACCTTTAGATTGTCCAAGCCGCCTATCACTTCGGTCCCGGATGCCTGACTGCTTCGCCGAATTCCCGGAGAAACGGGAGGTCGGTCCTCGGATGGCTGCCTAATTTGGTGCATTTGGTTCACCATCCTTGATTCCAGCTCAGCCAGCTTCTGGTTGTACTCCATTGAAAGCTCCTCGCGTACCTCCTGGCGCACCTGCGCCAACCTTGATTCCATCTCGTCTTTGTTGACCTTGGCACGAGGTCTTCTCCGGGGTTTTGCTCCATTGAATTCCTCCTTCCAGCCCGTGTAGACCCCTCTACCCCTAACTCGACCGGTGTGTTCTGGATTCGGGAGCGCCAAGGACAAGGAATCTTCTTGACTTGCGACAGTCCGGGCACCAGAATTGACCTCCTCCACCTCCAACTGTTAATTAAAAAATTGGTTATAACAAAACACTAAGTAATGTACACAGAGTTATGATTTTGTTTGAATGACACAGTTATAACAAAAGGCTCTTACCATTTTATGAGCAACGGGCTCCACGTCTTTTGGGAGTACTATCCGCCCCTCAAGGGTTACCTCAGATCTTCCCATGAGCCAATCTTGGCCCCTAGGATTTTTTATCTTAACCACGGGTGAGTCAGACTGTTGGTTTTTCAAAATAACTTTTGCCCATTCTTTCGACTTACCCTCGTAACCACCTGACCCTAATTTGTGCGGGTACTTGTTCATTTTGGCGATCTTCCTGCCCTTCTCACTTTTTTTCTTCGAACATCAAGGTAAATCCATTACTTAAGGAAGATGGGTACAGATTGAGAAAGAACAAAAACTAAGAGCATCTCCAATCCAGCAATTGAAATTAATTGCTAATTTGTGCGGTTATGAAATTAATTCCAACAATTGCTAAATAAGCAATAGCCGTACAACCCAGCAATTACAGAAACAATTGACGCATCAGCATAAGCAATCCATAAGCAATCACTGTTGGAGATGCTATAATGAGTTACCTAAATTTACATACCTTGAATTCTTCTGTTTTCTTCAAAGCTTGGAACTCCTCCCACACCTCTTGTGTCAGCCAAGGATACACTGGCAACGGATCTTTCCCTTGATCCATGTAAAGTGTTTTCAACCTGCTCTTGAATTGCTTCCAAGCTTCATTCATTATCTTCAAAGACACTCCCTTTATCTTGTCTTTTGGGTCGTCCACGATGTTCCACTGGTCCTGATTGACAACGAAACTACTGCATGTAAGTTCATCTACTCCAAAAAAAAAATTAGAATTGTTAGGTACTTTACCTTCACAATGTTCCACCATTGGTCCTTGTCCTTCTTTTGATCAAACTGATCCCAGCGCTCGACCAGGATAGATGCATGTTTCTTCACCGTGGAGGCGCAAAAATTTGAGTACTTTGCCCGATTATCACCTGTCGCACAGCCGTTCTTGTGGAATTCGATTGGCAATATTTCCTTCTGCTCAGTGATCTTCTTGCACATTGTCGGACCTCTTTTCCTTTTTTCAGGCCGAGCCTGCGAGACCTCTTCTTCCATGACAGCTACATTCTCTCCTTCTACATTATCCATCACAGCTACATTCTCTACATTATCCTCACCTGAATGTGTCATCGTTCTTTCTACAATCTACCGAGCGAGCGAGAGGAGCTTAGAGGTTCACCAACTACAGGAGGACAGAGCGAAACACCAACAGTGGCAGCACCAAGAGAGAGGAACCACGGAAAGAGAGAGGAGGAGACGCGTGGGTTTAGGGTTAAGAGGAGACGAAGGGATTTTGAAAAGAAAGTGACCAGGCCGACCCAGCGCGCATTTTATTTCGCGCAAACCATTTATACACGGATATTTAATTAAACATCCGTGAAGGAAGACATTTCTAGACGGTTATTTCATTAATAATCCGTGTATAAATTCTATGCGTTCGCGGAAACAAATTCGCGCCTTGGGAAGTTCGAAATGTAAAGACATATTTTTATTTTTTTTTAAAATTTTTAAACTTAATTTGCATCTAAACTCAAATATTTATAAATAATAAAATTTCAGAGTTTGAAGCGACGTCGTTCCGACTTCCATTAGATAATTATTTAAAAAGCACATTTTCAGTTTAAATAGCAAATCTTTTAACTTTCTACACGGATGTTTAAGTAAAAAACCGTTTAGAAATGATAGAGAATGTCTCCACGGATATTTTTAATTAAACGTCCGTGTGCAAATATTTATTAATTTAAAATTCTTAGAAGACGAAACGGCTCTTCAAAATTCTATATGAAACTAGTTCGATCAAGATATTTATATAAATTTTATTTGCAAGTAGAAATGGCCGAAGTCCCTCCGGCCGGCAGTGCTCACCCCTCAAATGTGCCGTGGCCATTGCCCTCCGGCTACGTCCCGCCCGAAGAGGTTGACGTTAATTTTGAACTCCCCCCCGGTTTCGAAGTCCCTCCTGGCTATCTCAGGCCTCCTCCCAACTACAGGAGGACATGGCCGTGGCCGCCTTCAAATGTGCCACGCCGAAGTCCAAGGGGGCATCCACCACCAAAGCCGTACATAAGGAGGGGCGATCGCTGGATCAGGCCAAAGAGCCCCTGGATTAGGAGGAGGCCGGGGTCGCGCCAGGGCCTTTATGAAGGCATGTTTCATTAATTTAGCTATCTTTTTTTGTTTTCTTCTTCTGTATTTTGTTTAATCAGTTTTTTTTGTGTTATATGATGTATTAGCTAGGATCCTTTTTGATGTAATATATTTTGTTTAATTTAATCAACATTTTGTTTTCTATAAATTTTTCTTTTTTGTTAAATAAATGATGCTATCTAAATAATTAATAATGTTAATATGTTATAGATATAAATTAACGTGTTAAATTAAAGTGTTAAAATACCTTTCTACATGGATATTCAATTGAAGTGTTAAAATACCTTTATATTAATAATCTCATATTTATATTAATATTTAAGTAAAGATTCATAAAATATAAACAGACAAAATATAAACAATTAAAATATAGACAAATGAAATATAAATTATTTAATATTAAAAATAAAAATAATCTATTTCTTGGTTTTATTTGAAGATTCATCTTTTTTGTCTTTATTGCTTTCTTGATCTTCTTCATTTTTTTTCTGCTTCTTCCTCGCCCTTCTCTTCTCCTCGTCTTCCTCTTCTCCTTCCTCCTCATCATCTTCTCCAGCAGCCTCTTCCTCTTCCTCCTCTTCCTCTCCGTCCTCTTCTTCTTCATCGTCGTCTTCGTCATCATCTTCTTCTTCTTGGTCATCGTTCTCGCACCTAGGGCAGATCCATGAATTGTATCTCGGATCTCTGCTGCCTTGGTAAGTATTTGAGCAGACGCATAACGGGTGGTATGAGTCTTGACAGTGGTTGCAATGGAACAACCACTCATATTTTCCGACCTCTTGGCACACTGTGCACTGTATGCCTCCAGTAGGTAAGTCGTTTTGTGAGTCGTCTGAGTCTGAACCTTCAGTTTGCTGGAAGAACTCACTCTCAGAACTATTTGAATGGTTAGAGTTTGAGTAGTCACTGTTATTTTGTGAGTCATCGGATGAGTAGGGATCCATTTTTCCTGGGAACAAATTAAAGAAGTAAGTTCAAAAGAAATGTACAATTCATATTGTTTTGTAATGGAGTTTCTCGGATTATATAGAATTATGAAGTTGTTTTGATCGTCTTCTCAGATAATTACATAGAAAGGCAACTATTTGAATTCCGCGCTTCAAAATAAATGCAACATTTTACAAGATTCATGCATAACGGACGTCTTAATTAAAATAACTATTTCTACACGGACGTTTGATTAAACGTCCGTGTACGATTCTTTCTAATAGTTTTGGTCAATAAATATGGCTCTAATTACTAAAGGGTTAGGGAATGAATATGGTGCCCTTTCAATTTTCTTTTATTTAATAGTCATAAATTCCAACGATGCAAAAGCCTGCTCATAATTAATACATGTAAAAGAGTAAAAACTAATTAATAAAGAGTAGGGCTAAAAGTCCGTGTGGAATATCTTTCTACACGGATTTGTAGTTAAAAGTCCGTGTGAAAAACCTTTCTACACGGAGTTTTAATTAAAAATCCGTTTAGAAAGGTTTTCCAAACGGATTAAAGGTCCGTGTGGAAAACCTTTCTAAACGGATTTTTGTTGGTACTTACATAAATAATAAGTTGCCTTTATTTTTTTATTCTTAAATGATGCACTTAATATGTCAACTAGAAAAAAAACACTACATATAAACAATGATACGAAATCATAATATTGAACAACAGATCATACAAAACCATATTAAATAGTAAGAATAAATGCAAAATTTCATAATATGGAGCGTAGTTTCCTTTTCCAGTTTAAATAATAAATGTAAAAACTTAAGGATAAATGCAAAATGGCTGCGAACATTTAGAAAGGTTTTTAAACATTTTAAAATATTCAAAAAAAGAAATACATAGCTAAAAGAGAGCTACACGGACATTTAACTACATGTCCGTGTAGAAAAGCAATTTGTCATTAAAACTCTTCTTAAGGGAAAAGGGGGCTGTTCGATGGGTTCTCTCACCATCGGTTCTGCTTATCAGATATCTATATTCATAAAATTTATATTTAAAAGGAATAAATAAACAAATAAAATGTAAAATACAAAAACACAGTAAAATATTATCGATCGGTTTACAGTCATCCAAAGATCTCATCAGTAATGCAAATAAACTATGCTTATCTATTCGGCTATTCATCTCTGAAATATTATAAAAGAAATAAATATTATAAATTGTTTTTTTCTGGAATATAAATATGAAATTGTTCACGGTTAAACGAAATAAATATTATACATTGGTTTTTTTTTTCCTTTTTTTCTTTTTTTCCACTGTTTGAACATTTTCCCATAGTCCTTCACTGTGGTCAGATCTCATGTAATTTGCTTCGTCTTGTTCTTCAGTAGTTGTTGCTATCTCAGCTTGCACATCGGCACAAAATGGAGGTATCTCATCGAACTGGTCGTACTCTTCTTCGTCAATTACGTTTTCTATCCCAACAATCCTTCTTTTTCCGGGTAAGACGATGCTCCACCTAGCATCACTCGGGTCAGTGACATAAAAGACTTGGGTTGCTTGCTTGGCGAGTATGAACGGATCATCAACATACCCGACTCTGTTAAAATCTACCATTGTGAACCCGTCGTTATCAACTTTAACGCCACGGTCTTCGACCCATTGACACCGAAACAAGGGAATGCTGAGGTGAGCATTGTAAACGAGCTCCCAAATTTCTTCAATAACACCGTAATATGACTTTGATGCCATTACAGGCCGGGCATCCCCTGATCTACTGAATTCTTGAGACGTCGCCACCAACGTCACCCCACTATTTTGCATGGTGCTCTTATCACTTTGTAATTTAGTGTAAAATGTATATCCATTAATCTCGTATCCTTGGAATGTTCTAACAACCATTTGGGGTCCTTGGCCCAGCCATCTAACCGTTTCACTTACGGGCGACATTTCGGAGTGTGACTTCACTCTTTCTTTCAGCCATCCTATGAAACAACGGTTATGCTCGTCAGTAATCCACTTCTGACTTCTCGTGTAGTTCTGTTGTCGAAGGATTGCCATGTGCTCATCTATATAGGGAGTGACATCTGCCATGTGCTGTAGTACAATAAAATGTGCCTTTAACAGTTCATCTCTATCAGCAAGTATGGCTTTCAACCCAATAGTCCCTACTCCTTGGAGCCTTCCCTCGTATCGAGATGTTGGAACGCCAATAGGACCAACACCGGTCATGTAGTTGGTGCAAAACTCAATCACCTCTTCCGTGGAATATCCTTCTACGATGCTACCTTCGGGCCGATGTCGGTTCCTTACGTAACTTTTCAAAATACCCATGAATCTCTCGAATGGATACATATACCGCAGGAACACGGGACCACAAATCTTAATTTCCCTCACAAGGTGAACAACAAGGTGAACCATAACATCGAAAAAAGATGGCGGAAAATACATCTCAAGATGGCAAAGAGTAACGACGACCTCCTTTTGCAGAGAGTCCAATTTTAGCGGGTCTATCACTTTGGAATTAATTGCATTGAAGAAAAAACAAAGCTTCGTGATGGCTTGCCGAACGGGCTTTGGTAAAATTCCTCGGATTGCAACAGGAATCATATGTGTCATTAAAACATGACAGTCGTGGGATTTCGGACCAATCAATTTCATGTCCTTCATGGACACAAGCTTCTTAATATTCGAAGAATACCCTGATGGGACTTTAATACTATGAAGGCATTTATAGAAGCTTGTTTTCTCGGTCTTCGACATTGTGCACATTGCGGGAGGTAGGTATGCCTTTTGCTTCCCTTTATCCTGCGGTGCAAGCTTGGGTCTTATTTTCATTTCCACCATGTCTTTTCGAGCATTGATACCGTCTTTAGTCTTCCCCGGAATATTCAACAATGTGCCGATCAGACTGTCGCAGACATTTTTCTCAATATGCATGACATCTAGGCAGTGTCTCACTTCTAAATATTCCCAGTACGGTAGCTCCCAAAATATGGACTTCTTTTTCCAAATATTTTTCGGTGGTGCTTTGGCACATTTTCCGAAAACAACTTTAAGATTTTTAACCAGCAGGAAGACACCCTTCCCGTCTAACGGACGACGTGCCACTCCAAGCTCAGTGTTCCCGTTGAATTCTTTCTTCTTCTTACGGTATGAGTGATTAATAGGAAGAAACCTACGGTGCCCCATGAAAACATTCTTTTTACAATTTTTCAACCTCAGCACCTGCATGTCATCTTCACAGATAGGGCACGCTTTTGCTCCTTTAGTACTATAGCCCGATAAATTTCCGTACGCGGGAAAATCGTTTATGGTGCAAAATACCATGGCCCGCAGCTCAAATTGCTCTTTACCGTACGCATCCCACACCCGGACGCCATCCCTCCACAATTTTTGGAGGTCCTCAATTAATGGTGCGAGATATACATCTATGTCATTTCCGGGTTGTCTGGGTCCTTGGATTAGTAATGACATCATTATATACCTGCGTTTCATGCACAACCAAGGAGGAAGATTGTAAATGCATATAAGAACTGGCCAAGTACTGTGCCGACTGCTCATGCTTCCAAACGGACTCATTCCGTCTGTGCTCAACCCTAGCCTAAGGTTTCTTGATTCGCCACCAAATTCTGTGAAATCTCTATCAATGTTTCTCCACTGAGGAGAATCAGCTAGGTGTCTTAGTTTACCGTCCCTTTTGCGCTCGTCTTCATGCCAACGCAATAATTTCGCATCTTTGGGATTTGCAAATAACCGTTTGAATCTCGGTATTATCGGAAAATACCACACCGACTTAGCCGGAGTCCGACCCTTGTTTCCTTCATCGTTACCATCGTCAGTGTCCTGGTTCTTACGTCTGTACCGTGAAACACCGCATTTAGGACAAACATGCATGGCCTCATACTCTCCACGGTACAATACACAGTCATTCGGACAGGCATGTATTTTTTCGACCTTCAAGCCCATTGGACAGATCAACTTCTTCGCCTGATATATTGTACAGGGTAACTCGTTGTTATCTGGGAGCATTTCTCGTAAGAGCTCTAATAAGGACGTGAAACTCTTGTCGCTCCAACCATTGTCTGCTTTTAAGTTCAACAATTTCAACACAGCTGACAGTTTTGAAAATTTGGTACACCCGGGATATAACGGCCTTTTGGATTCATTAGACATATACTGAAATTTTTTATAATTTTTATCACTAATTTCATCTTCCACATCACGTAACATGTCTTCTAGATTTTCAATAAAATCGTATTCTGCATTTTCATCAATATTCACACAATCATCCTCGTTGTAATTAAGTTCAAGTAGATTATCAAAATTTTCGACATTCTCAAAATCATCGTTGGAATGAAGCTCAAAATTATCATCAACTTCTACATTAATATCAACATTGTCTTCCAAAACAAAATTTCTATTGGTAGCACTACATTCCCCAATTTTCTCACCATGCATAAACCAACACGTATATCTCTTCTGAAATCCCCGACAAATCAAATGAGCTCTAATTTCTTCCAAGTCCCCAAATCTTTTAAAATTGCTACAATCTCTACAAGGACACAAGATGTTGTTATCCTTTGTCTTCGCTCTATAACTCTCGGCACATTTTATGAACTCATCAACGCGAGCCAAATATTCTGCAGTATCACGTCGCAATTCGTACATCCAACTTCGATCCATCTGTAAATTAAATTAAAATAATGATTCCAATTAGTCATGGTGGTCGAGCAACATACATTGTTACAAATTCTTGGCTTACAAACGGGCCGGTTTACAATCGTAACCCACTCCTTGAATATTATGCCTCATATGTGAACACATTAATTAGCGGGATTTAATTAGTGTTTAAGAAAAATTCGACAGCATTTCCCCTTAACTCCCCAAGTATGCGTAAACCACATACTCGTAGGAGCAATAAGGAGAAATGCTGACGAATTTTTCTCAAACACTAATTAAATCCCGCTAATTAATGTGTTCACATCCTAAATGAGACACAATATTCAAAGAGCAGTCCCAAACGGGGGACTATCCAAAATTAATCCCTATTAGATTAATTTTGAACGGGCATGGACCTAAAAGCATCAATAGGTCAGTTATTGGACCACAATACACTAATTATTTACATTACCTTAACAGATCAAGCATGCATGCATTAATAAATAAATTGACCTAAATAATTAAGCAATAATAAGTACCAGAAAATTAGCGAGAGAAAAGAGGAAGACTAACCCTAGCAAGATAGAGAGGAGAAATGCAAATTAACTTCAAAGATCTCAGCTTCGGTCTCGATCCTTCTGCGAAGAAATCAGACCAACAGAGAGAGAGAGAGAGTAATTGATCAAAACGGCGCTGGAAGAAGGCCTTTTTGTAACCCTAAACCTTTCTACACGGACATTTATCTATAAAGCCGTGTAGAAAGTCGAGAGAGCTACACGGACTTTTATATAAACAGCCGTGTATAATTATTTTTTAACTCTTTTTAATTAAAAGAAACAACCTTTTTTAATTCTACCTTTCTACACGGCTCTTTATTAAATGTCCGTTTAGCATTGTATTTTTTTTTGGTTTTTTTTTTTATGTTTTTCAGATAGCAAAACAAACAATTTCCAAAAAAGAGGAAGACATTTAAAATCCTGAATTCCAAAACATATATAGCAATTTGAACAAAAAATTCATGTACATTAATTTATACAAAAATTACAAATTCTTATTGAGCATTAATTACAAAAGTTACATCCATATAAACTAAAAAATTCTATCAAGGACTGGAAGAGGTGGATATATGAAGGACCCTCAGAATCGGATGGAGAGTCAGATGAAGACGATCTCGTCCGACTCCCCACCCGGCTCTGGTCCTTCATCCGACTATCCGGCTCTGAAATTATCCTCCAAAAAAACTTTAGCGCACAAATCAGACCAATTAATTGGGGAAATGAAGCAATTCGCATGGGAATTCGAGATGTAGGTTATCAATTATATCGGACTGGTCATCTTATGAGCTCCAAAAACAGTAGCTCATCTTTATAGATTTGCGATCCGAAATAATTGATAAACCTAAATTTCCGCCCAATTGTTAACTGCGAGAGGGAGAGTACAGATTGATCAATATGTTCTAATAAAGAAAGAGTTCAATAAAGATTTATATGTAAACTAAAATTTCCATTAAGGACTGGAAGAGGGGATCCCCTCTTCCAGTCGTTAATGGATATTTTTAGTTTACAAGTGGGTGATTCTTTCCTTTTGGTGCCAGTAGGGTTTACAGAGGGTAATATGAAGATACATATTTTAATAAAGAAAGAGCTAGCTGAAAATAAAAAGTTGGATGAAGGACCTTCAAAAAAAAGAGAAGAGGTGGATGAACAACCTTCAGAGTCGGATGAAGAGTCGAATGAAGAGTCGTCCGACTCTTCATTGGACTCTTCATCTGACACTTCGTCTGGCTCTGAAGGTCATTCATCCCTCCTCTTCCATTTTTTTTGAAGGTCTTCATCCCAACTCTTTATTCGATCAGCTCTTTCTTTATTAAAACATGATCTTCATATTACCCCCTCTGTAAATAATCAGATTACAGAGAGAGAGAGAATTGATCAAAACGGCGCTGGAAGGAGAAGGCCTTTTATATAACCAACTTGGTGCTCGAAAAGGCGCGCCCTTACCAAAACCCTAAAATAACCTTTCTACACGGCTTTTTATTAAACGTCCGTGCAGCTCTCTCAAGCTTTCTACACTGTTATTTAAACAAACATCCGTGTACAAGTTGGACATTTCTTCACGGTTCTTTAATTAAATATCCGTGTAGCTCTCTCAAGCTTTGTACACTGTTATTTAAACAGACATCCGTGTACAAGTTGGTCATTTCTTCACGGTTCTTTAATTAAATATCCGTGTAGCTCTATCAAGGCTTTCTACACTGTTATTTAGACAATAAGCCGTGTACATTCCCTAATAAACGTCCGTGTAGCTCTCTCAAGGCTTTCTACACCGATTCTTTAATAAAAAACCGTGTAGAGATTTCACAGATATTCCGGGCACCCAAAAAATTACAATTTCTCCACGGTTTTTACGTAAAATTGTCAAATCCGTGTACAATGTGCAGTGTACAATGACCATTTTTGTAGTAGTGAAAAAAGTTTGCATCCTCCGGTATTGCACCGAATTTCAAATAAATATGACACGATTGCAACCGAGCGATTGAAATTCAGTGTCTCACTACTACAGAAAATGCAACTATACACAGTTAAAGAAGTTAATGACACACAGTTCTACAATTGTGTCTGCGTGCGTCGTGTATGAAAAGGTCGATACATTGTACACAGATCCGCATATCTCATAAAATGTGTACATATATATATGTTATATATTTTGTTAAATTATGTAAGTAAAATTAATGTTGAATATACTAATTGCTTTCGTATGTGGAATGTTAAACGAGTTATTGTTTTGTGTATATTATACATGTTCAATTCTTGAATAATGAATGTATAATATTGTATGTTTAATGACTATCAAATATGATTGCTAGCTAATTATAAATCGAAAAAAAAATATCATACATGTAACGTTCTAAACTTGATTATAAGAAATATATATATATGAGAGTCTATTTGCAAAACATGTTTTTTTTAATTTAGATATAAAGGAATTTAAATCAATAAATTTATATGTATATATATATGTTATTATAAAATTGTAAATATAAATTTGACATATATAGATATATGTACATTGAATTTAGAAAGAATGAAATGCATATGTAAATATATAAATTGATATATTTAAAATATATATATATATATATTATAAATGTTATATATATGTTATATATTGAATTTAAAAGGATTTGAATGCATTAAAAGTTTATACGAGGCTATATATGCAAAAGATAAACCCTTATGTAATAAATGAAAGATTGAAGGACCAAATTGCAAAAGTACCAAAATCATGTCATAATCATCTCCTTGTACCGGTTGGTACCATTGGTACCGTGAGAAAGAAAGAGAGGCGAGAGTGAGGCGCAAGAGAGGAAGAGAGAAAGGGAGAGAGTGAAATTCGCGCTATCGATCGAACGGTTTGTAGATTCGAGATCCAGACGAAACCCTCTACGCAATTAAGCAATCAATTTGGTATAAATCTCTATCTCTCAATTTCTATTCAAAACCCTAGTTTCGATTTGATTTGGATTTATTTCGTTTAAAGTTTGAATTCGAATTTTGACTTGTTATTAGATATATTCAAGTCCATTTACTTGACTCATTGAGTTTAAATTTGTGAATTGAGATTTAGGGTTTTGGAAATAGGGTTTTGGTTTTGAGAACTTAATTGGGGGTTTTGAGATTCTGAAATGTTGGGATTTGTTGATATATTTAGATTGAAACCCGATTGATTGTTTAATCGAATTACTAACTTGTATCGATCAAATTATGACGTAAATAGATAAAAAGGTTGAATTGTTATGAACCTATATGAATAGTGTAATGAACATGGTATAAGTTACCAAGTATAGTAGTATGCATGATCGGGAAAATGCGAGAATTAACTGAACCTAAACCGGGCCTCGATCGAACGGATTAAAAACCAAAGAAAATGAATTCTGCAAAAGAATTTCGGGCCGCAATAAGGGGGCCTGCGGGCCGCAAGCAAGTCAGGGTACTTAGCCAAATAACCAGATTTTGAACTGTGTGTGTTACGAGCCGTAACAGAATGGGTTGCGGGCCGCAAGAGAGGCGTGATTCCCGAAATGGTCACTGGACCTGAAGCAGGTCAAACCATTGCGGGCCGCAACAGGACCTTTACGGGCCGCAACCAACCCTGTACTTAGCCAATTCTGTTGATCTGACCTGTGACTGCTGCGGGCCGCAAAGGCTTGGGCTACGGGCCGCAAGTACAGTGTAGATGTGTTATAAATGGTGTATTCTAAGCCGAATCAAAGGAACATCGAACCGTAATTATACGAATGTTAATTATATAGTAATTATAGCTGATTAAACCCTAATTGTACATATTCTAAATAGAATCTATAAGGCAACCGAGTACGGGATCGCACGAGACGTCTGAGACATAAGGTTGGTATACGAGCAGCATATTCAGGTGCGGGGTTTCTGGACTTGTCTGATATTTTATTTTCATAATTAAATTATTGTTTCGTTTGACATGTTGAATATTTATTGATTGCATTATGTGAATTGTGCATCGCATAGCATAGCCCAATCTGATTGAAACTGAATTCTGAAACGTGAATGACTTGCATACTGGTATGGTTTATAATTGTGTCGATCTATTATGATCTGATCTTAGATAGATAGTCACCGGAATTGGAAAAAGGAAAGAATGGTATGGGTCACCAAAGAGTGACGAATTTGCAAAACCTGGCGCGCAGGTTTTGGTAGGACTCTAAAGCTTTAGTTTACCTAGGCTGCCGTAAGCCCTCAACCGGTTGAGGCAGGGGCAAATGTGATGATTTGTGGATTGTATGAATATGGTGACTAGTGTGAACGTCTAAAGCATTATCCGGCGTGATATGCATTTGAATGATCTATTGAGATTACGTTCTAAAGGAATTGATTGAATTTTCTGAATATGACTTGTAACCAGAAACTTAGGAAACGGTTAAGCCAAGCACTACAGATGGGTGTCAACATTAGGGTGGTAATTGGGGGTCCATCTGTAGGTGTCTGGAACCCTACAGGTGTCGACGGGAACGAAGGGTCCAGTTGGATGGTACATCTGTAGTTGCTACCAGACGTAATTAAAAGAATTAAGCCCTATATGTTCTTTAACTTGAGATTCGATTTAATAATTCCTCTGTTGTGATTTCATTTGATTAACTGCTGTCAGGTATATGCATTTAGCTTTATATACTGTATATATATATGCACTGTGTTGAATGTGATTTCTTTTTGAAAATAAAACTTGATTCCAAGTCCAGGGATCCGTTGTGGCAAATTATCGCACTGAGAATTTATTCTCACGCCCGTTGGGTTATTCTTTTTCAGGTTCTGGTGCAGCCGGGAGCGGTGAGACTCGTCAGTCCTAGGCCCTCGGTATTTGTCTCTCTTTACCAGTGACTTGTATTATATGTATGATACTTGTCGAGTATGGTGATGGGATTGTGAGAACCTTTATATATTTTGTGTGTTTTGTGATATGTTGTTGTTATGATATGATACTTATGTATATATGTATATATACTTATGGTTGTGATATTACTTTCATATATATAGTATGTTCAGGTATGTGATGTGATATATGTTTATTTGTGTGCATTTAAATATTCTAGGTTGTGTAGATGTGTGGAATTGAATGTTTGAAATGAGTAAATTTGGGGTATGGGATAAATGAATCGTAATTGCCTTGTAGGCATACGGGAAACCGTATGTTTACGGCAGGGACCCTGTCGCATTTTGTACAGGATGGCTACGGGGTGTGACAATACACGATTCTTAAAAAAATCCGAGTACAAAGAGTAACAAACATGGATTTGTATTAAATATGGTTTCCAAAAATCATACACGGATCACTTATAGAAATTGACTATATAACCCTAGACATTATACACGATTACTATGACGTTGTAGAAATCACAAGTTTCAGCGCATATTTTTTAGATCTGACACGGTTTGATTGCAGGTACCATATATGTTAGTACTATATAGACAGTTCCGTAACTGTAAAGATTGTATGGACATTTTCATACACGATGCGTATGAACACAGTCGCAAAACCATGAGTCATTAGCTTTTCAGATTGTGTATAGTCGTGTTTTATGTAGCAATGAAAACACAGAAAATGATTTTACAACTCTAATGATTTTCGTGAATCTTCATATCAAATTATTATTAAATAATAAAGTGAAATAGAAAAAGTACCTCTGATTTTCGACGGTATACACAGATACGAAAAAAAAATTCCGATCCAAACTTTTTTTTAAAAAGACGCTTTTAAAAATATTTTTGGAGGGAATGAAACGAGTGCATCACATTTTGAATATTAGCTAATATGTCAAAATCGGGTCTTTAAGATAAGAAAAGAAATTTGTTCTAAAATAGTGTTTTGAAATTAAGACTATGTAATTATGATTGAACGTTCCACCAAAACTAGTCCGTTAATTAAATGAAAAGTAGATGCTGATGTTATATATGTTGAAAAAACTGTCGTCCCATTATTAATGGTGAGCTGGAAGATAGAGATTGGAAAGCAATAGGACATTGACCTGTTTTAATCTTATAATATGATATAATTAACTTGCTAAGAGTGCCTTTTATTAATTTAGATGTTTTAGTACTACGAGGTTATCAAGGACGGAAAACACTATACAAAATATATTTCGGAAATTGTGTCCAAAATATTTTATCCAGAAAAAGGTAAAGTATTTTAAAAACCGTGAATTTAGTGTAAAGCTCCGACTTTCTAAAATGGTGGATTTGCAACTTAAAATAAAATAAAATAATATATATGAGACACAGAGAGAAATGAAAATTGAAATAATAAGAGATAAAAGAGAGGGAAGGGTACCCACGACTTAAAAAAAGTAAAATAAAACTATCTGTTAGCTCAGTAAGATTAAAGTTAGTATATTTTAATAACAAATCAACTGCTGTGATTGTGATGGCATAATTGAGCCACTGTTAGATCTGGGCCATCTAATTAAAATCAAAAGGGTTAAAAAGGCCTTGGATTGGGCTGCTTTCGTCAGGGATAAAAAAGGCCCAGTTGGAACAATTAAAAGGTGACCTAGCTGCATCATATAGTTCTTTGAGCAAGAATTAGAGGTGGCTTGAGAGTTGAGACTACAGATATTATTTGCAGTAACACAGATTTCGAGCTTGATATTACAGCGTCGGATGAGAATGAGGGTTGGAATTGGTGCAAGCATTGCTAACGAAAATACTTGATCCACATTCAAACTTTGAGTTACTTTAGAGAATATGACTAAAATTTTGTACCATACAATAAATTGCAACAAAACTTCCTTCCATCAAAATATTTCCACCATAAAATAAATTTCGGGTATATTTAACCAGATACAAATTATTATTATTATTATTATTATTAGAAGAAATACATCTACAGTTTCATGTCAAGTATTTGGCAAAATGGACACATATTTTTGTTACACTTTTCCCAGTCTCTAAATATTTTTTGAAATTACATTATCAATGGCACATCAATAACCAAAAACTAATTAGTAGGCTGAGTGAGTGATCAATAAAAAACTTAATTTCTTCGCATTGGTTGAAGAGATGAAATGAGATAATCTGATATTAAACATTGAGAAAATAATTAACCAAATGTTCCTCTACAATTCCACCATTTAAGATCTACTCGAACAAGTTGTGCTGATTTCAAAAGCAAAGTTGTTTCATATTAAACATAAAATGTCACAAAGAATTATCATTTTGTTGTAAGTGACCACCATCATCGGCGTCACTAACAACGAACGGTGTGATACTCGGCGCCGATTTCAGAACCAGCACTGGTACGCATCTCATCTTCCCATTTCTGAAATCTCTTCTTCTTTCAAGGTTATAACCTCTAATTACACTTGTTTGTTCTCATATTTCACTTGATTTGATGATTATCTAGGTATGTATGTGGCTAATCGGGCTTCTTAAAACATCACACCGCTTACTGATAATGTCTACATGTGCAGATCTGGATCGGTAAAAGGCTTTCTTTTACAAATCTGTATCATGTTTTCTATGCTTTAGAGTCAGCATTTTGTAGCTTACAGGGACTAAAGTGTAAATGTTGCTTAAATTTCTATGTGCATGAAGGAAATTTTGCCCTTCTGAAAATTACAAGCAAGCCCTCAGTACCGGGAAAATTACCAATAAGTCCATGAAATGTTACCAAAATCATGTTTGAAGCCCAAAACTTGCTTAAAAGCCCTTACAAATTTACAAACAAGTCCCAAGACCCTAAAATCTTCACAAACAAGTCCTTTTAACCCATGACTTATTTGTGGATAATTACTAAAATGTCCTAATTCTTGGCTGGCCGTTTAAGGTTGCGTGCTTACTGTAAATATGGACAGATATAAATTACATGGTATTTAGGTGGGTTTGATAGAAGTTATGTGAGCCCACAAAGGACCATTGCACATCTCTTCTTTGTTTTCCATATTTTAGGTTTTTTTATTGTACACAAAATTCAAATTTTTTATGAAGAATTTAATGTTAATATTTCGTCTTTTTTTCTCATTTGCTTTTAAATAAAAGCAACTGGTTATCAAGGCGGCATCTTTGGCCATGGCTCGTGATGGTGCAAGTGGAGGTGTTGTTCGTACTGTTACTGTAAGTCTTTTCTTTTTTGTGCTTCTATGCACCCCCATCATGTCAGTAATCATGCAATTAGGGTTTTAGACATGAAAACGAATCGATAGCTGCAATGTAAAATTTTGTTTATTGCAGATTAATGCTGAAGGTGTCATGAGAAAATTCTACAGAGGGGATACATTGCCTCTATGGCATGATGGAGCCCACTAACTCCTTGCTTGACATCCTCTCTTCTTCGGTACCCGAGCCCATGAGTACTTGATGGAAATTTCTCTCATGTCTAAGGATAATTAGCGTCCATCTTTCTTTTTTTTCTCAGTTAAATGCTTTGATTTTCTCATGTGTAGTAAATTAGATGGATTGAACTTTCTAAACAAAGGTTTTACGACAGTAATGTAGAATTTATTCTGATTATCTTTTCAGGCCTATTGTATTTTTACTATTGTACATTTGTGCTTGGTAGTTTTGGTATGGGTTAACAGTTCTGGTAATCTAGATTGTCAGGGATTTATGCTGATTGGTACCTGGGAATCGAAATTCTAATATTTTACTCAACAATTCTAAACAAATTAATAAATGAACTTTTGTGAGCATATATTTTGGGCTTTACATACAACAATAGGTTGGAAAGATGTCTAATAATAAACATTCTGAGGTTTATGATGTTGTAAACAACACCGGCTATGCATTTAGTGTTTAAAGCAGATAAATATAAATATTACTTGGACGATTGGATATGAATTGTGACCTTCTTCCCCTTTCCAAAGCAGAATGGCTTTAACTTTCTCACTGAGGAATGCACTCATGGGATCCATACTAATGGCCTCCACTTCAATCGTTCTTTCAACTGGCCTCGCCGCATTGCTCAGTAGCACATACTGTTGGGAATCATAAAGGCCAAACAATTACGCCTTATCTAGAGATCAAACAATTACATCTCATCTAGGGGTCAAACACTTACACCCCGGGGAAGAAGAAACAATCCCCACCTTAACCTAAGACCGTCCTATGCCAAAGAGACCCAAAACATAATCTTTAGTGCGGAATACAATACCTGATTCCATGTCGTTTGCCATGGAATACCAAACCCTAGGTTGGAGAAGCAACCGTCTCCGTGAGCGCGAGACAAGACTCTTGCAAGCTTTTCCTTTCACGCCCTTTTGGTTGGATCTTAGATTAGGTCTTCCAAAGCAACAAGATC
Source organism: Carex rostrata (assembly GCA_964058875.1). Classification (NCBI taxonomy): domain Eukaryota; kingdom Viridiplantae; phylum Streptophyta; class Magnoliopsida; order Poales; family Cyperaceae; genus Carex; species Carex rostrata. Next base: position 139,373 of record CAXKVT010000014.1, on the reverse strand, counting down.
GCCCTTGAGAAATCCTTTCCAAATTTCTAATGGATTTCTCCTCTCAATTCTTTGATGGTGGAAGAAGGGAGAAGGCTCTCAAAATTCTGTCTAAGAATAACCTCTTTTAAGAATTCTGAGTTGAGTTAGTTATCTTGTGCCTTGGGGACCCATCTATATATAGTTTTACACTTCTGGCGACACGAGTGCGTCCGCACTCAGGTCCAGTGCGGGTGACCCACCCGCACTGGGTCGAAAGGAGCGTCCTGATAACCGCCTTACTTAGCCCCTAAAATAGCAGTGCGTCCGCACTCTGGTTCAGTGCGGGTGAGCCACCCGCACTGGACTCAAACAGAACTTTCAGAAAATTGACTAAGTCCTCAGTGCGGGTGAACCCCACCCGCACTGGAGCTCAGTGCGTCCGCACTGCGCTCGGACTTTTTATTGCGTTGTTCTGAAGTTCCCAAAAAATTGGCTAAGTACTGAGTGCGTCCGCACTCAGATCCAGTGCGGGTGAACCACCCGCACTGGGCTCCCAAAAGCCTTCCAGAATTTGGCTAACTCCTGAGTGCGTCCGCACTCAGATCCAGTGCGGGTGAACCACCCGCACTGGGCTCCCAAAAGCCTTCCAGAATTTGGCTAACTCCTGAGTGCGTCCGCACTCAGATCCAGTGCGGGTGGACCACCCGCACTGGGCTCAAAAAAGGCAGTTTTCTTAATTGCAAATATCAGAATCAGTCCATCAATGATTTGATCTTTGCCCAAATTGTTCTACACACTTATGGACCACATCCTATTGAATACATAGATTGTCTAATATCTTAATTCTATATTAGATCACTTTAATTGTGACAATCATATATGACAGTAAACAATTCATAATTATATTACATATATGCTCAACGTTGGATTATGATCCAACACATACACTATAAAGAAGGCTCTTAACACCACAATTTACAGATCACATGACGAGCGTGATGGCCATAAAATACGCGTCTATTCTCACCATCTTTCTCTTTTCTTTCTTGTGCTATTCACTCTCCATAAGGTTCTTTGGATAGTTTGGTTTCCTCGTCAATGTTCCTCGAGGAAATGACAATAATAACCCCGTGACAGTTGAGTATGTTTTTGGGCATTTGGGAAAAGTTTTTGGGCTGAATACTAAAGGAAATAGACTGTTTTTTGTTGCCATGCCTCTTTTGTTCTAGATTGTGGGTCCCGTTTTGGTATTCTTGTGCTATGTTTGCATGATGGTCATATTGTATAATGTTGATGTGGTCACTAGGGATGGCAATGGGCCGAGCCCACGGGTATTTTGTCAAGCCCAGGCCTGACCTGCCCGTTAAAAATCAATGGCCCGCCTGCCTGGCCCAAACTGATGGGCTTGAAAATTTAGGCCCGGCCTGCCCATAGGCTTTTCCTTCAGGCCCAGGCCTGCCCGTGCCTGCCTGCCTATGCCCATGGGCTGCCTTACCCGGCCCGGCCTTGCCATGCTCAACCAAACCAACAACAATTTTTTGTATAATCAACAGTTCAACAAAGCATAAATTAATACTAAGCATATATTAAAAAAAATATATCCAAGGCGATATGACAGCACATCCCTAGGCAAAACAACACCATAAATTAATATTAACGTAAAAAAACACAGAAACAAAAGTTCCAACATAGCAAAACACTTTACTATCCAATACAGCACAGCAAAACAACAACACAACAAAGTATAATTTAATACTAAGTTATTAAATTAAGGTAATCTATAAGAAAGGAAGGGGAATACTTTTTTTTTAGAGACGAATACCAAATAACTGGTACAATCAAACAGGAAAGAGAATAATTTAACATAGCTAAATGTATCAAACGGATCACAAATTTTTCGACCGACCCGCCAATGTTAAGATTGGAATGAGTGTTCCATTTGTAGTACCATAAGCATTTTGAATCGTCGCTGAAACTGTCTTATTGATTGCAGCTCTAGCAAATATGATATTTTCGAATGTTAAATCTGTACATGGCACAGATGCACTGCACTCTAGCTTCACTACGACTTCCTCTGTTGATGTTCCGTTGATATCTTTAAATGCTATATCACTTATAGCCACATCACTTAACTGCAAAAGCAAATTATAATCGATCATTTGACATGGATATGTATTAAATTAAATCTCATCTTTCTAAACGATAATTATTTACCTACATTGTACCATAAGACTGATCTATTACTATGGGCGTTTTAAGATCCATCATTCGTATGCATTCAAATGTAATATTCCTTGCAAATCCTGATCCTCCCTGTACAATAAAAGAGCAACAAAATAATGATGTTGCTGAATTCATCAGTATACTGGAAACATATGATAAAACTTTACATATGAAAAAATAATATAAACTAAGTGCAGTACGTACCTCCCATGTCTTGATCCTTAATCCAGTCAAAGCCTGAAAAATGTTCGAGTCGTGGACATGGATTCGTTCCACCATTGCCTCTGCATCTTTTCCACACTACACCAAAATAGACTATTTGCAACAGCTTATTGCAACGGTAAAAGAATTAGTAGCTATAAATTAAGGATTTTGCAACGAAAATAATTTGTTGCAATTAACGTTAAATATTGCAACCAATTATTTTTTTTGCAACTAAATTAGATTGTTGCCCGAAAAATACTTTTTGCAACAAAATTATTTGATATGGCAACGGAAAAATATGTTGCAAAAAAAAATTTCACGCGGCAAAATTCTCTCTGAGACAAAATTAGTTGCGTCAAAATTCACTTGGTTGGAAAATAAAGAAGGTTTATGTTATGGTAGTAAAGAGGTATATATTCCGGTAATAATTTTTCTTCTAGATTTTTGTGAATTCATCTATTTCTGTGTCAAAAGTATTTCGGTGGATGCTATATGTGTTTCTATTTTTAATGGTGAATACAAATAGCAAATGTTTAGAAAATTGCATTTTTATGCTTTTAAAAATAGTAATAACAAAGAGGTTAATCAATTAGTCACTTAATTGATATGTGTATATGCTATTAATTTTTATAGCAAGCAAAAATAAGACAGAAAACAGTTGCATGTGATAGATTGAAAACTCTAAATGTATATAATAAGAGAGAGAATACCAATTTTTTCATCTTCTCCTACTCTAGGCCGACGAGCATGTGAAGGTCGATTTGGTTCATCAATGAACATGTTGGCACAGTTATAATTTTGGTGAGCAACTGCAAAAGGTCCCCCAATTATTTTTTTTTAATCTGCAATTAAACTATGTGAATATATATTGAATCTTTGTAATAAACATTAATATAAGCCATAAAAAAATTAACCAGATATGATAGAACTCTTCTAACATAAAATAAATTGTGTTGTTTGCCTTTGATATTTTTTAGTTTTGTTTTCCAAAAACAGTTTTACCCCATGCGAATTACAACAATCTTTAATTCTTAATATAAAAAGCTAAATAACTTACGTTTGTAAAATTGAGGCAGAAATTGGAGATCGATTTGCCTCTGTGATATATTAGTACAATGATACTCCTGAATCTTAAATAGAGGACGATAAGTAACTTATGGTAATAAATTTCCGTTACTACTATTTGTATTTTCCAGTGGAAACATTTGATTCCGCGCCAAAAATTTGATCTCGCGCCAAATTCTATACACTGTAATCTTTTGTTAATATGTCATATGGGTCTACACCACAAATTCTTTGGTATTAATTTGATAATGGGCCGTTAAAGTTAGTATATAATATTTATTAGAAAGAACAAGCGTAATTATTGGCAGAAGTTAAAAGATCAATGAAATTTTTTTAATAATTAATTGACACGATTCATAATTTGTTAATTAATTTATGAAACAATTCAAGACTTTAAGTACGTATACGTATAGTTGATAATAAAACAACAAATTATGAATGTCAGATTTTTGAAAAAATATTTAAATTACTTAGTGAATGACAAAATATGAACAAAGTCTTAAATTTCATATGTCATATATATATATATATATATGAGATGAGCTACGCTACTCCATGGAGTAAAACATGTTTGTACTTCATGTCGTATTTTCATTTTGAAAGTCCAAACAACCGATTCGAACCGTTAGATGTGATCTCCATATTGAAATGTACTTGGAAACCAAATTTTATATTTTTTGGAATTTGTTTACTATTTATTAAGCAATTTTGAAAATTACTGTTTTACTGTGAACAGTATAAAACAGTAAAAATTTCTGAACCATCGGATCAGCGATTTTCAAAATTGCTTAATAAATAGTAAAAAAATTCCAAAAAATGTAAAATTTGGTCTCCAAGCACATTTCAATATGGAGATCATGTTGAGTGGTTCGGATCGGTCGTTTAGATTTTCAAAATAAAAAGATAGTGTCATGGAGCACCAATGCGTTTTACTCCATGAAACGTAGCTCATCTTTATATATATATTCCCCTACTATAATTGCTCTTCGTGCCAAAGTTAAAAAAAAAATTGTCGCCAACATTAAAAGCCTCCAGCTTGTTTCCTTATTTCATAATATTTACTTTCCATATTTCATACATATGTGATATTGTGTTATTATCTTTTTTTGGTGAACAGCAAAGAGTAAAAAAAATATATATATATTCATTAGAAAGGATAAGCACAATTATTAGGCAAAAGTTTAAATATATCCATAGAAAATTTATAAGAATTATTTGACACGTACAGTTCATACATGTCTATTAAAAATGTCACTTATATTGATAAATTGGTCATGACACCGTTCTCAAATAACTCGATACTTTTGAGTATAGTTTGTAACTCAGCAATAATAATGAATTTTAGATTTAAAAAAAAAAATTTAAATCACTTAGTGTGATCAACAAAATATGAATTACTAGTATTATTATTATAGATATAAATCTCTTTGCGAGCTTAACTTCAAAACCTATCAAATTGACTTTAATAATGAATCTAAATAGTTGAAATCAATCTATTGTACAAACAGTCGATATGAACCATTCAACATAATATTCATATTAAAATATGCTTGGAGACCAAGTTCATATTTTTTGAAAATTTTGCACTTTTTCTTACAATAGCTACAAAATTATTATTTTAAGATGGTCTACAAATAGTGATTTTTAAATAGTTACATATTTTTTACTATTTAAATATATTTGGGTCGATTTGTCTGATATTTGAAAATAGAGAAAAAAAGATGTAAGGCATGCATGATGAGGCATGAAAGACATGAGGCATTTTAACTCTACCCTTTAACAAAAAGGTTTAATATGAAGTTGACGCTATTACTTTAATCTTTTTACTACTTGACTTGTTATTATGATCAATTTAAAATTATAAATTTTTCATTAAGGATTTAAAGACCCATAAAATGTCATGGTTGATACAAGGGCAATTTTAATTTTATAGAAAATGTATGAAAACTGAACGCATTAAAATTAACTTATAAACTTTCTTTACATAGAGACATATACTAAATGAATTACAAAAACTTATAAATTTAATATATAAACACATTATTAGTGAAGTAGATTAATATAAACTACTTGAAATCGTCATTTGAAATCAATTTCATATATTTTGGAGTTAAGGAAATTTGGTTACTGGTACGATAATGAAAGAAGGAAGCTACGTGAAGTCAGGAGCAGCAGTGCAAGATACGCTATATTTTTAGAAGAACGGTGCGGAATTGCAAAACAGTGCACCTTTACTCACTGACAAGAAGTTTTGCAACTTTTCACATTTTAAACCCTGATTTTTTGTCAATTTTTATTTTTCCTTTTTTATGTCTGATTTTGTGGTTGTTTCCATTTTATATTTCTGTTTTTTTTTCATTTGGTTTTCTCCATATTCAACAAAGTTGAATAATATTAAGTTTTTGTAATTGGTTTCATGTTGAAACCTTTTTATGATCAATAAAACAAATAAGGACTAGATCCTTATTTTTCCTCAAAAAAAATATATTTTGGAGTTAAGATTGCCAAGGAACTTGGTGAGATTAAATGATACCCTAGTTCTACTATTTTTATTACTTAAACAACTATTTAGTCAGCCTTCATAATTATCAATAATTAAATTCACCATCCATATAATAACATATTTACTTATTTATTTATTATATTCTTTAATATTATTTTTACATGGTACAGATCACGATATATATCTTATTTACCATAAAATAAGATATATGACTAAATTATGTGAGAGTAATATCTTATTTAGTTTATATGTATGATCTTGGTCTTCCATTTATTTTAGGTGACGATTCAAACAAAAAAAGCCCATAATAAATCAATCCAACAGGTAAATAACCTCAAGTAAATTAATGAAAACCACAAGTTAATCATGAAAATTATCAATATACTTAATATATATATATATATAGAGTACGGTTTGGATTTGTTGTTTGAACATCACATATGCTAATATAGCCCCGGAAGCACCTCGGTCGAAGTGCTTCCGGTAGCAAATTAGCCACACTATATATATATATATATATATATATATATATATATATATATATATATATATATATGAGATGAGCTACAGTGAGCTATGGAGTAAAATGAGTTGGTGCTCCATGGCACTATATTTTTATTTTGAAAATTCAAACGACCGATCCAAACCGTTCAACATGTTCTCCATATTGAAATGTGCTTGGAGACCAAATTTTATATTTTTTGGAATTTGTTTACTATTTATTAAGCCACTTTGAAAATCACTGATCCGGCGGTCCATAAATTTTTACTGTTTTACTGTTCAAAGTAAAACAACCATTTTTTAAAGTGGCTTAATAAATAGTAAAAAAATTTCAAAAAATGTAAAATTTAGTCTCCAAGCACATTTCAATATAGAGATCGCATCTAACGGTTCAGATCGGTTGTTTGGACTTTCAAAATGAAAATATGACATGGAGTACAAACGCATTTTACTTAATGACTCACCGTAGTCAACCTCATATTTGCCTATTCAGACTTTTTTTTAAAGGATGATATAATATATATGATCTCAAATTTTGACAGTATTATGTTTAAAACTAAATATATGTACTAAGCATTTTTTACTTGTGCATTTTGTAACTAGATAAATTTTCTTGATGCACTCTGGTCTGCTTCTTTTATTTAATACTTGATTTCTTTTATTTAATACATACATTTGATTGAATTCAATCAGAACATATACGTTTATAAATCATAATTACTCTCTCTTTTATATATATAGAACCAAATCAATAATTTCTGGAAACATTATTATAAGCACTCTCATTTGATTGGTTGCTGGGATTGCATTGTTAATTTTTTTTCTTTTCTACCACGGCAGTTTTGAAAGACAGCAAAAGCAAGGGTTAATTATTTTCTTGAATTGACATACTTTCTATATTCTTTGCAATGAATTAAAGGTGATTTAAATATTTTCCATTCGGATGACCCCCGGCCATTATATCTTTCCATTTTTTTATTTTTGAAAATGTCCTTTATAAATCCATCCCCCTCGTGCCTCTCATTTTTGCTTCTCTCTGCTTATAAAAAAAATCCATCTAAAATCCATTTCACCACTGGGGCATATTAAAAAGCTTTTAATTTAGCTTCAGCTTTCTCGGCCTAATAAAGAAAAAGGTTACTGAGGTGATTTAGAACATAGAGTTTTTTTTTCTGTCGTTTTTGCTAGCACATTTTGCAATCTCATAAACTCGATTTTCATAAAAAAAATTTTAATATTCTATGTTCAAATCAATTATTGGCGGATTTCTTTTTGTGCTATTTGTTAAAAATAAATATTTTAAATTTATTGACCGAAGAAGACAAATAAAAAACTAACTAATTTTTTGTTTATTCATGTGCAGTGTTGCTTGCGAGGTAGCATAGTGAAGTTTTTACTGGCATTTCACAATTGACAAAGACTCCCTCATCTGTTTGCAAATATTTTTTTTCATTACTTTGTTAGGTACTTTATTTTTTTCTCAAGTATATAATTTGGCATGGTATGAGAATATTACAAATGTCTTAATTTATTTATTGTGTTTCTTCTAATTTTAGATGACAGTGTTGCAAGCAAATACACAAGAGCAGTTGGTGGATATGTTGGTCGAAATAAACACGAGAACAGTGGATTAGTTAAAGTCGGTTTATAGAAGTAAAATTCCAAAACATGTATCTTGGGATGACATTTTTGTTATTATTAATGTAAAATAGAAAGATAAATATTCATGTTATATGCGTCAAAGCTTTTCTTTGAATTGTGTATTTTTATTTTATATTCTAAATATGAGAATATTTGTTATTCATGCTAAAAAACTGTTATTCAATGTTTGAATGGCTAATTGCAACAATATATTGATTCAAAATAGATTATGTCAGCATACCAATTGCATTAAAATATTTTATCATTGCATTAAATTTATTAATTGCAATCATATCAATGGTTGCAATAAATTTTGATATGCATTTTTGGCAATGAAAATTTTGTCACATTTATTTATCAAGTTGCAACTATAATTTTTGTTGCAATATACTACCTTATTACTACTATTTTTCGGGTGTGTTAAATGTTCAATAGCAACCGTTTATTTAGTTGCAATAAATTATTGCTACGCATTTTTTACAACTAAAATTTAGTTGCATTTAATCAACAAATTACAACCATGAATTTTGTTGCAATACGCTACCTTATTACTACTAATTTTCGGTTGCGTTAAATGCGCAATAGCAACCATTTATTTGGTTGCAACAAAATATTGCTACGCATTTCGCACAACTAAAATTTGGTTGCATTTATTTAACAAATTGCAACCATAGATTTTGTTGCAATATGCTACCTTATTACTACCATTTTTCGGTTGTATTACATGCACAATAGCAACCATTTATTTTGTTGCAATATCTTATTGCTACGCCGTTCTTGCAACCAAATTATGGTTGCAATAAAAAAAAATTATTGCAACCAAGCAATTGGTTGTGAATATATTGCAACAAGAGATATTGCAACCACCAGCAACCAATTTTCTTTGTTGTAAAATTATTTTATTGCAACCAATTTATGCCTATTGCAACCAATTTTTTGGTTGCCCGACATAGAAAATGGTGTAGTGCCAAGGCTTCCTATGCTATTATAGGCAATGACAATAACTTTGCAATATTTTACCAAGTACCAATGATTAATATGCAACTATAATATATTGCATTTGTATTAATTGTGGTACCTGATGCCATGACCTGGTCCACATATGATTCCAGAGATGTCGACATCAGAGCAGTTTGTCAGAATTGCAATGCAATCATCCCCTGTATTCATCAAATCTCATCTAAGACACTGAAATTAATTTTGTTTAAGAAGAAAATCACAAGGAAAAAGAAAGAAAGCACTAAGTATACCAGTTCCGATTTTGGATCGGGTTATTTGCACTTGTTGGCAACCTTGCATGACAATTCCATCAGTGTTAGGGCTATCACCAGGAGCCATGATTGTAACCCCATGAACAGTTAAATTGTTGCAACCGTCAAATACCAAGTGCTTGTTTGGGCTGTTTGTCAATCTTACATGTTTCACCACTAGATTTTGACAATTTACAAACTCTAATAGCTGACATGGATGAATACAAAATCAGAGGAAAGCCAGTGATAAGATAATAATAGATATAAATGAATTACATTTTTAGAGATTTCAGATTATTAATTAAACACTTACATAAGGTCTGGAGCATTTCTGCAGAAAAAAAAATCATACTGGGTTAAACATTAGCAAAACAATATTTACGAGTTACGAGCAAAAATTGGACCACATTTTGAGCAAATCAACATGCACAGATCAGCAAAGCTGGGTTTAACAATTCAAAATCATCAATTCCACAACTCAAATTTCAACGACTTCAAGCAATCAAGCCGAATCAGTAGCATGAATCAGTAGCCCTTAAGCCGAGCTAAGTTTCAGTTCAGAAAAACGAAAGCAAACGACAATCGATGGAAGAGAGGAGCAAACTAACCTGATAGAAGAGCGATGCAGATCGGTTTTGATGACGTGACTGGTGTCGTCATGGTGGAGGACTGGCACCGTGGCCAAGGACTAGTGGCTGGAAGAGAGGGAGAAAGACAAGAGAGTCGGAGAGAGTGACAGAGAGAGAGAGGTGGAGTGAGGGAGGTAAATCAGATCTGTGGTGGCGGAGGCTCCGCGGTGGCTATCCGGTGGCGGAGTGAGTAACAGAGAGAGCCGACAGAGAGAGGGGGCTAAGAGACGGAGAGAGAGAGAGAGAGAGCGAAAGAGACTCAGAGAGAGAGCGGCTGCACTGCCTCCACATAAAACCCTAAATTCATATTTGTTGTATTAACATATTAGCCCAACGGGCTGCCTGTGGGCTTTAACTTAAGCCCAGGCCTGCCCCGGCTCATCTTTAGGCCCGGCCTTACCTGGCCCATCACAGCGCCGGGCCGACCGGGTAAAGGACGGGCCGGGCGGATATGACCGGGCCTCCGGGCCATCTGGGCTTTTTTGCCATCCCTAGTGGTCACAGATAATAATGGAAAAACTAAGGCTAGAGGAGAGTTCATGGAGAAAAATTGCTTGACAGGTGCTGTGTGATTATTATATGCTTGCAATATTTCTAATTTTACAATTTCTTGCAATTGGAGCAAATTAATTTAAGACGGGTTTCAATTTTTTTTTCTGTGGTATGAATAAAAATTTCGGCAAAATTTTCATTAGGTGTCTACTGTGTGGGGCCTACATTGTAAATTTCATACACTATTCTATTATAAACTTACACATAATTAAACAAGAAAATACTCAAGTTCTTATCGTTCATAATAAAAGAAATTATAGAAACATAATTAATTGTATATATTTATGTCACAAAATGTATTCAATAATTCAATTACATTATCATAATTGAATTATTTTAACAGAGCAGTTTTTTGCTTCATGCAGCGCACAAACCCTATGCACCTCTGTTTTGATTCTACAATCTGTACGCTGCATGAAGCCAAAATTGGTCTGTTAAAATCTTTACCCAAATATGAGCATTACCTTGACCTCATATTATAGCAACTAAAAGCAACTAAATTATCATAATTAAATCCATAAGCCGTAAATACAGGATACCTCCAGTTTTTGTGAATCCGAAATAATGCGTGGTATAGAACAAGCGCTGGTCCACACAATACACCGGCATCACGAATTGCGATGCAGCCCAACCTCTGATCAAGTAGACGTAGATCATTTCTGAAATTGGGATTTAAATACCTATTAAACGCCACCTCTGAGGCTCTGACGCAATTGAGACCTCTTTGAGGTATTTCCGGGAAGAAGAACTGGGTCGACTACTACTCATGGTTAGACTGAGACAGGGATTGAAGGAAGAGGGATAGTGAAAGGGAGAGGGAGTAGACCTGGCATTGCTTTCCGTTTATCTTTAGATATTTTCTAGGCAAGAGAGAAAGTTGTCATTGTTGGAAAAGGAAGGAAGAGCACAGAGTGTTGCACTTTGTAGACCGAATTTTTTATTAATTGAAAGGAAAATAAAAAAAAAATCTAGGAAATCGTTTTGCCGAGAAATTGAAATATATGAAAAACGGGCACTTTGTAGACCGATTTTTTTATTAATTGAAAATAAAATACAAAAATATCAAGGAAATCGTTTCGCCGAGAAATTGAAATGTATGAAAAGCAGGATGATTTATCCCATCCGATACTATAGTAGAACAGAATAAATCATTCCGTCCCGTTAATTTTATCCTAATTTGCTATCTAACTTTAAAATGAAAATTAAAACTGAACAAGATATACTGTCCCGTCATCACTGTAGTAATTTCTTTTTTTATTCTCTTATATAGAAACAAACCCTCTAAAAAAAAAAAAAATATTGTTACAGTGTTAGGAAATTGGATTATCCCTCTATAAAAATAAAAAAATAGAATATCCTGTCCAGGAATTTTTGTTCCGCTTAGCGAGTTTAGAATTTGAATTAGCGAACCATTAATAATGACGGAAATTTTTGTACCGTCCGGTGAATGGAATAATCAATCTCATTTTTTCTATATTTCAACTTTTCAATGAAATGATATCCATTAACAATATTTTTGTATTTTATTTTGGACTAATAAAAAAATTGGCTTTGTAGACCAATGGCAAATGAAGTATCAAGTCTGAAGCGCTTTGTCCTTTGACTCTTTTAAATTTTCGACGACGAGTGAGGCGATTTTTTTTTTTTTTTAATTCTTTTTTATGAGAAGCCCTAGGCGGAGGCAAATTCGTATCATCTATGTTAACATAACATAATATATTTTTTTAGATATGGACAAATTATTTATTAAAGGAGTTTTTGTATTTTAATTATGGTCAGATTAATCTGTATTATGATCGGACAGTAAGAATATAAATAGATATATTTTGTTACCTCATACGATATGGATTCCGAGTGAGACTGTGGTGCTATATATATTGATCAGATTGGTCCGTATTATGAATTGTGGTGCTATATATATTTTATTTTAAATTTAAATATTTAATATGAATTGTTAAACAGGTTAAAAAATTTACTCGAAGACTATATTTTAATTATTCTTTTTAGAATTTTATTATTTTTTTAGATAAGTAAAATAGTTTATTACTTTTGAATGTTTCAGAATCTTTAGATCAAGTTAATTTATTTTACCTATCTAAAGAAAATAGTAAAAAAGTTCAAATTTTTTTTTAGTTTATTCTTTAAATATATTTTCAGATGAAAAACATGATAAACAGTTTAAATCAGTTATATGAACTTTGAAAATAAAAAATATTAATATACACAGTCAATCATAACAAATAATACCTCTTGCAAAATACTTTGCATGTTTGCTAGATTGTAGAATAGTGGAATAGTGTGACACGTGGCACTATGGCAATGGAGCATCAAGTCTTATGCACTTAATTTGACCTTTGACTCGTTTAAATTTTGGATGATGTAACATAACATAATATCTTTGTTTACATATGGAACGTTAGATTATAACCAGCGCGAATATTAAATGGACTTTGAAAATAAAAAAAATATTAATATACACAGTTAATCATAACAAATAATTAATACCTCTTGCAAAATACTTTGTAAGATTGTAAAATAACTCATTTGAGTCCCAAAATTTTTAATGTTTGTAATACTCTCATGTTATACTCGATCGTAAAGAAATAAAATAGTACCTTCTTGCCCTTAAAAAATAGAATGTACATGAAGCTCAAGTTCTTATTGTTTTGAATCCGAAATTTCAAATTTGCTATTGGTATTTAATTGCATTTAAATATTCTTATTATTCTGATAGGACCTCCCTGTATATGCATCAAAATTGATACTCCATAAAAGTAATTGAGTTTCAATACCTCTAAATTATGTCAGGTAATCAAATAATTTCGATGTTTTAATCAATCATTTATTATTATCAAATTTCACAATGTGTAGGGTTATACCAAACTTAATGTCCATAATGATATTATTATTTTATTAAGTAATCATCTATAAAATTTTCGACATATTTTTAAAGTTGCATTTTTAGCTTATGTATTTCATTCGATTTAAATTTTTTTGTCCAATACATAGTTTGATTTTTATGACAAAATTCTAAAAATAATCCTAGTTCAAAATATATATAGTACGAAATGCAAAATGAGAAGTGGACTTTATGTTTATTCTTGTTATTTCCTTGAGATTTTAAAAATCCTTTTTTGTTTTCTCAATATTTCATTCTGAAAATGATATAATTAATAACAAAAAGATAAAAAGTTTCATAATATAATAGGCACAATTCCATGTAAATCTTATCTCAGTTAGAAACTTTTCAAAGATAATTAAGAAATTCAAGGTATCTCTACAATTAGATACCTTGAATGGTTCGCCAATAATATTTTAGTGGAATATTGTTGGTTCAGTAAAAGAACGAGAAAGTACTATAAAAAGAAAGGAACAAAAAATTGCAATCGAGATTACAGATTCAATTTCAACAGATAAATGACAGTAAAATTAATGATACAAAACACGCATACAAGAAAAAAAGAAAAAGAAAAGAAGACAATGACAAATACTAAAACAATTGAAGAGTAAAATATTCACCGGAGGAGTCCGTGGCTCTAATATATGGCTAAATAAATTGAAGGGACATGTTGGCATAAATTGCGGACCAAATTAGCCCTGGAACCCACATCTTTCCAATCCAATTCTTGAAGGTTGGTAAGGTATTGTAGCCCTCGAGGCACACCCAATTTATCACAATCCCAAATATCGAGTTTTTTAAGAATGGGCATTGCACCCTTCTCTATCTCCCATTCCTTCATTGATAAGCTACTAAGCTTCAAAACTTCTAACTGGCTAAAGCCTCCAGAGAAACAGGTTGTTTTTCGACTTTCGAATGCTTTATCAAGTATGAGAACCTTAAGGCAGCGCAGCTTCTCCAATACTGGCATTATATCTTGCTGGAACTTGTAACCACAAATTTCGAGATAAATGAGGTGACAGGGGAGCATATCCTCATGAAGCAGCTGGGTCAATTTTGTGGGGCTATCGTAAAAAAGTATGAGAGATTGTAAATGGTTATAAAATGGGAAACCTCTTATGTCAAGTATGTCCAGTACACTATCATCATGCCATATCTGGAGATTGGTTAGGTGTTCTAATGTGGACAGAAAAGGGACAACTGCCTTCGATGGAGATGATATGGCCTCTAATTGTAATGAACGTAAATTAGGTAAATGAGGTAACTCTATCTCCCATGATTGTGTGGGCCGCACCATACCAATAGTTTGCAAATTTGTTAATTTTGCTGATGCTGGGATTTCAAAACTACTCGATTGATAGACATGCCTCAATGTCTTGATATTCCATGCACTCTTAGGAAACTCAAAGTAGTCGCCATCAATTGTTCTTAGAAATTGGACTTTAAGGGTCTGCAGAAATTTCATTCTGCCTATCACTTTCAAAAAGAATTCTTGATCACGGTTGTCACTTAGCCTCCCTCTAAGACTTAGATATCTTAACCGAGTCAATCCCACAAAGATCCCCAACTCTATTGTGTTCTCCTCTTTCACTCCAATGCTTACCACTTTAAGCAGTCTTTGCTTAGAGCAATTCGGCATGCTCCCCTCATGAAAGCACAAAAGAGTGTGGAGGTTTGGGCTCATTATAAGTTGATCACAATTTGGATTGTGAATTGCCACACGGCGAGCCCCGCTCAAGCTCAATTTATCATCTGGATTTGAATATACCAGGAGAAAGTTTTCCTCCTTGGCTTTTTGGAGAGCAAGATCTCGTAGTAGATCATGTATGCGTAGAGTTTCGATGGCACCAACATTCGATCTACTATTTACTTGAATCATGCTCCTAGCATAAAATGAGAAAAAAAAATTAAGTATAATGATTACAGATATCATAAAGAAAATAGTTAGTATTAAAACAATTTAGTTTAATGTTGTATTCATAAGCTATGTATATCATTAAATGTTAATGTAACGTGCTAGGTTAATGTTGTATACATAAGCTGGTTTGATTTAAATAAAGAAAGATAAAAATAGAAAAAGTACTTTGATTTTTTCATGCATAGTAGGATCTGTATATTTTTTTACCACTGATTCTTCTATGCATGAAAAAATTAGGATACTATTTTTTTATTCCAATATTTTCTACGGAAAAAATTCTCCAAATCCCCTGCTACCTATTTACTTTTTCTTTAATTTTGATGAATGGTCAGCTCAAACAGAGTCTCATCACAGAATTCGTAGCCCCATGCTTCTAAAATATCAATATTTGTTATTACTTATTATATTTCCCAAAATATAATTCTGAGACTTCACATTTAACATACGAAAATGTTGGTGCTTGGGCCCCATGTAATACCTTTGTATGAGATCCTCTAAGAAACTCTCTGCAGTTTCTTCCAATGTTCTGTTATCTTCTTGTGGTATGAATTCCTCTGCAATCCACATTTGAAGTAAGAATTCAGCATCAATTGAATAGTCCTCGGGAAATGCGGCAAAGTACATAAAACACGACTTCAGAGCAAATGGCAGGTCCTCATAGCTGGTGCCTATGATCTCGCTACAATTTTTTCCTTCGACATTCCAACTCATTGTCCGGAACACACTACTCCAAACAGCATGGTTGCGAGGCTTCTTTGATAAGAAACCACCTAATACTACCAATGCGAGAGGCAGCCCACCACACTTGTGGACAAATTGACCTAAGATACCGGAAAGATCATGAAAAGAACTTTTATTTGGATCATGATTAGGAAAAACTGTTTTTAACAATAGCTCTCGGCTTAACTCATCAGTTAAGCCCTGGAGCATGTATGGTTCACTTGATGGATCCATTCCCTTAGGAACATTAGCAAGCCTAGTAGTTACAAGTACTCTACTTCCATTGCTTTCATCTGGGAATGCTTCACCAATTTGAGTCCATAGATCGATTTTCCAGACATCGTCTAGGACTATGAGGTACTTTTTGCCTCTAAGAGATTTGTGAATCTCTGTGAGAATCACTTCTGTTTCATTTGGTTGCTCAAGGTTAAGTTGTCGCGCAATCTTCTTTGAAACATCAAACACTTCGAAAGTTTCAGAAATAACTACCCACATGCGAACTTCAAACTGTCTTTTGACATCATTACTGCGAAAATAAAATATTATTTTAGACATTAATATAACCAAAATGCGAAGACGGACTCCATAAAAACTTATAAGTGAATATGGAAAAGTGGGTACATTGAAAATTATGATCTGGTTAGGATTAGTCCATTAGACTGGAGACATCTATCTATCTATCTCTCTCTCTATATATAGATATAGATAGATGTGTACAACAGGTGTCAGATTTTCTAGTTTACTCTTCTATTTTTTTTTGTTCTTATCGCGACGTTGCAAAAATACTTGACCTTCCCAAATCTAGCTGTTGATCTTGTTGAGTCTTGCGCAATGTCAATAAAACCCATGTAAAAGTGCGAATTCACATCAAATGCACTTATAAATCAATTTACCAAACTCGATATAATATATAAATGTGGATTGGCAAATATATTAATGTTAGACTTTTTTTACGCAAACCTCAAAATTACATTAACTTAAGAAACAATAATACAATGAACAACACTTGCAATATTTCCAAATAAGCCAAGGCAGGGGCCTAGCCGACGATGAAACAAATAATTTTTGCATGATCAATGCCTTAAGTAATGCCCGGTAACACTACAAATTAATGAAGTTCATAAAAGAAATTACAAGCTTGAGAACAATTTCAAGTATGAAATGACCCTTACCCGATAATACGTACTCTTTGTTGTTTGGATATTATGATATTTATATATTTAATATCTATGGATTTTTAATTTGTAGAAAGATATCTAACTTATTTCATAATACGTTAGATTTTGAATATTTCATTTTTTATTTTCGATTTTTTGTATGTTTAATTTTATTTTGACCGAAAAATATAGTTTCATAAATTATATAAAATTGACAAAAAAAATTGTTGTACATGTAATGTAGCAAACATTATAAAATAAGAAATTATTATTATTTTAGTATTCATTATTTAAAATAGTGTACTACAACTGACAAAATGTCTTTCAAAAAGGATAAATTTATCAATGATATTATGGTCATTTTATTATTTAAAATAAAGCATTAAGAACCAAATTGAAAATATATATGGCAAGCTGTTACAAGTCAAAAGTATATATGACATTATCTTATTCTAGAATTTTAAAATTAGTTATTGTGTAAGACATATTCATTGTTCTACCTATAAATACGACACTAATATACTCTTCTTGTGGTGAAACTTATGTCTCACCTAAATATATAACTTAAATTTTATAGTGCACTTTATTTAAATTCATCATACATTAAGGGCTCGAGAAATATTATGACCAAATCTGACCTTTTTCTCATAAAATACAAGTTTTACATTAAGACAAATATATTAACCATGCATGTTTTCTAATTTAATTATCTTAACTAATGTGTGCAGTTCTTATAAAGGAAATTAGTGAAAAAAATTTAAAACTGGGAGAAACGTGAATTTGAACCAAATTGATAGTAAATGACACAATTTAGAAAATAAAAAAATCATACCGATTGTACACTTTTCGTGCAAGAGTAGTCTTTCCGAGTCCACCGATCCCGCAAATTGAGACCACCGAATGTCTCTTAGTGGTCTCATCAAGCAACTCCTTGACAATGCGGTCCTGGTCTGCCTTAAAGCCAACAATATCTGGATCAATATCAGGTAGTACTGTTGGCCTGATGGGTAGTTTGATATCTCCAGTACTGCCCTCACCCAAATTATATATGCCATATCTGACTCGGCTCTCTTCGATCTCTCTCATCTTTTCTAGAATTTGGTTTATTTCATCTACAAGGTTGTGTACAGCCGGGAGCTTTTTTATTTTTCTTAGGAAGTTTTTTATGGCCGCCCTCTTGCCCGACTTTTGTGGATTTTGAGGGATATCCATGAGAAAGGTGTCTATGACATCTTCTATAGAATGGGCAATATCTCTGACCTCTTTCATCCAATTTTTCTGCCTTTCATCTTTTATCTGCTTCCTATCAGCATCTTTTAGAAAAGCCTGAATCCGTGTGAGTTCACGGCCGACTTTCTCAACTTTCTTATTGACACTGTGTAAGTGTAGAACCTCCTTAACTGCAACATCAGCCAACTTGCTGAGCACCAAATTTACAATGGTCTCAGCCATCTAGCTTCTCTGTTGTATTAAAGAAATTTGAGAGTGGATATATCTTTTGGGTGGTATCTGAACGAACTGGAAATTGTTAATGAGGTATCTGGACGAACTGTTTTGTGAAGAAAACAGAGTATTAGATTTGTTGTGCAGTACACCAATAAGATGCTGCGGTGGAGCTTATATAAAGGTCTCATGAATTCGCCGACTGTTTCATGCATTAATTCATAAGATTAATTAATTAGTAATCTAAAGTGATGTACGCCATATTAATTGTGTGTTGACTTTATCTTAATTGTTTAAGAAAAGTTGATTGATCTACCTCTACTCCATTGACTTAAGAATTCAGATCGGATCTCGAATGTGAGCCATATTAAAAATGTTTTTTTTTCAGCGCATCTCAAGGAATGAATCTGATTCAAATTCAAATCATGCCTACTATGGCTTCGTTGTTAGCTATAGATAATAAATAGTGTGAAGGTAATAATTAATTTTTGGCATGGATCAAAATATTCAAATCATCCGGTGTAGCTATATATGAATTCAGATCATAAAGTAACCCATTTTTTTTATCTAGACTGTTCGTTCTGCTCTAACACGAATATTAAAGAGGCCTCGAGCGTTCCACCTTGCGCCGAATTGGCCCGAATTTCTGATCAGAGGGTCCAGATCAGAACTCAATAATTGAGTTACTTTATGGGATACCGACTCGTTATATTGGATCATACACACAACTATGATATATAGCTAGTTTGTTTTCACGTGAAAATTGGAGAATGCACATGAAAATTTGAGAATTCCCATGTCAAGCACGCTAAATGATGTACGCCTTGTTAATTGTGTGTTGACTTAATTAAACTTAATTGTTTAATAAAAATTGATTGATCTACTCCATTGACTTACTTTATATCAGATGATCACCAATGAGCGCAATATTATAATGTATTTCGCACCAAATTTGGATTCAAATCATCATGGCAGAGTCAGAATTTTCATCAAGAGGACAAAAAATTATCGAATCGGATTTAAATAGTTTATTAGATTTAAATCTATTAACTAATTGGATACCCGATAAAAAATAATGCTTTCACTTATATTTTTCAATGTTCTGACTTGTAATTTCTAATGTTTAACTTATAATCCTAATTACCAATCATAATTCAAGAAATTTATTTTGATTTTAACACTAAATTTAGCTCGAATTGCAAATCAAACATTCAGAGGGGCCAAAAAATTTTCTAGGGGGGGGGCAATGTCTATCGGTATCGATAAATCACCACTAAAACTCGAAATCCAGAGGGGGCGGCTGCCCCCCGGTCTATGCTGGATCCGCCCCTGCAAATCATGCCATGTCTTTATGGTTAGAAAATAAATAATGGGAAGGGATAATTAACTTTTAGCATGGATCAAAACATTCAAATCATCAATTGTAGGTATAAAGGAATTCGGATCCTCCAATAACCCAATTATTTAGTTTTGATCCAGACCGTTCGTTCTGCTCTATCACGAATATTAAAGGGACCCTTTTGTTCTACCACGGGCCGAATTGATCCGAATTTCTGATCGGACGGTCTGGATCAAAATTGGACGTGATCTAATAATAAAATTGGACGTGATCTGTTAGAGGGGCACTTGAGGAGATACGAACTCGGTATATCTAGGATTATTTTGAATTTTGAAAATTTCAAAATTGGTCGTGATCTAATAATAAAATACACAGAAGATATTTATTGAATATATACAAAAGTATAGTTAATATGTACAGCTAGTAATTAAACAAAAATTAAACGGAAATTGTAAGGGTTGAAAACAATGCAAGCACTAACTAATTAAACCCCTTTCTGATTAAGAGGAGGGTTCAAATGCACCCAAATTTTTGTGCACCCAAATGCACCCTATTCTTTTTCTCCGTTTTTAAAGTCTGAATAGTCAATCCGAACCGTTAGATGCGATCTACATATTAAGATGTGCTTGGAGACCAAATTTTACATTTTTTGGAATTTTTTTACTATTTATTAAGCCACTTTGAAAATCGCTGATCCAATGGTCCAGAAAATGTAAAATCAGCAATTTTCAAAGTGGCTTAATAAATAGTAAAAAAATTCCAAAAAAATGTAAAATTTGGTCTCCAAGCACATCTTAATATATAGATCGCATCTAACGGTTCGGATTGACTATTCGGACTTTGAAAACAGAGAAAAAGGATTTAAAAAATAGGGTGCATTTGGGTGCACAAAAATTTGGGTGCATTTGAACCCTCCTCTCTGATTAATTAGTTAGAAATTCTAAAAAATAAAAAATGTTGAGCATTAAATTTTTTTGTTTTTCATCTTTCATAGGTTGCAAAAGATAGGATTTTAAATTATTACTTCTCATTAATATTTTAACGTACTGCATAAGTAGAAAAAAATGAGTTTTCTCCTCATAAGATAATATCTTAAAAAGAATAGATTGCTAATCTTTGGCTCTGAAAGAAGAGAAAATTAAGCCTTTGCTATTATTTTCTTATGTTTTGTTTTTTTATCGAAAAAAATGTTTAGATCCATTTGTATAGGAAGAGATTAGTCATTATTGTGTGTTGAGTTTATATTGTTTAAGAAAAAATGATTGATGTTCATTTATTAAATTATTGGTTAAACAAAAAAGCGGATCTCGAGGTGCATGCATTCATTCATTTATTTAATTTTGGTCAGTCTTTGTTGAGTTCAGATCTGCACCTATATATATTTTAATTGGCAGCTTCTTCGAAAGTTGAGGGAGATGGAAATTAAGTAATTAATATGAAAAGAAAATGACTAATTATTAATTAACAGAATTGGTAGAGAGGAAAATTAATTTTCCACCGTCTATGATTATAATTGGCACTCATTCTTCTTAATTATAATTGATATTTAATATATAGTTAATATGTACAGCTAGTAAGTTTTTAGCCAATTCAACTATAACTAAACAACAATTAAAGGACTGAAAACAATGTAAGCACCAACTGGACCCCTTTATGTTTGTTTAATTAGTTAGAAATTCAAAAACATGAACATGTTAAACATAGAATTGTTAATCACTCTTCAGACATTTCAAAAGACGGATTTTCAATTTATCACCGGCCTTCAGAGGTTGCAAAAGACAAGATTAAAATTTATCACGGCCTTCAGAGGTTGCATAAGTAGAATTATTATTTTCTTATGTTTTCTGTTTTATCGGAAAAAATATTCAGTCCATGTATAACGAAAATGATTGGCCATTGATGCATACCATATTGTGTGTTGATTTTATATTGTTTAAGAAAAAATGATTGAGTTGCATTTATTCATTTATTAGTCAACAAGAAAAAACAAATCTCGAGGTGCATGCATTCATTCATTTATTTAATTTTGTCAATCTTGTCTATCTTATCTGCACATATATATTAATTGGCAGCTTCTACAAAAGTGGAGGAGAAGGAAATTAACTAATATAAAAGAAAAATACTAATTATGAATTAAAATATTTTGATGGAGAGGGAAATTAATTTTCCACCGTCTACTAAATTGCCGAGCACCCAATTTACAATGGTCTCAGCAATCTAGATTCTCTGTTGTATTAAAGAAAATTGTGAATGGACGAACTGTTTTGTGAAATTAATATAGCACAGTATTAGAATTTGTTGTGCAGCACAATAAGATGCTGCGGTGGAGCTTAATTATATAAAGGTCTCAATTGGCCAACTGTTTGATGCATTCATAAGATTAATTAATTAATACAAATGATCTACATTATTGTGTATTAACTTTATTTAATTGTTTGAGAAGAATTGATTGATCTACATCGATCTACTCCATTGACTTTAGATCAGATCGTGACTGTACACCATATTAAAAATGTATTTTTCAGCGCATCTCAAGGAAGGAATCTTATTCAAATCATGCCTAACATGTCTTCGTTGTTAGATAATAAATAATGGGAAGGGATAATTAAATTTGGGAAAATCATTCGGTGTAGGTATATATGAATTCGGATTCTAAAGAATGTTCCTGGAACAAAATCATCTATGTCGATGATCTGGCAGGTCAATGCACCTCCGAGGTTCAGAATTTTCGGATGGTTGTTGTTGTTAAACAGGGTTCTGACAACAGAAAATTTAAATAAGAGGGGGTTCAGTTTTGTGAGCATTTGTTATTTTATGTCGTGCCAGTGAAGAAACATCAGTACATCTGTTTAACGAATGTCTTGTATCAAAACAAGTTTATCAAAGGGTAGAATGCATGTTATCTTCAAATCAACATAGTTATCTCACCTTTGGACGAGATCAAATAGCAAAATTGGTAAATACCAGTATACCAAAAGAATGCAGAGGACTACTTATTGCACAGTTTATACTTTGGAGAGAGAGATGTGCACGACTGTTTCGAGACCAACACAAAACAATTAATGAGATGTTTGAAGGAATAAGAACACAATGGTACCTAGAAGCACAACAGCAACATAGCTAGGAGAAACTTTCATTTTGCCTTTCTTTTTCTTTTTTCTTTTTTTAAACATTGTTTCTTCATTCTGTTATTTCTCTCTTCTTCTTTTTTCTGTTTTTACTTTTTAGAAAAGTTTTTCTTATTGTAAATACATTGAAGGGTTACTTCTCAAAACCCTTCAACTTTTATAAACCAATCGCGGTTAAATAAAATAGGAGCTTGACTCCTGTTTCTTACTCAAAAAAAAAAAGTAATCCATTTTTTTAGTTTTGATCCATACCGTTCGTTCTGCTCTAACACGAATATGAAAGGGGCCCTGTTTGTTCCACACGGGCTGGATTCGCCCGAATTTTTTACCAGACAATCCGGATCAGAACTCAAAAATTGAGTTACTATAGGGGATGCGGACTCGGTATATATTGGATTATTTTGAATTTTGAAACTTTCAAGATTAGACGTGATCCTATATATAATTGAATCACACGAAGATATTTATTGTATATCACTAAGGTGATTAAATTAAGGGAAACAAATTAAATTTAGTCATTAAGCACAGCTAGTTATATTTCAGCCAATTCAACTATAACTACAGAAAAATCAAACTAAAATTATAAGGATATTAAAAGCAATGTAAACCAACCGGGCGACTTTCTTCTTAGTTAGAAATTCTCAAAAAATAAAAAGACATGTTCAACATTGAATTTTTAATTTGTCCTTTAGACATTGCAAAAGATGAGTATCTAATTTATTACTTTCCAATCAATATTCAATAAAGAAGATGTAACGTGCAGAAGTTGAATTATTTTTTTATTAATAGGAATGCATTGGAGCTCTCCATTCCAGAGGTTACTGGACAACCGAGTCAACAAATAGAAGCAGCAGCTGTGATCTAACTGATTCTGTTATGATTAATTACAACAATTAGGTGATGCTGTTTGAGACTAATGATGATTAGTAGTTAGCCTTGCTTATTCAGTTACAGAAGTAATTTCCAGTTCAGAGGACAAGTTTTCAGTCTGCCTTCCTGATTTCTTTTCTTCCAAATTTTGAGTGTGAGTTACTAATACAAGTTCACAAAATTGTTCTAAATGGTGTTAGTTACTTCCCTGAATTTTGTCATATTTTTGGGAGCTTTGTTTAAATTGTTTCTGCTCAGTTCTGTGCCAGAAGGTCCGCTGTACAGGTTTTTAAGACTGATGCACCTTTGAGAATTTATTCTGTCTAATTGGATCCACCATTTTTCTAGTTCTTTTCATTAAATTGTTTGTCATAACCTAATCTACGTGCATGATTTATTTTGGGATTTCTAAAGTGCAGATAATTAATGGTACTAGCACAATACTGATGCAGAAATGAGAGAAAAGGGAAATTCAAAAACTGAGATTCAAAAATTCTTTAAAAATAAAAAAAATAATAAAAATGTAAAATTTAGTAGTAAAATTAATGGCATGCATGATGTGTGAGACTGCACGCGGTGGAGGTTATATAAAGGTCTCAATTGACAGACTGTTTGATGCATTCATAAGATTAATTAATTAATTAGTAGAGAAAAATGATGTACGCTATATTAATTGTGTGTTGACTTTATCTTAAAATTGTTTAAGAAAGAATAATTGATCTACTCCATTCACTTTATATGATTCAAATCATGCCTACCATGTCTTCACTGTTAGATAATAACTAAATAGTGGGAAGGGCTAATTAATTTTTAGCGTGGATCATCCGGTGCAGGTATATATGAATTCAGATTAATTTTAATTTTATAGTAACCCAACTTTTTTAGTTTTGATCCGAACCGTTCATTATGATCTAACACAAATATTAGAGGGACCGTCCGGATACGATCCATACGGACTCGGTACATATTAGGGTTGGCAGAAAAGGGGAATTTGTGTTTGAATTATACAAAAAATATTTATTGAATATAACTAATTAAGGTGATTAAATTAGTGGAACCAACTCATAGTTGATATATATATATCCACAGCTAGTAATTTTTGGGCTAATTCAATTATAACTAAACAAAAATCAAACCAAAATTATAAGGATTGAAAACAATGTAATTAGTTAACGGGACGACTTTCTGCTTAGTTGGAAATTCTCAAAAATAATAAAACATGTTCGATATTGAATTTTTAATCTTGACCTTTGGACATTGCAAAAGATGTGCTTCTAATTTATTACTTTCCAATTAATATTCAATACAGCAAATGTGATGTCATGACATGTAATGTGCACAAGTTGAATTATATATTTTCTTATTTTTTATTTTCTGTCGAAAGGAATGTTCAAATCTAAATAATTAAATGTCTAATAGAAGGGGGGCATAAACTGTAATATTATAAAATTTTATAAATATTTTCAGCGCGCTTGACATGTAAATTCCTAATTTTTAATTCATGGGAAAACAAATTGGCTATATATCATAGGTGTCGGTTATATATATGTTGGCTGGAATCCATTTCTCAAAGGACTTCTCCAACTAAAAGAAATTAATGGTAAGGTGCGCATTATGATAAATAACACCATTAAACACCATTAAATCGTCCATGTCTAATAGAAGGGGGGCAAGAACTCCGGTTTTTAATTTTAATGAATATTGGGCCATGGAAAAAGCCCATTAGGCCCAAGAAATTTTATTATTGAAATTAACCTGTGTGATGATTAAGCAGCAATAACTAAATTGGTCGTAAAAACTTACTTTTTAATTTCCTAGTACGATCCATTAAACACCATTTGGCCCAAGCAAATTGCCAACAGCTAATTTCGTTTGTCCCAAATTAGCTGCGAAAAATGCGAACTTCATGTGGCAGGATTCAATGTTTGTCTATATTCATTTCCAAGTATTTCTAATTTTCTAATATAAAAACAAAAAAAAACAAAAAAAGTTTATAATTATGTTAATAATCTAGTATAATTTTTTTTAATCCAAATGTTCCTCTATCAATCCCCCCTTTAAGATGTACTCGATTATATTGTGCTGTTTTCAAAAGCACAAGTTGTTCCTTACAGTAATTGCAGTCCATATTAAACATAAAATGTCCCAAATTAGGAATTATCGTTTTGGCGGCTCATTGAGTGCATTAAGAATATTATTGTTATTATGCTAAAGTTATGCATTAGAGAATATATAGCCACACAATTTACTATAATCCCAAATTAGGGAATTAGATTCTGTCAACCCTTTTGCGGCTCTTTTACAATCAAATGTGGGTTAAGTGCACATTTTCAATTTTTTTTTGAAAAATTTAATTAATTAATTAATCACGTTTCGGAGTCGCTGCGCACATGGTATGAGCTCATTTTAATTAATGCGTAGATTATTAAACAAAATGTAGTGAAGTTAGTACGTAGCGCACAGACGCTATTTCCTTTTGAATTATTAGCAAATAATTAATTAATTAATGCGGCTTAAAATTAATGCATATAACAGCTGCAATTGTGGACTAACCAGCTTCCATTAATATTTCATATATATCCTCACCTCACTGATCAGTCACTGTCCTTCCCTACAGCCTACATGATCATATATATATAGGGCACGGTTAAATTACTGCCGGCAGCATTTCAGCCAGAGGTGCTGCCGGGGCTTTTTTATTTTCTAATGTCCAAACAACAAATCTAAACCGTTAGATGTTTAATCTATATTATAATCTACTTGGAGACCAAATTTTACATTTTTTGGAATTTTTTTACTATTTATTCAGCTGGTTTGAAAACTGCTGATTTCAATGCTGCAGAAATTTACTGAAATCAGCGGTTTTCAAGCCAGCTTAATAAATAGTAAAAAAATTCCAAAAAATATAAAATTTGATCTCCAAGTAGATTATAATATAGATTAGACATCTAACGGTTTGGATTTGTTGTTTGAACATCACAATTTACGATATTGCCCAGGCAGCACCTCTGCTGAACTGCTGCCGGCAGCAATTTAGCCGTGTCCTATATATATATATATATATATATATATATATATATATATAAATCTGATGTCTATCATATGTTGTCCAGGGATAAAATGATCATCATATATGTAGTACTTGTCTATCATATGTTCCAAAAAATAATTAATTAAGTTACCCCAGAGCTCTAGCTAAGCAATTAATGACCTGCATGGAAGTAAAGCTTAAAATAAATTAAAAAAAAGCAAGAGAAATTCCATCTGACCTAACAAACCTATATATAAGGAAATTTTTATATAAGAAAGATTATATATATTAGAGTATAGCCTACAGTAGTTCCTACCAATGTTATCAGAACTGGACCGGACATCGAATTGCTAAAGTTTCGGCTCAATGGTTTATTGGTCAGACTGGTGGTTCAACCGGTTTAATTACTGGTTTTTTAAAATATACATAACTTATTATCTGAGTGCCAAACTGATATTAATATCGAGAACAAATTTTATATTTTTGGAAAAAAATTTATTATTATTTTAGATTTATTGAAAATCGTTGTTTTTTATGGTCCATATTTGTTTGAAAAAAAAAGATTTTCAATAAATCTAAAAAAGTAGAATTTTTTTCCAAAAAATGTAAAATTTGATCTCCAAACACATATTAATATCGAGAACAAGATTAACGGTTTGGATCTGTTATTAATTTGGAGTTCGAATCCGGTGATTTATGTCCAATGTACAAAAATATCTATACATTGCAATCTATGGTAGCCTTACTATATATATATTAATTAGTGGTAGTCATATACTTATCTGCTAAGTAGGGGTGGTCACGAGTTGAGTCCAGTTCGTAATCGGTTTGTTTAGCAACTGTGTGAGTTGGAACTGAGTTGAGTTTAAGGATCTGAGTTAAAATCTCATATCGTAATCGTCATGAGTCAATTGGTGATTCACTAGGTCTGACTAGATCTTATTTTAGAAAAATAAATAAATTCTTTAAACTTTTTAGACCGAGCTAGGCAAAGATAAATAACATAAAATACACAAAAATTCATATCTAACTAAGCTAGCGAGCAAACAAAACCTCAGATCGAACTCGTTTAATATGGATCGAGCTACTAACGAGCTGACTCATTATCATCTCGATCAAATATTTAACGAACTAGTTGTTAGGAAACGAGTGACGATCGATTCACGAACTTTTTTGACACCCCTACTTCTAAGTAAGATTTTTTAGTTCGTACTTTCGTCAAGTTAAAATAACCCTTATCAAATATAATACGGATCGAATAACAGAAAATAATTTTAGTGACCCCACTATTATTGGTCCAAGGCATAATACCCAGTATTATTTTTTGTCAACAAATATGCAGGGTCCTCTCACCCAAGAGCATCGAATTTCCTCTTTCCTTTATCTTGTACGTTGGAAGTCCTGAGCCGGATGCGACATATATAGAATATTCTGGAAAAGTGTTGCCGTGCTGGACTATTGGTATCAAATTTGTAATGATAATTATTTATTTGTTTGTAAGCCTACCACCCTATCCGATTCTATTTATAAGCCTTCCCATGATGAATATGGCATCATAATAAAAGACATCACTAGATTCACTACTCAATTTAATAATGCCTTCTTTGAATTTAGTTTTACAGAGCATCCTCCTCTCCACTATTGTCTTTGTCTTTCTAAAATTTGTTCTCTCTTATATCAACAAAAAAAATCTGCCTCCAAGTCCTCCGGCACTGCCCTTTATCGGCCACCTCTATCTTTTCAAAAAGCCCCTCCACCATACTCTGGCCCGCATATCACAAAACTATGGCCCCATTACTTTTCTTCGCTTCGGCCCTAAGCCGGTCCTCGTCATTTCTTCTCGGTTATTGGCTGAAGAGTGTTTCACAACCCACGACTTGGCATTAGCGAACCGACCCCAATTGATATCCTCTACTAAACACAAGGGATTCAAAATCACCGGAATAGGTGCGGCCAACTACGGTCCCTATTGGCGTAGTGTCAGGAAGATTGCAACAGTGGATCTCCTCTCTTCTCAGCAGTTACATGCCTCGTCAGATGTTCGTGCAAAAGAGGTCGAAGACATGGCTCACCGACTCTTCAAGTCATGGAATAAGACTTGTTCTGTTGGGTCAAACAGCTCAGATGGGATGAACAAGTTGGAGCTCAAAACAAGTTTATTTCAATTGTCGCTAAATGT
The DNA here is from genome assembly GCA_964058875.1 of Carex rostrata. Taxonomy (NCBI): domain Eukaryota; kingdom Viridiplantae; phylum Streptophyta; class Magnoliopsida; order Poales; family Cyperaceae; genus Carex; species Carex rostrata. Next base: position 110,160 of record CAXKVT010000014.1, on the reverse strand, counting down.
GTTAATGACAATGATAGCAGGAAGGAGGTTCTACGGAGATAACATTGGGGACATGGAGGAGACGAAGCGATTTAGGAAATCAGTGGAGGAGCAATTTGCCTTGAGCGGCGGTGCATCTAATTTAGAAGACTTTCTACCAGTTCTTAGGTGGTTCGATCTAAATGGTGTGATAAAGAAAAAGGCACAGTTGATAAAGCAGCAGTTAGAGATGGTTCAAAAGCTAATTGAAGAGCACAGAACAACTTGTGGTGAAATAAAGAAAACAATGATAGGTCATTTGCTTGAATTACAGAGGACGGATCCAGAGGGCTACAGTGACCAAATAATTCAACGCATCTGCATGGTATGTTAACTTGTGAAGTCCCAAGCTAATATAATATTACATCAAAATTGGAAACAAGTATATATTTTTCAACTAATTATATTTATCCTTTCAAATTCAGAGCATGTTAATAGCTGGCACAGATACCACATCTAACACGGTGGAATGGGCAATGGCGATCCTACTGAACAATCCCCAAGTACTAAAGAAAGCAGCAACTGAAATTGACAAGCATGTCAGGAATGAGCGGTTGATACAGGAGTCAGACATAGATCAGGTTCCCTACCTTGGATGCATTATGCGTGAGGTGCTCCGGCTTTACCCTGGTGCCCCACTTCTTGTCCCTCATGAGTCACGCGAAGATGTGACCATTGGAGGTTACAACATCCCACTAGGAACGATGCTGTTAGTGAATGTGTATCAGATCCACAGAGATCCTGACATATGGGAGGAATCTGAGAAATTTATCCCGGAGAGATTTGAAAACAGGAAGGCTGAGAGTAATTTTATGATACCATTCGGCATGGGCAGGAGAAGGTGTCCAGGAGAAGGCCTCGCTATGCAAGAAGTCGGGTTGATATTAGGAACTCTTATTCAATGTTTCGACTGGGATAGAACAACGAATGAACTCATCGACTTAACTGAAGGTTCCGGTCTTACCCTTCCTAAAGCCGTTCCACTCGAAGCGATGTATCGGCCTCGAGAAGCTATGATGAAGGTCCTTTCTGGATTGTGAACTCCTTGTTACTGCGCATAGTTCATACTTAGAGGACCTTTAGTAATATTTCCCTTTTAGTTTAATAAACAAATATCATGGGGCCGGGGCTGGGCATATATACACCCGCTACACATGCTTTAATGTCCTTTTTGTGATATTAATTTGTATTTGTACGTTTCAATAAATTATTAAATCATAGATTTTCTTCATGTATATTTCACAGATCATCTGGATTGCATCTGAAAAAATGAACAATTAATATATATGTAGAAGGCATTTCTCTTTTATGATTGTGTTAGTATCAGAACTTGCCAGAAGACCCTAATGTCTCTTGCTACTCCTAACCAGTAACAGGCTGAATAATCCATTGATTCCCTTTTAGACCGGTTTATGGGTATTGTAATTTCCTTTCAATATGAAAACCAATACAATAGCTTTAGGCCGGAGAGATGAAACAGGAAAATTATTTTGGGATCTCAGTATTCTATTGACAATCCTATCCGCATTTGTGATTTTTTTTAAAATATAATTAATTTTAATTATTTTAATGAAACAAGCATCATTGTTTTAGTTTTTATAAAAAACATCTTCAGGGATCGGTGGAGGGAGAATTTAAATTTGGTTCAAGTCATGAGTCGGATACTTATTTTCCCCTCCACCGATCTACAAGAATGGGACAGTATCCGCGAGGGATACTATCGGTATACCGTTGCAGATACTACCGTTGCTAATTGAAAAAGCACATTTATGTTGGTAAACCCTTGCGGATAGTTACTTTTTATGCTCGCGAATACTATCTCATTCTTGTAGTTTGCATGATGTAATGTCTCTGCTAGTATTCATGATAAATTACAAGTAAATTTGCTTTCCGAGCACGTGTTAATATAGAAATCACATTTAATGATTTGAATCGATTATTTGAATTTTAAAAATCAGAAAACCAATTGATAACATAGGACTCCATAACAAATGTTTTGAAATTAGCTATTCGGTAACATACTAACCATAAATACCAAATAAGCTAGCTATTTGATACCTCCCATTTATTTCAATGGAATACCGAATAGCCTAGCCTATTCGGTAGCATCCCATGCCACAACTTTTTTCTCCATTAACGATGTGGTTTTTCATTATACCGAATAATTTATTTGGTATCTGTTCAAAATAAATAATTTTCAAGAGATATTAAATAGTCTATTAATCGGTACTTATGATTCTCTAGATTTTATTTTCTAGTTATGGTTTCAAAAAAATATTCCACGCTTTTGGTTGTTAAACTAAAATGTCATGTCACCACCTAGGGAATAATTCTGACGACTTGTAAAAGATCTCGGACGCTAATTTTTAATTAGTATTTCTATTAATTTTTTCATTTATATTACTTTTTTTGACAAGTTAGATTTCTAGAAGAGAGATTTAATTTGTTGACAATTTCAACGCGTTTTGTTTTTGGGAAGAGGCAAAGACTATATATGAACACTAATTTGTCACCATTTTCTTTAATCATTTAAAGAGGACGAAGGTTTTTCAATTTTAGATCTTTTACAGGGATTATAAATAAATAAAAGCAACGTTTCATGTCCCTATTCCCAATTAATTTTATAATATTGCGTTTCATGTCCCTATAAATCAATAGTTATAATTATAAAGTTTAAATAATGAGTGAGGTTATGGCACTTTGCAATGTGCGCATCATTTTGTATATTGGATTTATATCTCCGTTTTCAAAGTTCAAATAGCCGATCCGAACTGCTCAACATTATTATTATATAAAAATATATTTGGAGACCAAATTTTATATATAGAGAGAGAATGGCTAAGCTCAAAACGTTTTTTTCCATCTGTCCTTAATTTCCAACCGATCACGTTGGAGCTGAACACCATCGGCTCAAACCAATGGCATATGTGTACACATTTCCTATTGGGGCGATAGGCAACGGTTCAGAATCCGATGGCGGATAGCAATTTCAACCGATGTGAAAGTATTTTTCTCTAGTAGCGAGTTCAGAATTTCGAACGTGGCTATCTTTTCACCGTAGAATTGCAGCACCCTTAAACGAAGATAACCTTAAACGAAGATAAGATTTTTCTTGGACCATGTAATATTATTCAACATGTTCCATCTCTTACCACATATCCGAAGTAATATCTATTTCCTTACATCATCAGTTGAAAACTACTTTATATCACATGCTCCAAGTAATACATATTTTCCTTACATCAGTAGCTTATACTTGATTTCATCTACTTAGAAAGAATAATTTTCGTAGAAATTATAAAAAAAATAATCGAGGAAATCTAATTTCATAGAAATAGCAGTTTGGCACTTAATTTTCAGATTAGTACTAGTTTAAAGAATATAATTTTTTAGACAAAGTTGAAGTTGAACATATTCATAAGTAAATTTTTATCATATTTCAAACATATGATCTGACACACTACTAGTGTACCTTAATTTTTTTAGAGAATTTTTTATTCATAAAAATTATTAAAAAATAATAGAGGAAAATATTCAGTTGTTTGATCTCATGGAAAGATCGGATGCATTTTTTTCGGTCGAAAGTTTGGATGGTTACCATATTTTTCAGTCCAAACTTTGGATCTACAAAAATGCCTTCAATCTTTTATAGATCTAACAACTAGGTATTCCTTCTATTTTTTTCTATCATTTTTTAATAATTTTTATGAATAATAAATTCTCGATTTCTTCCATCTTCATTATTTTATGCTGAAGATCATAACAAGACTTGTTTAAATCAACTCCCACGCTGTATGTTTCTGCTTTCCAATTCTGAATTGTTTTCTCTGCACAAAATAATAGCTCCAACTTGGGTTACTTTTTTATTCAACAAACGTGCAATAACAAAATTCCAGTCAAGATACAACCCAAAATGTCTTCAGTGCTATCTTTTCACAGTAGAACTGCATAACCCATAAACAAAACCATGTACTATTCAACATGTTCCATCTCGATCTTAGACAAGAATTTGTTAACGTTTTGTTTTGTTTAATTTGTTTCAACATTGAATAAAATAAATAGGGTGAATTTCATACATACCCGTCAAAAACTTGAAAATTACATATTTCCCCTCTGAAATTCATATATCATATTTACCCACAAATTTACCTATATTTTTATTAAAACACATTTAAATTTAAAAAGTACGAATTTGACCCTATATTAAGAAAAAAAATGTAGCATGTTAAGAAAAATGCAATTTTCTAATTGGTTAATTTTTTAAGATAAATTAATCATTTGTCTACGTGTGACACCTTTATCAAACCTCTACATTTTTTTTTAATAAAATGTACCATGTTTAGAAAAATGTCAATTTAGTAAATCATTTTATATAAACTCGCTGCAACACTCTACACGATAAAACTAATCAAATTTATAACGAATACCTTTTTTTATAGAAAATCAATGCTTTCAATTTCTTCTTTAAAAAATATACACAACTTTATTATAAAAAAATTATGTATCCAGACTAATTAACTAGTACAGAAAATTACTTCCTTTCTCTAGAATAAATTAATTTCTTTGTTCTTACGGCAGAGAATTCTAAAACCAGAATTAAAAAAAAAAAAACCGCAAAGTCGGCCATCATGTTTTTCAGTCAAAAAATTTAATCATCACACCTCCAACCCCACCCATGTGCTCCATTTTTTCTTCCGTGATATGCACTACGAGAATGAAACAATATCTGCACAAGTAAAAAAATACTATTGCCGATGATACATCAACAGAAACGTGTTATTTTTTAGCATATCAATATTACCGATATGAGTATTCATGATGATACTGCCGGCAAAAAGTACTTTTACTCTCACAGACATACTGTCCCATTTATCATGCTGAGCACCACAATATTAAAAAGCCTGAGCACCAGTATGAAAGGAGGACTATCGATCCAAGGAATAGATCGTCTCATGATATAGCTAGGCACTAGTCACTATGGGCAACTATTACTTCGTTAGCTAATTTAATTAATTTTTGGTCTCAGGCAATTAATGAAGAAAAGTAATTAATTATATCTTCCACATAATTAATGTTGATGACTTTTGGAATCTTCTAAGAATAAATTAACTCCGGGACCGGAATACTAGAGGAGGGTATATATGCTAGGATAATAGGATTGATTGATTCACTTGTCAAAAATAATAATAGAACTGTCAAAAAATTAATAAAACAACTTAAGCACACAAGACTCCCATGAATCTCCCTTCCCTCTCTTATTTTTATTTTTTTTCTTTCTTGATTGAATTACACGGCTCTTACATGCCTATTTATCAATTCAAAAATATTTTGTATATCATGCTAAACATGGAAACCAATCCTTAGAATTAATGACAAATAATCAAATATTATTTATTGCCTATTTCACTAGATATGATTGATATCCTTCAATTTCTTTTTTCCTTCTTTTGAGTAGATTTAGATATTCTAGAGGATTCGGCTTGATCCCCAAATTATGCTAGAACCGAGTGTAATCTTAACATTCCCCTTCATAAGGGTACGTAAATGTCTACCATTCAGATCTTCTCCAGCATTTCTTCAAATGGTTTAGTTGCTACTGCCTTGGTTAAAACATCGGTCACCTGTTCTGTTGATCTAACAAAGGGAAGAGAAATAATGTGAGAATCAAGTTTTTCTTTAATAAAGTGTCTGTCTACCTCTATATGTTTTGTCCTGTCATGTTGCACTGGATTATGTGAAATGTCAATTGCAGCCTTATTGTCACAATACAACTTCATCTTATTTTTCATTCCCAGTTCTAATTCATTGATCATTTTTCGAAGCCATAATAGTTCGCAAATCCCTTTCACCATGCCTCTAAATTCGGCTTCAGCACTAGATAAGGCGACCACATTTTGTTTCTTACTTCTCCATGTTACCAAGTTTCCCCCAACAAAAGTAAAGTAACCCAATGTTGATTTCCTATCCATGATATTTCCTGCCCAATCTGCATCTGTATATCCTTCAATCTTTGTATGTCAATTCTTCTCAAATTTGATTCCTTTGCCGGGTGTCCCCTTCAGATATCGTAAGATACGTGTGACAGCTCCCATGTGATCTTCACTTGGATTATGCATGAATTGACTTACTACTCCCACTGCATAAGCTATGTCAGGTCTAGTATGTGACAGATATATTAATTTTTCAACTAACCTTTGATATTTTTCTTTGTTCGTAAGGCATTGATCAGGACAAATCTCAAACTTCACATTTTGTTCCATTGGGGTACTAACCGGTTTACAATCTAACATTTCAGTTTCGGCCAAGAGATCAAGAACGTATTTTCTTTGAGAGAGAAATATACTTTTTTTTTTATCGTGATACTTCAATTCCTAGAAAGTATTTTAGACCTTCCAAATTTTTCATTTCAAATTCTTTTGGGAGCTTCATTTAAAGCTTCTCAATTTCAACTTTGTCATCGCCTGTTATAATCATATCATCTACATAGATAATGAGAATTGCAATTTTACATTCAGTCCTTTTAAAGAACATGGTGTGATCAGAATCTCCTTGATTGTACCCATAGTTTTTCATAGCCTTGCAGAACCTCCCGAACCATGCTCTTGGTGACTGTTTCAAGCCATACAATGTCTTTTCTAATTTACACACTTTGTTTTCCGATCCAATATGGTTGTAACCGGGAGGCAGGTCCATGTAAATTTCTTCTTCCAAGTCTCCATGAAGAAATGCATTTTTGACATCAAATTGATGTAATGGTCAGTCAAAGTTAGCTGCAAGGGACAATAAAACTCGAACCGAATTTAATTTTGCAACCGGAGAAAAGGTTTCCTGGAAGTCAACCCCATAGGTTTGTGTATACCCTTTTGCCACTAGCCTAGCTTTATATCTTTCAATTTTTCCCTCTGCATTGTACTTGATTGTATACACCCATTTACAACCAACTGTTCTTTTTCCTGGTGGTAAATCAACTATTTTCCATGTACAATTTTTTTCTAGGGCTTCCATTTCTATAGTCATTGCTCTAGTCCATTCTTTACTTTTAAGGGCATCCTCAACTTTTTCGGGTATGGCGATAGAAGATAGTTGGTCTGCAAAATTCTTTAATAGTTGTGGCAATTTTTCGGTTGAGGTGTAGTTTGCAATTGGATATGTTATTTCTTTACTCGTCCCATCTTCCGGGATGTATCTTTTTGGTGGTTTGCTACGATTAACACGTACAGGATATCTAGGCTGGGTTTCAGAAGAACGTATCTCGTTGTTATCTTCTCGTGGTATTGCCTCAATAAGATCTATCCATGGCTTAATTCCATTTGGTGAATGACCCAACTGACCTGTTTCTGCTGGATTTTGTTGCTCAGAACCTTCATTATTTTTTGAACCTGAGTCAACTACTGCTGGACCCAAGTTATTTCCTAGATCTGTACCCGAATCAGCTGCTGCTGGACCCGAATCCACTGTTGGGCCTATACCCGAATCCACTGCTGTTGGACCCGAATCAGCTGTTGCTGGACCCGAATCATTTGCTGGGCCTGGACCCGAATCAGCTGTTGGGCCTGGACCTAAATCAACTACTAGTAACATCATGACTGTTGCCCTCCTGAATTGGATCTTGGATTTTGTTAAAAAATGACTCATTTTCTAAAAAAGTAACATCGATGGTAGTATAGAATTTTCTAGTACCTAGATTATAGCATTTATAACATTTCTGATTTGCTCTCATTCCCAGAAAAACACATTTTTCAGCCCTAGGTTCTAACTTTGTGCGAAATGGTTTTTGTATATGGATATAAGCAACACACCCAAATATTTTTGGAGGCAAATTTAAGACAGATGGTATGGTCACATGAGATGATAGGACTTGGATGTGGGTTTTATAATCATTTGCACTTGCGGGTGTACGATTTGAGAGGTATACAGCAAATGAAAGGACATTATCCCAAAACATAGGAGGTACTTTATTTTCAAGTAGTAGTGATCGGGTCATTTCAAGTAGATGTCTGTTTTTTCGTTCGGCAATGCCGTTTTGTTGAGGTGTTCCTACACATGTTGTCTCATGAATAATCTCATTTTCTCTAAAAAAATTTTGTACCCTCTGGTTCAAGTATTCTGTCCCATTATCGCTCCTTATGGTTTTTATTTCTTTCCCAAATTGAGTCTTTACCAATTTATAGAAATCTTGAATAACTTTAGAAATCTCATCTTTTGTTTTAAGTAAATAGAGCTAAGTCATTCTGGAGCAATCATCAATAAAGGAAACATACTATCTACAACCAGATTTGGAAATTATAGAGGATGGTCCCCATACATCTGTATGTATCAAATCAAAAGGATTCTTACATTTATTTTGACTACTATAATAAGTTGTTATATGACTCTTAGATTGGATACAAGTTTCACAAACAAAATCTTTAGGATCTAAATGCAAAAATAAATCAGGTAAAAGCTTTTTCATGTATCCAAAAGATGGGTGACCTAGTCTTTTATGCCATACCCAAATTTTATTCTTTGTAGATATATGATCTCCCATTACTATATAATTGCTACCAGTTTTGACTTCATCCAAGTAATACAACCCATCTCGTTTAGTACCATAGCCAATGATCCTTTTCGTAAGAATATCTTGGATTACACAGTGGTTAGGGAACATAAGCACAACATAATTTTGATCATTTGTAAGTTGGCTAACATATATCAGTTTTGTTGCAAGGGAAGGAACCACAAATGTATTTTTCAACCTTATTTGATTTGATAATACAATTTCTCCTGCACCTTATTTGATTTGATAATACAAGTGTATTTTGTATTAATGATTCCAGTTTTATGTGAAGTGCACATGATTTCTAATTCAGTTTTTTCATGTGTCATGTAGTCAGTTACACCTGAGTCAATGACCCAACCTTCATTTTTCCTATTTTTTGCTCAAATTTGAGATATTGCACTTACCCATGCTAGTTTTGAAAATACAATTTTTACCTTCACAATGATCTTCTCTTTTTGTTTGTGACTCAGTTTTGACTGCTACCTGCTGACCATATTGGTTTGGTCCTGGCTGCTGCCTTGGCTCTGGTTCAGATCCAGCTGCTGCTCCTTTTACAAATGTCGGTTGCTGCTTGCTGGTCACCAGACTGCCTGCAGCCACAGTTGTTGCTGCTACACCTTTTCCTTTCTTCTCATACTTCTTCTTCTTGTCACCTTTCCACCAATCTGGGTAGCCTACCACTTCGAAACATTGCTCCTTTGTGTGCCGGTTTTTGCCACAGTTCGTGCACCTTAATTTTGTGCTATCAAATTTTACATCAATAGCACTTGAATGAATTATACCCTCGATCATGGCAACAGGTTGAGGTATGATTTGTGTCGCCGGTTGAGGATTATTTATGATAGCAGTTTGCATAGCTATCATTTGAGTCATCATTCTCGTTATCTGCTCAATCAGTGCAGCAATGGTGGTCGATTCTTGGGATTCGGCTTCTGACATTGTTCTACCAAGTATGGATCGCTCCTTAGAGCAGTATAGCACAAGAAATTGAAATTAAAGACAAGAAGGACAATAATTTCTCTAGCTATACCACCAGGCAACCACGCTTTGATACCATGTCAAAAATAATAATAGAACTGCCAAAATAATAATAAAACAACTCAAGAACACAAGACTCCCATGAATCTCTCTTCCCTTCCTTATTTTTTTTTTTCTTTCTTGATTGAATTACACGGCTCTTACATGCCTATTTATCAATTCAAAAATATTTTGTATATCATGCTAAACATGGAAACCAATTCTTAGAATTAATGACAAATAATCAAATACTATTTATTGCCTATTTCACTAGATATGATTGATATCCTTCAATTTTTTCTTTCCTTCTTTTCAGTAGATTTAGATCTTCTAGAGGATTCGGCTTGATCCCCAAGTTATGCTAGAACCGAGTGTAATCTTAACATCACTTTTGTATTATACTGACACTACTACAAAAATGGAATCTTCTATCACTCATTTTCTTTACGGTTTAGATTGATTCTAGTTTGGAACTGATAAACTAAACAAATTGTGACAAGTTAGTAAATAGATTGAAAGATTACTCTATCGATTGTGCCCTCGGGAACCGATAGGATATGGACACCAATTTTTTTATCAGTCCTGGTAGAGTACCAAATTAAAATATGAAATTTCTTATAGTGGTATTATTATCCTAACCGATATAATTATTTGATGTTCCTTTGATATCAGTTAATACATTTGTACTGATTTATGCAAATAAATTTGTTCTGTTGGTTGTGTTTTGAATCATTAGAATATAGATACTTTAATTTTACGCCTATCGTTTAATACAGAGTCACAAACCATGGTTTACTAATTACCAAAGAGGTGCCTACGCTTCTTAGCAACAATAGAACCAACATCACAAAACCTCAATTCTTTGTAAACTTCCTGATCAGAGTTCTTTGTGTGGACCCCTCTATTTCTGTGAAATTTGCAATCGAACAATTTCTATGGGGCATCAATTCTTCACCCGACTCAACTATTTCTTTCATTAGCTGCATCAGAAGACAGTGAGTGCATGAGAACTTGCTGCCGGTCCATTTAATTTTTCAACAATGTGTACACACATCATATATATAACTTGACCCAGTACAGCCAACTAAAACAAAATTTTAAACATATTTATGGCTAAGTTTAATGTCATATATATAGGGTCTAATGTGAAATTACTACTTTTGTTGACCATACTACCAAATTCATTTTTAACAAAATAAACACATCTAAAATAAAACAAAAATCAAGACGCTAGAATTCCTGACAGTTCTAAAAAAAAATGAAAATTCAAAAATGTTTATTGTATTTTTAAAATACCAAAAGATGTTGGATATATTTGTATTTTTTTAATTTAATGGTGGATATTAATAAAAAGTTTGGAATTGCAGCACCCTTGAACGAAGATTTTTCTTGAACCATGTACTATTCAACACGTTCCATCTCTTACCACATATTGTAAGTAATATTTATTTCCTTACATCATCAGTTGAAATCTACTTATATCACATGCTCCAAGTAATACCTATTTTCCTTACATCAGTAGTTTATACTTGAATTCATCCACTCATAAAGAATATTTTTCATAGAAATTATTAAAAGATTATAGAGAAAGAGGAGGGTTCAAATGCACCCAAATTTTTGTGCATCCAAATGCACCCTATCTTTCAAATTATTTTTCTCCGTTTTCAAAGTCCGAATAGTCAATCCGAACAGTTAGATGTGATCTATATATTAAGATGTGCTTGGAGACCAAATTTTACATTTTTTGAAATTTTTTTACTATTTATTAAGCCACTTTGAAAATCGCTGATTTTTCATTTTATGGACCATTGGATCAGCGATTTTCAAAGTGACTTAATAAATAGTAAAAAAATTTCAAAAAATGTAAAATTTGGTCTCCAAGAACATCTTAATATATATATCGTATCTAACGGTTCGGATTGATTGTTTTGACTTTGAAAACGGAGATAAAGGATATGAAAGATAGGGTGCATTTTGATGCACAAAAATTTGAGTGCATTTGAACCCTCCTCATAGAGAAAATATAATTTCATAGAAATACCAGTTAAGCACTTTTCAGATTAGTACTAGTTTAATGACTATATTTTTTCAGACAAAGTTGGAATTGAACGTATTCAACTTTAAATATTCATAAGTAAATTTTTTATTAGATTGGATGGTTATCATATTTTTCAATCCAAACTTTGGAATTAAAAAGATGTCTCCGATCTTTTTATAGATCTAACAACTGGGATATTCTTTCTATTTTTTTCGATTATTTTTTAATAATTTCTATGAATAATAAATTCTCGATTTCTTCCATCTTCATTATTTTATACTGAGGATCATAACAAGACTTGTGCAAATCAATTCGATCCCTAGTCAACTCCCTCGCTATCTGTTTCTGCTTTCCAATTCTGAATTGTTTTCTCTGCACAGAATAATAGCTCCAACATGAATTACTTTTTTCTTCAACAAACGTGCAATAACAAAACTCCAATCAAGATAGAACCCAAAATGTTTTTAGTGTTGTCTTTTCACAGTAGAATTGCATCACATAAACGAAGAATTTTCTTGAACCATGTACTATTCAACATGTTCCATCTCAATCTTAGACAAGAATTTGTTAATTTTTGTTTGGTTTAATTTGTTTCAACATTGAATAAAATAAGTAGGGTGAATTTCATGTATACCCGTCAAAAACTTGAAAATTACTTATTCCCCTCTAAAATTCATAATGTCATATTTACCCTTCTAAATTTCAAAAAATCACAAATCTACCCATTTTTTTTATTAAAACCAAAGTTCTAAATAGCGTTTATCGCGTCATAGCGGAAAGCCTACAAAAAAAGCTATAGCAAATAGCGCCGCTATAGCGAAAGCTATGCTACATAGTGTTTTCTTTTTTTTATAAAAATTATATCATATATTTGTACTAAATATCAACATTATCTAAGTCTCATAGAACAATAAATAATGTCAAATTGATTAAAAAATTATAATATTCATATTGAACCAATACAAAGTCCAAATTGCGACTCAAAATATCCATAATAATACTAATATCATAAACTATCAATCTTTTTCTATTCAAAATATATTCAGCATCATGACATAATTTATCTTTTTTCTATTTAAATTTCAAAATAGCCTAGACATCATGGCATAATTAACTATTTTAATATATTCAAAATATTCAAACTACTGTATAGTAAGTATCATTTTGTTACTTCAAGAAATATCTTAATATATTCAATCTAAGCTTTTATTTAAAACCCAAATAAATTGAAAAAAAGAAAAAAAAACAGCTCATGTTGTATAGCGCGTTGTAGCTTCCTTATTTTGATTTCGTTTGATAGATCTCTCATTAAATATTTAATAGTTTAATATAAAGCTTAGTACGTCAATTGCAAAAAAAAAAAATTGCGGTTAAAATCCAATCTGAGCCTTTATTTAAAGCTCATATAAATTGAAAAAAACAAAAATAGTAAATGTTGCATAGCAGACGCTATTTGCGCTACACGCTATGTGCTATAGCGGACCGCTATTACCGCTATAGCGTCCGTAGCTCAAATAGCGCGTTATTATGTCATAGCTTAGCGTTTAGGATCCAAAAACCCTATAGAGCGCTATTTAGAACACTGATTAAAACACACTTTAAATTTTAAAAAGTACGAACTTTAACCTATATTAAGGAAAAAATGTAGCATGTTCAGAAAATTGTCACTTTTATAATTGATCGATTTTCCAAGGCAAATTGATTATTTCTCTACTATCAGACCTCTACATTTTTTTAAATAAAATGTAGCATAACTATCAGAGTATTATTAGCTAGTGCAGATGACTATTCTAGACATAGATAATCTCATTAATTTCGGAAATAAATTTAGTGCTTTAAAATATGTGTGCATGAATCTCAGAGCGGGGTGCATGTGCACGAATCTTAAATCACATTGGATGGCTCTGATACCCATCAGACTCCGATTTACTTCCTATGGTTATGGGACCTACATTTTCCTCAATTTGGCGAGTGTGACATGTTCTGCAGTAGAGGGTTCCGACTTCCGATGGCTCTTTCTGCGTTGGCCCAATTAGAACAGCTCCCTTATTTATAATACTGGGCCTGTCTGGCCCAATGCCTAATCTCTCTTGTTCTTTTCCTAACAAAATAAAAATGCTGCTTGGTGGGCAACAGACAAATAGATTACTTACTAGTTCTCGGATAAGGACAATAAAATAGGGAGGAGAGAAAAAGCACAGATATTTATTTGATTAGATAGGGAGGAGATAAGAATTAAAGGCAGAGCAATAAAATCCAATTGATATTTCTATCGGTTGGACCCTCATAACCAATAGAAGTAGATTAGGTTCTTGGATGAATTTGTTATTCAACATATATACATAATATACATATATGATTCAAGAAATATTAATTCAACATTCAATATAAACAACATACACTAGTGGAGAACTTGGAATTAGTGTCGGATGTTTATGGGTATTAGTGTCGGACATTAGGCGACACTAATCGGGCTGATACTAATACTTTGTAAATAGCCGACACTAAAAGTAAGCCATTAGTGTCGGCTATTTATTAAATGGCCGACACTAATACTACCTTTTAGTGTCGGCTATTAATTAAATAACCGACACTAATACTTATTAGTGTCGGCTATTAATTAAATAACCGACACTAATACTTATTAGTGTCGGCTTTTTAATAAATAGCCGACACTAATGTTTTTTTTTTTTTAAAAAAAAAAAAATTTCAAAAATTCACTATAAATCATAGGAAATTCTAAAAATGAAAATTTTTGTTCTGGAATGCTCATATATTTTTGCTGAACTATATATAAAACAAAGATATCAAATAATTCATCATAATTTACAAATAACACTCACTAAATAAAATATCATCCAAATTGCTCACTAAATAATTCTTATAAATGGTTTGTGCAAACCCTAAAACAGAAAATACATAAAATATGTTTAAATACAAACCCTAAAACAGAAAATACATAAAAAATACATAAAAGACCCTAAAAACTCTAAAATTATAAAGACTATAAGTTAGATCGGACTGAAATTGTAAAGAAAATTCGAAAAATCGCTGATCCGACGGTCGGATCGGGCTGGAAAGGAAGTTAGCTTGGATTTGGGGCTGCGGAGCTCCTGTCAAAATTTCAGCCCGATCCGACGGACGGATCAAAAGTTACGCCCCTTGGACTGAAGCATGCTCGGTTTGAGAAGATCTGGTATTCGCCTAGAAGCGGCTCGGTTTGAGAAGATCAGATCGGAGAGAAGCGTGAAGCGAAGTGAAGGAGATGTTTTAAACCCTAGGCGTGCGTTTGAAAGATGTGCGCGGGACTTAAAATGAAATTTTTTTAGCTTTAATGTCGGCTGTTTATAAATAGCCGACACTAATAACTGAGAATTAGTGTCGGCTGTTTATAAAAAGGCGACACTAATGTATTAGTGTCGGATGTTTATAAAGAGCCGACACTAATTGTTAAGTATTAGTGTCGGTTGTTTATAAATAGCCGACACTAATACATTAGTGTCGGCTGTTTATAAACAGCCGACACTAATTCTCAGTTATTAGCCGATTTAGCCGACACTAATATTATTAGTGTCGGTTTTTTGTAAATAGCCGATACTAAAGTATTAGTGTCGGTTTTTTAAGGCGACACTAATTGTATATTCTCCACTAGTGATACATGAAAAAATATTCCACATTAAACTTGCCTATCCATTATTCAAATAATTAATATATTTAGTATTAATTAAATATAAACAACCTACAAGATTAAAGACAATATGATTAGACAAGATGAAGAAATATAGAGGAAGAAAAGAGACATGAGAGAAATTAATTTGATTAGAAAGTGAGCAGTGCGAAAATTAATGATGTCGATCCAGTGAATAGGCGGGAAATTAAAGTATCTATATTCTAACGATTAAAACACAGCCAACAGAACAAATTTATTTTGCATAAATCAGTACTAATGTATTAACTGATATCAGAAGAACATCAAATAATTATATCAGTTAGGATAATAATACAACTCTACCAGTGATCAATAGTAAAAAAAAATTGGTGTACATCTCCTATCAGGTCCTGAGGGCACAATTGATAGAGTAATCTTTAAATTTATTTACTAACTTGCCACAATTTCTTTAATTTATTGGCTTCATTCTAGAATTGATCTAAACCGTAAAGAAAATGGGTGATAGAAGATTCCGTTTTTGTAGTAGTGTCAGTATAGTACAAAAGTGAATCAATCAATCCTATTATCATAGCATACCCTCCTCTAGTCTTCTGGTCCCGGGGTTAATTTATTCTAAAATCAAGTTGTCGTACGTGTTTAGAAGGGGATCGAATCTCCTGCCCCCAGAGTCACTGTTAGTAGGCCCCACCCACTCCAAACCCTAAACCCGGCCCCACCCACCCTAAACCTGACCCCACCCCACAGTGACTGAGGGGGCAGGAAAATCCTGCACCCCGGGGGGCAGGTGATCTACTCCCGTTTAGAAGACCATCGCCATTATGTGGAATTTTCTATATATAATCTAAAATCAAGTACGAATTTTCTAAAATCAAGTTGCTCTTTTCTAAAAGTCATCAACATTATGTGGAAGATATAACTGTAATGTAAAATTAAAATTATTATTCCTAATCGACTGGGACGAAAAATTATTTAAATTACCTAACAAAGTAATAGTTTCCCATAGTGCCTATATATCATGAGACGATCTATGTCTAGGATAGTCATCTGCACAAGCTAATAATATCCTCTGATAGTGGTGCTACATTTTATTAAAAAAAATGTAGAGGTCTGATGATGGGTTGTAAATACTCTATTATTTTGCAACCTGGAGACACTACAACAATGCTTCAAACACTTTCAATTGGAGTGTTGTAGTAGGGTTGTTATTGCCTTATTACCTTGCAATCTGGAGACACTACTAGAGTGCTCCAAACACCTTCAATTTGAGTGTTGTATTAAGGTTGTAAATGCCCTATTATCTTGCTGTATAGAGACACCACTATAGTGCTCCAAATACCTTCAATTGGAGTGTTGTATTAGGGTTGTAAATGCCTTATTATCTTATAATATGGAGACACTACTATTACGCTCCAAGCACCTTCAACTCGACTGTTGTATTAGGGTTGTAAATGCCCTTTTATCATGCAATCTAGAGACACTACTGGAGTGCTTCAAACACCATCAACTTGAGAGTTGTATTAGGTTTGTAAATGCCCTATTATCTTGCTTTATAGAGACACTACAGGAGTGCTTCAAACACCATCAACTGGAGTGTTGTATCAGGGTTGTAAATGCCCTATTATCTTGCTATATAGAGACACTACAAGAGTCCTCCAAACACTTTCAATTGGAGTGTTTTATTAGAGTTGTAAATGCCTTATTATCTGGCAATATGGAGACACTAAGAGTGCTCCAAACACCTTCAATTGAACTGTTGTATTAGGGTTGTAAATGCCCTATTATCTTGCAATATGGAGACACTACTGGAGTGCTCCAAACACCTTCAATTGGAGTGTTTTATTATGTTTATAAAGTCCCTATTATCTTGTCATCTGAAGACACTGCTAGCGTGATCCATACACATTCAATTCGAGTGTTGTATTAGGGTTGTAAATGCCCTATTATATTGCGAACTGGAGAGACTACTAGAGTGCTCCAAACACCATTAATTGGAGTGTTGCATTATTACCTTGCAATCTAGAGACACTACTAGAGTGCTCCAAACACCTTCAAATGTGAGTGTTGCATTAAGGTTGTAATGCCCTATTATCTTGCTGTATAGGGACACTACTACAGTGCTCTAAACAGCTTCAATTGAAGTGTTGTATTAGGGTTGTAAATATCATATTATCAAGCCATCTGGAGACCCTACTAGAGTGCTCCAAACAGCAACAATTGGAGTGTTTCATTACTGTTGTAAATGCCCTACTATCGTGCAATCTGGAGATACTACTAGAGTGCTCGAAACCCCATCAATTGGAGTGTTGTATTAGGGTTGTAAATGCGCTATCTTGCTATATAGAGACACCACAAGAGTGCTCCAAATACCTTCAATTGGAGTGTTGTATTAAGGTTGTGAATGCCCTATTATCTTGCAATCTGGAAACACTACTAGAGTGCTCCAAATACCTTCAATGTGAGTGTTGTATTAAGGTTGTAGATGCCCTATTATCTTCCTGTAAGGGGGCACTACTAGAGTGCACCAAACACCTTCAATTGGAGTGTTGTATTAGGGTTGTAAATGCCTTATTATCTTATAATCTGGAGACACTACTATTACGCTCCAAGCGCCTTCAACTCGACTGTTGTATTAGGGTTGTAAATGCTCTTTTATCATGCAATCTAGAGACACTACTGGAGATCTTCAAGCACCATCAACTTGAGAGTTGTATTAGGTTTGTAAATGCCCTATTATCTTGCTTTATAGAGACACTACCGGATTGCTTCAAACACCATCAACTGGAGTGTTGTATCAGGGTTGTAAAATGCCCTATTATCTTGCTATATAGAGACACTACAAGAGTCCTCCAAACACTTTCAATTGGAGTGTTTTATTAGAGTTGTAAATGCCTTATTATCTGGCAATATGGAGACACTAAGAGTGCTCCAAACACCTTCAATTGAACTGTTGTATTAGGGTTGTAAATGCCCTATTATCTTGCAATATGGAGACACTACTGGAGTGCTCCAAACACCTTCAATTGGAGTGTTTTATTATGTTTATAAAGTCCCTATTATCTTGTCATCTGAAGACACTGCTAGCGTGATCCATACACATTCAATTCGAGTGTTGTATTAGGGTTGTAAATGCCCTATTATAGTGCGAACTGGAGAGACTACTAGAGTGCTCCAAACACCATTAATTGGAGTGTTGCATTATTACCTTGCAATCTAGAGACACTACTAGAGTGCTCCAAACACCTTCAAATGTGAGTGTTGCATTAAGGTTGTAATGCCCTATTATCTTGCTGTATAGGGACACTACTACAGTGCTCTAAACAGCTTCAATTGAAGTGTTGTATTAGGGTTGTAAATATCATATTATCAAGCCATCTGGAGACCCTACTAGAGTGCTCCAAACAGCAACAATTGGAGTGTTTCATTACTGTTGTAAATGCCCTACTATCGTGCAATCTGGAGATACTACTAGAGTGCTCGAAACCCCATCAATTGGAGTGTTGTATTAGGGTTGTAAATGCGCTATCTTGCTATATAGAGACACCACAAGAGTGCTCCAAATACCTTCAATTGGAGTGTTGTATTAAGGTTGTGAATGCCCTATTATCTTGCAATCTGGAAACACTACTAGAGTGCTCCAAATACCTTCAATGTGAGTGTTGTATTAAGGTTGTAGATGCCCTATTATCTTCCTGTAAGGGGGCACTACTAGAGTGCACCAAACACCTTCAATTGGAGTGTTGTATTAGGGTTGTAAATGCCTTATTATCTTATAATCTGGAGACACTACTATTACGCTCCAAGCGCCTTCAACTCGACTGTTGTATTAGGGTTGTAAATGCTCTTTTATCATGCAATCTAGAGACACTACTGGAGAGCTTCAAGCACCATCAACTTGAGAGTTGTATTAGGTTTGTAAATGCCCTATTATCTTGCTTTATAGAGACACTACCGGATTGCTTCAAACACCATCAACTGGAGTGTTGTATCAGGGTTGTAAAATGCCCTATTATCTTGCTATATAGAGACACTACAAGAGTCCTCCAAACACTTTCAATTGGAGTGTTTTATTAGAGTTGTAAATGCCTTATTATCTGGCAATATGGAGAAACTACAAGAGTGCTCTAAACACCTTGAATTGAACTGTTGTATTAGGGTTGTAAATGCCCTATTATCTTGCAATATGGAGACACTACTGGAGTGCTCCAAACACCTTCAATTGGAGTGTTTTATTAGGTTTATAAAGGCCCTATTATCTTGTCATCTGAAGACACTGCTAGAGTGATCCATACACATTCAATTCGAGTGTTGTATTAGGGTTGTAAATGCCCTATTATAGTGCGAACTGGAGAGACTACTAGAGTGCTCCAAACACCATTAATTGGAGTGTTGCTGTCACACCCCAAATCCACCGGGTCTGACAGCCTGCTGCGTGTATAAATCAAGCGTCACATATACACGCAAGGCAGTGGATCTTTTATATGCATTGCCAATATCCTCATTTGCTGCGTCCGTGTAATGAACCTGAAAATAATCGGGAGAGGGGGGGGTGAGAATAAATTCTCAGTGCGAATTTTGCCACAGTTGAATTATTGGATTTGCAATCAAACTTTATATTAAAAAATGAAACCCAACAATAAACAATGCAAACAGATACATATAATCATAAATAACATAATGCCAATGCACGACAACAGTTAATTCAACCTGCAACACAGTTCACGGAATTTCCAAGATGAATTTCAAACACAACATATATATTTTGGCTTAACTCGATTCATAACTCAGTTCATTAGGGCTTGTAGCAATTACAGATGTTCTTTCGAGCTGAACCATTATCAAACCCACATCTGTAGGGTTACTGACACCTACAGATGGCCAACCGCTGGACCCTTTATCTGACACCCATCTGCAATCGCTTGGCTTAACAGTTTATTAAGGTCTGGTTTGAATCATATAAAGAAAATCCTCTCTGGAATCATTCCAATAGTCGTAATATTCAATTGACCTTTCAAATGCATTAACACGTAGGAGAATGCCACAGAGCCATAGACGTTACACATGTCACCCACGATTTCCAATCACATCTCATAACATAATCACCCTCCCTCGTCCCAACCGGTACTGGGAATATTGAGGGCCGTTCACCTAAGGCCATTTAGGATCCTGGTAATCCAAGTCAGCATACAGCCCGACTTGGCAAATTCATTGGATCCAAGTGCTTAACTTCGTAAATCCATTCACATACAATCACATACATATCAAATCAAATCAAATCAAATCGTGGTGACTTTCAATCAAATCAGATCATGATAGATCGACACAACCTACAACCATACCAGCATGCAAATCACTCAAGTCATATCAATTCGAGTTTAATTTGATTGGGCTATGCAAATGCTTTACACAATTCAATGATGCAATCAATGATATTCAACATGACAAACGAATACACAGTTTAATTCCTGAAAATAAAGTATCAAACAAGTCCAAGAATCCCGCACCTTATTATGACGAGCGTACCACTTAATTTAAAGATCAGGCGTCTCGAATTGCCTCGCGAAATCTTGCTCGACTGAGCCTACACCTATATTATACGTTTACTTGGTTTAGTTCGGTTACATTCTCAAAACTTAAATTCCAAAAGCCGTCTTTCCATTCGTCAATTCTTTTATACCTTTCGGCTCATTTATAATCATTTTAATTCAAGTCCAATTCCAAATTTACATATATATATGGTCGGCCCTTTTGACGGATCAATTATTTTATTCCAATTCAATTTAATTAAAGGCCCATAATTTAGCAAGGGTTTAAGCCGCTAATTAACAATTCACAATTTACTCCAAGTCCATTTATAACATTTCTAATGCATAGGCCGGCCATAGCCTCAAACAATTTACATCTTACAAGTTGGCCCCTTATATTTATACAACTCATATAAGGCCTTATATTTTACAATTCATACCCCTTATTTTTATCAAAATTCCCAAGGCTTGTATTTTGCACGAAACAACCCTCAATTTAATTTATTTACATTGTTGGTCCCTGTCAAGTCAAGGGCTGGTACACACACAAAGTCAGCACCATAAAACCAACAAAACAGAGACAAGCCACAGGTCAGATCAGAACAGGCACATCATAAATTAATAACACGACTCAAGCCTCAAGTCAGCACCATTTACCGGGAAAATCAACAACCCGAGCAAAGGTGTAATTAACTATAATTCCCTTTACAAAATCCTAACTACAATTCCCTTTAATTCATACAAATCACTATGGTCATATATTTTACAATTCCGACCATTAATAAAATCATTTTGCAATATAACCCCTTATACTTAATTTATTCGAGCAATTCGATCGAGTCGGGAAAATCAACAACCCGAGCAAGCAATCTCAACATATCAAAGATCCGATACAACAGCAATTGAGCTTTCAAAACCGTTAATTAAAAATTACCCAATTTAGGTGTCTCTCTTAACAAGCCGGTTTTCAAGGTGTCACGCTTTGCTTTTGGCAACGATCAAATCAGCAAGCAAAGAGGAAGGAAATGCTTCCTAGCACCGAAATAGCACCAAGGCAGCACCAAGCCATCACCATCACGGCACCAAGTTACATCGGGGCAGCGCCACGCCTAAACCCTAGTTTCTAGGGTTTCACGGGAGGGGAGGGGAGGCGGGAAAAGAGGAGGAGGGGCAGGGGTTTCGGGCGGGTCTGGTGGGTCGGATCGAGAAGGAAAGAGAGGAGAGAGTTGGGGCGGAGCCCCCTGTTTTCGGTGTAGAAGAGAGGGGAGGGAGCGGGGGGGGCCCGGAGCTGGGGCTCTCACGGCCAGAGAGGACGAGAGGAGAGCAAAGGGGCGGTTTCGGTGGGTCCGCCGGCGACGGGAGAGGGGAGGGCGGGGCCCTCCTGGCTTTGGCGTAGAAGAAAGGAGAGGGGACGGGATGGGGAGGGGGGTTCGGGTCTGTCACGTAGAGGGAGAGAAGAGAAAGAGAGAAGGGTGTATTAAAAAGGATGCATCAAGATTCGTGCTAGATTAGATGAGAGGTTGGTATAATTCCAACATTTAAATTACAACCTTTAAGATCGGTGTTAGATTTAATCGGATGGTCCAAACAATTCGGATTTCAATATGATCTCATTTAATTGGTTTAAAATCTGTTTCTACTATAATTTCGAATCGAAGTTTCCTAAAATTTTGCGATTAATTTCGTGTGAATATTTTGTACTTTTATTTCTCTATTCTAATATTCAAATCATTCGGTATTAATTGTACATCTCTATTTATATATATTTATTTAATTAAACTTCTATAATTCCTTAATAAACAAGATTTATAAATTTCATAATTTATGTGTACAAATAATTCGTATTGTTATATTTTATTTTATGTTTAAACTCTAAATTTAATATACATAATTTCATACTTCCTTTATATTTCGAAATTTTAGTTTCGTTTTAGTCGGTCAGAAAATTTTTGAATGATCATTAAGTTAATTAAAATATTTATTCAAGCAAATTGATCGATTTAAAATTTTAATCATGTTTTAAAATTTCGGAATGTAACATTTATTCCCCCCTTAAAAATAAATTTCGTCCTCGAAATTAAAAATCAAAATAGAAAATAGTATATTTCTTCATCTAAAATAGTTAGACCAAAAATTAAGATGCATAGTTTAACCAATTTAATTAATCGTATAAATTCACCACGTGATATTATGAATAACATTACTTGTGTCCATTCCTTGCCACATGATATTATGAATAATATACAAAGTTGGACTCTTAAGTAAATTATAAATATATAACTGCACTTCAGTTATATTGCATGCATTATAATTCTACTTTACCAAGGGGCCCATAAAATATCATCACTCATTATAAATGAGGGGCAATGATACTATTGACATATAACTTTCTCCCGCATAATTTATATACAAGGAACTAATATTTTTATCCCCACTTATGATAAGTAGCTTTTAATACTAATTACATTATATATTTCTCATGTGAAAAAGAAATACATCTCATATCTTAGAATTCCGAGATACAATGAAAATATTAATGACACTAACATAGCCCATATAATATTTTCATTCGTTAGGTCTGTTCAATATATGAAACCTTTCATATACTCATGTTAGTAAACGATAAGCCTTTATCAACATTCATAGAACTACAATGTACTTTAATCAACATGACAAACTTATTATGGTATATTAGTGTTCCAAGCTAATAACCAAGTTTGTGAACATTTTAGAGATTTATGTTTGTCATCAGATAAAGTTCTATGGTTCAAGACCAAGAGCATCCTCTTGAACACAACTATTTTGTTATTGAATTGAGAAATTAAAACGAATTCAAACCAAACCTTTCACACTTCTAGTACCTAACTCGAATTTGTAGGAATTTAGAATCGAATTAAACCGTCCCTGAGGATCGATACCTTATTATGCTATACGGATAGGGTTGTGCACTTGCAACCCAAGACGAGAGTAGATTCAAGGTTTAAACTGGTACAGCTCGCTGTACCTGACACTTTGTAGCATACCTTTGTAAGCGAACAAGTTTTTGATAAACATAAATTTCATGGAACAAAATGCATGTAGCATCCGATTCATAAACATAACATGTAAAATTGATCAACATAAGATAACTTTTAGAACACATATCTAACAGTAAATGCCCTATTATCTTGCAATATGGAGACAATACAAGAGTGCCCCCAAACACCTTCAATTGAACTGTTGTATTAGGGTTGTAAATGCCGTATTATCTTGCAATATGGAGACACTACTACAGTGCTCCAAACACCTTCAATTGGATTGTTGTATTAAGGTTGTAAATGCCCTATTATATTACAATCTGGAGACACTACAAGAGTGCTGCAAACACCTTCAATTGGAGTGTTGTGTTAGGGTTCTAAATGCCCTATTATCTTGCTATCTAGAGACACTACTGGAGTGGTACATACACCTTCAATGTGAGTGTTGTATTGAGATTGTAAATGTCCTATTATCTTGCTGTATAGGGACACTACTACAGTGCTCCAAACACCTTCAATTAGAGTGTTGTATTAGGGTTGTAAATGCCTTATTATCTTGCAATCTGGAGACACTACTATTGTGCTCTAAACACCATCAATTGAACTGTTGTATTAGGGTTGTAAATGCCATTTTTTCTTGCAATCCAGAGACAATACTGGAGTGCTTCAAACACCATCAATTAGAGTGTTGCATTAGGGTTGTAAATGCCCTATCATCTTGCTATATAGAGACACTACCAGAGTGCTCCAAACACCTTCAATTCGAGTGTTGTATTAGGGTTGTAAATGCCCTATTATCTTGCCATCTGGAGACACAACAAGAGTGCTCCAAACACCTTCAATTCGAGTGTTGTATTAGGGTTGTAAATGCCCGATTATCTTACAATCTGGAGACACTACAAGAGTGCTCCAAATACATTCAATTAGATTGTTATATTAGGGTTGTTATTGCCTTATTACCTTGCAATCTAGAGACACTACTAGAGTGCTCCAAACACCTTCAATATGAGTGTTGTATTAAGGTTGTAAATGCCCTATTATCTTGCTGTATAGGGATTCTACAAGAGTGCTCCAAATACCTTCAATTGGATTGTTGTATGAAGGTTGTAAAAGCCATATTATCTTGCAATTTGGAGACACTACAAGAGTGCTCCAAACACCTTCAATTGGAGTGTTGTATAAAGTTTCTAAATATCCAATTATCATTCTATCCGGAGACACTACTGGAGTGGTTCCATACACCTTCAATGTGAGTCTTGTATTAGGGTTGTAAATACCCTATTATCTTGCTGTATAGGGACACTACTACAGTGCTCCAACCACCATCAATTTGAGTGTTGTATTAGGGTTATAAATGCGCTATCTTGCTATATAGAGACACCACAAGAGTGCTCCAAATACCATGAATTGAAGTGTTGTTTTAAGGTTATGAATGCCCTATTATCTTGCAATCTGGAAACACTACTAAAGTGCTCCAAACAGTTTCAATGTGAGTGTTGTATTAAGGTTGTAAATGCCCTATTATCTTGCTGTATGGGGGCACTACTAGAGTGCACCAAACACCTTCAATTGGATTGTTGTTTTACGGTTGTAAATACCTTATTATCTTCCATTTTGGAGACACTACTATTGTGCTCCAAACACCATCAATTGAAGTATTGTATTAGAGTTGTAAATACAGGAGTGGTACATACACCTTCAATGTGAGTGTTGTATTACGGTTGTAAATGCCCTATTATCTTGCTATATAGGAACACTACTAAAATACTCCAAACACTTCAATTGGAGTGTTGTATTAGGGTTGTAAATGCCTTATTATCATGCAATCTGGGGACACTACTATTGTGCTCCAAACACCTTCAATTGGAGTGTTGTATTATAGTTGTAAATACCCTTTTATCTTGCTTTATAGAGATACTACTGGAGTGCTTCAAACACCATCAATTGAACTGTTGTATTAGGGTTGTAAATGCCCTATTATCTTGCAATATGGAGACACTACTAGAGTGCTCCAAACACCTTCAATGTGAGTGTTGTATTAAGTTTGTAAATGCCCTATTATCTAGCTGTATCGGGACACTACTATAGTGCCCCAAACACCATCAATTGGAGTGTTGTATTAAGGTTGTAAATATCCTATTATCTTGCCGTATAGAGACACTACTGGAGTGCTTGAAACACCATCAACTGGAGGGTTCTATTAGGGTTGTAAATGCCCAATTATCTTCCTATATAGAGACACTACAAGGGTGCTCCAAATATCTTCAATTATTTTGTTGTATTAAGGTTGTAAATGCCCTATTATCTTGCAATCTGGAGAGACTACAAGAGGGCTCCAAATATCTTCAATTATTTTGTTGTCTTAAGGTTGTAAATGCCCTATTATCTTGCAATCAGGAGACACTACAAGAGTGCTCCAAGCACCTTCAATTGGAGTGTTGTACTAGGGTTCTAAATATCCAATTATGTAGCTATCCGGAGACACAACCGGAGTGGTCCATACACCATCAATGTGAGTGTTGTATTAAGGTTGTAAATGCCCTATTATCTTGCTGTATAGGGACACTACCACAGTGCTCCAACCACCATCAATTTGAGTGTTGTATTAGGGTTATAAATGCGCTATCTTGCTATATAGAGACACCACAAGAGTGCTCCAAATACCATGAATTGAAGTGTTGTTTTAAGGTTATGAATGCCCTATTATCTTGCAATCTGGAAACACTACTAAAGTGCTCCAAACAGTTTCAATGTGAGTGTTGTATTAAGGTTGTAAATGCCCTATTATCTTGCTGTATGGGGGCACTACTAGAGTGCACCAAACACCTTCAATTGGAGTGTTGTTTTACGGTTGTAAATACCTTATTATCTTCCATTTTGGAGACACTACTATTGTGCTCCAAACACCATCAATTGAAGTATTGTATTAGAGTTGTAAATACAGGAGTGGTACATACACCTTCAATGTGAGTGTTGTATTACGGTTGTAAATGCCCTATTATCTTGCTATATAGGAACACTACTAAAATACTCCAAACACTTCAATTGGAGTGTTGTATTAGGGTTGTAAATGCCTTATTATCATGCAATCTGGGGACACTACTATTGTGCTCCAAACACCTTCAATTGGAGTGTTGTATTATAGTTGTAAATACCCTTTTATCTTGCTTTATAGAGATACTACTAGAGTGCTTCAAACACCATCAATTGAACTGTTGTATTAGGGTTGTAAATGCCCTATTATCTTGCAATATGGAGACACTACTAGAGTGCTCCAAACACCTTCAATGTGAGTGTTGTATTAAGTTTGTAAATGCCCTATTATCTAGCTGTATCGGGACACTACTATAGTGCCCCAAACACCATCAATTGGAGTGTTGTATTAAGGTTGTAAATATCCTATTATCTTGCCGTATAGAGACACTACTGGAGTGCTTGAAACACCATCAACTGGAGGGTTCTATTAGGGTTGTAAATGCCCAATTATCTTCCTATATAGAGACACTACAAGGGTGCTCCAAATATCTTCAATTATTTTGTTGTATTAAGGTTGTAAATGCCCTATTATCTTGCAATCTGGAGAGACTACAAGAGGGCTCCAAATATCTTCAATTATTTTGTTGTCTTAAGGTTGTAAATGCCCTATTATCTTGCAATCAGGAGACACTACAAGAGTGCTCCAAGCACCTTCAATTGGAGTGTTGTACTAGGGTTCTAAAAGCCCTATTATGTAGCTATTTGGAAACACAACCGGAGTGGTCCATACACCATCAATGTGAGTGTTGTATTAAGGTTGTAAATGCCCTATTATCTTGCTGTATAGGGACACTACCACAGTGCTCCAACCACCATCAATTTGAGTGTTGTATTAGGGTTATAAATGCGCTATCTTGCTATATAGAGACACCACAAGAGTGCTCCAAATACCATGAATTGAAGTGTTGTTTTAAGGTTATGAATGCCCTATTATCTTGCAATCTGGAAACACTACTAAAGTGCTCCAAACATCTTCAATGTGAGTGTTGTATTAAGGTTGTAAATGCCCTATTATCTTGCTGTATGGGGGCACTACTAGAGTGCACCAAACACCTTCAATTGGAGTGTTGTTTTACGGTTGTTAATACCTTATTATCTTCCATTTTGGAGACACTACTATTGTGCTCCAAACACCATCAATTGAAGTATTGTATTAGAGTTGTAAATACAGGAGTGGTACATACACCTTCAATGTGAGTGTTGTATTACGGTTGTAAATGCCCTATTATCTTGCTATATAGGAACACTACTAAAATACTCCAAACACTTCAATTGGAGTGTTGTATTAGGGTTGTAAATGCCTTATTATCATGCAATCTGGGGACACTACTATTGTGCTCCAAACACCTTCAATTGGAGTGTTGTATTATAGTTGTAAATACCCTTTTATCTTGCTTTATAGAGATACTACTGGAGTGCTTCAAACACCATCAATTGAACTGTTGTATTAGGGTTGTAAATGCCCTATTATCTTGCAATATGGAGACACTACTAGAGTGCTCCAAACACCTTCAATGTGAGTGTTGTATTAAGTTTGTAAATGCCCTATTATCTAGCTGTATCGGGACACTACTATAGTGCCCCAAACACCATCAATTGGAGTGTTGTATTAAGGTTGTAAATATCCTATTATCTTGCCGTATAGAGACACTACTGGAGTGCTTGAAACACCATCAACTGGAGGGTTCTATTAGGGTTGTAAATGCCCAATTATCTTCCTATATAGAGACACTACAAGGGTGCTCCAAATATCTTCAATTATTTTGTTGTATTAAGGTTGTAAATGCCCTATTATCTTGCAATCTGGAGAGACTACAAGAGGGCTCCAAATATCTTCAATTATTTTGTTGTCTTAAGGTTGTAAATGCCCTATTATCTTGCAATCAGGAGACACTACAAGAGTGCTTCAAGCACCTTCAATTGGAGTGTTGTACTAGGGTTCTAAAAGCCCTATTATGTAGCTATTTGGAAACACAACCGGAGTGGTCCATACACCATCAATGTGAGTGTTGTATTAAGGTTGTAAATGCCCTATTATCTTGCTGTATAGGGACACTACCACAGTGCTCCAAACACCTTCAATTGAATTGTTGTATTGGGGTTGTAAATGCCTTATTATCTTGCAATCTGGAGACTGTACTATTGTGCTCCAAACACCTTCAATTGGAGTGTTGTATTTGGGTTGTAAATGCCCTTCTTGCAATCTAGAGACACTACTGGAGTGCTTCAAACACTATCAATCGGAGTGTTGTATTAGGGTTGTGAATGCCTTATTATCTTGGAATATGGAGAAACTACTATTGTGCTACAAACACCTTCAATTGGAGTATTGTATTAGGATTGTAAATGCCCTTTAATCTTGCAATCTAGAGACACTACCGGAGTGCTTGAAACGCCATCAACTGGAGGGTTCTATTAGGGTTGTAAATGCCCTATTATCTTGCTATATAGAGACACTACAAGAGTGCTCCAAACACTTTCAATTAGAGTGTTGTATTAGGGTTGTAAATGCCCTTTTATCTTGCAATCTAGAGAAACTACTGGAGTGCTTCAAACACCATCAACTGGAGTGTTATATCAGGGTTGTAAATGCCCTATTATCTTGCTATATAGAGACACTACAAGAGTGCTCCAAACACTTTCAATTGGAGTGTTGTATTAGGGTTGTAAATGCCATATTATCTTGCAATATAGAGACACTACAAGAGTGCTCCAAACACCTTCAATTGAACTGTTGTATTAGGGTTGTAAATGCCCTAATATTGCAATATGGAGACACTACTAGCTTGCTCCAAACACCTTCAGTTGGAGTGTTTTATTAGGTTTGTAAAAGCCCTATTATCTTGCAATCTGGAGACACTGTTAGAGCACTCCACACACATTCAATTCGAGTGTTGTATTAGGGTTGTAAATGCCCTCTTATATTGCCATCTGGAGAGACAACTAGAGAGCTCCAAACCCCATTAATTGGAGTGTTGTAGTTGGGTTGTTATTCCCTTATTACCTTGCAATCTGGAAACATTACTAGAGTGCTCCAAACACCTTCAATGTCAGTGTTATATTAAGGTTGTAAATGCCCTATTATCTTGCTATATAGGGACACTACTACAGTGATCCAAACACCTTCATTGGAGTGTTGTATTAGGGTTGTAAATGTCTTATTATCTTGCAATCTGGAGACACTACTATTGTGCTCCAAAGACATTCAATTGGAGTGTTATATTTGGGTTGTAAATGCCCTTTTATCTTGCAATCTAGAGACTGTTCTGAAGTGGTTCAAACGCCATCAATTGGAGTGTTGTATTAGGGTTGTGAATGCCCTATTATCTTGCTTTATAGAGACACTACTGGAGTGCTTCAGACACCTTCAATGTGAGTGTTGTATTAAGGTTGTAAATGCCCTATTATCTCGCTGTATAGGGACACTACTAAAGTGCTCCAAACACCTTAAATTGGAGAGTTGAATTAGGTTTGTAAATGCCTTATTATCTTGCAATCTGGAGACACTACAAAAGTGCTCCAAATACCTTCAATTGAACTCTTGTATTAGGGTCGTAAATGTCTTTTTATCTTGCAATCTAGAGACACTACAAGAGTGCACCAAACACCTTCAATTGGAATGTTGAATTAGGATTCTAAATGCCCTATTATCTTGCTATCTGAAGACACTACTGGAGTGGTCCAGACACCATCAATATGAGTGTTGTATTATGGTCGTAAATGCCCTATTATCTAGCTGTATAGGGACACTACTATAGTGCTCCAATAACTTCAATTGGAGTGTTGTATTAGGGTTGTAAATGCCCCATTATATTGCCATCTGGAGAGACTACTAGAGTGCTCCAAACACCATTAATTGGAGTGTTGTAGTAGGGTTGTAAATGCCCCGTTATATTGCCATCTGGAGAGACAACTAGAGTGCTCCAAACACCATTAATTGGAGTGTTGTAGTAGGGTTGTTATTGCCTTATTACCTTGCAATCTGGAGACATTACTAGATTGCTCCAAACACCTTCAATGTCAGTATTTTATTAAGGTTGTAAATGCCCTATTATCTTGCTGTATAGGAACACTACCACAGTGCTCCAAACACCTTCAATTGGATTGTTGTATTAGGGTTGTAAATGCCTTATTATCTTGCAATCTGGAGATTGTACTATTGTGCTCCAAACACCTTCAATTGGACTGTTGTGTTAGGGTTGTAAATGCCCTTCTTGCAATCTATAGACAATACTGGAGTGCTTCAAACACCATCAATTGGAGTGTTGTATTAGGGTTGTAAATGCCTTATTATCTTGCAATCTGGAGAAACTACTATTGTGCTCCAAACACCTTCAATTGGAGTATTGTGTTAGGGTTGTAAATGCCTGTTTGCCTTGCAATCTAGAGACACTACTTGAGTGCTTCAAACACCATCAACTGGAGGGTAGTATTAGGGTTGTAAATGCCTAATTATCTTGCTATATAAAGACACTATTAGAGTGCTCCAAACACTTTTAATTGGAGTGTTGTATTAGGGTTGTAAATGCCCTTTTATCTTGCATTCTAGATACACTACTGGAGTGCTTCAAACACCATCAACTGGAGTGTTGTATCAGGGTTGTAAATGCCCTATTATCTTGCTATATAGAGACACTACAAGAATGCTCCAAACACTTTCAATTGGAGTGTTGTATTTGTAAATGTCCTATTATCTTGTAATATGGAGACACTACTAGAGCGCTCCAAACACCTTCAGTTGGAGTGTTTTATTAGGTTTGTAAAAGCCCTATTATCTTGCTATCTAGAGACACTGCTAGAGCGCTCCATACATATTCAATTCGAGTGTTGTATTAGGGTTGTAAATGCTCTATTATGTTGCAATATGGAGATACTACAAGAGTGCTCAAAACACCTTCAATTGAGCTGTTTTATTAAGGTTGTAAATGCCCTATTATCTTGTAATATGGAGACACTACTAGAGTGCTCCAAACACCTTCAGTTGGAGTGTTTTATTAGGTTTGTAAAAGGCCTATTATCTTGCTATCTGGAGACACTGCTAGAGCGCTCCATACATATTCAATTCGAGTGTTGTATTAGGGTTGTAAATACCTTTTTATCTTGCAATCTGGAGACACTACTATTGTGTTCCAAACACTTTCAGTTGGAGTGTTGTATTTGGGTTGTAAATACCTTTTTATCTTGCAATCTGGTTAAACTACTATTGTGCTCCAAACACTTTCAATTGGAATGTTGTATTAGGGTTGTAAATGCCCTTTTATCATGCAATCTAGTGACACTACTGGAGTGCTTCAAACACCATCAACTTGAGAGTTGTATTGGGTTTGTAAATGCCCTATTATCTAGCTTTATAGAGACACTACAAGAGTGCTTCCAACACCTTCAATTGGAGTGTTGTATTAGGGTTTTAAATGCCCTTTTATCTTGCAATATGGAGACACTACAAGAGTGCACCAAACACCTTCAACTGAACTGTTGTATTAGGGTGGTAAATGTCTTTTTATCTTGCAATATGGAGACACTCCCAGAGTGCTCCAAACACCTTCAATTGGAGTGTTTTCTCTGGTTTGTAAAAGCCCTATTATCTTGCCATTTGGAGATGTTCGCACAGAATATATGCTACAAAGTTTCAGTATAGCAAGCTGTACCTTTTAAAACTTTGTTATACTCTGTCAAATCAGATAGCAAGTGTACTATCCTATCGATGAGTATGCTCAGTTATCGATCCACAGGGACGGAAGAAAATAACCGGACTCGTCTTAAAATTACTTGAGATTCTAGAAGTAAGAGAAAATTGGTTTGGTTTGGTTCTAACAATTCTAATGATTTATGACAAGTTTAAAAGACAATAAAGAGAATTAAATTTGTTTTCAATTGATAAAAAGGCGTTTCCATGGTTCAGATTTCATTTCTGTTCAGCCCCGAGGCATACGGCCCGTACGGATTCCCGTACGGCCCGTAGGGGACCCCGAGTTAATGCTGCAGCTACTGTTTTCTGCGTTGATGGTAATGTTTAGGGTTTCTATCGACCAGATCTAG
Source organism: Carex rostrata (assembly GCA_964058875.1). Lineage (NCBI taxonomy): Eukaryota > Viridiplantae > Streptophyta > Magnoliopsida > Poales > Cyperaceae > Carex > Carex rostrata. The sequence continues at coordinate 77,264 of CAXKVT010000014.1, read as the reverse complement.
GCCTAGTACCCGATTACCGGACTCAAATACTTCCCTCTTAGATGCGTTAAACCTCAACTTTCGCATTTTGGCCTAATTTATCCAAGTTACTTGTTGGTTTACTAAAAGTATCCAAGGACTTTCGCCTCAAGGAAAGTTTCACCTTTCGGGTACTCCTTGGTTTCACCCTACTTCATATACTTTATTTGGTTGGATTAAATGTCATAGACTTGGCTCCTAACACTTAGATGTGCGCATTCATCTAACGAGATGACTAATCAATTCAAGCAAGCACAAATAAAGCAATCAAAATACTACTCAACAAGGTAAAAACAAAGCATTCAACACAAAATCCAAGTAGCATGCAAACAAAACCAAACTAGAAACTACATCTTAACCCTAGAAACAAAGTAAATTAGCTACTCATGTTCATAAGATAACACAAATAATAAGAGATGAAAGAGTTCATGACAAAACAGTGGAAAATCCGAAGATCCGTTGCAAACTCGCGTTTTTCACTTCTCTTCCTCTTCTCCTCCTCTTGTCTTTTGCCCCAAGAAAGCTTGTCCAAGTTCCAGTGGTGAATCCCCCTTTTTCTGGTGTGAAATATCTCATTTAATGCCCCAGATCACGCCCCAAGAGGCTTCCTTTTCGGCCCCCTTAAATTATGCTCATTTCAGATTCCAGCTGGATTTTCCGAATTAGCGTCCTACGGCCCGTAGGAGACCCCGTACGGGTCATATGCCTGTGTTTTGTCTTGGAGACTTTGTGCCTCTGTTGTGGAAACCTTCTGTGTGGTTGGGCAAATCTTGTACGCCCGTAGGGAATGTCATACGGGCAGTATAAAAAGTAGTCAGATCCAGTTTTTCGCCATTTTTCCTGCAAAATACCAAACATAGCATAGCAGTACCACAATTCATTGAAATACAAGTACAATGTCCACTTTTATAGGCTCTAAAACAAAGCTTTTAGTGTAAATCAGGGCTGTAATTTAGATATAATATGGAGATATCAGGAGACACTAATAGAGCCCTATATTCGAGTGTTGTATTAGAGTTGTAAATGCCCTATTATATTGACATATGGAGAGACTACAAGAGTGCCCCAAAAACATCAATTGGAGTGTTGTATTAAGGTTGTAAATGTCGTATTATCTTGCTATATAAGGACACTACTACATTACTCCAAATACCGTCAATTGGAGTGTTGTATTAAGGTTGTAAATGCCTTATTATCTTGGAATCTGGAGACACTATTATTGTGCTCCAAACACCTTCAATTGGAGTGTTGTATTACGGTTGTAAATGCCCTTTTAACTTGCAATCTAGAGACACTACAAGAGTGCTCCAAACACCTTCAATTGGAGTGTTGTATTAGGGTTGTAAATGCCCTTTTAACTTGCAATCTAGAGACACTACAATAATGCTCCAAACACCTTCGATTGGAGTGTTTTAGTACGGTTGTAAATGCCCTATTATCTTGCTATACGGAGACACTACAAGAGTGCTCCAAACACTTTCAATTGAACTGTTGTATTAGCGTTGTAAATGCTCTATTATCTTGCAATATGGAGACACTAGAAGAATGCTCCAAACTCCTTCAATCGAACTGTTGTATTAAGGTTGTAAATGCCCTATTATCTTGCAATATGGATACACTACTAGACTCCTCCAAACTCTTTCAATTGGAGTGATTTATTAGGTTTGTAAAAGCCCTATTATCTTGTTATCTGGAGACACTGCTAGAGCGCTCCATACACATTCAATTCGAGTGTTGTATTAGGATTGTAAATGCCCTATTATATTGCCATATGGAGAGACTACTAGAGTTCTCACAACACCATTAATTCGGGTGTTGTAGTAGGGTTGTTATTGCCTTATTACCTAGCAATCTGGAGACACCAGTAGAGTGCTCCAAACACCTTCAATTGGAGTTTTGTATTAGGGTTGTAAATGCCCTATTCTCTTGCCATCTAGAGACACAACAAGAGTGCTCCAAACACCTTCAATTGGATTGTTGTATTATGGTTGTAAATGCCCTATTATCTTCCAATCTGGAGAAACTACTATTGTGCTCCAAACACCTTCAATTGGAGTGTTGTATTAGGGTTGTAAGTGTCTTGTTATCTTGGAATCTGGAGACACTATTATTGTGCTCCAAACACCTTCAATTGGAGTGTTGTATTAGGGTTGTAAATGCCTAATTATCTTGCTATATAGAGACACTATAAGAGTGCTACAAACACTTTCAATTGGAGTGTTGTATTAGGGTTGTAAATGCCCTATTATCTTGTAATATGGAGACACTACTAGAGTGCTCCAAACACCTTCAGTTGGAGTGTTTTATTAGGTTTGTAAATGCCCTATTATCTTTCTATCTGGAGACACTGCTAGAGCGCTCCATACACATTCAATTCAAGTGTTGTATTAGGGTGGTAAATGCCCTATTACATTGCCATATGGAGAGACTACTAGAGTGCTCCAAACACCTGCAGTTCGAGTGTTTTATTAGGTTTGTAAAAGCCCTATTATCTTGCTATCTGGAGACACAGCTAGAGCGCTCCATACACATTCAATTCGAGTGTTGTATTAGGGTTGTAAATGCCCTATTATATTGCCATATGGAGAGACTACTAGAGTGCTCCAAACACCTTCAATTGGAGTGTTGTACTAGGGTTGTAAATGCCCTATTATCTTGCCATCTGGAGGCACAACAAGAGAGCTCCAGACACCTTCAATTCGAGTGTTGTAGTAGGGTTGCAAATGGCCAATTATCATGCAATCTGGAGACACTACAAGAGTGCTCCACATACCTTCAATTGGATTGTTGTATTAAGGTAGTAAATGCCCTATTATCTTGCAATCTGGAGACACTACAAGAGTGCACCAAACACCTTCAATTGGAGTGTTGTATTAGGATTCTAAATGCCCTATTATCTTGCTATCTGAAGACTCTACTGGAGTGGTCCAAATACCATCAATATGAGTGTTGTATTAAGGTCGTAAATGCCCTATTATCTAGCTGTATATGGACACTACTACAGTGCTCCAAAACCTTCAATTGGACTGTTGTATTAGGATTTGTAAATGCCCCATTATATTGCCATCTGGAGAGACTACTAGAGTGCTCCAAACCCCATTAATTGGAGTGTTGTAGTAGGGTTGTAAATGCCCCTTTTTATTGCCATCTGGAGACAGTACTAGAGTGCTCCAAACACCATTAATTGGAGTGTTGTACTAGGGTTGTAAATGCCCCATTATATTGCCATCTGGAGAGACTACTAGAGTGCTCCAAACACCATTAATTGGAGTGTTGTAGTAGGGTTGTAATTGCCCCATTATATTGCCATCTGGAGAGACTACTAGAGTGCTCCAAACACCATTAATTGGAAGTGTTGTAGTAGGGTTGTTATTGCCTTATTACCTTGCAATCTGGAGACATTACTAGAGTGCTCCAAACACCTTCAATGTCAGTATTGTATTAATGTTGTACATGCCCTATTATCTTGTTGTATAGGGACACTACCAAAGTGCTCCAAACACCTTTAATTGGAGTGTTGTGTTAGGGTTGTAAATGCCCTTCTTGTAATCTAGAGACAATACTGGAGTTCTTCAAACACCATCAATTGGAGTGTTGTATTAGGGTTGTAAATGCCTTATTATCTTGCAATCTGGAGAAACTACTATTGTGCTCCAAACACCTTCAATTGGAGTATTGTGTTAGGGTTGTAAATTCCCGTTTGTCTTGCAATCTAGAGACACTACAGGAGTGCTTCACACACCATCAACTGGAGGGTAGTATTAGGGTTGTAAATGCCCAATTAACTTGTTATATAGAGGCACTACAAGAGTACTCCAAACACTTTCAATTGGAGTGTTGTATTAGGGTTGTAAATGCTCCTTTATCTTGCAATCAAGAGACACTATTGGTGTGCTTCAAACACGATCAACTCGAGTGTTGTATCAGGGTTGTAAATGCCCTATTATCTTGATATATAGAGACACTACAAGAGTGCTCCAAACACTTTCAATTGGAGTGTTTTATTAGGGTTGTAAATGCCCTATTATCTTGCAATATGGAGACACTACAAGAGTGCTCAAAACACCTTCAATTGAACTGTTTTATTAGGGTTGTAAATGCCTATTATCTTGTAATATGGAGACACTACTAGAGTGCTTCAAACACCTTCAGTTGGAGTGTTTTATTAGGTTTGTAAAAGCCCTATTATCTTGCTATCTGGAGACACTGCTAGAGCGCACCATACACATTCAATTCGAGTGCTGTATTAGGGTTGTAAATGCCCTATTACATTTCCATATGGAGAGACTACTAGAGTGCTCCAAACACCATTAATTGGGGTGTTGTAGTAGGGTGGTGATTACCTTATTACCTTGCAATCTGGAGACATTACTAGAGTGCTCCATACACCTTCAATGTGAGTCCTGTATTAAGGTTGTAAATGCCCTATTATCTTGCTGTATAGGGACACTACTACAGTGCTCCAAACACCATCATTTGGGTTGTAAATACCTTTTTATCTTGCAATCTGGTGAAACTACTATCGTGCTCCAAACACTTTCAATTGGAATGTTGTATTAGTGTTGTAAATGCCCTTTTATCATGCAGTAGTGACACTACTGGAGTGCTTCAAACACCATCAACTTGAGAGTTGTATTAGGTTTGTAAATGCCCTATTATCTCGCTTTATAGAGACACTACAAGAGTGCTCCCAACACCTTCAATTGGAGTGTTGTAGTAGGGTTTTAAATGCCCTTTTATCTTGCAATATGGAGACACTACAAGAGTGCTCCAAACACCTTCAATTGAACTGTTGTATTAGGGTTGTAAATGTCTTTTTATCTTGCAATATGGAGACACACCTAGAGTGCACCAAACACCTTCAATTGGAGCGTTATTATCTTGCCATTTGGAGACACTGCTAGAGCCCTCCATTCGAGTGTTGTATTAGAGTTGTAAATGCTCTATTATATTGACAACTGGAGAGACTACAAAAGTGCTCCAAAAACATCAATTGGAATGATGTATGAAGGTTGTAAATGCCATATTATCTTGCTATATAAGGACACTACTACATTACTCCAAACACGTTCAATTGGAGTGTTGTATTAGGGTTGTAAATGCCTTATTATCTTGGAATCTGGAGAAACTATTATTGTGCTCCAAACACCTTCAATTGGAGTGTTGTATTAGGGTTGTTAATGCCCTTTTAAATTGCAATCTAGAGACACTACAAGCGTGCTCCAAACACCTTCAATTGGAGTGTTGTATTAGGGTTGTAAATGCCCTTTTAACTTGCAAGCTAGAGACACTACAAGAGTGCTCCAAACACCTTCAATTGGAGTGTTTTAGTACGGTTGTAAATGCCCTATTATCTTGCTATATGGAGACACTACAAGACTGCTCCAAACACCTTCAATTGAACTGTTGTATTAGGGTTGTAAATGCCCTATTACATTTCCATATTGAGAAACACCATTAATTGCGGTGTTGTAGTAGAGTTGTTATTACCTTATTACCTTGCAATCTGGAGACATTACTAGAGTGCTCCATACACCTTCAATGTGAGTCCTGTATTAAGGTTGTAAATGCCCTATTATCTTGCTGTATAGGGACACTACTACAGTGCTCCAAACACCATCAGTTGGAGTGTTGTATTAGGGTTGTAAATACCTTTTTATCTTGCAATCTGGTGAAACTACTATTGTGCTCCAAACACTTTCAATTGGAATGTTGTATTAGGGTTGTAAATGTCCTTTTATCATGCAATATGGAGATACACCTAGAGTGCTCCAAACACCTTCAATTGAACTCTTGTATTAGGGTTGTAAATGCTCTATTCTATTATCTTGCAATATGGATACACTACTAGAGTGCTCCAAACGCCATCAACTTGAGAGTTGTATTAGGTTTGTAAATGCCCTATTTTCTTGCTTTATAGAGACACTACAAGAGTGCTTCCAACACCTTCAATTGGAGTGTTGTATTAGGGTTTTAAATGCCCTTTTATCTTGCAATATGGAGACACTACAAGAGTGCTCCAAACACCTTCAATTGAACTGTTGTATTAGGGTTGTAAATGTCTTTTTATCTTGCAATATGGAGACACACCTAGAGTGCACCAAACACCTTCAATTGGAGCGTTTTCTTTGGTTTGTAAAAGCCCTATTATCTTGCCATTTGGAGACACTGCTAGAGCCCTCCATTCGAGTGTTGTATTAGAGTTGTAAATGCTCTATTATATTGACAACTGGAGAGACTACAAAAGTGCTCCAAAAACATCAATTGGAATGATGTATTAAGGTTGTAAATGCCATATTATCTTGCTATATAAGGACACTACTACATTACTCCAAACACGTTCAATTGGAGTGTTGTATTAGGGTTGGAAATGCCTTATTATCTTGGAATCTGGAGAAACTATTATTGTGCTCCAAACACCTTCAATTGGAGTGTTGTATTGGGGTTGTTAATGCCCTTTTAACTTGCAATCTAGAGACACTACAAGCGTGCTCCAAACACCTTCAATTGGAGTGTTGTATTAGGGTTGTAAATGCCCTTTTAACTTGCAAGCTAGAGACACTACAAGAGTGCTCCAAACACCTTCAATTGGAGTGTTTTAGTACAGTTGTAAATGCCCTATTATCTTGCTATATGGAGACACTACAAGACTGCTCCAAACACCTTCAATTGAACTGTTGTATTAGGATTGTAAATGCCCTATTACATTTCCATATTGAGAAACACCATTAATTGCGGTGTTGTAGTAGAGTTGTTATTACCTTATTACCTTGCAATCTGGAGACATTACTAGAGTGCTCCATACACCTTCAATGTGAGTCCTGTATTAAGGTTGTAAATGCCCTATTATCTTGATATATAGAGACACCATTAATTGCTGTATAGGGACACTACTACAGTGCTACAAACACCATCAGTTGGAGTGTTGTATTAGGGTTGTAAATACCTTTTTATCTTGCAATCTGGTGAAACTACTATTGTGCTCCAAACACTTTCAATTGGAATGTTGTATTAGGGTTGTAAATGTCCTTTTATCATGCAATATGGAGATACACCTAGAGTGCTCCAAACACCTTCAATTGAACTGTTGTATTAGGGTTGTAAATGCTCTATTCTATTATCTTGCAATATGGATACACTACTAGAGTGCTCCAAACGCCATCAACTTGAGAGTTGTATTAGGTTTGTAAATGCCCTATTATCTTGCTTTATAGAGACACTACAAGAGTGCTTCCAACACCTTCAATTGGAGTGTTGTATTAGGGTTTTAAATGCCCTTTTATCTTGCAATATGGAGACACTACAAGAGTGCTCCAAACACCTTCAATTGAACTGTTGTATTAGGGTTGTAAATGTCTTTTTATCTTGCAATATGGAGACACACCTAGAGTGCTCCAAACACCTTCAATTGAACTGTTGTATTAGGGTTGTAAATGCTCTATTCTATTATCTTGCAATACGGATACACTACTAGAGTGCTCCAAACGCCATCAATTGGAGTGATTTATTAGGTTTGTAAAAACCCTATTATCTTGCTATCTGGAGACACTGCTAGAGCGCTCCATAGACATTCAATTCGAGTGTTGTATTAGGATTGTAAATGCCCTATTATATTACCATATGGAGAGACTACTAGAGTTCTCACAACACCATTAATTCGGCTGTTGTAGTAGGGTTGTTATTTACCTTATTACCTAGCAATCTGGAGACACTAGTAGAGTGCTCCAAACACCTTCAATTGGAGTGTTGTATTAGGGTTGTAAATGCCCTATTATCTTGCCATCTGGAGACACAACAAGAGTGCTCCAAACACCTTCAATTAGATTGTTGTATTATGGTTGTAAATGCCCTATTATCTTGCACTCTGGAGAAACTACTATTGTCCTGCAAACATCTTCAATTGGAGTATTGTATTAGGGTAGTAAGTGCCCGTTTGTCTTGCAATCTAGAGACACTACTGGAGTGCTTCAAACACCTTCAACTGGAGGGTAGTATTAAGGTTGTAAATGCCTAATTATCTTGCTATATAGACACATTACAAGAGTGCTCCAAACACTTTTAATTGGAGTGTGGTATTAGGGTTGTAAATGCCCTTTTATCTTCCATTCTAGAGACACTACTGGAGTGCTTCAAACACCATCAAATGGAGTGTTGTATCAGGGTTGTAAATGCCCTATTATCTTGCTATATAGAGACACTACAAGAGTGCTCCAAACACTTTCAATTGGAGTGTTGTATTAGGGTTGTAAATGCCCTATTATCTTGTAATATGGAGACACAACTACAGTGCTCCAAATACCTTCAATTGGAGTGTTCTATTAGGGTTGTAAATACCTTATTATCTTGCAATCTGGAGACAATACTATTGTGCTCCAAAGACCTTCAATTGGAGTGTTATATTAGGGTAGTAAATGCCCTTTTATCTTGCTATGTAGACACACTTCTGAAGTGCTTCAAACACCATCAATTGGAGTGTTGTATTAGGGTTGTAAATGCCCTATTATCTTGCTATATAGAGACACTAGAAGAGTGCTCCAAACACCTTCAATTGGAGTGTTTTATTAGGTTTGTAATAAAGGCACTATTATCTTGCTATTTGGAGACACTCCTAGAGCGCTCCATACACATTCAATTGGAGTGCTGTATTAGGGTTGTAAATGCCCTATTATCTTATATGGAGACACTACAAGAGTGCTCAAAACACCTTCAATTGAACTGTGTTATTGGGGTAGTAAATGCCCTATTATCATGTAATATGGAGACACTACTAGTGTGCTTCAAACACCTTCAGTTGGAGTGTTTTATTAGGTTTGTAAAAGCCCTATTATCTTGCTATCTGGAGACACTGCTAGAGCGCTCCATACACATTCAATTCGAGTGTTGTATTTGTAAATGCCCTATTACATTTCCATATGGAGAGACTACTAGAGTGCTCCAAACACCATTAATTGGGGTGTTGTAGTAGAGTTGTTATTACCTTATTACCTTGCAATCTGGAGACATTACTAGAGTGCTCCATACACCTTCAATGTGAGTCCTGTATTAAGGTTGTAAATGCCCTATTATCTTGCTGTATAGGGACACTACTACAGTGCTCCAAACACCATCAGTTGGAGTGTTGTATTTGGGTTGTAAATACCTTTTTATCTTGCAATCTGGTGAAACTACTATTGTGCTCCAAACACTTTCAATTGGAATGTTGTATTAGGGTTGTAAATGCCCTTTTATCATGCAATCTAGTGACACTACTGGAGTGCTTCAAACACCATCAACTTGAGAGTTGTATTAGGTTTGTAGATGCCCTATTATCTTGCTTTATAGAGACACTACAAGAGTGCTCCCAACACCTTCAATTGGATTGTTGTATTAGGGTTTTAAATGCCCTTTTATCTTGCAATATGGAGACACTACAAGAGTGCTCCAAACACCTTCAATTGAACTGTTGTATTAGGGTTGTAAATGTCTTTTTATCTTGCTATATGGAGACACACCTGGAGTGCTCCAAACACCTTCAATTGGAGTGTTTTCTTTGGTTTGTATAACCCTATTATCTTGCCATTTGGAGACACTGCTAGAGCCCTCCATTCGAGTGTTGTATTAGAGTTGTAAATGCTCTATTATATTGACATCTGGAGAGACTACAAGAGTGCTCCAAAAACATCAATTGGAATGTTGTATTAAGGTTGTAAATGCCGTATTATCTTGCTATATAAGGACACTACTACATTACTCCAAACACCTTCAATTGGAGTGTTATATTAGGGTTGTAAATGCCTTATTATCTTGGAATCTGGAGAAACTATTATTGTGCTCCAAACACCTTCAATTGGAGTGTTGTATTAGGGTTGTAAATGTCATTTTAACTCGCAATCTAGAGACACTACAAGAGTGCTCCAAACACCTTCAATTGGAGTGTTGTATTAGGGTTGTAAATGCCCTTTTAACTTGCAATCTAGAGACACTACAAGAGTGCTCCAAACACCTTCAATTGGAGTGTTTTAGTATGGTTGTAAATGCCCTATTATCTTGCAATATGGAGACACTACTATTGTGCTCCAAACACCTTCAATTGGAGTGTTGTATTAGGGTTGTAAATGCCCTTTTATCTTGCATTCTAGGGACACTACTGGAGTGCTTCCAATACCATCAATTGGAGTGTTTTATTTGGGTTGTAAATGCCCTATTATCTTGCCATCTGGAGACACAACAAGAGTGCTCCAAAGACATTCAATTCGAGTGCTCTATTAAGGTTGTAAATGCCCGATTATCTTGCAATCTGGAGACACTACAAGAGTGCTCCAAATATCTTCAATTGGATTGTTGTATTAAGGTTATAAATGCCCTATTATCTTGCAATCTGGAGACACTACAAGAGTGCTCCAAACACCTTCAATTGATGTGTTGTATTAGGGTTCTAAATGCCCTATTATCTTGCTATCTGGAGACACAACAAGAGTGCTCCAAACACCTTCAATTGAAGTGTTGTATTAGTGCTGTAAATGCCCGATCATCTTACAATCTGGAGACACTACAAGAGTGCTCTAAATACCTTTAATTGGATTGTTGTATTAAGGTTGTAAATGCTCTATTATCTTGCAATCTGGAGACACTACAAGAGTGCTCCAAACACCTTCAATTGGTGTGTTATATTAGGGTTCTAAATGCCATATTATCTTGCTATCTGGGACACTACTGGAGTGGTCCGTACACTTTCAATGTGAGTGTTGTTTTTTGGTTGTAAACGCCCTATTATCTTGCTGCATATGGACACTACTATAGTGCTCCAAACACCTTCAATTGGAGTGTGGTATTAGGGTTGTAAATGCCTTATTATCTTGCATCCGGAGACACTTCTATTGTGCTCCAAATACATTCAATTGGAGTGTTGTATTAGGGTTGTAAATGCTCTATTATCTTGCAATCTAGAGACACTGCTGGAATGCTTCAAACACCATCAATTGGAGTGTTCTATTAGGGTTGTAAATGGCCTATTATCTTGCAATATGGAGACACTACAAGAGTGCTCCTGTTGTACCCTAAAATGTCGCTAAAATAAAATAACAATATTTTAATACTTGAAAAATACCAAGAACATTTGAAAGCTCTTTAAAATAGATCAAGAGCAATACATTGGAGTTCATATTATGATTCCTTATGAGAAACCATGAATTTTGATATATCATACATATTCTAGCTCAAAATGATTGAAGAGTTATGAATTTTCAAAGATTTGATGACATGGAAGCCTCTGGTTGGTGCTACATGGCCTTGGGTACCCATAGCAATAACCTAGCCTCTCTGTGTACAAGTTGGAGCACTAGATCAATACCATGAACCCTGGGCCCACCAGTCAGTGAAACAATTGAAATTTCGCTGAATGATGAATCTAGATGGACCTAGAGCATAGGGGATGAACGTATGAACCGAACTGTCAGTGCTCGGGTTCACCATGCGCCAAGCTCAGCCGAACTTGAGCTCTTAAAAACCTCAGCGCTTCAGCAAGCCCGACCCCTTTAAGATACATACACCTGGTTCTCTATGCACCATACACAAACGTGTACATGGCTCATGCTACGCCACGATCAAACAAAAGAAACAAAAGAGCAAAGAGGAGAGCTGGCATGCGGGTCCCACCCGACAGCCTCTCCTCTTCCTCTCTTCCTTCTTTCTCCTCCTCTCCGGCCATGGAGAGCGCCGAATAGGAAGAACCAAAACTAAAACTATAAAATTGAGAAGACAATATGATCTCTCACCTATAAATGATGGTCTTTGAACAATCAATTTGGAAAGAAAATGGCTCGAATAGCCTGAAATCAGAACACCCAAATTATAGGGTTCATGAAATTGGGAATAAAGAAAGCTAATCAATACTCTCTGAGTGTTTAAATGGAGTCGCTGAGGGTCTAATGAGGTCCTTCAATGCTTTGTTTAAGAAGATATAAAAAAATTGAACCCGAATAGGATACTGACACCATTGGTCATGCGAAAGATAGGTGTAATTGATCCCATATGTGAAATTGATAGCTGGAATGGTATGATGTGCCTTAAGGCATGTTAATGATATGTTATACATGCACTCTGGTGCAATTTTAAAGACCAAATGATGACTATGCTATTCTGGTGCATGATACACCAGTCTCACTTAATGCACATGGCACTACTGCCCTAACTGATGCCCCTGAGCCTAAATTGGCTTTATTTACACCTATTCTGACACCTCCACATGAAGACAATATATAAGAATATCTTTTTAAGCATACATGAAGAGCATGAATCAATACATACTGAATCTGAGCCCTTTAATGCATGAAATCAAGGGCTATGCATATACTTCCTCCTGGACTGCCAACATGGCTTATTCCCATTAGTTTTCACCCCTGCAAATGATGTATTGAAGGCCAAGGATGAATCACAAGCATTGAAACCAAATTGAATGAAAAATGAGGGTGAGGATCATACCAGCATAGGCCATGCTGAACCCTAGACCTCTCCAGCTCCATAGGCTATATATACATGATGAATGAAGCTCAACAGACAGATAGATACAAGCATACACTGCCTCCATAGGGTTAGATACATACATACATACACTCAAGTTCATAGCTTGATTCTCTCTCTCTCTCATAGTTCATACTCAAGCTTGTGCTTTCTTCTACTCCCTCCCAGTTAATAGGTACAATTCAATATAGAAAGAGCCTTGATAACTGTATGATGTATTAACTCCCTTGGTGAATAAAGTTGTTTTGAAAGATCTTTATTTTCTTGCATATTTTTCTGTTAGTTTAGTGTGCATTGCCTTGATCTCTTTATTAATAATCTTGCTATTTTGAAGCATAAGGAAGAGAGCTCCATGCCATGGTATGGAGCTTAATGATTAAAACTTCCCTTTTTTCTTTCTTTTCCTTTTCTTGACACTTTTGACCTTTCATCTTTTAATTAAAATCTTTAATCTCTAAATTAAATGTTTGAGATCATGATAATATAAGGGTTGAGTCAGCTGATTTTCCCTTGTATTGCATTGTTTAAAATCATTTAATTAAAAGATTAAGGAATAAAAATATACATATATATAATAGAAGCAATAAGGTTGAGCCAGCTAGCTTCCCTTACTGTTTCTTTAACTAAAATGGACCCATGTTGCACACTAGTGACCTTGAATCCCATTGCAAGGCTAAGGACAAGCCATATGCACTGGATTGCATGAAGCAAAAGGGAAAAAATGTGAACTAATGTGTATATATTGAAGGATGGAGTTTAAAAGATGTGAGTAGGCATCAGTGTGTACTGATTTGAGTCACTCATATTCTCAACACCATGATATCCTAATGATCATGTCAAAATCTTGATGAAAAGAGCAATATAAAATGATTTTTAAGAAGGCAGGGACCTATCTACAAAAATACAGGCTCTGACAGCCTATGTGTATATTGAAATGATGATTTACAAAGTTTGAACCTTTAATTTTGATCTTTTTCCTTCAACTAGTACAAAACAATGGCCTTGGAGTCCTTGAAACACCTGTTCCGAACCAAACCAGACCCATACCAGTCCATGTAACTTCCTCTGGCAGCCCATTGCACATTGTTGGGCTTGTACTCAGCAACAAATTACATGAGAAGTACTATTAGGGTAGTGCAATGCATTAAAATACCTTGATCTGACCTCTGTTGGTAAAGCAGTATGTCTGAACTGATGCTTTGTTCAAATGACAAAAATAATTATACCATCATGTAGAGCACAAAAAGATACATGAAATAGACTCAAACTTTGCATTTTTTTTATTTTATTTCGATTTTATATGATTTTTTCAAAGTTCACATTTTAAAAGTGAGAAAATACCAAATATTCTGACAAAATGACCTGCTATACCCCCACTAGTAAATGAATTGTGAAAAATATAAATAAATTCCCTAAAATGGTAAAAAATTGATACACATGCCCTTGATATACTTATCTATGATCCTGTAAAGTAAAAAAAAAATAGCTTATGTATAGTATCCATGAGGAATTGGATCAAGAAGGATTGAAATTATATGTATTCTTCACGATGGATATAGTCAGGAATGAAACCAATCCGAATTGATCCTTGTGAAATGTCAACACCTCTTTGAAATAGTCAAATAATAGCCTCTGAGCTCTTGAACCAGCCCTAGCATCTCTATACCTATCAATGGTACCAAGTCGGTATTGGAACCGAAACCAATAAATCCAAGTTATGCTTAAAGCTCAATTAAATGACAAATTGATGCTCCTTTTAGTCTCTATACCCTTCTTTGACTCCAAATGACTAGTTTATCGAAGGAAATTACAATGAAATCGATGAAAATCTATTTAAGCCTTCATGGGTACCGATAGCTACTGTTCAAGCACGTACCAACATCTCCGGTGAACCTCAGCCGCCGCCAAGGGTACCAATGCGCTCCTTATCACGAGACGACCACACTCATGTGTTTATCCGACGCCGCTGTGGCCGAAATCGGCCATACCCGGCTTATCAGACGATAACCATGGTCTGTTACCTATATAACATGATCTTTGAAGTTGGTGTGCAGATCTTAAAGCAAATGGAGAAGATCTAAAGGATTATATTCAAACCTGATCAACGGATCCCTGACATGGAGGGGTCCACATGTCATATTCGAATCTTAAAGCACCCTGTCAAAGATCCAGAACCTTGCACATTTATCAAATGTCCAATACACTCGTTAATGCATAGAAGCCCAATAACTTTGATCCAATGACTTGTGCACGTCTGAAAGGCCTAGACACAAATCTTAAAGGCCCAATGCCAATCTCAAAGACTAAATATGATTAAATAGAACCCCTTTTGCATATGAATCCCTCTGTCTGTCCAAAATTGGTAGAGAGGTCTTTGAAAATTTACAAGTAGGTCCCTGGAAGTGTATAAACTTCAGTCCTTTTTGGCCATAATTTCTTCGTTTTAAGTCCAAATCGACTCAAACCAGTCCCGAATGACTCCAAATTAAATTCTCTACCATCCTGAATCAAATCCAAATATTTTCAAGCTTCAGCCATAATATGAAATGACCAAAATACCATCCTCACAATTAAAATGTCACAATTTCATAATAAACTTATAAAATTCTCAAAGGACATTATATATCTCATATCATGATCAAAATGACAACATGTACAAAGTTTTATAACATTATAAAATGACCAAAATACACCTTCTCACATAAACATCATGATTTCTCAAATAAATGACACATGTTGTAAACATAGATTCATACATATGACCATATGCAATATTCACATACACATGACAACATAGATGACCAAAAATGAACGAGAACCAACCACATGACCACAGAAATGACAATACATGAGCCCTTTTTAGCCCCATTACTTAGTTCACCACCAATAGGCATAAATCCCATAATACATGAGGACAGTTTGACTCGAAAGGTCTTTCTGATAAAATTAATGGCGGGGGCTTGCGCCCGTCGCGAGTTAAATGTGCCCACAATCGAAATAATAAAACCCCGTTGGACTGATCATGAACGTAAGTACCGCCACAAGGGTGAACCAGGAGGAAAGCACAGAGAAGTTAGAGTAATGCCCCGAGTTTGGAGCCTTGCTCACAATCATTTTGGAGAACTAGAGCACCGAACCCATGCGGGAGCATTCACTCGTTTTAAAATACACCCGCACAATTAGCTAACCTAATGCGTGCAACTTTCTGCGCCCTACAGCTCCAAATACCATTAATTTGATTGTTGTATTAATGTTGTAAATGCCCTAATCTCTTGCAATCTGGAGACACTACAAGAGTGCTCCAAACACCTTCAATTGGAGTGTTGTCTTAGTGTTATAAATGCCCTATTATCATGCTATCTGGAGACACTACTGGAATGGTCCATACACCTTCAATGTGAGTGATGTATTAAGCTTGTAAATGCCCTATTATCTTGCTGTATAGGGACACTACTACAGTGCTCCAAACACCTTCCATTGGAGTGTTGTATTAGGGTTGTAAATGCGTTATTATCTTGCAATCTGGAGACACTACTATTGTGCTCCAAACACCTTCAATTGAAGTGTTGTATTATGGTTGTAAATGCCCTATTGTCTTGCAATCTTGAGACACTACTGAAGTGCTTCAAACACCATCAATTGCAATGTTGTATTAGGGTTGTAAATGCCCTATTATCTTGCTATATAGAGACACTACAAGAGTGCTCCAAAGACCTTCAATTGGAGTGTTGAATTAGGGTTGTAAATACCCTATTATCTTGCAATATGAACACACTATAAGAGTGCTGCAAACACCTTATATTGAACTGTTGTATTAGGGTTGTAAATGTCCTATTATCTTGCAATATGGAGACACTACTAGAGTGCTCAAAACAACTTCAATTGGAGTGTTTTATTAGGTTTGTAAAGGCCATATTATCTTGCAATCTGGAGGCATTGCTAGAGCGCTCCATACACATTCAATTCGAGTGTTGTATTAGGGTTGTAAATGACGTATTATATTGCCATCTGGAGAAACTACTAGAGTGCTCAAGACACCATTAATTGGAGTGTTGTATTAGGGTTGTTAATGCCATATTATCTTGCCATATGGAGACACAACAACAGTGCTCCAAACACCTTCAATTCGAGTGTTGTATTAGGGTTGTAAATGCCCAATTATCTTGCAATCTGGAGACACTACAAGAGTGCTTCAAATACCTTTAATTGGATTATTGTATTAGGGTTGTAAATGCCCTATTATCTTGCAATTTGGAGACACTACAAGAGTGCTCCAAACACCTTCAATTGGAGTGTTGTATTAGGGTTCTAAATGTCCTATTATCATGCTATCTGGAGACACTAATAGAGTGGTCCATACACCTTCAATGTGAGTGTTGTATTAAGGTTGTAAATGCCCTATTATCTTGCTGTATATGGACACTACTACAGTGCTCCAAAGATCTTGAATTGGAGTGTTGTATAAGGGTTGTAAATGCCTTATTATCATGCATTCTGGAGACACTACTATTGTGCTACAAATACCTTCAATTGGAGTCTTGTATTAGGGTTGTAAATGAACTATTATCTTGCAATCTGGAGACACTACTGGAGTGCTTCAAACACCATCAATTGAAGTGTTCTATTAGGGGTGTAAATGCCCTATTATCTTGCCATATATAGACATTACAAGAGTGCTCCAAACACCTTCAATTGGAGTGTTGTATTAGGGTTGTAATTGCCTTGTTATCTTGCAATCTTGAGACACTACTAGAGTGCTCCAAACACCTTCAATTAGTGTATTTTATTAGTGTTGTAAATGCCTTATTTTCTTGCTGTATAGGGACACAACTAAAGTGCTCCAAACACCTTCAATTGGAGTGTTGTATTAGGGTTGTAAATGCCCTATTATCTTGCTATATAGAGACTCTAGAGGAGTGCTCGAAACACCTTCAATTGGAGTGTTGTATTAGGGTTGTAAATATCATATTATCTTGTAATATGGACACACTACAAGAGTGCTCCAAACACCTTAAAATGAACTGTTGTATTAGGGTTGTAAATCTCCTATTATCTTGCAATATGGAGACACTACTAGAATTCTCCAAACAACTTCAATTGGAGTGTTTTATTAGTTTTGTAAAGGCCCTATTATCTTGCAATCTGGAGACACTGTTAGAGTGCCCCATACACATTGAATTCGAGTGTTGTATTAGGGTTGTAAATGCCCTATTATATTGTCATCTGGAGAGATTACTAGAGTGCTCCAAATACCATTAATTGGAGTGTTGTATTAGGGTTGTAAATGCTCGATTATCATACAATCTAGAGACACTACAAGAGTGCTCCAAATACCTTCAATTGGATTGTTGTATTAAGGTTTAAATGCCCTATTATCTTGCAATCTAGAGACACTACAAAAGTGCTCTTTATTAACACCAAGATAAATTGTAATTAACATTTGAAAAAGTATATATAATATATCAATTTAAAAATATACAAAATCAAATCAAAATTCAATCTTAGGATACTTTGCTACCAAAAATTGAGTTTGAATATAATTGTTCGCTAAACTGCTCTATGGGATTTGCCCCTTTCAAAATCGTGTACGAGTATATATATTCCCCGAGGCCCTCCTACTACTCTTTCTATTGAAGGGCCAAAGTCTAAAGTTAAAAATGTGGAAGAAAGGCTGGAAGATTTGAGGGAATTACATAAAACGATGCGTGAAAAATTAGAGCAATCTTATTCTAAATACAAGGCTAAAGCAGACGAAAAGCGTCGTGACGTACAACTTGAAGTGGGAGAATTAATTTGGGTTTATTTGCCGAAAGAATGCTTTCCACGAGGTGAATATCATAAACTTAAAAAAAGGAAGGAGGGACCATGTGAGATTTTGGAGAAGTTTGAAGCAAATGCTTACTGCGTGAAGCTACCTGATGATTTACATATCTCTAACACGTTCAATGTTAGTCACGTCCACAAGTACTACGAAAGAAGGTGCAAGCTTGGGGTCAAGCTTCAACCAACCTGAGGAGCCTGACGCTGTGTGTATCAAAGAAATGTCTGATTCAGATTCGGACATAAATGATGGCCACAATAGATCCATCCGAATCAAAGATTTATACATTCAACTTGAAATTTAATTCCATGAACAATCTTCTAGGCAAAATTAAAAGATTTCTTGGTATTTATTTTGACTGGCAGTATTGGAATTTGCCTTGCATGGCAATCTTGAAGTTGTGGTTTTAATTAAAGCATTCAATAATTATTCTTAGGGACTAGGTATATTTTGCCTTGGACGGTAAAGTAATACTGAGTTTTGGGTTTTTAATTAAATAGCTTTTAATATTATTTATTAGGGATTAAGTAATGTTTGATTATAAATCGGTTCGGGTATCTTGGTTGTAAGGCAGCAAGTCATTTGAATGAATTAAGTTGGAGTGTATTTTTGTTGTTTTCTCTTGTATCCAAAATTTCCATTATATTCTCCTGTTTACTACTAAACCGGTATGTGAGCTTAACAGGCAAGATCGTATCGGGACCGCTTTGCGTCATCATTCTTTTAATAGTTTGTGACAATTATTAATTCAATACCTCACTTGTTATGTACAAACAAACATATATTTTTTATGAATTCTCAATTGAGAATTTTGTGGTACGCTCAGAACTCCAAAAGTATTGCAAAACTATTCTAGATGTTAATTTTTTAACTTATTGATTCACATATAAATAGAAGTGAAATGTAATAATTTTTTATGAGGACATAGAAAAAATAACATAAATCACATCTAACGGTTTCATTTTTGAAGTTTATAATTTTAATTTTGAGTTATTAATGTTTTAGAATTGAAGGTATAGTGGAGGCACAAAAAATGAAGTTATTTGAATCCTCTCTAATAATAAATGTATGAAGTCAAAATTTGCCCGGTTACTTGAGTTTCATTTTGGGCCAGAACAATTCATCAATGGATTAATATTTTGATGGTACACAACAATTCATCAATGGATCTTGTATACCATTCAAGTAAATCAACTAAAATCAGTTACCACAAGTAATTGGGAGTACAAGTAAAAGAAGCCCAAGTGACAATAAACTCTACTTAATTTCTGATTTAGATTTTTGTGACAACTGTTAAAACCTCCTTTAAATCTTGCATCTTCCTGTTCTCCAATCCAGCTTAAGAATCTTTATTCATCTGTTTATTCATTTACAAATGTATAACAAATTAAAATCCAACCATAATTTTAACGAGGAAAAGATATTTCAAAATTATTTGTTTTATTAATATACAATAAATTAATCAGTGCAAACTTACCTTTGAAAAAAAAATGATACAATGCTTGAGTAAAATCAGCAAGGAGGCCTGTCATCAGGGGGAGGCAGCATTTTTGCCTCTGTACTATTACCATTCTTTGTTATAAACACAGTATCCATTCCCCAGATATTGTGTCTTTCAAAGTGACAGTGCATGAACCAAACTCCTAATTTAATTGCAAAACCAAAATATGTTCAGGATTAGTGTCTGAAAAACACTTAAAACAACAATTTGTAACAATAACTAATCTACTCTTTAATTAATTTTGTTGATCTACTTAATTAGTCCAGATCAACTATTTAATCAAATATTGCTAAACAGATCGTTCTCATTAATTATAGTTGTGTAACACCTTTCGTTGTCAAAATTAAATCTATAAAAAGATTCAATAAATTTGATATTTAAAGGAAAAAAAGGAAAAATAATAAACTCACCTGGATTAGCTGCCCTAAAGCGGATAGTTGCCCAACCGTTCTTCGGCACACCCAAAGTGTTCTGATGTGGCGGATCGAACAAGTTGTAACTCAGAGGATCTGTTGTGTTGTCAAAGTTGCCGGTTCCTCTTCCAATGACATAGAAGCGGTGGCCGTGCAAGTGTATTGGATGGGTACCCTGTCCGTCTACTATGTTAGTGCCCTGAAACACAATCTCCACGGTTGTGTTATACTTGAGCACTTTCACTTTTGTCGATTTATCAACAAATTTTGCATTCTCTTGATATTGTGCATCAGTAAAATTGAAGAAGAGCGGTGGTTGGTCAGGGAACTCAGTGGTGTACACACCGGCAATAGAATTATAATATGCATCTAGCACAGCAATTTTTGGGTTTTGGAAACTAGCATTGTTCATACTAGCAGCAAGCCTACTACCGTTTAGACCAGTACATGTGTAACCTTTAGGGCACAATTGTTCATTCAAAGATAACGTGATATACATTTTGACATCGACAGCTTTGGTTACGACAGCGGGGTCATCTGAGCTGGCCAGCGACCGAAGACCGATAGTGAACGCAGCTGATGCAATAGTGTCATTTTCCTTTGGTAAGGAGGTGAAAACCGGTCTTATTGATGGCGAGAAATAATTAGTTTTGTATTCTAAAATAGCTACAGCTTCATTCGAATCTTTCAAGGCTTGAGAACTTTCATCAGAGTATAGAGCCGCGATCATGTAATAACGGAATGGGGAAGAAGAGTTTTTGAATTGATTGGCCTGTAAGAGGAGGTCCATCGTTTGGCCCGGGGTGATCATGATATATTTATTCATGTAAGGCTTCGTATAGCTGGCGTCAGTTCCAACCACCGTTACATTGTGGCCGGAAACCCCAAAAAAGAATGTATTTTCCATGGCTGCATTTATTACACGGAGGAGGTACATTTTGCCTTGTTCGACTTGTGCCTTAAAAGTTTCTGCAACAAAAATAAAAATGAAAAATATATGTAGTTATACAACACTTTATTAAAAAAATAATAATAAATTTTGTTGCTATTTTTTTTAAATTGATAAAGTAACACTCATTGTCAAAGAGAATCTCCATCTTATGAAATATTATAAATAAACAACTTCCTATACCGGGAACAATAAATTACCATTTGCTGAGCATGGCATGAAGTCACCAGGCTGTCCATTGATGGTGTTGGCATCAGAAAGATCGGATTGCACACTACCATTGCCAACTACAGATTGGTAGACATCTGTTATGTTTTTGTTAAACCATTCTCCTAGAATCAACGTGAATTCTTTATGGGGTTTGGGGAAGGGGAAGGTGGTTCCGAGCTTCGGATGAATAACAATAGCACCGTGAACAGTAGCACGTTCAAATTCACTATGTGCATGCCACCAGAGCGTGCCTTCTTCGTCCGTCAATTGGATCCGTTGTGTGTAGTTAGCTCTTGGCTGGATAGGGCACTGTGTAATGTATTCCGGTCCATCTGACCATGGGTCCCTCGGCTGGTCTATGCCATGCCTATAGAAATTAGATGAATACTTGTAATTAGTCTTGCATGTATTGAAATAATTCGTTAATTAATAGTGCAAATAACATATTCTTTATGTATATACTATGTGTATATACCAGTGGATGGTGATGTTCTTGTTCCCTCTGTTGATGACCTTGACATAGACTGTGTCGCCTTTGCGAGCAGAGATAGTGGGTCCCGGATATGAACCATTGATAGTTAGAATGCTCTTTGTATTATTGCAGAGCCGGGTGTAGGTAGCTTCTTGAATCTGTTTAAGGGAAAAACCGAAGAAGTATATTAGTTACAAGTTCATACTTCATAGTTTGGTTTCGTTGTAAATAAATATTATTTTGATTTGGTATACCGGCCACTAGTTGGTTTGTGATGCATACTTGCCAGAAAATCATAGAATATTTGACCATTTTTTCACTATTTAAGTTCACATTGTTTCCTTTGGGAAGAGTTCGAGTGTATTTTAACCAAAGCTTGAATCGGACGAAGACGATCCTGTTTTCTAGTAATTTCCTCGCCTGAGCAAAATTTTGACAAAAACTCGTCTAACTCGTGTTGCTCTTATGATGGTCAGAGATGTAGCAATTGTGAATTCGATTTGAAATGTAGTATAAGTTCGAGAAACGAGTGAATTTGAGGAAAATGAGAAAGACGCTATATAATGGTGGCACTGCGATACAAAACAAGAGCAAAGCTCTGAAATTACTTGATTAATACTTGATTTGGTTCCAAACACAGTTTTTTTATAACTATATAATTATCAATCGGGTGTATGTATGGATTGCATTGTACATTTATAAAATCAAAATAAAAGTATTGTACATTTGTTCAACTGAACTATATGTGAATAAAATCATTTTGTTACCATAATATTTAAGAAAAGAGTGATGTTTCTGTGCATACAAGGACCTATTTGTAAAATGAACATATTTTTATTTTCAAAGTTCAAACAGTCGATCCGAACCGTTCATCTTGTTCTCCATATTAATATGTGCTTGGAGACCAAATTTTACATTTTTCTGAAATTTTTTACTATTTATTAAGATGAGTACAAAAAATATCAAATTCAGACCATTGAATTTTGTACCCATCTTAATAAATAGTAAAAAAATTCAGAAAAATGTAAAATTTGGTCTCCAAGCACATATTAATATGGAGGACAAGTTGAACGGTTCGAATCGACTGTTTGAAATTTGAAAATAAAACTATGTTCATTTTACAAATAGGCCCTTGTATGCACAGAAGCATTTGCCTTAAGAAAAATATGATTTATAATTTTTATCAACTTTTCTAAGAAATTTTTTTTAAGCTTTTATAGGAACCGATAACTGCCTCGCAGATTCAATTTCCGGTCAAATCTTCCAACTCTAACTACTTTTGATCATGACCGCCTTATAGAAGGCTGCAAGTTCATTTATAGCTGACGCTAATTGATGCAGACAAGTCTTTAAATTTACTCGTGCAAATATTTAAACCTAGCATATCAAGTCTGTAAGTCTAACATATCAAATCTTTATACATATATAACTTATCAAGAAAAGAAAAGAAAAACAACAACGCGAATATAACTCAAAATACTATATTATGGATCTCATTTGAAATTAAAAATCGAGTAGAAGATGTATGTATCTTTGGATTCACAAAATTAATCACAGATTGTCGGAAAAATAGATAAGACTGATAGGAGGAAAAAAGAGAGTTGGTGTAAGTCTTTAAAAAGTTCAAAGCTAGTATATGAAGTATTTAAACCTAACATATCAAGTTTTTATACGTAGCATATTAAGAAAAAAAAACAACGATACAAATATAACCCAAAATTATTTCATCATGGATCTCATTTAAAAAATAAATAAATAAAGAAAAGAGATAAAGAAAGAGCAAGCAACGTTACAAGTAGGTATTTTTAAGAGGCGACAAACAACACCTAAGAATGCAACATATGCATGATAAGATGACATGAGTGAGGTTACGGTACTTACATAGAACGAAACAATACTGTGCTATGAATTAATTATATATCTGTTTAAAAGTTCAAACAATTGATAGGTAGAATTTATTTACTATTTTTTAGATAGGTAGAATATCACCCGATTAAAGATTTTGAACAACCCAAAAATAGTGATATTTAACCTATCTAGAACTTGTAAAATATGATCTCCAAGTAAATTTTCATATAAAAATTATATTATAAGTAGTTCAGATTGACTATTTAAACTTTACAAATAGATATATTGAATGAATAATACGGACCAATCCGTACTTTGCAAAACACGTACCATATATAACCTCACTCGTTCCTTTTACGCAAGTATATTGCCTTGGGAAATAAATCTGCTATGATCCTAAGGGGATTGCAGGGTCCTACGATTCTAAATCCAATCTTTCATTTGTTTTGAGATTCGTGCATAAAAACAACTTCTATAGAGATTCTTACAGCCCAAAAAATGAAATTTTGCACTACAATAGATCAGAGCTTCAGTATGGCGACCGGTGCGCACGCCGGTCGCTGATACTCAATTTTTCCTAAAATTTTTTCTTTTAAGAAAAATCGCTAGCGACCGTATCAGCGACCGGCGCCATCCCCTTAAGATAGTATGGTCGCTCCATCCCCTTAAGATAGTAGCAGATTTATTTCCATTACCTTGATCTAGAGATGAAAATGGAGCGAATTCCGAGTGGATAATGCCAATTAGTCCCACAATGTATATTAAAGTCTAAGGTAAAGCCTATATATAATGGATCCTACTCTCAACTCCAACATTCACGTGATGAGCTCATGAGTTGGATTGTCGTTTTTGAAATTGAAAAGTTGCCTTTTGATAAAATAAGGCAAATATTATAAAATTTAGCAGAGAAATCACTTACAACAAAGGTATGGTGATGAATCTTGGCCCCACAGGGAATGAAGAACAAACAACATAGCATTAGACCGACGACTATTGGCCATAACGAGAAAAGCTTACTAAAAGACATGGTGCTTGAAATTTTTTTTTTTTTTTAAAAAACAATATTAATTGCTCAATATTTTGTTGGGTTGTTTCCTTCCTCAGAAGAGACTGTTAGAGCAGTAATAATATATTAATTTGGTTTAGTGAGCTTTGGAGAACATGCATTGATCGATGGTTTTTATAGGAAGATTTTATTTTATTTTTTGAAGACGAAGAATAGTCAAGCCTCTATTTTTGAATATAGGAAAAAAAATATAACCCTTTTCTTTCAATTGTTCCAACAACATTAAGGATATTACATCATCACTTGTGGATGTACATATAAATAAATTATAACTTATGTCAAATTTGACACAAGAATTATATGCGCAATGCCAATTATATTTGACAGTTATTTGTAATATTCATTATTTTTGTGAGATTGTCTTCAATCTTACATGTTTAACAAAATATACAATGCAATGGACCGTGACGAAAAATTAAGCACACTAAACTAAACATTCATGTGCTTTGTAAAATCCACCAAAATTTAAAAATGAAGCACATGAATGACAAACAACAAAAAGCGGCCATTTTTATTAATAACCCAAAATTTTTCTTACAAAAATAACCTCAAAATATGAGCCTTTTCAAATATGACCAAACCGCTAGGGTTGCTGACAGTCCAATTCTATAGCGGACCTCCAGGGACACGGGTGGTCCGATATTTTCTCTTTTTTTTTTTTTTTTAGAGATCTGATTTTTTCTTAATATTTTCAATTGTGAAGTTTTAGTTTTTTTTTTGTTTAGGGTATTTGCCAAAAAATAAAACATTTGATATATTTATAAGTGATGTCGTAACTCTTGATAACTTTGATTTGATTTGATTTGTCAGTTTGATTTGATTTGACAAAAAAAAATAGCGGACCATTTCGATTTTGGGTAATTTTGGGCGATTTTGACGCGATTGCTAAAGGTATAAGACCGTTTCGATGGAATTGCTTAGTTTTAAAACTTGATTAGTTATAATTTGACGAATAGATACGTTGAAATTTCGGAAGACTGTTTCGATGTAATGCAGAAAAAACATAAAAACCAACATGAAATATAAAATAAAACTGCAATCATAATAATACTACAGTCCAAAATACATCATAAAAAAAAACAACAATCATTTCTTATGTTTCTTTTCCGAGGGACTGAACCTAGCAGCTGCTTTGCCTTTGAACTCCCTGTCCGGCTACACACGCCTCTGTATCTGCTGAGAGTGAGGACTCACATCTCCTAAGTCCTCCTCTCCACCCTGACTCTCATCATCAGTGAGGCCAACCTCTCCCAGACCCTGTGTATACATGTTCGGCATACCTGTAGCGGCTTCCCATGGATCAAATGAAATGGCTGATTGGGCATCGGCGGTCTGCGTACGCATCTCCCATCGATCCTCGGCCCAGCTAGGTGCATACGTGGCAGGAGGCGGTGCGCCAAATAATAAAATTTAACCAAATAGTTAAGTTATTATACTCTAATATGAGCAAATTGGGTTTTATAAAATCATCCTCTATCAGTACTAAACATACGAGCGGTAGAAGAAACGCTGCTCACATCTATTGATATGGTATCTTACTGATAGTAATTGTAAAATTCCTTCTATCCAAGGGCGGATCTATACTCATCCATACGGGTGCTAAGCCACCCTATGAATTTTATTTTTTTAGAACTTTTTATATAGCCTAGTCCTCTCATCTTACTTTGTGGTTGTGGAAAGCTTGTGTTCAATTCCCACCAATAATATATTGTTCATTTTAATTTTAGCAACTCCTATCATGAATTTCTAGTCCCGCCCCTGCTTTTATCGGTATGGTACTCTTACCGATAGTAATTGTAAAATTCCTTCTATTGTTAATGGGTTCAATACCGATAGAATAATGTTTATATTCTATCGGCATAGAACCGACAAAATGGAATTGATGATCTTCCATCGTGTTGATCTCTAGCTGCAGGGAATTCGTGATTAGATTCAGTTTTTACCTAATAGTAGTCTGCAGTTCTGTAGTAGTGTAGAGAGAGAAGAAGGGAAGAGAAAAGGAGTTTGGTATTGGATTGACTTAGATAATTTGATCTAAAAAATCAAAGGGATGCGTAGAAAAATTTGATTCAAAGAGATAGACATGGTCAATTATTTTGTATATATACAGTAATCGGATGAGTTTGAAAAGGAAAAATGAAGAATTATGCGCTCAATTGAGATATGGTCCATTGTCCTGGTTGACTAAACTATTTTAGGTTTGACTGAATATGCATGGTTAATTAATTCTCTATAATACTTGTTTTAGTGGTTACTTCTGTCATACTGCATGATGCCATTGAATGTGACATATATACCGCTAAAATATTGCTTTTAGATTTTAACATTAATTTATTAATCTTGTTTTCTCTTTGAAACAATCATTAGGAGAGGCTATTAACTTTCTTTATATTTTTTCTCATGAAGATATGGGTATTATTTGAAAAAATATTAAAATTAGTTATATGCTTTTCAATTGTTTGTCATCTCGAAGCATCATAGTGCAAAATTGTCAATCAAAATTTCTCAAGATTATATATTTGATCTTAAGAAATCTAACTGAAAATAAATATTTCTAGTTTTCTTTTTATTCTTTAAATTAGTTTACTTTTCTTTGATTTAGATACCTACAATTATAAATGCCTATTGATGAAACACTATTTAAAATTTTCAAAATGATATTATATAGTTTTGTGATTATGAACACTTGACGTTGGATCGAAACTCAAACACAACAAAACTTCAGAACTATTAAGTTGGTTACCTATAGTGTTTTCTCTTGATCATTTAAAAAAAAATTGAAATCATGTCATTGCAGATCGACCGTCGATCGGTCGTGCGAAGATAAACGGTCCATAAATATGTACATATGTTGAAGGAGCTAATATTGATGAAATTATATAACATTAAGAATTACAAGTATGATTTTGTCATAAAAAATATAAAAAGTTTGAATTTTTTTTTCTTTCTATCATATTATTTGCTGCCTAATTTTATTTTTTTGTTATGGGTAAGAATGTGAATATGCGATATTGAGAATTCTTCCTATTGAAAATTTGGCGATTTTATTTTTCTCAAAACCAAATCGATACCCTCTTTCTAAACTCTCTAAGCAAATACAATCGGAGCATGTTAGCATCACTTCTTTGTTTTGATAATAGCTATTATTAATTTGATAAATTTGTTAAATTAATTTCAACATTAAGAAACTAATTAAATATACCAGCATAATAATGAAATTTATTGAATATGTCATTTTTAATTCTTTAGATACATTAGAATATAACTTTAGACAACATTAGAATAAACTTAAGCCTTCAATAAATTTCATTGTGATATGCATATCGATCTACAATTTGTTAGACTATTAAAACTTAAATTTAAGGATATTACATCATCACTTGTGGATGTACATATAAATAAATTATAAATTATGTCAAATTTGACACAAGAATTATATGCGCAATGCCAATTATATTTGACAGTTATTTGTAATATTCATTATTTTTGTGAGATTGTCTTCAATCTTACATGTTTAACAAAATATACAATACAATGGACCGTGACGAAAAATTAAGCACACTAAACTAAACATTCATGTGCTTTGTAAATTCCACCAAAATTAAAAAATGAAGCACATGAATGACAAACAACAAAAAGCGGCCATTTTTATTAATAATCCAAAAATTTTTTTACAAAAATAACCTCAAAATATGAGTTTTTTTCAAATATGACCAAACCGCTAGGGTTGCTAACGGTCCACTTCTATAGTGGACCTCCAGGGACACGGGCGGTTCGCTATTTTTTTTTTTTTTTTTTTAGAGATCTGATTTTTTCTTAATAATTTCAATTGTGAAGTTTTTGTTTTTTTTTGTTTAGGGTATTTGCCAAAAAATAAAATATTTGATATATTTATAAGTGATGTCGTAACTCTTGATAACTTTGATTTGATTTGATTTGTCAGTTTGATTTGATTTGACAAAAAAAATAGTGGACCGTTTCGATTTTGGGTAATTTTGGGCGATTTTGACCCGATTGCTAAAGGTATAAGACCGTTTCGATGGAATTGCTTAGTTTTAAAACTTGATTAGTTATAATTTGACGAAATAGATACGTTGTAATTTCAGAAGACCGTTTCGATGTAATGCAGAAAAAACATAAAAACCAACATGAAATATAAAATAAAACTGCAATCATAATAATACTACAGTCCAAAATACATCATAAAAAAAAACAACAATCATTTCTTATGTTTCTTTCCCGAGGGATTGAACCTAGCAGCTGCTTTGCCTTTGAGCTCCCTGTCCGGCTACACACGCCTCTGTATCTGCTGAGAGTGAGGACTCACATCTCCTAAGTCCTCCTCTCCACCATGACTCTCATCATCAGTGAGGCCAACCTCCCCCAAACCCTGTGTATACATGTGCGGCGTACCTGTAGCGGCTTCCCATGGATCAAATGAAATGGCTGACTGTGCATCGGCGGTCTGCGTACGCATCTCCCATCGATCCTCGGCCCAGCTAGGTGCATACGTGGCAGGAGGCGGTGCGCCAAATAATAAAATTTAACCAAATAGTTAAGTTATTATACTCTAATATGAGCAAATTGGGTTTTATAAAAGCATCCTCTATCAGTACTAAACATACGAGCGGTAGAAGAAACGCTGCTCACATCTATTGATATGGTATCTTACTGATAGTAATTGTAAAATTCCTTCTATCCAAGGGCGGATCTATACTCATCCGTACGGGTGCTAAGCCACTCTATGATTTTTAAATTTTAGTTATGTATATTGAAATCTGATTGAATTTTATTTTTTTAGAACTTTTTATATAGCCTAGTCCTCTCTTCTTACTTTGTGGCTGTGGAAAGCTTGTGTTCAATTCCCACCAATAATATATTGTTCATTTTAATTTTAGCAACTCCTATCATGAATTTCTAGTCCTGCCCCAGCTTTTATCGGTATGGTACTCTTACCGATAGTAATTGTAAAATTCCTTCTATTGTTAATGGGTTCTGTACCGATAGAATAATGTTTATATTCTATCGGCATAGAACCGACAAAATGGAATTGATGATCTTCCATCGTGTTGATCTCTAGCTGCAGGGAATTTGTGATCAGATTCAGTTTTTACCTAATAGTAGTCTGCAGTTCTGTAGTAGTGTAGAGAGAGAAGAAGGGAAGAGAAAAGGAGTTTGGTATTGGATTGACTTAGATAATTTGATCTAAAAAATCAAAGGGATGTGTAGAAAAATTTGATTCAAAGAGATAGACATGGTGAATTATTTTGTAGTTGTGTTGTAATAGGAATAGTTGTTGTAATCAAGTTTATTAATATAATCTTGGTAGCACCTACCAAGTTTTCAAAAAAAAAGAGATAGACATGGTCAATTATTTTGTATATATACTGTAATCGGATGAGTTTGAAAAGGAAAATGAAGAATTATGCGCTCAATTGAGATATGGTCCATTGTCCTGGTTGACTAAACTATTTTAGGTTTGACTGAATATGCATGGTCAATTAATTATCTATGATACTTGTTTTGTTTTAGTGGTTACTTTTGTCATACTGCATGATGCCAGTGAATGTGACATATATACCGCTAAAATATTGCTTTTAGATTTTAACATTAATTTATTAACCTTGTTTTCTCTTTGAAACAATCATTAGGAGAGGCTATTAACTTTCTATATATTTTTTCTCATGAAGATATGGGTATTATTTGAAAAAATATTAAAATTAGTTATATGCTAATTGCATCCAATTGTTTGTCATCTCTCCAAGCATCATAGTGCAAAATTGTCAATGAAAATTTGTCAAGATTATATATTTGATCTTAAGAAATCTAACTGAAAATAAATATTTCGAGTCTTCTTTTTAATCTTTAAATTAGTTTACTTTTCTTTGATTTAGATACCTACAATTATAAATGCCTATTGATGAAACACTATTTAAAATTTTCAAAATGATATTATATAGTTTTGTGATTATGAACACTTCACGTTGGATCGAAACTCAAACACAATAAAACTTCAGAACTATTAAGTTGGTTACGTATAGTGTTTTCTCTTGATCATTTAAAAAAAATTGAAATAATATTATATAGTTTTCAAAATGATATATGACAAATTAATAATTAATTAATAAGTCTATTGGGCAATTTTTCTTGGGCCGATTGGGACTTAATAAATCATACCAGCAAATTAAAATTGAAGTTTCTACTAATCTTCAAATGGTTTCAATAATAAAATTTATTGGGCCTAATGGGCTTTTCCAGGGCCGAATATTCATTAAAATTA
Source organism: Carex rostrata (assembly GCA_964058875.1). Lineage (NCBI taxonomy): Eukaryota > Viridiplantae > Streptophyta > Magnoliopsida > Poales > Cyperaceae > Carex > Carex rostrata. The sequence continues at coordinate 46,188 of CAXKVT010000014.1, read as the reverse complement.
AATACCAGGGGTTCTTGCATATTGTCTTATATAATTATTCATAATAAAACACTGAGTCAATCCTACGTACGGGCACATTACCAAATAATAGAAAAAAGGAAAAATATTCTTAGTCGAAAAAAGGAAAAATATACTTAGTCGAGATTTATTGTAGTAGAGCTGGTCTGCATCATACAGAGCAAATGAACTTGTTTAGAACCTCTTAAAAACCTGTTGAGGGAACTTTATATTTCTTCTTTTGTAATTCACGCTTGCTATCCGCCCTCAATTCATAAATGTTCATAATTATATCTAGTTAGAAAGACATTAATTACCAATGATCCTTATCTAAATTTAACTTTTATGCAGATCGCAACATCTTCGAAATTTGGTTAAAAAATTCTAATAAATATTCAAGTGCAAGACAGATTTCCTCAAAAAAATAAATGTCTAGATGCTTAAGTATCCAGGAAAAAACCGAGCATGAGAAGAAGAGAGCCATACGGAGCCAAGGATAACCTGCTGGCAATTTCGCAAAAACACCAACTCTCTTTGCGTTAATTGGGTTTATTCGGTTTCTGACATCATTGGCTTCATTCGACTCACTACCTCTTCATTCATGACTATCTATGGCCAAATCTTGAACTAATGCTCTCTTTCAATTTTGTTCTCTTAAGTTGATCTTTGTCTGTGGTGAAGGCTATAAATAGTGGAAGGATGAATAATATTTGGAGATATATGTTGTATTATATGGTTCTTGCATATTAATTTCTTTATAGGTTGGTTAGGACGTCTGATGGAATTTCTCTCTGTTTTTCACATTTAACTTTTAAGGACAATATATTAATATTACCATATGCATGGATTTATATATGTATCATATATAGAGAGAGACTTCTTTACCCAACTTTGAGATACCAAACTGCATGTACATTGTTCTCTTTCATTATAATTTATCTATGATCAACAATTGCAGCTGTTCAAGTTAAAGGCATTTAGGTTGCATTATTTGCTAATAAATAAAAAGAAATAGCAGCGTAACCAATTGATATGTGGAATTAGGGGTGTTCATGGGCTCATGGGCTCATATGCAAAATATTTAAAACTGGTTGGACCGAACAAACTGAAACCCAATCTTTTTTTAAATTTAAAAAAACCAGTCGATCTCATGGGCTTTAGTTCAAGGCCCAATATTCATTGAAATTGAAAGCCAGTTTATGCATATTTTACTGGAGTAAAGTTGATATATCTCTATTTTTAAAATTTTAATAACTTAATAAAACTCAAATATCAAAATAAAAATATTAGATATGGTCGACATCATTTTCTCTATGCACATATAAATGATTATGACATTTAACTTTATTTAAATTGTTATCAAGAGCTTGCAAAAATATATCGATATGAATAAGTTCTGACATTGATTTTTAAGTTATTGATTTATATAAAACTAAAATTGAATAGTGATAATTTTTTATGTGCATCTAGAGAAATAAAATATCTCACATTTAACAGTTTAATTTTGGTAGATAAATTTTAAAAAAAAATTAATAGAAAATTTAAAACCAGAGACATGATGAAGTCAAAATAATAAAGATATTTGAACTCTGTCCTCTTTCTTTATTGATAATTAATATAACAATGAGTCAAGGATGGAAGCACATTACCAATCAAAAAATAATTATTGGAGGTTTATTGTGGAGTGTGCATGATCAAGAGCATATGCTATTGGGGATAGCAACAATTAGTTGCTGCAAAGAGGTATCTATAACGATGCATAATTAATGATGTGTACTTTACTAGAAAAAATGTCATTTATAATTGTAATATATGTTCTCTACTGCAATGCAACATAACTTCTCAATTTAATGACATGCATCATGCACCTTTTCAACTTGCATATATAATGATAACCTCTTAACAATCCATAAATGCTCACAATCGTCACAAGAAGAGAGTCATACATATCGCGAGACGAAAAAGAGACCCATGAAAAAGCCAAGCGTGAGAAGAAGAGAGTTATACGTAGCCAAAGACAACTTGCCGGCAATTTCGCAAAAACACCAACTCTCCTTGCAATTGGGTTTATTCGGTTTCCGGCAAGTCATCCTTGGCTGCATTCGACTCGCTACCTCTTCACACATGGCTATCTATGGCTTTTGTTTTCTTCTTCTTCTTCTTTGCATAAGTAGTTGATATGTTTGTGGAGCATATATCATTACAAAACGTGGTGTTGGTATTTAAATAGCATTTGACAACTTACGTGTTATCTAGTAGGTACTACTGTAGGCTATAGTGGAAGAGAGAATAATTTGGAGATCCTCTAATATATATAATTCTTTCTTATTCTCTCTTTTTTTTAATTAAAGTTCTTTTAAGCTTTAGTTCCAGGTCATTAATTGCTTAGCCAGAGCTCTAGAGTAACATAATTAATTATTTTTTGGAACATATATATATGACAGAGACAAGTACAAATATGAATTTAGGGGTGCGAATGGGTCGGATATTATCCGATCGTATCTAGATCCGTATCTGAAAATTAGATACGAATATTCGATATCCAAATATTCGTGTAGACACAGATACGGATATGGTTTTAAATATTAATTATATGAATCCGAATAGTAGATATGTATATCATATAGTTTAATATATATTATGAACTTTTTTTATATAATATTTGTATCTGTATCTGTTTAATATTCAATCTATATATGTATCTGTCTAATATATTTTCCGGATACAGATATAGTTTTACCACTATCCGATCTGTTTGCACCCCTAGATATGATTAACAATATTTTATGACTGGTCAATATCATATATAGATCATGATCATGTAGGTAGGGAAGGACAGTGACTGATCAGTGAGGTGAGGATATATATGAAATATTAATGGAAGCTGGTTAGTCAACAATGGCAGCTGTTACATGCATTTAAGCCGCATTAAGTACTTGCTAATAATTCCAAAGGAAATAGCGGCTGTCCACTTCTAAATTCGCTACCTGGCTAATTTACAACCCTAAAATCTAAATATCCTCTTGCTGCAAATTTGCTTAGGGATCATTTTATAATATATCAAAATTTTAGTATCCTTTAATTGTTTCAACTTTGAACATGGAAATAATGATGTGAGACATGATTGAAGCATGAAAGATACACATGCATGAGCCATTTTGAACCCTAATTAATGATTATCTTTTATAAAAAAAAAAAGATAAATATATTGCCATTTCATTAATTACTCAGAAGACTTATTTAATGCATATATTTTCCATCTCCTAAGTAAATTGACAAAAATATATTTGTAATTAAGAAGATTATTAAAATTATCAACTTCACATTTTAGCTATTACATGCACGCTTCTAATTAACGTATTTTAATGTGCTTTGGTGCATATTCTAGATATTAAAAAGTACGTTTCCAAATAATAAAAGAATAATTATTTCAGTACCCGCGCTACAGTACCCGCACTTAGAGAATTAATGTATTATGGTCTCCACTAATTATTATTCTAAAAAAAATATTATATAATCTCCACTGATTATTATTCTAAAATCTGAGCAGCACCATTTCTCTATGATCCCCACTAATTATATGATACTCCTTTCACAGTCCCCGCACTCATCTCCGTGTCAACATTTCTCTAACAAAAATAGTTGACATAATAAGAATAAATACTTCAGTGCATATGTATAAACACTTTCAATATTTAGATATTAATACTTTCAATGTAATATGTAAAAAATACTTAGATATTTATACTTTCGCAGATATAAATACTTAGAAGATATGATATTAATACTTAAAAAATAAGATATTAATATTTTGATGCGTAACTTGTTATGATTATTCATTTTCGAGTCCCCCAATTAATTATCATCACGTCAACCTTTTTCTAACAAAAATAGTTGACCTCATAGGCATAAATACTTAAGTGCATAAGTATAAATATTTTAATACTTAGATGTTAATACATTCAATGTCATATGTAAAAAAATACTTCCAAGTATAGGTATAAATACTTGTGTGACAATGAGTCTGAAAATACGTTACCATGGATTTCATTTAAAAGAGAAAATTACGTAGGTATTAATACAGTAATTAGAAAATAATTCAAATTATGGAGCTTTTGCGGTCCCCGCAGGAAGTTATATTTCTACATTTAATTTTCAGTGATCCCCAGTGGGTACAGTGGGGGTACTGTAGTGCCAGTACTGTTATCAACTCCCATAATAAAATAAAGTTTCTTGATGCATTTTCATCATTTAGAATAAGTATATATCAAACTTGAGAAATTTTGAAATTTAATTGATCATAAAAGATCACTAAAACTCAACCATTATAAATTGTAAGTTTTAATGAAAATATTTACTGTATCATAAATTGATTTCATAGAAATTTATTAGAATCATAAATAGTTTTTGCTATATACCATGTACATTTCAGAAAAAAACAAGCAAATGAGCATTAGAGGGTTTCTCTACTTGGGGATTAGTATCAAAATCCCACAGTGGCATTAAAAAGTAAATTTTATTAATAGTACTGTTATTCTGTTATGTATATTTTTTTAAATTACCTTCTGATCTATCATCTACTTAAAAAAGAGCTCATACCTTGTGCACAGCGTCTAAGAAAACGTGATTAATTAATTAAATTGGCCAAAAAGGAAAAAATAAATCAAGACGTGATTAATTAATTAAGTTGTTCAAAAAGGAAAAATAAATCAAGACGTGATTAATTAATTATTAAATTGGTCAAAAAGGAAAAAATAAAATGCGCACTTAAAACCCCAATTTGATTGTAAAAGAGCCGCAAAAGGGGTTGACAGAACCTAATTCCCTAATTTGGGATTGTAAATTGTACCTATATATATACTCTCATTCTTAACTTTAGCATAATATTCTTTGTAAATTGTAGCTATATATTCTAATGCATATATTCTTTAGCATAATATTCCCTATAATTCCCAAATAATATTCTTAATTATAATGCACTCAACGAGCCACCAAAACGGTAATTCTTAATTTGTGACATTTTATATTTATTTGGGACATCTTTGGTTTAATTTGTCACAAGTTGGATCCAAAACACAGCATAAGTATCGTTTTGTGTTTGCAATTTAAAAACAAACGATGCTTGGGCCAAATTTTCTTGGGTCAAATTTTGACGAGCTGGTGTTTCTTATTGTACTAAATTACAACGAATATATATATTTAGCTGTTGGCATTTGATAATTGCTTGGGCCAAATGGTGTTTAATGGATCACACTAGGAAATTAAAGTAAGTTTTTACTACCAATTTAGTTTGTGCTGCTTAATCATCACATGGTAATTTCAATAATAAAATTTCTTGGGACTAATGGGCTTTTTCCAGGGCCCAATATGCATTAAAATTAAAAACCAGGGTTCTTGAATATATGGTTTTTGAATTAGGAGAGAAGCCCTTTGAGAAATGGATTCCAACCAACATTACTTACACCTATGATATATATAGAGTTTGTTTTCACATGAAAAATTGAGAATTCACATGTTATGCGCCATAAAAATATTTTTCAAAATTTAAAAAGATAAAGTTTATGCCCCTTCTGTTACACATAGAGGACATAATTATCGTGATTGAAATATTTCTTTTCAAAGAAAATGAAATATAAGAAAATAATTCAATTTTTGCGCGTTATATGTCATTACATCTGCTATATAGAATATTAATTGGAAAGTAATAAATTAGAATCCAATGCTGAACATGTCTTTTTATTTTCTGAGAATTTCTAACAAAGCAAAAAGTCATCCGGTTGGCTTACATTGCTTTCAATCTTTATAATTTTGGATTTTTTTTTCTTTAGTTATAGTTGAATTGGTTGAAATATAACTAGTTATATACCTACACCGGATGATATGAATGTTTTGATCCATGCTAAAATCTAATTATCCCTTTCAATTATTGATTATCTAACAATGAGACATGGTATATGATGTAGATTGGAATTATATATATACGCTTACTCTCACACCAAATAACCAAATCCTGCTCCCATGTGGGTATGTTTTTCCTGCCCTAGCCTCCGTTCAATTCAACAAATCTAAATGTGACACATAGAGTGGAAAAAACATGCTATGTTATGCTGTACCGTGACTTTTGTTTCGTGCCGTGTCGTGCTGTGAGCAAGTGAACAGTGACACGTGCTGTACCGTGCCGTGACCAAAATATTGACGGGCTGTCAGGGCACACGAGTCACGCCGTGACTAACGTGCCGTGTTCAAACGTAACTGATTATGTTTCTCACATTTAACTATTTTTTCATAATTTAAGTTAGTTTATTCAATTTAAGTAATTAGTTTATTCAAGATTCATCATTTGATTAAGACCTAATGGTCCTAATTACACGTGACTTGCGTGATTACGTATCGTGTCGTGATCAGATCTTTCACGTAACATGCCATATCGTGTCAAATTTTCAAAAGCTAGTCATGCCACGGGACACGTGAGTCACGGCACGGAATAGTCACACGTGCCGTGCCGTTCTGGGATAGAGCCGCCATTGCATTTTTTTCCACTCCAGTGATACATGGCATATCTTTTTAATAAAAAAAAAATTTAAGTAGAAAGTGATAGTTGTATCTTTTTATGTCTCTTCACTTTTCAAATTCAGAAATATTTCCCTTATCTTCTCTTACCAGATGAGAAAAAAAAAATCAAAGCTTAGGCAACCTCTTATCATGAGAAACTTTTGAGTTGGATCAAGTAGCAAAATATTTTACTTGTAAGTTATTTTTTATATTTTTTTGTTGTAACTTTTAGATTTTGACACTTAGCTAGATTGATCGGTACAATAAATAAGATTAAGTTATTGAGTTAAATCTATCTCAATATTCATTAGCCAACAAAGTTTACAACAATTATCATACTTGCTCAACACAGAGCCCAGTTACGGCACCTACTGGTAATTTACCAGTAAGTAGGCTTCCTACTGAATGTTCCTGCAAAACAAAAGAAATTAAAATATTCAGCTTGTAAAAATAAGGATTTTAAAATCTTTGATTATTTTTGGAGAGAAATATACGGGTTGTATTCATTAAACTAAAAGCTTTCAAAAAAAATTATCAGAAAGTAAAATCTCCCAAAAAAAAATTAAATTGTGTATAATTATTGACTTATTGTGTATATTGAGAATTTACATTGTTTTTAACGCGTGCCGTGCATAGGCTGATATCATTGTGTTGTATGAAACCAGGTCTTTCACAGGCATTTCATCAAACAGGTTACGAGCATTCCTCAGGTCACCACTGGAAACATGGCACTGAAGCATGGTATTGAAAGAGAAGACATGCATCAGTACATCACGTGATCGAGAACAGTGATATTGCATGTGCGAATTGGGAATTGAACACGTAGCCTGAAAGCATAATGTTGTAAGAGGAAATGGTTCTCTTAGGCATTTGATCGAACAGTTACTGGGCATTCTATGAGTGGATGGCCTTGTTCCACTCTATGACCTGTGGGTCCCATGTAATAAGTGCTCCTCTCTCATGCTCCGTTTTGTTGGGTTTTTTGTTTCGTATAGCTTGGTTGATAGTGGTTTGAGTTTTTCAGAAATTTAGATTATTATTGGGTATAACAAGAACCTAAACCACTGATCTTCATTGAGATTCGTGCATTGAAAATTTTGAATTGTTGATTTGGAATAGCATGTTCCAGCTGATTTATTTATGTATATTAAGGAAAAACTTGTAATATGGATTTATACTTTTTACTTTTAAATTCAAATAGTTTATCTGAATTACTTTTAACATGATTTTTTTTTATATGAAAATGTATTTGAAGACCAAATTTTATAAAAAAATTTATATTATTTTAGTAAAAATAAGTAGAAAATCAAAGTCTAAAATTTTTGGACTGTATCTAAAATGATAGTAAAAAGATTCTAATATACAGATCAACTATTTGAAATTTAAAAACATAGATATTATCTCACATCACAGATCAAACTTAGTTTTCATTTTTTTTAAACCCAACATTTAATCTAGTTGTTAAAATTAATGTTTTTTCACCTTAAAAATTGCATTTTTAAAACTCAGGATGAATAATTTGATATAAATATTTTAAGATAAGAAACTTGTCTCATATCTTAATTTTTTTTTTAAATAATTAGATAACTATGCATTAGTTCATGATTCATGCTTGCATTCATTATTGACCATATACTAGTTCATTTTTTTTTCATTTTTAATTTCATTAATTATCATGAATTAATCACTTGTTATGGGATGCTTAATTCAAAATTTCATCTTCCCCCACAATATAATAGATAAATAAATAAATAACATAAAGAAGGGAAACTTTTAACCTCTATAACAGTACAAGAACAAACCTCATGGCTCTAAAATCTAAATATATGATCAAAATTTGAAATTAATTAATCTACAAAATTAAAACTAACACTTTCCTAGATCAAAAACATAATAATACAAAACTCATAATTCTCTTCGTTTTTACATCTCATTGTATTTAATCAGATAGGTTAATTCCATCCATGGTTTAGAGCTAGCTGCTATAATGCTATAGATGGAATATTATTTCTGGCAACATGGAAAATAAAGCCAATAAAAGCATGATTCCATATATTTGTCATAAAAATAATGTATATATAATAAGAGGGGATCTACTTACACCCTTTTTTTGTGACACCCAATTACACCTAACATTTTGTATCAAAATGTGCTTGTAGATTAGATTTTATATATAATTTTTTTTTTACACTGTGTTAAGTATTTTACAAAATCGTTGTTTTCAGACCATTGATCTGCAAGCACACTTTAATATATCCATCATGTTAAACGGTTTGAATCGACTGTTTAAATTTTGAAAATATAAGATGTAATCTGGTGTCACCAAAAAATAGTGTAAGATCCCTCCTCATATAATAATGTTGACACTTTGATCTCATCTTTAAAATTAAGCTCATGTTCGTCAAAATTTGAAGTTAGATTATTTGTTCCAACACACATATGCATGCACTTGATGAATATATATATGTCGACCTAACTCTCCATGGCACAAAATTCAGAACATGATTTCCCATGATTTTGTCGGCATCTCATTCTCCACTATTGACTAATTATATTCCTTTTTTCTTCTTTTATTTTGACCAAAAATCTTGATTATATTCTTGCAACAAGTTCTGTTGTCCGGTGTAAACCCAAAAAAAAAAAAAAATTCAGTGGCTAATTAATGTTATAATGCATGCATGCACAAGTAAATTATGGTACCTTTACATGTCTTTAACCAAATTCAATAAATAGAAAGTTCTTGCAAATGGTGCATGCATGCATGGTGGCCTTATCATCAAGATATACCATGCATCAAATTAAAAAGTACCTAATGTAAACTCTATATATAGTGGGGTTTAACAGAGAGATTGTATGAAAGAGAGAAAGGAGAAGAAAGATATCATATATATATAGTCAATATGCCTTGCTTGAAACGAGGAAAGGGGAACACAGCCAAGAATGACTTGCCGGCAAGCTAACGAAAGATCGCCATATATATATATACAGGCATCTTATTTGTAGCTAAGTTGGCGGGTTGTTCTTGGCTACGTTTCGCTCTCCTCTTCTCATGTAAGGCATGGTTTGATTTTCATAACTATATATGTAAACAGTTGCATGTATAGATTCGATCATATTATTTGAGGCTGGCTGGATCTCTGGCTTTCATTTTCGAGTTCAAAAGATGGGGCCATAAAAAGTTTTCCAGTTTTAGACCTTTCAGATATAATACTTGTCCGGATTCTGTTTAGAAATAGATCAGAAATATGTCTGGTGTAATATAAATTATTGATTTAATCATTTAATTATACGGAATGGTTAAATTTACCAGCTGCCAGTTTAATTTATATAAGTACATAAGTTATGATTTAATTAAACTTGGTTGCCAATCCAAAGCCTAAACCCAGCTTAGAAATTTGTATTTTATGGATCTGATATTCATATTATTGAAGAATAAAGATCTTTGCCTCAGATATTACTCATCATTGACAACTTAGGCAACAAATAATATAACATCCAAATGTATAGCTATCACACTGATTAGGTATCTAGCTAGATATTAGCAACGGCCAGTAAATCTTGCAATTAAGACACAATTGGAATACAGATTACAGTCTCTGTAGATTAGAAAATAGCCTAATGGCTAGTAGAATTCTAGCCTATAAATAGTCACATACAGACATTGTAAAAGACACACAAGGAATCAATAAAACATCATTTTCATCACTCCTTTCCACTCTAAATTTAATACATATGTTAACTGGAAAGAATGAAACTCCTAGATTCTGTGTTGGGTGAACTTGTACATATATGTATCATATTATCATGCATCCCTGATCTAAACTGAAGGAACAAAACTTGTATATTCTATGATTGACCTGACCACTATTTCTAGCTAAGTTTCTTCATTTATATATTTTGTATCTATCATCGAATTTACAAGTTTGATGACACGTTCATATATATACCATTAAATAATTTTGATAATAAGTCATGGCAAATATATATATATTTCAGCTATTGTAAACCTGTAGTTAAATAAAGCCTTAATTTCAGTCACTTTGGATATGCACTTGTCAATGCATTTAACAAATTGAGTTCACATGTATAATTTTTCTTTAAATTTAGAAGCAAATCAGATCAAATATTTTTATAATTTCTCTTTAACAGAGAAATAAAGACATAATAGTTCATTTCAATGTTGAATAAAGAGAAATTATAAAAATATAAATATTGTTAGGTGAAAATATTTGGTCTGATTTGCTTCTAATTTTGAACCCGTAGCAAAGCACGGGCAATATATATACTAGTTGGATGTTTATACATGTGAACACAAACTATGCTTTGCAACAATACCTACAAATTAAATAAGAAAATAATTAACATGTTTGCTCATTAAATATTGATTACTTTCTTATTTAATGGAGAAGTAAAGACAAAATAGTTTATTTCATTGTTGAATAAAGAGAATTTATAAAAATCCAAATATTGTTAAACAAAAATATTTAGTCTGATTTGCTTCTATTTTTTTTTTTATGTTTGAATTTTGAATCCATAGGTGAAGCATGGACAAAATACTAGTTGGATATTTATACATGTCAACACAAACTATGCTTGCAACAATACCTACAAATTACTATGTTAAAAAGGGAAAATTCTCTTGATTAAGTATTTATCCTTTATAATCTAATTATTTTACCAAATAAGAATAGAGTATAAATAAAATCCATTAATGTCAGCGGTTATGATCCATAAGGATAATATATAATACTTAAGGGTGTATATATATATGGACCTAACTCTTCATGACACAAAATTCGGAACATTTCCCATGATTTATTGGCATCACATTCTCCACTATTGAATAATTATATTCTTTTTTTATATTTTGACCAAAACTATTTGATTCTATTCTTGCCACAAGTGTTTGTCCAATTTTCAGCGGTGTTAACCCCAAAAATTAAATAGAAAGCTTGACCAACGCGTTTTTCAGACAATCGGATCTTTCATAAATAAAAATTTCCTGCAAATGGTGCCTGGCCGGTGGCCTTATCATCATATCATCAACAAGATATATACCATCAAATTATAAAAATAATATAAGAAGGAAAAAGGAACACCTGAGGTAACCTTATATATAGAGAGAGGGGTAATATAGGTTGTATGAACTCGTGCATTTGTGTGTGCTTGTAAGGAAGAGAGAAAGGAGGCGAAAGAGAGAATCACGGTGCCTTGCTTGAAGTGAGGAGAGGGGAACACAGCCAAGAATGACTTGCCGACATGCTAATCGAAGATCGCCATATAGGCATCTTATTTGTGGCTTAGCACTAGTACAGAATAACAAACTAGCCACGGTTAAAAATTTAAATTACTCACGGATTCGCCACCGTGACTCATGCTGGCGTTTGTAAAAGTACAGAGTAAACACCCACGGTTCCTTAACCGTGACTAGATTTTCCTTTACCCACGGTTGACTCCAGAGCAAACGTGGATTTTCCTTTACCCACGGTTGACTAGATTTTTCTTCATGGTTGGAGCCGTGGGTAAAAGTGATCTAACTAAATTAGTTAAATAGCTGATACATAAACAATGTGAAATAGAAATATTGAAATAATTTAGGTTTTTTCATTTATTGAATTAAATTAACTTACAGAGAATATTAAATAATAAACACAACCCACATATCAAACAAGGGTTTGGTTGTGTCAAGTAAATACAAATCTATAAAAAAATTATAAATTAGTTCTGTACAAACCACCAAGAATTTTGAATATGTCATAAAGAAAGAAAAATTGAATACGGGACAAGTTAGAGCAACTTTCTCCTAGACTAGTACTTCATTTATTTCGTCTTCCTATTGTTCCTCACATCCATATTTGCAACTTTCGTCTCAATAGAGTATGCCTTAGGAGAGTGTTTAGGGGCCCTGACCCGTTTTCACCACGCAATACATCCTTTGCTTTCTCTACAACCTAATAACCATGAAAGGTAGTGCAATTTTAGTTGTGTCAACTTCCTTAGAAGAGTGTCTAGCCTCCAGTCTCACTCATAATGCACATACACCTGCGTTACGTCCCACAGGCCTTCAAATCTTATCAAACTCGATATCTAATTTTTTATCAGTCAAGTTTTGCAATAAAAGAGAACACTTCTTTAGGGTACATCACTCTGAAGCTGAAGATTGTTTATGAAGTACTGATCATCCATTCCCTGGAAACGTACAAGAAATGTATTTATAAGTCTCAGGCATTAGTACTGCAGAAGTACTTTAGACAAGTTCATACTTTTGAAAGCACATAAAACCTTTCTTAAGTTGCAGGTTATACCCAAAAAATTTAAAAGAGTTCTGAAGGGCCCAAACAAGAAATAAACAATAACATGTAAGTTACCTTGTAACCGACTCTGTAGCTGTGTTCATAGTTGGGAGTTTGGCTCCCATCCCTTCTTTGCCGTGGAAAAGCAACTGACAAATGTTCTACTTCACTGTGACTACTACAAAAAAAGTTTCAATAAAAATAAATTTAACCCAAATCTCAAGTAACCCTACTTGACAAACCCCAAAATAATGCCACTGATGTAACCAAAAAAAGGTTGCCAAAATTGAGCACAACATTGCTTGATACTGGTAAGAATATGGTTAAGCCACACTCTCTAAAATCAATGCAAAAATAGATCATAGCAATAAACTAACAATAAAAAATTAATATAATATTTAGACTTACATATTGAACCACTACTCATCATCAATTCTCTTTTAAATTCTTAGCAGACTCTTGGCTGAGCTTTCTCTTTGTATGCTACTTTACAACTCTCATCCCATCTCATCATAAACTGTTTTTTGTATTCATAACTAACTAAATTTTAAGTTAGTGTGTATACCATGATCCAGGACCAATTCATTTTCAATTTATGCTCTCTAGTATGCGGTCCTCCTTTACTAACGTATTTCAGAAAAGCCCTCAAGAAAAATAAAGGATAGTAATTAGTGTTAATTGTAGATTCAAAGAATAACTATTTACAAGAATGGAAATAAAAGGTACTTTAATTGATTGCTTACTGATTGTACTACTTCATGATTTTTGCACATGGAACAGCCTCCCTTCTCCCAATTTCTTGGTTGTGCACTATGAACTTAAACACCCGAACACCCATTTGACATTAATTCATCTGATTGATTTGATATGGCTCTGACATGGGGTTTAACAAATCTGAAATTTAACAAGACAGACTTAATAGCTTAAAACAAGATTAATTAACACATGATAAACAATATTATATGTCAGCAAGATATGGCAGCAAACATAGTAAAAACAATCCATGTAAACCCTAGTCAATTTTCATATATGATACTAATTGTTTATAGCAGGAAGTACACATAATTGTTCATACCCCAACGATACTAATTGTTCATGCATTAAAAAATGTGTATTATCAGACTGGTACCATAGTACTGATCTAGATTAATATAAATTTTGTTTAGAATTTTGAAGTACTGAGAGTTCAAGTATGAAATTAAATAACCAAGTAAAGATTACTATACACAAAAACCTGCTACTTCATATGCATATGCTTAAAACAAAAGGCACCGATAAGTACTTGGATTCAAGACTATTACCTGTCCTGATAACAAGAAATCAAGAATAAGCTGCAATGGAAAAAACAATCGTGGTGATTGAAACTGTTGTAAAGATGAAGATGAACTAAAAGAAATCCAACAGAGAGAATCGATACTGACCTAGAGAGACGGGGGCCGACGTTGTGCTGAGCGGCAGAGGGAGCGGAGGAGGGAGGGGGGGGGGGGGGGGGGGCGCGAAGTTGCTGAGCGGAGGACAGAGGGAAGCCGAATTTGGACTGAGCGGCGGACAGAGAGGGGTGGATTTGGGTTGAGCGGCAGAGAGATCAACATTGGAAATCCTCGGAGAGAGAGAGAGAGTGGGAGGAAAATGAAAATATCGTCCAAGTGAGAGATGGAGCTAAAAGAAAACAGTACTAAGGAGATTTACGATTTACACCCTTTACCCACAGCTCTTTACCCACGCCTCCTCCAATCCCAGCCGTGGGTAAATAGCACCTTAACCCAGTCGTGGATAATATCAATCCTTTACTCACGGTTAAATTGTTTGAACCACAATAACCACGGTTCAACCGTGTAAACAAGTCATCTGACCATCACACTTCCTTATTTACCCACGGCTCACTAAAAAACTTTCGGAACCGTGGTTAATAACCTGTTAATAATTAATCTTTTTGTAGTAGTTGGCGGGTTGTTCTTGGCTATGTTTCGCTCGCCTCCTCTCATGCAAGGCATGGTTTGATTTTGATATATATGTTAAGATTAGTATATATAGTCGCATCTTATTTGTTGTGTTCATTGAAGGATGATTCATGATTTTAATGTGCAAATATGTTTTTTTAATTAAGGGATTTTGTACACTCCAGCATCTTTCTTTGTCCTATTTTTTAGAATTGAACACGTGTCTCTCTGTATAAATAGAGAGCCGAGGCTTGCACCAGTTCACTAAGTATGTAGTTCTAATTAATGTGCAAATATGTTATTTGTTAATTTTTCGTCACATTTCAATTGAAGATTTATTCACCAAAATTGCTCGAGAATTTTGGTAAAAAGAAAAACAGATTTGATCGTATCTTAATTCCATAAATAGAAAGTTCTTGCAAATGGTGCATGCATGCATGCATGGTACGTGGCCTTATCATCAAGATATACCATGCATCAAATTAAAAAAATACCTCAAGTAAACTCTATATATATAGGGGTTTAATAGAGAGGTTGTATGAAAGAGAGAAAGAAGAAGAGTTATAAGGGATAAAAATCTGCTGTTATTCTCTGTCTCTCTCTCCGTCTTTCTTTTCTCTCTCTGTAACTCTCTAACATGGAATTGCAGCGGATTTGAAATCCATATATACATACTTACATAGTCAAGGTGCCTTGCTTGAAACGAGGAGAGGGGAACACATCCAAGAATGACTTGCCGGAAAGCTAACGAAAGATCGCCATGTAGCTAGGCATCTTATTAGTGGCTAAGTTGGCGGGTTGTTCTTGGCTAGGTTTCGCTCTCCTCTTCTCATGTAAGACATGGTTTGATTTAATTACACGAGCCAGTTTAATTTATATAATTACAGCAGTTGCATTATGATTTAATTAAACTTGCAATTGGTTGCCAATCCAAAGCCTAACCCAGCTTAGAAATTTGTATTTTATGGATCTGATTATATGTTAACTGGAAAGAATGAAACTGGTAGATTCTGTGATGGGTGAACTTGTACATATATAATTATATATCATGCATCCCTGATCTAAACTGAAGGAACAAATTAAACTTGTATATTCTATGATTGACCTGACCATATCATATAATTAAGATCGATGGTGAACTGGTACATTACATGACTATAGTACTTTGTCAAAACTGAAAATAGCTATTTCTAGCTAAGTTTCTTCATTTATTATGTATCTACCATCGAATATACAAGTTTAATTACACGTTAATATATACCATTACAGAATTTTGATAATAAGTCATGGCAAATATATATATTTCAGCCATATATTGTAAACTTGTAGTTAAATAAAACCTTAATTTCAGTCACTATGGATATGCACTTGTCAATGCATTTAACAAATTAAGCTCACATGTATAATTTCTCTTTAAATTTAGAAGCAAATCAGACTAAATATTTTTATAATTTCTGTATAACTGAGAAGTAAATGTTAGAAATTTATTTTAAAACTCAAAATTTATATAAACAAATATTTATTTTAATTTTAATGTGTTTTAATTTTATAAATTATAGAGCTACTTGCGAATACATATTCAATATTTGTTTGCTGTTATAGACAATAACTTTATGAATTAATCATGCACCAGCTTTCATATGCAATTAATTACATTTTGACGTTTGAGCTTTGATATACAATTAATCAATTTTCCGTTTGAAGTTTGAGCTGATGCATGATCCGTTTATTTTGTTCAATATATTGAAACGGTAAACATATAATGAATAGAAACATAAATGTCACAGATGCATAAATTTGCTTATAAATAGTACATGATATTTGAAGATTAGATTAGATCATCCAATAATCCATCAAATAATTCACATTCTTTAGCTCTTCCTCTTAGCTCTATAATTCATAAAACTCAATTTCTATTCTCCCACAAACAAATATTTTCTTTATATAAAACATATTATTCTGCTATCATTGTTGAAAGAAGCTACATCAACCTCTACCACGGTTGCGCCCGAAGGTAGAGGAATACCGGCGTAACTTGGGGCAAGCTTAACCGATTATTCCTGCGCTTAGGACGGGAAGTTGCCTTAGGTCCGCATTTTGCAGCTCCGGGTAATAAAGTTTTAATTATATTCTTGATTATATTTTTTTGAATATAATTATTATTTATTTAATGATCAAAATTCAGATTTAAAACTAGTTGGTTAGTTAATATTTTTCCAACAGTAAAGACATAATAGTTCATTTCATTATTGTTGAATAAAGAGAAATTATAAAAACACAAATATTTTTAGATGAAAATATTTGGTCTTATTTGCTTCTAATTTTGAGCCCTTAGCAAAAGCACTGACAACATACTAGTTGGATCTTTATACATGTGAACACACTGTGCTTTGCAACAATACCTACAAAATAATAAAGTAATTAACATGTTTGCTCACTAAATATTGATTACCTTCTTATTTAATGAAAAAATAAAGAGAAAATAATTCATTTCATTGTTGAATAAAGAGAAATTATAAAAATACAAATATTGTTAAAGAAGAAAATATTTAGTCTGATTTGCTTCAATCTTTTGTATTTTATGTTTGAATTTTGAACCCGTAGGTGAAGCACAGACAAAATACTAGTTGGATCTTTATACATGTCAACACAAACTATGCTTACAACAATACCTACAATTACTATATTAAAAAGGGAAAAATCTCTCGATCAAGTATTTTATCCTTTATAATCTAATTATTTTAACAAATAAGAATAGAGTATAAATAAAATCCATTATGATAAAGATAATATATAGTTAAGGGTATATATATATATCGACCTAATGACACAAAACTCAGAACATTTTCCATGACTTGTCGGCATCCTATTCTCCACTATTGGCTAATTATATTATATTTTTTATTTTGACCAAAACTCTTTGGTGGTGTTCAAATTTGAGTGGTGTTAACCCAAAAAATAAATATAAAGCTTCACCAACGCATTTTTCAGACAATCGGATCTTCCATATAAATGGAAATTTCTTGCAAATGGTGCCTGGCTGGTGGCCTTGTCATCATATCATCAACAAGATATATAACATCAAATTATAAAAATAATACAAGAAGGAAAAAAGGAACACCTGCGGTAAACTTATATATATAAAGAGAGAGGGGTAATAGAGGTTGTATGAACTCGTGCAATATTTGTGTGTGCTTGTAAGGAAGAGAGAAAGGAGGCGAAAGAGAGAATCACGGTGCCTTGCTTGAAGTGAGGAGAGGGGAACACAGCCAAGAATGACTTGCCGACATGCTAATCGAAGATCGCCATATAGGCATCTTATTTGTGGCTTAGTTGGCGGGTTGTTCTTGGCTATGTTTCGTTCTCCTCCTCTCATGCAAGGCATGGTTTGATTTTGATATATATGTTAACATTTGTATATATAGTCGCATCTTATCTGTTGTGTCCATTGAAGGATGGTCCACGATTTTAATGTGCAAATATGCTTTTTTGTCCTATGTTTAGAATTGAACATGTGTCTCTCTGTATAAATAGAGAGCCGAGGCTTGCACCATTGCACTAAGTCTGTAGTTCTAATTAATGTGAAAATATGCTATTTGTTAGTTTTTCATCCCATTTCAATTGAAGATTTATTCACAAAATTGCTCGAGACTTTTGGTAAAAAGAAAAAAAGATTTGATCATGCCACTTTAATTAGATGAAGGCATTTTGATGGGAGTATAAACCATAAAACATATAAAAAAACACGAGGTTGTTTTTGAAACTTATTTTACAAATTCTCTCTGTGTATACTTTATAATTTATGCTCTTAGTTTCTTTCTTTTTTTCCCTTATAATGTGAAGTATATATATGTTCTTTCAATGTTGCTTAAAGCTTTTTTTAATTCTAGGCACAAGAAAAAATGAAGCGTATTCGAGAGATCAGAAAGAAAAGCAATAATATCTGGCGCCTGATTTATTCTATAATTGATGACTTCATGAGATATAGTAGAGATTTAATTTTCCTAACACGATATTATCATTTTGTGTATTAGAAATGGACCTCAAATAAGATTTTCTATTTATTGATGGATTTTATTTATCACAATATATAGCTAGCATTGTAATTTATTGTACAAATTGATCTAAAAATAATGGAGTATACCGGAGCTCTTTAATAAAAAAAAAAATTGTATATGTATTGAAAATATTGATGTTGAAGTTCAACAATATGCCAGTGATAAAAAATTTATTGATATTAAATTTTTAAATAGATGATGGTTCGTAAAAGGTCAAATTAAAATACTTAATTATCTAGTTAAGTCCTAAAGTATGCACACTCATCATATACACAAAGTACCACAAAAATTTATGTTTAACTTAGATGTATTTTTCATAAATCCTCTAATGTTTCATTTCTTATATACATATTATCATAAATATATATATTATTTTGGCTTGACAGGTGGTTTGGTGAATAATGCTCTCTATTTTGTCTTTTCTAATCATTTTAGGATTGCTACAGACCAACAAATTACTGTCTCTACTGCATTTTTTTTTTCATTCTACCTTAACTTTGCAACTTAATAGGCAATTAACCAAATACCATTGTTTGGAGATGGTCTTGTAATTCTAAATTTACTATTCATTCATTTTATGAGTGTGGCTTGATTATGGTGGTATACCAAATATCTTTAACCAGATAATATGGAAGGCTAACATTCCTCTTAAAATTAAGATCTTTTTATGGCTTGTCATACAAAATAAGGTTTTAACTAGAGAACCTAACTAGGAGGAGTTGGCATGGGGACACACTACTTGTCTATTTTGTAATTCACCTGAATCTATTGACCATCTATTTGTCACTTATCCTTTTATTTCTTCTATATGGCCTTAGATAGCAGCTCATAATGGTTTTAAGTTTAATTGTACTTCAATTCTAAATCTGTGTTCTATTGATAAGGATATACATACTAGAGACCCTTTACATTTGGAGTTAATTAGAGCTGCTACTCTATGGTCAGTTTGACTAGTCAGAAATAATTTTTTTTTATAATGCTTCTATCCCATCACTTGCATCTGTTGCTACCTCCACAATTTATTTATCATCTCATTGGTGCAAAGATAGAAATGATAATTCGTTTCTTAAATTAAATTTATTTTTACATTTTGATGTGTCTTCTTTGAACCAGACATGTATCATAATAGTGACTTCATATTCCAATACCTAGGACGAGGCAAATTATCTTGGGTCGGATCCCGTACTTGAATTAAAAGGGTCTGATTTGGAGGATTTTCTAGCATATCTTGAGGTTTTTTTGAGTAAAAATAAGGATCAAAGTCCTTATTTGTTTTATTGATTTGAGAAAATTTTAAAGGTTTTGATGTGAAACCTTTTACATAGTTAAAAAAGTTCACTCAACCATGTTGAGTAACAGTTCAAAAATAATTTTAACTTTTTTTTTTATAACCAGATTGATAGATATGCTAGATTACTGCCCTCCCTTTCTCCTTCTGGTCCTTGTGTTGCTGAGAACTCCTCATGTCTTATAAATAGTACTTTTGTTATGTAGTAATTAGTTCTAAGTGTGTTGCATTTTGGTACTTGTGTCTAGTAATATATATGTTGTAGTTGTTTTAGTGTTGTGCTATGAACTTCCTTTATTACTGTTTTTTGGAACTTTAGTTTAAGGCAATAGTTTGTATAAACATCTACATTTGTTTTGTAATAAAACAGGTGGAAACCACTTTTCTTAAAAGCAATGTCTTGTAAGTTGTACCAAATTGGTTGTATTTAAAATTATATCCTTTCCGTGGAGGTTGTATGGGATGGACAAATTTTTAAAAATTGTTTGATTATTTAAATTAAATTTAAATTAAAATAATCAATTCATTTTACAATTTTGAACTGGTAGTCCTTTTTTGTTTTGGTAGTTGTTGGATTTAATTTGTTTTTCAATATATAATAGATATACTATTCGAACCACTCAACATGATCTCTATATCAAAATATGTTTATAGATCAAATTTTGTTTATAGATCGAATTTTATATATTTTTGGAAATATTTTACTATATTTTAGATAGGCACAAAATTATTGTTTTTAAATGGTCCAGAATTTTTGAAAAACAGTGATTTAGTACCTATCTAAACAAATAGTAAAAAAGTTTTCAAGAAATATATAATTTGGTCTCTAAGCAAATATAGAGATCATGCTGAGCGGTTCGGATCAGATGTTTAGATTTTGTAAATGAATATAAAAATATGAGGTATGAATGAGATATGAAAAACACGAAACATTTGAACTCTCCTCTCATTGATACACAATAATTTCATGTAATTAAGTTTTATCATTCATCATACAACCTAAATTTCCAATGGTCAATGTTTGATGGTATTCGATGACAACATATATAAATATTATTTCTAACTTTTGAAAATTTTAAAATTAAATATAGAAATAATCTGAAGATTGTCAAAATATTATGATAAAGGTTCTAAACCATTATATGTATATTTTAAGTTAGTTCTTGCAAGGACATAAATTGAATTCTTTTTTTTTACGGGATCATTTTCAAAAGAAAATAAAAAATGAAACCCCTTACAAATGCTGGGGCCAAAACTCTTTGATTATATTCTTGCAAATGGTGCCTGGTGGCCTTATCATCATATCATCAACAGGATATATATATACCATCAGATTATAAAAATTATATAAGAAGGAAAAAGGAACCTGAGGTAACCTTCTTATATATAGAGAGAGGGGTAATTGAGGTGGCATGAACTCGTGCATTTGTGTGTGTTTGTAAGGAAGAGAGAAAGGTGGCGAAAGAGAGAGTCACGGTGCCTTGCTTGAAGTGAGGAGAGGGGAACACAGCCAAGAATGACTTGCCGACATGCTAATCGAAGATCGCCATATAGGCATCTTATTTGTGGCTTAGTTGGCGGGTTGTTCTTGGCTATGTATTGCTCTCCTCCTCTCATGCAAGGCATGGTTTGATTTTGATATATATGTTAATATTTGTATATATAGTCGCATCTTATTTGTCTCCAGGGCGAGATAGCAAATTTTGGCTCCATCGAAGGATGATTCACGATTTTAATGTGCAAATATGTTTTTTTTTTTTTATTAATGGGTCCTGATACACTTCAGTATTTTTAATTAATGAGCTAAATATGCAGTTCTAATTAATGTGTAAATATGTTATTTGTTAATTTTTTGTCCCATATAAATTGAAGATTTATTCACAAAATTGCTCACGACTTCTTGTAAAAAGAAAAAGAAATTTGATCATGCCACATTAATTAGAAATATAATTTTATTTTTAATTTATTTTCTTAATAAGCAAGAAGAAATATTTTTTTTTTTTTGTTGCAAAATTCGGTGGAGATTTTCCCTCGTGATAATTACTGCGAATATCAGTGTGAAAATTGAAGGGGTGAGTTCAATTCAGGTGAAGAAATCATATTTTGTTGGTATATACAGCCATAAAACATATAAAAAAAAACACAAGGTTGTTTTTGAAACTTATTTTACAAATTCTCTCTATATACTTTTAATTGATGCCCTTAGTTTCTTTTTTACCCCTTATAATGTGAAGTATATCTCAATTTTTATATTATGCATGTAGTTGTTCTGATCCGCCAACGGCTGAGATTGAAAGATGAATTTTCGAATTGAATATCAGCCCTCTAATTACATAATCTGTCTTTTTTTATTAAATACATTTATTTTATGTGAAGAAGTCTAAATTTAGTTAAAACATACTCGCTACATAAACTGCTACATGGGCTTCAGAGTAAACCGAACCCCAACCTTTTTCAAATAAAATAAAAACCGATCGACCTCATGGGCTTTAGAGTAAAGTTGATATGTCTCATTTTTGTATCATTATTTTTAAAACTTTAATAACTTATAATTAAAACTGAAATATCAAAATAAATATATTAGATAAGGTCGACATCATTTTTTTCATGCACGCATAAATGATTATGACATTTAACTTTATTTAAATTATTATCAAGAACTTGCAAAAAATAATAATAATAATAATAATAATAATAATAATGGATTGGAGGTCAAGCTACCCAACACACTTTCAAACCTCCATTGTGAGTTTTGAAGCCATGACCTCTTAAATAGGAGTCATGTGCCTTTACCGCTAGACCAAAGACAAGTTCTTAAAAACTTGCAAAAATATATTAATGTGAATAAGTTATGGTCGTTAATTTTTAAGTTATTGATTTATATAAATCTAAAATTTAAAAGTGATCATTTTTTATGTGCATATAGAGAAAATAAAATATATCATATTTAATAGTTTTATTTTGATATATAAATTTTTAAATTTTTGTTATTAAAAAATTTGAAAAATAGAGACACGGTGAATACAAAACAATATAGATATTTGAACTCTCTCCGCTTTATTCATTAACAGGGTTCTAAATAGCTAGCTATAGCGGCGCTATAGCTTTTCCAAACCATAAACGCTAAGCTATGAGATAAAATTGCGCTAACTCAGCTACGACCGCTATAGCTATAATAGCTTACCGCTATTACTGCTATATGAGACCCGCTATAGCTACCACTATGTTACATGATTTTTTTTTGCAATTTATATGGACTTCTGTATTTCTATTCTTATTTTTAATGCTACATGGTCTTCTACGATAAGTATACTAAACCAAACTATATGCTTCTATTTTTATTTGCGATTTATTCTATCATTTTATATCGAGAAATATTCAAATATTAATTCTTCATTTTGATTACTCTTTTTATAGTATTCATTTGTAAAATTATTATCGTTCGTTTCAATTGAAAGCTGATTTTGATTATTATTATAATTATAAAATGTTTAAATATATATATTGACTTCATTTACTTTATAAAATTAATTGCTCTTTGTTTATTATAATATGTAATACCATGAAGTATAAACTATTAAATAATGTTACTTTTTAGATTTTTTTTTCCTTCTTATTTGCGTAATTGATAAAAAGTATAGACTTAAATTAGTTGTCATTTAGTTGTTACATCAATTCTCTAATATTGATTATGTTGATAATTAGTAGAAATATAGAATATAAAGTTTGAAAAGAAAAAATTGCTATGTGTGATAGCTTCCGCTATAGCTACGCTATTCGCAATAGCTTTTTTATTTGGTCTCCCCGCTATGTCACTATAATCGCTATTTAGAACCTTGTTTATTAATAATATAAAATGAGTCAAGCATACAAGTACTACAGATATGATCATTTTATCACTGGCCAAGTGTATGGAAGGATAGTGACTCAGTGAGGATATATATGGACTATTAATGGAAGGTTAGTCAACATCTCTAGAAACAACAGATATTTATGTATAAATATTAATGGAAGGACAGTGACTCAGTGAGGTGAGGATATATATGAAATAATGGAAGCTACTTGGTTAGTCAACAATTGCAGCGTTACATGCATTTAAGCCGCATTAATTAAGTCAACAATTGCAGCGTTACATGCATTTAAGCCGCATTAATTAATTAATCATTTGCTAATAAATCCAAAGGAAAAGGCGGTGGGCCCTACTAACTTAGCTACCTGTTGATTAATTAAGTCCGCATTCATTTAAAAGAGCTCATACCGTGTGCGCAGCTCCTCTGAAAACGTGATTAATTAATTAATTAAATTGTTCAAAAAAAAAAAAAAAAAACTGAAAATGCGCACTTAAAACCCCAATTTGATAGTAAAATTAAGAGCCGGAAAACTGAAAAGGGTTGACAGAACCTTTTTCCCTAATTTGAGATTGTAAATTGTAGCTATATTCTCTAGTTAATGCATAACTTTAGCATAATAATAATATTCTTAATGCGAGTAAAGCTAATATACACTTAAGTGTACCGTACTCTTAAATTTAGGCCGTTCGATTTTTTTAAAAGTCGTACTTTCACGACTTTTAAAGAATCTCCACGACTTTTAAAGAAATCGAACGGCCTAAACTTAAGAGTACGGTACACTTAAGTGTATATTAGCTTTACTCTCTTAATGCACTCAACCAGCCGCCAAAACAATAATTCTTAATTTCTGACATTTTATGTTAAATATGGACTGCACAACTTGTGCTTTTGAAAACAGCACAATATCTATAATCGGGTACATCTTAAAGAGAGGATTATTATAGAGGAACATTTGGTTTTAAAAAGTAAGTTTTTACGACCAATTTAGTTAGTGCTGCTTACTCATCACATGGTTTCAATAATAAAAATATCTTGGGCCTAATGGGCTTTTTACAGGGCCCAAAATATTCATTAAAATTAAAAACCAGAGTTCTTGAATATGGGTCTTATTTATTCATAATGGACACATTACCATTAATGGTTTTTGAATTAGGAGAGAAGCCCTTTGAGTCTATGACACCTATGAAATTTAGATTATTATTGGGTATAACAAGAACCTAAACCGTTGATCTTCATTGAGATTTATGCATGAAA
This sequence comes from Carex rostrata, assembly GCA_964058875.1. Classification (NCBI taxonomy): domain Eukaryota; kingdom Viridiplantae; phylum Streptophyta; class Magnoliopsida; order Poales; family Cyperaceae; genus Carex; species Carex rostrata. Next base: position 20,955 of record CAXKVT010000014.1, on the reverse strand, counting down.
AAAATATTTCACATTGAGATTCGTGCATTGAAAATTTTGAATTGTTGGGATTGGAATAGCATGTTCCAGCTGATTTATTTCTGTATATTAAGGAAAAACTTGTAATATAGATTTATACTTTTTACTTAAGTTCAAATAGTTTTTTTTTTTATATGAAAATGTATTTGAAGACCAAATTTTATATTTATTTTTTTAGATTATTTTAGTAAAAATAAGTAGAAAATCAAAGTCTAAAATTTTTGGACTATATCTAAAATGATAGCAAAAGGATTCTAATATACAGATCGACTATTTGAAATTTTAAAACATAGATATTATCTCATCTCATATCACGGATCAAACTTAGTTTTCATTTTTTAAAACCCAACATTTAATCTAGTGGTTAAAATTAATGTCTTTCACTTTAAAAATTGCATGTTTAAAACTCAGGATGAATAATTTAATATAAATATTTTAAGATAAGAAACTTGTCTCATATCTTAACTTTAAAAAAATAATTAGATAACTATGCATTAATTCATGATTCATGCTTTCATTCATTACTGACTATATACTAGTTCAATTTTTTTTCTATTTTAATTTCATTATTTATCATGAATTAATCATTTGTTATGGAATGCTTAATTCAAATTTTCATCTTCCCCCACAATATAATAGATAGATAAATAACATAATAACATAAAGAAGAGAAACTTTTAACCTCATGGTTCTAAAATCTAAATATATGATCAAAATTTGAAATTAATTAATCTACAAAATTAAAACTAACACTTTCCTACATCAAAAACATAATAATACAAAACTCAGAATTCTCTTCGTTTTTACATCTCATTGTCAATTATATCATGGATCACGACTGAAGGAATAAGCCCTTCTGTTCTAATCGCCTTTTTCTTCGGGTTTGGGCTAATAAAATACAATGTCGGCAAGCCCCGAACCTGGAATTTGAACAAAAATATCCAATTTATATATACTACTAATTCACATATCATACTTTGGTACCTTATACAATCACCCTTGCCAAGTTCTAAAATCGGTCATACAAATAAATTAAGGCTATGGTAATAATATGCATATTATGATTAATCTAAACTATGAATCCATATTTTTATTTTCAAAGTTCAAACCGTCGATCCGAACCATTAAACATGATCTCCATATGAAAATGTACCTGGAGACCAAATTTTACAAATTTTTTAAAAAAAAATTACCATTTTTTCAGATAGTAAAAATTCACTGGTTTCGAATGGTCAAATTTGTTTAGAACAAGAGATTTTCTATATATCTAAATAAATAGTAAAAAGACTAAAAAATATAAAATTTAATCAGCAAGTACATGTTTGTTTATATGGATATTATGTTGAGCAGTTCTGATAGATAATTTGGACTTCGAAATAAGAGATATGAGTCCATAGCACAAAAAAGCTATGTAATATGCATATTACCATAGCCTCACTTGAATTAATATTAATATAATTTTAGTAATAAAATATTACCTGCATATCTCTTGCAAATTCATACTCTTCGTCAGTATCAACCTTTACAACTATAGCACGATCCTCACACTCTACCGCAAGCTGAAATTATTAGTAGTACCCAACTTATACAAGTAATGTACCAGTAAATCGTGAATTTTACTGGTATATAGTAAAAGTACCAAATACCAGATTTTGCACTGGTGTTTTTCCCATTGTTCCTCATAATTACCCTCTTTACTTAATGTGCACAATATTGTATACTAAGTAAATTTATCCCAAAAACGGTCACATCAAAATTGGGCATAGTTTCTGGTAGTTTCCAACTAGCACCTTTGTTAAAATAGGATTTCCTTTTTTTTTAAAGAAAAGTACTCAAATGCACCTACAGTTCCTTATATGACCCTAAAAATGATCATAATATAAACAAGAAATACGTCACATGACCCTCCAAAAACAGCAAATAACAAAAAAAGTAGACCAACTGTGCTGCTTTAAGTGAACTCAAATCACTCTTTTCTTCTTCTCTTACGTAAATACGGAAGACAAAAAAGAAGGGTAATTTGATCACAGTGTGAAACTTTTTTACTGTTTTTTTAGATATGTGGAAAATCACTAGATATAAAGATTCTAGACCATCCAAAAAAGTAGTTATTACTACCGATCTAAAAAAATAGTAAAAAAAATCTTTAAAATCTAAAATTTGGCCTCCAAGTTCACTATGCATTTCTTATGTAAAATGTACCCACCGCAAGCTAAAGTTATAGAAATACCCAAAATATATAAGTAATATACCCACAATTTGCTTCTATTTAGCACGAAGTCATGTATGTACCAGAAAACAGTCACATCAAAATGCACAATATTGTATACCAGAAAACAGTCACATCATGAATGTACCAGAAAACAGTCGCATTAAAATATTTCCCATTGTGCCTTATAATCACCTTCTTTACTTTATGTGCACAATATGGTATACTAAGTAAATTTATCCAGAGAAGAGTGGCATCAAAATTGGGCATGGATTCTGATAGTTTCTAACTAGCACATTTATTAAAATAGGATTTTTTTTTTTTTTTTAAGAAAAGCACTGGAAAAAATGCACATAGATTTCTTATATGACCCTAAAAACGGTCATAATATATACAAGAAATGCCTCACATGACTCTCCAAAAACAGCAAATAACAAAATTAGACTAACTGTAATACTTAGAAGGGTAATTTGGGCATAGTTGTGACTTGTGAGTAAATACGGAAATCAAGTACTTGGAGGCCAAATTTTATATTTTTTAGCAATTTTTTACTATTTATTTTAGATAGGTAGAAAACCACTGGATTGAAAGATTCTAGACCATTCAAAAGTAGTTACTACTACCGATCTAAACAAATAGTAAAATTAATCTAAAACATGTAAAATATTTGGAGACACAAATTCATATAATAGACAATAATTCTTATATTTTTTACCATACATTTTATCAACTATGATTTGTAAGCTTATGTACGTTGAGAAGATATATATACACACCATTTCAAGCTCTTGTGCCATATGCACGCAGGGACCACACCACGTGGCGTAGAAACCAATAATCAAAGGCAGCTTTCTGTCCGCTTTTACCAATTTATGTACTTGTTTTGCCGTCACCTTTTTCTACTCAAAATTATAAAAAATGAAAGGAAAAAAAAAAAAAAAAACAGTTCTTAATTTCTGTACATATTTTCTAAATTCTACAATTTTAATTGATCATTAACACTATTTTATCCATGAAATAAAATATGGTAAGGAGATATGAAGGAATTTCATGTATACCCCTAAACTTCAAAATTAAGTATGATCCCCTCTAACTTTGAAATTACATCCTTCCCCCTCTAAACTTCAAAAAGTCTCAAATTTACCCATTTTATTGTCTTCTATATTATAACTATTTATTAACAGCATAAAAAATATGTAGCATGCTTAAGCAAAATGTCGGTCTTAGAGGGGAAAATACCTAATTTGAAATTTAGAAGAGAAGATGCTAAATTTCTAAGTTTTTGAGGGGTATACATGAAATTCCTCCTTTAATAAATGGGTACTTTGAAATTAATATAAAAACAGGGACTAAAATGCAAACCAAAATACTCACCACAACATAATCATCTCCTAAGTACCTACGAGGAATGGGTCCTTTGATCTGACCGGAGACGACTCTCGCTCTGCTCAAGTTGGGGATTGAAATGGAGAGGAAGGGGCTATTCACGCTGCTCAAGTTGCGAGCTTCCGAGAGAGGGAGAGAGGAGGAGAGAAAAGAAGGCAACTTTCTTCTGGGGTTAGAGAGAGAGAGAGAGAAAGAAAGAGGGAGAGAGGTTTGGATAGAAGCAGCAGCCATCGCCTGTGACAAGACAAGGTTTTGTATTTGTGAGACGAAGAAAGAGAAAGAGAAAGGGTTTATCTAGTTGGAACTGGAATTAGCTGTGGCCTTCTGAAATGTAGTCATCTGTGCGTGCGTTTTGAAATTCAATTTGGGATTATTGTCTGCTCTGCTCTGCTGTGTAACTGTGTTATAGACAGTGTTTTAAAATGCGGTTTTGTTCATGCATGCGGAAGGCCACTACATACCGCATATGCGGATTTTAAAATAAAAATTCACGTATATATATATATATATATATTCATATTCATATATTTGAATTTGTTTTCACATAATAACATAACCAACGATAATTTTTTGACTTTTTTAATATAAATTTTAATTAAAATACAATCAAATTATCAAAATCGCATGGGAAGACTGCATGGCCGCATATTTCAGTCCGCATGGCATCATATTCAGACCGCATAGCCGCATTTTTAATCCACATGACCGCATATTCGGACCGCATATGCGGCCGCATGGTCAAAACCGCATAGGCATTCTGAACATGGCTGCCGACCGCATACGCATATGCGGCCCATGCGGCCGCATTTTAAAACACTGGTTATAGAGATCGACTTGATTAGTATCTGCAACATGTTTTTCTCAATGCTGATTGATTAATCTTTTACCAATATCATTTTTGTAGGCCCACATTTATTTTGGTAATCAAAGCCAAATGTTGGTCAACACTTTGGTTTTCAGCCAAAAAGAGATAAATATATCAGTGTTGTAAATAATCGGACGGGTACTGTCAAGTAATTAATCGAAAATAATTAGAAATAATTGGCCATAATTAAAAATAATCGGTTGATTAATCAGGAAAATCCGTGATGCTTTAGTTACCACCAACGACTAATCGGCCAATTAATCGATCTAAACGGACGTTTTTTATAACACTGAAATATATGACTATCATTTGTTGTTGGTTAAAAATGTAATTCTAATCAAATTGTGGTTGAATGGTTTAACATTTTTGAATTTAAAAATAACCATCAGTTCTGTTTTTTTTTCAAAACTAACCTAACCGCCAGGCCCACGAGCGGCCCAATAAATAAGCAAACCGCCTGGCCCACGGGCGGTCTCCTAGGGGACCAAACCCCCCCCCCCCCCCCCCGGGCGGCCCAATATATGTATGTATATATGTATATATTATACATATATTATAAAAACCGAAAAAAGAGAAAAAGATCAACAAGCTGTCAGAGCTTGAAATTTTTTGAATAAATGTCAAGTCCTTCATTAGTGTTATATTTAAACTTGTGATATCTAACTGACAAATAAAATCAAAGTTATAAAGAGTTACGACATCACTTCATAAATTTATCAAATATCTTATTTTTTTGGCATACACTCTAAACAAGAAAACTTTTTCTTCACAAAATTATTTAAATCAAAATACTCAGATCTCTCTAAAAAAAAAAAAAAAAAAAAGGAGACCGCCCGTGGGCCAGGCGGTTTGCTTATTTATTGGGCCGCCCGTGGACCTGGCAGTTAGGTTAATTTTGAAAAAAAACAGAACTGATGGTTATTTTTAAAATTAATTTTTTTCTTAAGGGTATTAATAAAAATGGCCGCATTAAGTCTTAGGAATGGAAACCCTAAGCTCAGCTTGATAAGGCTAGAGAGAAAAAAGAACAATAGCAAGAAATCTGTCTATATTCAGGATCTAACACGATAAAAAAATAAGATTATGAGACAAAAAGTTAAAAAAAAAAAAAGTGATATTGAATAATTATACATACTAATATTGCTTTTATTTGATACAACAACACATAGGAAGACGAAAATTGAAAATTGAAATTTAACATTATACTCAAAAAGAGATGGAGAGAGAGGAGAGGAGAGGAGAAAGAGAGTTATATTGACTTAGAAAATTATTATAAATTTTATTCAAAAAAGAGATAAAGAAAGAGGAGGGAGAGTTTTTCAAAGAAAAAAATTACGGAGAGATGAAGAGTTTTTTTACATGTATAAGATTCTTAGAGCCTTATTTTATCTTTTATCATTTTTTATTCATTTTTTTTCCACAGTGGACACAAATTCCTTACTTAATAGCAGCAGCATTCTGTCAAGATAAATTTTGTCCAAAAAAGACAAAAAGAGGATAGGAAGAATTTTTCAAAAAAAAAAAAAAAAGAGGGAGAGAGATAAAGAGTTTTTTTTTACATATATAAGGTTCTTAGATTTTTCTTTTATCATTTTTCTATTCGTTTTTTTTTCACAGTTGACACAAATTTCTTGTTTAATAGCAGTTGCATTCTGTCAGGATAAATTTTATCCAAAAGAGACAAAAAGAGGAGAGGAATAATTTTTCAAAATAAAAAAAGAGGGAGAGGGAAGAGATGGAGATTTTTTTTTTACATGTATAAGGTTCTTATAGCATCCTTTTATCTTTTATCATTTTTTATTAGTTTTTTTTTTCACAGTTGACACAAATTTCTTGCTTATAGCAGCTGCATTTTGTCAGAATAAATTTTGTCCAAAAGAGACAAAAGGAGGAGAGGAAGAATTTTTCAAAAAAAAAAAAAAGGAGAGGGAGAGAAGGGAGTGTTTTTTAGAAGCAGTTTTTTTTTTTTTTTTTTAAATCCTAGATGCAATTTTTCATACTTTGGTCTGTAAGTCACTCTTAATTTAGTAGAATTTGAATTTTTCGTCGAAACTAAAGCTCCTCTTTAGCTCATATTTATAAGTCAAGATTCTTCCCTTAGGTTATGCTTCAGTATCGAAGGGGAAACACTCATTAAAGGGAAGGAAGGGGAGGGGACGACAAGGGAGGCTACCCTCGGGACAGTAGTTTCTAAACCCCGATTTGGAGGTGACAAAGTTCAAAGAAAATCAAAGCTACGCGGTACCACTCTCCCCTCCGAATAGTAGTTCTTCACCTCCACTCCCTCTCTGATTCTTCTCTTCTGGAGCAGGGGAAATCATTGTGCAAAGACGGTCTAGGGTGAGCGTCTCCCTTCCCTTTCTTCCGCCTCCCTTCTTCTAGAGCACGGCCTTAGCTAATTTGCTTCCTTTACAGCTTCTTAACTTTTTTCACAGACATGTATAAAGTTCCTAGAGCCTCCCTTTATCTTTTATCATTTTTTATTTGTTTATTTTCCACAGTTGGCATAAAATTCCTTACGTAATAGCAGCTGCATGCTGTCAGGATAAATTTGGTCCGAGAGAGAGAGAGAGGGATAGTTCTTAAAAAAAAATATGGAGTGGGAGAGGGAGAGGAGGGAGTAATTTTTAGATATAATTTTTCATGCTTTGATCTGTAAGTAACTCTTAATTTAGTAGAATATAATTTTTTTAAACATAATTAAAGTTCCTCTTTAACTTAAATTTTTAAGTCAAATATCGTCTCTTAGCAAATTTACTTTTTCTTTATAGCTTCTTAAATTTTTTCACTTATATGTATAAGAATTTTGAAGTCTCATTTTATCTTTTATCGTTTTTTATTCGTTTCTTTTCTGCAGTTGTCACAAATTCCTTACCAAATAACAGTTGCATCCTATTATGATAATCTTTTAAAACAATTCAGATAGTTAAATTGTTTTGAAAGAATAATACTCGAATCATGTACAAGACACTATCTTTAAGCATATTTTGTCCCTGTCATGCATAATAACACCACAACCAAAATAATCCATAATTAACACATATTTCATGCAAATAAGGCTTCCCAGTGACAAGCCTGACTGACATATCAAAATCAAAGTAACTCTAAAACATGAAATACAAAACCATACACTGTGCAACGCCACAGCTGATCCTTAGATCTACATTCCAACAATAATTTATTTCGGAGGAGCCTTCCGTAAAATTTCAGGTAATGAATTTAACAGATCAGTTTTAGCTTCATGCAGCGCATAAATTTAGAATGAAAACAGCACTACATAAGGTTATGTACCGATTTTTTATTTTTTGGCTTATATTTGTTGGTATAATGATCAAGTTATCACATTTATTTTATTTTATATATTTTTTAAAAATTGCACTGTCAAATAAGTTCAATGATAACATAAAAAATATAATAAATTATTTTCAAAATTTTATAAATTGTTGTTTCATGTTCGTGAATCTCGATCTAATTTGATACATTTTGATAATATTAAAAATACTATTTTAGAATAAAATTATTACTAACCATTGCTGGCATTTTTTTGTCAAGATGTATACGTTGAATCCTATATAAAAAATTTAATGCGCCATAAACAATGAATCGTCACCAATTTGAATTTGTAATAAAAATTCATCATTTCTGATGCATTAAAATTCAGGCCACAAAATTGTGCAAGATGCATCAATATTCGTGTTAGTGTTAGAACAATTGTTGGGAGATTTTCTCCAGGCGTTTATCAAAATACAATAAAAGAAAAAAAATTATCTATAATAACTGTAGTGTACTTTATTTCCAAAGCAATGCCTTGTAAGTTGTACCAAATAGGTTGTATGAAATGGACAAGAAATTAAAAATTGGTGGATTATTTAAATTAAATTAAAATTAAAATAACCACTTCATTTTAGTATTTTGAACTGGTCCTTATCTATTTTGGTAGTTGTTGGATATAATTTGTTTCTCAATGTATAATAGATATACTATCTCAACTGTTCAACATAATCTCTATATCAAAATGTGTTTGGAGACCAAATTTTATACATTTTTGAAAATATTTTACTATTTTGTAGATAGGTACAAAATCATTGTTTTCGGATGGTCCATAATTTTTGAAAAACAGTGATTTTGTGTCTATATGAAAAAATAGTAAAAGAATTTCCAAAAAAAATATAAAATTTGATCTTCAAGCAAATTATAATATGAAAATTGTGTTAAGCAGTTCAAATCAGCTATTTAAATTCTGAAAACGAAAATAAAAATAAGAGATACGAATGAGACATGAAACATTTTAACCCTCCTCTTGTATGCTAGACATAATAATTCCATATAAGTTTTACCATTCATCATACGAATTAAATTTCCAATGGTATATGTTTGATGGTATTCGCTGACAACATACCTAAATATTTTTTTCTACTTTTTGAAAATTTAATTTCGAAATATATCTGTGAAGATTCTCAAAATTTTATTATAAAGGTTCTAACTTCTAAACCATTATATGTATATTTAAGTTAGTTCTTGCATGGATCATTTTCAGATAAGATACATTGAATTTTTTTTTTTTAATAATTTTTATTGGTAATATACAATGACTCTTCAAGCAAATCTTTTGTGTTAAATTTTTCAGATCAGATACATTGAATTCAGATAAGAATATGAGATTAGATGTTGAATGAAACCCTATATAAATCCTCCATTGATATATACAAGGAAAATAACACAACCAAGCATACATATTATAAAAGGTAGAGAATGATTGAAATGTAAGAATTACATGCTATCATCCCTAAAAGGTAAAATTCCATTCTCTAATAATGCTATACTTTATTGCATATATACTTATATTACCTTTTAAGGTATGGTCTTTCTCTTGGTCTCTTTTTTTACCTTTTCTTAAACTTTCTTTTAAATGGAATTTTGTAACCCCAGTTATGATTAACAAGTTGCTGTTCACTTGGTTTGACATAGCATAAACTAAACCATGAGATTGCATGTTGTAAATTTCAAATTAGACTATGAACAAATTTTCTCAGGTATACCGCAAATATTGTTTACGAAACGAAAAATAACGAATTCCAAATTTGTACGCATTATCTGAATGTTCATGTGATCATAAAAGATTGTATTTTATGGATTATAATTGATAACTGTTTCGGTTAACAGAAAATGAAATCAGAAAAAAAACCTTGTTTTGTTTGTCTGTGCATTAACAGAATGAAAGAGAAACCAGACAAGGTCACAGAAGGAGATAAGAAGAGAAAAGCAAGATATGAGGAAAGAATGCATAGATGTAAATGCTTGGAGCAGGTACATATATATAATAAAGCTGTTGAACATTGAGCTTGATAATTCAATTTCTATAGTCAATCGTTTTTTTCTTTTTTTAATTTTGATTTATGAATGTAGGTGAAGATGCTTCAATGCTACCTTCAGTCGCTTGCTTTTCTTAGTTTAGTGTTGGCATCTGTACCATCTCTGCTTAATGACCTGAAAATTGTTTTTGAATTGATGCGCTTAGCACAAGTTCCACTGAATCCAATTAGCAATGCCGGGCAAGACGACCGCTTGTGTCAGCCAAACATCTCTGCTAATAATCCACCATTTATTGCCAGCACAAATCTCGATGACGCGCCATTTCATGCTGATGAAAATCGTCATGATCCTCAACCTTTTGCTGGTAATTAAAATTAACAATCCTCTCTATCTTGATGATCCTTTATTTCTTACCAATGCAGATGCTGACGATATTACGTTTCTTCTGAATGCAGGACATGATGATATTTTGCTTCTTAACAGTGAAGATGTTGCATTCATTCTTGCTAACTTAGATCTTGATAACCCTCTATTAGTTTCAATTGCAGATGATCAAATTCCAGCATTTAATGTACAAAAGCAAGGTTTCCAAGGTGAGTTTCCTGATAACATTATATTGGATTAATTCTTTAGATTCTTTACTGGTCAAGTAACTTGCCGATATATATATAGTACAAGGAACTCCTACTGTGCTGTGATTATTAAGAATAAATCATTATGCTATTATTTGATCCAAATTGTATGATCAGATCTTATATATAGTTCAAAATATTCAAATTTAATAAGATGCATGAGAGGATATAATGGCACATATAACAACATATGTGAAGTCAATAGTACTAGAGAGCTTGTTTTAAAATGATTATCACATTTATTATAGGTTTAAAGGCGCCATCTGTTGAAAATATAAATTCTGAGAAAGAGGACCAATTTGCAAAAGGTGAGACATTGTTTATTGTATAAAGTAATACTGGTAATTAAATTCCCCACTGAATCTGATACATCCACCAGTTTGAGTGCAAATTTCAACAATAATTACTTTGGTAAACTATATTGGTTATATACTTAATGAAGTTGATTTTCTGGATCCGTCGTTTGAACTCTGAAGTAAAACTTTTTCCAAGACTTGAACTTCAACCCCTCGATATAACTGATTTCAATTCTGTTCTTGATAATTATTTTAATTTTTATCTGATTAGAACTCATCTTAATTAAATAATTGCAAACAATTGTAGATCTTAAAGCTCCAGATATTGAAGATAAGGATTCTATGAGAAAGCATCCAGTTATAGAAGGTGAGAACATCTTTTATTGGATGATGTGTAGTGGCCAGACCTCTATAGGCCATAACAATCAGAATTCCCTTGAATTCTGATTATTTATTTTGTTTATCGATCCATATTTTTTTTTTTTTTATGTTTTAATTGGTTTGTCAAATTTTATGTTAAGGTCTTGCAGTAAGGTTTTTGATGGTGAAATGAACTATGCAGGAATGCAACAACCAGAGAAGCAACAGAGATGGAAAAGAGCAAGTAGCAGTAAGGTGAAAAAAGGGAGTAAAAAACATTATGAAGATTCTGGTGTTGTGATTTAATATAGCTTTGTTCAGTGGATTCTGGTGTTGCTTAGTTTTCTATTAATTTTCTCTCAATTATTGTTGTGTATATATATATGTATATGTACTGTCTACCTTCATTCTTAAGTTTTCTATTTAATTTGCAGATTGTGCTCTTTTACATGTGGATTTTATGAGCAACTTAATCACAATAATTTTTTATGGAAAAGTTACAAGAAAGGCCCCTAAAAAAGTTGGGTACCGAATGCATGTGATGTTGTGAGGTTTTTTTCGGTAATTTTGTAACAGAATAGTTTTAGCTTCATGCAGCAACCATATGCATTGTTTTAATATTCTATAGTACGTGTGCTGCGTGATCAAAAACTGCTCTGTTAAATCTAAATTATGTATTTTTTAATTAATTTCATATTTCTCTAAATTGAAACGTGAAATTGATATATATATATATATATATATATATATATATATATATATATATATATTTATCCAAAATTCAAAACAACATGTGTGACATTCACAAGTTAAAAAAATTTAACTCCAAATTTTCAATATTTCAAAATTCGAAACATTCCATTTTTTATTTTCAAAATATGTGACAAGTGTTTGTATCTAACATATTTTATCAAATTTTAATTATTATTTTTCATATGATACTAGATATTAATATCAAATAGTATAAATATTTATACCTCGTCATGCAAGTGAATAATTCATGTATTAAGTGGTTGTACCTAACATATTTTATCAAACTTTAATTTTGTTTTTCATATGACACTAGATGACGTTTGAAAATATTTATATTAAGTATTGTAAGTATTTGTAAATCGTCATTCAAATATAAATAATTAATTTGTTAAGTATTTGTACCTAATATATAATATCAAATTTTTTGTCATATGACACTGAATAATGTATGAAATTATTAATATAAAATATAATAAATATTTATACCTTATTTAATATGTATTAATAACTAAATCGACAATACTAAATAATATTTGTTCAAAGGTTAATTAACTCCAATCGATCTAGAAGATTATTTTTATTTATTAGAATCAAATTCAGAGCACAAAAAAAATAGAATCAAAGAGGCTTTAAACAAATAAATTAAGGTACAAATCATCGGTCGTGTATGATGCTCTTAAATGCACAGAACGGTTGGCCTTTGTTGTTTCCCTATTTTCTTTTGCCAACCTATACATCTTGATTGTGTTCAGTAAAGCCATGGGTGAGGCATACCAAGTAGCTTGGGTTAATGGGCAAAAAAAGATTACATGGTTTACAAATTTGTTTTCTTGGCCACACCTAGTACATGTTGGATCAATCGATTGTATCCTCCAATTTAAACCTGCCATTGTGGACACCCCTCCATGTATGGTCTTCCTCTTCCATAAGAACATTTGCACTCTTGGTATTAATTAACCCTTTCCAAGATCAAACCCGTTTCCTGGCCTCCAGTTTTAGGACATCACAGTGTACCTGATGGAGGTTCTGTTGTACCAGTATTAAGTACCCTTCCTTGGTCTGAGCATCAAGATTTTTTACTAGTTCTCTAAAGATTTCTCTTTTAATATTATATATGTGGTTTTGTATGTATATTAGGACAAAAAAAAGTTTTTGGTGCTAGACAAAGTTTGACTGAAACTTCATTAGTTATTAACTTATTACAAACAAACAAACAATGGTGTCAGTAACAACATATCTTTTTTTTTTGTGTGTGTATGTTAACACAGGACTTCATGCAAGGTTTCTTTGAACATTGAACCATGAAAGACATGGTTGACTGGATTAGTAGACTACCTAATGATGTTTTGAACCATATCCTTTCCCGTCTTACCGCAAAAGAGGTTGTGCAAACATGCATCCTTTCCAAAAGATGGAGAAACACTTGGGCTTCTGTGCTGGTCTTGAACTTCCAACTTGGTGATTTTCACAATGATTTTGATCGGTTTGGCCGGTTTGTAGATAGTGTGTTTGAAAATAGAGGGCAATCTTGCTTGGAAAAAGTTATATATAATGGGCGATTTGAGGATACCTCTCATGGGCCTTCAATGGAATGGCTTGATCGTGCAGCATTTCTAATGCCTCGGATTATCGTTGTCAGCATTTCATTAACTAGTCTAGATGCTCCGTTGATTTTTCTCGATTCGGTGTTCTCATGTGAAAGCCTAGAAGACCTCTTGTTGTCTGTCCAATCAGTTCCTGTGAAAACTATTATTAGACCCAAATCAATAGCTCTTCCTTCTCTCCAAACTTTGGGGCTAGGCCACTTAAGTCTTGATGATGATTTTGCACAAAAGCTTTTCTTGGGCTGCCCCTTTCTCAAAAGCCTCACGCTAGTATGCTGTGATTTGTTTATATCTGACATTTCCTCTAACGTGTTGAACAAGTTGATTTTTCACTCTTGCTGTCAATATCAGCACATGCGAATTTGTTGCCCTAGTCTTATTACTTTGTTCATCTGTTCTAATGAGAACAGCATCAGAATTATTTCGTTGGAGAAATTGACCTCTCTAGTATATGCTAAAATCGGCTTAAATGGGAATGATGAGAAAGTGGATGTTAATGATCTTTCGGATGCACAGCTTCTTAGTGGTCTCTCAAATGCTACAAGTTTGAAGTTCTATTTAGATCCTTATTTTAAGGTAAAACACACATTTTCTCATCTCTATGAAACCAACACTCAAATTCATTTTCTTATTGGCATTATTTGGCATGGACGTAATAATGTTTGTGTTACTCAAAAACATTGCTTGCATAATAAATAAAACCAGATTTCCCAATTGAATATATTGTTTGTTGCTTCTTCAATTCCTTTTCTATACTAGCTAGTTACATAAATGCATGTTCCCCATTGTCGATAACTCTTTCAACTACATTGTAAGATGGATGTTCCCTTTAAAATTTAAAAATGATTCTCTTCCAACTACATTGTCCAATATTTCATTTATGCAACTTTTTGACAAATAAAATACGGTTAGAATGAAGTAGATACTAAATTACTTTAAATTATTAGTGTTTTGATAGTAGTAAGATAAGTATATGAATTGTGGTATTGAACAAAAGGATTAAAATGCCTTGTATATTATCAGCAAAATAAAATTTTGTCATAAATAAATGATACTGTTACATGGTTTATGGCAAAGGGGACTACCTCCATTAGAAAAGCAAACTGTTTTCTATCTCCATTTCATTTTATGATTGATCGTTATATTATATATAATTAGGTCTATTAAAAATCATACTGCTTGTTAATCAAATCCCATGGATTGAATGAAAGTGTTTCTGTCGACGGGCTATATATAATACATGAATATTAAATAATATAAACTATGCACACCGACCAAGCATTATTAGAGCATTACTTCCATTTCAAATTTTCAATGGACAGCTTACAGAAAGGTGTGTATTAATGGAAAAATGGTTAACCTACATATTATACAATAATTATTATAATTAAATTAATAATCAGTGTTTTTCATCTAGTAGCTATAAAAATATCGTCTGTGATGTGGTCCTTAAATATCTAAACACAAAAGATCTTATTTCTCATATTTATCTTGAAAATTAGTTGAATGACAATTAGGGGTGACAACAAAGCACATAAAATCCGAGTTAGATCCGTATTGGAAATTAATTAGATACAGATATCTGATATCCGAATATCTATACATAGGGATACATATATGAATATGGATTTAAGTTTTAATTGTCTGTATCCGGATAGTAAATATATAACGTATAGTTTAATATATACATGAAAAAAAAATTATGTTATTCATTATTATATTATAATAAATATTATGAACTTTATTTTTTAATAATATTAATATTTTTTAATAAATATCATATTCATCTGTATCCGTCTAATATCTGATCTGTATTCTGAACCGAAAAATAAAAACAATATAATTGTATCATATGTGGTTGGTTAAAT
The DNA here is from genome assembly GCA_964058875.1 of Carex rostrata. Classification (NCBI taxonomy): domain Eukaryota; kingdom Viridiplantae; phylum Streptophyta; class Magnoliopsida; order Poales; family Cyperaceae; genus Carex; species Carex rostrata. Next base: position 5,651 of record CAXKVT010000014.1, on the reverse strand, counting down.
TCAGTGAATATTTAATCCTCTGTGTCTAATATTAAATGAGATTTTTTCTAATAACTTTTATTGGTAATATACAATGACTCTTCAAACAAATCTTTTGTATTAATTTTTTCAGATCAGATACATTGAATCCAGATAAGAATATGAGATTAAATGGTGAATAAGAGGAGTGCTATTTTGAGGTCAATTATTACAATATTGAGGGCTCGGAGAAAATTTTATCTCTAAATATCTGTTTTACCCTTCAACTCTTTATCTCTCTAATATTCGTCTTATTAAATAAGAATGTTATTTAAGGAAAAAAATAATTTTTATCTCATATCTCCTTTTTCCTCCCCAGCTACACCCCCGACAACTTGTTTGCTCCAATTTATACAATTAATTGTTTTTATTCGGACCACACTGCATTTGAAGTTATCTTCTATACGACGTTCCGCTAAGCTTCTTCTGAATTTTATTTAAATTTATTTGGGGTGTATATATATATTTTTCATTTGACGTATTTTTGAGAGACATCTTTCAATGGTTTCGATCTTCTATAGTTTGTACTCGTTTAATCTGTGTGAGTTAATGAAATGTTGGCTTCCAAGCATAGGAACAGATTTAGGAGATGGATTTTAACAAGCTGTTAGCATAAAGTTTTTTTTTTCTTTTGCACTTTATTATTTTATTTTTCACCTTATCTCAGAGTATACTCAGAATTAGACTTTTCAGTTTTTATGCAGTGATGAAGATTCTTTTTTATTTTTAGTAGAAACTCACAGGCCAATGATGAAGATAATTACTTGTGTTTTTTTTTCTAGAATAAATGTGGCACGGTAGATTCAGTAAAAATTAACTCGATCCCATAAATATTTACAGCAATTAATAGATAGGGTTGAAAGAAAAAAAAATTAGAAACGACTCCTGCATTTGGGTTAGCAAATTGTATACTGTGTATAATCCAGCAATTGAGGTGTTATTTGTGTATTATAATCAAATGCAAATAAGAGAAATATTGAAAATACATTTGCAATTAGATACAAGAGGAATTCAACACGTGAGATTTTGCCTCTAGGAAGGGAGTAATTACTTTCCTTTATTAGTTTCTTTCATTAATTAGATACATTTTTTTATTGAGGAGGGTTCAAATGCCTCCATTTTTTGTGCCTCCATCATGCCTCCATTTTTTAAAACTTTAATAACTCAAAATTTAAAACTTAAAAGTCAAAATAAAACCGTTGGATATGATCTAGATCATTTTCTTTATGTGCTCATAAAAAATTATGACATTTCAATTTTATTTTAGTTGTCATCAAGAGCTTGTAAAAAACGTACTAATGTGAATAATTTTTAGACGTTGATTTTTCAACTTATTGATTCAAATAAAAACAAAATTGAAATATGATAATTTTTTATGAGCATATAGAGAAAATAACATAGATCACATCTAACGGTTTTATTTTGACTTTTAAGGTTTAAATTTTGAGTAATTAAAGTTTTAAAAAATAGAGGCATGATGGAGGCACAAAAAATGGAGGCATTTGAACCCTCCTCTTTTTTATTAACTTTTTTCATTAATTAGATACAAGAGAGTGAAAGAGTAACATAGGTATTTAGAGAAAAAATCGTCTAAGTTCTCAAAATTACAAAAATTGCTCTAAATATAGCGCATCCCGGTGAATAAATCCCTGTATAAATCCTCCATTGATACAAGGAAAAGAACACAACCAAGCATATATAAAAATTATAGAGATGAGATTCAGAAAAGTAGAGAATGATTGATATCTAAGAATTACATGCTATCATCCCTAAAAAGTAAAAAAAGCCCATTCTCTAATAATGCTATACTTTATTGCTTGCATATTTACTTTTTAAGGTATGGGCTTTATCTTTGTCTATTTCTTTACCTTTTCTTAAATGGAATTTTGTAACCTCAGTTATGATTAAGAAGTTGCTGTTCACTAAACCATGAGATTGCATGCTATCATCCGTATCGGAGGCGTGTCGGTGTCGGATGCGTGAACAAAACTATATTTTAAAACATTTAATACAACCGTCCGTCCGTTGATTGTATAAAGGGCAAAGATGGAATAATTCCAATACATTAATATGTGCAGTTCAGCTCGGTGTCATTTTCTATCTATCGCCTCCAGTTCCCTTCTCTTCTCCGCTCCTTCTAAAACCCCTCTGGCTACTGAACCTCTTTGCCCCCTGACCCCTCTTCGCCGCCCCTTCTCTGTCAGACACAGCCTCTTTCCGAAGAGCCCAGCAACCCCCTACTCTCTCTCGCTCCAGTGCTTCGCCAGTACTTCGCGTCTCTCTCTCCGACACCAGCGCCTCAAGGTCAGTAGCAAATATAGTTTATTTCTTCTCTCTGACACCAGCGCCTCAAGGTCTTGTCTTGTCTTGTGTTCAATTGCACAATTTGGGGATAAGTTGAGACTGGCATAGGTTGATATTTACCTTAATTTTACTGTTAAGTTTAAATTTTTACTCAAAACTTTTACTAAAAAAGAAAAAAAAAAAAAGAAAAAAAGAATTGAGGTTTAACTCGGGAAAGTGGTCTAATTATGCAATAGAGGGTGATTGAGGCTTAGAGAAGAAAACTCATCTCATATTGGTGTAGGTCAAAAGTTCTACCAATTGTAGGCCAAAATTGTAATCTCTAGCTTAGGTACAGAAAAGAGTACTTACAGATCTTTTCTAATTAAATATACTGAAAATAGTTCTTACTGAATAGACCCAGACCCACTACACAGTTCATGATAAAAACATTCCAGTACCTGATGGTGGTTCTGTTGTACCAGTATTAAGTACCCTTCCTTGGTCTGAGCATCAATATTTTTTACTGGTTCTCTAAAGCTTTCTCTTTTAATATTATATATGTGGTTTTACTGTTTGCTTTTTTCTATGCCACTAACAAAGGCTGACTGAAATTTTCATTAGTTATGAACTTATTACAAACAAACAAACAATGGTGTCAGTAACAACATATCTTTTTTTTTTGTGTGTGTATGTTAAGACAGGATTTGATACAAGGTTTCTTTGAACATTGAACCATGAATGACATGGTTGACTGGATTAGTAGACTGCCTGATGATGTTTTGAACCATATCCTCTCCCGTCTTACCGCAAAAGAGGTTGTGCAAACATGCATCCTTTCCAAAAGATGGAGAAACACTTGGGCTTCTGTGCCGGTCTTGAACTTCCAACTTGGTAATTTTCACAATGATTGTGATTGGTTTGGCCGGTTTGTAAATAGTGTGTTTCAAAATAGAGGGCAATCTTGCTTGAGGAAAGTTGTATATAAAGGGCGATTTGAGGATACCTCTCATGGGCCTTCAATGGAATGGCTTGATCGTGCAGCATTTCTAATGCCTCGGATTATCGTTGTCTGCAGTTTATCTAATGTAGATGCTCCGTTGATTATTCCCGATTCCTTGTTCTCATGTGAAAGCCTAGAAAACCTTGCGTTGTGTGTCCAATCAGTTCCTGTGATGACTATTATTAGACCCAAATCAATAGCTCTTCCTTCTCTCAAAACTTTGGTGCTAGAACACTTAAGTCTCGATGATGATTTTGCACAAAAGCTTTTATTGGGCTGCCCCTCTCTCGAAGGGCTCAGGCTAGAATACTGTGATTTGTTTATATCTGACATTTCCTCTAACGTGTTGAAGAAGTTGATTGTTCACTTTTGCTGTCAATATCAGCACATGCGAATTTGTTGCCCTAGTCTTATTACTTTGTCCATCTGTTCTGATGAGAACAGCATCAGAATTTTTTTGTTGGAGAAATTGACCTCTCTAGTATATGCTGAAATCGGCTTAATTGGGAATGATGAGAAAGTGGATGTTAATGATCTTCCGGATGCACAACTTCTTAGTGGTCTCTCAAATGCTACAACTGTGGAGTTTCTTTTACGAGATCCTGATTTCAAGGTAAAACACACATATTTTTCATCTCTATGAAACCAACACTCAAATGCATTTCCTTCTTGCCATTATTTGGCATGGATGTAATCATGTTTGTGTTACTCAAAAACATTGCTTGCATAATAAATAAAACCAGATTTTCCAATTGAATATATTGTATTGTTGCTTCATCAATTCCTTTTCTATACTAGCTAGTTACATAAATGCATGTTCCCCTTTATTGAAAACTCTTTCAACTACAATGTAAGATGGATGTTCCCTTTAAAATTTAAAAATGATTCTCTTTTTTTAACAAGGAACATTGGAAGAAGGATATTACTAAGTGCAAAACCTTCAGGAACTTGAAGAGCTTGGAAATTTCAGCTTGGGGCATGATTAATAATTTCAATTTGATAGCTTGTTTCCTTGAGCATTCTCCTCTTCTACAAAAGCTTACTTTGAAATGTCTCTCGAAAGAGTACTATCTCTCTCTCTCTCTTTCTCCCTCTCTCTCTTCAATTCGTTTATATGCTCTATATATACAATTTAGTAATTTAAAACCAATCTATAGAGAGCACCCTATGTCATTTTCTATGCTGGTAACTTTTTATTTGAAAATGCATGATGGTCATATTCTAATTGTGAACTTTGTTGTTTTTATTACCAAAACAGAGAAAACATGATACATGCCGAGCAAGATGTTTCGTTCCTGGTTGAGCATCTTGAGACAGTTGATATTCATTATCCGAAGGATGGTATGTTGCCAATTAAGCTGATGAGCATGTTGGATAGATGTGTAAAGACATTTGGAAATATTAATATTTCCTCGGTTAGTAGTTAGTACCTCACCTTATTATCAGAAGTGTTTTGCAGAGATGAGATACTGTATCACTTTATCCTCTTTTGGCCTAATTACATTGACACCATGCTGTGTTATGTTATGTTATGTTTGTTTCTTAATTATACTTGCTGCATCCTTCGTCATGTAATTATAAATACCTTAATTGGCAATGGGGTGTTACTGTTCATTCTACAGTAACACCCCACTTTTGCGTCGTCGGATCGGATATGGACAGACCTTGATAGATTACGCTTACGTTTGCTGATGTCATCTCACATGATATAGCTTCCGTCTCACAAATTGGTTTTTTGTCATTGTGCCACTCGTCATTCCCCCCTCCACAGTCGCCATGTGCTCAGCCCGTGTTACGTGCTGCTCGCCGCTATCTCCCTGACTTTGCCCTCTGTTTTTGCGCGGGCTCCCTCCCTTGGGATATTGACTCCACTTTCCCCCTTTTCCTCTTGCTTCTCACCTCTTCTCCATTTACTTTCTTTAAGCTCAAATTTGAAACTGCGCTCATCTCTCCGCTCAATCTCTCAAGGTATGTCTCTCTCTCCCTCTTTCTTTCTTTCTGATTCTTTGTTTGTGCTTCCTACCTGCTCAAATTAGCCTAGGAAATTTATCTCATTTTGCTACATTTTCAAATTCAAATACATTGCAAAGGTAGAAGTTCATCTTGGTATTATACTTCAGATGAAGTTGCTATAATTTTATGATTCTATTTTTTCATCCAAGAATATCGTAAGCAAAAAACTGCATGGATGGACTCTTGGGAGCATAGCTTGGGAGGCCAAGGAGAGATTCGATAAGAAGTTCAGTAATCAAAGAGAATCAGTGATAAAAAAAGGTAAAGATTTTGTTTTTTAATTGTTTGCTGATTTGAGTTTGACACTATTAGATTGAGCATAAGAGAAGGGCCA